>OU612004.1:7298658-9698658 GCA_914767915.1 Agriopis aurantiaria
CCACTTTCCGGATTCTATCGCTACTAAACTATTCAATTCAATTCAATTCAATTATAAGTAAATAAAAGCTACAATGTGTATGTGTAGCTTTTATTTAACTTGCTTTGTTATTTTGGGTCAAATCTTCAACTGAATTTTGAAACAGTGATCCCCAACCCATTGAGCTGAAATTTTGGTTTGGATGACAATGAGGCCTATTCTGTCATACCACTCACTAAACTAAACCAATCTGACAGGACACAAATTATCTGCCTCTAATTTCATTTTAATACGTGAGAGAAAGATGGCGACAGTTTAAGAGCTGTCAAATTTAGTTTAGTTTACAGTGCATCAGAAAATGCATGCATTGTTAACTAAATGACGTCATTCTAAATCCAATATGGCGGATGCCCAAAGAGAATCACCGATACCGGGACTCGCCTTCCTTTGAGAGAGAGAGAGAGAGAAAGAGAGAGAGAGAGTGACGTGCCGGTCGAAGTTATAAGACCTTCGATCAAAAAACAGAGAATAATCGCACGCTAATGTTCAATACTCAATCAATACTCAATGATACTCAATGTTCAATGTTCTAGTAATGTTCTTGTTGTGTTTGTTGTCACGGGTATCCACTGGATGCAAAAGTCGGGCTGTCGTTCAGTGTGGAGGTTTAAGGGGGAGGCCTATGTTCAGCAGTGGACGTCTTCCGGCTGATGATGATGAATGTTCAATACTTACTAGCTATATCACATAATTATCTGTGAACTATAACATTATGGTGATGTTTACGCATCGCTAAGTAACGAGTGACTGAATGCAAACTGCTGCACCGGTGCATTTCGGCGGAGTTGTAAGTAGCTCACGGTCACAACGGCGCGGTGTGGCTCGCAACGTTATAGAGGAAAGGAGCGGAAGTGGTTCAAGCATTTTCCGAGAGCGATACCTCACGCAGCGTGCGGTGCCGATACGTTCCTATGGAGATCCCGTTGCCCTCCGTCAGGCACAGAGGCTGACCACCGTTACAAAAAAGGTAGGTCATGTACGGGCGGTTGGTGCAATATCATCTGTTTATTTGATCGAACATCGAAGTAGGCAGGTAGGCATAGCGAACGTCGACGTAATGGGAGATTGATATACCGGGTACAGCTCGAAGTTTTAGGTATTCATCCTTCCTATGACATCATACCTATATTTAGTTTTATATCGCTATTTCCTTAACACTTATTGGGCCTTATGTAGACTATTTTTAGTTAGTATCCGGTATTATAATTTAAATAAGGATGAATCGTTGTTGATTAAAATAAATTATGTAATTCTAATTTACGCAGCAGTTCTGTCGTTTCGAAAATGTTTTTTTTTATCGAAGGTTTATATTGTGTGTTTACTTTACAATAATTAACTTAGCTTGGTAAGATGAATTTGATCACGCATAACTTTACGTTGTCAAATTTTTTGATTATTTTAATGAATAGGTACTTATCGTCTTACCACAAAAAGCTAAACAATATGCTAAACACTTGTCTAAAGCGTGCTTAAATCTTTTGTGGTAAGACGGTTAGTGTTCCTACTCGTATATATATATATTTTTTTTTGTAGAAACTGGCGTGATTTTTACATATTTTATTTATATTACACGAGAATTCATCACGTAATATTAAGCCGGTCACTCCAGCTATAGTTTCAACCGCATTACTTCAATGAGATCCATGGTCATACATACTTCAAGTACAGAGCGCCTGAATCTATCAAATTCATCTGCCGCCAGTTCTGATTGTTCTTTATTGACACGGGAGAGATTTGAGTTCGCGTCGCCCTTACCCTCACCCCCAGCTATTGTCAACCGTCATGTCCCTCAATCATCTGGCTTATTGGCTAAACTCCGGTTCAGACTACGGGCTACATATCATTAGGTATATCCCATTTTCAAAATAACTAAGAACGAAATAACCAAATTAAAAATTAATCGCTATTTACCCCGACTATAACATCTTCAAAGCCTTGATTTTGCTCATATTTTGGAATGAATTTGCAGACAACATTTTCATGATTTTCAGGATTCAGGATCAACAATACGCTAGTTACGGTCAAACAATAGTATATTATGCAATTAGTGAATAAAGGAATGATTTAAAACGAGGACCATAGCTGAATTATGAGCGTAGCGAGTGATTCAAATGTCAGAATCCTGAGCGACGCGAGTGATTCATGGCCCTCGATATAAATCCGTTTTATTCAAGAGTTGTATAATATACTTTATACCATGACTAGCAGACCTGACAGACGTTGTCCTGTCTTAGAACTGTCAAACACGCAAAGTCAAAATTGTAAATCTTATTTTTTTACACCTTGGGTTCCATTATTGGAGTTTTAGTAAGGATCCCTATGTTTTTGAAAATATAATATAGCCTATGTTAACCGGGGATAGTGTAGCTTCCCAAAAGTGAAAGAATTTTTCAAATCGGTTCAGTAGTTTCGGAGCCTATTCAATGCAAACAAACAAACAAACAAACAAACAAACAAACAAACAATCAAATCTTTCCTCTTTATAATATTAGTATAGATTACGAGAAAAAGAAAGATTTAAGGAGTTTGTATCGAGTATTTTTTGCGCAAAGAGGTTTTATAGCATTGAGTTGAAGGTAGAATATTATTGGTGTGTTCTAAATTCAAACACCAAAATAGTGTTTTTTTAACCGACTTCGAAAAGGAGGAGGTTATCAATTTGTAGAACAACTTTAGTTTAATCATTTAATGGATAGATGAACTAACAACACCATTATAATGAAACTGTATTGGCGAAGTTCACACGTGTTCGTTGACAGTTGACAGTCTTTTGTCGACTGCCAACGAACACAGTATATAAGTGGCGGTTGCATTGCAATCACCCTCTTTCTTTGCTCGAACCTCGAAGCGATAACAAGTGTAAACGAATTGTGTGTAAAACAGTTTAAAAGATGATTTCTTGGCTGAAAAGCTAACAAATCAGAATCGGGATTAATAAGTTACAGATGTCTTCTTATTTTCCCATGTCCACAGAGTGTAATTTGTCTTTTGTTAAGTGGTTCAAAACCTGTTTGCTAGTCATGTTTTTTTTAGAGCCCTAATTAATAGTTATTGTACAAAGTGGCTGTTTTATTCCTTGCGTTTTCTTGATTATAATTTCTTTGCTAATGATTAATTTAATACTAATTACTAAATAACTGTGCTCATGTTAAAAGTTCTTCAGATTATATATCCGATTAGTGTACTTATTGTTATATATGCAAATTTCTGCCGCCGATTCTGCGGCTGAGCCTGCTGTCGAGCCTGCCGCCGAGCCTGCTGTCGAGTCTGCGGCTGAGCCTGCTGTCGAGCCTGCGGCTGAGCCTGCGGCTGAGCCTGCTGTCGAGCCTGCCGTTGAGCCTGCTGTCGAGCCTGCGGCTGAGCCTGCTGTCGAGCCTGCGGTCGAGTCTGCGGCGAAGCATACAGTGGAGCCTGCAGTGGAGCCTGCCGCGAAGTCTGCGGCTGAGCCTGCTGTCGAGCCTGCGGCTGAGCCTGCCGTCGAGCCTGCGGCTGAGCCTGCGGCTGAGCCTGCTGTCGAGCCTGCCGTCGAGCCTGCGGCTGAGCCTGCTGTCGAGCCTGCGGCTGAGCCTGCCGTCGAGCCTGCGGCTGAGCCTGCTGTCGAGTCTGCCGTCGAGCCTGCGGCTGAGCCTGCTGTCGAGCCTGCGGTCGAGTCTGCGGCGGAGCATACAGCGGAGCCTGCAGTGGAGCCTGCCGCGGAGTCTGCGGCTGAGCCTGCTGTCGAGCCTGCGGCTGAGCCTGCGGCTGAGCCTGCGGCTGAGCCTGCGGCTGAGCCTGCGGCTGAGCCTGCGGCTGAGCCTGCCGTCGAACCTGCCAGCTGAGCTTGCAGCGGAGCCTCCAGTACGCAGTTACGTAAGAGACATTGTACGCAGTTGCGTAAGATCCGGTGTACGTAGTCGCGTAAGAGCCGATGTACGCAGTTGCGTAAGAGACATTGTACGCAGTTGCGTAAGATCCGGTGTACGTAGTCGCGTAAGAGCCGATGTACGCAGTTGCGTAAGAGACATTGTATGCAGTTGCGTAAGATCCGGTGTACGTAGTCGCGTAAGAGCCGATGTACGCAGTTGCGTAAGAGACATTGTACGCAGTTGCGTAAGATCCGGTGTACGTAGTCGCGTAAGAGCCGATGTACGCAGTTGCGTAAGAGACAGTGTACGCAGTTGCGTACTGACTTAACTAAACCAGATTCGGTTTTAGTCTGATATGATGTGCTTTTCAGTATGCAGTTGCATTCTGATATTATGTAACATAAAACGATAGTATAAGACTTCAAAATAAGATTGTAAAGTACACATTTAATTAACACGTATAACGTCTATTATCATATAATACATGACACGTATACACGAGGACGTGTAATTGAGTCGGATGGCCGAATGTAGAACAACTTTAGTTTAATCATTTAATGGATAGATGAACTAACAACACCATTATAATGAAACTGTATTGGCGAAGTTCACACGTGTTCGTTGACAGTTGACAGTCTTTTGTCGACTGCCAACGAACACAGTATATAAGTGGCGGTTGCATTGCAATCACCCTCTTTCTTTGCTCGAACCTCGAAGCGATAACAAGTGTAAACGAATTGTGTGTAAAACAGTTTAAAAGATGATTTCTTGGCTGAAAAGCTAACAAATCAGAATCGGGATTAATAAGTTACAGATGTCTTCTTATTTTCCCATGTCCACAGAGTGTAATTTGTCTTTTGTTAAGTGGTTCAAAACCTGTTTGCTAGTCATGTTTTTTTTAGAGCCCTAATTAATAGTTATTGTACAAAGTGGCTGTTTTATTCCTTGCGTTTTCTTGATTATAATTTCTTTGCTAATGATTAATTTAATACTAATTACTAAATAACTGTGCTCATGTTAAAAGTTCTTCAGATTATATATCCGATTAGTGTACTTATTGTTATATATGCAAATTTCTGCCGCCGATTCTGCGGCTGAGCCTGCTGTCGAGCCTGCCGCCGAGCCTGCTATCGAGTCTGCGGCTGAGCCTGCTGTCGAGCCTGCGGCTGAGCCTGCGGCTGAGCCTGCGGCTGAGCCTGCGGCTGAGCCTGCGGCTGAGCCTGCTGTCGAGCCTGCCGTTGAGCCTGCTGTCGAGCCTGCGGCTGAGCCTGCTGTCGAGCCTGCGGTCGAGTCTGCGGCGAAGCATACAGTGGAGCCTGCAGTGGAGCCTGCCGCGAAGTCTGCGGCTGAGCCTGCTGTCGAGCCTGCGGCTGAGCCTGCCGTCGAGCCTGCGGCTGAGCCTGCGGCTGAGCCTGCTGTCGAGCCTGCCGTCGAGCCTGCGGCTGAGCCTGCTGTCGAGCCTGCGGCTGAGCCTGCCGTCGAGCCTGCGGCTGAGCCTGCTGTCGAGTCTGCCGTCGAGCCTGCGGCTGAGCCTGCTGTCGAGCCTGCGGTCGAGTCTGCGGCGGAGCATACAGCGGAGCCTGCAGTGGAGCCTGCCGCGGAGTCTGCGGCTGAGCCTGCTGTCGAGCCTGCGGCTGAGCCTGCGGCTGAGCCTGCGGCTGAGCCTGCGGCTGAGCCTGCGGCTGAGCCTGCGGCTGAGCCTGCCGTCGAACCTGCCAGCTGAGCTTGCAGCGGAGCCTCCAGTACGCAGTTACGTAAGAGACATTGTACGCAGTTGCGTAAGATCCGGTGTACGTAGTCGCGTAAGAGCCGATGTACGCAGTTGCGTAAGAGACATTGTACGCAGTTGCGTAAGATCCGGTGTACGTAGTCGCGTAAGAGCCGATGTACGCAGTTGCGTAAGAGACATTGTATGCAGTTGCGTAAGATCCGGTGTACGTAGTCGCGTAAGAGCCGATGTACGCAGTTGCGTAAGAGACATTGTACGCAGTTGCGTAAGATCCGGTGTACGTAGTCGCGTAAGAGCCGATGTACGCAGTTGCGTAAGAGACAGTGTACGCAGTTGCGTACTGACTTAACTAAACCAGATTCGGTTTTAGTCTGATATGATGTGCTTTTCAGTATGCAGTTGCATTCTGATATTATGTAACATAAAACGATAGTATAAGACTTCAAAATAAGATTGTAAAGTACACATTTAATTAACACGTATAACGTCTATTATCATATAATACATGACACGTATACACGAGGACGTGTAATTGAGTCGGATGGCCGAATGTAGAACAACTTTAGTTTAATCATTTAATGGATAGATGAACTAACAACACCATTATAATGAAACTGTATTGGCGAAGTTCACACGTGTTCGTTGACAGTTGACAGTCTTTTGTCGACTGCCAACGAACACAGTATATAAGTGGCGGTTGCATTGCAATCACCCTCTTTCTTTGCTCGAACCTCGAAGCGATAACAAGTGTAAACGAATTGTGTGTAAAACAGTTTAAAAGATGATTTCTTGGCTGAAAAGCTAACAAATTCGATTGTATTTTATTTTTTTATTCACTGTTTTCATTGAAATAAATATAGAAGAAGAAGAGATTGAAGGTAGCCGTTATCCGACTACAACGCCGCCGCGCTATGCCAGAGCTACAATGGCTTAGCGGACAACTAACATTGAACACTATGCAAGCGACATAAGGTCTAAATTGGAGTAAATATGGCATTTTGAAGTATATAATTGATACAATGTATGTACAATGACGCTCGAACATTTTTTGACTGTTTTCACTGAGAGATTGTGATTCTAAAGGAATTGTATCTCGATGGGTTTGATACATTATTTCTTATTCCGGTGTATCATTTGGGAAATATGGCGCCAAAATACCGCTGTCAGTATTTTAACGTTGTTAAGAAATAAACTTGAGGCTTTGGCGTCTTATCGCACGTTTTCAGCCCTATTTCCTAACATATCAAGCAACAAGGCGTTGTTATCTTGCTTATTCACATTATCTACGGCCGAACGATGAAGCTACGGACTCAGAGCAAGTTTGTTCTGAGACTACAAAGTGATATACGTGTAGCAAAGTCTGAAGAGACGTTGAGGACCTACAAAGAAGGCTATTACCGAGATTACGGGCTTTCTTCGGGCCTTTGTGAAGGCTACACAGCAAATATTCAATACCCGGAGTGACGCGTGTTTCATGTTTTGATCGTCTGTACTACAATGGGTTTAACATTGATTTAAATTGTTTGTATAGTCTTATAATAATATATTGTTATGGTATTCAACAATTAAAATAGCTTGAAAATCGTTAAACAGAATTTCTCTATCGATCCATCGAGTTAGAAAAGTACCTATTACCACAGAAGAAATATTATTACATCATCATCATCTGCTAGAAGACGTCCACTGCTGAATATAGGCCTCCCATTTTAACTTCCATACTGAACGACAGCCTGCCTTCTGCATCCACTGGATGCCCGCGACTCTCACAATGTGTCTTATATTTTTAATTTTTTTCATAAATACATTGGGGAATTTTATTTTCTTCAGAAACGATGAAATGCGAGAGCGAGAGAGTGAACACGTTGTATATAGACCTTGTACGTCATACTATCAATCTAGTAGGTACTCAAAAGTCAATGATCTACTTCACATCTACTTGGATATCTACTTTTAAATATCACTTGATAGTCCGCATGGATGTGTCACAGTACATTATCACACGGAAAACGCAGAATAGTGAATTAAATTTTACGACCTCCATAGTGGATGCGGATCGCTCTACCACTCCCAAAATGGAGCTAGAAACGGTCCTTCACAATAAGGCATTGTACGGCTAAAATTAGCTCGGGCATTGTCGTGTGTGATAATAATGTTAAGTTGTCGGCAGTAACTAGCTTTGATCGTGGCAGACACCATAGACAAATAGCCGAACGATGTTCTTCACTGAGACTTAAATGCTAAAACCAAAATGTCGTTGTAACCCAACAATTACCTATGTCAACAAAATATTAGAAGAAATCCAATTTAGAGTATTTTATATTATGATTAAAACAAATCCTCAAGGTGCTTGCAGACGATGCGTAATACAAGTAGGTATAGCAAGTACTACTACGCATCGTCGGCATGGTTTTGCTTAGTGCAAGTGGCAGTGGTTAGTAGCACTTTAACTTGTTCTTGCTATTATACTTGAACTACGCATCGTCTGCAATAACTTGTAAAGGGGTGCATCTGATTGAAAATGTCACCAAGAAACCGCTGCTGATGCCTGAATGCTCCTGAAACCCCACATGACTCGGCTCGGGGTTTAAGCAGCTGCAGCTGCCTCTGCGACTCTGGACCGACCGAATTAAGAACCTTCAATTGAATCTTCAATTGTTGTTGACCATTACACCTATCTTGGACAGATTGTTCATTTAGGTAAGTCCAACTTAGGCAAAGAGGTCGCCCGAAGAATCCGACTCGGATGGGCAGTGTTTGGGAAATTAGGTGACAGCTTCTCGTCCAAAATACCACAGTGCCTAAAGACAAGAGTCTTTGACCATTGTGTGTTGCCAGTGATGACATATGGTACTGAGACGTGGTCCTTAACTGTTGGCTTTTTGGAAAAATGCAGTCATACAGCGAGCAATGGAGATAGCTATGCTTGGAGTTTCTTTGCGCGATAAAATCCGGAACGTGGATATTTGCCAAAGAACCAGAATCACCAACATAGCTGTAAAAATTTGCAAGTTGAAGTCGCAATGGGCAGGCCACATCGCTCGAAGAACCTATAACCGATGAGGGAGAAAGGTTTTTGAGTGGAGACCATGCACGAACCGGAAAACGCAGCGTATAGCAGGTAGGCCTCCCACTAGATGGACCGACGTCATTGTGAGAGTCGCGGGCATCCAGGGGATGTAGATGGCAGGCTGTTGTTCAGGGGTTAAAGGGGGAGGCCTATGTTCAGCAGTGGACGTCTTCTGGCTGATGATGAATTGAGTGTTAAGTCGTTTGAAAATACGCTGGTTTTGACTATATTGATATACGTATTAATACTAAGTATAGATACCACAGGTTGCAAAACTGCTGCCAAAAATAAACCACAATAGTCATCTTTAATCACCAGCGAAATCACTAACGAAACCAAACAAATGGAGTCAAGAGCACAATGATTGATGTCACATAATTGCACATCCTAACGATCAGCCTATTCATAACGCCATACCTAATTTATTTGATTGAACAAGATCTACGTCAGTCTCGCTTAAATAGGACTGATACCGATCATTCGATCGTGTGCTGTATGCTTATTCATTTATTTTTGAAATGGCAGATTTGTATACCTGAGTAAAGTCAGATAGGCTCTTCCGGTAGAAATAGGAAATAGCAAAAAGCTATTGTAATTTTATTTTGAATGAAAACATGTATATACACTAAAACGACCGGCGGCAGTAGTCGGCAGTAATGGTAAAAAGTTTGGTTACAAGTCATCGTCAAATTAGCGATTTTTAGGGTTCCGTACCTCAAAAGGAAAAAACGGAACCCTAAAAGGATCACTTTGTTGTCCGTCTGTCCGTTTGTCAAGACCCTTTTTCTCAAGAACGCGTAGGGTATCATACTGAAATTTAAATCAAGTAAATAATAATAAATATTCGAACCATTTTTCCCACACGAATCCTTTTTTTTAATACTTGAGTTTGTAGTTTCTTATAGCTGTGAAAAAATCAAACTTGTAAATTAACGCGTTCAAAAGATATGACCGTTTATGTCGCATGTTTTCGAAGAAATAGATAGGTTCTATTTCTACGTAAAAAGTTTCTAATGGCCAACCACAAACGAACAAAAGTGCGTGAAACTTAGTTCAAGTTACTTACTAAATTTTCCTAAACAAATAGGGCTAGGTTGTCAGTCTATCATGCTATATCCTCGTGGAATAAACACAACAAAAGATAACCAGATTACGACTAATTCCACGAAGATTTGACCTTCCAGCTTCCAGCCATAATAGCAAAACTTTTATGTGATTTTTGTTTGTTTGCGACTTGATTCTGGCGGTCTAACGGATAGGTAGGTATAAAGTTTTATGTTCTATCCAGTGAGAAAGTGTTATTTTTATACCTCTGCTAGTTTTACGAACTAAGTATCTAAGTAGGTTTAAGGTAGTTTGAGATGATTTTGAGTAAATAGCTTATTGCCTTTAGTATTAGTTCGTTCATTGGTGTCAGGCACAGACCTATATCCAAGTAGATGCCACAAATCGACCTACCTTGCATGTCATATTTCCGATACAATTATGATTAATCGTCATAATTGAGTCCGGCAAAAATCAGTCAGCTCAATCGGTGCCGCGGCAACACGACACGTGTCAGTTTAAAACGAAAATGGGTAATACTGCAATACTGAGTTTTAAGAACACCGCAAATAGAATTGGCCGACAGAATAAAGATATTTCTTTTCACTTTTAGGTACGAAAAATTTGACACGCCTAGTTTTCATACAATTTGGACCGCCTACTTAGATATTAGGTCTGTGGTTTAAGGCTGTCACTGCAAGTGATTACGAAAAGTTACGCGACCGCAAATATAATATAAGTATCTCGCAGCGCGTCTCATAGTTTACCGCAATCATACGGGCCCCTAGACACATTAATATTTAGGTGTCTACTAATAATTTACCGTCTTACTACAAAAGATTTAAGCACGCTTTAGACAAGTGTTTAGCATATTTTTCGCAGTGAAACAATTGCTAAACACATGACTAAAGCGTTTGTGGTAAGACGGTTAATGTTTAATTGATATGTAAAAATTGGTTCGTCCAGGACTTTTCAGTCAGGGACTGAAAAGTTTATCAGGGACTTGGACCTGGAAAAATCGCGGGGCGCAGATCATCATCATCATTTCAGCCATATAAGACGTCCACTGCAGGATATATATAAATAGGCCTTCCCCATGGATCTTCAAAAGGGCCAGTTGGAAGTGGCCTGTATCCAGCGTTTTTCTGGGTCATCTGTCTATATTGTGGGTTACGTTCTACGCTGCGCTTACCGGTCCGTGGTCTCCATTCCAGAACCTTCCGACCCTATTGGCCATCTGTTCTGCGTGCTATAAGCCCTGCCCACAGCCACATTAGCTTGCTAATCCAGTGGGCTATGTCAGTAGCTTTCGTTTGTCTACGGATCTCCTCATTTCAAATTATCTCAAACTAGCGGTCCGCCCCAGCTTCGCACGGGTATAGATTATGCCTATGTCACCCATGGATAGTGTAGCTTCCCAACAGTGAAAGAATTTTTCAAATCGGTTTAGTAGTTTCGGAGCCTATCAAACAAACAATCAAATCTTTCCTCTTTACAATATTAGTATAGATAATCCAAACACACTGATTATTGTGATGTATAATGTTCACACGGCGGAGGGATTTAAGAGAGGTAATCAGAGGAATATAGATACGCTCGGATCGCTAATGGATGCGATATCCAGTTACGACCTTGTGATTATGAAACTCCTTAACAGAGGTTATGTAATAGATTTAATAATAGTTGTTTTATATTAGGTATATATAGTATGGCCGCGAGCAGTGTGTGCGTTTTGTTCTGAAAACTCTAACCAATGTCCTAAGCACTTGGAGTAGGTAGAGAGTAGTAGAAAGACGATTTAAAAACTAATTCCGTTTATGAACTAGATACCTGTGACATACTTTTTCTGTTTAAATTCTTGCCATCCAATGGTTGCCTGGAAGAGATTTCTTTTAGCGATAAGGCCGCTACTTGTGGCACAAGCTCGTACCTAAGTGTTTTCTATGACTGTAATTTTTATTTCTGGTGTGCAGTATAAAAGATAGTTTATATCTATACTTGGACTGCAACGGAATGCAATCTTGCAGCAAAGTCTTCAATCTCGGTATTTGCGAGCGAGATACGCGAGATACAATCTCGCGAGATCTCGGTACCTATATTGCCAACTTTCGCAGATTTCAAAATTTGTTATTAAAAAAACTTTTTTTTTCTTCTGTAACTTAGTCTAGTAATGTCGTAAAGGCGAAATAATAAATTCAAACTTATATTCAATCATATATTAAGTATACAGAAATTGTTTATAGTTTGAAAGAAACGGACGGATGGCGAAGCGATAGCAGTACGCTCCGTTTGCCCTCTGGGTGCATAACCCTAAAGGGATTTGGTTGACCTCAACCGCCGTCTGACTAACGGGAGAGAAAGAGAGGGAAATATGTTATTCTTTCCCGTTGGTTGGACGGCAGTCCGTCAACCATATCCGTCTGTTAGGTACTTTAAGGTTTGAGGTTCTGTCTTCATCTGTAATTATTGTGACATTTAGTTATATTTTTGTTTGTGTTTAGCAAGTGTTTAGCGTTTTAACGCTAATTGTATTGATCTACACAGTGTAGGTGGACTTAAATAAATAAATAAATATGAATCGACGTGTAAACCGACTCGTCGCTTCTCTCTGTATCAAATTCTCGGCCTATAATATATGTCTTAGCTGCCACTTGCCAGTATCCATGACAAGGCAATATTAATAGGTAATCTGACGCTCTTAGGGAGAGTAAATCCATTGTTTTGTTATATAAGTATGTAGACAACACCGACACCTACATAATATAAGCAACAGGTTCCTGAACTTTGAGCATGCTTCATCAACTAAAAAGTTGTAAGAATACCAATAGATGTTCGCCCCGAAGTCCCCGAACTGAATCCTTGCTACTCCTCGACCGATATTGCCCAAACTTACATTTTTATTTGAAAAGAACTACCTACTTGCTTACAATGTTTCGGGAAGATCGGATCAATTCAACGATACGCAAGTTATCGTAGAATAAATATTAGTCAGTATTGTCAGTATAATCTGGGTGTCTTCAAGTCGAGAGTGAATCGGTTTCTTCTAGGCAAGCGTGCTCCAACGTAGACCGCATCGTCGGCGAGATGGCGATAGCTTCGCAATTACAAAACATTCAACACCAAAATTAAACCCCCATTTCACTTTCTGAATCCATCTTTTTCGGAAATTTTTATTACAGTGTCTTTTTATTACTTATCAAATTCCTGCATGTCTCTAAAATCAAAAACAAAGGATTTTAATATAAACATTCAACCTCTATTTGCCCCCCTTAATTCGTCCCTTTCGCAAAATCCCTTCTAATCGGACCTCTACACCTCATGAGGAATTCAGCTTCATAGGTCAAGTAGTTTTTGAATTTTTTTTTTTTTTTTCGTCATGAGCACAGGCCAAAAAAAACTAGATATATTATGGTCATGAATCAGTGAGTGAGTGAGTATTTCTCTCTTTTATACAAGGTTATTAGACCTCTTTGCGGCTTAGTGCAGTCTATATGCGTAACCCTGTATATAGACGTTAAATAGAAATGCCGCCTTGTCAACTAGCAATGGTTTCTTTAGATGCTTGAGACCTTACTCTATATTGGCTTGTTCCAGGTACCACAATGTACGGGCTTCTACTAGAAAACATGGCGGAGTACATCCGACAGACGTACGGCGAGGAGCGCTGGGAGGACATCAGGCGGCAGGCGGGGGTGGAACAGCCCTCCTTCTCCGTGCACCAGGTCTACCCGGAGAACCTCATCACAAGACTTGCGAAGAAAGCGCAGGAGGTAACTGCCCTACTGTTGGGTAAAGTACACGACACACTGTGCGACTGCGTCTCGCTTAAATAAGTCAAGCATTTATTTGCTCTGACAACTGCAATAGCATTGTAAAAAGCTGAAATTTTAGGGTCTTTTCTCGAAACAGCTCTGTGCTGAAAATCACGCGAACGCGCCGAGATATGGTTTGCGGTCACGCAACTTTTCGCACATTTTACATTACAGCTATACTTTTTAAGCTGTCACGGTTGTTCACTAAAGTTATATGATTATTTACGGGATATTTACCGTGCATGTAACTACCGAAATATCGGGAGCTCATGCCACAACCTTACCACGGTAACTATCCCGTAAATAACCATATATAACTTTACAGCTATAATTTTCGAATAATATGAAAAAAAAACAAAATTAGAAGTAACGAACGCACGACTGGTGTGTAAGCGCCATTATTTTGCTCCACTGGGTCATCAAAAAACGAAAAAAAAATTGTAGCAAATGGTACATTATAATTATGTTAGAAACTAAATTCCCTCACGTTCGTACGTTGCAAGTAATAGGTACCTATATACGTCACATGTTAAACATGTTGTCAAATATTTTAGTAATCTAATACCTAGGAAGATAGACTATATTACGATAGATCCTTGCTAATACTCACAGAATAATACAGAGCATAATAAAATAATAACAAGCCTTGCAAAACCTAACAAAAACAAAAAAAAACTAATCAAAATAATAATCTTTATTTCCAACTAAATTACTTAAATGATAGTACCTGCTGGTTGCCTAATAGTGCTAACAGACGCTTGAACGCGACTGACCTCAACCGCCATCTGACCAATGGGAGAGAAAGAGAAGGAAATATGATATTCTCACTCTTTCTCTCCCGTTGGTTGGACGGCGGTCCGTCAGCCGCGTTCGAGCGTCTGTTAGCACTATTACTAGGCAAAGCCTGTATCAAGGCAACCCGTATTACCTACCTGATTACAAATAAGTAGTTAACAAGACAGTTTAAAAAAAAAACACAAAATTAACAAATCTGCTGAAAACTAAAACTAATACTACATGAAGACTTTTTATAATAGGTAAATAAAAACAATTCGGTATGTAATGTTTTTTTAAAGTATTTTTTTAATATTTTTATTTCGTCGTAAAGGCTATTTTAAGAAACTAATTTCTAATATTTTTTTTTTCAATTCAGTAGTAATTTTATAATATTTTTTTGAAAATTGAAATTTTAGTGTTACCAAAGCGCTGAGCAAAACTTGTTTTGATTGTCTGATCTTATTGAACCGACCAACTAAAAACTCTAGTCTATTTCACAATAAAATCACCTAATTCAGTAACCAATAAGTTCAAAAATAAAACTAGTCCGTCTAAAATTCTCCCGAAGTGATGATGCATTGATTGAGCGTATTTACTCTGATATAAATAGGTCTTTGATGTCTGCCGTTGGCGATGATGCCGTAGATTGTATAGAAAGGGATATTTTTTTAACCTCATTCATTGGGACTGGGGGCAAAGGCATTGGAAGTCAAGACACATAGAATTTATGTCCACGTCCACTTTAGGAACTTCACTGCTTTGACCACAGAAAAGAGAAGTAAATAGAACGGAAATGAGAAGGAAAATCTGTCGCCAGGCATTATGAAAGAACCTTGATTGAACATTTTTATTTAGATCAACGCGTCGAACTCCGCCTCCAAATAACTTGGACCTTACCTTTTTGGATTAGGTCTCAAAGTTCTTTGTCCGCATCACAGTCGCTAAAAAAGTTGCTAAATTAATTGTTCAATATTTTATTAATTATCTATTTATAAATACCTACCCACAATGGTGTTATTATAATGCACCTAGGCATACATAGTTTTAGAATGTGATACAGATCATTAAAATGTAAATTCAATATTATTTTAAAATTATTGCATTCTGTTATGTATGTTATCACTTCCCTATAACTATCACTATCACTATCACTATCACTGTCACTATCACTATCACTACATAGTATAAAACAAAGTCGCTTCCCGCTGTCTGTCCGTCCCTATGTATGCTTAGATCTGTAAAACTACGCAACGGATTTTGATGCGGTTTTCACCATCAGTTAGATATTTTTTTACGGAAGGCTTAGATGACGGAAGGTATATGTAACAAGCCCTGGTTTCGCACGTAAGTTAAACCCGTGCAATCCGGGCGGGCGGGTCGCTAATTGAATAAATAAATAAAATTAAATGATTGCGAATGACTGACGTTTCGTTTATATGGGTGCAACTGGCTACAACAAATTTCCAAGGACTTTTTACCTATTGACTTTAGGGTATTATATAAGATCCTTGCAAATTTCTAAATATATAAATACAATAAATGCCTTGACAGCCGGTCTAATATAAAAATATATTTTTTTACTTTGACCGATGTAATGTACATGCCCGCCCATTATCTGTAGATTGTGAAGTAGTAAATGTAAGCTACAATATAACGTTTCATTGTGAAGCAATTTTAGCATTTATTGCATATTTTAAGTTGAAATAATATGGATTAAACGTTTTTCAGGAGGCTCTCTTTTTGCCCGGGAACGAGATCCTTTTCAATTGGTTCTCTAAAAATAAAACTACATGCTGAAATAATAAACTGAAGTGATATAAACTATAGAAACGTCATTGTATAAACTATAGGTAGAATTATCGTCTATTGTTTAAAATAATTGCCAGTGATAAACTCTTGTGATAAAAAACTGATAGTTATATTTATTGCTGCTATATTCTTAGGTGATATAAATAACCTTTTGATGGTACCTAGAGTCTGTACTCCATCGAGACTAGACTTCGTCTCCGTAGCGATGTCCCAAAGGACTCTATCAGCGATCTGAGATCAAGTGGGGAAATCTAGGTCATTTTCTGATGCGATCTCAGTGGCACATGAGCTAAAGTTGTATGTCTTCTCTTTATTGTATGTAGGTGTATCTAGCTGAGTATCTGTAAACAGGGTTACCCATATAGACTGTACTAAGCCTAAATGAGGTCATTGTACTCATCATTATGAACAGCTTTTATATGGAACCCTTTCCCTTATTAAACGTTTTTCTTATTGATGAATACAATGACCTATTTTCGGCTTAGTACTGTCTTTATGCGTAACCGTTCTGCGTATCCTGTATAAATACAAAACAGTATTTTTTTCTTAACAGAATGTTACCATATTTGCACTGAACACATGCATAACGCAAATATATTTTTTTGTGGGCAAGTGCCTTTATTAACTAAACAAAATACAAGCTAAAACTAACACTACAAATACAATTAGACTGCCCATAAACCGTTGAAGGTCTAAAGACAATCTAAATGCTCAAGCCGACTATCAGTTGGCAGCGTACCCAGCATGCTGGCGGCATTACCACGTTGAATATCAATGCTTATGCGTTGAGCCAGAAAAACGCCAGCATTTTGGTCACACGTCGCCTCTGAAAGATTTTTGAAAATGAGGTGAGCTCCCGGTCCCCAAGGGCCCAATGTCTCGGCCCTAAACGCCTCAAATATATAACCACCGCCGAGGTTACATATGAAATAATGAGAAAAACATGCATAATATAATGTTACCCTGTTTTAGTTACTACATAATTTGCATAATCATCCACAGACTTGGCTTTTTTTTTTATACCATCACTCCCTGTTTGCTTTTTGTGTTCTGTATTTTTGATATCAGCATCATCGGCCCATTAGCTCAGTTGGTTAGAGCGTCGTGCTAATAACGCGAAGGTCGCGGGTTCGATCCCCTCATGGGCCACAAGTGTTTTTGCCATTCATTTTTTTCCCTGAAATTCCATAATTTTAATATTCTTGTCGACCACATTTTGTGACCTTTATAACTTTAGGTTGTTTTTTTCTTTTTTTATTCTTTTTTAAACCTATTCTATACCTATGACCTATGACCCATAGCTGGGCAAAGGTCTCCCGTTACGTTACCGGACGTTAGGTTTTAAGAAAGTAATTTTTATCATGCAATAATCGGTCTATTTTAGTCCACTCTTCGTACCGACCTAGTACCTAGTTACCTTATTTACTTAGGTAACTAATTAATTTCCATTAGATATACGAAACATTAAAAAAACAAAGAAATAAAATAAAATAATTAAATCACCAAAAAGTTTCTGGAGATGCTGGGATTTGAACCCAGGACTTTCAGCATGCGAAGCAGACACTCTACCACTGAGTTACATCCCCGGTGACTTAAAAGCCGAAATTATGGTATCATTGTTTTATGTAAATGTGTAACAAAGTTAATTTATTTATTATTGAACCCGCTGAACCCGCTACTTCGTACGCGTAGAGCTCGGCCTTCGGCCTCGCTACTACAACCCGTTATAATGTATAAGCTATATTATTGTAAACTTTCATTAAAATCCATTCGGTAGTTTTTGCGTGAAAGAGGAACAAACATCCATACATACAAACTTTCGCGTTTATAATATTAGTAGGAATGATTTTATTTGCAAGTTTTTGCCTTATATTTTAAACTGACTTTAAAACGGGAGAGAAGTTCTATCCATATTTAGGCACTTGCTCGCATAGATTACCCTCGGAGAAAGTAGGGTAAAATGTAGTTTTTGTCAGTATAGTGTTTTTGATAACTTTACTGCTAATCCTTGAACCGTTAGTAACGAAATTGAAGAACTACTTCTTCACTAAATAGTATATAATATAAAGTCGCTTTCCGCCTCTGTCTGTATTAATCATCGACAAGTATTATGCACTATACTATATATACTATATTATATACGAGTAACTCCTCCTAACCCCACAGAAGACATACCTAAACCACGCAACGGATTTTGATGCGATTTTCACGATCAGTTAGAAAAAATTCCACGGTAGTTTTATAACTATATTATTATAACTTACACTCGTGCGAAGCCGGGGCGGATCGCTAGTACATTATATAATAAGCTTGGAGATGGTGGGATTTTTTTTGGACCCGTTTGTGTATAAGTCGTATTTAATAGACTATAGACAATTTCCTAGAAAAAAAAAAAAACTTTGGTTTTTGTACATCATACGTTTATCCCACATGTATTTCATTGTAGTACATATGTTCAGCAAGTTGTTACTTACTTAGATATACTTTATTACTTGGATAATTTTCTTCAATTTCACATATTTAACTCCTGAAACAAAATGCACAGCAAAAGTATTGAACAAATTTAGTATAATTTTTTTAACAGGCGTTTCATTTCAGGTGCTGGGCATCACAGAACGCGAGTTCATGGATCAAATGGGCGTCTACTTTGTCGGCTTCGTCTCTCAATACGGCTACGACAGAGTTCTATCAGTTCTAGGCAGGCATATGAGAGATTTCCTTAACGGATTGGACAATCTACATGAATATTTGAAATTCAGTTACCCGAGAATGAGGGCGCCGAGCTTTATATGCGAGAATGAGACGCGGCAAGGCTTGACGCTGCATTATAGGTCGAAGAGACGAGGTTTTGTTTATTATGCTATGGGGCAGATTCGAGAGGTGAGTAGTAATTGAAACTTTTTGATATGACCTATTTATGTAATAGATAGAACAGATACTATACTACGCGCCTAGAACTTCAACTCTAAATATGACAAAAAAATTGGCGGCAACGTGAAAAAAAACATGTCACCTCATTGAATTATTTTCCTAAAATTCTGTTATTTCGAGTGTTAATGTGTAATTGCGGTGGATTATTATTTAATAAGTGTTCGTGAGTAAGATATTATTGTAATAAGGTGAAACACGTATTTTTGCGATGTTTCCAAAACTTCACTGAAGCTTCTAGTAAAGTCGCCACCACTTAACTAGGGCATGACTTGGACTTGACCTTGAATTACTTTGCTTGACTCTGACTGCTACTATGACTTGTTTGACGATTTTTAACAAAACTTGAATAAATATCAATAAACTGGCACAAGACGTGTGGCGGCAATATCCTATCAAGAGGAAGTGAAAGAAAGAAGAAAGAGGAAGAGGAAGAAATGATGATAAGACAAATACTTCATTGATATCAAGCCAAATATACATGAAGCGCTAAAAAACAAAAACATGAAGCGCAAAAATTGTCTTGGAGGCGCCGGGTATCGATCCCGGTACCTCTCGCATGCTAAGCGAGCGCTCTACCATCTGAGCTACGCCCCCGATGACAGCTACGGCAAAATTACGTATTAATTTGTGCTATTGCAGCAATTTTTATTTTAATATAATTATTGACAATCAAGCAAAGACGCAATCAAGGGTCCTATGTAAATTATCTTTGGTCCTATGAACACCTACGATACCCGGAGCATAAACAATGCGTCTAGGACTCTTCACCCTTCTTAATTCAAATTGGTTGCACTAGATGGCGCTGTAACAATTTTTTTCCTCCCTCATAAAATCCTTCGTCTTTGCCAAAAATGTTCCCTTTTTCCAGGTAGCTCGCCACTTCTACCACAAAGAGATGAGAATAGAGTTGCTTCGGGAAGAGCTTCTGTTCGACACGGTCCACGTGACCTTCCAGCTGACCTTTGATAACAGGGCCTTCACTCTTGCATCGCTAGCGATGACGCGGGAAGAAAAACATCTGCCGATCAGCGCCTCCGTGCTCTTTGAAATATTCCCGTTTTGTATTGTTTTTGGGTGAGTTTGCTATCATTTCTAAAAGTCGTAGGTTTAAAAATTATAATAACAAGTATCCTTGATAATAAGGAGATCCAAATTAGGAATAAAGAGCGCCTGCTTGAATTTTAAGAGCAAAGAATATAGGAGCTTTGTTTTAAATGTCTATCGGGACTTATCGCGCATTATTTTAGCACAAATACCTATTTGTTTTGTGATTTTAATTAGGAAAGCTATAAGTACATACCTATACTTACCTACTTATAAGATTGTTGAGCTAAGTATCTACGTAGTAGGTATAATACCTCTGTATAATTGTCTTTGGTAATTCATAGATACCTATCTACTCGTTTTTAACCCCCGACACAAAAAGAGGGGTGTTATAAGCTTAACGTGTGTAACAGATCCTGTGTCTGTGTATTTGTGTTGGGTTAGTGAGTTATATCTTAGTGTTGGTGTGTATCTGTGTAGATATGCCTGTGTAATCGTAGATCACAAACGGCAAAACCTATTATTTATTTTATATAATTTTTTTTGTTTGAAAGGTGATTTTATTGATTGTGTTCTTAGCTCTGATTTTAGTTATGATTTATAAAAATCAGTCCATCCGTTTGAACTATGCCGCGCCGTTCGATTTGCCGTTTTGTTTGTAGTTTGTAATTACTTATCAGCTTTTTATCAGTACCCTTAGTACAAGTTTTGATAGTATTCGAAAACTTTTTTCGTTTTCGTATTGTTCCATACATTGCTGGGCTGAAAGGTATTCGAAAACTTTTTTCGTATTAGAGTGAAGCAATCTATACATCCGATTACTACCGATTTTAGTTTAGGCGCTGAGGCGGAGGCGCTTTACTACAATGTATGGAACAATACGTAAACGAAAAAAGTTTTCGAATACTATCAAAAATTGTACTAAGGGTACAAGAGTTAATAAAATCAACCGTTTGTCACAGCAAAATATTGTTAATCGGCAAATGTAAGTAATGTTCCAATTTGCGCAAACACCATAATTGTTTACAAAGATTTCCCGGCCAAGCTAATTGTGCTAACAGACGAGACGGACTTGGTTGACGAACCGCCGTCCAACCAACGGGAAAGAAAGATTATTTTTTTCTCTTTCCCACTCTTTTGTTGGACGGCGGTCCGTCAACCAAATCCGCTAGTACTAAACCAAAAAAACTGTTTGAAATTTTAAATTCCCACGTACGTGAAACGTACCACCTTAACGCGGGCTCGAAACAGCGCAGTGCGGAAATACACGCGATCGTGAAAACGGTATGCGGTCACGCAACTTTTCGCATCACCTAAACAGAATCGTTTAAAAAAGTAGCCGTAAGGCCCCTAAACATAGGCAAAGCGCTGGCAGTGCCCCGGGTATTGTAGGTGTCTATAAGCGACGGTGACCACTTACCAAAAGGTGGCCCGCAGCTTGTTTGCCACATATTCTATAAAAAAAAAATTAAAAAAAAACTTTACCGTAGTAGAAAACATTACGGCACTGTACCATTGTGGAGTTGCCAGGTCAGACATGGTGGTACGCAGCATCGGCAACTCCCTGATGGTGATTTTGCCGGACCTCGTGGGGAAGAAGATCACCAACTGGTTCGACCTCGTGCGACCGCTCATCGCGTTCAAGTTTCAAACTGTTAGTACCTGCCCACTTATACTGGATTACGCGAAAAGGGTGTATGCCGAACACATAGTAGGTTACCCATCATTATTTTTGATAGCCCGTTGGTCCAGTTGGTAGTGAACCTGCCTTCTGAGCTTGGGGGCGTGGGTTTGATTCCCGCCTAGGACAAACATTTATGTGATGAATATTTGTGTTTGTTCTATATCTGGTTGTTTATATCTATTTAAGTATGTATTTAAAACTATATATGTATGTATATCAGTCTCTGGCAGCCATATCAAAAGCTTTGCTTAGTTTGGGGTCAGATGACCGTGTGTGAAAAAAAGGTCCCGAATATTTATTTATTATGAACAACTTTTACTAATCAACTCTGAAATCGGCAATTTCGATTTCGCTGTTCCATAGAAAACGGTCATTGACACTCGACAAAATTTATGGAAAACGATTTTAGGGTTGGTTCCACAGTAAAAGTTGTTCATAATGATGAATAGGTACCTTAACGGACCCCTTTCAGCTCAGTACACCCTTTCCGCGTAACCCTGTAGTTTCACTGTTGTTTTTTAGGGTTCCATACCCAAAAGGTAACAACGGGACCTTATTACTAACCTACGTTGTATGTCTGTCTGTCCTATCTTTTAACGGCTGTATCTTTTGAACCGTAATAGACAGCCAGTTGAAATTATCACAGAGTATGTAATGTTACGGCAGAATATCTAACAAATAATAAAAAAGTTTTAAAAAACGAGAGGGACAAACGTATTTTTTTTTACGTATTTTTGTATTTGCTCTAATGTAATAACGGTAATACTTACAAGCGTCAAACTTAACATGATTATAGTACACACTCCAAAATATATAAAAATAATAAAAAATGGCCAAGTGCGAGTCGGTGTCAAATTTCTGTAAAGCACCGGTTCTCGTACGATCACCGAAGTGAAGCAACGTCGGCTGGTAGGTAAGGGATTGGTGACCGCCTGGGCGTTGATGGGATGTTGTCTTTTTGGTCAATTTTTGTACTAACTGTTATGTGTTGGTACGGAACCTTCAGTGCGCGAGCCCGACTCGCACTTGGCCGGTTTTATTTTGTTTCTGTTCTAGTGTAAAATTTGTTATTTGTTATCAAAGATTTAATACTTATACTATGTATGTTGTTATAGTGATTTATGGTAAGTATTTGTTTTTCTACGTTCAGATTCTGAACCGCACGAACAACATCTTCGAGCTGGTGACGGTGGAGGCCGTCATGCACGAGAAAGCTCCGGACAAGAGGAACGAGCTTCTGCGGCTGTCTGACGAGACTGACGTCACCACCGAGAAAAATCTCCGGCTTAAAGGTACGTTGGGGTATGAATCTTTTTCCTCTGTGCCTCTGGCCTTCAAGTTTTCCTTGTCAAGTACTATCGTCAAAATCCCCTGATATTATGGAGACTCGAAATCTTGCGTTTGTCGACTTTACACTTTATTGGTATTTTGCCCATCATGATGGTCTGCGGAAGAATATGGGTATGAATTCCAATCTGGAGTCCAGCCTGGACCAAGATGTTTTCTAAGCCGCTGCAAAAACTTGGCTTTGGTGCCTATCGACTGCTTCCTTTACCTCGCCGTAAGCCAAATGTATAAGTTTTCAGCATAAGTACTTCTTTTTCGAGCGGGCCAATCCCAGGTGCGAATTGAATGAATGACTTTTGAGTCACCAATCACAAGCGCCCTCCCACCCCCCCGCGACCGACGTGCCTTACATCGTGCATATGCAAATAATTTTTATAATTATGACTCGAGCGCGATCAAGTGGTTAGTGGGTATTTTAATCGCCACGGACCAAAAATATAGCCTTGGTAATGGCCGGCCGACTTCTAAGGCCTTTGAGGTCGTGGGTGGACTTCCTATTGAAGCTAGACCAGGGAAGACAACGGCGTGGTGTAGCCTACGCCCCATTGTAAAGGAAAGGAATAGACATGTTCTGAGCATTCCCTGCGTTCCTATGGAGATCCCGCGGGGCCCTCCGCCTGGCACAGAGGCCAGCCACAAAGAGGGTTTTAGTTGGTGAAATCTCACATTACCCGGCTATACCTACCCCATTGCAACCGAGTAACTTTCGCCCTGTATACAAAAAAAAGTATCAATATAAAAATCCGACTTCACAAAATTAGAAAAAAATTAGTTATTTTGATTTAAAAGCCAATATAAGCTACTAAACCGTCTATGGGACCAATCTAAAAATAGGTATAACGTTTCAATTAAAAAAAAACAAATCTGTTCCTAAATGACAGAGTTTTGAGGTAACAAACAAAAAAACAAATTGAAGCCCTCTCCTTTTTGAACTTGGTAAAAAAATATACGAGTCTTCCCATCAAGTCAGATACGGTACGTAACATTTGTCAAATGTCAATTCGTAACCAACGAAAGGCATCGCAAAGATCGATTAACATCCAGCCGACGAGCCGACCAACCTTCGACCCTCGTCAACGGACGTCATGTTTACAGGAATCTACAGATATATTGGAATAGTTTGCAACACGCTCTGTGATATAATTTCTATTCAATTCTGGTGTTGAAAATAATCTAATAACACGGAACGGGGTCTAGTCTAGGTTGATTTAGGTTTAGAGGTCTAATTGGCGGTCAGACCGCAATCACTGATATCGGCAAGTACTAAAGTTAATTAGCTGGCTTCTCCCATCGAGATACAATACCAAAGAATAGGGTATTTGACTACTTTTGGGAAACTATTGCACATTATTGCCTGATATAATTTAATGTATACTGCATTTATATTTTCTGGATATCAGTCGTATTTGCGATATAAATCGATGTTAAAGTTTGAATAAAAAAATATCGCGCCAAAACGCAGACCTGCGTCATAGCTCCGGTCGAGCGACGATTGACGTCACACAAAACAAAACAGCTGCAGCCAGGCAGCAAAAGTTTGATAATCACTAATTTTCTAATAGAAGTAATGGTTTATAAATGTTGTGTAGTGCCACAATGTACAAATACTTCCATAAAACACCGGAAAAACTATTCGTTTCTGTTCCAATGGACCCCAAAACTCGCAAAAAGTGGTTGGAACTAAGTAGCTCGTAGAGAACCCAAAAGTATTGGAGCTAATTCAAATGTTTCTATGTGCGAAGATCATTTTGAGGTACATATTTGAGTCTATATAATTCTATTACAATTTGTGTTTTTATTGCATTACTATTTTATGTACTGTTACTTTCTTTTTAAACATTGTAAAGACATAACCTAACAAAATAGTGATATCCACCTACTACAACATACTTTTTGTACAACTTGATTGAATGTTTTGCTTGGAGAACAATTAAAAATTAATACTTACATTGTAGTTTTTACGTTTTGAGTTCTGCAGCGTAGAAACAATGACGTAGATTATTATTGAAGAAATATGCAACCATAAATACATTAATTTTGGGTAAGTTACTGCTGTCTGCTTGCACAAAATGTTTCTCCATTCTTCTCACATTTAACCTCCGGACTGTTTTTGGTGATAATTTCTGGATAAATCGCTCTCAAAATAGCTTTACAACATTAAATTCGCATATATCAATACAAAATCTGTTTGTTTAGATTTGTGTGACGTCACTAGGGATGAAGCCAATTACAGACCGTTTTCGATCACGTGATCAAATGTCGAAAATACAGTTATTTTAATCGCGTTTTTTACAAAAAATAAGCATATTTTTATAAAAAAATCAATGAAATATGCTTTTTCATTATGTCATGTTTATGGATGATGTCAATTGGCATAATATTTTCAATACAGTCAAACACCCTATTCAATCGTATAGAATTTAACTTCAATACCAAGAAGTGTGTACGAGGCGACCGGCGCTGTGATTCGCAGGGTGACCAGGGGCCTTACGGACAACTGCTATTGCGGCACCAAACTAACGTTAAATCCGCTCAGTTGAAAAATCACGCGAACGTGAACCTTAACGCGCCCAGATACGGTTAACTCCAATCTCGTGCCAGTCCACCATCACCTAGAGACTGAAAAGCCAGCATTTGTTCCTTACGGAGACGTAGATCGGAATTCCGTCTGACGTGGCGTGTATTATCGTACCCGGGATATTTCTTAGAGCACAATTTTAAACATCGAGCTGGAGTGTACTTACACTCCCGAGACGACTTCTGCTGTCGGCGTATTTATTTTAATATATCCTCATATATCCTATAATAGACTTGCGTTTGACGGCCAACTCACCTGATGTTAAGGGATGTGACAAAAAGGGTCTTGACAAGCGGACAGACGGATATACGGATAGACGGATAGACGGACAGACGGACAGACGGACGGACAGACGGACAACAAAGTGATGCTATAAGGGTTCCGTTTTTTTACCTTTTGAGGAAACTTTTTTACGGAATCCTAAAAACGAGGGAGGTATCTCTTGATATTTATACCTAGACTTTCAAATTAGATTAGTAATTCAAATATCTCCGTGTTTCACTCAATGTTATCTTCTGTATCTAAGTATGTCACTAATGGCACACTTCCTCATGTTTCACGCACATCATGAGTGAGACTTGCAGCAACACCAATGACCTAACTGATAATCTATAGTCTATACATGCAAAACAGGCGATAAGGTTGTCTGCTAAAGGCATCAAGCCCGATCTCGATCGCACCCGCCACGCCACCTTATCATATCTCCAATGTTTGTATGATCTGAAACAACAACACTCAGCACACTACTACTACAACTACTAACAATACATGTTGCAGTCAGACGATGACAATTTATAGTCCTGGGGCCTTAGCTGTTTTAAGCAATCCAGTTTAGGTGATGGAAAAAGTTGCGCGACCGCAAACCGGTTCGCGAGATTTTCTGAACTCGTTAGTTTGAGACCGCGTAAGGAGTTGGGCGTAAGGCGTGTTATCTTTGGTTACGATTAAATCCTACTCAAATATCTATACCGTTTTTATAAAACTGTGCAATAAAAAGAAATTTATTCTGCTCCACTTTATCCAAGCTAATAAAATGGTAATTTATTTGTAATAAAGCGAGGAACAAACAGTACCTTTGTAACAGTACCAGTGCAAAATCATGAGCGTAGGTATTTACAGGTAACTTTCACCCTAACTTTCGTTCTTGAAACATTCTAGCGTTCTTGCCCCCCCCCCCCCTTTTTTTTCAAATTAAGGAATTACGACTTGCTACGGGACACTATCAATTTTATTTTCGAAATACGATAGTGGCGCTTTCCCTAATCTCAAAAAAATTCAGTTGGTTCCAAGTTCCAACCGACACTGTACTTAGGGGCTTAGTCCCACATTTGATAATTTTCGAAAACTTTTTTCGTTTACGTATTGTTCCATACATTTTGGTAAAGCGCCTCCAGCGGAAACGCGGAGGAACTAAAATCGGCGGTATAGACTGCTTCACTCTAATACGAAAAAAGTTTTCGAATACCTTTCAGCCCAGCAATGTATGGAACGAAACGTAAACTAAGTTTTCGAAAACT
Organism: Agriopis aurantiaria; assembly: GCA_914767915.1. Taxonomy (NCBI): domain Eukaryota; kingdom Metazoa; phylum Arthropoda; class Insecta; order Lepidoptera; family Geometridae; genus Agriopis; species Agriopis aurantiaria. The sequence continues at coordinate 7,325,882 of OU612004.1, forward strand.
ATCAAATCTGGGACTAAGCCCCCTGGTAATTTGTCACAGTAAATCTGTAAATTGTATTCTAAGCAATCTGAATAAAACAGAAATTGGAGTATAGCTTTCAATCATATTATGTATGCGACTTGGTTTTCCGTTTGATTCTGATTTAGTGAACTAAATCTATTATTGTTAAAACAACAAATTATTAACGCTGGCCAAGTGCGAGTCGGTGACATCGCTCGGTACTTGGATGGGTGAACGCCTGGGGGTTGAATGTATTTTTGCAGTACTTGATTGTACTTTAGTACTTTATGAGGTGGTACGGCACCCTCAGTGCGCGAGCTCGACTCGTACTATGTCAGTTTATTCTATGTGGCAACCCTATTTACTTAGCATCACTATACTTTCAACATTCTGACGTAACTCGTTAGGCACTTTTTTTTATTCTATGGCATAACTTCACAAATCCAAACTTCACAAGACATTATGAATTAAATAGTAGCCCTTCAACTTCTGACATTACGGCTTAACTTCTACAACTTCATTTATCATCATTAAACTTGATGTAAAGTTTGAAGTGAGAACTTCTAAGTAAAGAACTCGATGCGAGTGTAACTTAAATGAGCCTACCGCCTAGGGCCTTGTCCTACGTAGCAACAAATAAGGCAACGCGATGCGACGACACAGTATGGATTTATTATCAACTAGCTACATAATAAAACCACGAACCGGAAGACGCAGCGTGGGTAGGCCTCTCACTATATGGATCGACGACATTGTGAGAGTCCCGGGCATCCAGTGGATGCAGGTGGCAGGCTTTCGTTCAGTGTGGAGGTTAAAGAGGGAGACCTATGTTCAACAGTGGATGATGATGATGATGATGATGATGACATAATAAAAACACGAATGCACAATTGTGCATTAGTGTTTTTAATCGTATTTGTGTGTGCATTCGTGTGTTATCTATACTAATATTATAAAGAGGAAAGATTTGATTGTTTGTTTGTTTGTGTGCATTGAATAGGCTCCGAAACTTCTGAACCAATTAGAAAAATTATTTCCTTGTTGGGAAGCTACACTATCCCCGGGTGACATAGGCTATAATCTATACCCATGCGAAGCTGGGGCGGACCGTAAGCTAATAACACGACAGCCCAAAAAAGTGGTAGTTTGGGAGTGTTTGGAGGGTAGATGTTTAGGGTTTATGTATGTACGTGTGCTGTCGTACTAGGTATGTTGTTTTTGTGATTGGAACCTAACCTATGCAACTCGGGATAATGCAATGCAATGCAATGCAATGCAATGCAATGCAGGCCGCAGGGTCCTAACATAATAAGGACATTTCGGAGACATGCGAACAAAGATATAATAAAATAAATTGCTCATGCTTTTTTTTTTTTTAATTTGCTGATTCGCAAAATGAGGGTTCCGTTCCACCACATAAATTGTTAACTACTACCTAAAGAACAAAACTGAAAAAGGCATCATGCCTAGGTGGTCACCCATCCAAGTATCGGTCGCGCCCGACGTTGCCTTACTTTGGTGATCGTACGAGAACCGGTGATGTTAGAAATTTGTCACCGACTCGCACTTGGTTCTACGCTCAGGCTATAATTATATTCAGGAATCGCAGTGAAGCAGGCCTGACGTGGCCTACGTTCTTAGAACAGTTATGCGCATTATGTGCAACTCACATCGCTTCGTATTGTATCGCTTTCTGTCCCTCATGTAAGACAATGGGTACGAATTGAAACCTCATTAAGGCTAATGTAGATTTAGGAATATTTAGGTACAAGTTTGAACAACTCTTGACACTTCGTATTAGTCTTGAGAAGGATAGACTTGGCTCTCAGGGCCTTTAAGCAATATATTAGTTACACGTCTCAGAACCTGAAGTTCTCTAGACGATAAACCCACATCAAAAAGTTGCATTAAAGTTTGTTACGTACCTACCTAGTACCTCTACCTACCTATTCCTATAATAACAATGTTTATTTAGTAACAAAAAATTTGTGGTTTGTGAGCAATAATAGCAATAATAATAATCAGAAAATGCAAACAAATCTAATTCAAAAAACAGTTCTGACTGCAATATACATACTATTTTACATTACATCTCACATTGAAAAATCTGTTAAACCGTTTTGGCTTGACATGATGTAATCTAAAGTTACTCGCGACTAGCTCGTCTCGTCAATCATTTGCATAAAAAGACAAACATACCTATAAACTGAAAAACATTAACAAAAGTGGTCCTGCGTCACCTCTCTTACTCAATGGATGTAGGTAACTATCCGTTTTTAACGATACTTGTACCAAAGCAGGCAAGTACCTATTACTGGATTTACCGATATTTAGCCTATAGAGAAAAGCGATGGTTTCTGACCGCACAAAGGTAAATTGGCTATAACATTTACCAAGTCATGGGCAGAACAAAGTTTGTTGTCTCAGGTGTTGTGCTTAGAGTATACAGGTATACTTATTTTGTAAGCTGGAGCGGTGATCACAAACAACGCCAGCCCTGGGGTAGAGCGAAAAGAACGGTCGCTCTAGGCGCAAAGTAGCAACGAGCGCCATAATGCCAAAACAAAAAAAAACCAGACAAGTACGAGTAGGACTCGTGCTCTAAGGGTTCCGTTGGACGGAACCCTAAAATTGGTTAGGCGCGAGTCCAAAAAAATTAACTAACTGAAGTTGAAATATTGAAAGACAAACTTAACTTTGTAGTTGACTATAAAGTTCTTCTATACATTCCAACTACAAAATAGAAGTTTGTAATAGCAAAATAATTATTTCAAATATGTAACTTTCGGATTTATTCCTATATATGTGCTATGAGACCTGCCTTTTGCCAAATTTCATGATTCTAGGTCAACGGGAAGTATCCTATAGGTTTTGGTTCCCCTGTGAAATCGCAAAACATGCGACATAAACGTTCATATCTATCATTCTATCATTGCGTTGACTTACAACTTTTATTTTTTACAGCCTAAAGAAACCCCAAGTATTTAGTATAAATTTCAACTGGATGCCTTTACGCGTTCTTGAGAAAAAGGGTTTTGACAGACGGACAGACAGACGGACAGACAGACAGACAACGAAGTGATCCTATAAGGGTTCCGTTTTTTCTTTTTGAGGTACGGAACCCTAAAAACGAGCAAAAAAAGATTGGCTTGGCAGGCTGCGAGTCAACTTGCGTTGTAAATTTTAATGTGCAGATAGTTTATATCCTGGATTGGCACATGGAATACTTTTTATCCCAGAATCGGTTCCTGTACAATTTAGTTTTTAGAAATGAAACGCGCCGAAAGACAATCTCTCTCTCTACCCTGATCAAAGGCTGGGGCCGGCGCTGATCCCAAAGTAGGTCCCGGCCTCCGATAATGAACGGTTCCAGTCATCGCAGCGTTAAAGGACCTCACACCACCCACGTCGCTAAATCAGGATAGTATCAAGGTGTAAAGAAAATTTATCCTCTTGGTTGGTTCCAGGGATTCCGCGCAAGAAGCGTTTTGCATACGACGGAAGACCCTTGCCCGATGTTATTAATTTGCATCTCAAAGGTAGCTTAGATCATGTGTCGATGTCAACGAGGCCTTAAGAACACTGGAAGGTCTAGCACTGAATTAGAAGATGATTAGGTTTGCCATCGATAAAGTGTAATTCAGTTTGCCAATTATGACAACAACTGATTATCAACACTGTTTTATATGCGCACAAATTATGCAACTACGCTTATAATTTGAAAGCCCTAATTGAAATGAATTTTATATATACCTTTCTACCTAATGACAATAATTTTGTAAGTTTTTATCTTTGCGCAAAAGCTTTTTCTATATGTTATTTATGCTAATAATATGGGTTGGCCACTATCGATTGACGCTATTTTTATTTTGTTCAACTGGAACCCGTTGATGGCATCCGAAGTATGGTGAACGTTAGCTTATTTCAAATGAAGACACGCCGCTCGGCAGCCACTATCACACAGATGCCCTCTTAGATTGAAAACGAAGCCTCATAAAGAAACTAAGAGAAGGTAAAAGCAATATTACGACCGATATGTTCTAGCGGTTAAAGAAAGCGGAAAAGTATAAAATATTTCACACATTCTATTCCTTTTCAAATCACCTCAAAATATTACACGCATATTATTTTGAGACGTGCATACATTTCGGGAGCTCGTCACCACGTAAAATACGGCACGTAGATGAAGCTGCCGCCTTGAATACGCAATACGTGACATGGAAAAATAGAAGAAAATATTCATTTCTAAATTATATCTCGAGGTACTTTCTTCCGTGTACCTTGCACCATACACGCCGTTTTGCTTTTAGATGTTTTCTGCTTTTTATTTTTATTTTATTTAAGAAAATCGACACAATTTGTTTAGATCATGTTGATAAATTATATTATGCATAAGTAAACGAGGTTTTTTTTTTAAAACATTATTTTTAGAGATCGATCACCGTTTGGCCGCCAACTCAACTGATGCACGTCGATCTAGAAGAATCGTGCTTCTGCCAATTTCATTTGAAGTTCCTTCTGCACTTGATGGAACTGCTACCATTTTTTTTTGTTGTGAAAAATTTACCTAATATGTTTTGATCAGGCTGAAGTATAAAGGTGTTTTTTTTTTTTTACTTGGCTACTTTGCTTGGATTGTCTTTTATTGGTTGTTAGGGCAATTTTGCCATCAACAAATAGGGAAGAGATAGTGAGCTTTTTAAAGACGAGGTAATCCTGGTTGATGACACTTTTCTGCCAATTGCATCTCACGTAGCTTTTTCACTCAAGAAACTGCTACCAATTTTACTAATATTTTGGAGAAAAAGTATTCACAAACTCTTTTTACTGATAGTGTCACTTAGTTCATGGATAGGAATCTGCACGCCACTGGATGCGATCACTTGGCAATCAGTAGGTGCGCTCATCGTTCCCGGGACGGGGATGTTAATAATGTTAATATCACAGAAAAGAGAAGTAAATAGAACGGAAATGATAAGGAAAATCTGTTACCAGGCATATGAGTGAACATTGATTGAACATTCTTATTTGCTAGATCAACGCGTCGAACTCCACATCACAGTTGCTAACTGATTTCGAATGACTGACGTTTCGTTTATATAGGCTAGAACAAATTTCTTACAAAAATGCCTTGACAGCCGTTATAGTTTAAGCAATTTTTCTTTTTGAGATTTGAGAATTCTATCTGACCTATGTCCAGCACTGGACTAATAGGTATAGGGTGAATATAATGTTACGCGACCACATCGGATTGCGCTACCTTTTTATATAAATCTTGTAGATATATCAAGACAGAAAAGCGTTTCGTTTCGTTCGTATATTTACGTGCTGATTTCCGCATCTAATTTCTATCACTATCTCCAGGCCAGATGATTTACATGGACAACTGGCGCATGATGATGTACCTGGGCACGCCCGTGATGCCGGACTTGTCTGCTCTCGTCTCCACGGGGCTTTATATCAACGATCTCTCCATGCATGACTTTAGCAGGTGAGATCATTCTGTTCATACCCTTATATCCAAGCCACAACCAGCAAGTGAGCGGTGGTGGCCGACTGATAGAATGTGTGCTTTATAATTTGACGGCACCTGGTTCGATCTGCAGCCCTGTACCAATGACTTATCATAAATTACTAGCTGCGCCCCGCGGTTTCACCCGCGTAGTGATGAAAATGGTGATGATGGTGATAAAAAGCCTATGTGTCAATCCTGGACATAAGCTATCTACATTATAAATTTCATCAAAATCCGCCCAGCCATTTCAGCGCGAAGGAGTAACAAACACACACAAACACACACATTCTTTCGCATTTATAATATAAGTGTGATAGTGTGATGCGCAGTTTCGATGCCATCGCTCAAAAACGGTGAAGGAAAACATTGTGAGGAAACCAGTATGTCCAAGAACCTAAAAAGTTCAAAAACATATGACATTTGCCAAAATGCACTGGGCGTTAGGCTTTTAACTAGTGGTAAATCCGCATCAAAATCCGTTGCGTGGTTATTAGGAGGAGTTAGTGGTCATACAGACAGACAGATAGACAGACAGACGCGGAAAGCGTCTTTAGTTAAACTATGTAGAGAAGATAGAGAATCAATTAAATATGCTCTATCTCAACTTTCAGGGACTTAATGCTAGCAGGGACGCAGCAGTCAGTGGAGCTCAAACTAGCGTTAGACCAGGAGCAGCAGAAGAGTAAGAAACTAGAGGAGTCCATGAGGAAGCTGGACGAGGAGATGAAGAGGACGGACGAGCTGCTGTACCAGATGATACCGAAACAGGTCGCTGATAGGCTGCGGAATGGAGAGAACCCTATTGATACTTGTGAGGTAAGGTCCACCAGGCTAAACACTGTTTTCTTTCCAATATACAGGGTTATAGACAATAATAACTTTAGTGATTAGGAGCTTTATAAAATATATACATGATCGCAAATTTGGAGCCACAAATGATTCAAAAGCATTTCGAGTCTGTTGTCAGTCGATGGACGGCACAGAGTTCGCCTAAATCAGAAAAAAAATAGCACTGTTGAAACTTTTTGCACGCTTGTTATAGGCTGTGTTTTGTTCACAGTGCGGTTGAAGCCGTGGCAAAAATTAGTATTTCATAAGGCAATATAAAAAATCTTGAGTACCTTGCTAGTAACAAATTTAATATGAAAGCTCGAAAGCTCGCCACTCGCCTCAGTTTGACGAGGCGTTATACTAAAACCTGACTCAACACCACCCTTGACTAAAGCTGACAATAAATCTTATACAAAAGCAAACCGAGCAGTAATTGATCGCTCATCTCATCTGCTAAGGTTGGGACACGATCCTCTGTTTATTCAGCTCTGTCGCCTTGGAGCGCAGAATATAATATAATAGTGTCCCAGAAGCTTAACCCTTAGCCCTTATTCTTAGACCTAATAGTATCTACCTCAATCCAACCTCGAAATCGTGATGGTATTTTTGACAAGTACATATACTAGTAAGTGATGATGGCTGAGCGCCGGTAGCATGTACGCTTTATAATCTGACGTCACCTGACGGTTCGATCCTTGGCCCCGCACTAATGATTTATTTAAGTTCTTAGATAAATTGTGTGCAGTTTCGCTGCCATCACCAAAAAACGGTGTAGGTTAACATTCTGCTTGAGGAAACCGGTAACCGGACTGGTTATTTTGTATTGATGTGGTAAAAAAGCTGAACATAGTGTCAGGCCACTATGTTTACAAATGACGTCACTTGTAAGCAAGCCATACAAAATGACAATGAAATGACAATGAAAAGAGAGAGACGGATCTGAAAGGTTATCCACGCGGGTGAAACCACAGCAAGTTATAGATACACCCGAAATACATTACCTTAATTCTGGGACAGTCTGGTAAAAACGAGTGAGTAAGGAAATGATGAGATTAGTGCTGGACTAGTGTTACAAAAATCAATCTGTTTCACTCCAACCTGTAGATATTTAGTTCTTTCTCTTTCGTACATCTTATTTACATTAAACTAAACAGTGCCCTTATTGTTTGTATAGATTTGGTTTAGAAGGCTTAGATGAGATTTTCAGTCTCGTTGATTCCGCGCCTCAGTAGAGAGCACACACACCTCTCCTGCTAATGACGATAAATAAATGAGTAGTATTTTAAATCGTCAAGTATGTCTTTCATTGGCTTCCCAATTCCAACAATTAGGACTAAGAATACGGAGGTCAGTTAGAATCTGTTTTCTTTATATTCTGTGGCTCGGTTCGAGGATGATTGTTGGAGGGTGATTAAGGCGGTTGCGGTTTCTGAAGGGACTTATCAGCACTTTGCGAATATTGAGAATTAAGTTGTTCTGCGTGAAAATGAGGTTGTAGAGCAGACTGATTTATCGAGCTCTTATCTATACTCTAACTATCCTTACCAAGCACGGGAGTGAAGTGTATTAGTTATCTACTCTCCTCTAGGACTACATAAGATTAAAAGGGAAAATATAGAATATGGGTGTATCCCCATAGATATGCTAAGTGGAAAAATACAATAAAGTAGAGAATCTAGACCCATGGTCATCCGATACAAAAAAGTTTTGTAAAGATATTTCGACCAGATCGGTTCTCGCCTCGGGGGAACCTAGAGCTGGGGCATTTCGCTCAAAAATTAAGCCTCGCAATCCAGCAGGGCAATGCTGCCAGCATTCTGGGGACCTGTCGCAAGGTGGCTATTTGTTGACCAAGTAAAAAAATACTGTTTTATACTTACTTTCTCTGTATATAGGTATATTATATTTTTGGTAGTAATAGTTTTATCGATAAGTTGTATATAATATTATAAATGTTATTAAAAAGTGAAATTTCACTTATACTCCAGATAGCTGTAGATAGATGCTCCAGCAATAAATGTTTGTACCTAATCATAGAAGATACCTCTGCGCTGAGCTGCCTTGGGGTTTTACAGCGAGCTTGCTTTCTAGCACATAAATGATGGGGTAGGTACTTTATAATGTACAAGCTGACTAATATTAAAATAAACTTAGCCTAGTATACAAATAATAATGGCTAAGAGCGTGTCGAGATATGGATATGTCCTACCTTATATATGGCATTGGCTTAGTTGTGGTAAAAACATAGATCTGAGATTAGCGGTTTTAGAAAAACAGTCATCATCATCATTTTCAGCCGGAAGACGTCCACTGCTGAACATAGGCCTCCCCCTTTAACCTCCACACTGAACGACAGCCTGCCTTTTGCATCCACTGGATGCCCGCGACTCTCTCAATGTCATCGGTCCATCTAGTGGGAGGCCTCCCTACGCTGCGTCTTCCGGTTCGTGGTCTCCACTCCAGAACCTTTCTTCCCCATCGGTTATCGGTTCTTCGAGCGATGTGGCCTGCCCATTGCCACTTGCTAATTTTAACAGCTATGTCGGTGACTCAGGTTCTTTGGCGAATATCCAGTCGGAGAAAAACAGTGGAATTGCCAAATTTTGGAGATGTACATATCCAAAATTTTGCAATTATACTTTTTATAGTTTAGCCATAGATAGATAACTTGCAAAACATGATCATTTTAAGAAAAATTCAAAGTAAAAACCTTTAAACTACAACGTCTTGCAGGTATATAATGCAGTTTGATATTTTATCACTATAAATAAAAAAGTTATGCTAACAAAAGGTTCGAAGTTTGAAAGAATAATTTTTTTTGTTACCTTACCTAACCTAACATTACCTATCAGCATGACAAGTTACAAGTTCCTATGTTTAATAGTTTAGAAATGCGGTTGACAACTTTTAGCCACTTTGGTATGTAATTATGTATGACTGACAAGTGATGACTTACCCGATTCCTGTGATTCCAGATGTTCAACAGCGTATCAATCCTGTTCTCTGACGTGGTGACGTTTACGGAGATCTGCAGCCGCATCACGCCTATGGAGGTGGTCTCCATGCTCAACGCTATGTACTCCATCTTCGACACGCTTACCGAGAGGAACCGGGTCTATAAGGTGAGGGAGAAGCTGGTGCCCATCGAAAGAAGTATGGGCTAAGCAGGTTAGAATAGAGACTATTCTGACCATCTGCTGTAACCATAATTATATTCTGTTACGGACTATTTATATGAAACTTTGCGAGTATGTAATTACATATACTTGCAAAGAATGACAATAGAATAACTTGGTACCATTGAACGGATCTGGTGGTGGATCAAGGGGGTGGATAATGAAATCCTTCAATAGCTGCCAGCTAACCCGACATGTTATGGGGCACTTGTTTTAATTGTCTATCGGGACTTTTCATATTATTATCTCTTGCTCGAACATATTGTGTGGAGTCTTTGCTTTGCTTATTATTAATGACATCGGGAGGCCCGGGGGGATAGTGATTATGTCAGCAATATTTATTTATTTACTTTTTCTGTTTTTTCTGAAAAATTTAGTAGATTCTGATTTGAACAGTGGAACTCTCCAATAGCACCACAACAAAGCAGCAGTAAAGTCCAGTAAATCAGTAGCTACCAGTAAAGTCCTTGAGTTTGGGCTCGTTTGGTTTGTTGAACGGCTCACCTAGGCGAGTCTTTTTAACTCCATTAATGCACTCAATAAATTATAGCCAGAATATCTGAGAAACTATAAGTAATGCAGTATTTCATCCCTTCAGAGTTGTAAAATTTTAACCTAACCTAATCCCGTACATTTCCAGGTGGAAACGATAGGCGACGCGTACATGGTAGTGTCGGGTGCTCCAGAGAAAGAAGACAACCACGCCGAGAAGGTTTGCGACATGGCTCTAGACATGGTAGACGCCATCACTGACCTTAAGGATCCCAGCACAGGTAAAACTATATGTGGTGTCTCGGAATATTAACGCAGCTATATTCCACTGGAGTATTAATATTTCATGATGCTTTTTGGTTCCTAAGCCATTCCCATAAGTTTTTTAGAATATAACTCTAAACTCCTAAAATATGTCTAAAGAAATAAAGTTTAAAGCTTAACAAATAGTGGTTAGCATTCGGATCATCCAGTGGATGCAGATGGCAGGCTGTCGTTTAGTGTGGAGTTCTAAGGGATAGGTCTAAAGAAAAGAAAAGTAAAGAAAAACTGTGAATAGGCCTATTCAGCAGTGAACATCTTCTGGCTGATGACGATGATGATGATTTGGATCCTCATGACCATTTGATGGAACACGCTAGGTAGGCCTCACAACAAGGTACCGCACAGACGGACTTGCCTGACTAACCAGTATGGCAGACCCATCTGCAACATTAGAATTCGTCAAACATAGCGGCACGAGACACAATAGAATGGTATTATTGAAACTTCATTCTAATTAGTTTCATCAATTATATGCCACGTCAAAATTTCCTCCTTTTTTCAGATTCCGTATGCAATGGCGAGACTGGTTTCTTCCAGGGTAGCTAGCTCCTGGAGCGATGGAGCCCAAGCGCAATACCTATTTTTTTTTAAAACAGTTTACAAAACAAAACATATCGCACATTTGTACCTACTAGTGTGCAATGTGGATTTCGTCATTGGGAATTTGTTTATCTCTAACAATATCTGTTTTTTTCATTTCCATGCTCAATCCAGTCAGATAAAACCACAATAAGCTACTTAAAATGATCCAAATAAAATTTATCAATACCGTTACTTATATTCCAGGTTCCCACTTGTCTATCAGAGTGGGTGTGCACTCTGGGGCAGTAGTAGCCGGTATCGTCGGCCTGAAGATGCCCCGGTACTGCCTGTTCGGAGACTCTGTGAACACGGCCTCAAGAATGGAATCTACCTCAGAAGCCATGAGGATACATATATCGGAAACCACGCAAGAACTGCTCTCACCATCTTATATGGTGCAGGAGAGAGGAGAGATCCAGGTGAAAGGGAAAGGTAAGAGTAAGTACATACATGGATTATTTTACAGAATTATGATGATATTTCCTTTACAAGGACTCCCGTTTAACTAATTTTTACCTGACATTGTCATGCAAAAACTACTGTTTATATCATTATTACTATTAAGCTATTCAAAAAAAATACTTTTTTACCGCGCTTGTTCTTACGGGCCTTTAGTAGTTTTAAAAAAACTTTATTGTTCCATATACTGTTCAATTTATTTTTTCATCTTTATTTATTTTGCAAAAAGTTGGCTACTCTACCAACTTTCCAACCATTAACTGGCTCTAGAAATAGCTGAAATGAAGAGAATACAAGTATTCGTTATAAAAGTTAGGTGTCTGGATTTTACGATGCATAGTGCGCGCAATTAGAAAGAGTCATGTGATGAGGATGGATATTCACCTACAGGTGGGTGAGTAGCATGACTGAGACTGAGGCCTCGATCACCTAAATAGTAAAGACACTTTAAAACCACCACTTAATAATCATATGCAACACGCTTTACCAGGCGCAATGAAGACCTACTGGCTGGAAGGGCGCGAGTCGAGACCCCCACTTACAAAGGTCATCTCTCCGCAACTCGCTCCCCCTTACACGGAGCTAGAGTGGGAACGTGCTGCTGACGCCAGAGACAGCATCGCCGAGCACTCAGCCCAGCAGATGAACAATAAGGAACATGTTAAAGAACACCTGCCTAACCTCGTGAACTCTGCACCAACTTCCTTAGTCTGTACCATGACAGTGGCTACGAGAAATTCTCAGGTTAGTTTGGTAATACCTTGAAATTGGTGCAGATTTGTCTGTTCGTATATGGTAGCTTTTAAAGACAAGCATACAGATAGCATAGAAACAATCAAACAATAAAAAAAACTTTGTCCCCAGTTAAACAACACGGCGCCGTCAGTGACATCTCCAGTGGAAGACAGGAGGATGTACTCCCCCGTGACGTTCCAGGACGTGGCGCGGAGGAGTATAGCCAACTCACCTAACAGAGCTGACAGGGAACGTGGTAGGCTTCAGATTTTTTATAAATACAATTAATTTGTGGCATTATTCTTACAATAAATATAAAAAAACTACTGTTTCCTCAACCGATGGTCAGTGACTGTGTTGTCGAAAATGTTTTGTAAACAAACCTAAGCTTAGACAGATTTTTAACTTGACACCTTCCAATTGAAAAACTAGTCAACTAGCCGAGCACTTAGGCCTGAGGCATCTATAGGTCAAGTTTTCTTCCATGTTTTCCTTTACCGAAAGCTCATGTTTATTTGATGTGGCTTGAACCCACACCCTGCAGTTTGCTTGCCACATCGTGACTATCACTGAGCTATCATTGTTTCATTTTCCCCGTGTTAAGTAAAAACAATATTTTTATAATTTCAGAGTCAAGATCTAACTCAACAAGCGTAGCAGCTGTATACACCGATGCCGAATCGTTAGACGCACCACGCACTGTTGACAGCCTTAATTCGTCTTTTTGGTAATTAAACTATAGTTTTCTATAACTAATCACCATCCCACCAAATAGCATTATCGCTGTTCTTTCTCTTTTTCAATTTTCTATTAATATACATAATTGTGTTAGTTATTTCTTCCTGTTGCTTAAATTCCTTTGAGACTCCCTAATAAAATAAATTAGCCTATATGTGTAATTGTGAATACAATCATAATATTATCTTCTTTTCGGTAGGCTGGTGATTATTTTAAAAAAAAGTTACGCAATGTTTGCACAACTTCTCTCTGCATGTTTATTTTTTCTTAAACTAAAGCCATAAATAAAGGCTATAAGTATAATGAAGGGTGTCAAACGTTCAAGTTACAGTTCGACGTCCCCTTGCAGAGTCGGAACCGCGCCTGTAGTGAAGGAACGCGATCAGGGCGCTTTCGTTGAAACTGTAAGTTTTATCTATTTCTTTTTATTTATCTTGTCAATTGTTTTATTGCTGCTCAAAGATGTTTCTATTTTCTTACTTTTTACATACAGTTTACTAAATATATTTACTGTTTGTCTTACTGAATTTTTTGTCGTCGTAGTTTCAGTGTTACTTTTGTATGATGTAAATTTTTGGGAAGAATCCAGTGTCCGTAACATCCGCACGTATCTAATATATTTTCTGACATTTCAACCCCTAACAGTGGAAAGGTCGCATGTCCCCCACACACTCTGCACCGGCAGCTGTCGGCTCTGCTACTGGTTCCTGCTCCACCCTCAGACCTGACACTACATCTTCCATAGCACCACGGAACAGCACAGATGAAATAGGTACACATTCCAAAGTATATTGAGTTATTGATTATTTGGTTTGTGTATTCTTTAGAAAATACAACTATATCATCTAGATAGACAATCGGTACGCATAAATTATGTAAGGTTACATAATATGTACCAAATTATTCATGTTGAAAAAAGAAATCCATTCTGTGTTAAGGATAAATAATTATGATTGTGTGATACAGTTTAGAGATAATGTCAGCTCAATTCCAAGCGCTTTTTCAAGATACGAAAACCTGGTAATACACAGGAACTAAGTCCATACCTGAAAACAAATTTACGTTTTCAATAGCATCCAGTTAGTACTTATCAAGACTTTTCCTTTCAGAAACAGATACGGAATTTCTAGACGCTCATACAGAACATCAGGTCGCCCACGTCTGTTCATCAGATACTGTTGATGAATCTGACAGACAAAGTAAACCGGGAAAAGTCGGAAGGTTCAAGGCGCGAATAGCACCCGGCTACCACAAGATCTATTCAAATCGTAAGCAAATCAGCAACGATTCTATCAAGGAGAAACATCAACAAATGTCTGGCAATGTTCAGCCACATGGTCATCATCACACGAAGAATGTCAACCACCATCAATGCTGTGGTGCGTTTGGCAACCCACATGTTAGGCACAAATCTAATGGCTCAGGCTGTTGTGTAATATAGCTTAAATATCTTTAGAAAAGTGCTTAGTTCACATTCTAGTATAAATATCTAAGAGAAGAATTTTATGAATGACCAAAATTGGATGATGTTTGCATGTTAAATGGGATAATGGGATATTAATTTTGTAAGTACGTAATTTATAATAACAACAGAACAGTTTCAGTACTTTGAAAGCGTTGTTATATTTTAGGAATAGTTTTAACAACTCTTTCTTCTCGCGTACAAAACTCTAGTCCAAATACAAAATTATTTTTGTGTACAGTATTATTGTTGATATTACTTATATGACATATAGTAAGTTCCTAGATCTTAGAAACATGACATCCCAAAAAGTGATTCCAAAGATTCAAGTTAAATCTCAAAATGAGCTTTACATTAATGACAATAGATAACTTTAAATCATTATAAATAAAAATATATCAAAATGTTATGACACTGTTTAACAGTGGTTTCTCCTTAGTCTAATCTAATACATAACTAATTAATCTTCATAATATTTATAATCGATGTTTAAAAACAATATTTTTTATGAAATAGTTTAGTAGACTACTCTATACCTAAGAATAGTAAAAGCTATTACTAAGTACGGCTTTAAAAGTTATCCACAGATATTTTTAGTAGTTACTGTGTTTAACACAAGATTTTCAAAATTAAACCTAATTTAATCATGTCTTAGTTTAAGCTATTTATCAAGTGGAAAGGCACTAATTATACTGTATTTTGATCAATTACTGTTAAGTAGGTACTAGGTAGGTAATATGAAAATGTTGGTAAGTTGTAGTATTTAATATAGTATAATATTAATCTTAAGCTAAGAATATTCACATCGTAGTTCAGTGTTGTGAGTCAATTAAGACACTTATATTTTATCTAGTCGTTTTGAGATTAAAATAATTATATTCAGTATTTTGTGTCATATTATATAATAAGTACTTAAAATCATAATATTATTACGTTAACCGGTACATTCGTTATTGCGAATGAAACATTGTCGAAATAATTAAACAATTCATGTATACATACAAATATATAATTTATATTTGAATAATTTGTAATGTACGCTTAAATGAAAAATCGAATCTTTATTGCCAATTTTTAATTCACTTTAATAAAAATTGCATCCAGTTCTCTCGTTTTTACTTACGCAAATCAATCCATTTTGCTAAATCCAAAATAATTTACTCAATAAACGGCTACACTACATGCCTCCCAAACTCAAACATTAAACCCCCCAAAATGATTTATAAAGAATATACCATTTACTCATTCCACTTGTCCAGTATTCTTCTAATCAAATAGATGATACAAAGAGTCTTACTAATTTATAGCTCAATACTTACGAATAACAGAATTATAAATTACTCTAAATTTGCTTCAATCAATGCTCGTTCCAAACTCTACTCAAAACTTAACTTTGTTCCTTCCAAATGTTGACCAGCCCACTCATCGAAACGACGTGATAAATCATCTGACATGTAGTTCTTCCAATCGCCAATCTCTCCTTTCCTTATAAATCTCAATTCAGTCCCTTCGAGGTAACTCTTACCGTAAGACTTTTCTAAAATCGCTTCTAAGTTGACAGCTCTATTTGTCTTCATGTTATTGAACGAGAGGTGGTCGCAGAGTTTGTCAACTTGCTCGTCGTTTATAGTTTTATTGAGAAATTTAGCGGTTATTCTTACGACTGTTGGTAAATCGTGCTTCATTTCTTCAAACTTTATGAAGAGGAGGTTCGGGTCGTGACGCCTGTTCCAAAAACCTAATGAAAGAAAAATGAATAAGACAGTTACAACAACTACTATACAGAAGAGTTTAGATTATTTTAAGATTCCCGTTAAATATTGAAAACAGAAAAAAATAAAGGTGCTGTAAAAAAGCAAATGTAACAATGATGAAAATGACTCGAGTTTGTATTAAGCAAATATAGATTAAAAAACTCGCCAAGTATGTGGTTCCAGACGGGGCCAAACGGCGCACGATCCCTCATGAAGACGTCGCAGAACTCTTCGAAGGTCCCCTTGAGGCCATGAACCAGCTTGCAGTAGTGGTAGTACGATACCACCATGTCCTTAGGGTTGCGAGACGTGTAGATTACCTAAAGAAATTTAACAGTATTACCTTATAATAATGTGGAGATGATTTGGGAAAGTCATTCATTGATGGTGTTTAGTGTTAACCTGACAAATAACATTTTACCCGTGTAAACTCTACGCTAAAACTTCTTAAATTAGTAGGTAGGTACTCTTCTTATCATAAACAAAATGACCTATACCTTTCATAAATTAGGTATACCTCTATACCATACTTTTCGCTACTGAATTCCTACTAAAGTAGCTCTAGCAGTGCTAGGGCAAATGGCTGCGGACGTACTGCGGGATGAGCAACCAGTACTTCTCCATGTCTACAGAAATACGCTTATTGGACTCGTATCTAATAGTGCTAACAGACGCTCGAACGCGGCTGACCTCAACCGCCGTCTGACCAATGGGAGAGAAAGAGAGGGAAATATTATATTCTCACTCTTTCACTCTCGTTGGTTGGACGGCGGTCCGTCAGCCGCGTTAGAGTGTCTGGTATAGTGTTAAGACATTTATTTGAATGTTTTCTTATTAAAAGACTTAGGGTATGTTGCACCATCTTACTTTAGATTTAACAAACATCGACATTTCAGTACCATTAAAGTACCGAAAAACTAGGCAAAAAATTTGTTGCACCAACAATTGACAATAATATTTGTTGACAATAATTGTTAAATGACGTCAAACTTTAACTGTTAACCGTAACTGCCCACAATTCGCTATTGTGTTTTAAATATCTGGCAGATAGATAAAATATAATTCCAGCTATGCATCTGGGGTAAATAAGCTCTCATCTGACTTGCAACCCTGGTAACTTAAACATTGCTAGTGAATACGCTGGTGCAACGCATTTCGCAGCATTATTGCTATTGTAAATTTTTTCATAAACCTTAACTTTATCTACAACTTTTGGAGCAACCAAGTCTTAGCCTTAGAATTCCCAGGTTAGTTTTGGCAGCATACCTCTCGAAATAGTCCAAGAACACGTCTGCCTAGGGAAAATTCAGCAGTTAGATGGGGCTTTGAGAAAGAACAACAAAAGACAAGACAATTTTGTGACAAGAGAATTTTGCAGGACTGAGCAGCATTTGGCAAACTTGAACATGTCTTCTCAACTTCAACATGTCTTCGTGTCGTCCATTCCATAGTGCCTAAAGACGAAAGTCTCGTAGAAGATGAAACGTGGACACTGACAATAAATCAAGTCTATTGGTATCGGTGGGTACTCAACAAGCTATACGATATTACGGAGTGGGTAAAGGGTACGATACGACAGTGGACTTGATGAAGTACCAACTGCAGAATTCATTAAGTCCACCATACCCTATACGGACTCGTATCAATGACTTTTCTTACCTTAGCTCTAGCAGATCCATCTTCATGCTGTATCTCCAAAGGTAGCAGGTCCCAGGGCAGATGGCTGCGAATGTACCTCGGGGTGGGCAGCCGGTACTTCACAAGGTCTACTGAAGTACCCTTTACGGACTCATCATGCCACTCCGCGTGCCCGTCCACCATGATGCAAGATAACTCTACTAAAGGGCAGCGGATCTATAAAAAAAGCAGAAGACCTTAGATTAACTTTTTCTAAGCAGAAGACAGACGCTTTTGTGGGAACAGGTAAAACCACATAAAGATTCCATATAATATATTAGTACATAATTTCAACTAGAAAATTTTCTTCGTAGCAGACAGGTGGGTCAGAAAGTAGCGTACCTGCGTATACAGTGACGTAATCAAAACGTACAGCAATATGGGAATACACGAAGTGCTGTTTCACCCACTTATCCGCATCGTACCTTCGGACGGGTCGGATTCCGCCGAATTCATATAAGTACTAACTAAGCTGTGATAAATTAAAAATTAGTAGTGTTAGTATTCATCGCAGTTCTAGCCTCAGGCTGTCTTCTGTGCTCAGGCAAACCCGTGCAAAGGATTTGATAAAAAAAAATATAACATAATCAGCCTTTAAAAAGTCCACTGCTGGACTACCCCCGAAAAGATGATTAGACCTTATCCATCACGCCGGTCTAGTTGCGCAACTATGTAGGTATCCTCCAGATATTTTCTTTCACTAAAAAGCCAGTGGTATGAAAATCCGTAGGTACATAAACTCCAAAGAGTTCATTGGTACGGGGCCGGTATTTAAACCCGCGACCTCACGCTTTCAAGTCTAGTGGTTTCTTATTCTTATACGAGATGGGGGCGATAAGTCCTGCACTGATGTCCTGCTTGGGGTGTATTGTTAATTTCCCCCTACCAGCACCTACCCGAGCCAACCCAACTCCTTGAAATATCGGAGTGAAGCTCTGCATGGGGCGCTGGCACAGTTGCTTCAGTGGCGTACCTAGACGGTAGTGTAAGTAATGATGAAAAGCAGTCCTAGTTAGTGGTTTGGTATAGGTGAAAGCTTCCACAACTTGTAAAAAAAAAGCCCATAATTTTGTCTACTGAACATTAATTCTGGATAAGCCCGATAAATTCATCTATAAGCCGGCCACTAAACTTAGGCCTAGTTGAGTTATATGGCCGACCTATAACCTGGTTATGTTTAGTAGTTTAGAATTTAGATATTTAAGGGCCCTCTCACCTACCTAAGATCTATAAATGTATTTTTTATTAAAAGTAATTAGGCTTCTAATTCTGGAAAAACTCAACTTATCCTATTATTGCCTCCAATTTACAAAAGTAGTTTTTCGTAAAAATCTAGAAGGGTAAGTTTGAGAATGGATTTCGTTAAATTACTGACAATAGTTATTTATGATACAAGTGCGGTAGGTTGGTTATTACAAACGAGTAGACGATTGTAAATGGCTTACCATAGTCACGAGTTTGTAATAACCAATCCGCACGTGTGCCATACAACGTTTTACAACACATTTGCGAGAAAAAAAGGCTACAAATGAAACAATTTTATTATTTTGTTTATAACTTAATATCAGTCACAACAATAGTTTCTATAATATAATAAGAAAATGGCGCGAACATGCAAATAGCGCCACTATCACGTGGTGAAAATTAGAACTACATCTTTTGTCTCATTTTCTCTTTAGTATTAAACTGAGACAAACGTATTGAGCAAAAGCGCTTCCAAGGAGGTTTGATCATTCAGCTTATTTATTCTCGTAATATGAAACTCTTTTGTGGAATTCTTATGTAATTATGATGAAAATTAAAAAAATACCGTAAGTACACGCACGGTGCTATACATCTGAGCGTGCGGACAAATTCATTTCCGCACGCTCCGTTGTATGATCCGTAATGTTTAACTTTCGAACGATGTATACAGGCTTCGTAAGTGCACTTTTTGAGCAAATGTGTTGTAAAAATAATTTTAATGTTATGATTTACTTGTTTTATATTTATCTTAACAATTACTGCTGAATTTTTTCGTTATATGCCCGAAAATCCAAACCAACCATGCGATACCTTTTGTGATACGGCTCTATAACGATCTGTAACGATCCTCATACTACACTCACCTGTTGAAGTGATTTAGCACCTTCGTAGTCCAAGTCATGACCGATCAGCCAAACCATTTCTTGCGCCCAAGTAGACCCTGAGAAAGGATCAATAGAAATTATACAGAAATAATTATGTAGTTCTTTTAGAAAAGATATTGGCTGCAAATACCTAGTGCCACTACCGTTATAAAGCGATTCCGTATATTTTTAAACCCTCTTATATTACGTATCTACCTTTAACTTTCATCACATCATTATCAGCCTATCATGTTCCCACTGCTGGGACATATACCTTTTCTCAGAGAGAGGATGGGCCGTAATCCACCATGCTGGCCCAGTATTACCCATAGACGCTCTATAGAGAATGCCCAATCGACTTTTTTCAATTCGTATTCAGAATTATTTTTTTTTCCTTTTTTTTTTCCAATAATCGAAAGGATAGCTCTGCCCTAAGAGTCAAGCGATGCCTAAGACGCAGCGTAGGTAGGCCTCCCAACCAACGACTTTTTGACTTCATTATTATTGCTTAAAACCTGTTTTTGTGACTAATATCTAGTGTACCTAATTCCGGTTCTACGTCGCTTCGAGTACAATAAGAAATTTGGGATAAAATATTTTACTGTTTGCTTTGTTATTATTAATTTTTTTCTTAGTTAAGCCGTAACATTACTTCTGTGAAAATTTCAATTGGCTGTAAATTACGGTTCGAAAGATACCGCCGACGGACAGACAGACAGACAGACTTACATCCTATGGGTACGGAATCCTAAGAAGATATAACTTTTTCAATAAAATCATAAAATTCGGTTCTCAATCGGTGAAGATACCACCCCACCACACAAAATATAGCTGTTTGAAAGTTAGTTCAAAATCATAACATTATACAACTCACCAGTCCTAGGATACGAGCACATCCAAACATCACTGTCCCGCACCTCCATGTCCAGGATATCCTGACCGATGGTCATGTAGTCAGCTGGCAGGATCACACGCCCAGGGTTGATCTCCATCATGCAATCCTTCTTTTCGAACATGCGGTCTAAAAGCGAACCTGTTTCATCGTCCAGCTTTGAAAACGTCAGATCTGGCTTTGGCCTCATTATGCTAAGAACGAGGGTGAGAATTTTAAAATATTTTTTTATTAAACATAGATTTAGACACGTCTGGTGGAGTCACGGCGAGGAAGTGTTGTGATTGCGTGCGGTACGGTGGGTTGGTCCCGACTTTCTCTTGCGATGTTTGGGGTTGGGCGAGTGGCTGGGGATAGTAGACTGCTTTTATGGCTAGATCATTACATTACATTATGGAACAAGACACCATGCATCACGCTTGGCCATTAGAGCCTGACGTTGGAGCCGAGAGTCAGATAGTGAAACTTTTTAATATCTACCAGGAAATCTCTCAAGCTAGGGTTTCTTTGATTTCTTTTAACGAGTCACATAAACTTTTTCTTGTTTTATGGTTCCGTACCCACCACCCTTAGGCTTAGTAATAGGTTACTAAGCCTACGCTATATATATATCTGTCTGTCCGTCTTTCCGTCCTTCTGTCCGTTTGTCCTTTCGTCTGTCCCTCCGTCTGTCCGTCCTCTGTCTGTCCGTCCGTCTGTCCTACGTTTTGAGGGCTGTATCTTTCGAACCGTAACCGAAATTTTCACAGAATATGTAAAGTTACGTTGCACTAAAAGGCGTTTGCGGGAATTCGACTAATGGCATCAAGCCTGATTAATAGGCCGGATGCGTTTGCATCCGCTACGCCCCCTTATACCATAATATATAATCTCTCTTATTTTGTTTGTCTAATCTGAGATTTAGACGAAGTGCAACAAAATTACCTAACTAACTTTTTTTTTCTTTAATTTTTGGGGTATTTTAGACAACATGTCTATGTCAGCCCCATCGTATCGGAACAAATCATCAAATTCCTAAATAAATATATATTAAACATTACTTATAGTATAATTAACCAACTAGGTAGGTGGTGTTCAAAAAATGAATTTAACATACCGTAAAGTAAACCATTCTAGCCTCCTTGGAATTTGAATCAGATAGTATATATTATAGTATTTAAATCTATTAACTATTTACTGGACTAATGTAAAGTGACTTCACTTTCATTTACCGAGCAATAGGATAGGATAGGATCTTTCAGCAAAGTAACAAAGTGTATGAACATAATTAGACGTTATTCTAGTGCAGTAAAGATTAAAATGCATTTGCACATCCCTGTTGACGCAACAGTCAAGTTACGTAAAATATGCGCAACAAGAAATGTTCTTGGAATTGATACAGTTGCATGTTTTATCAGGAAAGAAAATAATGAATGTAACTTCTACTGGGTTACGGGTATAGGGTGTATGTACCTACTAAGCCGAAAGGGATCCATCTACATAGTAGGATCATTATTATAAAACAACTTTAACCTTTTATGATGTTTTCCTTCACCGTTGTTGAGCGATGGCATCGAAACTGCATAATATTATAATTCACTGATTCATTGGTGCATGGCCGAGGATCGAACCGGGTGCCGTCAGATTGTAAAGCGCACGTGCTACATGCGCGTGAATAGGGTGTTTGACTGTATTGAAAATATTATGCCAATTGACATCATCCATAAACATGACATAATGAAAAAGCATATTTCATTGATTTTTTTATAAAAATATGCTTATTTTTTGTAAAAAACGCGATTAAAATAACTGTATTTTCGACATATGATCACGTGATCGAAAACGGTCTGTAATTGGCTTCATCCCTAGTGACGTCACACAAATCTAAACAAACAGATTTTGTATTGATATATGCGAATTTAATGTTGTAAAGCTATTTTGAGAGCGATTTATCCAGAAATTATCACCAAAAACAGTCCGGAGGTTAAATGTGAGAAGAATGGAGAAACATTTTGTGCAAGCAGACAGCAGTAACTTACCCAAAATTAATGTATTTATGGTTGCATATTTCTTCAATAATAATCTACGTCATTGTTTCTACGCTGCAGAACTCAAAACGTAAAAACTACAATGTAAGTATTAATTTTTAATTGTTCTCCAAGCAAAACATTCAATCAAGTTGTACAAAAAGTATGTTGTAGTAGGTGGATATCACTATTTTGTTAGGTTATGTCTTTACAATGTTTAAAAAGAAAGTAACAGTACATAAAAAGCATTAAGCATTAAGTCCTCCAATTGTACATATCTACTTAATTTGTAAGTGTGCAATAAAGTATTAAATAAATAAATAAATAAAATAGTAATGCAATAAAAACACAAATTGTAATAGAATTATATAGACTCAAATATGTACCTCAAAATGATCTTCGCACATAGAAACACTTGAATTAGCTCCAAGACTTTTGGGTTCTCTACGACCTACTTAGTTCCAACCACTTTTTGCGAGTTTTGGGGTCCATTGGAACAGAAACGAATAGTTTTTCCGGTGTTTTATGGAAGTATTTGTACATTGTGGCACTACACAACATTTATAAACCATTACTTCTATTAGAAAATTAGTGATTATCAAACTTTTGCTGCCTGGCTGCAGCTGTTTTGTTTTGTGTGACGTCAATCGTCGCTCGACCGGAGCTATGACGCAGGTCTGCGTTTTGGCGCGATATTTTTTTATTCAAACTTTAACATCGATTTATATCGCAAATACGACTGATATCCAGAAAATATAAATGCAGTATACATTAAATTATATCAGGCAATAATGTGCAATAGTTTCCCAAAAGTAGTCAAATACCCTATTAATGTCACATTTTATAGTATTAAAATTCAATTCCAAAGAAAATCGTTATCTTCATAGCAAACCCTTTCATTTGATACTATATTTATTAATTATTTATTTAATACTTTATTGCACACTTACAAATTAAGTAGATATGTACAATTGGAGGGCTCGCGCCCCGCGTTCAGTGGGTGAGCACTCTCATTTTTTTTTACGATAAATTATCTATAGAAAAAACCTTTTCAAAAACCACTAAACAAACATTCTAAGTTTTTACCACTACAAAGAACAAAATAATATTTTTACAAGGGTTTTTAAGTTGTGCGGGAACAAATACGAAATATATTTTGAAAATTATAAATCTTTGTTTGATAATAAAATATAGTTCCCGCACCTTAATATTGAGCTGGATTTCATTAAAATACTGCCATAAAGTAAACAATTAATTTTATTGTTTACATTCATCTTGACAATTACGGTTTTATTTTTTTAGCTGTGGTTTTATGCCCTAAAATACCAAAAATGTAACGATGCATTTTCGAGTACGCCTCTGTCACATCTGCTAAATTTCTCTTTTATACCTACCTAGGTAGGTATCTACCTATATGGTGCAAGTGTACTTCCTTGTCTCAAAGCAGGGAAAGCAAACTGCATGTCGTGAACTTGCCTCACCTCAATGTGCATAAGTTCATAAGTTGCCAGCCACAATATTGCGTAGTTATAGCTTCGTTTTCCTCATGCCGTCTTCTCTTCCTGATTGACCACTTTCTGTTTTATGGAGCGTAGTAACTACCTACCTGGTATATAGGTATCTAGTGAATCTAACATGATTACTAAGTTGATAACCTCACAGCCGCACTCAAATCGAGGATAAGGAATACTTCAAATTGCTCTGTCAACTTCTCGTTGACGGAAATTGTCACACATGAAAACGAGACAGAGCAATAATATCCGTCTTTAGTTTTTCCGTTTGTTACTTTCTGTTAGTAGTTTCATCAACCAAGATTATCTTGTTTTTAGACAATTGAGATTACTTGATTTGATTTTTTGACTATCACCTCCCTCACTGTTAATGGCAAAATTGCCCCAAAAACCTATGGGGCCGTAGCCAAAAAAATAATTTTTTTTAAGTATTCCGAGTGCGGCTGTAAGATTCAAAACTATCTCGAATCGAACCTACTTACAGTACTTACTAGTCTAGTATGCCCACAGAAAAGAGAAGTAGAAAAATTTTTCTCTTCTGTGAGTATGCCACTAGACGTGTAAATTTATTATTTTAGTGACATTATAAACTAATATTAAACAATCCTCCAATTAATCTATTATTAGCCCAAATATAATTTAATTTGATATAAGTGGCTGGGTGGTTATAAATGTTACAATATTCCTGAACAACATGTGATATACATATACCTAATGCGACTAAATATTGCCCGCGACTTCGTCCGCGTGGTGTGGTTGTTTTGTACCTAACGGAAATAATTATGTTGTCTATACAAACCAATGTCGTCCGTAATAATGGTTTAAAAAAATACTCAGTTGTTAATTATTATTTCCCAAATTTTCATCAATGCGGCATCGTAAATATTTTATCCCTAATATACAAACTCTTTCACCCCCCAATCTGATCACCCCTTAGGGGATTTTTCTTAAATAACGAAACTTTTTTCTTTTCTTTTGTAAGCCTAAATACAAAGTTTGATTGCAATATCATCAAAAACATTTATGTTCCTATATACAAACATTATAACACCACTTAGGGCATGATTTTCTAAAAATGGTGAAACCGGTGTTACAATTTATTTTCCATTGGTTATTATTGTACAAAATTATTACATGCAAGGATTGATTGTCACAGCTACAAAAACAGCAAAAAAAACGAATTTATGATTTATTTACCTACCGCAATAATTACGATTTAATTATTAACAGTAAAATTTTAGGTATACCATAATCTACGTAGGATAATAATTTCAGATTTTCTAAGGAAAATGTGTAGTTTCTTTCGATAATCACTAGATGGCACTAGCCGCTTCAAAATTCGCGACTCGCAACGCAAACCATTTTCAAGGACCAAGGAAAAGTTAAAAAAAAGCAACTTACTGTTATCTTTGCTGTTATGTGCGCTCAGCGGTTATGTAAGCCTAGGGAAATTACCCATTGGGGGATAATTTCCCTAGGCTTACATAACCGCTGAGCGCACATAACAGCAAAGATAACAGTAAGTTGCTTTTTTTTAACTTTTCCTTGGTCCTTGAAAATGGTTTGCGTTGCGAGTCGCGAATTTTGAAGCGGCTAGTGCCATCTAGTGATTATCGAAAGAAACTACACATTTTCCTTAGAAAATCTGAAATTATTATCCTACGTAGATTATGGTATACCTAAAATTTTACTGTTAATAATTAAATCGTAATTATTGCCAATTTTTTTGTTTAAATCACTTTTGCATCTTTTTTCCATACAAGAAAAACTGTACATCGTCAAAGACAGCATAGCATCTTATGACAAAGGAGTGCGCGCGCAATCAGTATGGTTATTGACTTTGACCCCTCTCTTTCATTTCCGCATCCAGTTTTACGATCCCGCCCCGCGCGCTTCCAGTCCCCCGCGGTCGCACAAGGCGACAAAATTGTAAACAAACATTAAAAAATCAAATAAAAATGTCGAAAGTAACAAACGTAAACTCAAGTTTAGCGTATGAAATACTGCTTTACCTCAACAGTTTTTATTTAGGGATGTTCTTTGTGTGCGAAGTTGCTATGGGAATTTTGAAGGCGATAAATGTTTCTTATCCCGAAAACGCCTTGTTGACAGAAACTGGAATTTTCTGTTTATTGTGCCTTGTTGAAGTTATTCGTATCTTCCTGGGGAGAAGGGGGAATCTGGCTAGCAAAAGTGAGTATTTAAGTAATTTATTAAACAAATTTAAAGGTCCAGCCACACCGAAACCAGTCCATGTCCTTTGCGAAGTGTACCTAAGTAATCACACGAATGGTGGCGGAACGGATAATGACCACGGTAACAGAAAGCTCGTCAGTCAATTTTTTAGTTCAGCAGGGTCTTACGGCCAACGGCTAACTCGGTATCAAACAAACGTTAAATCCACTCGGTTGGAAAATCACGCGAACGTGAACCTTGACGCGCGCAAATACGGTTTGCGGTCGCGTGATTTTGAGCGGATTTAACGTTAGTTTGACACCGAGTTAGCCGTTGGCCGTAAGGTGGGGCATAACGGACAGCAGCAAAGAAAATACAATAGAGAAACAGCAATGGACAAGCGGCCACTGTGCCCGATCTGTAGGATTTTTACTCACTGTTCTAATCTGACTGTGACGTCATCACGTAGTCATATCCTATACAGGGTTATTGACAATTAGCTAACATTCCTTACAAGGTGTCTTCCTAGATATTTTTTAAATAATTTGTATTTTGAGCTCCCATTGTTTCTTACGGAAACAAAAATATTTTACGGGGGCCCGAGCGAAGCTTTTAGGTAGGTATAGGCTGGGACCGAGTTTTGTTTATACAAAATACACAAAAAAAAATATACAAATAAAAAAGGGAATATTGTGTTTATTGTTTAGATAATAATTCAAAAACTTGACGACCAGCAGGGTTTGAACCTGCACCATCGGATTTACGCCCCGAGCGCTCTATCAGCTAAGTTACGGTCGCTTTCACGCCTAGTAAATCCTAAAATGTTATGTACATTTGTGTGTTGTGTGTACACTTTAAATACAATAATTAATAAAAATTCAAAAACAACTACTTGAATATTTGTTATTACGCAATTTCGTTTACTTGATTGACATATTTTGCCAGTTATTTTGATTTAAAAACTAAAAATAACCAAAATATACTGAACCGGTTTTGATTAAATATCTATGGGACCAATCTGAAAGTATATCCATTCAAATACAAAAAGAATTTTAAAGAATACCGGCCAACACCTAACGCAGGCTCGAATTAGCGCTAAAACAGCGCAGTTCGGATCAACACTTTTACAAAACTTATAACTGCGCAACTTTTCTCATCACCTAAACAAATCGCCAGGTAGCCGTAAGGTTGAAGTAGCAAAAATAAACATACAACGGAATTGAGAACCCGCCTTTTTTTAAAGTCGGACAAAAATTTCTTTAAATTTTAAGTTTTATTGATAAATGGTTTTAAATAATAATATAATTGTAGGGAATTTATCTGCGACAGTTTATTCGTTAATAATCTATAACCCTGTACACTTTGATATCACTCCTACTTTATACTCTATTCCAGAAATTCCAGTCTTCTTCTCAATCCTGCTGACAATACCGTCAGCAGTAGGAGTGTGCTACTTCCTAATTTACCAGACCTACATCCTTCGACTGGAGTACATCTGGTGCGCTGTAATGCTGATGTTCCACGCCCTGGAGCTGGGCTTCGCTCTGCTCTTCGTGTTCACTGTATGCAAGAACCATCAGTACAACTAAAATAAGTTCCAAAGTGGTACCTCGTTGCCAAAGAGATACTGATGCCAAATGTGGACTGAGTGAGACTAACTGGGATTGGACTATGGACTGAGTGATTAAAATAAGAATCAGAATAGAATATAGTATACCGGAGTAGATAGTGGAATGTGAAACTATAGATATTATTTAAATGTTATAGACAACAAAAAATAATTTTTTTAACTAGTTTCAAAATTTGGATCTCCTATTCTAAAGTGAGGAACAACACTTCCATTTAAAAATTACCATGTATATTATTAAATATAGATCAGATTGTCGTTATTGCTAAAAGGGTTTTAAAAAAACTGTGGAGGCTGGCATAGCCCCGATCCGCCATATTATTTTTCAAAATCGCCTCACTATGAAGCTTATACATATATTTTAATTGGGAACATAAATAGAGAATATAGACGAACAAAAATTACAGAAAACATAATGTCCTAAGGTGTCACATTATGGATATAATGGAACATAAAGATTGCAAATGACTCTTAATATTTTAAAATACATTTACTTTTACTTTAACTATTAATACACAAAGTAGAACTTTTACTTTTGACTTGGGGCCTTACGGCCAACTGCTTACGCGGTATCAAACTAACGTGAACCTTAACGCGCCCAGACACGGCTTGCGGTCGTGCTACATTTTTTCATAACAAAATGTTTTTTTTTTCTTTTTTTAAGCGGATAAGTTCGCGTTTGACCGCCAACTCGCTTGTTGGTAAGCGACGATGTGATCGAAGATGAAGCACACAGACTAAGATACCTATTCACTCTGGCCTTGAAAAGGCCCAGGTTATATCTCTCAGGAAACAAGGAAGCGGGCAGGTTGTTCCAATCTTTGGCTGTTATGCCCTTGGAGCCATATTGTACAAGTCCAGTGGCGATGGTATTCCTCTGCTGTCCTAAAGACCTACACAGAATTGGCAATAATTATGTAGTAACTTATAGTTATTCCAACAGCCGCACTCAAAGACGTTACTTAGGGTAAGGAATACTTTAAATTGCTGTCTCGTTTTCTTGTATGACAATTTCCATCAACGAGAAGTTGACATAGCAATTTTAAGTATTCCTTAGCTTAAGTAACGTCTTTGAGTGCGGCTGTAAGTGTAGTAATCTGTAACAGTATTAATATTCTTAAGTACGACATGGTACGACTTACATTTTGTAATGTTTAAGCTGTTAGTTTGTTTGGTAGATAGGATTACCGCCTTACCCAAATGTGCCCCTTATTAAAAGCAAGGATCGTGGATGATCCTTGATAACAGAAAGAGTAATTTATAACTTGGTAAAACAGTGCTTTAAGTTAGGCCTAATTCCTAATGGCTAGCAAAATAAACGGACAATCCGTAAACGGGTGTTGAAGTGACTGTGCAGTTGTTCAGTCCTTCGTCTAATGAATCGATGGTAGAAACATCCACACTAGATCGTCTTTGGATGTCCGTTCGATCAAGGCTACGAGTGATACCGACAGTCTACAGGTTACCTCCAGACACCTCCGAATTGTTTGCAGCTTTATAGTGTTAGAATCCAATGTTCATGTGTTACAAACTATATATGCACTGTGTTATTCCTTCCATCCAATGGTTGCCTGGAAGAGATCGCTTTTAGCGATAATCTGCCACTTGTGGCACTAGCTTGTAAGTGTTTTCTATCTGTTTGTAATTTTTATTTCTGGTGTACACAATAAAGAGTTTCTACCTATCTAAACTGCTTAAGCCATGCTACATCTGACAACTGCAATAACAGTGATTGATTACAATAACAGAGTAAGAAAATTAAAAATCTGGTCACCTTTGCTAGTTTTTAGAGTACCATACCCAAAGGATAAAAACGGGACCCTACTACTGAGCCTACGCTGTCTGTCCGTCTGCCCTACTTTTAACTGCTATATCTTTCGAACAGTAATAGATAGCCAGTTGAAATTTTCATAGAATATTTAATGTTACGGTGGATTAACTAACAAATAATAAAAAAAACAAAATGAAAGGGCGAAACTACAAAAAAACCAAATGTATTTTTGTATTAGCTCTAATCTAAGTATTGTAATATGTACAAGTGTCAAACTTGGCATGAATATAGTACACACTCTAAAGTATAACAACTAATAATAAATAATGGCTAACTGGCCAAGTGCGAGTCGGTGACAAATTTCTGTTCGTTACCAATTTATAACTGGAATTTCATTCGAACCTCGACCTTATCATTACACCGAATCGAAATGCCATATTTTACTAACTTTGAAGTCGCCTTTTTAATTGTATTTTGTGGTGGTATGGAACCCTAAGTGCGCGAGCCCGACTCGCCCTTGGCCGAATTATTTTAATGTAAGATAGTAAAAGTGGATACTGATTTATTACTGAAATAAAAAGAAAGTTTCATTCATCTTTTACTATTTAGTGCAGTTGTCAGAATGTGACTTGTGTATTCATCTGGGATAATGTCTTCATGGTTTGAACGGGCAAAACAATGTCTGGAAGGGATCGCTTTTAGCGATAGATTGTCTTTTGTGCCTCTTTCTTTCTGTGGTGTCATTAAAGTAGTGCAATACCACTCCACCAATTAATTCCAACTATTTGATATGGAAAAATATATCCCAAAATTTAACGCAACACTTTTATTTCTATTTCTATACTAAACTAATTATATTCAGCTTATGCTTCACTAGGTAGTGTAAGATGTTCTGGTAATTTCTGGCATTCAATTTTCGTAACTTTTAGAGCACAGCCTTCTGGAAGATTCCTTTCTATATACTCCAAGTAGGTGTCACAAGTAGACCCGGTGAGACGTTGCAGGTGGATGAAACGGAAGTGGGTCCTGATCTCGTACTGGACTCTGTGCTTTTTGAAAATGTGTACACTTCTTAGGAGGGTAAGTCGTTCCTTCTCCGCTTTTCTTAACGACCAACTGAAAGTAAATATATAGATATTAAATAACAGTTCATGCTCATACCTCACTATTCATCATCATCATCATTTCAGCTGTAGGACATAGGCCTCCCCCATCGATCTCAAAAAGGGCCGGTTGGAAGCGAAGCGGCCTGCATCCAGCGTTTCCCTGCGGACTCTTTTAGGTCATCTATCCATCTTGTGGGTTGACGTCCTATGCTGCGCTTACCGGTCCGTGGTCTCCATTCGAGAACTTTTCGGCCCTATTGGCTATCTGTTCTGCGTGCTATGTGCCCTGCCGACTGCCACTTCAAGTTGCTAATCCTGTGGGCTATGTCAGTAACGTTTGTTCGTCTACGGATCTCCTCATTTCTGATTCAATCTCGTAGAGACCCTGAGCATAACACTCTCCATAGCTTGTTGTGCAACTTTGAGCTTGTTTATGAGGCCCATAGTGAGAAACCACGTTTCAGTGCCTCACTATTAGGATTCCGTAATGACATCTAATATGTAGAGAGACCAGAAACAGATATTTAAATACTTGTAAGTGACTATTGCCCGTTTTCACTAACCACGAACAAGGCGACGTGACGCCTAACTAACGAACTCCTAATCTAAGCAGAGGCTTAAGCGGACTCTTCTGTTTCACCAATCCATTTTCAAAAGGTGACTCCTAAGCTAAGATTTGCCTAAATTTGTCACAGTTATCTATGGTTATGATGTGAGTGAGTGAGCGCGGTGCGGTCTGTCAGTTTAAGAGCTGCCTATCATAGGCACCGCCGAATCGGTGTCGAAACTTTAGGTGACGCCTAAAGTCACTAGTTTAACTAGTTATCACTTAAAGTTTGGTGAAATGTTTTTTGCCCTAGGCAGTTACTAAATATTTAAGCATCTGATTTAGACGACTCCTGTGGTAAGTGAAATCGGCCATACGTATATCTTGGACTGTTTATCCTTTGACCAAGGAGGCTCTCATATGGAGGAAAAAGGTTGCTAAACGAAAGCAGCTGGGGGGTGGGTGGATATGACTTTAAATCAAAGATTCCGCAAAACCATAAAACAAAGGTACACAACCAATGTGTCCTGATTATCTAAACTCATTAAAGATACCACGCACAAAATCCAAGTGGCACAAAGGGCGATGCAACTCTCAATCAACTTTTTCTACCTTTTAGTGACTTCAATGCCCAAGTGTGAGGCAGCAGCAACACAAAACCAAGAGTAACTCAGCAGCACTGCAGGATCAATGCTCCTCATTTCCAGCTCCACTTTCTTATACAGCTTGTCCAGCTCAATGGTTGCTGGTGAAGGAGTATGTTCTAAAGGATTTGTCACTGGTGTAATAGCGGCCGAAAGTGGTCTAAATGCAGCACAGTTAGTCATTACTGCACTCCGTACTACTGGGGCCGCACGGAAGATGCTCTGCAAATAAAAAAATATGTTTATTAATGTTGTTTTCGTTAAAAATCAATTGTTTATTGTAACATAACCTCACCCGGATAGCGTTCATCTTTGCTGTTTGTGTGGATAGGGTCCCTCCCTTCACCTAGATAAATATTGCAGTTATACTTTTGAGATGCCGGTAATTTTACTTTGCACTATATTTCCATTTACTCTTCCATAATACCTAGTTATAAGTAAAACTAGCCAATCCGGGTGTCTATAATGTACAACATGATATTTGCCGACACGATATTCCACGGCGTGATAATGTACAGCATGATAATTGGTGTACATGTACATCGAATATCATGCTGTACAATCCATGTCGTACAATACTGGCCGTCAATTATCGGCTCGTGTCTATTAAGTACGGCAAGGAATGCACAGCCAGGATTGTACAGGTAATAATCCGTGTACGTGGGAAAAGTCCACGTTTTATCGGGCTGTACATTATTGTGCCGTACATTATCATGTCGTGCAATACGGGCCGTGTTTTGACGAAACGGGCCGAAAATGTACGACCAATAATGTACAACATGATAAAAGGTGGCATCGCCCGTATTGGCTAATATTCCTGAAATGTCTCTGCTCTTATTGGCTGTTGAGTCTATGACGTCTGTCGATTCTATGCTTCGTTTGAACAAGATAGTGTAAGATAGTCACAGATAAAAAATATGAGAACCATCAAAACTTTTTGATGGTGACGTGGAGTGAGGAGTACAACTGTGTTAGATCTGTCACTCATTTCGAACCTAACCAACTCAAGTCTGACTCCAGGTGGGCTCCCGCCAGAAGCTCTTGCGCTTTTTATATACACTCTAGGGGTAGGGACCACAAGACTAGGTGGAGTCGGGGTGCTCTGTGTCGGTTCTGTGGCCCATTTCGAACCTAACATACTCAAGTCGGAGTGCTCTGTGTCGGATCTGTCACTAATTTCTACCTAATACACTCGAGGTGGAGTCCGATGTCCAAGTCTAAAGGAAGCTTCAGATTTGAATTTTTATGGTCACCAATTATCGTGCTGTACAATATTGGGGTGTGCATTATTGAATCGTGTCAATAATGTACGGCATAATATTGTACGCCACAATATTGCACAGCATGATAATTCGTGAACTTGTACATCAAATATCATGCTGTACATTATTGTGTGTGCATTATTGGGCCGACCTGATAATGTACGGCATGATAATGCACGACACGATATTGTACAACATGATATTCCATGTACATGTACACCAATTATCATGCTGTGCATTATTATGCCGTACAATATCATGGTGTACATTATCTGTGTCGTACATTATTGCCTCCCGCCAATCCAATGAAAGTTGAAACCAAACCAAACTCCAAACCACAGATTAGCATGTAGTGATGTAACAAGTAACATCGAAATCGATTATTATGCTAATCGGATAACTTAAAGTAATCGATTTTTACCATTGTGATAAAATCAAGGGTTTTCGTTAGCGTGTGCAATGTGCATGTAGCTTACTTGTCTTGCTGTAGCTTTGCTTTTTTTTCTTCCCACACAAGTAAAGTTAGTTTGTCACGCGGAGAGTTCCTAC
This sequence comes from Agriopis aurantiaria, assembly GCA_914767915.1. NCBI lineage: Eukaryota > Metazoa > Arthropoda > Insecta > Lepidoptera > Geometridae > Agriopis > Agriopis aurantiaria. The sequence goes on from OU612004.1 coordinate 7,359,825, forward strand.
ATCAGATTTTTGTATCTTCTTCCTCAGTTCGTTCGCTCACGGGCGTGCCCAGAGTGCAACTTCAGCGTTCATGACATAATATATATCAGTATAAAAACAATCGTGACACAACTTGGCCATTCAGAACGTTTGAGCTATGCACCTCGATTGCAACTAAACAACCATCGAAATCGATGGCAGTACAAAATATAAATTAAACAATAAAAAAATATACGTAATAGAACTGATGATCTTCAAACGGCTGAACAGACATGAATCATAGCTAAGAACTATCTTGATCAAGTAACTTCTAAAACAAAAAAAAGAATCAGTCGTAGGACTGCATGTCGGAAGTGAAAACTTAAGTAATAATTCCACAAGAGATGGTGCTGCTGTATTCAATAATTGCGGATACGTTATGATTACATATTATTATATCTGTGCGTGACGGTCACGCGATTTCGGTGGTTTTTTCCCGATTCCAAAAAGTACCCAGCTTGCCTACAAAGGAGTTCTCTTCAAAAAACTTAATTAAAATCGGTTCAGCCTTTTTGGAGACAAATTGGGGCAAACAATCATTTTTTGCACGCGCACACACAAATCATCATGATCATCGATACATCGATTATTGTGATAGTTGAATCGGTGCATCACTAAGCACCACGGCTCAGACGTTGACTGTCTGTGTCAGCTGTCAGTCCTGCATTTTTTTTTTCTCTGGGAGGATTTTGGCGTCTTACTCTTATGCATTTGCCAGTGCCTAAAAATAAAGTAATTTTTTTTTATTTATTATTTATTACTAAATTAGACTCTTAACCACAGTACACTTGCTGTGCTATTAACTGTATCAATCAATAGCCGATAACCGCTATAGACACGCCCTTAAGGCTGGTTAGGACTAGGCTACTAATTTAGTAGAGTAGCGAGTAATTTAGTGGCTAAATGTGTGCGAACCACAAAAATTTAGTCGAGTAGTTTAGTGAACGATTAAGTCGAGTCGATCCATTTTACTCTATTTTTATCGGGCGAGTAGCGCCTCCTCCACGCGTCCGTGCTCACTGGTTCACCGACTAAACAAGTCCGAACCTGTTGATTAGTCGAGTTCATTAGTGGCCGCAAAAATGTCGTTTCGCTGGAGTGAAGAAACTACTTCAAAATTTGTTTTGTAAAACTTTCGGACATTCTTAAACTATCGAAGTATTCTTTGGGATCTTCCAATGCTAATTCTTTCAGAAGACAATTAGTAGCTCCTAGTTTATCTCTTCTATTGATACATTTTCGTACCCATAACTTCTTTTTCTTAATCACACAAATTTCTTCATCCACCTCTTCTAATATAGCCGTTACGATTAGCTTGATTAGTTTATTCACTCTATTGCGTTGCAGCTCGTTCATCTTGCGAAACACCACTCACTTATGTACTGTACTCGACCGTAATGCGAACGATTTCTAGGCTTCGGCGAGTAGTTTAGCCACTAAATTACTCGCTACTCTACTAAATTACTAAAGTAGTCCGAACTAGGCTTTAGAGAAATAAGCCTGAAACATAAAGTTTTGTTGAAGTCGAGAGAACTGTGTCAAGTATTGATATTTAGATAGCCCGTTGGTCCAGTTGGTAGTGAACCTACCTTTTGAGCCTAAGGGCGTGGGTTCGATTCCCACGTAGGACAAACATTTGTGTGATGAACATTTGTGTTTGTTCTTTATCTGGTTGTTAATATCTATTTAAGTATTTATTTAAAACTATATATGTATATATATCAATCTCTGGCAACCATATCACAAGCTTTGCTTTTTTTTTACTGGGCAAGTGCCTTTAATAACTAAACAAAATACAAGCTAAAACTAACACTACAAATACAGTTAGACTGCCCATAGACCGTTGAAGGTCTAAAGACAATCCAAATGCTCAAGCCCACTATCAGTTGGCAGCGTACCCAACATGCTGGCGGCATTACCACGCTGAATGGCAATGCTAATGCGTTGAGCCAGAAACACGCTAGCATTTTAGTCACGCGTCGCATTAACCAGGCGCTCTGAAAGATTTTTGAAAATGAGGTGAGCTCCCTCCCGGTCCCCAAGGGCCCAATGTCTCGACCCCATACGCATCTGGCCCCAAGCTTTGCTTAGTTTGGGGTCAGATTACCGTGTGTGCAAAAATGTCCCGAATATTATTATTTATTTAGATATTTATAATATATTTGATATTTTCAAGTTTTATTCGATATCGTCAGGAGACGTCAAACAAGTTAGAGTCAAGCTATGTAAGTCACGGTCAAGTCTAAGTCATGCCCTAGTAAAATAGTGGAAGCTTTACTAAAACGAATCGTTTTAATGGGGGCCAAATACTCACATCCACAGAAAAGAAAATAAATAATTTAAATTCTTTTCTGTGCTTACGTCATCAGTAAAATACGTAAGATATGGCAGTATGGCCGTAATGACTATATGCTACCCCGATATGGGTGGAAATGTTGAAAAAAGTTAAACTTTTGTATTTTGTAACATTTGTAATGTAAATCGGGAGGCAATAATGTACGACACAGATAATGTACACCATGATATTGTACGGCATAATAATGCACAGCATGATAATTGGTGTACATGTACATGGAATATCATGTTGTACAATATCGTGTCGTGCATTATCATGCCGTACATTATCAGGTCGGCCCAATAATGCACACACAATAATGTACAGCATGATATTTGATGTACAAGTACACGAATTATCATGCTGTGCAATATTGTGGCGTACAATATTATGCCGTACATTATTGACACGATTCAATAATGCACACCCCAATATTGTACAGCACGATAATTGGTGACCATAAAAATTCAAATCTGAAGCTTCCTTTAGACTTGGACATCGGACTCCACCTCGAGTGTATTAGGTAGAAATTAGTGACAGATCCGACACAGAGCACTCTGACTTGAGTATGTTAGGTTCGAAATGGGCCACAGAACCGACACAGAGCACCCCGACTCCACCTAGTCTTGTGGTCCCTACCTCTAGAGTGTATATAAAAAGCGCGGGAGCCAGAAGCTCTAGGGAGGTCCTGAGTGAGAGCGAGCCATACGAGACCGAGCGGAGCGAAGGGGGGAGGTGGCGAGCGAAGCGAGCCGGTGACCTCCGTAGTGAAGCGAAGGTCGAGTGTGGCGAAGCGATACTCAGGGGCGACCGCAAGAGCTTCTGGCGGGAGCCCACCTGGAGTCAGACTTGAGTTGGTTAGGTTCGAAATGAGTGACAGATCTAACATAGTTGTACTCCTCACTCCGCGTCACCATCAAAAAGTTTTGATGGTTCTCATATTTTTTATCTGTGACTATCTTACACTATCTTGTTCAAACGAAGCATGGAATCGACAGACGTCATAGACTCAACAGCCAATAAGAGCAGAGACATTTCAGGAATATTAGCCAATACGGGCGATGCCACCTTTTATCATGTTGTACATTATTGGTCGTACATTTTCGGCCCGTTTCGTCAAAACACGGCCCGTATTGCACGACATGATAATGTACGGCACAATAATGTACAGCCCGATAAAACGTGGACTTTTCCCACGTACACGGATTATTGCCTGTACAATCCTGGCTGTGCATTCCTTGCCGTACTTAATAGACACGAGCCGATAATTGACGGCCAGTATTGTACGACCTGGATTGTACAGCATGATATTCGATGTACATGTACACCAATTATCATGCTGTACATTATCATGCCGTGGAATATCGTGTCGGCAAATATCATGTTGTACATTATAGACACCCATGTAAATCTAAAATAAATGTAAACTTGTACATAATATTTATTAATAAAATTATAAAATACATTATTAGTTCAAGTTCAAAAAAACAGCAGAACGAATAATGATAGAGACAGTGTTATGTGTGTGGGTTGTTTTATAGTTTTGCTCCTCAGAATACCCTGCTATGTTCAGATAAAAGTAGCAATAAAAATAAGCGAAGTTGCAATCTATGGAGTACAAAAACATTAAAAACTTACACAAACACTGTTACCTAAGCCAAACGGAAGATACCATCTAGTTCCATTCTATTACGTGATTGATAAATTATGGTGGGACCTCTTACGGTTTTGAAGATGTTGCACTGCAGAAACTTGAGTTTGAGTACTAAGCCTAAAAAAAGCAACAAGCAAAAAGGACCGATTCGGAGACAGATATCTCAAAATTTAGTTCATGAAAACTTGTGCAATGAAGTTAAAACCAATGAAGTTGTAAAAATGGAATTAAATAATGAACTTTGCAGAGTTTGCTTAAAACAAGGAGCAATACCTATTCATGGAGACAATCCTAGTGAAGATTTAGCTGAAGCGGTAATGAATTTCGGAGGAATAGAGATAAACACTTTTGATCCATATCCCAAATATTTATGTCAATCTTGTCATGCGCTACTTCAAGGAGCTATATTGTTCAAAAAGACTGCTCAAGAATCAGACGAGCGTCTCAAAAACTCTGCAGAATCTGAACCAGAAACTGATGACCACTTCAGTGATTCTGCCCATGACAATGTTGATGAATCTGCCTTCATTGCCCAACAAAAAGCAGGTGTCGAATGCAAACAGTGTGAAATACAATTCAATACGTTTCAAGAGTACAATGATCACAGATTATCTGATGAGCATGAAAATCGAAAGAAGACATGTTCAATATGTAACAAAACATACTCTCCAGCCTATTTCAAAACACACATGGAACTTCATAGACGAGAAACGGCATACATATGCGATGTTTGTGGTAAACACTTTACTTTGCAATATCAGTTCAAACGTCACCGCCTGACGCACTTCTATAACTTACCGTTTAAATGTTCCTTATGCCCTTACAAGGGACGGTTCACTGAATCCTTGAAAATGCATATGCGATCTCATACAGGGGAGAAACCATACATATGTGAGGAGTGTCCACAACGGTTCATAAGCAAGAGTAACCTTAACAAGCATGTGTTGACGCACAAAAAGGAACGTGACTTCACGTGCGAGTGCGGACGTGGGTTTTATACGAAGAGAGAATTTGATATGCACTTCAAAGTCGAACATGCGGGAATAAAGGAACATATTTGTCAGATATGTGGTAAAGCTTTCGGCTACCGTAAACAGTTGATGAAGCATCAGTTAAAAGTTCATAAGAGAGAGAAGTTAAAAAGCGGAAGAATGCCGATTTATTTAAAGATTGAGAGGCAGCAAGAAAACAGCATACCTATGACTTGATAATATAACGTTATTCACATTCACTTACAAGGTTATGCGGAAAGGGTGTACTAAGCCGAAATCAACCAAAAAGAGGACCAACCCTAATATTAGCTATAATCCATTTATTTTGTTGTGTGTCAATTACCATTTTCCATGGAACAGCTAATATTTTTCACTATTTCAGAGTTACTCCAATAGTAAAAGTTGTTCATAATGATGGGTACTATGGACCCCTTTCAGCTTAGTACACCCTTTCCGCGTATCCCAGTATAATGTATAACCTGATTTACAAATACTTAACATGGATTTGAGTTAAGAACAAAATTCACAATTCTTTGTTAAAACAATATCTAATTTAGCGTGTAACAATATAAATGTAGACTAAAGGACAATGAGCAAAAATTTATGGAGCTTGGTCCAAATGCCCCACAGAGTTGACACTATAGCCAATCGGCATGTTAAGTTACAGGTGGCTGAGTGTAAATTCTCATTGAATTCTGACCCATAGTTTCTGAGATATTTCGTGTTATAATAGTTAGGAAATTATTTCCATATCCTAAACTTGCTAGAACTTATTTCTTTCACTAGTTCACTAACATTTTGTGTAAGATTACTGGTATTATTATATCAGAAAATTACAGGATTTTGGGAGAAAATAGTAAAATAATGCACAGGTCTGAAAAAACTGTACACATTTTTTATTAATATTGAAAACAGAATATTTCTGTAGGTTTAATTTTTGCAGTCTCATATCATTTTAATTTTTCATTTAAAATAATCCTGGTAGACTTGCATTTTTGGACCAGTTTGCCCATTGTCGTTTACAGATAACCTTAATAACTTATTATAGTTGTAGTCTATGCTGTCTATCCATAGTTTTATTATTTATTAACTTATTATTAAAAAGTCACTTAAGAGATCAACTAAGGCTCTCAGCAGACTTAGCACGGGCCGTGGACAAATTGTCTTTCCACCGTTTTTATCCCGCGAGAAAAAGACAAATGTATCCATATTCTAGCTTATTCCATATTGTCGCGTCTAGGCGTGGATAAAAACGGTGGAAAGACAATTTATCCACAGCCCATGCTAGGCCTACAGAGCAAATATATTTTTATTTGCTCTGAGCTAAGGCTTTGTAATATTATCTTTGTATGAATATTTTATCTACTACCAACTTTAAAAAAAATACAGGTATTTTGGTTTTTTAACAGGTGTTTTTAAGTTGCAAATTTTATGTATGTTGTTCTTCCAGTTTATATCTTGCGATTGATTTTTCAACGGTTTCTAAGTCACCGATCAACCTCAATTTATACAGATTTGTGTGGTAATATTTCTTTGGTGGTAATGTAATATAAACTATTGTAAGGCCAATATAAACATGCCAAATTGTATTATAAAAATAATAAAACCAAATTGTAAAAATAAAAATAACTTTTTTTTTATTACATCAAGGCCCTAAATTTAACCATCGTTTTTTACTCCTTATAACATAAGCTAGTGAAAGTCTAGTCAAAATCAGTCCAGCCATTTTTGAGTTGCGTTACATTGCCATTATTTTTCAAGCGGTTTATCGATAATTATAAATAATAAGATGCACTACTGTTATATAGCTTTATATGATAATTGAAAATTAAATAATCATCGATTTTTGAAAACACCGTGATCATTTACACATTACATTAGTACAAGGCCAAAAAAAAACTGTTTGGAAATTTAATTTCCCGCCAGAGAAACGTTCCACCGTAAATGCGTTCGGATAGCCCATTATGATAGTACATCCATCCATGGGATGGCCCCTTTGTGGCAAAAATAACTTACAAACGCCATTAGTGATCACATGGAGCGTTCGTTTTGGGAATGTGTGAGCAAAGTTGAACTTTTAACTGTTTTCGCTCACCATTCGGATAGGTCGAAAACAGCTAAAAATGCCATCGTGAACTGCCACTTTTGACCCACCTTGCGATGTGGGTCGTTGTGAAAGTTTTTTGGCATTTATTGATTTTGTCGTTAGTTTTTCCGCGGTATTTTAGTGTTTTATTTGCGCGTGTAATATCACAACTAGAGGAATATTAATACCGCTGTGAGTAGGAACTAGACAAGGCGGAATCAGCTGTTCTAATTAGTTTGTGGGCCGGGATTGCCCATTCTGACCTTATAGTTTAGTTATAAACAGGTAGAAAACACTAACGAGCCAGTGCCACAACTGGCGGCCTTATCGCTAAAAGCGATCTCTTCGAGGCAACCATTGGATGGAAAGAATTTACCTGACAGGATCGACGGGGGTTGCTAAAACACTTTTATAACCAAGGATTTAAGGTATACTAAGTCCTTGTTTATAACCAACATCTTAGAGCTGTCAAACGCGCGAAGTTAAAATCATAGTTAAGTTTTCTGAAATTTTCAAATATTCTGCAAATTTTTCTTAATTTTTCTTTCCGTAAGAACCTTCTAAAAAGTATTAAACTTAAAATAAAAAGATGAAGGAAATCGGTAATTTCGTTCTCAAGTTAATATGGCGTGACCCAAGCGTGACCAAGGAAAATAAGCATTCATTTAGGCAGGCATGGAATAAAAATATAGACAAGATCAAAGATGCCACCATAAGCTATCCGAATTCCGAACGCACTTACTTAGTTTCGGTTTTGGCGCCAACGTGGAAAAAAATATGTCGGCTCGTTGGATTATTTTCCTAAACTTGTATATTTTCGAGTGTTAATGTGTAGTAAATGGTGAATTATTATTTATTAAGTGCTCGTAAACGTGCTCGAGTGTGGAGAAGTGATTTATCGAGGTGAAACATTCTTTTCGTGTTGTTTCCAAAACTCCTCTTGTAAATCTCCACCACTTTACAGGGGCATGAATTTTACTTGACTGTGACTTACTTTGCTTGACTCTGACTGTCACTATGACTTGTTTGACGCTTTTAATACTAATACTAAGTAAACATGGTTAATATTACGAATAAGAACATTGAATCCACGGTCATGAACAATTTAACAAAAAAAAAAGTCATTTAGTTTCCTATAATCTATACCTACCAAATAAATTTTAATTTTTCAATCAAGTTTACTGTGTTGTGTTGAGATCAAGGAATATACTACTAGAGAAGAAGGGTAACATTCTATAAAAAAAGTTTGAAATTCACCGATACCACTAGCGCTGCTTATTCCGCACGGAATATTGAGGTAAAATGAGTAGCGCGAAATTTCAAAATCTATTGTTAGTTCAATGAACCAGTTTGACTAAGTAGTTTGGCAAACGAAAGTTGTGACTGATTTTATGAGTTAAATTCAGTCTCAACTATCGTTAGCCAAACTTTACTAATTATTATTTCAATTATGTATTACTTACTTAGCGATGGGATATGAAAGCGAATATTTTATTTGGAACGAAAAACATGTTTTTTAAGAAAATTCTTAATTCTTAATTTTTATAAAAATAATAAACTCCGGTTTAGACCATCGCCTCGTGAAGAAGGAATCTTGAAATAACTAAGGTTTCTTAAATTCTAGAAATGAAAATATAAATATTAGATTAGATTATTTATTTTTTAATATGCGCATTTTCCTTTGCAAAGATTTCTTTCTTTCATCTTTACCAAACTCTCTATTTTTCACTACCACGTACCTTTTAACGCAAATATAAAACGTTGATATAATAATGTGATTTTTGTTTGCTAAATAATGTTGTTGACAATTTGTTAAAAATCCAAAATCCACCTGAGAGAGAGCAGACATTATGTTTTTTTTTAATCCTTTCTTCCAAGCTTCTTTATTTAATATGCTGTTTACTGCTGAGGAGCAAACTTCCACACAATGCACGAAATTAGAGTTAACATAATTTAAGCTATTATGCAGTGTGTCATATTCTCTAAAATTCGTAAACAAATTAATTTTATCGTAAGTTGCCATGGTCTCTGAAGCCAAAAATGTTTTTTTACAACTTTCGCATCCACTATACTTCAATTTTTTGTATATAAATCCACACACAAAAGCACATGCCTGAGCCTCAGGGGATGCCTGTTCCACAGTTTCGGTTGCATCGGCGATTAAAGGTTCCAGTTCAATAGTGGTCTCACTGTCACACATATCTTCAGATGTCTTTTCATCAGAAAGTAAGAATTTTTTTAAGTTATCGCTGAGAATAGCATTGTCGTCTTCACAATTCCTCTTGGAACTAGTATGGCGCAAATTGTTTATGATGGCTGTTTTTATTCCAGCTATGAACTGTCCAATATTTGGATTATCGTTAGACCCACAGTGATACCGTATGCAACCGAAGCAATTCTCAAGTGGATCCTGATTTAAGCGACGAGTGGCAAGGGTCTTTACACCTAAAGATACTAAATTTTTCCATAACCTTTCCACAGCATTTATGGTTCTAATCCATCCCACCTGCGATGGTGGAGGTGAATGTGAACCTATGAAATTCATTTCTGAAACGAATTTCCTCATATCTCTAAATAAATCTAAGTGGGGTGATCTCATAGACATATTTGTGGAATATTTCTTTCCTCCGCGTAGGTCTGGACTGTCTGCATTTAGGGCGTCAAATAGCTGGTCGAATTTGCTCAATATTGTTACTGTAGCATGCGCCTCGGCAGGGAGTTCATCTGAAATTATAAAAAAAGATATATGATTGATACAGTAAATAAATATATTCCTATTATTATACTAATTGAGCATCGCAGCTAATCTCTACATAGTATAAATCAAAGTAGCTTTCTGCGTCTGTCTGTCTGTATGGCCGTAACTCCTCCTAAACCACGGAACGGATTTTGATGCGGTTTTCACCACCAGATAGATAATTTTTCAACAAAGAACATAATTGGATTTCATTAAACAGTAGCTGGTATTATTTGTAGCGCCTTTATGTATCACACAAATGCAAGTGAAGAGACACAAAAGAAAGAGAATGTGAAAACTATTCCGCCCCATACCAGAGTCGGTCGATGCAACCAAGATTAAAATTCTTACAAATACTGGCAACTCTCCGGGTCAGCATAGCTACCGCAGAGATATCGTTTTCTACTCTTCGCAGAGTGAAATCTTGGTTGCGTGCGTCAATGGCACAGGAATAATTATCCGGGCTAGCTCTCCTAAATATATACACAAAGATGTGAACCTGGCTAACGATGAAATTATCAATGTTTTCGTAAAAACGTAGCTTGAATGTGTAATTTAAGTAAGCACCTAAATAAAATTTAAAATGTATACGTTTAATTTAATTTGATATCCTTTGAAGTACTAAAAATTTCATCAAAATTAGTTCAGTAGTTTATGAGTCTATGACACTGTGATGTGCAAACAAATACATATTTATTTTTGCAATTTTCGCGAGGGAACAAACTAAAATTGTACGGGTTTATTAATTTACTAGTGTTAACCCCACGGCTTTGCTCATGTTGAACTATACAAACACTGTACAAACTCTTGGTCAGGGCGTCATATATTTTGTAAACACCTCCTTTGTAGAAATGTACTTACGATCATGAGCGAATTCATACTGCGACTCACACTTGGCTGATTATCGAGTGGCTGTGATCACAACCTTTTTTAAGGGCTGGATCCGCGACTGATTCAAGTAATATATTAGAAAAATTTCCAAATGAAACATACCTTTCAAGGTTAGTTTTTCCGGGTTTAGGAAACCGGTGGAATGACACTGCACCATCCTGAATAGGAGTTACTCCACATTTAGCGCACTTCCTATACGCATCCGTAGACATAATTGAAGTTATAAGCCTTCTATTCAAAGAATGATTTCGTCGTCGCGAGTAGTCTCCAGCGTACAACTATGGTCCAATATCCAATAATAAACACAGCACAGGTCGTTGTCGCGAGTTTAGTCTCCAGCATAGAACTTTATTATGGTCCAATATCCAGTAATAAATACCACGAAACACAGCTCAGGTCGTTGTCGCGAGTAGTATCCAGCGTACAACTATGGTCCAATATCCAAAAATAAACACAGCACAGGTCGTTGTCGCGAGTAGTCTCCAGCGTACAACTATGGTCCAATATCCAAATCACAATCGCTTTATCATATATTCAAGAAGAATATCACGATCCCGAAATATCGAAATTTGAAAGGAAAGAAAAATAACAGACGAAATTTTTCGAATGACAAATACAATATTGCCAGTGCAATGAAAAATTTTTTGCTAACAGTAAAATTATTTTTCAGACATATTAAATGAATGCAGCTATTAACTATAAAACATTATGATGATAAAATACAGAAAACGTGTAGCTATAAATAGATAATGTTTTTTCTTTTATATGGTAAATACAGACATTAATACCCTACATTTTATGTTCCCTATGTATTGGGTTTTAATTTTAATTTGGCTGCACATAAAGATCCGCAACTCACACTACTCCAATATGTATGTGGGTGTACTGGCAAAAGTGTGTCTATTGAAGATACAACCCCTTGGTTGAGATATTTTGCGTATAATCATAAATCATGACCGGAACTGAAAAAGCTGCTAAAACTGTAAAAGTTTTGAAGATGTGGCATTTCAGTGACTTGAATATAACCAAGAAAGATGGTAAACAAAAAGAACCTGATACGAGTAAAAGACCATTGTCTCAAAATTTCGTGATTATAAATAGGTGTTCTCCAGTCTCGCCAGATGATGTAAATCGTCCTTGGAATGAAAATATGAGCAATTTCAACGTCAAGGAAGTTTTAAAAGTGAAAATGGAACTATGCAGGATTTGCTTAAAACAAGGCTCAACACCTATTCATGGAGAAAATTCTAGTGAAGATTTGGCTGGTGCAATAAATACTTTCGGAGGCATAGATATTAGTATTTTTGATTCTTATCCCAAACATTTATGTGAATCATGTCATGCGCTACTTCAAGGGGCAATATTGTTTAGAAAAACCGCCCAATCAACAGACCAGCTTTTCAGGAAGTCTACAGTACCAGATGACTATAACAGTGATGCCATAGCAGTTTATAATGATGTGCACAAAGTTAATTTAACACAGACAGCTCAAATAGATTCAAATATGCCTTTTGATGATTCTGATGATCATTTCAGTGATTTTCCTGTGGACATTGTTACTGAAGTCCTTAGTATACTAGAACCGCAGGTTTGTTTGAAGATGACTCAAGATTTCGACCTTTTCGAAAGACTAAATCCACCAGAATCGGCAAGGAATGCCAGCGCCAGTGAATCTGCCACAAATGTTAACGAAGCACCTAGCATATTTGGAAAGCAACATAATTTGACATGTAAACAATGTGAAATACAGTTTAATTCTGTTCAAGATTACAAAGATCATAAACTAAATACAAGAAAACACAAAAAGAAAAAGTGCACTGTTTGTAAAAAAACTTATGCTGTTTGGTATACAAAAAAAATTAAAAAAACCACTCAAAAGACAGAAAGTATGTATGTGTGTGATATATGTTATGAAAACATAGATAAAGTTATCGAAAAGCCAGTAACAACCATCACCAGTCAACAACCACCCACCACCAGTCAACAACCACCCACCACCAGTCAACAACCACTTACCATCACCAGCCCACAACCACCAAATACCCCCAAACCACCCTACTTTTCAAACGACTTTGCCATGGAGGGTGTTAGCAAAGCCATTGAAGAGAAAAAAGTTGTTTTGACTTGCAAACAATGTGACATAGAATTTGATAAATTTCAACATTACAGGGAACACAGGTTACAAGCACGAAGACACAAAAAGAAAATGTGTGCTGTTTGTAATTCAACTCATGCTACGAGATACCTAAGAAAGTATAGCACTACTAATAATAAGACAGGTGTGTACGTGTGCAATGTTTGTTATAGGAAAGATTCCAACAAGCTTGTCAAAGAGCTCACAGATGACGCACCTAGTTCCTTCGTAGTGAGAAAACTTAAATTGAAATGCAAACAATGTAACCTCTCATTTATTACATTTCAAGAGTACAGGTTTCATAAACTCACTCATAGACAAAAAAGAAAAACGTGCCCAATTTGTAACCAAAGTATCACAGGAAACTACACAAACCATATGCAAAATCATAAAGAAGGACCTGCATATGTTTGTGATATTTGTGGCAAACATTTTAAGGGCCGACATGGTTTTAAGCTCCACTGTGGAACACATACGAAAAGTTTACCGTATAAATGTTCCCTGTGCTCATACAAAACTTTACTGCAGAACTCTTTAAAAATTCACATGAGATCTCATACTGGGGAGAGACCGTACTTATGTGAGGAATGTCCAAAGAAATTTGTAACCAAAAGTAACCTTATCAAACACAGATATACGCACAAAAAAGAGTGGGATTTTAAATGTGATTGTGGAAAAGGATATCACACAAAGAAAGAGCTTGAAGTGCATGTGAAAGTAGATCATGTTGGATTAAAAGAGCATATTTGTCAGATATGTGGTAAAGCTTACGGCTTACGAAAGGTATTGATGCGCCATCAGTTAAGGGTTCACAAGAGAGAGAAGCTCAGAGGTGGAAAACAGCCAACATATTTGAAGTTTGAGAGTATGAAAGAGGAAAGCAACGTGTCTACAGGTTGACAAAATATGTAAAAAATAATGAGGATTGGAAATAATTGCCATACTGAAATAGCTCATATTCGTAAGGTATCCTAAACATTAATCAGTAGGAAATTGATGGATTGATTGGAGTTGAGTGGCACACAGAAGAGAAAAAAATTTCGTTTAAAATAGAACGGCTGTCAAGGCATTTTTGCAAGAAATCCGTTGTAGCCAGTTGCACACATGTAAACGAAACGTCATAATATAACTACATAGGAAGGAATGCAATAATTCGTCAAGATTATTATTAATCCAAAAGGTTATGAACGCCATTTTGTTAAAGTTTAAAACTGACCTTCTCGTGGTGCAATACGGTTCAGTTCCCTGTGCATTTTGCGCAATTATTTCGGTAAATGCTGCTATTCCAAAAAAACTGCACGATTTTTGTGCAGTTCAAAAAACTAGTATGAGTTCATCAGTCCTTAACGTAAATTTATCTACGACATAGTTAAAATAGTTCCAAATTAAACTGCACGATAAGCACGAGGGTTAAAATAATTTAGCTAAGAGTTTTTCATCGATTTTGCTTTTTTTATTTAACAAAACTAGTGTATTAATGCATGTGCTTGTGTAATAATATTGAATTATTATCTGTTAAATAAGATTAAGGCAAATTCGTAGGTTTGCGTGAGTGTAGGCAAACAATGGGAAGTTGTAAATGTGATTTTTTTGTTTTGCCCCAAAACTCCATAGAAACTTGATTAAAAAGTTTCCATGACCTTACTAGGTCATGATTTGACCATGATATTGACGTAGGATATGTTTAGAGTTCGTTTTATGTGACTTTAAATGGGTAGAAAAATAAATATAATACTTGATACGGTTAAATGCTATTTTCGTGAGGAGCCAATAAAAAAAATAACCTCATCCTAAAATTTAGAATGTGGTATCACAGCTAGTGATGCGAAAGTTTTGTGTGCAGTTTTAATTTTATCGATAATCTTAATATGCATGATGACTATTTTTTTTTTATTACCTCATAAAAAAGCTGATCATAAATAGAGCACATCATCGGAAACAAAATAAAAATTAGTTCAAACATAAATGAGATATAAACATTTTAATTTTGTGCTAGACAGAGAGCGCACTATACTGAGCCGTGACGTCACACCTCAGGAGCGCCATACAAATGCTGTACTAACACACGCTTTGCGAGAAATGAATAGAGCATCCCCTCTCTATCCCCACATAAAACTTTAAACACTCATATCTCAGAGATTTATCAGCCAATTTCATTTATTTTATCAGTACCTATGTGTAATTTATTTAGTTATATTCATCGCTAAGCCGGTTAATTGTAACAAATTAAACATTAGGACACATGCCTATTATATACTTTAGCATATTAGATGGTAGGAATTCCACTAGTCGATTAAAAAAAATAGCAAGATTGACTTGCTTCGTTCGTATGAACAGAAATTAGTCACTGACTCGCATTTGATCATTATTTATTATTTTTTGTTATACTTTAGTTAGAGTGTGTCTGTGTACTATATTCATGCCAATTATTACGCTTGTACGTATTATCGTTACACTACATTACATATACATTAGATCTAATACAAAAATACGTTAAAATACGTTTGCTGTATGGGGACGCCTCTTTCGTTTTAACTTTTTGACTTTTTAGGGTTTCGTACCCAAAGGGTAAAAACGGAACCCTATTACTAAGCCTACGAGTCTAAGTCTACTAACTTACTAAGTCTGTCCGTCTGTCTATACCATTAAATATTATGGAATCGTGGGTGTGACTTATTTAAAAACGTGGAGTTTTAGTACAGTTGTATGATTATTAACGACTTATTTACCGTGATTATGTTGTGGATATGGAGTTCCTAATGTTTCGGCACAGGAAATGACTCAAAAACGTTATAAATAATGTGTAAATATTCCGTAATCATACAACTAAATAGTGAACAACCGGGATATTTTAAAAAGTGGAGTTTAAAGTTTCGGGATCGCAATTGAAGCTGGCTAGGTTTTTAATTGAATTAAATTATCAATAATGAATATCAAAGTTAGTTGATTGAATCAGGCGTCACTTTACGGAAGTCTCAAATGTGCATCACGAATATCTATAAAGAAAAATAATTTATAACTTTATAACTTCCTTTAGTTTGCGTTTTCTTGGGAGTCGAAGAATTTGAACAGGCAGGTGAAGCTATTTTAAGTCTCTTTGGAGATTCAAATGAGGTTGTCTGAGAGTAGTATGAAGACGTTGGTGTTGGTGATATGATTTAATTTTTAACCACTAAATGTAAATAAATAATTTATTTTTGTGATATTGCTAATGGCTTCAAGTATCTTTTATTTGTCGTGATACATATATGTCCAAAATTTTTTTTGAACAAATTGTGCTTGTTTAGTAGGAATCCAATCACGTCTTCCTGTTGCATCAATCCATTTTTGCCTAGTAGACGGATTGCCTGGAAAACTGTAATAAATTCAATGTCTATTTATACAATAGAAAATTACGGGAAATGTAATAGTGCTAATAGACGAGACGGACTTGGTCCATACGTTTGTTAGTACTATAAGAAAAATCTAAATGTATCGATATCGATAAAATAATGGTAACCACTATTATTGTCAACGGCTTGTCAACAGCTTTGTAATTAAAACACGGTGAAATAATAAAATTATAAACAATTTAGACATACCGGTGATAGGATATGCTTCCTTTTTTTTAAATAAAATCTTTGCTAGCTAGGCGACACGTAATTACAGCGCAAGAATGCATTGTGGAATAAATTCGATGGAGCAGCTACGCGTTCAAAATCAGTTAGCAATTGTGATACGGAGTTCAACGCGTTGACGTAAATAAGAATGTTCACTCGTATGCCTGGTAACAGATGTTCCTTCTCTTTTCCGTTCTATCTACTTCTCTTTTCTGTGGAGTGGCATCATAGTGTACAAACGGCCATGGGATACTATTTTCAATTTTATTATGGAAACTGATCTGGTTTTCACACGTTTTATTTATATTACATGGGAATGACCCCAGGTCTGATTACTAACCAACGGGTCCGATTACTAACCAATGGGTTCGATTACAAAACACTGTTGAATAATCACCCTGGCCATTAGGATACTTTCCGAAGCAACCCTAGGTACCAATAAGATAGCTAGCACACGTTCACGCTCGAGCATTTTCCAGAACACTTTAAATATTAATAGACAATATTTTATTTGTAACAAAAATCCACACTTAAGAGCTACACTCAAAATTTAAATTCGACCACTCCACAACTATTACACAAACACTTGAAAATAAGGAAAATACTCAGGTTTATCTATGGTTCTACTTACTATAATATAAAACCAAGGACGTATTATACCTATATAAAACCTTTGTCGACATTGATGTAAGATGTCGCTGTCTAATCGACATTGTCAAAAAATTATTCAAGATAAATTATTCATACTAGTTACCAACTTTTTGTCCATTGATTTTCAATAAATAATGGCAAACGAAGCTGAAGAGACTGTTCGCAAGCTGGCCTTGCACAAAGGTGTAGCAGGAGTGATTGTGGTGAATGGTGAAGGAATACCAATTAAGACTACTTTGGAGAACCATGTCTCAGTTCAATATGCTGGTCTCATGAGTGCATTGGTAGACAAAGCGAAGGCAGTGGTGAGAGACCTAGACCCGTCTAATGACCTGACTTTTTTGAGGATTCGCAGCAAGAAGAGCGAAGTAATGGTAGCTCCTGACAAAGAATTTATACTGATAGTCGTTCAGAATCCTGTTGAATGACAAAGGCCTGTGGCGCTGTGGGCCACTTGTAATTTTATTTTTAGTTTATTATGTTTGTAGTTTGTCTGCAATGCAAAGATTATGTTGATGTTTAGAATAGTCACTGATTGATGACTTTGATTTAATTTGTTCCTATTATAGAAATAAAACAAATTTACTTTCTATTTCATATTTTAATTCATAATAGTTAAAATCACACAGTCAACGTAATAATAGGAATGGTCTAAATTTGTCTATTGCCAGCCGCCCCTGGCGCCGCCTCTATTTCCATATCCACGGCTAAAGCCGCGACCACCTCGGTTGAAACCACCTCTACCAAACCCGCCTCTGCCGAAGCCGCCTTGGTTGCCATTAAAACCGTTCGAGTTGCCGCCAAACCCGCCCGAGTTGCCGCCAAAACCGCCTGAATTGCCGCCATAACCGCCTGAATTGCCGCCAAACCCGCCTGAATTGCCGCCAAACCCGCCCGAATTGCCGCCATAACCGCCTGAATTGCCGCCAAATCCACCAGAACTGCCACCAAAACCGCCAGAGCCGTAACCTCCCCTGCCCATACCCATACCCCCCCGAGGCCCGTTTGTGCCCCATCCTCTCATATTTCCTCGTTTCGCTCCGTCAGATCTGAATATAGGCGTGCTGGATTCCCGTTCGATTCCATAATCGCCGGCGGTAATTATGCAAAGTTCTTTTACACAGTGAATTACCTGCAAAAGAAGATAAAATTTTAGTCAGTAGCTGGCCTTATTAAGACTAACTTGCATTATGTATGTAAGGAGACATTAAGTAGGTAATCGAGATGGGGCGATAGTAACTGTACGGACATTACGTCTGGTACGTATTGTGCATTATGTAGGTATGAAAGTTTGTTGTCCTTCTGGTTCTAATAAATACTGATAACAATGTGGGATGTTGACTCGACGATCATTGTCCCGATAGTCATATCGGTGAACGGTCTTATAGCGAAGAGCCTCGACCAACACCTTAAGAGGCTCTCGCTATATGGTTGGGTCAAGGGTCAGATGCAGAGGGCGGTAATCCTTGACCAGGAGGTTCCTCACTCTGCAGCCCTAACCACCGGTAGCTTGGGCCCTGGCCCGCTGCCGGCGGCACTCTAGGTTTAGGTTTTTTATAATATTTTATGTTTTTATTGTAAAAAAACGTAAATTTAAGGACAATAAATATGTGAAGAATAAATAATAAGAACACAGTGTTAATACTAAAATATTAACACTGCCTTTCTCAAACAAGGCGACTAACAAGAGTCTGCGATAACACAGCCTGTTTTTTTTTATGCTATAGGTGGCAAACAAGTTACGGACCACCTGATGGTAAGTGGTCACCGCTGTCTATAGACACCTACAATACCTGGGGCATTGTCAGTGCGTTGCCTACCTTTGAGGACTCTATTCATGCTTCGTTTGAAGCAGTCCAAATTATACCAAACATTCGCGATTTGAACACATCATGTTTTAAATGTTTATCGGGACTTATCACATATTAAACAAAAAGTTAAAGGTACATATTTTTACTTAAATAAAATAATACGTGATAAGTCCTGATCAAACATTTAAAACATTTAACTGTTGGGTATTTCTTTTTTCTTTTAATAATGCATTTGTTTGTTTGATTACCTTCTCCTCGACGGCGCTGAACTGCATGGCCGTGTCGGGCTCGGCCGCGGCCCGCTCCACGATGCGCTCTATCGCGGGGCGGAGCGCCACCACGAGCGCTGCGGCGCGCGGGGACATCTCGAAGTTCAGCCAGTTGTCGAGACGGACTGTGTTGTCCACCTATCAAGCAATTTTTGTTTTATAGTAGACTAGCGGTCCGCCCCTGCTTCGCACGGGTATAGATTATAGCCTATGTCACCCGGGGATAGTGACATCCCAACAGTGAAAGAATTTTTAAAATAGGTCCAGTACTTTTTGAGCCAATTCGTTACAAACATACTTACATACAAATCTTTCCTCTTTATAATATTAGTATAGATTCAGAAATACAGAAATGTTGTTTTGTTGATGTTTATGTTGAAATGTTTGTTTTGTGTTTATTTTGTCTGTGTTTTTGTTTTATGAGATAGGCTTGCGCTTGGCCGCCATCTCGCCTGATGTTAAGCGATGATGCGGTCTTCGATGGCGCACGCTTGCCTAGAAGAAACCGATTCACTCTCGACTTGAAGACACCCAGATTGTAACTGACGGGGAAAACCCATTCAGGCAGCGAATTCCACAGACTCCTCAGGCCTTCTCTCAGAGAGATGGAGATGATGGGCCATAATCCACCATGCTGGCCCAGTGCATGTTAATTTATTTAAATACTAAGTCATTGGTGCAGGGTTGAGGATCAAACCGGGGGCCGTCAGATTGTAAAGAGCACAATGCTAACTGCTCGCGGCCACTTCATTTTTATTCCATTGGTTTGGAAGTACAATAACCATATCTATTATTTTAACTCCTCCGTGCTTACCATACTTTACTTGAATTAAATGTTATCTACATTTTATTTTTTTACATCGGACTAGGTTTACGTTTGACCGCGATCTCGCCTGATGGAAAGCGAGGATGCGGTCGAAGATGGAGCACGTTTGCCCAGTAATAACCTATTAACCCACTTTTTTTTCACATACTTTAGTTTTTAAGTATTTTGGCACTCCTAAGTACGCACGTTAAGTTAAAATTGCCAAATCTTTTCTGGGTCACCAAGATTCCAGCCTAGCCGAGTGTGAGGCCCACTGCCAAGTCAATGTAACATATTGTAGACATAACTTATACCTTTGTATATACATAATAATATATTTTTGATATTTTTTTACGCTAATTTTAAGATTATGATGTATGTGTAAGTTTCATAAGTGACAATAACTATAATGTATAATATTATATTGAAGTATTGTCATGTAACAGAAAATGTTTATTTGTAATGTTGGCTTGCTGTGCGCTTTGGCTTTGCTGTAAGCACAGCAAGCATTGGACCCAAAATAAAATAAAAAAATAAAATAAAAATAATAATATATGATAGAGATAAAGCGTTTCAGAAATAAATGTTTCTTTTTCCTGTTTGTCCCCTGAATGGACACAGCAGATCGGAACAATCCATAAAAATTTATACATACCCATTCGACCTTCCTACACGCAAACAGCAGTAGATGAAGCGGCGCCACCATCGTAGTTTGCTTGCAGCTAATCGCTCGGGTGCGCACTTTCTCTCCGAACACGAACAGCGGTGAAGGGAACTTCTGTTCCATGTTGGTGCAGTTTACAGAAGTCTTGTGGATGAGGGCAGGCTTGCCTTCCGTTGTTAGCACCTGCGAAGGCAAGATACAGTACCTATATCTCTATCTATATATATATATATATAAGCGATGTTCATCTACTCATTCAATCATTAAACACGAAATCTCGAAAACGACTTGATCTACGAAGCTGAAATTTGGTAGAATATGGGGTGTAGAGGTCCGCTAAGAAAGGATTTTACGAAAGGGCCGAATTAAGGGTGACAAAAGGGGGTTGAAAGTTTATATGAAAGTCTACGCGTACGAAGTCCTAGTCAATATAATATAAAATATCGTGTTAATTACACTATTTATAACTCAAGAACGGCTGAACCGATTTGGCTGAAAATTGGTGGGGAGGTAGCTTAGAACCAAGACACAGACATAGGATTATTTTCATCGAAGGACTTTTATCATCACTACGCGGGTCACTGACAGACAACGTAACCGCTGGATCTCATCATTATCAGCCTGTCATGTCACAACTGCTGGGACAAATGCCTTCTCTGAAAAATTGAGGATGGGCCCCAATCCACCATGCTGGCCCAGTGCATGTTGGTGAAAGTTATGTCTTTGAACTTGTTGAGGTTCTTGTTCTTGTTGTTCTTCGTGCAAATTACAAAGATTCATACAATTTTTCTAGATCAACGTGTTCGATCCTCGGCCGCACCGTCGCTTACCATCAGGCGAGTTGGTGGCTAAACGTAGATCTATTCAATATATTAAAAAAAACGGTTTCCCCTCGTAGCCTATATATATAACCAGGCTGCACCCCGATGCAGCCGAGTATTGTTGAAGGATTTCCTAATAGAAAAAAAAGTTTATTTCCACAAATAATACCTTTAAAAAAAAATTATAGGCTTGCGTTTGACCGCCAACTCGCTCGATGTAAAGCGATGATACGGTCTACCATGGAGCACGCTTTCTTAGATGAAACCGATACACTCGTGATTTGAAGACATCCAGATTGTACTTATCGGGAACAACCATTCAAGCAGTGCATTCCAGTCTAGCAGATCGCACAATAAAAGTGGAATCAAAGCGCTTCGTACCTTTCTCTTCCCTTGATGTAAGCAGACATTGGGGTAAAGCCCCATGCACATGAGAGCGATGACGAGATCCAAGTTTGGTTCGGGCCCGGTGGCGATCCAGCGCTGAGAGATGCAGCACTCCTCGGGGAAACCAATAGATGTCGTCAGAATATCTGGAATGTAGGATTTGTACATTGTTAATTAAGAGCCGAGCGGTCGCAAGTGTGCTTTACAATCTGACGGCACTCAGTTCGATCCTTGGCCCTGCACAAATAACTTATTTAGTACCTAAATAAATTATCTGTAGTTTCGATGCCATCGCTCAAAACGGTAAAGGAAAACATCGTGAGGCAACCGGTATATCCAAGAACCTCAAAAGTTCAAAGACCTCAGAACCACTTCAACATGCACTGGGCCAGCATGGTAGATTTGGGCCCATCCTCACTCTTTGATAGAAGGTCTGTGTCCCAGCAGTGGGAAAATTAATTGTTATGGGCAAGCGTGACGCTTACCATCAGGCGAGCAACTTGCTCGTCTCGTCAAATAACTGTATAAAAATGAAGTGTTATGGGCAAGCGTGACGCTTACCATCAGGCGAGCAACTTGCTCTTCGTGTCAAACAGCTGTATAAAAAAATATCTAGCTCCTCATTTTACATTTTCTAGCAAATATGTTATGCTTTCCATAGTTAGTTAAAAGATACTTTTTATCCCTGAAAAATGTATAGTTCCTGAGAGAATATGCAAGCGGGTGAAACCGCGGAGCGCATCTTGCATACATATAAAAAAATCTTACGCTATGCGGTAGTTAATCAACAAAGTTGGAGTTTTGACGCCAACGTGGAAAAAAACATGTCGTCTCATTGTATTATTTTCCTAAACTTGTGTGTTTTCGAGTGTTAATGCGTAATAATGGTGGATTATTATTTATGAAGTGTTTGTGGACGTGCTCGAGTGTGGGTATTGATATAACGCGGTGAAACGTGTATTTTTGTGTTGTTTCCAAAGTTCCATAGAAGCCTCTTGTAAAGTCACCACCACTTTATTAGGGCATGACTTTGACTTGACCGTGACTTACTTTGCTTGACAGTGACTATGACTTGTTTGACGACATTTCATCAAACTTGATAATATTTTAACACTTGACACCGGTAAATGTACAGTAGTGCGACGCCAAAATCTTCACAGATAGAATTTAAAAAAGTAAACTCACTGATGAGCTGGTACTTGGCTTCAGAAGTGACCCGGAGCGTGGTTTGCTGCACTCCCTTCCACTCGCACCACCTTATCTCCGCCTCTTCGCCTTTAGCGTGCTCTCGCTCCCACATCTGCAGAGAACAATTATTTATTTATTAACAGGTTATGAAACAAAATAGTTAATTGTCCATATTTGCATCCATAACCTAATCAAATACTAGTTATATAAAATAACTAGATGCGCCCCGCGGTTTCACGTGCGAGTTAAAATCTTCGTTAAGTTTTCTGAAATGTTCTTAATTTCCTTTCCATAAGAACCTTCTACAAAGTATTATTATTTTATTAGCCTGTATCGTCCCACTGCAAGGCAAAGGCCTCCCTTCCCTCCTATTTTTCTCTGTTTTGAGCAATTTGAGTCCATTCCTTCAAGTAGGAGTCCAGTTCATCCCTCAATCTCCGTCAAAGTTTTAGAAAACTTTAAGAAAAGATGTATGAAATAGGTAAAGTCGTTTTAAAGTAACGACGTGACCATGGAGGAGGCCTATGTTCAGCAGTGGACGTCTTCTGACTGATGATGTTGACCATCAATTTGAGATACCTGAAACGCGTTGAGCATGGCGACGTGGTCGGAAGCCCTGTCGCCCGCTAAGGCCCGCTGGTGTAGGGAGAGTCGTCTCCGGCCATCGCGAAGGTCGAATATCTCGGGGAAGGTGGTGGAGTTGGCAGCCATCGTGGTGAGAGCATCGCCTACTCCGAGGACGAAGCCTAGCACCATCATCTTGCCGAGACGGGGTTCTGGGAAACAAGTTTAGTAAGAAAAGCCGTCTTGGAATAAGCCGTGGTAGGCTATTTGGGAGTCCGCTACACTTGAAAGCGTGAGATCGCGGGTTCAAACCCCGGGCCCATCCCAATACGCTCTTTGGAGTTTATGTACGGATTTTCATACCACTGGCTTTTCGGTGAAGGAAAACATCGTGAGGAAACATGCATAAATACAGAGAAGGAATTCAATGGCGTATGTGAATCCACCAGCCCGCAACTGGGCCAGCGTGGTGGATATGGCCAAATCACCCCTTCGGGGGGAGGCTTAAAGTCCAGCAGTGGACTGTTAAAAGGCTGATTATGATGAAGATGATAGTTTCTTAAGGACCCGGGTATGTCCTAAAACTGCGACCAGAACCACCGGAGGATTACCAGCATTCTATTAGTACACGGTGAACGTACTACGATCCCCTAGCCGCCTGCCAAGCGTGGGGATTATGACAACACCCCTCTCTAAGAAAAGGCATCCCGGCAGTTGTTCAGAAGTGTACGTCTACTGGCTGATGAAGATGGTTTCTTTTTCGGGATTGCGGCGATTAGTCTTCACTGATGTCCCGCTTGGGGTGTATTGTGCGTTTCCCCCTACCAGCACCTACCCGAGCCAAGCCAACCCTTATCACACTCGTGGCATGAGAGTGAATCTCTTAACACTTTGCTATGTAAAATTCTGCTGTATGGTTACGTACCTGGGCTACCCAATTGGAAGAAATTGATCTTTATTATAAGTGCATAGAGTATAGAATACCTATAGGCAACTTGGCTAGTATGGTCCCGAGCGGGGTGAGTGCGTCGTTTCCGTCGAGACAGCCGAGCTCGCGCAGTAGGGCTTCGGCCTCGATGACGGCGTCTAGTGGTGGGGGCTCCGGGGCTTTGGATAGGAAGAGCCCTATGCTGCCAAGACGGAGGAGTTTGATACTGAAACCAAAAATAACATGTTTCAATTTAATCAGTTCACAGTAGACCCGCTAGTTTTCTTAAAACACCACTGAATATAATGTGGATGGATGACGGTAAATTGTTGCTGATGATGCGTTTTATTTTTATTTTTTATAAGTAATAGGCTTCAGCTTGACCGCCAACTCGCCTGATGTTAAGCGATGATGCGGTCTACGGTGGAGCACGCTTGCCTAGAAGAAACCGATTCACTCGTGATTTGAAGACGCCCAGATTTTAACTATCGGGGAACACCCATTCAGGCAGCGCATTCCACAGACTAGCAGTTTGCACAATAAAAGTGGAATCAAAGCGCTTCGTTCGGGTTTTCGGAATACCAACCATAGAGCGGTGCCGATTAAAGTTCGGTTAGTTTGGGATCGTCGCCAATGGGGATTGTTGTTTTTATTTTTTATAGATTGTAATTACAAAACCATTTCGAGCAATAGACTCTACTGACCACTAATCACTAATTTACTGATCACTATACATCAATTTTTATTAAAAAATAAGCGCTGATGACGATTATTTTTGATTAAATATGATTGACCTTCATTTACCCTTGAACGACGTCAGCGTTGGCGTTATGATGAAATTTGTCTTATTCATTAACACACAAAAAAAGCCAAACCACTATGCAACTAATGACATTGACAGATGAAAATATGACAGAAATAAGTATTTTTTTGTATTGACGCCTACAACATCTATAATAACTACGATGATGACGTCATCACATCAAAAAAACTTTTTTTTAATAACTACCGTAAGGAAAACTAATTTATTCAAATAAGTATCTTTAAATAGTCTATATTTTTTGAAAATAACATAAAACTACGTGACCACAGGGAAACGCTGGATGCAGGCCGCTTCCAACCGGTCCTTTTGGAGATCGATGGGGGAGGCTTATGTCCAGCAGTGGACGTCCTATGGCTGAAATGATGATGATGATGACATAAAACTATAAGGTCAGAAAATTTGGGTAATCCCCATTCTTTGAGTAAAAAATGTACCTGAGCGCCAGTTCGTGCAGCGGAGTGCGGAACATTTCCGCAGTCTGATGCTCCTCGAGCTTCTCGAACCGAGCGCGCGCGCACAGCGTGAAGCAGACGCCGGGCCGGACACGCCCAGCGCGACCTTTCCTCTGAACAAACAAAAACATACCTCTCAAACATGCGTTTTAATGTGTTCCTTTTTAGGGTTCCGTACCCAAAGGGTAAAAACGGTACCCTATTACTAAGCCTACGATGTCTGTCTGTCTATCCGTCCGTCTGTCCTACCTATTAACGGCTATATCTTTCGAATCGTAATAGATAGTCAGTTGAAATTTTCGCAGATTATGTAATGTTACGGCGGATTAATTAAGAAATATGTAATAAAAAGTTCAAAAAGTAAAAACAAAACGAAACCATACAATAAACGTATTTTTGTAATAGCTCTAATGTAAAAACGATAATACGTACAAGCGTCAAACTTGGCACGATTGTAGTACACACTCTAAAGTATAACAACATATAGGGGTTATCGTATGGCGCTTGTGATTGGAGACTCAAGTCGTTCATTCATTCAATGTTCCCCCATCACCGGACGTCCAGACGAACGGCAAGGCGTCACCCTTACTTGGTCGAAATGCCATTTATTCGCACCAAGCGTTTTGACTCCACTTTCTTAATTAGAACAGCAAAACAATGGAACGCCTTGCCCCGGTCTGTGTTTCTGCAGCATTACAATCTTGGAGTGTTCAAGTCTAGGGTTAATAGGTTATTACTGGGCAAACGTGCTCCATCTTCGACCGCATCATCGCTTTCCATCAGGCGAGATCGAAGTCAACCGTTAGCCTAGTCCGATGTAAAAAAAACTGTGTTTCCGCAGCGTTACAATCTTGGAGTGTTCAAGTCTAGGGTTAATAGGTTATTACTGGGCAAACGTGCTCCATCTTCGA
Source organism: Agriopis aurantiaria (assembly GCA_914767915.1). Lineage (NCBI taxonomy): Eukaryota > Metazoa > Arthropoda > Insecta > Lepidoptera > Geometridae > Agriopis > Agriopis aurantiaria. Next base: position 7,386,545 of record OU612004.1, read on the forward strand.
CCGCATCATTGCTTTCCATCAGGCGAGACAGCGGTTAAACGTTAGCCTAGTCTGATGATTAAAAAAAAAAACAATTTTTAAAGTTTCTTTGTATTTGTTATAATGTAAAAACGATAATACATACAAGCGTCGAACTTGGCAGGATTATAGTAACCTAGTCCGAAGTAAAAAAAAAAAAAAAACTTTAAAAATAGCGACTGGGATTGGCCCGATCGAAAAAAAATCTCTGAAAATTTAGTATTTTTGGCTTACTGCGAGGTAAAGGATGAGCAATCAAGTGGTTATATAGTCATTAAATACAAATACAAATTAATTTATTGGTTGTCGTAGGCAATAGTCTGTGATTACTAACCTGTTCCAAATTGGTCCTGCTGGCCCAGACAGTGGCGTATGACGTCATATTGTTGTGTGACGTGAACAGTTTCACCTTGGCCTTGCACGAATCGATGACGTACACGACATCGTTGATCGTGATCGACGTCTCCGCGATGTTGGTCGACAGGATCACCTGGAAATGATCATTAACGTTGATAAGGCTATCGGACAGGTGTTCCATTTGTTAAGAGCCCCAGCGCCGGCCCTAGCCTTTGATCAGGGTAGAGCGAGATTCGTCTTCCGGCGCGTTTCTTTTAAGAGTGGGCATCCGAAATTTTATGCTAATTTGCCATGATATTATAACTAAACCAAATATCCTATCAACGTAATAATTGATACATATGATTTTTCAATTCATGTTCTTTCCGCCATTAAGACAGAAACATAATAGCAAGATATTTACTCGATACTTTAATGTTTTGAAAATAGTGCCTTTTTGCTAATTTTTTTGATTTTACTTGGAAAGTACTTCAGTTACATATCTAAAATAAATACTCACCGAAGGAAAATATAGTTTGTTTTCCAGTGTTAAGACAAAATTTACCTAGATTAATTGGTACTCTCATAATAAATTATATTCGATTTGAGACTTACGTCCTTTAGTTCTAAGCAACTATTCGGTCAAACGGCAAGTCCGATATTCAGTCTTATTCTGTTGCGCTTTGCATCTAAATAGCGAAACATGCTCCGTTCAACCTCAGTACCGCACTGTGCCTCAACGGGGAAGGACGCACGCGCTTGCTTTCGCCTTGGTTTTATCTTTCGAGTGCGATTATATCAACACCTACTGTATTTTCAAACAAAGGATAATATAAAAAATCGATGGCTCGAACGCGACCACTTGACGCGGCAACCAAGTGGTGCCAATGACCTTAGAGCACAGACTAGGTAAAGCTACTACGAAAAAATAACATAGATACAAATAAAATGGATATGACTAGGCCGTAACGCATCCATTATTATGTATGCTCAGTAATATAACTATTAGAGTTGGAGTGTTTCTTTGTGACAGCCAAACAGACAGAGATAGAGAGAGAGAGAGACGGAGAGAAGCAGAGAGAGAGTCAGAAAGATAAAACTAAAAATTAAAAGATAATGTAAAATAATTTAAGTTCATTAAAATTTTATAAAATTAAAATTAAAAATCATTTAAATTAATGTGATGGTTAATTTGATTTAAGAGTTCCATCCACATTTTCTCACGTTTTTACTAGAAGCGGCTTTCTGCAAAAGGAGGAAGGTTCTCAATTTTAACCGACAAAAAATAGCTTGGTAATAAATAGAAGCAAAAAAGTGCTTCTAATAAAAAAAATATGTAAATGCGGAAAGTCAAACAATAGGTACTTATGTTTTTAACCGACTTCAAAACAGGGGGAAGATTCTCAATTCGACCGGTATTAAAAAATACTAGTCGAATTGAGAACCTTCCTCCTTCTTTGAAGTCGGTTAAAAACATAAGTACTGTTACTACTGTTTGACCAGTTGGGTTGGCTCGGGTATGTGCTGGTAAGGGGAAATGCACAATACACAAGCGGGGCTACTTACCTTAGTCAAAGTCAAATACTACTTACCTTTTTATCCGACTTCAAATAAGGAGGAAGGTTCTCATTTACCTTAGAGTACCTTCAATTCAACCAGTATATTTTTTTAATATTGGTTGAATTGCGGTCCTCCACTACGGTCCACCACTGCGGTGCAACAATGCGTTGCAACACTGCGTTTCAAAACTGCGTTGCAACACTGCGTTGCAACATTGCATTGCAACACTGCGTTGCAACACAGCGTTGCAACACTGCGGTGCAACACTGCGCTGCAACACTGCGGTGCAACAGTGCAGTGCAACACTGCGTTGCGTCGCAACACTGCGTTGCAACACTATTTTGCAACACTGCGGTGCAACACTGCGTTGCAACACTGCGGTGCAACACTGCGTTGCAACACTGCGTTGCAACAGTGCGGTGCAACACTGCGGTGCAACACTGCGTTGCAACACTGCGGTGCAACAGTGCAGTGCAACACTGCGTTGCGTCGCAACACTGCGTTGCAACACTGTGTTGCAACACTGCGATGCAACACTGCGTTGCAACACTGCGTTGCAACACTGCACTGCAACACTGCGGTGCAACAGTGCGGTGCAACACTGCGTTGCAACACTGTGTTGCAACACTGCGTTGCAACACTGCGTTGCAACACTGCGTTGCAACACTGCGTTGCAACACTGCGGTGCAACAGTGCGGTGCAACACTGCGCTGCAACACTGCGGTGCAATATTGCGTTGCAACACTGCGTTGCAACACTGCGGTGCAACACTGCTTTGCAACAGTGCAGTGCAACAGTGCGGTGCAACACTGCTTTGCAACAGTGCGGTGCAACACTGCTTTGCAACAGTGCGGTGCAACACTGCTTTACAACACTGCGGTGCAAAACTGGGGACCAAGTAGACAGAGACACTAAGATTATACAAGTTGCATTGAGAACCTTCCTCCTTATTTGAAGTCGGATAAAAAGGTAAGTAGTAATACCTACTGTTAGACCGGCCGGGTTGGCTCAGGTAGGTACTGGTAGGTCAAATAGTAGGTATATTAGGCCGACTTCAAATAATGAGGAAGGTTCTGTGAAGGATGATGATGATGTTTTTTAGTAAATTAAATTGAATTGAATGGAATGGAATAGAATGGAATTGAATTGCATTGCATTGCATTAAATTAAACATACTTAAATAGATATTAACAACCAGGTATACTCGTAGAACAAACACAAAATGTTCATCACATTAATATTGTCCTAGGTGGGAATCGAACCCACGCCGAAGCTCAGAAGGTAGTCCAGTTGGTAGTGAACCACTACCAACTGGACCAACGGGCTAATGTTTAATGTTTAACGATCTCTGACACTCTGTCTCCAGCGTACAATTTTAATTTGAAAATTAATTTAGGCAATTTCAATTTAATTTATATAATTTATTAATTTTATATTTATATTGTAGAAAACTTAAAAATTTAGTTAAAAAATAAACAACAAACACAATTTTGAAAATTGAAATAAACAATTTACGGTTTTTCGCGCCGCGACCGAACCCAGCTAATCGCCAAAACGCCAACATTATGCTTATCCTGTGTTTATTACTCCTTGCCGCATGACGAGTTCGACTACGCGAGTTATGTACACTGTAGCTGCGCGCGACTGCCGCGCTGCCGTGGTTGTGTTTCACACTAATGCGGGTGATGCGAGACGCGCGGGTGAAATCAGAAATTTTCCTCGCTTTATACGCATTCTTAAGAAAACTATTCCAGGATAAAAAATATTTCGTGTGCTAATCGAGTCAGTTTCAATCGGGAAAGTATGAGAGTGGATTACTTTAAATTACTAACATAATATAAATAAATGTGGTTTACTTGTTTTAGATTCGTCTTGACAATTAGGGCTTTATTTGCCCAAAAATCAAGATACCTAAAATTTTACGCACTTTAGGTATGAAGCTACAAGTAGCCGACTTGTCGCACCTGCCGCGCGATAAGGTTTTGATTAGTGCGAGTGCAAGTGATTATTGATTAGTAATTTTGCGAGTGGTTAAAGTATCATCATCATCAGCCAGAAGACGTCCACTGCTGAACATAGGCCTCCCCCTTTAACCTCCACACTGAACGACAGCCTGCCTTTTGCATACACTGGATGCCAGCGACTCACAATTAAAATTAATTGAATTTATTAATTGAATTAAAGTATACACTCGAACTAATCAGTTATGGTACAAATGTGTTTAGTACTAATCACTGTAATCAAAGTGCAATCGGGCCTATAGACAGAGATAACCCGACTAGAGTTACGCAATAGACAGAGAGGCAACTTCTAGGTTAATATAGCTGTATGTAGTTAGCGCTCGCACGTTCTGAATTGCACTTTATTGTGTAGTAGCAAGAGTCGCTACTTATTTAAATGATTTAGCGGTGAGTCTTCTGTACTTGTACTAGTATATATTCTGTGGTATTAGCAGTTAGTAGTTACCTTGGTCATGCCAGGAGGTGGCGTCACGAACACTTTCTTCTGATCTTCCCTGGGTATCTGGCTGTGCAGCGGCAGGATGACAAACTTGGAACTGTCTCCGAAGACGCGGTGGTTGGTGAGATGCTTCATGAGAGCAAAGATGAGGTTCCAACCAGGAAGGAACACTAGGACCGCACCGTCGCCGCCTAAGTTACTGATGTACAGGAGGATGGCTTCGATTAGCTCGAAACTCAACTGTAAAGAGCATTAAAACAAGAAATATGAATCTAAAAGCTCTAACAGACGTGTCGGACTTAGTTGACGTTGGCAAATAAATTGTTATTACAATTTGTTATAATTATTCACGATTTAAAAAAAAAACTTTCAGAAATTAATGTGCAATGACTAAATATTAATTAATTTAAATGTAAATTTATATAACAGGTATACCCGTTCACTTATTGCACTTTGTCGACAAGTGTTTCGCCTCTTCAGGCATCCTCAGGACGAATTTTTTGTTTCAGAATTATTTTGTTTTAGATTACGTTAATTCGGTATGTAAAGTTTTTTTTTGTATTTTTTTTTATATTTTTATTTCGTAGATTAGGCTATTTTAAGAAACTAATTTCAATATTTTTGTTTTCTATTGAGTAGTTATTTTACAATATTTTTTTGAAAATTGAAATTATGTGACGTCACCATATAGCACAAAATTTCGTTGCGTTGAGAAGCCTAAAAAAGCACCCCATATTGGCAGCCCTGACAAAAACCAGACAGTCAAACCACAGAAATGAAAAAATATTCTATTCTGTGTGACGAACAGTGTGTCAAATGTATAATATTTTTATTCTTAAAAGGCACAGAAAATAAAATTCTACAATGTGACGTCATTTAGAGGACAATGAAAGTCGAATGATTTTTTAGTTTTATGTTAAAATAAATGGCATCTTATCGTTTTAAAAGGTCAGAGTAGAAAAATAAGGGTTAGTAACATAAAATCTCGAAATGGTTTTGGAATTGGCATAGGTTAATTTTTTTTAGCATACCGAATTTTCTCTTTTGTGTAATAAGTACAAGTACGTAGAAGCGGTAATACACTAGAGATTATTCAGAAAAAACTGTTTTGAAGATGGACTTCCGCAAAGTAACGCCTGATTCAATCAACTATACGAGGTAAGTTGAGTGTAGTGATCTTCTGTCGAAGATAAAATTCCGAATACCTATTCGTGCTGTGACCAGACGGAATTATCTCTTACTTCATGTGGATTCATGTGTGACCAATTATAGACAAAATTCTTACTTTATAAGAGTGTGTAACAACTTTAATTGTAAATATTCCAAGGACGTTGACTTGTTTACAGCCAGACAAAACTTGAACAAAAATTATGCTTTTTTAGCTTTTTTTATTCTTGAGAAGTTTGATTTATTTTACATTAATATATACTTTTTTATATTGTTAGATTGATATGGCTTCATAGAAATGTCAAACACGCAAAGTCAAAATTGAAAAACTTATTTTTTTACACCTTGGGTTCCATTATTGGAGTTTAGTAAGGATCCCTATTTTTTTTTGAAAATATAATATAGCCTATGTTACCCGGGGATAGTGTAGCTTCCCAACAGTGAAAGAATTTTTCAAATCGGTTCAGTAGTTTCGGAGCCTATTCAATGCAAACAAACAAACAAACAATCTAATCTTTCCTCTTTATAATATTAGTATAGATATACTTTTTTTTTTTAAATTTTATTTATACTGTTTGATATTTGTTTTATTGCATTTCTTATTTCAACATTCACGGAACTGGATTGTATCTCTGTTTTATTTGTGAAAACTTTTAAGGCTTGTTTATTCTTATTTTTCCTACTATGTCTTATGTTGTTAAAGCTGTTTATTTTCCTTTAATGACTTTTGACTTTCATATAAACTTTTAAGGCTTGTTTATTCTTATTTTTCCTACTATGTCTTATGTTGTTAAAGCTGTTTATTTTCCTTTAATGACTTTTGACTTTCATATAAACTTTCAAGTCTATTTTGTCCTCCTTAATTCAGCCCTTTCGCAAAATCCTTTCTTAGCGGACTTCTAAACCCCATAAGGAATCTACCTGCCAAATTTCAGCTTCGTAGGTCAAGTGGTTTTCGAGATTTCGTGATTAGTGAGTAAATGAGTTGGTTAATTTAGCTTATATATTTAGCTTACATCTTTTTCCGATAGCTGCGACATGGATTTCTGAGTTTCCATGGAGTAGTTGTTGTCCAATTTGCAGTTTTTGTTCAAGTCTTCATCTTGCTCGTCGGCACCTCCTCCTGTTATACAAAGAAAGTCCTTTAAAAACATTGTTCCCCTGACGGGGGACAAACAGAAATAAAAGTCCCCAACTCAGGGGGATATTTTTCACTTAGCCTATTATTTTTAACATACACCTGTCCAGTAGCCTATTAACATGTCCGTCCATATAATGGTAGAGCTCACCCTCTTCGTCATCATCGTCATCCTCCTTGTTGACGCGCTTGCCGCTCGCCTTGCGCTTGCGCGAGTCTTCTGGCGCCACGAACCTGGTCAATTCTATTGCGTCTTCCAGGAAATATTGCTGTACCGGGAACGTTCGACCGGGGACCTAACAACAAACACGAAAATAGTTAAACAATAGATAAAGACGGTTTTATAAGAGGCTTCGATTCATCATTATCAGCCAAAAGAAGTCCACTGCTGAACATTCTGCTGCCCTCCCCCGTTAACATCCACACTGAACGACAGACCGCTACCGGTGATCGCTACGGGTTTTCACCTTGCTGATCACGTAGACATCATAGAATATGAATTCGCTTCTTGGTCGTCATGATGAAGTCGATCTCTTTTTGGTCGAACCATCTGGGCTCATCCACGTCCACTTCCTGGATGGTCGCTTCTGAAAGAAGGAGTTCATCAAATAGAGTTCCTCCTTCTCCATGAAGTCGACCAGCCGTTGGCCTCTCGGATCCCGCCGTCCATACCCATATGACCCCACTCTTAACTCATCGACATTCCGTGTGCCCACCTTTGCGTTAGTCACCCATAACAACGGTGAAGTATGTTTCGGAGGTATGTAGGTACAGAGGGTTCGATTATCAGTTCAAAAACAGACTTAAAAATTAGTAAATACCACAGACCTATATCGAAGCTTCACAAGCGATCAAAACTGTTTAAAAAGTGTGACAAATTTTTCGTACCTAAAAGTACTTACCTCTGAAAATTAATATATTCATTCTGTCGGCCATCTCTATTTGTGGTAATATTACAACTCAGTATTGCACAATTACCCATTTTCGTTTTAAACTGACACGTGTTGTCGCACCGATTGAGCAGACTGGTTTTAGCCGGACTCATCTACGACATTTTATCGTAGTTTTATTGGAGACTAGCGGCCCGTCCCGGCTTCGCACGGGTGGACATTTATTTTTTAAACATATCTTTTTTGGCATAAACGTACAGTAAATGCCGGACATAATAATGTATTTAGCAATAGTGTATCGCTGGCTCCCTTTGGGTACGGGACTTGATGATTTGTTAAAAAGTAGTTATAGTTGTGGCGTCTACATGGACATAGAGATAGACATCATTCATCATCATTTCATTTCATGGGTATAGTTCTGTGGCAATAGGCATGATGACTAATATTTTTTTATTACCTCATAAAAAAGCTGATCATAAATAGAGCACATCAACAAAAAACAAAATTAAAATTAGTTCAAAAATAAATAAGATATAAGCATTTTAATTTAATTTAATGTTAGAAAGAGAGCGCACTATACTGAACCGTGACGTCACGGCTCAGGAGCGCCATACAAATGCTATACTAACACACGCTTTGCGAGAAAGGGATAGAACATCCCCTCTCTATACCCACCTAAAACTTTAAATACTCATATCTCAGAGATTTAAAAGCCAATTCAAATTATTTTTTCAGTATGTGTAATTTATTTACTTATATTCATCACTAAGCCGGTTATTTGTAATAAATTAAACATTAGGAATCATGCCTATTATACTCTATGTCAATAGGCTCTAAGGATGTTTGTCATATTTACCCAAACACGTCGAAAACGCTACACGAATACGAGTATCAATAAAGTTGGTATTCATATCGCTATTCAGTGGAACAGCCATGTTTACCTCAATAACGGGACAGTTGCCGAAGTACTGAGTAAACAGTGTCGTGTCGACGGTGGCCGACATCAGAATAATCCTGACGTCAGGGTAGGTATGCGCCATGTCTCGAAGCAGAATCAGAGCGAAGTCGGTGTCAGCGTCTCGCTCGTGCACCTATAATAGAAAATGAGCTTTATTGTAGTTTTTTTTTTTTTTTTTTTTTTTTTCGGGACATTTTTTTCACATACGGTCATCTGACCCCAAACTAAGCAAAGCTTGTGATATGGCTGCCAGAGACTGATATACATACATATATAGTCTTTAAATATATACTTAAATAAATATTAACAACCAGATATAGAACAAACACAAATGTTCATCACTGTTCATCACACAAATGTTTGTCCTAGATGGGAATCGAACCCACGCCCCCAAGCTCAGAAGGCAGGTTCACTACCAACTGGACCAAGTTTAATATGTGTTTTAGGTTTTACGATTTTTGTTACAATACAATACTTTATTAATAACTCATAGCGACCGCCTCTATCCCTTTGGAAAATTACGTGACGCTTACAATAGATCCAAAGTGATTGTTTAGATGGCGCTAGGAGTGTCGAATTAGACTGAAACTGTACGAATATAATTATAGTTAGTACTACGGCAACGAAACCAATAACTTACCGAACTTACCTTTGCAAGCACCTTTAGTAATACAATCCATATCCAGTAGATGGCGCTTTACAATAAAATAATCCTACTTTAAAATGTCTTATAATAATACATTTTTTTAGTTAAATAATTTAGAATGTAAATAATTAACATTTAACTAAAATAATATCAGGAATTTCAACATTACACAACTCTAGTATATAATCTTTGCTCATAGTTACAAGTCAAACTTCTCCAGTACACTTTCTACAACGATGTATATAAACTCATATAAACAATATAATATGTTAGTTTCTCTTTTCGACTAAAAACAACTTTTACTATAAACAACAGGCTTTCCAAATCCTGGATTTTTTCCAGGAATTCCAAGGCTTTTTATCGGGTGTCAATGACCTTTTTCTACGGAACAGCTGATTTTCGTTTCGCGATTTCAGCGTTGATTTCTAAAAGTTAATTCTAAAAGTTGTTCATTATGATGAATACAAACAACCAGATCATTTGTTTTCATAATGATGAACTACCCCGAAGACGCTCGACTTGCAAGAACTGCACAGTCCACCTCCAAAATACATTTTCCCTGCCGAAGAGCCTCCCAGGCCATTAAGAACCATGGCTCACTTGGAAAACCCTGAACGAAATTCGGTCCCAAGTGGGCCAAAGTCGAGATAAATGGCAAAGTGGAGTTGTATAAAGGGCTCCGATACCGAATGTCTTTGTCGTGTGAACCCTCAGACAATGACACACTTGATGGAGTGTGCAGCGTGTCCTACAACTTGCACACTAGACGACCTAAATGAAGCCACGGAGAGTGGGTGGCAATGGTATGGGTGGCAATGGTATAAACTTAATTTAAAAACAAAATTATAATCTACGAAACATCGACTCGGAAGAAAATAATGTACTACTTTTACTTTCGGCTTAGTATAGCAGTTCTGCCTAGCCTTGAAGATAAGCAAATTATAGTTTGACCTTTTTACCTCATCAACCAAGACGTGGCTGACTCCCCTCAGCCCTCCCTCCAGTTTCCTCAGCAATACGCCGACAGTGCAGAACAGTATAGAGCCGTATGGTCGTGGAAGGATGGACTCAAATCGCACAGAGTACCTGTAAAAAGGAAAATTTATTATTACTGTGGAAACTGACGTGGTTTTCACACATTTTATTTATCATCATCATCAGCCGGAAGACGTCCACTGCTGAACATAGGCCTCCCCCTTTAACCTCCACACTGAACGACAGCCTACCTTTTACATCCACTGGATACCCGCGACTCTTACAATGTCGTCAGTCTATCTAGGAGGCTTACCTACGCTATTTTATTTATATTACACGGGAATTACACACGTATGACGTGTCGTGAAAACAATATCCGTGTCTGTTGCAATAAAGTGGCAACTGGACAGTGACGTAATTGGGTGTCAGCCCTCGGAGCGCTAGACCTTGTTTTCTTGGATCATGATATTTTTTAGGATATGGATAGATGTACCCAACACTATTCCCGAGTTCCTCGCATCGTTCACTCGCGACGCGTTCAGCGACGCTGATGGCGGAGATGCGGCGGGGCTGCGTCACGCAGACGTTGGCCCACGCGCCCTGCCCGCTGCGGATGTAGTCGTCCAGGATAAACTGGCACACCTGCAAGAGATGGGTCATTCATATCAAGGGTCAAGTTGTATAGATTCTACCAAACAGAAAGATCTATAGAAAATTCAAATTCTGTACTAAACAGATCTGTAATTTTATATAAAGCTAGCTGACCTGACAGATGTTGTCCTGTCTTAGAACTGTCAAACGGGCGCATTTAAAATAGTCGTAAATTTTTCTAAAATTTCAAATTTTCTTAATTTTTCTTTTCGTAAGAAACTTCTACAAAATATTAGAAAACTTAAAAAAAATATATATGATTGGATTCGGTAAAATCGTTCTCAAGTTATGGCGTGACCAAGGTAAACAGGGATTAATTTTTATATATAAATATAGATAATGGTTTCAAAATTTGGAAAAACAAAACATGTCAACTTATCACTTTCAATTTACAAAAGTCGTTTTACGTAAAACTCTAGGAGGGAAAGATTGAGAGTGGATTTCATTAAATTACCGACATAAAATAAACAATTTTAATGATAAGGTTTACTTATTTATATTCGTCTTGACAATTCGGGACATTTATGCACAAACGGTCATCATACCCCAAACTAAGCAAAGCTTGTGATATGGCTGCCAGAGACTGATATACATACATAAATAGATATTAACACCTAGATATAGAATAAATACAAATGTTCATCACATGAATGTTTGTCCTAGATGGGAGTCGAACCCACACCCCCAAGCTCAGAAGGCAGGTTCGCTACCAACTGGGCCAATGGGGTTTAATTACGGTTTTATTTTTTCGCTTCATTCCCGAAAATACAAATACCTAAAATGGAACGATGTATTTTGTAATACGGCTCAGCTTGCTTACCTGCGTAGTTTTACCGCAGCCAGTGTTGCCCCTGATGATGATGACTGGGTTGTCGTTTATTGCGCTCATTATTTGGGACCGCATCGCGTGAACTGGCAACGTTTCCCTTTCGCGCACGCTTTCCTGTCAACAAAGACAACATCAATAAGTTCAATATATTTAAAACTATAGATATTGGAAACAATTCAGAGTTGTTTCAAGATGATTTGCGATGGTGGTTGTTTTACTCTTTTTTATGCCATAGGTGGCAAACAAGCAGACGGCCTGCCTGATGGTAAGCAGTCACCGTCACCTATGGATACTTGTAATACCAGAGGCATCACAACTATGTTACCGACCCTTTAAGAATTTATTAACTCGCCTTTTGAAGAACCCCATGTTGTAGCTTCTCGGAAACACCGCGGAAGGTACCTCATTCCACGTTTTGCAGGTGTGAGGCAAGAAAGATCGCATGAACCGCACAGTGTGCGATTTTTTATCTATGATATGTGGATGAGCTTTCAGGCGGTGGCGGCTAGTGCGATGGTAAAACCGCGACCCCGGCATCAGATCAAACAGTTCTTCAGAACACTCCCCGTTGTAAATGCGATAAAAAAAAACTATATCTGTATCTCCCTTACCTGGTACAGCTGACTGTTCTGGCAGACATCTTTGTCATGCCTCTCTAAGTCAGTACTGATCGTGTCGAGACTGGTGGAAGCTAACGGACCCTCATCTGTGAAGAAAGATTTGATTATATAGTATTTTTTTAATGCAGACCCAGTTATCATTGAAATGATCTGTTCAGGTCGACTTCGATCAATCCAGCTTGATCGTGTCGGCATGAGCATACATTGTCTGTGGCTGTTATTGGGGAGCTGGCAACATTTTTTGTAGCTTTCTTCTTAAAACGCTAGCGGCCACGGCCATTTCTTCTTGCACCTTGTGCTAACATTAATATTAATTAAATAATAAGTGATTTAACGATAAAAACAGAGTTTTCATGTAGATATATCCAACAAGATCAAAGCCTAGAGTCTGAGACTCCGTTTGCCACCTACTGAGAATGGGGAAGATCGCAATGTCAAGAAGGCGTATCTTGGAGTTTCTAATGGCCTAGAATTGGTCTGGAAAGATGCCGTAGAATCGGTCTAGGGCAAGCTCCCGACTGGCGCGAAAGAGCGCTGGACGGCACCGATGACCCACTTTAGGTCAGCAGGTCAAAAAGGTGTTATGTTTGACATATTATGTCTCATGGTACAGTCTTGATGAAGTTTCACCTGGCTGATTGACCATGTCTACATGACGTCATAAAAGCAACCTAGTTGTAGTTTTGCACGGCAAAGTGCTATTGAAGAGACAGTTTACTGTGGTGCAATTTGGTATTTTTGTTTTGATGTCTTATGTGCTACTGTTAAGCTGAAGGAGATCGAACTGAATTATGTGGCGTACTTTTTAGAACATTGATCCAATTTAATAACAGTCATGCATAGCATATATATATAGTATATAGACTTGCATAGCAGGCGAACTCGCTGTGTCTAGGTCTGTAAATCAACTCATCATCACCCTTTTATTGTCCACTGCGCAAATAAGAGTCTAAATGCACGCCATAGAGCTCAGTCGGCAGTTTTTACGCAGGTCGTCACTCCACCTGGCCGCAAAGAGTCCTACATTAAGTTTGCCTACATGTGGTCACCACTCCAGAACTCGTCTACCCCATTGGTTATCGGTTCTTCGGGCAATGCAGCCGACCCAATACCACTTCAGCTTACTAATCCTGTGATCTATATCGGTTACTTTGGTTCGACGTGGGATCCCTTCGTTTCGGATTCTGTCCCGTATAGAAACTCCGAGCATAGTTCTGGGTAAACTAGTTGTTAGTATTCTTACCGATATTGCACTGTGTCCATGCGTTCCAGTTCGCTTGTGGCGGCGACCAAGAGACAACGCCGCCAGGCATGGGCCGCGCTTCTCTCATAGCTTTGGAACGGTCTAACTGCAGGATGGTCACTACGTTCTGGCCGTCAGTGCCTTCGTCCGATTGGTTGGGGGCCGCTGTGGTCACGTCTACTGGGACTATTTCTAGCTCTGTGGGATACAAAATTAATAGGTTACTTAAAAAAAAGTTTATATGACTCGTTAGAACCAACAAAAAGAGGATTACCGCAAGTTCATCTTTTTCTCAAACTACCCTCAATTTACGACTTAATGAGTATTTTATAATTTAGCTAAGCTAACATTATGTCAAGATTAAAATTTTAAAAGGCGATCCTACCCTACAGAATAAATAAGATAAATTGTTAAAGTCCTTTTCATGAAAGAAGTCCCACGGCAAACAGCGGAACTAAATTTCCATGTTGTAGTTGTCAGGTGTTGTTACTGTGTTTGGACGCTGATTGGATTTTTATTAATTTTCCGTCGTTAAAGAGTCGTGTACGATGCCAAAAGTTGTTAAAGTTCTACTCGAGAAATGATACTGATAATGATTGATACGCGATGACAGCGCCGCGTCTGGGGGACTTCAAACATGAAAAGCACTTTACTTAGTCTCCTAATGCTGAGTTCTACAAAATATTAATTAGTTATGACAATAAAGACCTTCCCAAATCAAATCAATATCGCAACTCCTGGAAACAGCCTACCTAGCACTGTCTATGGTCTAGCACTGTAGCACTGCCATACTCAAGCTAAAAAGCAGTTAACCGACATATAGTCAAATTTAAGTGTTTAGTTTATAGCTTAACAGAGAAACAGTCAACTTAAATCGAATCAAATGTCGGTTAGCTGCTTACCTGCGTACGGTAGAGCAATTCTCTTAATAATGGTAGGGTAAAAAATAAACTTCTGGTTCTATACCTTGCAACGTTTCCTCAAGTTTGGATTCAAGATCGGGACTTATGGCGACAGGGTAAGGCTTCATAAGACCTTCGCTGGTTCTGCGAAAAAATACATGGAAATTTGAATTATCCTTATCTGCAGAGGAAATTTAATATTATGGTATCATTCCAATGTAGGCGCAAGCCGTAGATAAGTGGGAAGCATGGTTGCAACTGGAATGCTACCTTATTATCCAGTAATTAAGATTAATATTTACGTGTAGACAAGTAGTGCGTCATCGGTTTGGTCGCCTACACTAGGTGGCACATAGCGACAATAGGGTATTTGACTACTTTTGGGAAACTATTGCACATTATTGTCTGATATAAAATAATGTATACTGCATTTATATTTTCTGGATATCAGTCGTATTTGCGATATAAATCGATGTTAAAGTTTGAATAAAAAAATATCGCGCCAAAACGCAGACCTGCGTCATAGCTCCGATCACGTGACTAATTGACGTCACACAAAACAAAACAACTGCAGCCAGGCTGCAAAAGTTTGATGATTAATTAATTTCTAATAGAAGTAATGGTTTATAAATATTGTGTAGTGCCAAAATGTACAAATACTTCCATAAAGACACCCGAAAAAATATTTGTTCCTGTTCCAATGGACCCAAAACTCCCCATAACTCGAAAAAAGTGGTTGGAATCAATCTAAGGTTGGAACTAAGTAGCTCGTAGAGAACCCAAAAGTATTGGAGCTAATTCAAGTGTTTCTATGTGCGAAGATCATTTTGAGGTACATATTTGAGTCTATATATTTCTATTATAATTTGTGTTTTTATTGCATTACTATTTTATGTACTGTTACTTTCTTTTTAAACATTGTAAAGACATAACCTAACAAAATAGTGATATCCACTTACTACAACATACTTTTTGTACAACTTGATTGAATGTTTTGCTTGGAGAACAATTAAAAATTAATACTGACATTGTAGTTTTTACGTTTTGAGTTCTGCAGCGTAGAAACAATGACGTGGATTATTATTAAAGAAATATGCAACCATAAAAACATTAATTTTGGGTAAGTTACTGCTGTCTGCTTGCACAAAATGTTTCTCCATTCTTCTCACATTTAACCTCCGGACTGTTTTTGGTGAAAATTTCTGGATAAATCGCTCTCAAAATAGCTTTACAACATTAAATTCGCAAATATCAATACAAAATCTGTTTGTTTAGATTTGTGTGACGTCACTAGGGATGAAGCCAGTTACAGACCGTTTTCGATCACGTGATCAAATGTCGAAAATACAGTTATTTTAATCGCGTTTTTTACAAAAAATAAGCATATTTTTATCAAAAAATCAATGAAATATGCTTTTTCATTATGTCATGTTTATGGATGGCGTCAATTGGCATAATATTTTTAATACAGTCAAGTACCCTATGCGCACAATCTGCTTGATAATCATCAATCATTTCAGCCTATCATGTTACCACTGCTGGGACTCAGGCCTTCTCTCAGAGAGAAGACGGGCCCTAATCCACCATGCTGGCCCAGTGCATGTTGGTGAATGTCATTGTCTTTGCACTTTTGAGATTCTTGGACATACCGGTTTCCTCACGATGTTTTCCTTCGTTTTTGAGTGATGGAATCGAAACTGCACATAATTTATAGAGGTACTAAATAAGTAATTGGTGCAGGGCCGAGGATTGAATCGGGTGCCGTCAGATTGTAAAGCGCACATTCTACAGTGCAGCCACCATTGCTTGATAAAGGCAGTTTCAAATATTCTTGTATATCTTTAAAGCACTGCTAAAAGCCTCGATGACACCGAAATGGAAAAATTGATCAATGGCACAGGATTTGCTTGCAGTTTGATTAGTAGAAATAGAACACTAAACACTGAATCTTGTCCAGGTTTCTTGCAATGTAAATACCTGTTTATCTTCAGAGTGCCACTGAAGGCCTCGATGACACCGAGATGGTAGAGCTGTCTGACGAGGGACAAGCAGCAAGATTTGCTCGCAGTTTGTTTGTTGGATGCGGTTTCACGGCCAGTCACATTACGTCCCAGTTGGCGGACGTAGATGGTCATTTCGCAGCAGAAAGACCTGTACACAGTTATTATTGTTAAAACTAGCCGTGTGCCCAAAATATTTCTTATCAGCAACTTTTTAAGATGTTTCCGGTCATTAGCCTTACTAAAAATAAATATGGTACAAAACTTGTATCTTACTAAAAAGACGATTTAATAAACTAACAAACTCTCCACGTACCTAATCCAAAAAGAAATGGACTGTACCAAGCCTAAACAGCTGGGTGACTGTATGAAATTTTGCACATGGTTTTTTGAATAGCGTAGGTTAGCACTAAGGGTTTTTGAAAATGCATCCCTTAAAGTGGATAATAAAATAGGGACTTCTTTAAGGAATGAGTTTCCAAAAACGATGATACAAGTAACTTTTACTTATAAACAAAGTCAACGTTTCCAACTTCAAAAATTATTGAAGAACTTCTATTAAATGTGTCATACCCTATTTAACCGCTTTAGGGAATGAATACTCAAAAATCCTTAGATCGCCTGCGTTATATTTTTTTTTAAATGCGTATTATCTGATTTAAAAAAAAAACTCTTCCATGTATTCATATGGCCAATTTGAAGTTTCACCAAAATCGGATGAACATTTTCCAAAATTATTGAACTGTTTGGAATTTTAAAATTATTAAATTTATTAATACCTCTTAATGCTAATGATGTGGGATACGTTTAGCACATTTTGAGGCAATATGTTATATTGTTATTAACACTATTAATAACACTAAATAATAAATCGCTTACCGTTTTTGTATGTTGAATACATGATACAATGATATTTCTCGAAGTGTGACCAGGTCAAGGCTCAATCGCACCTCTGTTGAGAAAAAAAATCCAAGACATTAATTTGGTTCTTGACATATCACTATAATGTCAAGCCGTCTCACAAGCTCTGGTTTTTAGACTAATTAATTTAAGCAACATTTTCTAAAACTTGAAAATTACATATATCATACTTTTTATACTGGCTACATAGAAAAGATGTCTGGATCAAAAAAGAAAAAATTTAACTTGGTAGTGCAATGCGATGGGAACCAAGTGACAAGGCCAATATAAACAGAACTCTTCTTTAAAAGAGATAATTATTAGATTGAGGATATACACAGTTTGTCCCGGTAAAGCTAGCGATGTTTTAAGGCAAGTATTTCATAAAATTTCATCAACAAATAATTCTAAAGATCTCTATCGCCCCCCCGCCCCCCCCCCCCCCCTCCCTTTTTTCCTTTTGATATAATTTCATTTCATTATCATTATTATACAAACAGAATTTTTTCAGTTATGCAGGTGTTGAAATACGTAATGAAAATAATTGATGTTATCAAAAACTTTTCAAAACTTTCTAGTTAGTTGAAGTTATCACAAGAACTATATTAGCTGCGTAATGTTATTTTTATGTTATTTTAATAAAATACTATTTTTATACAAATTGGCATTAAATTTATTGCTTTAGTTATTATACTTTATGAGATATCGTTGTTTCGAATCCTCCTCCTGTGGCGATACGTTAATGGGCAACTTAGTAAAATTATTCATAGAGAGATGGACATTATAAGCCCCTTCCTTAGGATATTTGGTTGATATAATTCGATGATCGATTCGATAACACACTCTTCAAATATCGCTAGCTCAAAGGATAGACTGTATACATTCTGGAATGGCACATTTTATTCCAACGTGAGATAAATCTATTCGTGAACTGTGTGAGACGGCTTCAAAATAATATTTTGTCTTGGATTTCTTCTCTTTTCATGTTAACAAAAAATTCAATGTTGAAACCAACTTTGCTGTGATTCGCAAAAATTGTTTTCCACAGAATTGTTATTAACAAAAAAACTGGTTTGCTTTCAAGTGAGTGCATATTCCAAATGCTTGTAAACATTTTGCACTTACTCAAAAGCGATTGATAACAATTTATGTTCAGTCAAATAAAGAAATTCCTTCTCTTCCCATATGAAGAAAAGTATTTCTTTCTTTGACTGTACATTGCACTTGGCCACACTTCTAGTTTTTCAGAATAGATTCAGCCAATGGATTTTCAGAACTTTCGAATATCCACTGGCTTTAAAAAAGCAGAAGAAAAAACATTATACATACTACAAAAATATGATTTACAAAATATGCCAAATGATTAAACACAGAATAATAATTATAATACACAGAATGGGTGTTTTAAGCTGAAAAGGGTCCATGGTACTCATCTTTATGAACATTTTTTGTTGGTTTTTATAGGACCAACCCTGACATTACAAAAAAAACCTGTTCCAAAAAAATAATTGGGTATTATGAGTGAGCGTCAAAAATATCTGAACAAAAAGTAGACTAAAATCATTATATTAATCTGTACTAACAGTAAAAGTCATTCATAACGATGCGTACTATGAGACCTTTCGGCTTAGTACACTCTTTCCCTATAACCCTGTGGATAGATCTACGATCTATCTACAGGGTCACACGGAAAGGGTGTATAAGCCGTAAAGGGCTAAGGATTGTGTCTAGACTACACTTCAATATAATCTTTTCATAGCTTTTCCCAGAGTGGCTCTCCCCCTGTCCTCAATATGTCAATATGTCGATTTTCAAAGCTTCAGTTAATAGTAAAGGCCCGATGCAGGCTGAAGAGACGACGCGGCGTTGGGGCATACAAGCGGTGTGGAATAGTTATTAGTTATGCAATGCTACAAAGTTTTTATTTTGCGCGAGTACTTGTATTGAAACCTGATCAAGCGAAGGATTCTAGGATTGAACCACTCGCTTCGCTCGTAGTTAAAATATAGCATCCTGAGCGTAGCGAGGGTTTCAAAGGTACGAGACGCAGAATAACTTTGCTGCCGAGCGAAACACACAACTTTTCATCCCACCTTAGCGTGGCAAATATTATAATTAAGATAGGGAATCTTAATTGTCCGAATTGTTTGCATGTATTGTAACCAAGCTTGACATAATGTCTACGGTCTGTCTGTAATGTCTGTACATGAGTTACTCATTTAGAGTTAGTCATTTTCACTCATATTACTCGTTTTATTTATAAATTTCGGCAACGACTTGTTTCGGACGCCATTATTGTTGTTATGACTTATGACACACAGAGCCACGAATGACAAAATTTAGAACTAATAATAAACCGGACAATCTCCAAAATATTTGCCTACTCGACTCTAAACAAGACATTGCCAAGTTGTGGCAAAACCGCACGAAGCCACGAAGAAGACGAGTTTTGGTGCCAACGCGGAAAAAACATGTCGGCTCGTTGGATTATTTTCCTAAACTTGTGTATTTTCGAGTGTTAATGTACTAAATGGTGAATTATTATTCATTAAGTGCTCGTAAATGTGCTTGAGTGTGCTCAAGTGATATAACGAGGTGAAACGTGTCTTTTCATGTTGTTTCCAAAACTCCATAGGAGCCTCTTGTAAAGTCTCCACTACTTTACAGGGGCATAAGTTTGACTTATCCGTGACTGACTTAGCTTGACTCTGACTATGACTTGTTTGACGCTATTAAGACTACGTAAACTGTTTAAGATTACGACTAAAGGACATTGAATCCACGGTCATGAACATTTTAACAAAAACCACGAAGAAGAAATTGAATTACAATCTGACGTTTAATTGCACGCTGTTTTGCATCCCTCTGCATGGATAAAATGGAAAACGTTTATGCAATTCTGCATATTAAAGTTCAGTATATATGAAAAACCGCTTAACGTCGCGTCGTTCAGATGTTTTACATAACGGTGCTGTTTTGTTAAACAGCTAATCCATCTATGCCATCTATATGGTATCAAGTCGTTGGTGAAAATATAGCCAACTACTACAAAATAAATATTAGATGAAAAATATTAACCAATACAAAAATGCAAATCAGGTTCCTCAAGATAAGCATGCTCCAGCTAGATAGTATTTGCTTATCATAAGGCGGTTTTACCCTTTGGTACGGAACCTTAACAAACAACCTTAACACCTTAACCTTAACACTTAACTTAACCTTAATATGCTTTAGCGACTCGTTAAAACAAACCAAATGAACCCAAACTCGAGGGGTTTACTAGTAGCCATTGATCTGATAATGAAGCAAAGAGGTGGTAAAATCCTATAACTCTTTAAAAGGTACCAGTAAACCACTCGAGATTGGGTTCCTGCAGTTTGTTTTATGAAGTCACTAGTTTTTAAAAGTGTGTCTTTTAAATACGAGATAGTGGACGATAATAAGTCTTACACGAATAAAATAATTAAAGAATTACAGCCAACAAACCGTGTATGATCCGGCCCTACGGCCTTATAAACGTAATCCGCCTTAATCTTGTTGACTTGCAAGAACTGGTGAAGTTTGGACTTGGCGTTTTCCATTGTCCAATTGCCGTGAAGACTTGCATTCACGTCGAGGTCTTCTGCGTCTTCGACGTTCTTCTTCTGCTGCATTCTGTCCATGTATGTGAACTCTCTGCGTTCTCCCTGGTCCCCTCCGTATGCTTGGTAAGCTTGACCCATCATGTCAGGGCCCATGCCACTCTGCGGGTCAAAGATTACTCTGTAGATAGCACAGAGAATGGATATGCTACTTTGTGCAATACTCAGATCAGATAAACAAAGGAGATATGGTAAGGTGGGTGTGTACGAATTTGGCCTAAATCAGGCTTGATGATTTTAGTCGAACTCATCCAGCAGACGACCTTGCCGCTCTTTTTTTGCATGTGGTTAGTTAGTTAGTTCATTGGTGTCGCTACAAGTTTCTAGTGTGCGTGAAAAATTAGTAAGTGAGCCACATTTACAGTTTTGCGTTAAGCAGTTTAGCGGTATAGTGTTTTTTTAATGAAACAGACATTTGAATAGATGCAGACAACGGAGATATATTAAATGCAATGAATATGGGACTCGGGAACAGATTGTGATTGAAACATATTAAAATTTAACTAAATATATTAATTTTGTTCATATTGTGGATAATTATAGAAAAACCTTTGCATAAGATGTGGCTTATTTTACAATATGTGTAAATCTAATAGTGCTAAAATTCGAAATTTCACATCCAACAAAAATATTATCAACTCGATCAATATTATTAATTTAATTTGTTTGTAACACTTTTTGGCATGTGGCGGTCATTATAATCGATTTAAAATTCCAAAATACCTATGTGTCCACACCAGGCATGTCCATTAAATGTGATCACAAGAACGGGGGGAGGGCTCCAAAAATCATGAAATTCATGTGATGTAATGGATGGCTCCTTATTAAGTTTATTGCTAAACCAATTATGACATTTTAGGCAAGGAAGTAGTGTGCATCATCAGTAAGGGTATAGAATACTTGTCGGACTACTTTTATGTACATAGGGTCATAGAGTAGGTACTAGTAAAGTCATAGTCACAAAAGATTTATAAAATTACCTGAAACACCGGCCTCTGTGACCCCATTTGCTGACCTCCATCACCCATTTGGCTAGATCCATTGTCCACTTCTGTCTTCACTACTACTCCGGCGCTTTCAGGTACTTCAGACGCGGGAACCTCACCACTTCTTACAAGGTAATTGACAAAGTCTTTAGATGCATTCACTTGGGCATCTTTCTTGGTGGTAGAGTTTCCGGCGCCTACGTAAGCTATCCCCTCGACTCGTACCTCGCACAGAAATCTTTGACGATGTCTTGGTCCTGAAAATTATGGATACGGCAGCCATGAAAATTTGGTTTTTTCCGAGGTTATTCTACCCATTTTGTGATGACAACATTAGCATTAATTAGCATCAATCTAGTGGCAAATAATAATATGTCATTAGCTCATAAAGATGAACTTTCCTTCAGAAACAAAAGATAATTATCTTAATTTTTTGTGTTCTTTTCACTCACCAGTGGCCCTAATATCAAAAGCCGGAGATAAATTTTTTTTGGCGCACCACGAATGGAAAAATGATTTTATATCCATCATGGATGTACTTATGGGAATATGGAAAATTTCAAGTCCTGAAAAGAATAAAACAACACTACACCAATCGAAATTCACGAAAACCCTTGACCCTAAAGCACATTTGTGCCTTGAAAAACACACACACAACTGAACTGACCGGGAGGCAATAATGCACGACACCGATAATGTACGGCATGATATTGTACGACATAATAATGCATAGCATAATAATTGGTGTACATGGAATATCATGTTGTACAATATGAACACAATCATGTTGGTGTTCATTAATAAAAAAAAAAAAAAAATATATCGTGCCGTGCAATATCATGCCGTACATTATCAGCTCGGCCCAATAATGCACAAGCGATAATGTACACCATGATATTCCGTATACATGTACACCAATTCTCATGCTGTGCATTATTATGTCGTACAATATCATGCCGTACATTATTGACTCTGTTTAATAATGTATACCCCGATTTTGTACAGCATGATAATTGGTGACCATAAAAATTCAAATCTGAAGCTTCCTTTAGACTTGGACATCGGACTCCACCTCGAGTGTATTAGGTAGAAAATAGTGACAGATCCGACACAGAGCACTCCGACTTGAGTATGTTAGGTTCGAAATGGGCCACAGAACCGACACAGAGCACCCCGACTCCACCTAGTCTTGTGGTCCCTACCCCTAGAGTGTATATAAAAAGCGCGGGAGCCAGAAGCTCTAGGGAGGTCCTGAGTGAGAGCGAGCCATACGAGACCGAGCGGAGCGAAGGGGGGAGGTGGCGAGTGAAGCGAGCCGGTGACCTCCGTAGTGAAGGTTTAATTTTTTTTTTTTTTTACCATTCTAATTATTGTATTTTTTTGCCACAAATAAATGATGTCTATGTCTATGTAAGGTCGAGTGTGGCGAAGCGACACTCAGGGGCGACCGCTAGAGCTTCTGGCGGGAGCCCACCTGGAGTCAGACTTGAGTTGGTTAGGTTCGAAATGAGTGACAGATCTAACACAGTTGTACTCCTCACTCCGCGTCACCACCAAAAAGTTTTGATGGTTCTCATATTTTTTATCTGTGACTATCTTACACTATCTTGTTCAAACGAAGCATGGAATCGACAGACGTCACAGACTCAACAGCCAATAAGAGCAGAGACATTTCAGCAATATTAGCCAACACGCGCGATGCCACCTTTTATCATGTTGTACATTATCGGTCGTACATTTTCGGCCCGTTTCGTCAAAACACGGCCCGTATTGCACGACATGATAATGTACGGCACAATAATGTACAGCCCGATAAAACGTGGACGTTTCGCACGTACATGGATTATTGCCTGTACAATCCTGGCTGTGCATTCCTTGCCGTACCTAATAGACACGAGCCGATAATTGACGGCCAGTATTGTACGACATGGATTGCACAGCATGATATTCGATGTACATGTACACTAATTATCATGCCGTGGAATATCGTGTCGGCAAATATCATGTTGTACAATAAAGACACCCCACAACAAAAAAAGCGCGGGAAACGTTGATTTGGGCGGGTGTTATTTTTCCGTGTTATTTTAATTTTAATAATTTTAATATAAAAAGGATCAGGAGAGTATCGTAGTGTATATAAAAATAGTAGTCATTGTATATATTTTAGTTTAAGTGTATAGTTCTTCTTTATCCGGTAAGTTTCTTGCATTTTTTTAATATGGGAGAGCCGCCTGACCCCGGCGGGGGGGTCGGCACCCCTTGCATGGTCCCTCCGGCCAATAATTTTGTAACTATTACTACAAATATGAGCAGTATAGTTTCTAATGAGTCTGGTATGGACACGGATGCGTCTAGTAGCCAACAGCGATCGAATCGTAAAAGAGGCCGTCATGTTAAAATCTGCAAAACCTGCAATAAAAAGAAAAGGAAGCATGCTCAAGCAGCAGATGGCAAAACTGGATGTCTTTGCGTTGATAGTGAGGGTAATAGCGACAATTCTGTCAATGATATTGCGAACCTACACCAACCTCTACAAACTCCAACACAAATTCCTCTTCCTTCAAACAGTAATGGTTCAGGTCCCCATGTTTTCACCCCTGTAGCAAGAACGATGTATCAACTAACAGATACCGCTCCATTTACTGTCCATGTGCAACGGGAAACTAAATCACCTGATGATGGTACAATTCTTCACCCAGTCTCATTTGGAAAATTCCTCAAAAAAAATAATTTCCAAAATATTGTGAACGGATCTGTGAAGAGAATAGGGAGAAATAGAATTTCACTTTCTTTCTCGGACTCAAGCGATGCCAATTCATTCATCTGCAGCAGTACTCTATCACATGAGAGTTTGAAAGCATTTGTACCATCATTTAACGTAACTCGTATGGGGTTAATTCGTGGTGTGCCATCAGAGTGGACACCAGAAGAGGTGATAGAGAATGTGTCGGTACCTGATGGGTGTGGTAAGATTTTAAAAGTTAGGAGAATAAATTTCAAGACGATGGTGGATGGTTCTCCTGTATGGAAACCAACTCAGAATATTGTTGCAACTTTTGATGGGCAGGTATTGCCAAATAGAATATTCATGTGCTACAATGCTCTACCAGTAGTACTTTATACATACCCTACTATTCAGTGTTTTAACTGTTGTCGATACGGACATACAAAGCTGCAGTGTAGATCAAAACCTAGGTGCTACAAGTGTGGCCGGGATCACAATAGTGAAAATTGCGACTCAGAGGAAGAAAACATGTTATGCTGTCTATGTTCAGGAGCACATTTCGCTATTAATAAGTCTTGTCCTGAGTTTGCACGCCAAAAGCAAATTAAAATAACCATGGCAGAAAATTGTATTTCTTATGGTGAAGCAGCTAAACTGATACCTTCTGCATCAAAGTCTTATGCTGATATTCTTAAACCTGTTTTTAATAGCACAGCTCAAATACAAACACAATCTTCTTACAGTTCTACTACTCAGCGACTACCTCAAACGTCATATAAAAGGACATTTGTTACAAACCGCCGTCCAGCACCCAAACCAGGGATTGGCTACGACCGAGCTGCACATCAAAAAATTCAAAATGAATATAACATGCCTTCCCCACAGGATGGCTGTGCCCTTACTATGAAGAATAACAACCCAATCTTAATGTCTACATCAGACATTATTCAAATTTTAATTGATACATTAACGCAGTCAAACATAAGAATACCGTCCAACGTCGCCCCTATATTAGACATGTTTAAAAATTCAAATGCCATTAACAATGGCAGTCTTTCAAAAAGCGGTGCAATGGAACTGCCGAAGTGCAGTTCATAAAAAAAGTGAAATTATTTATTTAATAAACAAGTACAATACTTGTTTATTAGCACTTTCAGAGACCTGGTTAAAACCAGGCTCAATATTCAAAATCCAAGGTTTTTCTTGTTTAAGGGATGATAGATCTGATAGTCATGGCGGTGCCGCCTTGCTTATTAGAAATACCATCTCCTTCTCTCCTCTTTCTCTTCCTTCTTATGATAATTTTTCCGTAGTAGCTGCACAAGTAGGTAATATTTGTGTTGTCTCTATTTATATATATTTACCTCGATTAATAGCTTTTGAACACCTTCAGGATCTCTTATCACTTCTTCCTAAACCTTTTTTAATCCTAGGGGATTTTAACTCCCATCACATTTCCTGGGGATCCTCTATTTCATCTTTCTACGGCGAAAAGTTACTAGAGGTAATTGATGCACAAAATCTTTGTATATTAAATACAGGCTCTCGAACCCGTCGAACAGCTCCTCACGAAATAACTAGTGCGGTGGATCTCTCTATATGTTCCCCGAAATTAGCTGCTTCTGTGGTATGGGAAACACTAACTTCCACCTTTGATAGTGACCATTTTCCTATCCTTATAACCCTGTCAAGGGCTTGGCATCGTAACCCTCCTCGAAAACCACGTTTACAATATAATATTAATGATAACACATTATGGTCAAAATTCAAAGATAATGTTAATAGTAAGTTAGCAAGTTTGCCTAATATTGGTAATGGAGTTTTTGACTGCACAAATGCTTTTACCAATGTTTTATTACAATCGGCTAATGAAACATTCCCTCTTAAAAATTCAGCATCTGGATTAATTCCCTCTCCGCCCTGGTGGGATAAAGAATGCTCTGAAACAGTCAAGAAAAGAAAAGCAGCTGAAAAACGGTATAATAGAGACATGACAGATGAAAATTTTAAGACGTTGACAGACCTATTATATAAAACTCGTAAGCTCTTGAAAGAAAAAAAAAAACTAGGGTGGCGAAAATTTTGCCTTTCTATTTCTCCTAATATAAGCCCCACTGTTGTGTGGCGTAATGTTAGAAGATTCAGAAGTGGTGTTAGTGTGACACCTTGTTCACCTTTACCTCCGAATCTGACTGAACAATTTCTAACTCGATTAGCCCCGCCTACAGTACCACCAAAAGAAATAGTCTATAGCTTAGTCCCTTCTGTAGATAATGCAACCATATTAAATTCTTTGTTCTCCATGCAAGAACTACAAGGTGTACTGTCAGCCGTTAAAGAGTCTGCGCCGGGCGAAGATGGTATACCATATTCATTCATTGCTAACCTCAGTCAATCATCACTTGCGTATTACTTAGACTTAATCAACACTGCCATGTTAACCGGAAACATTCCTCCTTCTTGGAAATCCCAAGTAGTTGTGCCTATTCTTAAACCAGGAAAAAACCCATCAGATGCTGCATCGTATCGTCCAATAGCTTTATCGTCAGTTATATCCAAAATTGCTGAAAACATGGTTAAAAATCGTCTGGAATGGATAGTTGAAAACAGAGGCATTTTACCTGAGACACAATTTGGTTTTCGAAAAGGCAAAAGTACATTGGATAGTGTGGGTACACTTGTCACAGATATTAGAATCGCATTTTCGCGGAATGAATCAGTTCTAGCAGTATTTTTAGATATAGAATCAGCTTATGACAATGTTCTTCTTGATATCCTGAAATCAAAACTTCATAAACTAAATATCCCTGATATTCTTTCATGTTTTATAATTAATCTCCTGTCAGGAAGAACAATAAAGTTAGATCAAGCACTAGATCAATGCAGACTCGTGTGGAAAGGTCTGCCGCAAGGTTCAGTTGTAAGTCCCATCTTATTTAATTTTTATTCATATGATTTGGAATCATCTCTACACGGCTCAGTTAATATGTTACAATATGCAGACGATCTTGTTTTATACGCCACAGGCAAATCGATTGGAGATATTCACTGTCAAATATCACGAGCTTTAAATTATTTGAAAAATTGGGTGGCGAAAAATGGACTAAGCATATCTCCCCTTAAGAGTTCTGTGGTTCATTTTACACGTCAACGAATTCCACCAGCTGTCTTTGTACATTATGATAGAAATTTAATTCCAACAGTATCTGAAGTCAAGTTTTTGGGCGTTTACCTTGACTCGAAACTTACGGGCTTACCACACTGTACGTATATTGCCACAAAGTGTGAAAAACTTTTAAATTTACTAAGGTGCCTTTCTGGTGTTTGGTGGGGTGCACATCCTTTTTCTTTGAAGCTCCTCTATAACGCTCTAATACGAAGCGTTCTTGACTATGGGACCTTCTTGCTGGGGCCTAGTAGTGTAGCTGCCCTTAAGAAATTGGATAACATTCAATCCAAAGCACTAAGAATAATCACCGGAGCTATGAAGTCTAGTCCACTAAATGCGCTACAGGTGGAATGTTCTGAACCCCCTCTTCATTTGAGGCGACAATTCCTATCAGATCGTCTGTTTTATCGCGTATTACAGTTTTCTAATAGTCCTTTGATCTCAAAACTCCACCTTCTTGCTGATTTAACTGAGTCTTCAAATTACTGGAAACATAAATCGCTGCCTTGCTTAGTACAAAGCTTAACTAAGTTTAAGGCACTACATGCCCCAACGTATCAATCTCGAACTCTTAGTATATTTACTTGCAATTATGAAGCATTAATACAACCTCCAATAGTTTGCCTTAATTTAAATATTGATAAGCAAAATGCTAACGCGTATTTTAAATTCACTGTAAACGATAAATGGCCCAATTGGCACCACATTTATACGGATGCCTCAAAACATTCACCAAATAAATGCGTGGGTGTGGGTGTTTACCATGCTCAATATGGTATTGTACAAAAGATAAAATGTCCTCCTGAAATGTCAGTATTTACAGGTGAATGTCTTGGCATTGTTAAAGCTATAGAATATGTGCTACTTTGTGAGCTTAAAAAAACCATTATCATTAGCGATTCCATGAGTGCTTTACAGGCGCTGTTGAAGTTTCCTTTTAAGACCAAGTCACATTATCCTCTTATAATAGGAGCCAGAGAAAAACTTCATCAATGCACTCTTAAAAACTTAAGTATTAACTTTGTATGGATTCCTAGCCATTGTGGGATTACTGGTAATGAAAAAGTAGACAGACTTGCCAATGAGGCTGTGGTGTGTGGTGATCTATTTCCGTATCAAAATTATACCCACGACCTGGCTGCACTTCCCAGGCTGCACCTCCAGGATTCCTGGAAAGCAATCTGGGCGGATAGTAGCATGCATAAAGGCAAATATTATGCTAGTATACAACCGGTGATTCGCAATAAACCGTGGTTCTCTGTTTTAAACCTTGGCAAGGTGCCATCAACGATTTTGATCAGGATGCGTCTTGGGCATACCACTTGTCCCGCCCACCTTGCTCGGTTTAACATCATAGATAGTCCGCAGTGCGAATGTGGTGATTATGGGGATCTGGACCATATATTTTTTTCCTGTCCTTTACATGACCATGCCTCCTTTTACGATGACTTGATATCCCTCCGTGTTCCATTACCTACTAATATACAATCTCTTCTCAGTAGCAATTCCTTTTCTATCTACCACTCTCTATCTGATTTTATCATCTTTAATGACATTGAACTATAAATTTTATTTATTTATATTTTTTACACTCCTCTGATCCGTCCATCCTAATCCTTCCTATATCCTAATTTTCGCGTATCGTTTCCCTACCTTTAAATTCTAAAACTAAACTCATACGACTTGAATATGGCAACTGCATCAATCATGCGGAGCCAAAAGCCCCAACTCGGGGAAGAAGAAAAAAAAAAAAAAAAAAAAACACCCCACAACACTCTTTGACTGACACAAGGGGAGGCAATAATGTACGACACCACAGATCTACTACCTATAGATTTTCAATGAGCGTGGCTAGCTCAGTGCCTCTCGCTTCAACAAGGTGTGCTGCCACATAAAAATGATTTGCTATAACTTAGGGTAATTTACCTACTATGATGGGTAGTGAATCTTCAATGAGTACTTTGGAAACAATACTACCTTTTAAATATTTATATTTTATACACTATCTGCTGCAACCCACGGAGCTACCTGCAATTTTCTGGGAAGAAAAGTACGTTGTCTGTCCTCATGACACACCCTATCGTCCTGACAAAATTTGACTTAGCCCATGATCTAAGAAAACAAAGTCCTGCAATGACGTCACTGTCCAGTTGCCACTTTATTCAATCAGCTGTTACGTGGTGTATGGTCATCTCTCTCGAACCTGTTGTAAATTGACATCATGACATCATTGCGGGACGCCCACGTAAACATTTTTTCTCGGATTGCTGTACCTGGCGGAGTATATTATTATACCATGACTTAGCCGTTTCCTCGTAAAAAACAGACAGAAAGTTACTTGCGTTTTTATTATAATTATTTGTTAGAATTAGAATATAGTACTAGAAAAAAGGTTGTAAAGTAACCATAGCATGATTTTTTATGATTAATAAAAAATAATAAAAAAGTCAGAGTTAAAACGGAACGGGGGTCCCTCATGCAACAAACGTTAAACGTATTTTTGGATTTGTTCTAGTGTAAAAACGGTAATCCGTACAAGCGTCAAATTTAGCGGATTATAGTGAACATAAGTAAAACAATAAATACTGGCCAAGTGCGAGTCAGTGACAAATTTCTGTTTACCACTAAGCTAAGCAACGTCAGGCGCGGTCGGTACTTGGATGGGTGACAGCCTGGGCGTGATGTTGTCTTTTTGCACAACTTTTTGTATTTTGTGATTGTAAAGAACTCTCAGCGCGCGAGCCCGACTCGCGCTTGGTCAGTTTAGTTTTTTTATGAATGGAATTATGTATAACATTCCAAATAATTAGATAAATAGACTCTTTAATGTTTACAGTAAAAAATTTCACGAACAGCGCGTAGCTTTTTGAATCGGTTCGCCGAAATCGCCTTCTGCTTTTCCAGCTTCATAACTGTAACCTCATTAGTATATATTTAATATTAACATTCACCATATTCATATGGGCATAGAAGGGTCGGTATTTTGCACTTCTTGCAATGTGGCAGCTTTTTTCAGCAATGTGACAGGATTAGTTGGAAACCTGCAGAAAGAATAATTTATGTTAGTTGGTGTGGGTAATTTCTTTCATAAACTGGCAACATTCATCATTTATTTTCTAAGTGAATAATTTGATAAAATTCATAGAATTAGACCACAAATCGACCCAAAAACTGACTAATTATGAATAAAATATTTATGAATTGATATCCTGAATGTCTTTAGGTGATCGTTACAAGCGTTATTGTGTTTACTTACTTGTGAAATAATATTTCATCGTTTTGTCGCTCACTGCGCTTCTTGCAGCCCAAAATGCTACAACCAAGCATTGTAGAACCGTTTTTACAGTTATTACTCAGAGAAAAGACGCACATAACACATTAAATCACCAAAAAAAGGTAATAAACAATAAATAATATTCAGACCCGTTTTGTTTGGCCCTGAACCGTCAGATTTTGACATTTCAGGTCCAAAAAAGAGGCCACGCCGATAAGGACAAAAAAGTCTATTTATGTCCTTTTTGTACTTGTGCTGAGCCATATCAAGTTGTCTCTTTCACTGAAATATATTGCCGATCTGGTTGTGTTTAACTGTGTACGACACAGATATACCACAGATTAGTACACAACCAACATCAACGCAAGCACTTTTTTATTATTATTATTATTCGCCCATCGGGCAGGCTAAAGCTTTTAAGGCCATACCGCCTATTCATCTGTTTCGTATAGTCTTAATAGCGTCAAACAAGTCATAGTCACAGATTCAAGCTAAGTAAGTCACGGTCAAGTCAAACTCATGCCCCTGTAAAGTGGTGGGGACTTTACAAGAGGCTCCTATGGAGTTTTGGAAACAACACAAAAAGACACCTTTCACCTCGTTATATCACTTTCCCACACTCGAGCACGCTTACGAGTACTTAATGAATCATAATTCACCATTTAGTACACATTTACACTCGAAAATACACAAGTATAAGAAAATAATCCAACGAGCCGACATGTTTTTTCCACGTTGGCGCCAAAAACCCATAACAAAGATCTTTTTTTTTGTTAAAATGTTCATGACCGTGGATTCAATGTCCTTTAGTCGTAATCTTCAACAGTTTACATAGTCTTAATAGCGTCAAACAAGTCATAGTCACTGTTAAGCTAAGTAAGTCACGGTCAAGTCAAAATCATGCCCCTGTAAAGTGGTGAAACCTGAGGCTGAATTTACAAGAGGCTCCTATGGAGTTTTGGAAACAACACGTTTCATCTCGTTATATCACCTACCCACACTCGAGCACGTTTACGAGCACTTAATGAATAATAATTCACCATTTAGTACACATTAACACTCGAAAATACACAAGTTTAGGAAAATAATCCAACGAGCCGACATGTTTTTTCCGCGTTGGCGCCAAAACTCCCTAACAAAGATCAATCGGCCCAGGGTTGCCAACTTTATTTTTAGGGGATCGTACCATACACTAGGAAAAATAATATTTGATAAAAACTCTAGAAAAACAATAGCACTACCGCATTGAAATTTAATTCAGTGCTACCACAGATGTACTACAGATTAACTCTCGTAACATAGTTTCGTGGTTATAAACCAAACTTGAAGTCAACAACTACATCTACATCTGGCAGCAGACCACTATGTTGGTAGGTGAGGTAGGTACCTAGTACCTACAGACTAGTAAACAAAAGCAAGTCTGTTATAACATTTTATTAAAAAACACACCAATACATCCAACACTCGTTCATTGTACATGTACATAACACTAGATTTGAACGAATCAGTAGGTATTTGAGAATAGTGGGCGAAGTACAAATATTGGCTACTTAAAATATATGTATCAAATTCCATACAAATTAAAATTTCGAAATTAAAAAACTGTATTGAATTCGATACATATTTTACGTAGCGAGTATTCGTACTTCGCACACAGAGAGTTTTCTTTCGATACACTCCAATAAACATTAATAAATAATAATGTACTATGCAAATATAATTATCACCATTCCTTCAAATACATTTTATAAATTGGTTTTTATCAACAGAAATTATGCATGTTATTATTTGATCCATTCTGTTATGGCATTAAACCACAAAGCAATAAAATCGCCTGCCTCTCTATTAATTTTAATTTGATTGAGAGTGAAAGTTCTTTGAAAAAAAATGGTACAAAGCAAAAATAATATTTTCTGTGGGTACAACGGAATCAATAGAGCTCATAGAGCTCGATCATTTTACATCGATTGCGATTCGGACCAAAACATAGAAGATTGCTTTCCGTATCACGAAAGAAGTCTCTTACACGCAGCGCTAGTCACAACAGAATGTTGCTAGCATCTACTGTTTTAGACTACCCAATCCCTTGGGTAGTCTAAAACAGTCTAAAACCTCCCGGTTTTCTAACAGCTGGAGGATCATAGTTCTGCAACCATCATTAGATGGCGCTGACGAGACGTGATAGCTTCTAACAATAACCACAAACTGTGACCACAAAATAAAATAACAAGCATGGCAGACAGATATTATTTGTCTATGAGAATAAGCAAGATTTTTTATTGATCATTGTTTGTCTGTGCTTTTGCAAAATCTTTAGATACATTTCTCGTCAACGCCATCTATCGTATTTTTATGAATTGATATGCATTGAAAAAAAAAAATTGCTTTTCGGATATCCTCCTTTTCTTAGGCGGGGGTACCGCAAAAAAGGTTTGCTTCAAGAAAGAGACCAATGAAAGTTACTTCCGAAATTATATTAATTATACGATGATAAATAATTTTTTCTACTAAAGTTATGATTATTTACGGGATATTTACCGTGGTAATCATATAACTTTAGTGAACAACCGTGATAGTTTAAAACAGTGTTTTTTTCTACTAGTTTTTTCTCAAGTTACAATTACTTGTTTATCGAATAAACACTTGCGCTGAAATCATAATGTTGTACAAATCTAGCCGCACACAAAGGCTCTCAAAGCTCCTTGGTCCTTACAAAAATAATATTGCTTTCGTAACTTTAAACTTTTGCGATTTGAATACATGTTTTTAACTGCCTATCGGGATTTTTCGCGTTTCAGTTTAACTGTTTGAGTAAAAACATTAGACACAGATGTCTGTTTAAATGGATTTAAGGCCCTCTTTTCCCACTTTTAGCAATATCGGTCATTCTAGTTTTAGTTTATCTACTTCCACGGTTAGCTTATAAAAATGGTATCGTATCAAAATTGAATGTTTTATCTAGGAAACCGTTAAGACCGAAACACGATTAAGAACATTTGCATCGAAAAGTAACACTGATTTGAGCTCCCTCTTTTTTGGAATCATTCAAATATCTATTTACTAATGATGTCTATGATATTTTAATATACAGACTTCATAATTATGAATACATTTTACATTACACCTATACTTTTCGAAACATATGAGAAAACAAAAAATAAATAAAAAAGAAGTAACGAAACGCACGACTTTGTGTGAGTGCTATGATTTTAATCCACTAAATGCAACTTAATTACAATATATTAAGCCTTATCTGTCATCTGTAGTAACAAGCGCGTTGCTTAAGTGGGAAAACCGCGCCTTAAATGGGTTTAAGGGTTAAATTCAACGCCTTATTCAAACAACCCTTACCTTTTTGTTTTATTAAATTAAAAAGTATTTATACTCTAACCAGTATGTTAATTGTTTCTTGACAACTCATACAAAGTTGACGACATAACTTTGTAAAGCGTCTTGCAAACTATTCATGGTGACGTAACCTTGTAAGGCGGGAATGCTAAATCAAACGAATATATTATTTGTTAAGGATATAATTTGTTAGACGCTTTACAAAATTAGGTCGTCAATTTTCTTTTACGTAAATAGTTTTAACCAAAGGTCCCGATAGACATAATTATGCCAGTACAAACTATACCAGGGGCCTTACGGACAACAGCTAATTGCGGCACCTAATCCGCTCAGTTGGAAAATCACGCGAACGTGTACCTTATCGCGCCCAGATACGGTTTGCGGTCGCGTGATTTTCCAACTGAGCGGATTAGGTGCCGCAATTAGCTGTTGTCTGTAAGGCCCCAGGTCCATCTCCCGTCCAACCCCGTTAAGGCATTTTATCGAATTTGACGATCGACAAAGAACGGTACTTGCACTGCTGACCGTGAAACTTCCGTCTTACAGATAAACTGCAAATCAGCCATAGAAATATAAAACACGAAATAAAATAAAGGACATTATTTTTATATTGTGATGTTTGACCTCCGTGAAGTAGAATACCAAAAGAAAGAACTACCAAAACTCCCACACAATTTGACCGACCAACTTCTGTGAAGGTAATTCGGTTTCATCACCATCTTATTTTAAGAACAAAACTAAAATTCTATGGAAAATTTTAATTCCAACATTTGTCCAGCACTGTACATGGGACTAACTAAACTTATAATAAGCCGACCAAGTGCGAGCCGGGCTCGCGCACCGAGAGTTCCGTACCACCACAAAATACAACAAGTAGTGCAAAAAGACAACATCACACCCAGGCGGTCACCCTTCCAAGTACCGACCGTTCAAGTGAACAGACATTTGTCACCGACTCGCACTTGGCCATTATTTGTTATTATACTTTAGAGTGTGTACTATAATCATGGCAAGTTCGACGCTTGTGCGTATTATCGTTTTTACATTATAACAAATGCAAAGATACTTTAAAAAATACGATTGTTGTATGGGGGAACTCCCCTCCTTTATTATTATTTCTTAGTTAATACGCCATATCAATAAATAACATATTCATAAAAAAAAAAAAACTACTGGCTATCTATTACGGTTCCAAAGATAGCCGTTAAAAGGTAGGACAGATAGACAGCGTAGGCTTAGTAATGGGGTCCCGTTTACACCCTTTGGGTACAGAACCCTAATGACAAAACTAAAAAAAAATATGTACGGACAGCTGTCAGTTTTGTTCAGAAAATACGTTAAACTCGGTCCAAGCATTTATTTGCTCTAGCGTTGCATCTACACTGTAAAAAGCAGAATGTAAACCACAAACTCTGATCACTTTAGCTAGGTTTCTGACCGTGAGACTGTAGCATGTACCCGATATACTTCAGTGTACTATTAAAAGAATATGTATTTTTCAAGTTTTTATTATTGCAGCTGTCAGAGCAAATAAATGCTTGGGCCGAGCATAGTGGCTTCTTTTTCAACTCTACTGACAAGTAGTACCCCCTAGCATAAACAATATCGAAAAAATCTTCATTATATATAATATTCGATAGCAAAATGCATGAAAAATCGAACAGCGGACGTAAAAGAAGACAACCATAGATCTTTATTGAGTAGACACCGCTAGTTCACCTTAGCATATAAAAAAAAAATTATGTGACCTATCTTTAAGGTGGACCAATGCTCCAACTAGCACCAGCGCTGTACGATATCCGTCTTCTTGGCCAGCCAAAAAAAACAATATAAGAATGTTTTTTAAAATAAATCCTAATTAATCATGACTATTGTTTCGTCTTTTATCAGTAAAGTTATGCATAAAACAAAACGCGCCCTTTGCTATTGCAAAAAAAGAGGTTTCCTGCGCGGTGTTTTTTTGTAAACTTCGCCTTGAAATTACGATCTTGCATTCGTTCAAACAAGCTTTCATTCGTGAATTTTGACTCGGCAACGAAAAAGCCGGCAAATTGGTTTTTGTTCTATTATTACAATAATGACATTGATACATTCGATGTAGATCACATGTATATTTTAAAGTTTGTTTTTATCAAAGTAATAAATAAATAATTTATTTTTATTGAATTACAATTTGATTTAAAACAAAATTATTTGATCGTGCTTGGCAGAAGCACGTCAGACTAAAAAAAAAAAAAAAAATTGCGCCATAGTAAACTGTAAAAACTGTTCGAAAACAGTTGGGAATTAACCTACCACTAAATTGCTCTCGTGACGTTATAGTAGGTACAAAAATGCGGCACGCTGGATTTTTATTCAACTTGGCATGCGGTGTCTATCACAATAAATGGCTATGGAAAAAATATTTTTCAAAAATTTTGCCCTCGAATAAGTAATAAAGATTTTTACGAGTGTTTGTCGTAGATACCGCCCACTGTAACAGTGTACTTGCTTTTTCAAGATGGCGTCGTCAGTACAACCTCTTTCTGGAATGTTCTTGGCGTTTCTGGTACCACATGATGCCAAGAACAACTAGTACTATGATGACTATTGCCACAAACATCATCCAGAGGAAGGTCTTGACGCCGGACATGGCTGGCTTGGAGTCTTCGATGCGTTCTCTGGGCGCTTCGAACGACGCCGCTGATGGAATGATATGGGAACGGTCTTCTTCTTTGTTTTGCTGTAAATAGAGGGTAAAAAAGTGGAACGTGAAAAGGCTTGAAATAGTTTTTATTAATCCTGGCAACATAGCCGCCGGGACTGGTCAGTAATTAGTCAGCCTAAAGTCGTTTTAACTATGTTTCTGATAAAATAGCAGATCGCAAAACGCAGAAAAATAACGAAGCGCATTTTCAACGAAACAACGACACCAACTTTTAATCACGGTAGCCTGGAAGAGATCGCTTTAAGCGATAAGGCCGCCTGTTAAAAGTCTAGATAATATTTCAGATCGAAAAACGCAGAAAAATAACGAAGCGCATTTTCAACGAAACAACGACATCAACTTTTAATCACGGTAGCCTGGAAGAGATCGCTTTAAGCGATAAGGCCGCCTGTTGAAAGCCTAGATAATATTTTTTATTGTAATGTTTATGTTATCCCTGTTTTGTGGTATTTTAATAAAGAGTCATTGTATTGTATTGTAAACACAGCATTTCGTTCGAGCACGGAACCCAGGTTGCCATAAATATACTACGCTTTAAATAAAGCATATCGTTTTGTGATTGAACTAGTAGAATTATTACTAGGTGAAACTCACCGTATCCAATAGATCCAGTTCATACATCTTCATGGATATAATGTCATGGTTGTCGCTCAGGTCCCCGGTGGTCGCCGACGCGCCGAAATAGTACCCCGTGGGGAGCTGCACGTTTTGCACCGTGAAACACTCCTTCCACGCGTTCTTGCCTTCTAGATCTGTGGACACTGGAAACGAGACAATATTGGAGACAATCAGTTCACTTCATAAATTTATTGAGGGTGTCGTCTAATATGATCAACTTCCTCCTCAGTTCGTTTGCTCACTGCTGAGCGTCGTGATGCTTTTGTAATATGGTGACATCGCTTCAGAAAATGTTCGTGCCTATAACTCTTTTGACCCTTGGTCGGTCCATCTTGTTGGGCTCATAAATAAAAGATTTTGTGAGGTAAAAAACAGTTAAAAAAAACTAATTGACAACCCCCCTCATTTTAAGTCGGTTATAAATGGTTTTTTTTTACTATACATTATTGAGTTATCTTGTTACCTTTGAGAGTGTCGTCCTTGTATATGATAGAGAGATGCGTGTCGTGGTTGTAGTTGCGGAACTTGGCTTCGCAGCCGGCGACCTGCGTGTGTGTGCCGTCTCGGTCGTGATCGTAGTGCAAGGAACCGTTATTGATCATCGCAGATATGTACGGGTGTTGGTGCTGGAACATATAATCGACAGTTAGTGAATGTAAGCAGTGCATTGGTCATCTAGCTAAAAGTGTGAGTGACATAGCCCAGTACCACCATTGTCGATTTTCCTTGGATACATACTAAACGTTTTGATTCTAAGTTTCTATTCCGCCAAGGATTGGAACAACCTGCCGTCGTTCTTGTTTCCTGAGAGATACAATCTGGGCCTTTTCATGGTCATCATCATCATCAGCCAGAAGACTTCCACTGCTGAACATAGGCCTCCCCCTTTAACCTCCATCACTGAACGGCAGTCTGCCATCTGCATCTACTGGATGACTTCTCACGATGTTGTCGGTCTATCTGTGGGAGGCCTACCTAAGCTGCGTCTTCCAGTTTGTGGTCTCCGCTTAAGAACCTTGCTTGCTCATAGGTTATCGGTTCTTCGAGTGATGTGGCCTGCCCACTTCACTTTCTGGGCATGCCTCATCATCATCATTTCAGCCATAGAACGTTCACTGCTGCCCATAGGCCTCCCCCATCGATCTCCAAAAGGGCCGGTTGAAAGCGGCCTGCATCCAGCGTTTTCCTGCAGTCTCTTTTAGGTCGTCTGTCCATCTTGTGGATGGACGTCCTACGATGCGCTTACCGGTCCGCCGGGCATGCCTGCGTTACCTTAATTGTATCTCAGGCGAATGATGACGGAGACACCGGAATTGACACCATTGTCAGTGTCACAAAATATGCTTACATTGTGAGCTCCATTGTGGTTGCTATAGGTATCGAGTATGATGGCCAGCCCACTGTAGAAGTCCTTGCTCCCGAACACCTCTCCGGGCTGCATCCTGTCCCGCACGTACCAGATAGCGAACCCATCTCCGAACAGGTCCTTCCCTCGACCGTGGACTTTAAACTGGACTTGGAGCTCCCAGTTGCGAGTGTAGCATGGCTGTGGATAAAAGGAAGTAAAATTAAATTGAAATTATGATGAAGTGTCTGTGCACCGTTATTTTAAGGAGTTTGGCTCGTTTGGGTAGACTGGCGGGGGCAATAATGTACAATCCATCCCATCCTCTCTCTCTGAGAGGCCAGTGTCCCACAGTGGGAATATGATAGGCTGAAATGATAATGATGATAAGACTGTGACAGCCCGCTGTGTCGTGCAGACTCGTGTTGCATGAAAGAGAACTAAATAGGGCATGTGCGGCATTGTTAAGATACAGAATAAACTAGAATCGTAACCGGGTTGCATGAGGCATCATCCACGTCACTACAACAGCTAGACTGCTTTTCTTCATCATTATGCACACCTTCATCTAAGCCACTGGACCAACTGTGCCAGCGCTCCAGAGCCTCACTCCGGTATTTGATGGTGCTGGGCTGGCTTGGGTAGATGCAGGTAGGGGGAAATGCTAAATACACCCCAAGTGGGACATCAGTGCAGGACTTATTGTGTCGAATGAGATGAGTATAATCAGGCCTGGTGACTTCACTTTAGGCATGAAGCTACAAGTAACCGACTTGTCGGACCTGCCGCACGATAGACAGAGAGGCAATTTCAAGGTTAATATAGCTGTAGGACGTAGGTAGTTAACGCTCGCACGTCCTGAATTGCACTTTATTGTGTAGTAGCAAGAGTCTCTACTTATTTAAATGTTTTTGCGGAATCAATCTTCTGTATTTGTACTAATATTGATTGATTCTCAATATTAGTACAAATACAGTACAAGTACAAATATTCTTCATTGTTCACACCATTAAATTTGATACAGAGGACAAAAAACTCTTAAAACCTAGTGTAACACCTGGCGGCCTTATCGCTAAAAGTTTAATATATACGTATTCTGCGGTATTATGACCTCACTAGCTGAGCCCCGCGGTTTCACCTGCATTGTGATGAAAAATGGCGATGATGATGATGAAAATGTTGAAATGAGGATGGTTTTTTTCGGGATAAAATCAAATCAAATCATTTATTCCTTTAAACATTACACAAAAAGTTACATCTTATTGGTCTATTATGTTAATCCAGGGTATAAGCCAACTCCATATAAAATTTTATCTAAATCGGTTGAGTAGTTTCGGCGTTGAGTCCAGCCAAACATTCACACTTACACACAAACTTTCGCATTTTTAATATTAGTAAGATATCGGCTTAGTACCACCATACTGTGTAAATCTATTGACCTATTGAAATAGCGGTTGTTATATTAGCGTATCAAAATTAACACATCAGTTAGGGCCCATTTTGTTTCAACCTCACATCAGACAAACATGCGAGATATTATTATGGTTATTGGTTTGGCGTGGTGGGTGCGAAGTGCGAACGTATCTGGTCTAAAACAGGTTTGATGCCTTTAGTGGAACTCACCCGGCAGATGACCTAGCCGTCCTATTTTTGCATGTACTAAAAATTGGTGTCGTTACAAGTTTCTTAGTGTGCGTGAAAATTGAGTAAATGTTGTACTCAATTTTCTGTATTAAGCGGTATAATGAAAAAAATGTATGAACAAGTATTAATTGATAGTTCCATAAACCCCCGATAAAAGAGTTCATGATCTTCAAACGGCAGAACCTTTTCATGAATTATATAGCATTATTATATAGCTATATTTTATTTATTTATTATCTCTCTCGCTTCGTCAGTCGACTCGAGCCGACTTTACCCGAACGAGTATCTGAGCATGACGGTCACGCGAGTTCAGTGCTTTTTCCCATCTCAAAAAGTGCCCAACGTGCCTAAAGAAGTTTTCAATTCAAAAAACATTTGAACACAAACAACAATTGTAGGCAAATCGCCCGTGTATGTCTGATCTGAGGTTTCAACGGACAAATTACCATGCAAACTGTGTTACAAAAACTACATCGCTACATTCATTACTTAGCAACAGTAATAAAAAGTAATACGCCATGAAGTGTGACAACACCGTATTTTACGCAAATTTCAACCTTTTACTAAGGTAAAACAAGTTAAAGTAGATAGTGGGGCTATTCTTGTAGAACCTTGACAAATTCTGCGGTGACCTTAATGTCAATTAGAGTGTTTTTTTGGCAAGATATGGTACGTATTGTTTAGTGATAAATAATGAAAATTGGATGACCAAAGAAAGTACTGATTTGATATGGTGACAAAGGGTCATCACTGGTCTTCACTAATAGACCAGTCAGCACCAATAAGAACTCACCGCAATAGCCCAGAATTTTTTAATCCTATGCTATCACCGAGATACAATAAATGTCTCAATGTATGCTATACAATAGTTACATATTCTCTTTTATACACATTCAATAATTGTATTTTATGTTCAACAGGACCTCTTGGCTTGGTATTTGCTTCATCCCCACCAATGCCTCTCAAATGTCCGGGCTAGACCAATAAATTGAAATAAGGTATGCAGGTAGACTAGATGAGGAATGGCTGTATATATGTTATGCTAATTATTGTTGTACTTTTTTGTTGCAGGAACCTAACAAATCGTTATACTAATTATTATAAGGGCATTGTATGCAAAATGGACACTAAAAGTGTTGGATGAAGTTAAATTCTAAATTAGGTACATAGGTAATCATTATTCTATTAAGTAAACCTGATTATATGTATTTATTAATTATTTGTATTTTCTTTGTGACATTTATTACTTGACATTTTAATTTTTAATCCTTACAAAACTTTAAGGGTTAATTATTTTTTTTCGTTTTTATATTTAATTTTTGTGTAAGTTTAACTAATTTAACTACAACAATTTTATTTTATCGCTCATTATTATTGCATGCCTTGAATTGTATTGATGTACACAGTGTAGGTGGACTTTTTTTGCCACAAATAAATGATGTCTATGTCTATGTCTAAATAAATATATAAAATAAATTTGTTTTCTTCGAATTTTAGGTGTCTTCAAACAATGAGTGAGGTAATGTCACATGAGTCACTGCGAGAGCTGGACTTTATCTCAAATGAAAACAAAGTTATTTTAGTCTTCATACTGTTTACATAAGAATTTGTAAATAAGGATACAGTACAAACATGATAATCTAGTACTCTGTTTTATATTTGAGAGGAATGTTGTTTGCCGGTATGAACTACCTACAGTATGTGCTCTTACTACAGGACAAGTAAAAGGACTGCACACTACCACGCATTCCTCATGGAAATTCCAAAAATTCGTACACATACGTATTATTTAGGTCGACATTTATAATACGTACTGCCCAAGAATGGAACTCCCTGCTGTCCTGCTTGCTTCCCGAGAGCTACAATCTTGGCATCTTCAAGGCTAGAGTGAATAGATTTCTTCTAGATCAACGTGTTCCATCTTAGGTCACGCCGTCGCTTACCATCAGGCGAGATGGCGGCCCAACGTAGATCTATTCTGCATTTTTTTTTAAACACACAGCGTGGCGCTCACGGCGATATGCGCACGCGCATGCTTATATGTGTATTCATTGTAAGAACAAGTTCCGCGCACTGGCCGCTTTGTTTACCTCCGCTACTCTCCAAAGGCATTTTAATATCTCGAGAAAAAAAAATACTTGTTGCACCGGCTGCTTTACCCACAAAGAAATTGATTTATTGCAAATGGAGAACAATATCAGATTTAGTAAAAATATGATTAGCCTTGTGTTATTCCAGATCATAATCTATGTACATTCAAAATTTCACAAAAATCGGTTTTATATTATACTAGCCCTCAGCCCCTGCTTCGCACGGGTATAGATTATAGGCTATGTCACCCGGGGATAGTGTAGCTTCCCAACAGTGAGAGTTTTTCAAATCAGTTCAGTAGTTTCGGAGCCTATTCAATGCAAACAAACAAACAATTAAATCTTTCCTCTTTATACTATTAGTAAAGACAAGCGATCTGCCCTGGCTTTGAACAGGTGTAAGTTTTATAACCTCCGTGTAAAATTATCTTACTGATGGTGAAAACCGCATCAAAATCCGTTGCCTGGTTTAGGAGTTAGCCGATATATAAATAGACAGACAGACGCAGAGATTCTATATTCATAAACTGTGAACATGGAATTTCCGAATTGTCAACTTGTACTAGGTGTGTAGGTCATTGGTACATAATACCTACCGTTTGTAAATTATGGGTATATAATTATACATAAATCATAGTCGAGCTGCATTTCTACACTTGAAATGTTATCAGCAAACATGGTTCTCGTGATTTATAATTTATGATCCATAAAATTTACTGTAATCTTACGGAGTCTGCCTATGTAGCCTGGATAAATAAGTTAAAATAACATCCTACTTATCTATATAGTCTATAATATAATAAAATAGTCTAGTATAGTTATATAGTCTATAGTATATAGTAATACACCTTTAAGGGAGGGGCCAAAAAGGCATAAAGAAAATCTACATATATGAAGTCGTTGGCAACAGCTTATCTATACGCGGCTGAAACATGTTTTCTGATGTAACATGATGAAACAGCAGATTCGCTGGAAAATGGATTGAAGCAGTGGTGTCGGGGAAGACTTGAATAAACAATAATATATTTAAACATAAACAGAATTTGATTCAACACAGTCACACCAATAACTCTATCCTCGGCTATATTGGCTAATATAGTGTAAGACACCCTGAGAGTCGTGGGCCATCTTCGCACTTAGGCTGTTAAACAGCCACTTTTGTGGTCGAGCAGCAGCCTTAGGAAGGGACGACGACGGCAACGAGACTCCTTTAGAAGAGTGTACCATTACTGTTACCATGACCATTCTGGCAAAAATCACAGGAGAGAAGACTACTTACCGACCTTCATAATTTATATTATTGTATTGATAGGTTAAGACTTGTGTTTGGTGATGATGTGATGCCACATCATCACCATATACTAGTCAGATGTGGCATAAGATGTGTCTGCTACTTATAAAAAGAAAAAAAAAAAAAATGAAAAAAAAACACAGCTTACTGTGCTATCTAATGCAAACAATGGCCAATAACCAAATAAGTAACCTCAATCATTAATTAAGGCGTTGACAGACCACTGTACCGGCGTATATAATCAGTGCTTTCGGTTGCTGTTATCTCTTTTTCAGTGTATA
This sequence comes from Agriopis aurantiaria, assembly GCA_914767915.1. Lineage (NCBI taxonomy): Eukaryota > Metazoa > Arthropoda > Insecta > Lepidoptera > Geometridae > Agriopis > Agriopis aurantiaria. The sequence continues at coordinate 7,430,957 of OU612004.1, forward strand.
ATACTCATACATACCACGGTGTTCCAAATAGCACCAGACTTCGACTGCAAATCGGGCGTTAAGCGGACGTAATTGGAAGTAACTATTGTGTTACCTAAAAAGTCCCAGTAAGGCACCGACATCCCACTACCTGAAATTAAATAATTCACTGTACTATTCACGCAAATTGAGTTTATAGGTACACGAAGATCAAAGTCATCACAAGAGGTCACTCACCTTGGTACGGTTTTGTAAGAGAATGCTCTCTTCTCACATAGTCTCGTGTATTCCATTCTGCGGATATACAACTAAATAACACGATAATATAGAAAAATTGGGCCCAGTTTAGCTTTTCATAGAACATTTTCGTAAATTCGTGTACGACTCGTATGACAAGGCAAACGCCAAATCATGGCAGCCGACTGGGTTGCCAGATTTAGCAGTCTCTATTGTATTCTCTTTGGATTTAGAATTTTTATTTCCAAACCAATAGCTTTTTTCGTCAAATTGGGGAATTAAGGTAAAGTGTACATGTTAGCTTTTTTAAAAACAAAAATATTCTAAATGTTATGAAAATAAATAAAAATTTCAAAAAATAATAAAAAATAATAATGTAGTAATATTATCAAGCTACATCAAACCTTTTTTCTAATTTTTAAAATTATCGAATAATAGGTACAATGCAGTGGCCTGTGTGTAACAAAAAAAAGGAGTTATAATAAATTAGAAAAAAGGTTTGATGAAGCATGATGATGATGATGATATTAAAGATATAATCTTTTAGATTTACCTGATTTAGTGAGAAAGCTTCAAGCACTGGCAACTTTCGAAATGATAAAGTCAAAAAGTCGGTAAATCAGACCATTGCCCAAAATAAACATTATTAGTTACATGTGAACACGCTAGATGACACTGTGAATAAACATTTCCACCTTCCTGTCACACCACGGTTACATGAAATTGGTACAATCTGCACTAGATGTCGCTTAATTTTTTTTAGAAATTCAAGCCTATGCCAGTACCCAGTTTTCTATTAATAAAACCAGCCAAGTGCGAGTCCTTACCACCACAAAATACAATAATTATTAACTAAAAAACCGTAAAATATGGTGGCATTTCGATTCGGTAAGACGAATGTTGACGTTCATAATTATAAGTAACAAAATATTTATGTTGCGCAGAATTTTTTTTGGACTCGCGCTCTGAGGTTTCCGTCCAACGGAACCCTCAGAGCACGAGTCCTACTCGGACTTGTCCGGTTTTTTTTTATAACGGAGGGGAAATATTTCAAAGAAACCCGACTGTATTGGGGTGGGGTACAGCAAAAATAATTATTATGTAGGATTGTACTACCTACACACACCTACTAAAATCCCCTCGGTGGTCTGCCCCTGTGCCTGACGGAGGGTACCGGGATCTCTACAAGAACGCACCTCCCTAGCACACTGTCTGAGGTATTACTCCCGGAAAATGCTTGGTCCATTTCCGGTACTTTCCTTTATAACAATGCGGGCTTCACTGCGCCGTTGTTTTCCCTGGGCTTGCTTGAATATAAAGTCAAATACTTCGACCAAAATAAAATGAATGGACAGGCCCAGTAGAAGCGCATTTTTGAAGATAACAAAATGAGCGCCGGCTCTCATTTCGTTTCAGTCGGTCTTTAGCCGTAGGAAGTGCAACACGTGTCTATTGTTACGTGATAACGAAACATCTGACAAAATTATGCATTCATATGCTTTCCCGAAGTGTAAATAAAACCGGGATCTATTTTTTGTAACAAATATACTGTAAATTTTTATAATTAGGCGTTGAAGTATATATGTCCGACGGTTTTGATTCGTTTTTACTGAGCAATTTCAATGGGTAGGGCCCAACCATTCATTTTATTTTAGCCGAAGGTCAAATCCGCAAATCTGACCACCCACGAACCCACAGGTCCCTTGGGTTCCCGGTTCCCCGACATCGTGCATCAACACTCCACTATAAACTTATCATTCGTACTTTTTTCGTGAACTTGGGTACCGAGCTCTTAAATCGGGATAATAAATAGGTTTACAAGGTATTAAATAACGGCAAAAAAGTCAAACAAGTCACGGTCAAGTCAAAGGCATGCCCTAGTAAATTAGTGGAGACTTCACTAGACGCTTCTGTCGAGTTTTGGAAACAGCACGAAAATACATGTTTACTCATTAGGTACAATCATGGGTTCAAGAGCACTTTATAAACAATAACACACCAATATTATCTATACACATTAACACTCAATATAACATAAGTTTAGAAAGAAAAAAAATTATGCGACATGTTTTTTTCATGTTCGCGCCAAAATTTCACTTTGGTACTTCCAACATATAAACCGTACCATCTTCGTGTAAAAGTTGCTAAGTCGTCAACAAAGTGTATGAATGTCAACGACCTCTCGTGGTTTTGACCTTCCCAGGTTTGTGTAGCAAAATGGAGTGAAAGTCGGTGATGGATGCGGGGGAAAGTGACCGCGCCCAGCCCTGGGTCGATGGGCTGTGATTTGCGAGTCTGTGGAACCAGTGGGAGGCGGCAGGGATTTGGGCTTGTTTGGTGTAGTTTCTGCATAAAGTTGCGAGAAGATGACATACCCCAAGGCATGCCAATCTAAGTAAGCGGCTAATGGATACTTATGTAGGTAGTACATATTACCAAAGACACATAATAAAACCAGTGGTTATAATCGTCACTGTCAATTACTCACTTAAATGATCTGTTGCGGTTTCGGCCTGAAGATAAAAAAAGAATCTATAGGCAGGTAAATTAGCTGTTTACTTCTCATACACGTACCTACCTAAAGTTCTTGTTTAAAAATAAATAAATAATATTCGGGACATTTTTGCACACACGGTCATCTGACCCCAAACTAAGCAAAGCTTGTGATATGGCTGCCGGAGACTGATATAAATAAATAATATTCGGGACATTTTTGCACACACGGTCATCTGACCCCAAACTAAGCAAAGCTTGTGATATGGCTGCCGGAGACTGATATACGTACAATACCAACCAGATATAGAACAAACACAAATGTTCATCACATAAATGTTTGTCCTAGGTGGGAATCGAACTCACGCCCCCAAGCTCAGAAGTTCAGTACCAACTGGACCAACGGGCTGTCTAAATCCTCGGTTTATGCACGGTGTAATTGCACGGTGATATTCTCACTCTTTCTCTCCCGTTGGTTGGACGGCGGTCCGTCAACCAAATCCATACGTGTCAGGGGCGGATCCAGGATTTCATTTTGGGGGGGGGGGGGGCATTCTGACAAGGTTCGAAGGAATCAAATCGAAAAATTGAGTCGAATGTATGGAATTGCTAGGTGTTTGGGGGGGGGCATGGCCCCCATGCCCCTGGATCCGCCAATGATACGTGTGCTAACACTATAAGCGCACTAACCGCACGACCGCCTCGCCATCGCCTTAGGCACCGGTTGATAAACCGTCTCGGCTAAAATTAGGGCTGCCTTAGGTCCGTATATTTTTGGGCATGTCCGGAAATTCAGGCTTTTGTTCGGAATGCCGGCAGAAATCCAAAATGTCCGGAATCCTAGAAATGAAATATAAAAAACCGCCACACTAGTTCATTATGCCGCGAAATATGAACTTTGTAGGAAAGTCTGGAAATTTCTAGCGTCCGGGTTTTTGCTAAATTTTTTTTAAATCCCGGAGCCAGGTAAAATGCCTCGTTGTTGTGTATAAAACTATACCCTAGTTACCCTACTGCAATGATACCTGTAGATTGTAGGTATAATTAAGAATGGTAGGAAGTAATTACTCCACTGAACTAACGTGCTTGTTCATAGTCAAACCAGTAGGTACCAATGTATATGAAGCAAGAAAAAAGCGGGAATATATTTTTGGATGACAACACAGAATGTGGGTAGTCAGTAAAATAATTTCAAGACGAGTTTTAGCGCCAACGTGAATAAACATGTCGACTCATTGTATTATTTTCCTTAACTTTTTATTTCGAGTGTTGATGTGTAATAATGTTGTATTATTGTTTATTAAGTGTTCTTGAACGTGCTCGAACGTAGGTAAGTGATATAATGAGGTGAAACGTGTATTTTCATGTTGTTTCCAAAACTCCATAGAAGCCTCTAGTCTTCATCGCTTTACAGGGGCATAGATAGTTATATCAGTAAAAAAAGTAAGACCAGGCGGTATGGTATGGCCTTATAATGGCTTAGCCTGCCCAGTAATGGCGAACAAACATCCCGAAAAAAACAAAACATTTCCCCACTTTGGCACCGTTCTCGCCTCCAACGCATATTGCCTTTTATTTTCCTTCTAAACCGGTAAGTTTGTAAACACTGAGTCACTCGCAGTTCCGATAAAATAGCTCGTGTTAGTTGTTTTGTCTGTCTGTCTTGGCTCGGAAGTGAAAGTGCGTATAGAAAGCGGCAATGCGGTGAAAACCACTGGCCACGATCATACCGCCGAGACGCTTCTAGACTGCAACGTCTATGCACTTCGTCTAACATAACCTATTCGATCTTGCATTCGAAACTTGACATTGGGAAATGTGAAATCGAATGGATTATTCAATTCCAAATTCAATCGCAGATGAATTTCCCTTTCTCATAATGAATCTTGATTTACGACATAATTGCTTCGAATATTTGATTAAAACGGTGAAAACTTAACGTTACGGTGAGTTGCTTGAAATTAGAAGAAATCATCATTAAAACACAATCAAAAGAATTGTCCGGTATGACCTAGATTTGTTGCACGCGACTCCGACATCAAAAACTGAACGAATAAAGTTGTGAATTCAGTAAAATTGTTGAGAAAAGTGAATGTTAAATGTCAAGAGCACGATAAAAGTATCTAGGGAGAGTGTGAAGAGTAGATCACGGTCAAATAGTAACTTTCTCTGCTTTCTCTGACCTAATTGTGCGTTGTGGAAGGTCGACCTGATGGCCTTCAGGGTGGCTTCACTTTTGATTTTATCTGTCACTTTCGATAATCTACGCTGGGCAATAGAAAGTTATGGTTTGTTTTTGGGTCATAGACGGTAAAAGTTATTGGACTCGTCTAGATATAGGTCATAGTGGGCATACTATGGGTACGCAGTACCTATACGCACCTAGGTAGAGTCCAAAAGAGTGCAAAAAGAAAACCGTCAAAGGTAGGCGCGCGTGTACTAATTTACTGAATAAAACACCCCTCTTTTTGCGTCAGGGGTTAAAAAGTATAATCGATGCTTGCTCTTTGTATAAATTATCAATAAGTAGAGTCTGTGCAATAAGAAAAGCGTCGTAGATTGAGGTCGCGCGTGAGTTAGTATACTGTTTTTAGTTCTAGACTCTAGAATCTTTAGATCAGAATTCAGCAAATTTTTGCTCTGTCGCTAAAAGGCTGGCCGTGTAGTTGTGATATGTTTGAGCGAACACGAAAGTCTATTGTGGTCGTCGTCGTTGGTAAATTAGAGCGAATGAAAAGGTTTTGAAAATGGAATTTAGTTTGCTTAGATTGTTATTTCATTGGGAGCATCAGAATCAGAATCAGAATAAATTTATTGCAAAAATTGTGTACAAAAGATGTTCTTATTAACAGTATCAACAGATTACCCATTTCGGGCGGGCAATATTTATGTATAAAACTAACGAAAAACTAAATAATAATTACACATAAAGCTTTTACACTACACAATACATATAAAATGAAATATAATAATATAATTTTACATAATAAGAACTAAAACTATCACTACCTAATTATTATATACAAATTAAAATGAACAATGAAATATTAATTTCTACATAGTATAAATTAAAGTCGCTTTCCGCGTCTGTCTGTCTGTATGGCCGCTGACTCCTCCTAATCCATGCAACGGATTTTGATGCGGTTTTCACCATCAGTTAGATAATTTTTCACGGAAGGTTTATATATATAGCTAGCGACCCGTCCCGGTTTCGCACGTAAATTACACCCGTGCGAAGCCGGGCGGGCGGGTCGCTAGTTACAAATAAAAGTAAGTATTTACAATGACGCTTGGCTTAACTTGTAATATTCAATAATAATCATCAAAGTATTCTTTGAGACTATAATACGTTTTTACTATTAGCCAGGCTTTTAGTTTTATTTAGTTTTATTAAAGGTTTATTATTACCATATAAAAATGTCAATTAATACATATTATTAATATTACATAATTAATACGTCACAATTTAACAAACTACTTAATTCTAATTATAATACTCTAAGTTTTATTTTAAACTCTGTTATATTGCCTGCAACACCAGCGGTGTTGGCGGTGGTTTGCCAGTAGGTACCCACAGAAGAGAAAAAAAATCTACTTCTGTTTTCTGTGTTATTACCTATAGACACCCTTTTTGAAACACTTCATATTGAAGCTTGACTGGACGACCAACCTTCCCTCTTATAATCATTAGTCAGAGATTCACCTAGCTTGTATATTAAGAGACAAATAAATATTTTTGTATTTTGTTTTCAGTAAATTTGTAAAACGTGTATAACTTTAAGAATACCTACGTATATACTATAACGAAATGCAATGAACCTTTTCAGCAGCTGGAACGAAACTACTTATATGCAATTTTTTTGTTATTTTTGTAACTGGGTGTTCTCGAAGGAAACTTGGTTGCAATATCTCGGTCGGCAATGTAGGATTGCTTTCGGTAAAATCCCTTTATGCCTCAAGGTTGTGGTCAATCTCGCACAACGAGCTATGAAGAGGGCTATGCTCGGGGTTTCTCTACGAGATCGAATCAGTAATGAGGAGATCCGTAGACGAACGAAAGTTACCGACATAGCGCACCGGATTAGCAAGTTCAAGTAGCAGTGGGCAGGGCACGTATCACGGAGAACAGGTGGCCGATGACAATAGACAATATTTTATTTGTAACAAAAATCCATACACACTTAGAGCTACACACAAATTTAAAAGTAAAAAAGTTAGACTTTTGCCACAAACCGGCCCCAGCTCAGCATAATGCTGTTTGTTGTCAAACGGCGCTGGTCTTCCGATGAGGCCGGCAGGTGACGTCACGCACCGCACAGGTGCGCGTGCAAGTAGGTACATACCTCAAACACATTCAAAACAAAGTAATTTACAATAATTATAATGAAAAATTTAACAGTAGATAATAATTATATATTAAATAAAAAACTGTTAAACTGAAGAAAAAAATTATATATATATGTGCTCAGACTAGATCTTAATCCAACCAACATGGAGCTAAAGAAAAAGAAAACCAAAAAAAGTTAGTACCTACTTTACCTATTTACTATGTATAGTGTTGTATTATTTCTAAGGAGTTCTTCGCTCTTTTGATGACTATAAATAAATCTTTTAAGATAAAATCTAAAACATTGTATACTTTGCAGGTTATTTATTGGCCGATGAGGCCGAAAGGTTCTGGAATGGAGACCACGGACCGGTAAGCGCAGCGTAGGATGTCCATCCATAAGATGGACAGACGACCTAATATTTTAGGGAAACGCTGGATGCAGGCCGCTTGCAACCGGCCCTTTTGGAGATCGATGGGGGAGGCCTCTCCAGCAGTAGACGTCCTATGGCTGAGATGATGAAGGCACTGAGATTTCCATGGAACTTATCCAGTCTTCCTAGCATTTTGTCTGATACCCGGTAAAATTATACCACTCTCCTCAACAATGAAATAATGCATAGTGATGCCGTTGAAACTGCAAATAAATGTATATGGGTACTAAATAAGTCATTGTTGCAGGGCTAAGAATCGAACCGGGTACCGTCAGATTGTAAAGACCACATATGCTACCGCTCGGCCACCATCGCTCTTTTAACTATATGCATAGATTTATGCAAGGATGCAACTACTTCCGACGCGCAGCAGACGGAGGTATAGTTTGAAGAACCTACCATCAATCAAATATCTACCTTTCTTTCTTACCTACTGAGCATCATGAGGCTCGGATATAATGATCATTTATATCCTGGAACAATTGGAGAAAACTGAGAAAGCATGGATAAAATCAGGGGTCATTTAAATTCTTTCTATATACCCATGCAATATTAACTTGAAAATAATTTCGATACCCAAGTTGAAAAACTGTTGATAAACGCCTACCACCGTAAGGTTGCTGTAGCAGTCTTACTTGGGTTTATATCCATTATCATACTAGCATCAGACTAGCATATAATTCAGCTTCAAAAACTTACGTCAAAAACCAACCTTAAAAAAAACTTTTCGTTAAATATGCCTACTTTTATGCGTATGTAGGGTACAACAAGGTCGTATAGCCAGATACTGGCAAAGAGGAGCTCCCTATCAAGCAGAGGTGTATATTTAGGCTGTTAGGTACAACGCTAATTGGAGAGTGGAGGCGGCGTCGCAGAGTATAGCAGCCGTAGTTAAAACAGTTGAGGCGCGATGCGAGGAAACAATTTTTTGTCAACGGAATACGGGAAGATTTTACTTTACCACGGTCTCTTGTATGAGACTATTCAGTTGGAATTGAGCCTAAAGAAAAAAATTACAAGAAAAAGGTGATACATTTCAGTTGAAGTCTTGTTGAAGTGAAGTTTTAAAAAGTTATGAAGTTTTGTGAAGAAAAATACAATAAACAAGTATTAAAACAAATACAACAAAAGAGATGGTATTCAAACGGCTCAACAGATTTTCTTGAATCATCGCTCTGAGCGATGATGAACAATCTCGATCAAGTCAGTTTTCGAACAAACAAAAAACTAAATCAAAATCGGTTCATCTGTTTGTGGCTACGATGTCACCATAGACCTATTATAGATCTGTGAATGCCACAGACAGATACACAAGTTAAACTTAACATCCCTCTGCGTTGGGAATTAAACTTTATCGAGGAACCTCGAAGATTATTAAAGTAATATATAAATATAAAATGTTCCCCGTAAATAAACGTTTTTGTGGCATGGTTATTTCTTTGATATACCCACGATATACCCTTTGTTAATACATTTAATTATAAGACATGTATTATCAAAAGGTTATTTTTATTTTTTCATTACTCATACTCGGAAAGTAGGTCTGAAGTTGCCTGAGGTAAGTTGGTTGAGGTAGTTGAAAGTAATACATTTCAGCCCTAGGGAGAATCACTTTCAACTGACAGTGACAGTTGACAACTGACAGACACTCAAATTATAAAAAAAAAAAACTAGTTCTTTTTTCACATTTGTATTGAACCATGTTCCAACTTTTTTTTTCTCCTCAGAGTATTATGTTCCCGCACTTCTCGTGCATTTTCCAGTGTCAGGATGTTAAAAAAAATGGCGGGAATCCGATCTTCATTGTAGAGTTTTGTTTATATTTCCGTATATTAGATTTGTAGTTCATCTGATTCCGATATGGATTTAACGCCTGATTTCATAAGAGAAGAGGCTAAAGCAGTAGTGGAAAACCTTTTACCACCGAAATTAAAAGAAAGATACTTAAAATCGTACGACAATTTTATGAAAATTAATATTCACTCATATTTTCTTTAGTCAGTTCATGTTTTTATTTTTAGTTTCCTTGTATTCTTAATGAAAAGCACAGTGTTTACCATGGGGTTAAAGACTTATTTAGTCCCTCGAACTATTAGCGCCCTCGCTACGCTCGGGCGCCAAACCCCGTCGCGGGACTAAATAAGTTACTTTCACCCCTAGGGTAACAATGTACTATTCCGTTGATTACGTGCATGAATTCCTGACTACGCCCACTGTAGGATATAGCTAGTTCAGTATTATGATAATGACCTTCTAGAATCATATTGTTTCGTTTTGATATTCCACCAAAACAGCGGGGTCAATGCCCGCTTCCTTCTTATTAAGGCAGACGGTGTTCAAGTACAACCTAATAAAGTTAGGAAACCACTTTACCTGACTTGCAATGCAATGCTAAGCAGAAAACACGAAAGTTTACTTCGCACAATTCTCTGACTGTCTAGTTTACCACTAGGTCTGATTCCCTGAACGCCCATTCTCATTTTCATCCAGTTCCCTGCCGTCTAATTTTTTTTTGTCTTTGAAGGTCCTCAATAATTCGAAGTTCTAGAAGCGGCGATTTCAACTTCAACTTTAGAGTTTGAGTTTATTCATGGCTTTTTCAAAGTAATTTCCTTCGTGTCACATTGTTTTTCTTCTTAGTTAATAATCGTATAGTCACAGCTAATTAGAGCCTTTAGATAGATATAAAACACTAAAACACGAGCTAGTGCCACAAGTGGCGGCCTTATCGCTAAAAGCGATCCCTTCCAGGCAACCATCTATATGTTAATATATTTTTTATATATTTATTGTCCTTGTCCTTTATATGTTTTAGTCTACTCGTACTTGTCCGGTTTTTAATTATTATTATTATTATACATATAATAGGCTTGCGTATGACTGTCACCTCGCTTTCGCATCTTCGACTTTTAATCGAAGATGCGGTCTAGGATGTAGCACGCTTGCTAGAAGAACCGATTCACTTGCGATTTGAAGACATCCAGATTACGAGTATAACTATCGGTTGTCGGTTAGTTACCAGTAATACTTGCAGTTTTTTTGACCGCGAATAGGTCCGCGTTTGACTACCAACTCGCCTGTAGGTAAGCGACGATGTGGTTGAAGATGGACCACGCAGAATTAATACAACAATATTAGAAGTACCTAGATAATAAATCTCCAAGATTTATTTACACAGGGGAAGCTAATAAAAGCGTGTTCAAAAAGCGATTAGTAAAAAATTATCTAATTCTGCGAGTATAATAAATATTTTCTTTCTAGTGGTGTATCTTTTATTGTCTTGGAGAATGTGTGATCATCGGGGATAAAGTTGCATTCGTCTTGAGCTTGCTTGAATCCCGACTTCTGTGACGTAAGGAAGGATTTTATTCGTAACTCTTATATCTGCACAGTGGGCGTCAATCCTAAGTGTATATCCAAAACCGTCACGAGAAAGCTACAAGTAACATAATTTCTTTGAAATAATTTCGAAAAACACTCGCGGTCTTGATCGGTTTGCTTTTCTAAAAGGTTTATCTTAACTCATTATGTTACGATAAGAATATCAATTTTCAATATTTAAGAGCTCATTTAAAAATTATATGTTCGAGATAACTAATTAGGTACTAAATTATGGTAAAAAGAATCACATATCTGGAAAAAGAACGTAATATTTATTTATGGTTAAAAACTCGTCTAAAATCATTGATGTAAGTAATCTAATATAAACAGAGCCGCGGCAAATCAAGGACAAAAAAATGTGAATAAAAGAAACAGAAAGAAGAAAACTTCATGAATATATTTTTTTGTTTTTCTTTTACATAAAACTAGCTGTTGCCCGCAATGTCGTATTCTCAGGTTTTCATATACTTAAACTTTCAACTTCTTTTTGCCCCCATTTAATTCGGCCCTTTGGGAAGTTTGGGTAAATCCTTTCTAAGCGGATTTCTACGCCCCATAAGAAATTATAGTTGGTAATCTAGATTATGGCACCTTTGATTGGCGTAGGTTAAGTTAAGTTATTTAGCTTGTAAATAGAAAAAAAAATACTTAGGAGAAAGGGGTGCAATTCGTTAAAGATTTAGCTTCACACACGCTTAGAATAACCACAAACGATTTAAAAAACCTTTAAAAAAATCTAGTGCAACAATCGGTGGCCTTATCGCTAAGAGCGATAATAGAGAATCTAAGAGATCTCTTCCAGGCAACTTTTTTAAAATAAAAGTTGGCCCTTAAGAAAGTTAACCCTTTTAGCTCAGTATCTCCGTTCCATGTAACCCTTGCGATAGATCATAAAATAGGCGACTGCAAGTATGCATTGGGTCGATAAGATGATTCCAATTCCGCATTTGGACATCTTCACAGGCCATACAGAGCATAGGTGAATGATATTCCGCCAGCGCAGTGCAGTGACCCGGGAACGAATCGGCCAATCAATCGGGCAATTAATGGCAACTCCAATCGAACCGCAACCGTCAATAAAACAACTGAATCTAACTCTGATTTACGACATCATCCTGACAGCGTAAAAAATACTTCTGGCGTAGAAGACTCACGGTTTGAGCTCCGGAAGTTTCATGGTTTAGGCCTAGATGTTTCACGGTTTGGGCCTCGGAAGTTGCATGGGTTGGGCCCGGACGTTTCAAAGTTTGGCTCCGGAAGTTTCACAGTTTGGGCCTCGGAAGTTTTACGGTTTGGACACCTGAAGCGGCTGAAGCTATTATGTCTCACGGTTTAGACCATAGTTTCATGGTTTGGGCTCCGGAAGTTACACGGCTTAGACACCGGAAGTTTCACGGTTTGGTCCACGGAAGACTCATGGTTTTGGGCCCGGAAGGTTCACGATTTGGGGCCCTACAAGATTATAAATGCCAATTCAAGAATATTGAAGCCTCTGTGCGCCTCATAGGTAATCATTTTAATTGTAACATTATCTTAGATAAGTCACTTTTTACCTTAGTATCGAAGCAGTGGTCGCTGGATGTTGAATATAAGAGAAAAAAAAAAACACCTTTTTGAATACTACGTTGACACGTCCGTGCAGGTGTTTGTATGCCAGAACGCAGGTGTCCCACTCATTTGCTACCTTTAACGACGCTTTCGACTTCATCCGTTTTTTCTCCGCAGTCAGCACTTAGTGACAGTAAATTAGATACATTACCAGCCTCCGCTGATGATTTTACTAGCAAATTTATTGGCTGAATGGGCGATGGAAGGACTTATTTCTATAAAAAGAATAGGGAAAAGCAAATTTCTTGCTTGGCTTGGTACGGTATATGTCAAGTACCAGGACTTCAGCAGTTTAAAACAGCAAGCGTTCCAGCCCTCGCTTCTTATTTCTTTACTTAACAAATAATACACGGTGAAGTCCGAAAGTTTGAAGACGTTGACTGATTGGTTTCCTAATTCATACCTTCAGACATAAAATAATTGGTATACCTCACGTAGTTAGTTATTGTATTCTCTTTGTTAGTTACATAGATGTGTTACATAGCCTGCGAATAGATATAAATAACCAGGCGTGCAACAGATGCAGGTGGTACAGGTTGTGTGAACCCGCGCCGACTCTGTGTGACCGCGAAATTATTTTCAAGACTACACCAGCATCGCGGCACACATGCAAGCCTCGCACTCATCCGCATGTACTTCTCACTACCGGACTGCGGATGTAGGTGTACTCGTGAGAATCTTGCCCTTCAATCACCAAACAAAGTATAAAGTTTCCAGCGCCAAGCGACTTTCAATCTAACTGTGCTGTTACAAAGACAAGTTTTATAAGGGGTGTGAAAGGTGTTTACGTCATTAAATTATTGTGGGGGTATGGTAAAGTTGCTATCTTGTTCGTAATGTCCGCGAACGGAGGTACATTCAACTTTTAGCCCAGTAAACTCCCGAAGTTCGTTCACCCACTGCTTGTCAACTGACGTAAGGCGAGAGAGAGCGTGGATAGCGGCGTCCCGCTTCCGCCGTTTCAAGTTTAGAAGTTTTTATTCAACTGTCGAAATAGTTTATCTTTGCGCTAGTTATGAGAGCCTGGTAGTTTTGACGGTTTACGTTGTCTATGTCGATATTCCACTCGTGACTATGTACGCGTGATGTGCTTGTCGATATGCGTATAGGAGTCACGAAATGAACTAACAATGAAAATCGAGGCTTGCAAGTTTGAACTTGCTCTCAAGCAGAAGTTATGTTTCACTGGTACTATAGGTGGCCAAAATTACGACACTAAAAAGAACGTAAACGTATCGTTTAATTTACAAAAATCGATTTGGGTGGTTTTGTAAAGCGTTTTCTTTGTTTACATCTTTCAGGATTTTTCTATTACAGGATCCATCGATCAGATAATGGATAACGCCCCTCCCCACTACTTCCAAGGTCCCAGAAGTGAGAATGGCGTAACATAGCTTCATCAGTCAATCATTATATTTATGCTAAAAGGAAAACTCAGTATCTGGTAAGTAAGTACATTAATTCAGTAAGTTTACAAATCTTGTCACGTCCGCGGACTTTGAATTCTATTAAGCGGAGAAAATGTTCACACGTAGAGTAGGTATGGTTACCGAATTAGGAAATAGCGCCCACTCTCAAAAATTCAATATTATGCATAAAAACCAAATTAAGCTGGACTGCTAAAATTCTGCATCACCTCAGTCCTGAATGACGTCATCGACTCTTGCTTAAAAGCCAATTTACTTTCCACTGCAAGTTATTCAGCATCATCATCAGCCCTGGATGACGTCATCGGTGGTGACCCTGACTATTCTCTTTCTTGTGCTTCTTTCGGCAGCCTCTCTGTTTGTTTCTTTTCCGTGAGACAACAGTTTAACTGATATTGATGAAATTTGGCAAGGACCTAGTGTGTTTCATATTGACGGACATAGGATAGGTACATATTTTTATAACGGAAAATGCGGGAAAACTGGAAAATTGTCGTTGAAACAGCCTTGCTCCGCCTACAGCCTGTTCTGGCTAAGGCCTTGTCTGGAAGTTCTACTTAAATTGGTTCTGTACATTTTTCATTGTCTCATGTTTGTTTTGTGGGCGTACCGGTTTTTAATGTCTCTAAGTTCATTCAAAAGCATAACTTTATGGTAAACAACGTGATATACCACCAGTGAAACAAAGAGTAGAGATAACTATTTCCTTTCTTTTTAAAAATATAAAAACAGACTACGATGTTTTTGTCGGATTATATTTCACAAGCATCGGTTTCGTATCGTTGGGTTTTTTATGTGGGAGGGTTGATAAACTAGCGCTTCATTAGTCCAAAAAAATGAATCATCAAAAACAATTCTATATTGGCGGAGTAATCACGTAACAAACATACAAAAACAAAAAACATACGGTCGAATTGATAACCTCCTGAAGTCGGTAAAAAATGGCTCAAAAACATTCTAGGACTGGTTAAGGTGATACGATTCACCTATGGCGGGAAATTCAAACTTTAAACAGTTTTTTGGTCCTAGTAGCTAGGCCAGGTAATTATTTTTAAATAACACAGTGCTTGCGCAAATTGTTGGTTGTTCTTTACATTATGATGTACAACTATTTAACAGTAACGCACCATATTACTTACATTTGTCAATAAACCGTTGGAAACAGCAAACATTCGTTTATTCACAAATGTAAGTAATAATGTGCATTAGAGATAAATAGTTTTACATGATTTTGTAAAGAATAATAATCAATTTGCGGTAACATCATGATCGTTTACAATAATTACCCGGCCTAGCTACAAGGACTAGAAAACTGTTTGACATTTGAATTTCCCGCCATTTGTGAATCGAACCATCTTAAGCGGGAAGGCGGTAAAAACATTAAAGCATCTTCTTCTTAGACATAGACATAGACATATATTTATTGATAATTATAAGAATTACAAGTCAGGCAGTATACAAAAATAATATTATGTTAAAAATTTGCTATACAATTAGTATTACGCGCTATCTTGATATCGAAAATGTCACTATATTCATAAAAAGCTTGCGTAATAAGCCACTTATTTAACTTGTTTTTGAAGGATGCAAAGCTCGGAGCATCAATGACCGTCTGTGGAAGTCTGTCTGTCTTATATAACGCTTAGTGTGTATGCAAGTTCCCTATGGACTCCAAAATGGCTGGACCGATTTTGATGGGACTTTCACTAGCAGATAGCTGATGTTATAAGGACTTAGTAGGACTTAGGATCTGAAAAACCAAGAATTTGAAAAACTGTCGGCGGACCCCAACGTCATTGGTGAAATAAAGACTCCGCTGGCTTGGACATTTGGAGAGGATGGGAGAGGATCGCACCGTATATAAACCGGCTAAGTGCGAGTCGGGCTCGCGCACCGAGGGTGCCGTACCACCACAAAATACAATATGTATCAATTAAAAAAAAAACTATTTGGTGTGACTTAACGCTTACCAAAATAAATAAGCAATTGCTACGCCGTCACATAGTTAATATTTTGCAACTGACGCTCGTTATAACTTTTAATGAACAGAAATAAGTTGTGACCGACTAGCACTTGGCCATTATTTATTATTTGTTGTTATACTTTAGAGTGTGTACTATAATAATGCCAAGTGTGACGCTTGTACGTATTACTGATTTTACATTAGAGCTAATACAAAAAAATCGTATATTTTGTTGTATGAGGACACCCCTTTCGTTTTTATTTTTTGACTTTATTTATTATTTCTAAGTTCATCCGCCGTAATATTCTATCTACTCTTATTACGGTTCGAAAGATACAGCCGTTTACAGCCGGTTGCATAAATAATGGCCAAGTGCGAGTCAGTGCCAAATTTCTGATCATTACCAAGTTAAGCAACGTATTTGGTTACTTGAACGACTTATCATTTTTTTTAGCGAATAGAAATTGAATATTTTACTAATTTTGAAGTCAGTTTTTAAATTGATATTGATTGTATTTTGTGGTGGTACGGAACCCTCAATGTGCAAGCCCGACTCGCTTTTGGCCGGTTTTTATTTGAACCTTTTAACTACTTACCTAACCTGACAAGATGTACCTATATATAATTATAATAACAGTCTTAAACAAAATAAACCAGCTTCCAAAGGATACAAATCTGCTTGACGCAATCACAAGAATCATGATTATAAGCAGCCATGGACAGAGGCGGAACAAGAGGTGATGTGATATGGGCGCCACTTACAGAGAGACGTCTCGCACAGGGGGAGCCATTTACAGAGGGATGTCACTCACAGGGGGACGCCACTCACAGGGGGACGTCACTTACAAATATTGTGTTTTCACGAAATATACAAGTCGCTAGTTTCAGTCAGTGTAGGCTTAGTCGTTGACACCCTTTGGGTTCGGATACGGAACTCTAAAAAGCACGTCCAAGCCGCGCTGCCGCCACTGCTGTTTTTAGTCTGTGGAAGACCTAAGGTGAAGTTACGGGCGCCAGTTTCCCTAAATACGTCACTGGCCAATCTGGCCATAGACAAACATAGACTTGTCGTGTCTGTATGGGCATCCCTTACTATCTTCTTCCTTAGTTGCAAAGCTATCCGCATCACTCCATCTTAAGAACATGCCTCTACGTGTTCCCCATTCAAGAACTCGTTTACAAAACTACCAAGTTATCTGTAGGATGGAATGATGGGAGCCACCATCGATTTTTCCAAGCACACCTGACAACTATCTGTATTTTTTTGGGTTCCATTATTTGGTCAACTCTAAAGATAACTTGGCTGGTCTCATCGCATTCCAGGCGATAACTTTATAGCCTATAAAATGATACAAAGGATTACCACAAATATAACTCAGGGATTTATGTATTAAGTATTAAATGAGGCGATAGAGATTTCTATATGAGCCCATTTTGAGTGAAAAAAAAAGGATTCACAATGGCGACTTTAACATTTATTGTAAAAAATTATCTATTTTGCCATATAATAAAATTGCAAATGGTATAGTTAGCTTACAAGGAAAAAAAACAACAAATTAAAACCTAAATACTAAACTAATCGATTAATCCGCTACCAATGGGAATTGTTCCCAAAATGCTGGCCCCAATACCATGTTGTACGGCAATGCTCAGTATGCTCACCCTAGAGACCGGCATTTTGGTCACTAGTTGCATAGGTTGCCTGGAAGAGATCGCTTTTAGCAATAAGGCCGCCAGTTGTTACACTAGTTTTTAAGAGTTTTTTGTCCTCTGTATAAAATTCTATGGTGTGAACAATAAAGAGTTAATCAATCAACCAACAATTTTTTTTTTTTACGTCAGACGAGGCTAACGTTTGACCGCGATCTCGCCTGATGGAAAGCGATAATGCGGTCGAAGTTGGAGCACGTTTGCCCAGTAATAACCTATTAACCCTAGACTTGAACACTCCAAGATTGTAATACTGCGAAAACACAGATAGGGTAAAAAAAAAAATGCGATTTATAAGAATTCGAATTTCAAATTCCGCCTTTCACAATTTACAGGTTTAAAAAATACGAGACCTACATCGCGTCTGGATCTTGATGTACATATCTGGATGTTGGTTTTGATATGAAAAAACTACAAAACCTTTGAACCTAATCCAGCAAAAATCGAGAAAAATAGTGAAATGACCAACAGCAAATCCAAATTCTATGAATATTCGTGCGATCTCCGAAGAATTCATGTATTCCTAGTAACTCGCTGGCCAGTGTTGGTGTCTTTGTTTCGTTTTTTATCATCAGCTTTTTGACCAACCTCTTTGATATCGATTGTCGATTGAAAAGATAGATAATCCAAGAAAAAAATAGCTTTTGAAATGGATAAGCTGTTGCTAAGCATAAGACGTGATTCTTACAGAAACCTGTCTGAGGATTAAACTTAACTCTCTCATACATTGTTGCTGAACTTTTGCTGTGGCCGCCTGCGATTCCGCAGGTTCGTCGTGAATCTTAGTGATTAAACTGACCATTAGCCACATATACTTTTAAAAACTTAAAACTTACCCTCTTGTCTGGGAAAATTTGCTTAAGTGATTTTTTATATCAATTAATTTCATAATTAGTGTAATAATTAAGCTTTTTTTTGTTTTCTTCACCTTTATTTGTACTTAAATAAAGATACGTTAACCTCATTGAAATTTTCGCAAAACCTGTTACAAAATCGTGGTTATTCGAATTTGAAAGGGTTTTTTTTTACAAATCAAATCAAATCAAATCATTTATTTGCTAGAATACAAATACTAATACTAATTCGCAATTCCAGCTCGTAGTCAGTGATAGCTTTTTTTTATTAGATTCTATTTCGAGCATTCGAGTGTCGGACGGGCCAGTCTATCGAGATAAGTGTCCTGTCACACGGCGACGGGACGGGTGTCGGTCGTCGAACTTTTAGCCCAGTGCCTGCGCGTCGGGTCGGGGAAGCCAAGGGGAACGTGTTTCTAATGATGCGCGCCTGGTAGGGCTGACGCACAGGTATTCGGAGCGCGCCTGCGGAAAATGAAACTAGCTACATCCCGCGGTTTCTCTCGCAATTTTTCCAGTTTTCTCAAATTTCCGAAAATAAAAATTATTATTAAGTCCTTCCTCGTGATGAACATTTCCTTGACCGTGAAAGGACACACTTAGTTGCATACTTGTTATTCCAAAAATGCGGGATAATTGGAATTAAATGTTTTGGGAACCTAATGATTTTACATAATAATAGGTTGGTTCCATTTAGATTAAAAAATATTCGAAGGTTTAAGGGCGAGAAATCCATCTAATAGGTCTTTCATTTCTGAGAAAATTCGTTTTGACAAGGGAACGAAGTTTTTTGCCAAAATCATTGTTCCTCAACTAATCAAACTTTTTATCATGAACAAACATTTTCGTTTATGAGTTTCACCATGCCGTAAGGACGTTTTTTAAAACTTGCCATTGCCTAACCATTGGTTTTTGGGACAATTTTGTCATCAACAGTGAGGGAGGATATTGTCGTCATCATCATCATCATTTCAGCCATAGGACGTCCACTGCTGGACATAGGCCTCCCCCATCGATCTCCAAATGGACCGGTTGGAAGCGGCCTGCATCCAGCATTTCCCTGCGGTCTCTTTTAGGTTGTAGGTGGGAGATAGTGGGATTAATCCTGGTTGATGCCTATAAATCCTAAAACGTTCTAGAGTGCCCGTGAGGTCTGACAGCTAAAGAAACCTCAATAAAATCGAGTTATAGAGGATTGCGTTCGTAAACTATAGCTTGACGACGCCCGATAACGTTATTACGCGTCTTAAACCCCAGGGCGATCGCCCGACGTTTGACCATAGCCGTACGAAAGCCATCGCCCAACGACGCACCCAGGCATGCACAACTTCTCGAATGTATGAAACGGGTGCGAAATAAAACATCTACGTTTTTACACTACTCTAACTTATAAGCTTCTCTTTTGGCGTCTCACTTCATTATAGGCGTCGCACCCGTTTCAGAAATATTTTTCGCTGTGGAAGTCCCACCTCTTCAGGGTTATATTATTCTCTTTGGACGCACCGGTTATTCACGAAATAGGTGAAAGCCGCCTTGACAATGTTGACAGTAGATTTATGAAGGAGGAAAAGATTTGACCACAGAATAAGAACTATAGTACAATACAAGTAGTGCTAGTTTAGCATAAACGAATTAAACATGTTACATTCTTTACTCATATGCCAAAATTGTTGTTACCAGAACGAAACAGATTTATTTTTGACAGGACAGCGATTTGCAGGTTATACACTATTTTAATGTACTATGAACCTGTAAAAGGCTCCAAAGTCTACACACTATTTGACAGAAGGCCTGCTACGCTTTGTAAATCACGTGGCGGATTCTATGCTAGTCCATTTTCTCAGAATTTGACGGTGTATGACCCTTCCATAAGCTCTTTGGTATGACCCCACAAAAAAACAATTGTCAAATCAATTATGACCGTAGAGGGAGAATTATACTGAATCTATGATTATGACAGTGATAGATGCGCAGTGGCGTTTGAAAACCTATTAGAAAACTATTCTACGCATATTCTACGTATTCTTTACGTCATTGGAAAACCTCCGACGACGAGCATCACCTTAGACGTGCCTTAGGGCGCCACTCCACCTCGAACGACGCTTTACGAACGCAGTCCTGAGGCATCCCTACAACATGACGGAAGTATCAATAGCATTAGCAGGCCCGATATACTCGTGGCAGATATCGACAACTCGATTACGCTACTCGATAATTGCGTCACTAGTAACTCGATATAACATAAACAACTATTAGTTAAACATTAGATCATTGGTTTACATGCCTACTTGCACGATGGATGAGTTGAAACGCTCTATATCTTTTCTTCTAATTTTCATCACTAGTTTTTTCAAACTCTCCTGAGAACCTAATTTTCTCCGGTTGAAGCATCGACATTAATTGTCGATGGGTTGAAGGTTATTTCCTGGGATCCGAAAAAGAGAAGTTACATTTAGTAAGTTTATATTCATAGTTATTTATATTATTAAAGCCAATATTGTATTTTTCTTCCCTTTCTTCTTTTTCCTGAACTCTTCAAATCGTCTGTTTTTCGCATTTCCCATACAGCCTCAAAATATATATATTTTAATTCCACCATAAATTTGACATATTCTCTAAGATCTCAAAGTATAATATAATATAATATGTAAGTCAATTTCCTTAGTTTTTAATCAGTTTTCTAGAACATTCTCAAAAAGCTCTTTCAGCTTGATTTGTGCGTGAATTTTAGATATTTTGTCTCGTTTCACGTTTTCCACGTTCTTCTTCTTTATTCTCTCTTCTTTCTTACACAACTTTGGAGTACTAATACTTGAGAAGTATACCCTTTTTGTTACCATAAAATCGTCACTTATCATCATCATTTCAGCCATAGGACTTCCACTGCTGGACATAGGCGGAGGCCTAGATATGTCCGTTCGAGATCCAAAAAGGCCGGTTGGAAGCAGCCTGCATCCAGTGGTTTCCTGCGGTGTCTTCTAGGTCGTCTGTCCATCTTGTGGGTGAACGTCCTACGCTGCGCTTACTGGTCCGTGGTTTACATTCAAGAACCTTTCGGCCTCATCGGCCATCTGTTCTGCATGATATGTGCCCTGCTCACTGCCATTTCAACTTGCTAATCTGGTGGGCTGTCGGTAACTTTCGTTCGTCTACGGATCTCCTCATTTATGATGGCATGAGATGTTTGGCATGAGAGATGACTGGCCAGCAAAAAAAAAATATTTTTGTTACAATTAATTTACATATATGTTAAATGATTTTTTCAATCAATTGCAAATCGCTTGGCTAAGTTACATAACGGAGGAAACATATCTTTTCATGTTGTTTCTAAAACTTCATAGAAGCCTCTTGTCTCCACCACTTTACGATGGCATGATTAGGACTTGGCCGTGACCTTTTGCTTGACTGACTGTGATTTATGATTTTTCAAATAACTTGACAATATTTCAATGCTTGACTCTGGCAGATGCGCAACACGTACGATGCCAAAATCCTCATAAGAGGAAAGAAAGAAAAACTACTTAATCAATATACAAAAATCGTAGAGGGAGTATACTTAGCCTACGTAAAAAAATATAAAAAATTACACGTTTTGGGTACTTCAAAGTTGTGGGAAATTTAGACACTGATAGATTTGTCGTATGTACGATTAGTGTCAAACAAAACAAAAAACCCCGCAAAACCAGCGATAATTTTACAAATACAGTTGATATTAAATCAGTGTAAGTTTCCCGCCATTTTCCAGTTTTCCCGGCTCTGCGGGTTCCGCACATTTGCATCGACAGTCGTTCAACCCGGATGGAATCTTCACTTTGACTTCGATAACCCTAGCTGCGAACACTTAGCCAGAGCATGCTAGAGATAAATCGATATGTAGTCTGTCTCCGCAGAAGATACGGGAAAATGGACGAAAACATCTTTGACAATATTATGTAAAAATCAATAGCAGACTGATAGAAGAAAATATTATCATGCAACTACTTTTCTACTATTTTATCACTCATAATTAGGTATTTCAAATTAACATTTTCCAAAAACAACATAATATATGTATCTACAAATCTTTTTTTACACAGTTTTGACGGCTTGTACAAAGAACGGACATGAGAAATAAAAAAAATAAAAAATATAAAAAAAAAAATATTGTAAGTTCTGTTATTGTGGCATAAAATACGTATATTGTGGATATATGCAAAAATGCCCGTGTGTGTGTGTGTGTGTGCAAAAATGTCTTGTTTTTTATTATATATGACAACATTGACCAATATTGCTAAATATGATCGATATCACAACATTACAAACTTGACTCAACTACTTGCCTAACAATAGGTACTACTAGCTGATAAAAAAGGGGTTGTAGAATAAACCCAAAAAAAAATACGAGGCGAAGATGATGCTTCCATGATTCCATAAATGCCGGTTGTCAGCAAGGCATATTATTATTATTAAACAAAACAAAGATTTTGTACCAAACATTACTAAATTATTATAATACAGATTTACTGAAGGTTTTATTAATAACTAGCTGACCCGACAGACGTTGTCCTGTCTTAGAACTGTCAAACGAGCGAAAATCATCGTTTTCTGAAATTTTCCAATTTTTTTGCGCAATTTTCTTAATTTTTCTTTCCGTAAGAACATTCTACAAAGTATTAGAAAACTTTTAAGAAAGACGAATGGTATCGGTAAAGTCGTTATCAAGTTATGGCGTGACCAAGGTAAATAATAGGGATTCATTACAGGTATATAATTACTAGCTGATACCCGCTACTTTGTACGCGTAGAGTCTCGAAGAGAGACCTTTGGTCTCGCTACTACGACCCGCCCCAAGCACACAAGATTTCATCTAAATCGGTCCAGCCATTTACTCATCGTTTAGACCTTCCCTGAACTTCCACAAATATTTAATGATCAAAACCAGCTAAATCGGCCCGGCTATTCTCGAGTTTTAGCGAGACAAACAAACAGCAATTGATTTATATATATATTAGATATAGAAGATGTTTGAACAGAACATCGTTTGATTTGTTTTTGTAATTTTACGTGGACTTAGCTAGGTATATAATATAGCAAAGCTGAAAAAACGTTAAAATGTCGTTACGAAAAAACTGAATAAGGCCATTTGCCTACCAACCAACGCTTGTATTACAAATGTTAATCAAAGCGTAAGTTATAAATCTCTTTTGTGCATTCTATCTGTCGACGCGCGTATGGCGGCTAAACTTTCGCGCATGTGCGGCGATGCGATGCACGATGGCGTAGCACGCCGGGCGGCGCGTAGCAGCGCTACGAAACCTGTAGACCTTCATTACTTTATTATTTTTTGACATATGTCATTCTTTGCATTAAACAACATTGAAAATTAAAATATACTAAAAGCAGTGTTACAAATTGTTGTTAAAATGAGTCTAGCACAAATGATTCATATTAATGCACCATATCATTAGTTGTAAGTTATATTATTATATTATACCTATACTCATTTAAGTATCATGTCTTACAAAGTATCCTAATTATTTAACTTTTGGTTATTAAATGACTGTTAGAGGCGAATGTAGCCTGAGAATTCATATATATTTATGTTAAGTATCTACAATTATTAGACTGTGTCTGTTTTGTAAGAATGTATGTATAAATAAAGACCATTTAAAGATCAAATCAATTTGGAATCCAAAGTTACCATAAAGAAAATTAGGAGCTTCGTATTTTCGAAATAATTTACTGACTGGAAAAAAAAGTTTGATAAATTGTTAATTTGTGTACCTACCCGCTATTGATTATTTTTATTTGAGGCAAGGATGAGTTTAAAAAAAATTGTGGGCGAAATCCAAAGATTCATGCTCGTAAAATACGTAACGAATTCCAATTTGAAATTGCATAGAATTCGATACGTATTTAGGTATTTACGTACATAAATATGCCTACTTCGCCCACTGATCTGTTTGGGTTGTCATCACTATAATTGCATTATTTATAATTGAGATCTAATAAGTGGCTATTGCGCAGCTATTTCCACAAATGTACGAGAAATGTAATGTCAAGAAATTTGCCTAATACAATGTAATCATAATCACAAACTCTGAAATATAAAAAAAAAACACCTCTTTTAAATTGCCTACAGTTAAAAATGGACAAAATCGACTTAATGTAATTTACTTCAGTTATTTTAAAACACCTTGACATATTGGTAGCACATTTAAACAGTACTTAAAGGTAGGTAAGTAAGTTAATCTTTAGTTTCAAGTTATGCAAAAATTCAAGCAATTTTTATATTTTTAACCTTTAAAACCCATTCGAATTCAAGTTATTTTTGGTTGCTCAATTAAGTAGGCGCGCGACGCATTGTCAATACAAACGTAAACTTACGACTTAATCGTCTTCAATTTATTCAAGAATTTGGACAAGCGACGAATTTGTATTCACTCAAATAAATTTGAGGGACCTTTTAGGCGTAAATGACCCTTTTTTACTTTTCTCGACGCGGAAATGCAAACACGCTTTTAAGAAATGGCCCGTCGTTGTCGAGCCGGTTTGTATTTTAAATAAAAAATAAAAAACTTGTACTAAAATGAGCACAAACGAGATCCCAAGTACCAGGGCAGTATAAGTCGACGGAGTTCAAGCGTCGACTTTGAAGCTTAATAAACGTTTCGCCTACGTTTGGATTAAAAGCAATTACAATCAATTACGATCCTATATCTATCTAATAATACTTTTAAATCGCCAAATTATGGCGGGTGCCATCGATTGCCGGTTAATTATCGGTTGCCTGGAAGAGATCGCTTTAAGCGATAAGGCCGCCTGTTAAAAGCCTAGATAATATTTTTGTTGTAATTTTTATGTTATCCTTGTTTTGTAGTATTTTAATAAAGAGTTTTTGTATTGTATTGTATTGTAATTATAAAGTTTATCTTCAATTTGTCCGCGTCCACGAACGTGACACGAATGCTTCACTCTTTCACCCGAAACGCGCACACAGACAACGCAGTTCGTTCACACGTAGAATTCAAATTTCGATTTTCCGAAACGCGTCAATTCCAATTTCAAACTCGGAAGTAAGTACGCGAGTGAGTTATCAACATTTCTCACGCTTCGTTTTCATCGGTGTGTGTCGTCCATCTTTGTTTCCTTGCACTTGCGTATGTAGTGTCTGTATGTGTGTGTGCGCGGAGAGTAAATGAGACGATGGTTCCTAGGTTCGTTCAACTTTTAGCCCAGTAAACTCTGAGCTATAGATATAGCTAGCAAGCGTAGAGGCTACGTAACGACAGCTCCATAGCAGCACATAGCAGGTTGCTTGTAGCGTGTATGGTCTCTAAGCAGCATATTTGCTCGTGTTTGCTCTGGCCTCTTTGTTCTACGCGATGCTGTCGTTTGCAATTCCGCTGTTTTGTTACTTGTATTCATGTCTCTTGTGGAAATTGCACCTGTTTGTAAAGTTCTATTCTATTTAATTTTATTAAAACTAAACACTTTTGGGGCATTTTATCGCGCGTTTTTTTACGTAATTTTAATTCTTCGCGTCTTAGTTGTTACTGGCACAGGTAGACTAGATGACGGATGTCTATAACTCTATAGAAATATTATGAAATTATTCACAAGTACCGTCAAACCAAGGAAGTGTATCAACCTTGTCAAAACGTTGTGAACTATTG
Organism: Agriopis aurantiaria; assembly: GCA_914767915.1. Taxonomy (NCBI): domain Eukaryota; kingdom Metazoa; phylum Arthropoda; class Insecta; order Lepidoptera; family Geometridae; genus Agriopis; species Agriopis aurantiaria. The sequence goes on from OU612004.1 coordinate 7,457,025, forward strand.
AGATACAATACATATTTAGAGACACAATCGTGCCAAAAATATGTCCGAACCAAAACTCGGCGCACGCTATGAATTGCGCCGACTTTTGGTTAATTACATGGTGCCCGCGATCCGACTACAACGCCGCGCGATGCCAGAGCTACGCGATGACATAGCGTACAACTAACGTTGAACACTATGCAAGCGACATAACGTCTAAATTGAAGTAAATGTGGCATTGTGAAGTATATAATTAATACAATGTATGTACAACGACGCTCCGACGTTTTTTGACTGTTTTGACTAAGAGATTGTGACTCTGTAGGAATTGTATCTCGATGAGCCTTCATTATTTATAATCATAATTTCTGTCATTATTTGTTAATGTAGGCTATTTACAAAGCTACAAAACAAAATAATCCTGTAAAAAAATTGCCAACAGAAAGGTCATCACACGGTTTATTATTTCCTCAAAATAATATCGCACAAAATTCTAATGATAAATAAGACATCAGCTAATTTGACTTGAAGGTGGGATTCCGCGAAACACACGCGCCGATTTGCACGTAGCTTTATAAAGGTGACCATTCACGGTCACGCATGTTAGAATTGTTGGACGACATCATCGCAATGCTTTTATAGAGCAAATAAAAGCTTTATCATGTCATGTTTTTATTGCACAAAATAGCTGGGGTTCGCTCATCGTGAGACAAATTTACAATTAGATGCCTTATTATGGATGATTCGGATCGTGATCGCGAGCGCGTGCCATCTCACTTGCGCACGCGGAGCGAGTAAATAGATGCGAACGGGACGGCATGCAATCTCGATCCCGATCAAACTTCTATAATAAGGCCGCAGTTGAAATAGCCGAGTTAGAAACAGATTTTTTAACATTTCAATACTTAGAATGATTCCTGAATCACGCTAACTACACCAAACAGTGCTAATGAGAACCTAATAATCATCATCAGCCAGAAGACGTCCACTGCTGAACATAGGCCTCCCCCTTTAACCTCCACACTGAACGACAGTCTGCCTTTTGCATTCACTGGATGCCCGCGACTGTTGGCCTTTTGGAAAAACTCAGAGTCACACAGCGGGCAATGGAGAGGGCTATGCTCGGAGTTTCTTTGCGCGATAGAATCCGAAACGTGGATATTCGCCAAAGAACCAGAGTCACCGACATAGCTGTTAAAACCTGATAATGGCGGATTATTATTAATGTAAGTACGTGCTCGAGTGTAGGCAAGTGATATATCGAGGCAAAATTATGTGTTTTCGTGTTTTTTCCAAAACTCCATAGAACCCTCTAATAAAATCTCCACTATCTTACTGATAACTGAGGCTTACATGAGCGGTAAAATACGGAAAACGAGGAGGTATGCGCAGTAAAGGGCGAAAAAAAACCTTTTCCTGTAACAAAGAAAGCTCCTAAATTATTGTTATCGACCAATTCTCACATTTTGATGAAAAGAGTAGCATAATAATTAAAAGCATTACCTCCAAATCCACCAATGTATCTTTTATATAACCTTCATACTGTTTCAAATGAAAATACATTCCATACAGATGCATTTTCCTCAGCAAGGTGCGCCATCTATCGTCGAGTAGCGACAGCTCTCGACATCTTGATGTTTTTTAATCGCATCGTCATGGTTTTTTTTCTAAACTTAAAGCTAAGTTTGGCAAGTGCAATAAAGCAATTAACCAGTTAAACCGAAGCAATACATTGTAGAGTTTATTAGCTTACACCGAGACGGCTATAAAATACCGAACTGCTTATTCTGGATCTTCAAAATTTGAATTTGATTTGAAGTTCAAATAAGTCCTTGGTTATTTCGATACAAAAACCCTAAAAAGATGTTTAATAGATCAGAAGTAAGCTAATTGAAGTGAGCTAATTACTTCGACACTAGCTAACTACACAAAAACGAGTGGCAAAATAATAATAAAAGTTTGAATAGAATGAGAAAACATATTATGTTATATCGATAAAAAAATTGAACATAGATATGGCTTTAAGATATACCTAGAATACTTTTCATCCCAGAAAAACAACAGCCGTTCAGCCGTTTCTACAGGCCTAAAACGAGCTAACCCAAAAATCAACATCAATTTCCTACGCTTGTGGATTTTCGAATGTCAATGTATTTGAATGGTGGATTATTATTGAATGTGCTTGAGTGTGGACAAGTGATATAAGTAAATGAGGTAAAACTTGTATTTTCATTTCAATTCCAATATTCCATAGGAGCCTCTAGTAAAGTCTCCACTAATTTATTAACTGGGATTACAAGTAAAATACGGAAGACGAGGCTGTATGGCCCTAATGGCTTTGACGAAAAACAAAAAAAAAAGTTTGTGCGACCTCACGAAAGAAGTGAAAACTTCATCAAGGTTGACTATATCTCTCTCGCTTCGTTAGTCGACTCGAGCCGACTTTACCCGAACGAGTATCTGTGCGTGACGATCACGTGAGTTCAGTGCGGGGTTTGGCGCACACGTGGATAAAAACATGTCAGCTTGTTCGATTATTTTCCTAAACTTGTGTATTTTCGAGTCTTAGAGTTTTGGCGCCAACGCGGAAAAAACATGTCGGCTCGTTGGATTATTTTCCTAAACTTGTGTATTTTCGAGTGTTAATGTGTACTAAATGGTGAATTATTATTCATTAAGTGCTCGTAAACGTGCTCGAGTGTGGGAAAGTGATATGACGAGGTGAAACGTGTCTTTTCGTGTTGTTTCCAAAACTCCATAGGAGCCTCTTGTAAAGTCTCCACCACTTTACAGGGGCATGAGTTCGACTTGATCGTGACTTACTTAGCATGACTCTGACTGACTGTGACTATGACTTGTTTGACGCTATTAAGACAAAGTAAACTGTTTAATATTACGAGTAAAGGACATTGAATCCACGCTCATGAAGATTAAAAAAAAAAAAAAAAAAAATTTGTTCAGTGCGGGGTTTGGCGCACACGTGGATAAAAACATGTCAGCTTGTTCGATTATTTTCCTAAACTTGTGTATTTTCGAGTCTTAATGTGTACTAAATGGTGAATTATTATTCACTAAGCGCTCGTAAACGTGCTTGAGTGTGGGTAAGTGATATAACGAGGTGAAACGTGTCTTTTCGTGTTGTTTCCAAAACTCCATAGAAGCCTCTTGTAAAGTCTCCACCACTTTACGGGGGCATGAGTTTGACTTGACCGTGACTTACTTAGCTTGACTTTGACTGTGGCTATGACTTGTTTGACGCTATTAAGACGAGGTAAACTGTTTAATATTACAACTAAAGGAAATTGAATCCATGGTCATGAAAATTATAAACGTCCAACGTGCCTAAAGAAGTATTCAATTCAAAAATGTTGCGAATTGAATAAGATCCCCAGAATAGGGCGGCCAGTTCACCGACCTCCATGTTTCGGTAGCACGACTCTAGCATCCTAATAGAGTCGTCCAGCCTCGAGACTATTCGCCAATCGACTGCATTTATTTATTTAACTCTCTAATTGGAACATACAGGCACAAATGCACTGGACATTGAATTCAGATGATACGTAGAGTTTAAATATATTAGTTTTGTAAATAATTTTCTGTAGTTTTGAGAGTAAGACTCAATAATTGGGTTTGTTAGTATTTTTGGTGTAATTCTCATCGTCATACTTATAATATTGGTGAGAGAAGGACCGTGTCCCAGCAGTGGACTTATAATATTATAAATTTTTGCATTTTTTTAATCATTGACGGAATTCTGCGGTAAAAAATTTTTTTTACTACCGAATTGAAAACCGCCTCCTTTTTTAAGTCGGTTAACAAAGAAGGTATTTATATTTTAATTCTAGTTTTGATGCGTCAAGTTGTGAAAATGAGAAGCTCAATTTAAGGCGCTCTTTTCCGAATTTTGGCAATTTTTGTTATTCTAGTTTAAGTGTGTCTATTTCCATGGTTAGCTTATAATAATAATAATGGTGTCATATCAAAGTTGAATGTTGTACCGAAGAAACCCCAAATTTCGCTCGATAGAAAAAAATAAAACAACACTGATTTGTGCTTTTCTCCTTGTTTTTTTGGATTCATTCCAATACCTATTTATTAAATGATGTCTGCGATATCTTGATATAAAGATTTCATAATTATAAAGGAAACCGCAAAGATACATTTTAAATTACAGCTATACTTTTCGAAAAATATGAGAAAAACATCAAAAATAGAATTAGCGAAACGCGCGCCTGTGTGTAAATGCCATGATTTTGCTTCGCTAAATAAACCAAGCCTTACAGGTCATCTGTAGTAGCGTTGCTTAAAAGTGGAAAAACCTCGCCTTAAGCTCATAAAAGTTAAACCGATCAAGACCTTTTTGTGTGACGAATGGACGTTTATCTGATTTTATAAAACTATTCGAATTGCGTAAAAAGCCTTAAAAATCACCAAAGCTTTGATAAACAAACTTAATCATCATCTCGCGGTCACTAACACCTCGTACAATTGTTAAAATTAATTAAACTGATTAAATCCCACCTTTTTATATCGGAAGTAGGCAATTTGTTCACAAGTTCGGCTTACTACGTCGCGTCGTTTGGGGAATCAGCAAGTCGTTGCTACGGAGAAGTTCAATGGCATTGCGATGCCTTAGAAAGATAGCGAATTTTGGACATGTGTGTGTATTTTGGGACAGGAAGAGAGAAACACTATAGTCATGATATCCTAGTACACGCAACTGCATGGGAATTGCAAAACTAATAAAAACTACAATAATTGTGTATATGTATGTACAAAACAGTAATTTCATAGGTTTTTTATTCTTTCCTCTGTAAGGTATTTGGCGTCGCACTTCTTGTGCATTTGCTAATGTCAGGTATTACAATCACAGACTAGGTAACGCTAAAAGTCTTTGATTACATTATTATTAAGTTAGATGAAATGTCGTCAAACAAGTCATAGTCTCAGTCAGATTCAAGCAAAGGAATTCGCGGTCAAGTCAAACTCATGCCCTAGTAAAGTGGTGGAGACTTTACAAGAGGCTTTTGCGTTTTTTTTTGTTTTTTTTTTGACTTTTGCTTTACGAAAATGCATGTTTCACCGCGTTAGATCACTTTCCCACACTCGAGCACGCCCACAAACACCTAATAAATAATAATCCACCATGATACACAAGTTTAGGAAAATAATACTATGAGACGACATAATTGAGTGTTCAAAACGTCAGGAATTAAAATATTGAAAAATACACATGATAAAATTATCTAAAAGTGTTTAATTTCTAAAAACTTCGTGGGAATCAATATAGGGTTACACGATACGGTGGTTCTAAACCGAAAGGAGATCATCGACCTACCGTTATCACTACTTTTGCAATGGGACAAACGGTGAAATCGCAAAAAAAACAGATTTTCCATAGAAAAAAATTACTTACACTAAGACTTGAATTTTTCGGGTTTTCAACGTTTGCTATATACTAAAAGTTGTTTTCATGACAAAAAATCATCTCGTCGGCTTAGTACCACTTTTTTATGATATGTATAAATTTTTTGTGAGACATTGTAAAGATATTTTTTGACGAAAATTGCAAGGAAAATTTTTGTCGTTGAAACTATCAAATAGAAAAATATCTACAGTTTTTTTTGTAAAAAATGAAAAAATAAAAAATAATGAAAATAGCGTCTGCAAACTTTGGAAAAACTCAACATATCAACTTATTGCTTAAACATTTATAAAAGTAGTTTGTCGTAAAACCCTCTGAGGGAAAGTTTGAGAGAATACCCATGGTAAAATGCATGGTTTAATTATGTCTATGTCTATGGTAATGAAATTAACCTACCAATTTTTCAGCGCATATCGTCATTTGACGCAAAATAAACTTTACTTTAATTTAACTTTATTTTAACTTTAATTACTTTTCCCTTCCTGTAACAAAATCCATAGTAATTAGCCTTTCCATATTGCTAATTACCAAAAATTAAGATTAGTCGTCGATGCCTTCAGCAATAGGGGCAAAGGGGGGCAAAGGGGGCTAGGACGGCCATTGAACTTCGCGAGCGCGAGATCAATCTCACGGTAAAAAAGACGTATATCCCAAAAACTCCGGTCACAGAAAACTGAAACTTATCGCATAAGAAATAAGAAAAGTTATAGTGCAAATCCGGAAGCGGGATCATTGAGCTTCACAGCAATTTAATTTTCAGAAACGAAATATCATAAGTGTCGTAAATCATGTTACGGGAATATGAGTTTTATGAGCACTGGAGTAGTTTTATTTCTGTTTGTGGGATATACAAGAGGTCGTATAGGTGTTTCCTGGTAGTATTATATCACATTATAGTAATGGTTTGCTAATTTATTAAGAAATCAGGGCAGGATTATCACGCGCGACCTCCAGTTTGATCCTTGCCTTGCTTGCTTGTTGCTTGTCAAGCGACTAACGCGTCTAAATATTTTGTTTGAACAGTTATTATTAGATTGTGTAACAAGGGATGAAAGCAATACATTTCACGTGAAATAAATGGTTACTCGAGTTGAAAATATCCTTTTTATTTAAAATGTTAGCAAATTATTATTATTATTATTATTTTATTTCGGAAAATACCTATATTACACCAACACAAATATTACGCAAACCTTAATTTTTTTATTTCGCTAGTGATACTTTCATACAAAATTAAATGTAAAAAAATATTTAATTACTAGCTTTTTTAGCCATGCTATGGTGACACTTAGAATGGGTTATCATAATTGAATGCGTATGCGTACATTTCATGTCTGTGCTGCTAACCACTGAGGAGTTCCCTAGTCAGGATCCAACCCTAAATGTGGTTTTAAGTTATACCATTGGTAAATCTTAAAACCGGCTATCATAATAAACAATATTTCGTGTCTGTGCTGTTGACCGTTGAAGCCAGTAAACGTCCACTGCTGAACAAAGGCCTCCCTCTTAAAGAGGGATGTTGCCATAATCCCCACGACTGGCAGGTGGCTAAGGGATTACAGTACGTTCGCCCCAAACGGCTCAAATATGTAACCACTGCCGAGGTTAGCATATTTGCACCGCTTTGCTACTCCGCCGAATTTGCAGCGTAGAGTGAATCTGATTCAGGGAATCAAGTAACGCTGATCTAGGCTGTTGACCTGCAAAAATGAGGAGCTTACCAACTAGCTTGGGACGGGTTGCATAACTGATGCTGGTGGAAAAACAACTGTTTCACAATTCATACTAACAATGTAAGATTGAAATACGGGAAAGGTACAGGCCCTAATGGCGAGAATAATCTGTCCGTCAGTCTGTAACATTACGCTACTTTCAAAACGATTTTATTGGCTTCACTTGTAAACAAATCTTGGAAGCATAAATATATTTATTTACACGAAAAATATTTAAAGCACAGATATTTAGGTAAAACCTAAAATTATTACTACAATTTTTTTTTATATTATGTGCCTACCTTGTGAAAAGTTGTAGAACAAAAGTTGTTTGTACGTATAGCCTAAATTAAAATATTAAAAAAAAAAACATAAAAAAGACTACCTAATCTAAAACCTCCTCGGTGGAAGGAAAAGTGGCCAGAATGCTGGCAGCATTACCACGCTGCATGGCAATGCTATTTTTGTGTCAAAGTAGGCGCCAGCATTCCGGCCGCCTGTCACTTCCACCAAGCGCTTAGCTAAGTTTCTGTATAAATCATGGAAGTAGATTAAATTTTACCCTACTTCTAGTATCGATTTGAAGTAAATTTGAACGAAACTGGGAACAAAATGAAAATGGAAACGAGTGAATGCGACTTGCTAGAGACCAGTGGGAGTGACATAAACAACGGGAAGCCTACCTGCAGTGGCACTCAGACAAGGCTGATGATGATGATGATGTTAATGTAATCCTGATGACAATACACCAGAGAAAAGTTTTTTTTTTCGTTTAGTGAGTGTAATCATAGTATTTTCAAATCGTGAGTGAATTTAGAAGTTTCATCTAGACAAGCGTGCTCCATCGTAGACCCCTCGTGGCGTACTAGCGCAAGCCTATTTTTTTAAACATAGTCTCTTAGTCATTGAGCCCTTTTTGCTGTGATCGCATTAAACAACCAAACTTTTGCTATTCGCTATCATTCTGTTTACGTATGGCTGGACCATCATACATTATAACGAGGCTGTTTACATAAACCTACTGTATCTAGTACTTTTGTTGCACAATATTTTGAAACAGTTGTGATGAATAATTGAAGCCGGCATCACGTTGCAGTCCCACAATACTGAATCTCCATAATTTTGTACAAATCTTCCAGAATAATCACCATTTCAATTGGCGAGTTCTGTTACAATTGATTCTGACGTTAGCGATTTCGAAAAAGGAATATGATCAACAACGCGGTTTCACCCGCGAGCCAAAATCATCGTTAAGTTTTCTAAAAAAAAAACAATTTTCTGCATGCGCATTATTTAAAATAAATCTTTCCGTAAGAACCTTCTACAGAGTATAAGTCTTTCTCAAGTTATACCGTGACCAAGGAAAATAGGGATTCATTTTTATATATAATTTACGTACTTTCTAGCATCTAAAGTAGTAAAGTACTGTGGTCTCTCATTATGGGCCTCATAAGCAAGCTCAAAAATGCACAACGAGCTATGGAGAGGGCTATGCTCGGGGTTGATCTACCTACGAGATCGAATCAGAAATGAGGAGATCCGTAGACGAACGAAAGTTACCGACAGCCCACTGGATTAGCAAGTTTGAAGTGACAGTGGGCAGGGCACATCACACGTAGAACAGAAGACCGATGAGGCCGAAAGGTTCTCGAATGGAGACCTCGGACCGGTAAGCGCAGTACAAGATGGACGCAACCTAAAAGAGACCGCAGGAAAACGCTGGATGTAGGCCGCTTCTAACTGGCCTTTTTAGAGATCGATGCGGAGGCTTATGTCCAGCTGTGGACGTCCTATGGCTAAAATGATGATGAAGATGAAAGTACTTTAATTGTATGAATGCCACACATACGTGTGGCTGCGATGCGTACGTTCCACGCCCTGAGATTCCGATAGAGAGACAAATATATATACGTAAGGCGTAAGTAAGCGGCTGGAAGCGAAAAGCCGAAGATCAGCAGTGGCATCGCGAGCCCTGCGGTAGAGCGATAGGAGCGGACACTCTAGGCACCAGATAGGTTAGCCCTGGCGCCGGGGCAATAGAATACGGCACCGGTAACCCCTGCCTGTAGTAAGAGGCTACTAAAAGGGGACCTCCGGGCTCGGGATGGTCTAAGTTGGGGCTTTGACCATTCACATAAGCGTGCCCAGGGAGAGAACGACAACGTTGTGTGACCAACGTTGTCGTGGGTGGAGGGGCTGAGACAACACGGTTGTCTCGGGAGGAGCCGTAGCGCAGTGCCGAGGGCTCCGGTGCGTTCCTCTGGAGATCTCGGAGCCCTCTTGTCAAGCACTAAGGCTGGTCACCGGGGGGGTTTTAGTGGGTATAATCCCACATAACCTGGCTGCACCCCAATGCAGCAGGGTATCTTTAGATTTCCCCCTCAAAAAAAAAAAAAAAAAAAAGGCTCCAGATAGGTAGGAGCGCCAAATGCCAAAAGCAAAAAAACTGACGAAAAATATTTTTTAAGGGGACTGTGGTGGCGCGGCGTGGCAAGGTTTTTTTTAAACATTTAATAATAGGGTTGACCTTCAACTCGCCTAATGTAAAGCGACGATGCGGTTAACGATGGAGCACGCTTGCCTAGAAGAAACCGATTCACTCGCGATTTGAAGACACCCAGATTGTAACTATCGGGGAACACATTCAGGCAGCGCATTCCATAGACTAGCAGTTCGCATAATAAAAGTGGAATCAAAGCGCTTTGTACGGGTTTGAATGAAACGCGCCGAAAGATAATCTCGTTCTACCCTGATCAAAGGCTAGGGCCGGCGCCAAGCAGAAGGCTCAAGTTCTCTGTTATATGAAATTTGCATTGCATAAAGGGTTAATCCGACCTATTAGGTTGTCCTCGCATATTTAGTATACCACGTTTAGTACGGTAAGGAAGTCCCAGAAATACAAGAAAAAAGTCAATACTGAGCGGCGATGCTCCTTCTATAAGGAGACAGTTCTTACGTGTGCGATAATTACACGTAATTACTGCCGCTGATTGTATGAATAAGTACAGTCAGCTACAAAATACTTATTAAGAGTTTTTTTTGATCGAATTTGTATCAAAGAAAAGAAAGTCTATCTGACTGTCCAAATAAAAGAGAATTTTTGACACAAAGCGTTTCTTTGAATTTTTGTGCCGCTTTAAATACTTTGAGAATTTGTGACTAGACTTCACTGAATTGGACGTAGAAGTAGGTAGTTAAATATTTAGAAAAGTGGATACAGAGTTAGATGAGACAATCAAGGAGTTGGACGTTGTATACCTAAGCTAAAGGGTCGGCAACGTATTTGTGATGCCTCTGGTGTTACAAGTATCCATAGGCGACGGTGACTGCTTGTTTGCCACCTATGGCATAATAATAGAATTAAAAAAAGCCCTTTTGCACTTGGACGTACAAATAAATGTCAATTTGGCGTTTCTATGTGTGTTTATATATTTGTTCGACGATTACTTGCGTATCATTGAACCAATCTTCATGAAATTTTGTTTGCAAATTCATTTTAATACAAATTTTACGTTCGAATATGGGTAAAATCGGTCTGGGGGTTGCGAAGACATAGGAGTCAGTTTGAGCCAAGCAAATAGTTTATTATCTAGTAGGAATCGAACTTAGCTGTTCTGTCTAACGCACACTAAGCACTAGGGTACATCAATTTAGGCGTTGTAAAGACTACTAGCGTATCATCCAGACAAATTACAAAACCACTGACCGTCAAATTTTGCTATTTTTATTTCCACAAGCCATGTGCCTGATGATGTGCTCAAAACGTTGAAGAAAAACATTGTGGGTAAACCGATGTGTCCAAGAACTTCAAAAGTTCAAACACATTTGACATTCACCAACATGCGCTCCACACATGCACGCATGATGGATTAGAGCCCATCTTCTCTCTCTGAGAGAAGGCCTGTGTCCCAGCAGTGGGAACCTGATAGGCTGATGATGATAACTATGATGTATGCCAATGGGATTTCCCATCAGTTAAATATAATACGTATGTTCATACAAATTTTCATCCCCTATTAACTTTTTTATTGATTCCAAATATGTATGTAGGATTACTTTTCTTGTTTTTATTAAGAAATCAGTAAAAAAATATACCTACAACCTCCTTTTTGGAATGAATTTCTAAAAAGCTTACATAGCTGACTTTTATTTGACTACTAGCTACTAGATATGTACCGTGATAAGGTTAATAATCATATAACTGTAGTGAACAACCGTGATAGTTTAAAACAGTGAATTTTCATTGTTGTTTAGGCAAAATGTGGCCCTTATAAAATGCCTTCTGACAAAATATACTTATTTGACTTTTTTTTTACTGGGCAAGTGCTAAGCAAAATACAAGCTAATACTAACACTACAAATACAGTTAGACTGCCCATAGACCGTTGAAGGTCTATAGACAATTCAAATGCTCAAGCCCACTACCAGCTGGCAGCGTACTATACTTATTTGACTATATGATTCTATATTTATTTTCGAATGTCGATTAATAGTTTTAATGAATTTTTTTTTGACTATATTACTTATATTTTTTTGTCGGTGGTTGTACCTGCGCGGCTTGGAACCCCCGCTGACACATCGAGAAGAAATTGTCTGTCTAGAGTGAATAGATCTAATTAATAATGCTTTATTTATCTTTCCACGTGCTTTCTTATTTTGATAGGGATTTTTCTTAGATAACGTGCAAAAAATGCTAATTTTAAACATTACATTTCGTCGGGGATAGTGCAATACCGCGAAACACAGGTGAATAACGCGTATCTACACTTCACTTCAATTTACAGGAGAGACAAAAACTGCCTAGTTTCGTAATTTTTGGGTCTAGGAACCACATATCTCGTTTTCTATTGGTCAATTATAATTTTTTAAATAGGGAGGAGCCAACGAAATCGTTGTGTGCGTTGGTACAAAAAAATAGATTTGGCTACATACGTAGTTACGCGGATTAGACCGACGCTACTTACGCGTTATTGCACTATGCCCCAATGATTTGTAATTGTTCTATACCCACCAGATTACGGTGATAAAAAACCGGTTTTTTTTTCGAGTAACTTTCATCCAACACAGACTAATATTATAATAATGACCATTTAAAGATGGTTCTTTTCATGCAAGAAGTCCCCCAGACGCGGCGCTGTCATCGCGCATCAATCACTATCAGTACCTAACATTTCTCGAGCAGCACTTTTAACAACTTTAGGTAGCGTACACAAAACTCTTTAACGATAGCAAATTAATAAAAATCTCACTAGCGTCCAAACTCAGTAACAACACCTGACAACTACAACATGGAAATTTAGTTCCAACGTTTGCCATGGGACTTATTTCATGAAAGCACTCAGTTTTTGCGATTTTACGAATGAACATTGAATTTTATATAGACACCTGTCATCTCGTCTCTACCTGTGACCACTGACAAAGTGCACGAAACGTCATGAATACAAATAATGTAAAAAGCACAGATCTACTAAAAAGTGTAAAACTGCACTGCAGAGAAACGCTGGGTGCGGGCCGTTTCCAAGCGGCCCTTTTGGAGATCGATGGGGAGGCCTATGTCCAGCAGTGGACGTCCTACGGCTGAAATTATGATGATGATGATGTTGAAAACGTGTAAAACACACGCGACAAAATCCATTAATTTCAATGATCATGTACTTAATGCAATCTACGATGGAGCACGCTTGCCGGTTCACTCGCGAGCTCGCAGCTTGAGACACCCAGATTGCGCCAGCCCTATGCTTTCATCAGGGTAGAGCGAGATTTTCTTTCAGCGTGTTTCATTTCTTAAAACTTCCATACAGAAATCGATTCGGGGATAAAAAGTACTCCATGTGCTAATCCAGGATACAAACTAGTTAAATATCGAAATGTTATGCCGTCTACAAACGACATAAGTGCCCAAACACGAGACACCATCAAAATTATATTTTTCGTTGTCTACAAACAACACGAGTATGCCCCGCCGCTTGCCACGCCGGAACAAAAAAACATCAAAGGCGAGGCGGTGTCAAATTTCTGTTCACCACCAGTTCTCGTACGATCACCGAAGTGAAGCAACGTTTGGCGCGGCCGGTACTTGGATGGGTGAACGCCTGGGCGTTGATGGGATGTTGTCTTTTTGCACAATTTTTTTGTACTTTAGTAGCTAACAAGTTATATGGTGGTACGGAACTCTCAGTGCGCGAGCCCGACTTGCACTTGCCCGGTTTTATTGAACGTAAGACTGTATCAGCACAGACGAAAATTCAGTTCATTTTAGAACAGTTCAGTGGTACTGTAGACATTCACATTACAATTTCCCTGAAGCTTCACAAATGGCACTTTTCAGTGGGCACTGACGCAATTGAATAACTTGCCAGGGTGTTGACTGCGCGCCTTGTTTATTAAACATGTGTTATTGCATACGAAGATTAGGCCACTATCCACTAAAAACAATGCGAATTATATTTATGACATTTTAAAAAGTATTTTTTGCAAAAATATAAAAAACCGACTTCTTGTTAAGGGGGTGAAAGTGGAACCTGTTCATAATAATGAGTGTAACGGACCCATTTGGGCTTAAGGGTTCACCACTTTTCGTGTAACTCTGTATTTATTATCCCGCAGAACACGGATAATTTTGCCATCCTTTTAATTTTTCGCCAAATTTTACACCCTTAGACGAGAATCGATTATCATTATGACTAATATTGGGAATAAATTTAATTTATTGATATATATAAGCCAAAAGAGAAAACATATAAAACATATTTATATTTTTTTATACATACATGGATCTCTGTTAAAGAAAAAAAAAGAATTAAAAAAAAAAAAAACATTTAGCAATTGGCGAAGATAGTACAGCATATACACATGTAGCGGTGTGAGCTACACCCTACATATTCTAAACAAGCAAAATTAAGTAGAGCACAGGTGCGCCTCGCTCAGTCGTCTCAACCCCCTCGTCGTGTATAGCCAGAAAATGTAACTAATCTAAAGTAAATTCTGACTTTTACGTAAAATCCTTTCGGGACCCTGCTAAGACAAGTAAATCCACTGACACCCATGAAGGTGGTATCAAAGCTCAACGTGGTGACACCGAAGTTTTTAAATGCATTTCGAGTTGGGGACTTCTCCATGAAAGCAGTGCCGAATTAAGACATTCAATTAACTCATGCGAGGGAAACTCACTCCCAACGAGTGGGAGGATAGAAAAGTGCTTCCCAAAAATATATAACTTTTTAAACGTTAAAAGAGAACAAAAACTCAGTGAATAATGTTTCAATCACCCATAAAGCAGCGATCAATACACAGAAAGCCGACAATAGTGCAAGCGTAGCCAAAATGGAAAAAGAGATCAGCTCGGAGATAGCGACGGTTACGGAGAATATCAGAATTTTGGACCGAAATGCCGCGGCTTTAGTTCGCTCAAACCGAGAGCTTTGTAGTGAACCAGAAGCAAGGCGACAAAGTAAAATACAACAAACGCGACGTATCAAAATTCAGAAAACTAGACGCCCTGCAATAAGTCAGCAATATACTTTTTATAAATCAAACAAATATCAAGCGTTCAAGGACAGACTCTTTACATTGTACGAAGAGATCACAGAACGCCAATTCCAAAAGATTGCCACAGACATGGAGTTGGGAGGTCAAAAACCCTCGCAGATTTTGAGACAAATGAGGGAATTAGAGAGAAATGCCCAGATAAGTGATCAAGCACTCAAAAATCTTTGGATGAGACGCCCATTGTCAGCGATGAGAACAGTTTCAACGGTCAACCAGGAGATGGAAAATCTGGCGAAAACGGCAGAAAGATACCAGAAAATACAAAAGTAGGAGAGAAATAGCAGAAATGTAGCCGTAAGGCCCTGGAAGAGTAAATCTAGTTACTTATCAAGCATTTAAAGAGCAGCTGTCAGTTTTACTATGTGCCTGATGGTAAGCAGTAGCCGCTGCCTATGTAACACTAGCAGTGTTGTCGATGCTATTCCAGCCCAGAGAGGTGGTTATTGAAATTATTTTTGAAACGTTACATATTGAAGCTGGCCGGAAAGCTTTTGGGTAAGGACATTCCACAGCTTGAAGGTCCACGGAAGAATGGAGCTAAATACATATGTGTGCGATTTTTAGCTTTGCAAGGTGAAGATATGTCCCTATAAACTACCTATATAATCAAAGGAGGATGTAGCATGGCAAGTACTTACCAGCGACAAATTTTCTCACAACCCACCCCACCAAAACTTAAAAGGATGCATCTAGTTTTATTTCGTACTAGCTGACCCGATAGACGTCCTGACCAAATTTGTTCGATAGAGTTTTGGTTCATAAAAAGATCCCAGAAATAAGCACTTGCAGTTAGTCTCAAAATTTTAAATTTTTCTACTAATGTTACGAACATTTCAAAAAATTGCCCAATTAGTCTAGCCTGCATAGATTTTTCATATTATACTATTGCTAGCCTGACTCGAGCGATGCGCTGTACAACGAACAATATTTTTTTAAATATTGTGACGCTAATAACCTCAAATGAGACAAACACGGGAATGCCTTAGTAAAGTTATCATTTGTGTTCAAATGTTTCCGTGTTTAACCCACTTTTTCTGAGAAACTTGCAGTGATACTGATGAACTATCTATACATGCAAAAAGGGTGGAAAGGTCACCTGCATCAGGATGAATTCGGCTAAATTCAACAAGCCTGATGCGGTCGCATCCGCTTCACCACCTTACGATATTTTGTTTGTCTGATTTCAGCTAATAAGTATTAGTTACTTTGCGAGGCTGAAACAATCTTTAGATAGCTTTCAGTGGATGAACAACTCAACCCATTATTGAGATTGAGCCCATTGAGAATTCTCTGTTTGAAATATGTTTCAGTGAAGCTTTTTTATTATGCAATAAAATTCATAAGCAAAAGAAAGACGTATGCTTACGACCCTTCACGTTATACGAACGGAGAGGTAATAAGAATTGAGAAAAAAAAAATTGAAAAAAAAATTGCACGTAGCGGGCGTGGCGTCGGACAAATATTTGGAGAATATATTTTTTGTTGTTCTTTTATTATTCACTATCACAAAGAAACACGATAAAATCATTGTCAGCGGTGAAAATAGGAAGATGGATCTAGTATACAATAGTAGATTGTACAACGAGTGCATAAAACAAGTCATTGTAGCAGATACGTTTATCAGCCCGTGTTTATGGCGACGGCAGATATTTTTAGTTCGAGGATAAAATGGGTTTTATGCACGAGTTATACACTCGGATTTTAAATTAAACAGTGCTGTTGTAGTAGGTATCTCTTTAATTAAAATTGACTAAAATTTTTACATAGTTTTTAACAATTTTTATTCGATGTTTTTTCGCTCATTACTGGGCAGTGGGCAGGCTAATGTCAGTTTAGTGGAGTCTTTACTAGAGGCTTCTATAGAGTTTTGGATTCAACATGAAAATACACATTTCCACTCATTATATAACTTACCTATACTCAAGCACATTTACGAATACTAAATAAATAATAATCCACCATTATTATATAATATTAACAATTAAAATAACACAATTTTGAGAAGAAAATATACAATCAGGTGACATGTTTTCTTCAAGTTGGCGTCAAAACTTCTTTTTATTCGACAAAAGTTATGTCTCTACCTAATAATACCCTAATCTATTGTTACTGGGTATTATTAGAGACCTAAGCAAACTTCTTACATGTAATATATAACAAACTGAACCTCTTTGAATAATATTAAAGAGTTCCAGTTTACTTTTATGCACTAGTGCACAGAAAGAAAACTTTTATGCACTAGAGCATGAAACCAGTTTGTATTTTATTTACTCGTACTTTATACTGTATACCTACAAATTATAAAGCCCAATGGACAAGTATTTGTGACAAAATTAATGTAGACTTTACTTATTTCTATAATAAGTAAAGTCTAAGAACCCTAGGTATTTTTACTAGGTATTACTAGGAATTTATTTAATATCAGTTTACAAGTCAATATACAGTTTTAACTTTACTCTATTATAAAAAACAAAAAAAAAACAAAAAAAATTAATTACTTGGTATTACTTGGTATTTTCCCTCTAAAAAACAAGAATTGAACAATTGAAACATGAACATAATACATTAACATCATAACATCATAGCATCATAGAATCATCATCATTTCATGGTGTGAACAATAAAGAGTTAATCAATCATAACATACTAGGAAATAACGGGCTAAGAGCGTTTCGAGACTCGAGACACGCACATGGTAGGGTTCCGTTTTTCATTGCCAGTCATTTAATTGTGGTCACAATAATCATAGTTTACAGAAAAATTCAAAATGACAAATTTCTGGGGATTTCCATATTTATTACTCTTTATTATATCCTTGCTCATAAGCAAGCTCAAAGCCGCACAACGAGCTATGGAGAGGGCTATGCTCAGGGTTTCTCTACGAGATGGAATCAGAAATGAGGATATCCGTATATTAACGAAAGTTACCGACATAGCCCACCGGGTTAGCAAGTTTTAGTGGCAGTGGCCAGGGCACATATCACGCAGAACAAACGCCAGTGGGGCCTAAAGGTTCTCGAATGGAGACCAAGGACCGGTAAGCGCAGCGTAGGACGTCCACCCACAAGATGGACAGACAACCTAAAAGAGACCGCACGGAAACGCTGGATGCAGGCCTCTTCCAATAGGCCCTTTTGGAGATCGATGGGGGAGGCCTATGTCCAGCAGTGGGTGTATCGTTGAGAAAGAATATTAATAGTTGATCCGTTTCAGATGGCCAGTTTAGTTGGTTGGAGTGGCATGACCGCTCCTATGGCTGAAATGGTGATGATGATGACTCTTTTTATACAGCCTTCTGGCGTCAACTGCACAATTTAGTGCAAGTACTTTAATCAGACTATAAACAGAATAATTCAATAAATCCCTACATCAGTACACTTATTGCTGTTGCGAAATGAACCTTCGGCGTTCATATTTATTCAGTTTTCAGGTAAACTAAATAGACTAAACTTGTTGTTGTATGCAGGTGCATCTTAAATAAAACATCGTGGAAGAAACGCAAGTAGGTTCTATTTGTTTGTTTTAGTTTGCATCTTTGCACCCCTCCTCTTCCACTCGTCGTGTTCCCCACCACCTATCATCATCAGCCAGAAGACCTCCATTGCTGAACATAGGCTTCCCCCTTAGAACTCCACTGAACGATAGCCTACCATCTGCATCAACTGGATACCCGCGACCCTCACGATGTCGTCGGTCCATCTAAATCATTCTAAATTGATCTAAATTGAAGGCATACCTACAATCGCCACACAACGTCTACAACGTTTCCAGTTTGTGGTCTCC
The DNA here is from genome assembly GCA_914767915.1 of Agriopis aurantiaria. Taxonomy (NCBI): domain Eukaryota; kingdom Metazoa; phylum Arthropoda; class Insecta; order Lepidoptera; family Geometridae; genus Agriopis; species Agriopis aurantiaria. The sequence continues at coordinate 7,475,472 of OU612004.1, forward strand.
ACTCAAGAACACATCGGCTATTGGTTCTTCGAGTGATGTGGCCTACCCATTGCCACTTCAACTTGCAAATTTTAATAGCTATGTCGAGAATTCTGGTTCTTCCCACCCATCAGTCTCTCCTTAATGATCTTACGCCATCTTCCTCTAGTCTATGTGACATGCAGCGCATCGTACACTGATGGGTCTAAGGTTGTGCGAATCTGGTCGGACCAACGCATTAGATTGCGGCCTCGAGATTGTATGCCATCGACTTTGCCTGTGACTATAAGCTTTTCTAGATTATCGCTGTCTTTCCTGGCTATATGACCGAAGTACTCCAAGATACGCTTGAGATCATTGTACACATTCTCGTATAATTTTGTACCCCGGAGAAAAAGCTTATCCCAGGACAGAACATAATTTGCAATGGCATATTTTATACCGGCTTCGAGACACAACATGTGCGAATCGGGTTTAGCCGATCCTCCGATGGAACTGTTTGACTGTGGTGCCACCTCCCAAACCATTGCTGTCCTTGACCATATTTGAGGGAAAAGGACGCCACACGACGCTGCCGCAAGAAGGAGCCTTTTAGCGAGCGTGAGTGCTCTGGATATACATACTAGTTAGCAGTTACAAGTGAAACCAATAAAAGGGTGTCATTATGTTCCACATCATTACCATCAAAACATACAAACCTCTTACACAGAATAGCTAACAGTAACTACTACATTTAAATAACACACGTTGAACTTTTTGGGCACATTTACTCCATTGTACTTATAATTCCATTGTGGGTAGTTAATAAACCGTGAGTTTTGAAGCCGCCTGCGTTGTCTGTTGGACAAGGTGGAAAAAACTAGTGAACATGAATGACCGATGTACGATATCCTTCATATACATGGTGTTTTGATTGACCTTGTTTTCTGACAGCTTAGGTATGGCCAGAGATGTAAGGAGTTGTAGAACTTTGACGAGGCGGTGATAATGCTGCCAGCATGCTGGGTACGCTGCCAACTGATAGTGAGCTAGAGAATTTGTATTGTCTCTAGACCTTCAACGGTCTATGGGCAGACCAACTGTTTTGTTAAATATGCCAAGTAGTTTAGGTTTTTAGTGTTAGCTTGTATTTAATTCAGTTGATTAAAGATTTCAGTGTTAAAAGGTGTTTGGTATACAACCTGGCCTGACCCATTGTCCTTGATTTGCCGGCGCTGATATGAGCAGGGTGGACATTGTAAAGGCCATGAGGCTTCGGTCCGGTCACATTCTACTCAACAGATTCCTACATCCGATTGATAAATCTGACTCGCCTCAACGACTGCAACGAGTGTGGGGTGTTCGAAGATGTGTGTCATGTTGTGATGGATTAAGTACGGATAGAGGCTGAAAGGTTCGATTTCTACCAGCATCATTATCATTATCAGCCTATCCAGTTCCCAATGCAATTCACCAACATGCACTGGGCCAGCATGGTGGATTGGGGCCCATCCTTTATCTCTGAGAGAAGGCCTGAGTCCCAGCAGTGGGAACGTGATAGCCTGAAACGATGAATGATATAAATACAATAATACGACTTTTAGTTGATCTAATTATTTATGACTAGCGGCTTGCCCCGGCTTCGCACGGGTATAGATATATAGCCTATGTCACCCGGGGATAGTGTAGCTTCCCAACAGCGGAAGATTTTTTTAAATCAGTTCAGTAGTTTCCGAGCCTATTCAATGCAAACAAACAAACAATAAAATCTTTCCTCTTTATAGTTTTAAAGTTTAGAAGTATAGATGAAGCCAATTTTATTCAAAAATATTTGTACAGGTTTCCACGACACCCTGTACCATCCACGTCGCAAGCCTACAGCGGTTAAGGCCAAGCTGCCGACGCTGGCGGGACATCGGACGTCACAATGGAAGGAATGGCCCTTAATTCACAAATCCACACGTCTACTGGCCACACCGCGCGTGAGCACGGCTCTATGAAAGTTCTAATGTCACAGAATAAGCTGGAGTTTAAATGAAACTCTTGGAAGAACACACAAAAGTTAAAGTAATGCAATAATTATGCGTATAAATCTAACTATAAAAAATACTTGAAAATAAGTTTATAACCGAATGATTTAAATGTTGGTTAATAACTGAATAATAAACTTATCACACCAGCTAAATACTTGTCACTAACTCGAACTATATTCCTCTCTCGAACTATTTCTCTTGATGAATTAATTCCAAGGAAATTATGTGTGACTTGAGAATGGACATCCGATACATTTTATTTTAAAAATACTTTTTGAAATTGTTTGGACTATTTAATTTAATTCTATATTTATTTATTTTTATTAAATTTTATGGCATTCTTGATTTGTACGCCTACTAGGTAAACATGATGCATAAGTTTTTTAATGTGTGTATGATTTAATGAAAAAAAAAAAAAAAATGAAAAAAAAATTATTACTGTATAAACATTCACAGATATTTTAACAGAAATGAAATGAATTTTTAATGATGATAATTTAATGATGTGTATTGTGCAAATAAATTATCTTAATCTTTAAAAAATGCGGTGAAACTAGATAGTCGTAGGTCACCACGAGACGCATTTAGTTAGTCATAATCTGCATCGTTAAAATCCTATTCGTCAAACACGCAAAGCAGAAGCTACCATAAATTCATTAGAATCTCAACAAAAACTTTGTTAACCACAACATCTAGTTCACACAAAGCACTAGTTTCACTCACAATTAGGAGCAGCGAATAACAAATGACCCAACATTAACTTCGCTTTTGAACCCATTTGTACTAACGACATGATTTATTCGCTCCCATTATTCGTATTAGCTGGATTTAGAGCGTGCTAAAATGTTGTTTACATTTTTTTGAAGGTTGAGGTCACGTTTGTTTGTAAATATTGGTAACTTTTGTCTTGTTAAGGCATTTTAATTATAAAAATGTTATGACGTATGCTTTTGTCAACATGAAAGTCCAGATATTTTCTGAAATGGGTGTTGGAATCATACTTTCTGTAGTTTTTGAATACAACGTTTAATACTTTGATTAGTAAAGTATTCAACATACTTTTTTTTTATCGAGACTGAAACGAAGAAGATTTATGCCCTGCAGTCTGCAGATTTACCAAACTAATTATTACCCGCTGCGCTTGTACCTAAGAATGTCTATAGAGTCTCATGTAAAGTGAAAGTATAATATATTATTGAGGAATAAACGTAATGAGGTTCCGATCATGATGATGATGTAAAAGCCCCTAAAATGATCACAAAGCCCCTAAAATTATCACATTTTAAGTAACACTTCATTTTAAGATAAAATCCGGTATCCCACACACTTTCGTCCAGCCGTACCATCCAATAGGTGTTCCCATCCGTCAAATCTTGTCCACAATATGGTCAAGCGTGTTGCATTGTGAAGAAATGAGGATTATCGTCGAGCCACAGAATATTTAAGAGTTAAATAGTCAAGCCCAATCGGTAGAGGGCAGTTGGAGGCGATTTTTTGCTAAATTAGTTATGAATAAGTGCGCTGTGCGCTTGTAGAGAAAGGGTTTAGGGATGAAACGAGTAACAATATTATCGATAGTCTGTATTTTTTTCTAATTATCGATATTCTTTTAAAACCAGTGTTCCGTCCACTATCGGAAGATCGCCGACATGCAGTAAATAACTAAATAAATTTAAAACGCCCTTTCAGCCTTTTCGCCCTTTTTTATTGGTTGTGACTTATAAAATACTCAAAAGGCAAATAATAACTGAATATTTATTTACTTTTGGATTATTAACTGTGTCAGCGATCATCCGATTGCGACCGGACTGTAGATAGTTATTTAGATACCTACTGGAAAATAACGCCTACTTATTAGAATAACTTATAGGAATCTAACCACAAATAGGGTTACACGGAACGGTTGCAGTAAGTTGAAAGGAGATCGTTGTACCTAATCATCATTTAAACAAAAATACTGCGGGGGTTATGGTTACGGAACCAACCCCATAGTCAAGTTTTTTTGCTGTTTCATAGAAATATGTCATTCACACTTAACGAAACGTTATGGCATAGCTTTTTTGTTAATAGGTATATAGGATAGATCTACTTTTGGCCACTAGCTCGCCTGATGGTAAGCGACGTTGCGGATAAGAATGGAACACGTTGATCTAGAATATATCTATTCACAGATGCCTAGATTGTAGTTCTCAGGAAACAAGGAGGACGGCAGGGAGTTCCATTCTTGGGCAGTACGTATCATAAATGACGACCCAAATCGCTGAGTTGATCCTATAGTAACAAATGTTCTTGACGTGTGACCTTCTTTCGGCTTATTACCACCGTTAATAGTTAATAGTCTTATTCGAAATAAAATTAAATCAGTTCACATTTTCACCTAACCTATCCCACTTGTAATGCCTAATGTCAACTAAAACTTTAGTCAAAAAATATGAGTCATATAGTCAACGAAATAAAAATAGACTAACCACATTCCTAAAAGTTTTGACGTGAAACTCCAAGTAACATCGACTTTTTCGCATCACTATCCTAGAAAAAATGCGGATATGTCGCAAAACCACCTTGCCTTCCATTGACCACCGGGTATTTTGACAAAAAAAATATACAAGCTCGAACAATTGCACAGATGATGGATTAACAATATGCACTTTTGAGTGTAACATAGAATCATCATCGTCGTCATCATAATCAGCATATACCTACTAGTCTACTGCCTCTCCCAAGGTATACCACTCAGCCCGATCTTCGGCTTTTCTCTTCCAGCCACTGCCGTCTTACGCACATCGTTACTTCAAAGAGTCTCTGGGAATCCTATACTACGTTTGCTGTTTCATGGTCTCCACTCTAGAACTCGGCTACCCCACTGGTTATCGGTTCTGTGGCAGATATAACCGGCCCTCTGCCACTTCAGCTTGCTAATACGCTGAGCTATGTCGGTAGAACATGGATTCGATGCTCAGCAAAAGTGGAAAAGATTTTTTATTTTATTTATCATCATCCATTTTTCATCGGGACTTGATTCGAGTTCGAGTTCCAGTGATAACCGTAATAAAAGACTAACGAAGGAAAGAAGGTAGATAGTTTTGTCTGCACCTAATTTTGAACTGTTCGACCAACCACCCCCGCATTCTACAGTCTTCTCGTAACCTGTGTAACTATGCCGACTATCGGGAGCTCCTTCCACAAGCTTACCACGGTAAATACCCCGTTAGTAATTATATAACTGTAAGAACTTTTGTTCCACTTATGATATTTCACAAAACATCACAAGTGGATTTGTATTTTGTAGGTGCAAGAATCAGGTTCTTAGCACACAATCCCCCGCAATCCTTAACTCAGTCTGAGATATGAGACTGAGATCAAGTAAAGCTCTAACAAACTAACTATTGCGAGAATCATAAGTAGGTACAATAAAGCGACGTCTCAACGCCAACATCACTAATATTACAGTTATTCTCCATACTAACCCTTACTCTTCTAAGTAGGTACATCAATTATCACGCACGTGCATACAATCATCCTATGTTCCATCACCCTGACCATGTCCCATCATCATAAAGTCCATACCCCGGCTCAATTACACCATCATTTATCATCTCACGTGTTTGGATCGGTGAACACAGCCGAGGCGTTATTTGTATGGTTTGCAAACATGCTCGTATAAATCATTAATCATTGCTGCTTTGCCTTGGAAATTTTGCGGCTTCCAAGCAAAAAAAGCAATTAAATATTTTTTATCAAAATTTTTACTGAGCCTAATTTTTTGCTAAATAAACTCAATTTAAAGTTTTAATAAAACTAACTTCTGCCTGCGGCTTCGCTCGCGTAGTGAATTGATGTACTTGTTCACATCACTCGGCAACTTTGATCACGCTCCCGTTCCTTCTCGTGAAAGCATATTATGCTACGATATCATGTAGAAATAATAACTATGTTCACATCCTTGACTAGATGTTCCACGATAGTTACAATCTGGGTGTCTTCTAGTCTCAATTGAATAATTGAATTGGTTTCTTCTCGACAAGCGTGCTCCATCGTAGACCGCATCATCGCCAAACATCAGCCGAGTTGGCGGCCCAAGGCAACACTGTTTTCGAATTAAAATAAATACATATAATTCAACGATAAATCCGTGTAGAGCCGAAAACTGAAGTTTCTAAAAACGAAGTGACAATGGCATCGATTCTGATGTACTCTAAACTAAACTAAATTTGACAGCTCTAAAATTGTTGCCATCCTTCTCTCACATATTAAAATGAAAAGAGAGGCAGATAATTTTAGTCCTGTCAGATTGGTTTAGTTTACAGAATCGTAAGTCGTGGTAGCCGTCGTAGCCCATTTGGGAGACCGCCATACTTGAAAGCGTGAGGTCGCGGGTTCAAACCCCGGGCCCGTACCTATGAGCTCTTTAGAGCTTATGTACGGATTTTCATACCACTGGCTTTTTGGCAAAGGAAAACATCGTGAGGAAACCTGCATACGTACGGAGAAGGAATTCAATGGCGTATGTGAATCCACCAACCCGCACTGGGCCAGCGTGCTGGATATGGTCCAATCAACCTTTCGGGGTAGGCTAAAAGTCCAGCAGTGGACTGTTAAAAGGCTGATTATGATGATGATGATGATAGAATCGACACCAATGACCATCAATCTGACCAGATGTCAGTTAAACAAAAAAATTAGAATGTCACGTGCAAGCTAACGCTATGCGCGGGAATTCAGCGAATAGTCGCGAACACTTTCCGCCTAGAGCGAAATTAATATTATTTAAATGAATTCTACTTGTGAACTTGTATTAGTAAACGTAATACAAGTTCACAACAATCTGTGCAATAGTAATGATGACATGGCGATAGATATCATGGCGATGATATAAGAAGCGAATCTGCCTGAAGCGTGAGACTGATTCACCACTGCATATCAAAGGTAAACCACGGAGAATAGCGCTAGTCATAAATAAATAAAATAAATATAAAATAAATATTTTTGGGACTTTTTTGCACACACCGTCATCTGACCCTAAACTAAGCAAAGCTTGTGATATGGCTGCCAGAGACTGATATACATACATATATAGTTTTTTAAATACATACTTAAATAGATATTAACAACGAGATATAGAACAAACACAAATGTTCATCACACAAATGTTTGTCCTATGTGGGAATCGAACCCACGCCCTCAGGCTCAGAAGGTAGGTTCACTACCAACTGGACCAACGGGCTATCTACTGTACCAACGGGCTATCTATAAAGAGTTCACTACGAGCATAATTTGACCCGTTTCTAGTGATTTATCATGTAACAAGGAAAAACTCTTGCTGAAAATCAAACTGTACATGACTCTATCATGACTAATTGACAAAGGTGCGTAATTACGCACGTAAACTGTATGTTACGTCAAAGGTGAATCGTAAAAGAACATTTCCAATTTAGGATAAAGATTTACATAAACATAAGTAGGTACCTTTATTAGAACTTATCCAACGCTGCACAGTGGTCTGGAAAACGATTATCTCGGACCAAAATGTAAAAAGGAGATGCCACCCAAAATTTCAATTATAATCACAAAAATGGTTGCAAAAATGTAATTTAGTATATTGTCATTTTAATTTCATGTTTAGTGGTGCAAAACTGGGTGAGTAGCTTCTATAGTATTAGTATTCTTGGGTGGCAAGATTAACCGGCAAGAATGGACTCTTAAGTGGGTATTCAAGTATTTATTTAAAAGATTATACAGATTACCACCACTATTACGTCTTTTGTTGGATATTTTCCTTTAGTCGGTTTATTTGCTCAACCAACAAGGTTTATGTAAGAATATCAATTCATTTTAGATTTCTTTTTGGTAGTTCGTGTTGTCATAATTCATTCCAAAAACCATGCATTATAAACATGAATTTGCACAAAATCAAATTTCGACCAATAATCGACATCATTGGAAAGTTTAATTCATGCGTCGTTCGTGCATAAATCATAAATCATGTTATATATAAAATAATTGTTTTTTTTTTTTTTTTTATGGATTAAATTTTCCAGGTAAATCGTTCCCATGTTAATTATGATGGTTTATCAAATTTTCTAGGAGATCGCAACAAAAATTAACGTCGAATATATTTCATTTAAATTATTATTTGAAACTCGAATATAGTGGTTTATAGTGGAAATTGTAAAAAAAAATGAGACAATTATTTAAATTATTATTATTATTTTTTTTTTTTTAATATTCCGACTTCAAATTAGTAATAACTCGAACAAAATTATTCGTATTATTAGAGCTGGTTAAAAACGACTGAAAATTAATTAAAATGTTGTGGGTGTTTTTTGACAGTTTTTCTATTATTATAAAAAAGAATTACGAATGTTGGAGTAATCGGTGTAAATATAAGTAATTTAAAAAACCGGACCAAGTTGAGAATTAGAGTAGCTTAATTAAAAAAGGAAGGTTTATTAAGTTTTTCAGCTCAGTTAACATTCAACCAACCAAAAAACCAGTTTGTGACTAATAAGATTTTTTCCTCTAAAATGACATTTCTGAAATTTTAATCTTTATTTGACAAATCCAGGAAGACTTATATTACGAGTATAATTCGATTGCCACAATTGTGTCTTCAAAATAAGAAACCGGCGGCGCTAAGTTTAGGAAACGATAATCCCAAGAGAGCAACCCTTGCAGAATGAAAAAATATGTCAATTTTTTTCATATTTCGAAGTGATGTTAGATATTTTTTTTCTAAATATGTTTGTCCAGATTATTGTTGAATGGGCCCATTGTGCGCGTGTAATGTGCAGGAAGCTATTGAGTGCAATTGTCCACGCTTCAATGGGTATTGGTCATTCTGTGTTCACATTAACATAAGAAAGTGGGTATAAAATGATGCGCTTGAAAAGAACAGTCGATTTAGAAACTGGCATTTGCATTCGGGATCGTCGAGGACAGTTGAATTGTCGAGTTTCCTGCTTGGTACTTTTTTTATTTGCTTGCGTTTGACCGCCATCTCCCATATCGCCGGTTATTTACTTTATGTTATTCTGCACTCGTAAAGGGCAGACTCTTTGTACACAGTTTTTATAATAATTTATTTCTGATTCGCCTGATTTTAACCAATGATACGGTCTAAGATGGAGCACGCTTGTCTATAGAAGAAACCGATTCACTCGCGACTTGAAGACACTCTGATGTTCACACAATAAAAGTGTAATCAAAGCGCTTCATAGCCCAGTAGAAATCGACATTAACATCGCATAGCTTCTTTAAAATTACTGTTAAATGACACGTTAATTTTGTTCTGTAACAATAACCGCAAATTAATGTTAGAAGCATTTAAGTGGCAGAAAAACTCTGGCATCAGAGCTATCCACTCGCCTAAACGATCATTGTAACCATTTATAGCCTGAATGCTCGGATTTTCTTTTCCCGTTGTTTTACATATTCATCATTACATCGACTCAAAGGGTGACTAACGCACCACGCTCATTTAGAAATCTCCACATCCACCACTCTACATTTCTACTACCTACATCGGTTCTGGGATCTGGTGTCAGAAATTACCGAGTTGACCTCCACTTTAGCTTGCTTTAATCAAAAATATAAATGTATTTATTTCCAGACCACATGATCCTCAGCTTATAACTAAGAGCAAAATTTAAAACTATAATAGAAATAAAACTAATAATTTTAAATTTGTGCAAACAACTTCAAACTCCTTCGTTGGCTCTTTATTGACCCTTTGTCTGCACAAAATGCCTAAATATAGGCGAGAAGGGGTTCTCAGCTACAGTTTTTAGGATATTGTTGCTATTATTCTATAGTTTACTAACTAACGAAGATACCTTTTCCCCAAACAACAGCATGAAAACTGAAAAATGCCGATATATATGCCCGATGAAATTTGGGCTTGAGCAAACATTTTTCAGGCGCTACAGGAAGAGGTAGTCTCAACATTATCCTAATTTTTTTATTTTACTGGAGTCTTAGGGTATATGGCGGGTATAACATTATTATTATATCAGCTGCTGCAGGGCAAAAGCCCCTCCCTTCCATCCTATTTCTCTCTGTTTTGGGCAATTTGAGTCCAGTCTTTTAAGTAGGGGTCCAGTTCGTCCCTCCATCTCCGCCTGGGACGTCGTTTGCCATCCTGTGGAAGCCACTGTAGCGTGGTTTTGGCCCAACGATCCCTCGACATTCCACTGACATGATCAGCCCGGTATAACACCATCATCATTTCAGCCAACAGCAAAGGTATAACATACCTGGCACAAACTTAAACATTTATGTACCTAAGTAATAAAATGCGCCAGGAATAATATTGACCGTGCATTGCTAACAATACTGAGTACATATTATCATAACTGAGAGATTGTATCTCAAAATTAACGAGTGCACAGAGTTCACGGGTCGTTGGCATACTTTGAAGATTTTTGCAACTTTGTGACTCATACAAGTCATACAATACTGGCTGTATTTGTAAGTAAACCTCTAAAAGGAACCAGATCTTATGTCAAAGAAACATACTTAAGGGAATTAAAATATGGTATATTGGCAAAAAGTGATAAATTAACTAGAGAACATATATATTACTAGCTGCGCCCCGCGGTTTCCACCCGCGTAGTGATGAAAAATGGTGATGGTGGTGATGATGATGATGAAAAGCCTATGTCACTCTCTGGCTCTTGAACTATACCCATGCAAAAAATCAGGTCGATCCGTTGCTCTGTTGCTGCGTGAAAGAGGAACAAACAAACCAACAAACATACACACTTTCGCATTTATAATATTAGTATGATACAGGTTCAACTAACGGTGTACCTACTAAGCCGAAAAGGGTCAATAATCATTATCATCATCAGCCAGAAGACGTCCACTGCTGAACATAGGCCTCCCCCTTTAACCTCCACACTGAACGACAGCCTGCCTTTTGCATCCACTGGATGCTAGCGACTCTCAAAATGTCGTCGGTCCATCTAGTGGGAGGCCTACCTACGCTGCGTCGTGGTCTCCACTCGAGAACCTTTCTTCCCCATCGGTTATCGGCCCCATTGCCACTTCAACCTGCAAATTTTAACAGCTATGTCGGTGACTCTGGTTCTTTGGCGAATTAAAAATCCGAGCATAGCTCTCTCCATTGCCCGCTGTGTGACTCTGAGTTTTTCCAAAAGGCTAACAGTAACAGTAACAGTAAGGCAATAATACCCATCATATTATATTGAACAACTTTTACTATGTGACCAACCCTAAAACTGATAAAAAATACCAGCTGTTCCATACATTTTGTCGAGAGAGAGTAGAAGGGGGTCGCCCCTTCGCTTATTACTCTCTTTTTGCGTAGCCGCGTAGAGATGGTACTGGCGCGTTCCTATCTCTTCCCTCACAAAGACATGCCGCTGAAGAGGGTTTGCGGAGGGTTTTTTAGTAGCACTATAACTTGTATTCACGGTACTTGCCTCGACTTGAGGTATTACCTCAGATCGGATAAACAAGTGCGATATGGTAAGGTGGCGTGGCGGGTGCGAACGCATCAGGCATAAATCAGACTTGATGCCTTTAGTCAAACTGAATGAAATGAAAAATGAACCTGCAGATAACCTTGCCGTCCTAATTTTGGATATGGAATTTTACCTATTATATATTGGTGTCGTTGTAAGTCTCTTAGTGCGTGAAAAATTAGCAAATTATAATATTACATTTAGTAGAAAAAATTACTTCCAGTTCTTGCGTTAAGGGGTTTAAAAGCGGGTGGAACACGCAGACATTTGAACACGAACAATTAATTGATAATAAGTCATATCTTTTCGTTTTTCGTTCTTGTTTTTCTAATCTGAGGTAATACCTCAAGTACCTCAACGCATAAGCATAACTTTCTGGCTCAACGCATTAGCATTGCCATTCAACGTGGTAATGCCGCCAGCATGTTGGGTACGCTGCCAACTGGTAGTGGGCTTGAGCATTTGGATTGTCTTTAGACCTTCAACGGTCTATGGGCAGTCTAACTGTATTTGTAGTGTTAGTTTTAGCTTGTAATTTGTTTAGTTAATAAAGGCACTTGCCCAGGAAAGGCAAGTACCTAGAATACAAGTTATAGTGCTAATTTGATTCTTGAAATGGAAATGAGTAAGATGTTCTTTTTCCGCATAAAGTTAAGTATGTCAGTCAAACAAAGGCATCTTGCCTTCTCGAATTCTAAACTTCACGGTGACTTCACGGCTTATAACGGGGGCAGCAGGATCTATGTTAATTAGTATAGGCTGTATAGGTGGAACAAAAGTGTTCATTGCGGTAGTGCTAAACAAAACATAAGCTAACAAATACTTAATACCTAAACTACTTAGTCTATTACTTCATCAAAACTCGCGTGATGATTGATTATAAATTATCCTTTCCTTTAATTATCATTTTTATTGGCCTTGGCATCGCCAGTACGCGGGCGACCGTCTCCAGAATCGCGCGTATTCTCTGAGGACCGATAAAACATCATCGGGAGTGCAAGCCGGTGTTATAATAATTTGCTTAGTCTATTTATCAAATAAAATTAATTAATAAAAAAAAATATTGAACTCGCTTTTTTTAGCGTAATGTAATTTTTTTATTCTTCTCACCAAACCCTTTAATTAGATATCCATTATCATGATGGTAGATAAGAAAATTTTGTCCACCATCTTGGGGCAACCGCCATATTGAATTGAGTGTAACGTCATTTTATTTATTGTATTTCTCTCAGCAACATAAATAATAACTGGTTCGCCATCATGGGAGTCCACCATATTGGATATGGAATGACGTCATTTAGCTAAACGCGTATGCAAAATTTCAGCACAATCAGTTAGGGATAAATTTTCTAAAATTCAGTTGCAAAATTTGACCCTTAATAATTCATCATCATCATCATCAGCCAGAAGACGTCCACTGGACACTAACGTGGACTGGACTGGACAGTGGACGTCCTTAATAATTAGGGCATATTAAATAAAAGCTTGCAAAAACTACCATGACCCCGTCCGCCGCGGGCTACGCAAACTGTACCACGGGTGAGTTACCATCCCGTTGGCGAGCATTCAGCTCGAAAAAGTGTAGCTAATAATAGGTTCTCGGCGCTGTCCATTCCTGGTGTTCCCATGATAACTCTTTGTAGCCACATATATTTATATAATATATAATCCAATATTATCTACATTTATATAAAAATTAATCCCTATTTACCTTGGTCACACCATAACTTGAGAGCGACTTTACTGATTTCATCCATCTTTTTTTTATAAGTTTTTTAATACTTTGTAGAAGGTTCGAAAGAAAGAGAAAAAGAAAGAAAAATTAGGAAAGTTGCGCAGAAAATTGGAAAATTTCAGAAAACCTAACAACGATTTTACCTCGCGTTTGAAACCGCAGAGCGCAGCTAGTAATTATATAATCAAATCAAATCAAAATCGTTTATTTGCATAAATATAGGTAGGTACAGAGTACAGGTGTTAAATTTAAATAGTTGTAGCACTATAGTACACACTATAGTATAGTATTTTGCACGTTCAACAAGGGCTGAATATTCAGCCCTTGTTGAACGTGCAAAATATAAAATTATCACTAATTAGTTAAAAACAGTCGATTATTATAATATTTTTGACAGCAATATAAGTAGGTAACAGACTTCCTCTTTAACCGCATTCAACATATAATATTAAAATAACATGCAATTCAGAAAATTAAAATTCATCAAGTTAACGAAAACATGTCCAGAAATAATTATATAATACCTAAGTTACATTAAATGTCAAGAATTTATATTATTGCTTATCAAATCATTATGTAAATAAAATTTATAAACATTTATCCCTTATAAAATCCTTATCCTTAATCCTGTCTAATGTTGTGTTCCTACTCGTTGATGAGGAAATTTTGTAAATAGAGTAGATGTCTGCTTACAAACTGCTATGCAGTTGGGCAGAGTTGTGTAACAATAAAATTTATAATAATCAATAAGATTTAAAAAACTTTTTTTTGCTTATAATTCTGACAAATTATCCAATACTATAAGCACTAAAAACGCCAATCATTAACAATGTATCTTACCTAATAGACACTTCCGCAAGCCACTTTCCTGTCTGTCATTACGGAGACAATACTCGGCTGTTGCAGCAAATTGCTGTAGGTAGATGTTTATCACAAATTACAGTACTTATCGCTGACTACCGTGATAGTTTAAAACAGTGTTTTACCGTGAAGGAAGCTGGAAATTCTGAGATTCTGAGAAAAGTTTCATTAGCCATTTCACTCAACTGAAATGGCACTCTACCACGCCACCCCTCCGTGGATGCTTACCTATCCAGCAGTGGACTAGTATAGGCTGATTATGATGATGATGTTATTAATGAAATGTGGTATAGTTCTTGTGGTGTGGTCGCCTGGACTACGTGAGAAACATTTCTTTATGTCCGTTCTTTATTTACGGATCTTTAGATTATATAGACAAAAGACCAAAACACCTGTTTTTTTTAAATAAAATGGTTTAGGTTGTATAGTGTTAGCTTGCATAATTATGTTTAGTTAAAAATGCACTTGGCCGTTGAACAAAACACTAACAATTTAATAGAAAAAAACAGATAGGTAACCTGTTGAAGGGCCAGAGGCAATTCAAATGCTCAAGTCCATCAGTTGGTAGCGTAGGTACCTAGCATGCTGACGGCATTACGCTTGTACGGCATTTAGTGGGTGGACGTCCTACGCTGCGCTTACCGGTCCGTGGTCTCCATTGGATAACCTTTCGGCCCCATTGGCCACCTGTACTGCGTGATATGTGCCCTGCCCACTGCCACGTCAACTTGCTAATCCGGTGGGCTATGTCGGTAACTTTCGTTCGTCTGCGGATCTCCTCATATCTGAAAGGTAAGTAACTTGTAAGTATCACTTGACATTAAAAGCAGCGATGTTTATTATCAAAGTCATTAAAATAACGACTACTATCTTGGGAGAGAAATATCCTATCGTAAGATAAAATCTACCAATAAAATCCGAGATGGAGTAAACAGCGCGGAAGCAGCTAGCGCGACCACTTCCCGGCTTTCTCTTCCGTGTGGAAACTGTTTCCCTGCGGCTGTTTTCCACGCAAGATTTAGGTGCTGAGACTTATAATATTTCGTTGTTTGGAAACCGGTAAATACCATAAATTGTTTTAAATATAGACGCGTGATACAAACCATTGCAAAAACAATAATATTAGGTTTAAGCGATAATTACTCATTGAAATTTAACACTATGGTTTCTATGGTATGAAGTACGGCAACCGCCAATTATGCCTCATTTCAAGAAATTTTGGTGGGTGATCATTTACCATCCACTAAATGCGCTCCCATAAAGGCTACCACAAATTGGCACCGGAAGGCAACATTGGCGTGCGTGGCTTAGGGTGTCGTGTTAGGGAGAGATGTGATGCACATTTACTAAACGGCGTTATGCCCTTTAACACTTCCACCCTGGAGCTTAGGTTCTTATCTTTTGCGGTTTGCACCCCCAGACGGCTGGTTAAGGCAAGCCAGGGGTCGGGGTCTCATTTCGCCCCATGGAATCATCATAATTATTTCATCACAATTTCCAATTAAAGTGTACGACCACAATCCTGTATATCATCTACATAAAACGTTTCACTTGGCACGAAACATAAAACTCAGGCTGTTTTTACGGCCACAGTAAACTAGTTCACAGGGTGCAGGGCCCTGCACTATTAATAGAATATGGGGCAAGACTACGTAGCGGCTAGATATTTTATCAGGATTTACTTTACTAACTTCTTTCAGCAGATTTGATATTTTAGTTGAAAAATTGAAAAACTATCTTGCTAACTACTTGTAATCAGGTATACGGGTTGCCTTGATACAGGCTTTGCCTAGTAAGGCAACGAGCAGGAATTATTATTTTAAGTAATTTAGTTGGAAATAAAACTATTTTTTAAGTTTCGGTTTTACCAGTATAAGTAACAGGTAAAAATTAGAAAAAAAATCCCAGGAAAATTCGGAAGGTAATCAGTTTAGAAAAGTAGGAAGTAAGTATTAGTTTGTTCATTTGTCGCTACAAGTTTCTTAGTGTTCGTGAAAAATTTGTAACTGTGTCGTACTTTAGCGGTGATAAAATTTATGAAAAACGGAGACATTTTAACATGAACAATAATTATTGCACTAAGACATTTCTTCCTTATTAGTCTGATCTGTGGCTTGCAAAATTTGACCTCAACAAACCAACAAACATTGCAAGTAAAATAAAATAACTAATAAAAAAGAACTACTTAAAAACAAGCTTTTAGGTGTCACCATATTGAAATTAATTGACCCCAAACTAAGCAAAGCTTGTGATATGGCTGCCAGAGACTGATATACATACATATATATTTTTAAATACATACATACTTAAATATATATTAACACCCAGATATAGAACAAACACAAATCACATAAATGTATGTCCAAGATGGAAATCGAGCTCACGCCCCCAAGCTCAGAAGGCAGGTTCACTACCGACTGAACCAACGGGCTATCTAAACTAATCAAAATAGACAATAAATTAATAAATGCATTTATTCCAGATTAAAAATCCATATTATAAGAAATTAATAATAATTTAAAAACAAAAAAATTAAGTACTTAAAAACCAGGTCTGACGTGAAGCTCGTTCCTCCTCGTAATTAGATTTCTGTTGTTGTGGCCCCCCGTTTTTGTTTATTTTATGTATATATTTTCTATATACGATTCCTAACGGTTCCACGGTTCCTAACGGTTTATACGGTTTTCTATATACAATAATTCGGTCCAATCTTTCAACTTCATTTCTATATGAGAATCAAGTTCCCTGGTTCTAGTCCTAAGCAGTGTTTGTCGCCTAGAGGTCGCACATGCCTATGCAAAATGTCGCTGTCCTTGTAACAGAAGGACTGACATGGTTACTCATACAGACTTGCGCGGAATACAAACGTAACAAGTAATGAACGCATATCCTGTCCTATATACTATTTATACCCGGGGAAAGCCAAGACATATTTTTTAATACTGGGGGTATTGCTACTATCTAACCCACAGAAAAGAGAAGTAAATAGAATGGAAATTAGAAGGAATATCTGTCACCAGGCATTATGACAGAACCTTGATTGAAAATTCTTATTTATGTCAACGCGTCGAACTCCGCATCCAAAGAACTTCCTTACCTTTTTGGGTTAAGTCTCAAAGTTCTTTGTCCGCATCACAGTTGCTAACTGATTTCGAATGACTGACGTTTCGTTTATATGGGTGCAACTGGCTAGAAAGCCTTGACAGCCGTTCTAATTTAAACAAAAAATCTGTGGTCTAACCAAGTTAGTGGAAATATATTCATGGATATCAATGAATACTCATCATTATGATCAACTTTTAATATGGGACAAAACATGAACTATCCCATGTTATAAAACAGAAAACATTCATCAGCCTATTCGCGCCACGTCCTAGGAACGTGTAACATCCGTTTGTATGTACTATTTAATACTATTTGCAATTCATGTTAGCTATTGTAGGATCCGAACTAGCAATTGAGAATGGATATGAATCAGAGAAGAAAGTATGCTAATATTAAATGAAAGATTTTCGTGGAAAAATATGGTGCAAATTGGATACAGTGTTAGTGTGGATTACTACATAGGTACCATAGAATCTATGAAGAGCATGCTAACTTACCAGTAACCCTGGCCTGTATATCAAGGATGGTCCTATTTAAATTTGAATTTGAAATTAGATGACAAATCCCGTTTATTGAACTTTCCGTGAAATTTCAAAGAAAGATTTCATTTGAAAGATTTAACGAAAAAATTACAACATTTGACCATCCTTGATATACTCGTACAGGCCTGGTGAAAATTAAAATAATGCAAAATAAATTATAAGAACAGTTTTTGTTATTATTACTCACGTATGATTAAACCGGTTATTCCGTCTATAGAGCGCGCACGCGATTGTGCTATTTTGTCTTCTGTGGCACGACTGCGTTTCGTTTTTCACTGAAAAAGTCGAGTGCGCGCGCGCACTCACCTTAAAAACACCGCTTTATGAGGTTAAAACTAGAGTCAGAATAACCGGCTCGAATATACGTGAGTAATTCCCGTGTAAGACACATATACACGTACAATAATATAAACAAAATGTGAAAAAAACACGTTAGTTTCCATAATAAGATAAGAACAGTAGTAATAAAAATGTCAAGTAATAAAAATGACCATAATAAAAAGAAAAATAATTGGCAATACCTAGTTGCAAAGAAGTTCTAAAAGTAGGTGGTGACAGAAGATAGTTGCAGTCACAGGAATCGTCAGGCCACCTGAATGACAATGCGGCCTCGAACGAAAGTACTTTTACTATGCACATGCGTGAGCGGGGTAGCATATGGAAAGCAGGGTAGGGATGAAATAGAGTATGCAATTTTATTTTTATAAATGAATTTATCTGTTATACCGAGTTGCGATCCAGGACGCTAACTACGGATGCAGTTTTCAAGCTGCCAAGCTGAATTTTGACTATGCCGGTAATTTTAGCAGCATACCGGGAGAGAGTTGGGCAAAAATCACTACCAAATAGCCCATCCATCTCAGCGGTAAAACGTCGCAAGTCATGTAAGATAATATATATAAAAAAAACTAACATTTGTACACTGTAACAGGAAAGGACATGAGATACGTCTCCATTCTTACGACCATGTGTGCTATTTTATATGTATGTGCACCAACCATGTTCTGACAAATAAATAATTTGAATTTGAAGAGATGGAGCGACATAATCGACACCACAGAAGAGAAAAAAAATTCGTCTCTTTTCTGTGATCGACACCTACTTCGATAGAGGCTGGCAAATGTCACAATACTATTTCAGAGACAAAAATATAGTCACTATATTTTTCTGGTATCTATGGGTATTTCTTGTCTTGCTATCGTGATTGTCACCAATTCAATGTCTCAATGATTCAAGAAGCCATAAAAGGCACAAATAATTTTGACTTATTTTATTGGATTTGTTATTCTCTGTCCTGAGACTGATCTAAGTTAAATGCAACATTAGCAGTTGGCAGTGTGCCTGCAGACTGACTGCGCCTTAGTCCAGTGCACCATTGACCCACGTAGGGTAGCTATGATACAAGGACAATGCATAGACCTTGAACTTCTCAGAGTTCCCTCAACCAATACAAATCTGTTTAAATTACCAGCTAAATTTGCTAAATATCTTGTCGCCATTGTCGTTTCAACTAGCATCAGAGATTTAGTAAAAGAATGAATGATGACATAAGATTGGGCTTACTATGGGTAGGGTACCAGGCGTTAGTATATAGTAGGCTGTAGAAGACACATTTCTGGGGTGACGAATTTTAATTGCGAACAAGTCGAGTCAGCTCTCTGATGCCGTAAATTACCGGACCGTCGCAAACTAAGCAATATCACAAACTGGGTCGATTGAGTTTTCTAGTGTCGAATGCATAGTCTAGAAAAATAATAGGAAAAGGCTACTGTAATACTTTGTTTTTTTTATAGTAAGCTTCTTAGTCTTGAGTATCGGTGCAAAGTTGCTAGTGTATCGGTTTTTTATCGGATACATTTTGGAGGTGTGCATCGGATCTGCATGATCTAACTCCCCCACCTGCCAATTTTACTATCGGACTGCCAGAGCGGGTTCGAAAACCATAAACCATAAAGCAGTGACGCTTTATGGTTGATATTATGAAAGCCCACACAAAGCGCTTTGATTTCACTTTTATTGTGCGAACTGCTAGTTTGTGGAATGCGCTGCCGGTTTGGGTAGATAGCTCATATAGTTACAATCTGGGTGTCTTCAAATCTTGAGTGAATCAGTTTCTTCTAGGCAAGCGTGCTCCATGGTAGACCGCATCATCGCTTAACATCAGGCGAGTTGGCAGTTAATCGCAAGCCTATAATAAAAAAGGCAATGCAGTTGATATGGGCAAATGTGATCACTATCAAATCAGATCAGATATCTTATACACTAAAATAGCCCACTGTCCATTGCGTATTTACTCGTAAAAAAGTGGTAGAAACTTTTGGGTTGGTGCTACTCCCAAATCTCCCACCGCAAGATCGAGCGGACTAGAGTTCTGAGTTCGAAGTTCTGCATTCACTGTAATGTATGCAATGGCTTGGTTCTTTACACACAGAATACCGGCAGAACGCAATGTTCTCTGGAGATTTGCCATAACTCGGAACTCTTTACATGTCTAGTCAATCATATAATCTTGTCACATTAAAAATAGATGAAACCCCTTGGTATAATAATAGTTATTAGTTATATTTACTAAGCTGTGTATCCATGGTTACAAATTGTGTTACCGCAATCGCACAGATTGGTAAAGAAGTTAAACTGGTTAGGATCCACGGGGATATTATACAGCTCGGTAAAAAGGCTAAACCAGTTAAACGTAGTAGAAAGGGGCAAAGCATTTATAGAATGGCAACGCCATGACATTTTGACATGTTCAACAATCATAGTGTCCCTACTCCGTCTCTAGGCTAGGCCAAGTATGCACGGCAGCGCTAGGAGGGCGTCGAGCATAGAGAATGGCCACGGACGTGAGTTACCTACCAAGCTGACGGACAGGACGTACCTGACCTCGAGTGAAATGCTATTATTCGAGCTCCAGTAATCCCATGACATAATCTAGATTATCGTTGTGTTGTGGTTTGCTTCAGTAGACTGCGTTGTTTTGTATTGGTTTAAGATATCTTCTTTTCCGAACAGTGTGCTGTCGAAATAGCTCTGCGCATTAGAAAAGCTGAAGAAGGAGACTTATGGAGATTATAAATCGATAAACGTAGTGCAGGATGGAGCGGTGTGTCGATTTAATAAAGAAATTGCAGGGATTAGAAATGAAATAGAGCTAATGTGTCTTGGGAGACGGAAGTCAAGTAGTATCGGACTGATGTGTGCTGATAATGATTGAACATGGGTGTCCATTTTGTTGTACTATCAACTCATTTTTGCTACAGGGGCCTTACGAACCACTGCTATTGCGGCACCAAACTAACGTTAAATCCACTCAATTGGAAAATCACGCGACCACAAACCGTATCTGGGCGCGTTAAAGTTCACGTTCGCGTGATTTTCCAACTGAGCGGATTTAACGTTAGTTTGGTGCCGCAATAGCAGTTGTCCATAAGGCCCCTGGACAAGTAAAAAGACGGCCTACTACCACCATACGTTGAATTTTTCTTAAATACGCACTAAACCATTTTCATTCCACGATTCTATCGATCGATCTTCCATACAGCCAACGAATGGAAGAACTAGTCGGTAGGTTTCCTTGAAGAATTTCCTGAAAGATATCTAATCTAGGCATTTTCTAGAGTAGAGTGATAAGTATCTATATGTATGAGTTTCAGTGCTTCATCTCGTCTTAGACCAAAGCGTAGTTCAGGCGAGTTTGTGTTTAAGCGTGGAGTTATACAATAAAAATTAAAAAAACTTTAAATTTTAACTCACATCACATAATAAAATTTAAAGAAATGGAGATAACCGAATCTGTGTAAGAGAATCGATGCCAGAGACCTTTATCAAGATAGACACCGCAAGTTTACCTACTTTGCATAGACATGCAAAGTAGGCAGTACTTCGAGCCTGGGTTTGACTTCACCACCATTAAGGAGCACCGCCGAGAAGAAAGGCTCCAAGAAGATGGGTATGACGTGAATACGGCTGGTTGACCACGCTTTTAGACTGGAACACTTCCGCCTGCGGAGGTTCACCAGCATACCAGGGAACGGTTGCCGGATGCCCTGCACGACCCTTCGTTCACAGCCGACGGAACACTGGCTACTACCTCGAGTGCTCCGACACTTCTGGCGTCTGCTGACCCACACCGAAGTCGAGTGGGTGCGCCTGATGATGGTTCAACTTAAACAATAATCCTACTTAAGACTGCTTCATACGTAGCATGTCTTAAGTTGGATCAATACTCCAATTAACACGCTGCATAATGAATTATACAGCGTGCTAATTGAAGGCATTGGCGTGCTAGTTTGGTTGGTTGCGTGTCAATCCTCGTTGTCTTAGCAGAAACACGCCAGAAGTCAAATAAAAATTACCAAATTGCGCTATAGTAAACTGAAAAACTATTCCAAAGCAGCTGGCTGTGCGAATGGAACTAAACTACCACTAAATCACTACCAACACTACCGGGGTCAGCTACCATCAGTTTCTTCTAGGCAAGCGTTTTACATCGTAGAACGCATCAACGCTTAACATCTGGCAAGTTGGAGGTCAAACGCAAACCTATTATTAAATAATAATAATAAAATGCTTTCGTAGGAATAATGACTGCATAGTAGGAACAAAAATGCAGCACGCTGAGTTTTCACACATACCTACACTTGACATACACGCAGTGTCTATAAATACGGCTCTGATAAAGGGCTGTTATCGACACCATACTGTAGTTTTTTCCATTTATTGAGGCAAACAATAAACTTTTATAAATGGAGAATCAAATTAAAGGCATCGTACTAACAGTTTTTGTTATGGCACGTTTCATCATTGCAACTATTAGCTTACATTCCTTATGCATTAAACCGATCAACACTGTCTGACGCGGTTGGGAAACAGCTGGTAGCGTAACAGCAATTTTCTAATTATTTATCCTATTTATCTGAATTCCTTACATAGCCGCCGACGGGCGGTGACTTGCGGCTTCCCTTGCGTTGACTAATCTTCATTGTTTACCAGTTACCACGTTATGTTTATTAGTTCCTTCTATGTATTGTCGGAAATTGCAGTGAGTGTTGAAAACATCTTAGGTAATTTAAATTAAGTAGGGCTGGGCGGCCACATCGCTCGACGAACCGATAACTGATAACCGGAAGAAAGGAAGATGCAGCGTAGGTAGGCCTACCACTAGATGGACCGACGGCATAGTTACTAATAAATAACTTTACATGATAATGTCAAAAATAATCATCGATATTCGCAAACGTGACCATGTGCCTGGCCCTAGCTACAAGGACCAAAAACTATTTGAAATTAGAATTTCCCGCCATGGGTAAAACGTTTCACTTTAACTCCAATTTGCAGTGTCTTCAGAATGGGAAAATTATGTGATACAATTGAAAGTATACCAGCGGCTATATTATGGAAGTTTGATTGTGATCGAGATTGCATGCCGTCCCGTTCGCATCTATTTACTCGCACCACGTGCGTAAGTGAGATGGCACGCGATCGCGATCACGATCCGAATTATGATAAGACATCTATAATAAGGCATCTGTACAAAAAGCACCATAATTATATATTGTTATGTTACCACAAAAGAAACATATTCAACCGGCCCTTTTGGAGATCGATGGGGGAGGCCTATATCCAGCAGTGGACGTCCTACGGCTGAAATGATGATAATGATGAAAAGAAACATATGCAGGGTAATGCGGAAAAGGTGTTCTAATGCGAAAGGAGTTCATAATACAACTTTTACTATGGAGCCAACCCTGAAATCGGGATAAAATAACAGCTGTTCCATAGAAAACAGTTATTCGCTCTCGAAAAAAATTATGGAGTAGCTGATGTTTTTTTTCGCGATTTCGGGGTTGGTCCCATATTAAAAGTTGTTCATAATTATGGGTAGGTATTATGAACTCTTTTTGGTTTAATACAACCTTTGCGCGTAACCCTGTATATGTTTCTTTTATTGTAACAGTAATTCCAAATAAATAATCAGTTATAAGGTTGCTCAATGTAAAAGTTGTTTATAATGATGAGTTTATCGGACCACTTTCGGATTAATACATCCTTTCTGCGTAGACCTGTATATTTCGTGAAAATCCCCTATTTCCGCGTGTTATGTTACGTAGACAATAGTTTCCTACTCTCGTTACATAAATAGCGTTCATTAGTCCATGCGATGTCAGTTGCAAGTGGGGCAGTGGTGGACTCAGGATGCAATGCAAACGCTATATAGTTATATCAGAATATATTTTGGAAAAATATTTATACAGAGTGTATCTATCTTTATCTTATTTTTATACTTTGAGACCAACTCTGATATCGCAAAAAAACAGCTGTTCCATACACTACGTTGAGTGTTAATGTTTTTTTTTTTCTATAATTTTTTTTTTTTTCCCGCGATATTAGGGTTGGTCCCATAGTTAAACTTGTTTATAATTATTAGTATAATGTTATTCTTGAATAATGTCCGTCGTCTAGAGATACACCAGGTATATTATCTATAAATTTTCGTTACTGACTTATTTCTTTATTATTTGGAGTTACAACTGTAGTGCCTATGCCTATACATCTGTATAGGCATAGGCATAAAGAATTTTATGGTCGAGGTTTCTTCCATTATGTTCAGTCTCCGGCCACAAGTCGTTAATAATGTTTTCTTCCCATTCTCCGCGGCTGTCTCTAGATACATTTTATCTGCCGCTTTCTCGATCTTATCTGTTTTTTATAAATCTACTGAATTACAAAATGCATACATGACAAAAATATATAACACTGGTAGAAACCATTTCGTGTCACTTGTCGACGGGTCCGTCGAGAAGTGACACGAAATAGTCCGTCGGGTCCATGTTACAATTGAAACATTGAACATTAAAAAAAAATACCATAGGGGTATTTTTTTTAAATGTGCCCCTTTGCCTGAGTCCGTCAGTCACTTGACTGTGATTCACTGTAGCTTCCCTGGTTTTTGCTTACGTCCGAGGGTGTTGCACCAACCACGTGCGCGGTCCGGGCATCGAACCCACACTCCTGCTATAGGCATACTATGCGTTTACAGCATTGTGCCACCGCACACACGCTAGGCACGGTTAGTTTGGAAGCCTAAGGGTTGATTTTTTAATTTGTAATTTTCTGTTACACAAATGTACATGTGTCTTGAGAAGTGCTCATGATGGCAAATAAATGAGCACAGCTCGATGAACTTACCTTTTGTCAAAAGAAAGTTCCAGTATTTCTTCAAGAACCATTATCTGACTGTCATCATCACGAGGCTAGAGTAGAGCTTAAGACAATGAAATAAATAAATGATACTGAAGGCGGTCATCCTAGACAGGGTATGCATTCTCAGGAGGTTCCTCACTCCGCAGCCATGGCCACTGGTGACCTGTCCCGCAACCGGTGGCACCCTAGGTAAAAGTTCAAAGCAAATGAGTTCACATTCAATTTTCCCACTATCCCTTCACTATTAAAGAGTGAAGGGATAGTGCTCACTTCCAACCTTTGTCACAACCACCTAAATGGTATTATAAGCATCAATTACTATCCAAGCCTACATATCTTAAAGTTCGCACCGCCAACTGCTTTCGAAGGGCATCCACAGCCTTTCTTATTCCACTGCTGGATATGCCTCTCTATAACTATGCCATGTGCCTCGGTCCTGTGCTAATCGAATCCTTCAGGGCTAGCATGTGCGTCGCGATAAAATTTGCTGACTCTTTTTATCGTGACGTATACGAAAACGTAGCTTCTCGCTCAATGCTAGGCACGAGCCTAGCTCAACAAAAAGTGACGACAACATTTTGTCACGGCTGGTTTACATATCGTCAACCCACCTTGCAGCTAGACGAACAACGCTCTGGTTACCTTGCCTTGACCAACACTCTGTCACAACCTTACTCTACCTGGCATCACTGCTCCTAGCAACGTGTCCTGGCCAGTTCCACTTTAGATTCAGAGCTTCCGACGTTTTGAACCTTTGTTTTTGCCGGATCTCGATCTTGGAGTTTTTGTCCAACTTAGATCTCTCCAAGTCTTCTAATGTCAGTGTCATATTATGAATTTTTCTTTAGCATTTTAGCCTAGACTCTAGGCTAAAAAATCTGAAGGAAAGGATCTAAGCTCTAGACGTTAAAGGCCTGGTGGACAGATTTTACCACGAGTTCTGACTAGTCATAAAATATGTTCATCATCTCCCCGCCTACGAGCAGGGGCTAAACACGGACATTCTATCGGCTTTTTTCCGCCAATAAGAAGCAAGGTAAGGCATCAGCGCATCGATTTCGAATTAAGAGTCGTTTCGCTGTGACGTATAGGGATTCAGAATATGCGCTTTTTGTCACGGTAATATGGTGGTGTTTACGTGTTACTACTTACACCTTATTTAGGTGGTAAATTGGTCTGGTCTTCTCTGGGCGCCAGACGGTATGTCACGAAATGTTTTTCTGCGGTCTTTTTAACTTTAACAGTCAGAAATTGGCAATTCTTCAAATGATTATTAAGATTAACAGTTATTAAAGGGGAAACTCAGCCCTAATTTTGTTATAACGTTGACGCTCCAAAACTTTAAAAGTTTCTTGTTTTATTTTGTTATTCTACTATAATTAATTTTGTTATTGTTTTATATAATAAACTAGCTTAGCCCTCGGTTTCACCCACAGTTGACTTCACACCAGTTTGACTTCTCCGGGATAAGAAGTGCTCCAAGATGAAAACTACCTCCATTCCAAATTTCTTCATCTAAATTTGCGTAAATAAGTAACAAACATCCACATCCACACACACACGTCCACGCACACACTCATACACACACACACACACACACACACACACAAACTTTCGCATTTATAATATTAGTGTGATTCTATGTCGTTACCTGACTTTAGTAGGTACATTATAGATTTTCCTTCGATAAGTAAAAAAAAACATTCTTGTTTCTGATCCATAGCCAAGGAATGGAACAATCAGCTGGCTTCTATATTTCCTAATAGACACAACCTAGATGAAAAGGAATCTTCTAATCTGCGTGCTCCATCTTCAGCCAAATCGTCGCTTACCAAAAGGCGAGTTTGTTTCCACACCACTTTATGGTTGATATTCCGAGAACCCGTACGAAGCACTTTGATTCCACATTTATTGTGCTAACTGCTAGTCTGTGGAATTCGCTGCCTGAGTGGGTGTTCCCCGATGGTTACAATCTGGGTGTCTTCAAGTCGAGAGTGAATAGGTTTCTTCTAGGCAAGCGTGCTCCATCGTGGGCCGCATCATCATCGCGAGTTGGCAGCTAAGCGCCAGCTTATATATAATAAAAATAAATTTAAAAAAGAGTCAAATGCGTAAAAAACTGAATAAAAATTACGTATATAAATCAAAATTAGTTTTTTTATGGTTTTTTGGTCATATGTCGTTTATGTGAAACTAGTAAGATACCAAAAGTATTATCCAAATTGTAGCGGGACTAGGTTGTATTAAAATTAGGCACTGGAAATGAAATGTTGACGGAGAATTTTTAGTTTTCAATTTTATTTGTTTCATTACTGTTGGTGCAGAGACTACAGAGTTTTCAATCGGAATAATAATAAGATTTACAAGGTATTAATTAACTTCAAACAAGTCATAGTCAAATTGAGATTCAAGCAGTCACGTCCAAGTCAAAGAGAATGTCCAAGTCCAAGTCATAAGTAGTAAAGTATAGTGGTGGAGACTTTACTAGAGGCTTGAAGTAGATATAAGACTTGTCTGGGATAACAATGGAACGGACTACGAACCATAAAATAAGCAGCTAAAATAGATTTTGTTTTGTACTTTCTAATCGACTTCGTATCGACCCCACGCCCAACCACCTACCCTGTCCCCCTGTCCCTGTGCCCTGAACCTACCTTCCGTGCTTGGCGAAGCACAGAAGGTAGGTTCACTACCAACTAGACCAACGGGCTATCCAATTTGACCACACACACGATGTTTGAACACAAAAGTTGGTGTCATAAAGTCATCAAAACCTTATAAACAATCGAAACACGCTTCAACAGTCCCGCCCACCGCCAATGTCAAATGACATAAGCGCTGCCGGCCGGCATCGGATCAAAACAAACCACCACGTGCTCGGAGCAGCGAACTTTTTACACGCGAGGTCGGTGACCGTCATCTGCTATCGAGACTATCGTAGTGCTGGATTAAATACTCGCATTAACATTTCATGCATGAACAAAGAAAGCATTTCACATGCGAAGTATAAATCCTTGTGAAAACTAAAAAAAAAAAATACAAAAAAAAATTAAAAAAAATTGCATTGTCATCCAGTTCTGAGCTATATTTAAAGTTTGAATCACTAGCTCATCTGAAAGTTAAATTTAAATTGATTCTAAAATTTGTACTCGACTAACGAAGACATAACAGTAGATTTATTCACCAAGGGGATAAAGCAGTGTCTCCATACATGGGCGTATATTATATCCCTCGGGTAACGAAGGATTCAAGGTTAAACTCCAGGGCGTAGCGAGGGAGTTTAGAGTTAAGGCTTTAAAACTTTCAATCCTTAGTGCAGCGAGATATTCTTTTACGCCATCTGCAATACAATAAAAAGCAATGCAAAAGTAAGGAAAAAAGTAGTAAGAAATAATGTAATTACATAATTTGTAACTTGAAAAATTATCATGCATACAATTTTAATGTCATATTCTAAGTACTAATTTATAAATTAAAATTGAATATTATTAGATACTTTATACTAGTAGTGAAAAAAAAGTTACGTTTTTATTTGGTATGTTTATTTAAGTTTAAATTTTAGCCGATATATTTATCAGTCCGAGCTGAAGACGAGGGCGAATAATTAATTCGAAGATAAAATGGGTACATGAGGATGGAGGGATGTGGTTATGTACGAATTATACACTCTATGAACGAAATGAAACAGTGATAATTATAGAAAATATAATATATTTATAGTGAGTAATATAACTTCAATTGAATTAAAACTGAAAATTTATCAATGTTCTTCTTTTTATCCGACGAAAAGTTATGTATGGGTCTTTATTAATACCCTGACCTATGGGTATTATTAAATCGCCAGGGAAACTTTCTACAAAAACCAATTTAAAAATTTCCCCCTAAGAACAAATTTAAAGAGTAATTTTTTTAATGTACTAGTAAGTAATAAAGACGATTATGCACTAGACTAGAGCATAAAAATAAGTTTTAGTCCGCTTACACTGGGCATAAACAAGAACTTTACGAGCGCGAGCTTTTTTTTTTAGATAACTTTGTCTACTTACTTAGGTAACTTGACACGATAATGTGCTATTTTACTTAGCATGGAAATTAATATAGGAATCATTAGCTATAGCTACCAATCGAGTTAGATACTGGCTATCGCGATTGCTGTTTACGTAATAGGTGATTTTCCGATAGTTGGTTCCGATAGGAAGCGTGAAGCATTGACCGCGGCGGCTTTACTGGGGTTAAGGAATTCAAGGTCAACTGATAAATGTACATGCAACTGACTTCAAATAATAAGGTTTTTATTTGATTAGGTATACTTTTTTGTGTGTCTGTTAAGCGACATCTTTGCCGATTTGCAACTGATATTGTATTTTTTTTAAATTAGATATTCTTTTGTCTCGAGGTTAGTCCAATTTAAATTTAAAGATAATATTTCACCTTAAAACATCTCACATTTGGCCGGTGAGCCCGGTCTTAAAAAGAACTTGTTAATCAATATATTATGCAATGTCAACTTCGTTAAATTAGCGTTAACCTTAAAAAACGCATCGAATTAGCAACCTCCATTTTTTTTAAATGCAGTGTTGATTAACGTCTCACCACCTGATGATGAGCGATGGTCTGGTTGAAGATGGAACACGTTGATCTAGAAGAAATATATTCACTTAGAATATATGAGTTACTAGCTGTTGCCCGCGACTTCGTACGCGTAGACTTTCATATAAAATTCAACCCCTTTTTGTAATCCTTAATTCGGCCCTTTCTTAAAATCCTTTCTTAGCAGACCTCTATATCCCATAAGGAATCTACCTGCCAAATTTCAGCTTCGTAGGTCAAGTGGTTTTTGAGATTTCGTGTTTAATGAGTGAATGAGTGAATTTCGCTTTTATATATATAGATTTTAAGTATATTCACTTTTTCGTCGGTTAAACATTATTGTCCGTCCATAAAGTATTGCGTAACAAGCATCACATGTTCGATACACGCCCGTTGTTCCAATCACGGCCAATTAAAACAATCGCAGTTCGTTAGCCTCTGGCGGCGATGAGTTGCAACTTCCTCCGTGTGAAGACATCTGCTTAGCAACAGCGTAGCCAAGGATGCTATTTCCTAAAATATTCTGATTATTTATGCCATTTTTTTTTTAAATTATTATATTCATTTATTTCAAACAATGTCCATATGTTACAAATTAAAATTACAAAATTCTATATCATTACTTAATTTGTTGCAGCCTACACATTGCACACTGCACACAGTAGGACCTAGTTTATTAATGTAAGGGTAGGTACTGATGACTGACTTAATTTATTGTATAATGTTGACATTTTTAGTTTAATTATTAAAATTTCAATTGGTAATAATTATTATTAGTGTAATGTGACTAGCTACTATTATTAATTTTTTCTATTTTTTCTATTGATATTATTTTTTTGATTTGTATGAGTCTATGTTACTTGGAAATAAATAAATTATTATTATTATTATTAATTAAAAATTTCAAATTATAAAACAATAAATAAATAAAAACAAATTAAAAACAGTAATGCAAGATATTAGAAAAATATAGAGAACTTAAATTATCTTAGCCTAAGCTTCGGTTTGGATCCGGAGTGCTCGATGTGCACACTTGTCCAGTGCTGCATTATCGGGCAGTCCAGATCCATCCGCCAGGCGAACAGCTGCAGGTAGCTGTTGTCGCTGCCAAAAATATCCGTTTATTTTGTAGACAAGATTTATTTTACCCACTATAACTATTCTATGTTGTCTTCGATCATCAAAGTATGTTATGCAAATTATGTAAAAAACTTTCGAAACTAAAAATGTGTATTTTAGTTTAAAGCATTGCCATTCAGCGTGGCAATGCTTAGTTTTGTTGGTTTAGTCTATTTCTAATTTAAATTAGTTTTGAGTTTTTACTTCTTTATAAGTCCAAACTCAGATCAAACAAACAAGGGAGATATGGTATTGTTGCGCGGTGAATGTGAACGCATTAGCCTTGATTCGACTTTCTGCCTTTAGTCATACTCACCCTGCAGACGGTATTGTTGCCCTTTTTTGTTACTATTAGTTCGTTTATTAGTGTTGCTTCAAGTTTCTTGTGTGTGAGACAATGAATAAGTGTGCTGCGTGTGTGTGCTACAGTATTTGCGTTTGTAATAATGAAAAAACGGAAGAAACATGCAGACAATGTACACTAGAAAGAAAAAAAGAAAGAAAACGTTATTTTTGTGCACTAAACACTACAACATCAACATTACAAAACAGACACAACATAATAACAATAATAATAAACGCAGGGGTGGCTTTATGGCGAGCCGTCGGTGAGTGGCGACACCGCGTACCCCGATTCCATGGGGCTAAAACCCCAGAGCCCCGACCCCTGGCTTGCCTTAACCGGCCGTCTGGGGGTGGAAACCGCAAGAGCTAAGAACCACGTAGCTCTTAGTGAAAGTGCAGCACAACTCTCGACACCCTAAGCCACTGTTGTCCAATGCCAATGTTGCCTCTCCGGTGCCAAGATGCGGCAGCCTCTATGGGGGGCCCATTTAGTGGGTGGCAAGTTGTCACCAGCCTAAATTTATTTTGAGATGAGAAAGGATAATGCAGGTGCCGGTTCTCATCCTATAGATCTGTTCAACTACCCACAAATTTTTCACCTCAATAGTCCAGGTTTTTAAAATCCTATAATGTACAATAGTTTTATATTCCATTTTATACACACCCCCATAATTGTATTTTTTATTCAACAGGGCCTCTTGGTGTTGGCTTCGGCCCCACCAATGCCTATCAGAGATCCGGGCTAGACCCGTGTTAATATTGAAATAATAATAATACATGTTAAGTTGTCGCTGTAGTGTCCAGTGCGACAAAAAAGCGCAGTGCTCAGCGATAATGCTATAAATTTCTCTGCAGCCCTGTTTTTCAGCACTGACCTTCTTAGACGCACGAAACTACAAATAAGGTTAAAAAACTATTCGCAGAACGAAGTATAAGAAAACACACAAATAACAAGGACAACAAACAACAGAAAATATTTAAAAAAAAATGCTAACGATATATTAATTGTACTAAAACATATCTCCCGTGTCCGTCAGATCTGAGATTCAATTTTTACGTATAATTTTCATGTGTAAATAAATACTTAGAGTACCGAATTCGATACAAAACTCGACCTAACACTGAAAAAAAGTTGATGAATGAATGAAAACGAATGCTAATCATTTTCGCTAGGTTTTTGAACGTAAGACTGGTTGCAGATAAATACCCGATATACTTTTGTGAAATATTTATAAGAAAATATTTTTATTCAGCTTTTTACAATGTTATTGCAGTTGTCAGAATAAATGGACGAATGAAAATAGTAGAGTAGGTAAAGACGCATTAGATCAGAATAATTATAATAGAATGATTAAAACGGCAGCAAACTAATTAATATTCAGATTCTTTATCATGTAGAAACACAATTACTTAATTAACTTCAAATGCAACGTTTTTAGGTGTTAAACTAGATCCCAGTTCAATAGCCCAAATATGAGTATAAAGGGCTATGCGGAACGGTGGTACCTAAGCCGAAAGGAGAGCGTTATAGTCCTTATGAACAACTGTTACTATGGGACCAACTGAAAATTCAATGTATGGTAATTGCTCAATTTGTACAATGCATAGAGAAGAAAACCAGGGTAGGTTCCATGAGAAATATAGCTATATGCTTCGCTCATTTTTATTTCCATGTTCGCTTTCTTTTATCAAGTCGATTGTATGTATTTTTTTTTGTTTTTCTTAATTTTTCCTTTTTTTACCTCTTATCGCGATGGATGTACAAAGAAGCTCAAAGTGGGATTGTCTTATCCGTTGCTTCACAATGTTTATGCTTTCGTTCACCTCAGCACGTGCTACCATTGTGTTTAATACGTTTAGTCATGTATTTTGTTAGGCTAAGCCATGGATTTTAGATCTTAATTGAATGGAAAATTTTAGAAAATATACGCCCACATGGTTTATACAAAAATTTTAAGAAATAAAGCACTTTTAGTTATTTTCCAAATTTCCAATCTTTCGGGCCACTTTTAAATTTTTTCTTTGGCTAACAATATTTATCGGGCTTCGGACGAACAATTTTTTTTTGCCAAATCGGTCCAGCCTTCCTCAAGTAGATGCTCTTTAGTGATTTAGTGAACATGTTCGTCATATGAGGTAAGTCAGTTTGGTTTATGACCGATTCATCCCCCAGAGTTTCGGTCCGCATAAAAAAACTCTGGTTTCGGCCTGAATATTCTGCCCGTTTCGGCCCATAAAAAAACTCGTTTCGTCCCGTTTCCTATTCCCGATTCATCCGTCTTTTTTATGAAGGTATAAAATGCTTAGTACAATTAAAGATGAAACTCTTATCACTTGCACGACTGTTCATTTCTAGTATTATTATTGTCAGATAGTAAAAAAAGTGCGTCTATTAATATTACTATTACATAGGTACACCATTTTTAGGTCAGAGCTGAAATCTTCTTATATATATAAATCGATTTAAATATGTATATTCCCTGCGGACTCCAAAACGGCCAAACGAAATTTGACCGGACTTTCAGTGGCAAATAGCTGATTTTATAAGGAGTAATTCACGCGCATGAAACCGAAAAATAAAAATCAAAAACCATGTCAATAAAAAAAAATACCGCCGGAAACAATGTTCTGTGTAGGTACGTGTAATATTACGGAAAATTTTGCATTGGAGACTTAACACTATAAATTTTCCAAACAATTCACACTTTCAGATTTCAGATTCCATTGACCAAATAGTTCAAGGACTGGCTTCCGCTCTACGGGTTGGTCATTCACTCCACAGTCTGGGGTGACGAACTCTACCAATTTTGTTTTTATTGAAGTTCAATCCAAAGGTAAACCACCTGCTATAGATCAGGTGGTTGGCATCTAGGTTCGTTACGATAGTTGTGGTGGAGGAATTTTACTGGCAAGTAAAATTTATGACCGAGCGAAGCGAAGTCAGTTACAATTAACAAGTTACTATATATTAACAAATCGGCATTTGTATGTTTTATTTACGTTTTTTTGCTTATTTTTAAGTTACATCTTGTCTGATCAAGTATGATTAAATTTTTAAGTTTTAGATGTTCAAATAAGTTATAGTCAGAGTCAAAGTCAAACAAAGTTACGGTCAACGCGCTAGTAGTGGTGAAAACTTTAATAGAAGCTTCGATGGAGAATTGGAAATAACACGAAAGGACATGTTTCACTGCATTATATCACATGTCTACGCTCGTTTACGTTATCGATAATTTAATCCATAATAATCTACTATTATTACACATGAACACTCGAAACAAGCACAAGTTTTGGAAAATACTTTTTACTGGGCAAGTGCCTTTATTAACCAAAATGCTGGCGTGTTTCTGGCTCAACGCTTAAGCATTGCTATTCAACGTGGTAATGCCACCAGCATGCTGGGTACGCTGCCAACTGGTAGTGGGCTTGAGCATTTGGATTGTCTTTAGACCTTCAACGGTCTTTGGGCAGTCTAATTGTATTCGTAGTGTTAGTTTTAGCTTGTATTTTGTTTAAAAAATACTACAACGCGACTTGTTTTTTCCAGTTAGGCGCCAAAACCACCCTATAACTACATATAATTTTTTTAATGCCATAGTTGGCAAACAAGCAGACGAATGATGATAAACATTAATCGTCGCCAAAAGATACTTGTAACACCAGAGGCATCACAACTACGTTGCCGATCATTTAAGGAACTTATTATATATGTATCATTAATCCGATCTTTTGAAGAGAACAAGTTCACGAAAAAAACCAATTATTGGATTCGAATATTTGGATATTGGATTGTGAAGATATAGCGGTCGCAAAGTCACAGTTCAGGGAGAACAATTAATAACCTCTTTTAGGTTACTTTACCGGTTGTTTGAGTTATCTGGTCTTATTAGTAATTTTCCAGTTTTTCTTATAGTTTGATTAAAGTATTACGAATAATGTTAATAACAATTCCTAATAATAAACTATTAATACAATAGTTTTATAATCCATTTTATACACATTCAATAATATTGTATTTTATATTCAACGGGGCCTCTTGGTGTTGGCTTCGGCCCTACCTATGGTTACCAAATGTCCGGGCTAGACCAGTGTTTAAGTCTTATATTGAAATAAACTAAAAAAAAAATAAAAAAATGGATTCCTATAAATGCTCGTCGGTCTTAAACCTAAAATAAGTCCCTAACAAGTGACAATAAAATATCCAGAATAAACTGCAATCTTTGGCAATGTTCTTTAAAAGATGTAAAATATAAAACGTATTAAAAATCAAAATATCGTAAGCATTGCTACTTATTAAATTCCTCCTATTGTGAATAGCTTTTATACTTCTTTTAACGTAAATAACTATTTATAAAACAAATTAATATTAATATTCTTTGCTCTCCAAAACATTGCGACTAAAAAGTAACTGAGCTGCTCAAATATAATCTTACCAAAGTAAAATTGGCAAGAAAAACTAATAATATAAACATAGAAAAATGAATAATAGGTACCTAAATATATATTCTTAAAATCATAATTACATATTTTTTCTTGAAACGTCGTAGGTAACTTCCTATGTATTTTTTCAACCAACTATTTAATAAATTTGGCAAAAAAAAAAAAAAACAACAGACAAACTAATTAATACCAAAAACTATGTCCTTAAAATCATAATTAGAATTTTAATCTTGAAACGCCGTAGGTACTTCCTATGTATTTTTTCAACCAACTATTTTATTTAAACACAGTACATCATTAACCATTCTAGCACGGTTCAACGAACCTCTAATTGCACATTATTGGGCAATGATACGCTAATGTAAGCAGATACGTGAGCCACTCACACAGAGACGTCGACTTTTCCAAAATTTAAACTATTTTGCCTATCTACCCACCGCAGGGTCAATGACACACATTTTTAGAGCATTCATCCGCTTTTTTCTCCTTTCGCGAATTATATCGTAAAACTGTCTATAAATCAGAGTTTGCGAATCGAAAGCATATTATAGTTTAAAAATTAATCTTTTTTGATGTCCAAAATGCGTGTTAAATTAGTCCACGCATATAATCACGTTAATATAGCTTAAAAAACTTAAAATAAGAACTCACACATACAAGACGTTTATTCTAAAATATTCCGAATTTAAAAATGTTCTAAGAACGTTTAGTCGTAAATCAGAGCATAGACAAGACGAGCCTTCGAAGTAGGTTTAATTGGGATTCATCAGTGGTCACATTTCGTCACGTTTCGTCACTCCGTCGTCATGTGGGCAGTGGCCGGTCAGGGTCGAGATTCGCCGGCTCAGGGTTCGTTGTCCGGTCAAATATTTTTAGCATTATAAAAAATCTGCAGTCGTCCTATTCTATTATGATGTCATACCTTGCATGACCGGTTTTTGTCGAAAGTTTATTGTTTTTTTTTCTTTTTTGCTAAACGAATTCGATTCGGGAAAGAACTAACTTTGTGCTCGATCTGATAATATCTATGCTTTCCGTGTCTAGTCAATGATAAAATATTAATTTTTATTTCGTTCATTTCCGAACGAAATAACAATAAATTACCAATGTAATGATATATTGGAGACATCGTATTTTAATTAACGAATTCTACGCATTTTAATCTCTCGAATCGAAAAGTCAATCGGTTACATCATTATTTATTGCTTTAATCGATCACGAATCAAGTATATTTTTAAAACACCGCCGCCAATCGAGATGGCAAACGAAATTCAAGATGGCGGAGTTTTTATTCGCGCCAAAATAAAGTGGCGGTCGTTCGTTGACCCGGGGCGCGGGCGTGTTGACCGTGTGACGTCGCGTGACGTAGCGAGTGTGACGTCACGCGGGCCTGGCCGCAGCCGGTCGCTATGAATCATGTTCAAGGTTCCTTTTTATCAAGGTACTGCAGTTTGTTCGCACGCGGTATATTTAGACGGTTGGTGGGCTGCCTTCGGCTAATTTTATGTTCATTGTCAAGATTATTGAGCCATTCAGTTTTTCATAGCACGCGTTGGTTGTTTTCCATGTTTGTTAGTGATTTATGGAGTGAAAGTCACTTAGTTCAGTCTCTTTCTCAATAAACAATTATAAACGAAGACCAGGGGGGCTACTAAAATCTCAAAAACATTCTTATTATAATCTTACATTGAATTTTGTCTTGCTTTATCATTAGCCAAGAGAGCGAGTCGTAACTCAATATAAGATTAATATGAATATGTTTTTGAGGTTAGGAATTTTGGATTGTCCGTTTTGCAACAGTAGAATGTACTCAAAGAAATTTGGAAAGGCAATGAAATAAAAATCCACTCATGGTTCAGAGATCACCTATAGGGTTTCTTAAACATTTAGCAAACTTACCCATGCGGTATTAAAATATACCGTCGAATTCGTGTGGTTACTTCAATGATAGGTACTTAGGTTTAGCAATAATACTGATATGGGGCGTGGCGCTAGGTTAGGTTAGGTTAATGACTTTTTTCACACTCAATTGTAAAAAATCTTATTCTTAGGAAAAACTAAGTGAAGTTCATTAGAACTTCTATTCTTAGAAGTATAACAATACCAAGGTTTACTTTATTTAAACATTTTGATTTTTCAACATAATTCCTGGCAATATTGTCGACCGTGAAAAATCTTGTATATTTTTGTAAGAGGCTTTGGCTAAGTGATTTACTATCTTAATTTCAGGCTGTAGAGCTTTATCGAAGAAAATA
Source organism: Agriopis aurantiaria (assembly GCA_914767915.1). NCBI lineage: Eukaryota > Metazoa > Arthropoda > Insecta > Lepidoptera > Geometridae > Agriopis > Agriopis aurantiaria. Next base: position 7,513,143 of record OU612004.1, read on the forward strand.
ACAGGTTTATTTTATTTTATTATATAGCAGTGCAATACTCTATGTTGGTATTTAAAATCGGTAGAGTCAAGATCAGTTGAAGTTTTTTTTTACTTCAATAGTTTTTTGTTTTAAGGATTTTGGTATCACACGCCATTTGCGATTTTTTGGGTCAATTATTAAATTATTAAGTGATCCAATGAAAAACGGCGCAAAAGAGTCAAAGACAGGAGTTGTTTTTTTTTAAATCTTTTGAGAATAAAGTATATCAGTATATTTTCACCAAGGCTTTCAAGTATTAGTTCGTTGTTGTTTTATTAATACCATAGGTAGCAAACAAACAGACGGGCTGCCTGATGGTAAGCAGTCGCCGTCGCCTATGGATACTTGTAACACCAGAGGCATCACAAATACGTTGCCGACCCTTAAGGACTCTTTTAACTCGCCTTTTAAAGAACCCCATGTTGTAGCTTCTCGGAAACACCGCCGAAGGAATTGTGATTCAGTATGCAGAAGCTCACGAAAACTGACTTCATCATCATGTGAATGTCGAGGCCATGCAGCTCCTCGACCACAAAAACATTGTTAGAAGACTTAATCGAATTAGAAGGGTGAATAGAGTCCTCAAAGGTAGACAACGCACTGACAATGCCCCGGGTTTTGTAGGTGTCTATAGACAGCGGTGACCACTTACCATCAGGTGGCCCGTAGCTTATTTGCCACTTATTCTATAATATTTTTTTTAAACTTAAATGAACAAAACTGTTTAATTTAATATAACAATTACGTAGAAGTTTAGTTTCGAATTAAGTTACTTATTAGCCTAGATTAGGCTAGATTGTAATTAAATTAAAAACCGCCTTTTACCATGTAAGAAAGAAAGGAAAAAATATTTCAGCAATTCTTTATATTTTTTGTAACACCTCCAAAGTTGTAAAACAACGAGCCAAGAAGCTTCTTGGCCGATCTCCTAGGAGATCATCGACTTTACTAAAAATCATCAACCTAAGATGTCACTATGTATTATATATATATACCTATTATAAAAACAAACCTACTTCGAGACAATGTCATTTAAAAAGCACAAACAATGCTCTTCTTTTTGTCCATTCATTGCAAGTAGGCTAAAAGCTAATTTGAACTGTCCACCTGACAAAGAGTTCTAGATAAATACTCGTACTGTATAATGGTATTATCATTAAGATTTTGGCACATATTTGTCTCTTTGTCATACTCACTAATTCACAACAAACAATAGATTGGAACAGTTATTCTTAGTGTGCAAATTTAGCTCAAAGCCATTTGTAAACGAGGTGAAAAAAATAAAAACAAAGTCTGTAATAGGGGTGTCTACATATTCTACCACTACTATTACAGTCTGAAAAAAGAATCAGTACCGACACCTGTAGTAGATGAATGTAAAAAAAAAACGTAAATTCTGATCACTTTTGCTAAGTTTTTGTTGTATGTAAAATTTTAGGATAAAACTTAGAATAACTACACACAGAAACCAAGTACATTCGCAAAATTTAAGCCATTTAAATGGTGTCATATATGACACCAAAAAATATATAAAATTTTTACTATGACAATTTGCGCGGTGAAATCGTACCACAACAAATCAGAAAAGCAGCATAAGAGTTATGGTGTGACATTCCACAGGTAATCCATTAATTTTCTTGTTTAAATCGTTTAAAATACCAATCGAAACGTAAGCTACAAAGCGAATTTGTAGCTTACGTTTTGAGAAGGCGTTGTTTGGAAACTTACCTTCTTTGAGTAGTTTCTTTGAGTAGTATTCTAAGGGATAAAACTTCGTCCAATTATGATCGAAGGGTGTAAAAGAGAAAATGTTCATTAAAGAAAAGTCATCATTAAAGCTTTCATAGCTCGATGGCGTTCTAGGCCTTTCGATGAAATTACAAGTTAAAACTTGATGATACATTCTGTAATAAATACCATTTAAATTGCACTTCAAACCAATTTCCGAATTAAAAAAATCACTATAAAAAAAAAAAAAAAAAACCCTCTTTCTTTTTCTAATATATTTCTTCTTTCCGCCCGAGAGGATATAAGTATCGTACTTAGTATACTTAGCCTATGTAAGTATCGCACGTTTTATGCATTTCCTAGTATCAAGCATCTAAAATAAGTTCTAGTAAAAATCGTCAAATAAGTCAAAGTCAAGCAATGTAAGACACGTTACACGTTCACGTCATGGGAAAAAAACCTGTCTAAATAAATACACCTGCTATCACCTAAAACACTCCACTAAAATCCAAAATTCAGTTGACAACCATGCCCCGATCACATTTCCTATTGGCACGAATTTGAAAAGATCTGACGCACAGTTCAACGACCTCCAACAAAAAGGTAAATGTGGCCTAGATCCTGAGACTCTAGGTACTAATTCATAGAAAATAAGCTGTTTCGAAGTGGTATTCAAATATACGAATCGAGTGTTAGCGTGGAAGTCGCCGAATTGACGGTCGAGGTCTTCAACAGGCCTATTCTGTAACTAGAACGCAATAAGTTAAAATAATATTGTTACTGTGATTGGTCCTAATGAATTTGAGAGTTTTTGTTGTAATCAGTGTCAATCACGTGAGATGTTTTGCCTGAGGTCATACTGTATTTAACATAAGACAAGACTATGTAACAAACTGGCAATGGAGAGAGCCAGGCTCGGAGTTTCTTTGCGCGATAAAATCCGGAACGGGGAAATTCGCCAAAGAACCACAGTCACCGACATAACTGCTAAGTTTTGCAAGTTGAAATGGCAATGGGCAGGCCACGTCGCTCGAAGACCCGATTTGGAAGAAAGGTTCTTGAGTGGAGACCACGAACTCCGGTTCGTGGTCCGGTGTGGTCCGGATCGGGAAAGAGATGCAGCGTAGGTAGGCCTCCCACTAGATAGACTGATGACATTGTGAGAGTCGCGGGCATCCAGTGAATGCAGATGGCAGGCTGTCTTTCAGTGTGGAGGTCTATGGGCCTATGTTCAGCAGTGGATGTCTTCTGGCTGATGATGATTCAAGTGATGTAGTTAAATTATTGAAGCCTACGTCCAGCAGTGGATTAAGATAAGCTGATTATGATTATGATGATAAAGATAACTTTGCGGATTTTTTTTCGTTGTCAAGTTATGCGTTATTATTAGGGTATGAGAGGTAAACACCTATGGTAGTAAAGAGTAATTTTTTTTTACAAAAAATTTTGTTTCCGAAATCCTCTGTTGTTCAATAAAGTCACCATAAACTACTTTATGCTTCATATGAGCATTATGTGGAATGCACTGCCTGAATGGGTGTTTCCCGATAGTTTCAATTTGGGTGTCTTCAAGGCGCAAGTGGATCGGTTTCTTCTAGGCAATCATGCTCCAACGTAGACAGTTTCATCGCTTAACATCAGATGAGGTGATGGTCTATAATAGTCTAAATTAAAAAGAATACAATACTGGATTTGGATATTTAGTTCAGTCAGTCAGGAAATTTGAAATTTAATAACTTTTCAGATTTGAATACCATAAGTTTCTACTCTATACCAGTCACATCTTGATTTTTCAGTTTCGGAAAAACCTTTGTGTCTATGTGCCATGTGCAAGAAGCATAATGCGAGCGATACACGTGCGCTTTATAATCTGACGGCACCCGGTTCGATCCTCGGCCCTGCACCAATGGCTAATTAATTACTAATAATTTTTGTGCAGTTCTCGATGCCTTTGCTCAAAACCGGCGAAGAAAAACATTGCGAGCAAACTGGTACGTTCAAGAATCTCATAAATTCAAAGACATATGACATTTACCAACATGCACTGAGCCAGCATTTTTTATATTTTTTTTATGGTCTAGATCTAGGTTTACCGCTAACTCGCCTGATGGTAAGCGACGGTGTGGCCGGGGATGAAACACTAGGAATGGATGGTGCATGGTGGACTAGGGCCTATCTTTTCTCTTTGAGAGAAGGCCTGTGTCCCAGCAGTGGGAACATGATAGACTGAAATGATAACCAATATTCCAAATATAACATTTACAGTGCAAGTTCGCTGATATCGACATACCATCCGGTACAGAATACGGCTGTCAGTTCACTGCGAAGGCGAGGCGCAACGGTTGGCCCACATACCGGTCGTCTGGATGTGACCTCCACTAGTCCACTGCCGATACAGCACAAGCATTGATCATGTCACAAACTAATACAAACTGTATTAATGTGTTGGTAAGGTGGAAGATCTGATGAGGAAAATTTGTCGTTGGAAACTGGGTCAAATGTGCTGTAACCATGGCGGCGTTTGCATTTCGTGGACACGGAAGTTCAGGTTCAAATTTTCTATAGAAGTGAATGCTCACGTAAAATTAGCATATTCGCGCCCAGGTGTTTACAGTAGTTTTCAATCAAGAATTTTAGCGAAATAACAAGATTGTTTTGTTTTATTACTTTACTACGTTACTCCGGCGTGAAAATCATCGAAAAACTGCTACATCGTTCGTTTGTCACAATTTAACATGATACATAAATTAAGAATTAAAAAACATGAAACCCAAAATAATAACTCACTTTTTTTTATCGCACCGCGTCTTCACTCCTATGGTTATTTATAGTAAACTATTGTATATTTTATAATATTATTTGATAATTTTAGAATTTGTTTAACAAATTTTAGATAACGACCATACATTTGGTCAGATTATCAATTTGCCATTAATGTCCCATAGTCGTACTACCGAACCGGAACCGGAAGACACAGCGTAGGTAGGCCTCCCACTAGATGCACCGACGACATTGTGAGAGTCGCGGGCATCCACTGGATGCAAAAGGCAGGCTGTCGTTCAGGGTGGAGTTTAAAGGGGGAGGCCTATGTTCAGCAGTGGACGTCTTCTGGCTGATGATGATGAGTCGTACTATGTATTTTTTTATGTAGCATATGACACTTGGGTTAAAGCAATGATTTTAACGATACCACCACCATCAAAATTATGAAATTATGAAACCACCATACATACATACATACATACCACATACATACATGAAACTTTAAAAACATAACACAATTTTCTTCTCGACCAGTCATGTATAAACAGCGATCAAAATTTTGTTACAAAAATACTAAGCTGTAAATATAACCTCACTTCTCCTAGTCTTTAGAGATAGGATAAAACAGGGATGAGCGTGTGAACATTTGATAGCCTATATGGCTTAATAATCTGAATTCTGATGCCACGGTCATGAAAAGGACATGTCTACAAAAACTTGTTAAGCATAGTCACCCTACAAACTTACAGCTAACGTCATTCAAACAAAATGCTGTTTTTATTGCTAACTTATTACTTATTCATGCTAAAATGCTGTCAAAATAATAAATGATACTTTTGTCAGCTGACCCAGAAGCGAACCTGTGAAAATTGGTTTTGTCTGCTTTACTGAGGTGTGATGCTAATGAAATGCGAAAACATTACCTTCTTTCTTTCTGGGTTATTTTTGAGATGTCTGTATTTTGTAAAGCCGATTTTGAGCGTTGTCATGATTATAAACGTAGTGTGGTGACCTAATATTGGTTCAAAGCCTTCATAAGTCACTAATACGTAGTGCGGTGACCTAATATCGGGTCAAAGCCTTTATAAGTCACACAAAATGTAAAAAAATACATTTTGTTTATTTTCCTTTTAAAAATCCTTTTGGGAATTTTGTATTTTGTGAAGTCAATTTTGAATGCTATGATTATAATTGGGAAGAGACATCGCATTGCATTTTTGAAAATGTACTACTAAGCAGTTTTTTTTTTGAGTTGAGTTTATAAATAAAATGAGCGGCAAACTACCATGCAGTCCGCCTGATGGTAAGCAGAAACCGTCACTTATGGACACCTGCAACACTAGCCGTGTTGACGGTGCTTTGCCAGCCCGGAGAGGTACTTGTTGTTGTTTGAGACACCTTCTTTGAAACGCTTCATGTTGAAGCTCAGCGGGAAGACCATTGCGGAAAGGATATTCCACACCTTCACATGAGCTTTTATTCAATCATTCATTAATAAAATTTAAGCACTTATCTACCTAATGAAAATAATTTAATCGGTTTCCATTCTTTTTTATTCAACTTCGTTTGTAATTTTTATTAGGGGAAATGAGAGAAGGCTTTTTTATGGAAATGGTTGTGGTAAGATTAAAGTAGACTTTTACAAAAATACAAAAACAAAATTATTTATTACATTGTTGTTGTTTGTTTGTCTGGTACTTTTTTCAGAATAAAGGTTATTTAATAAAATTTTATTATTAACTTACACATTTCGTGTCTAGGTGCCTAGATCAGAAATGAAAAATCTAAGTAAATTACATATATTTGTAAAAGGAACAACAATAAAACCTAAACCTACTTACAAATAAAGGACAAATTTATTTTACAAATTAAATTACAAGCCAACTTAAGATTAGAATATTTACGAAAACTTAAATTAATGACTAAAAACTAAAACTTATAATAAAATCTAAACAAACTACCTACAAATTAAAATTTTAAATACAAACTAAATATTTAAAATAAATAAAAAAATATAACAATCAATCAAATAACCCGCCCCTAACTGTACCTGGTGCAAAGGTGCCCATAATGCTAGCAGCATTGCCACGCTGAATGGCTATGGCCAACCTTTGCACCAGGTACGAGCCGGAGCGAGGGTCGTTATTTTTTTCCCTCAACCTGCGCCCCAACTCGCCAAATAAATATTACCTAAATATTCAAAAGTTAAATATTACTAAATATGATTATAAATTATTAATAATCAAAAACAAGGTGTTGTCCGTGTGGTAAAGTATTTAAAGTATTTGTCTGTTGTAATTTATTTAACATTTAACATTGAAAGAAAAGAAAGAAAGAAAACAAGTTTATTTGTGACCAAATAACATAACAATATAACATAACACAAATATATATCATTGAAACACAACAACACACAACACAACAACTAAATGAAATAACATGTACATGTTATAACATTGAACATCGATTGTCATATGTAAATGTATAATATGTATAAATATAAATGTATAATATTGATAACATAACACAAGGAAATGTAATTCGACATGGTACATTAAGGAGCTAAGCTATTCAGTAAAGCATGTTTTTTATACAGCATGTCATTTACCTATGTACATTTGAAACGCCTTTGAACCATGACATCGTGCTTTTAACATGCTTACACAATAATAAAAATATCCCTATTCCATTTAGTGACGTCATTGTAAAACGTCAAACGTAATACGTCATTGATTTTTGTCAGTTTATGTAATGTGGAAAACCTTATGAACCATTGGTTTTAGTCATGTGCCCTTCAAATTCGAGTGCACTCTGACTTCCCTGTTTGCCTCTAGGAAACTGATAACGTCACTGTTAAACTAAACAAGAACTGATGACGACATATTAGGGCCGGCGCACTGATGGTTAGGAAAAATACTCCTGGCTTGTTACTTAATTTTTAACCGACTTCAGGAGGAGGTCATCATGTTTATGTTTTTAGGGTTCCGTAACTCAAAAGGAAAAAACGGAACCCTTATAGGATCACTTCGTTGGCCGTCTGTCTGTCCGTCTGTCAAGACCCTTTTTCTCAAGAACACGTAAAGGTATCAAGTTGAAATTTATACCAAATACTTGAGTTTACAGTTTCTTTCGGCTGTAAAAAAATAAAAGTTGTAAGTCAACGCAATCAAAAGATATGAACGTTTATGTCGCATATTTTGCGATTTCACAGGGGAATCAAAACCTATAGGGTACTTTCCGTTGACCTAGTATCATGATATTTGGCAAGAAGCAAGGTCTTATAGCACATATATAGGAATAAATTCGAAAATCATAAATTTGAAGTTATATCATTTGAAAATAAATATTTTGCTATTACATACTTACATTTTGTAGTTGGAATGTATGGAAGAACCGTATAGTCAACTACAAAGTTAAGTTTGTCTTTCAATATTTCAACTTCAGTAATTTTTTATTTTTTTTGTCGTACTACTCGTACTTGTCCGGTTTTTTTTAACATATTTTTTCCTCTTTCCTTTAAAGATTGGGGTGACGTTTGACAATCAAAGCCCTTCTCTGGCGATAGCAATATCTTTATCACATTTCCAACAAAAAAAAACAACAACAACAAATCTTTGAAATTCCTTATACATATATCTTCATCGTCATTATTGCAGCCATAGGATGACCACCGCTGAACATAGGCCTCCCCTATCGATCTCCAAAAGGGCCGGTTGTAAGCGGCCTGCATCCAGCGTCCGTATATCTAATCTGGAAAATATAAAAAAAAAAAAATAAGTTGTTTTATGTTGAGTGACCATGGACACTGCAAAGTGTTCAAAACGTCAAAAATACAATAGGTATAAAATACACACCATAAAAGTATTTAAAATGTGTAATTTCGATATGGAATAGCCGTGAAAACTTAACAGCATTATCTGGTTGTCACTGTTTGACATAGAAAAATCTATACAAAGATGTTCGTCATCAATCGACAAAACGATTGAACCGATCGTGAAGAAATAATGAAGTCATATGTTTTTTCGAAAAATGCGTACTAATCTATATTACAAAGCGAAATTCAATCACTCACTCACTCACTCATCACGAAATCTCGAAAACTATTTGACCTACGAACCTGAAATTTGGCCGGTAGATTCCTTATGGGGTGTAGAGATCCGGTAAGAAAGGATTTTGTAATGTTTTTGAAATAACCGAATTAAGGGGGGCAACACAGTTTTATATATTATATGAAAGTATACGCGTACAAAGACACGGGCAACAGCTAGTAATTTATAAAATTTCTCATGCTAGGATTAAAGAAGATTCCTTAAGATTCCCAAGATTAGAGGAAGATGCGAATCCTAATATTGTTTATCAATACACGCCACGCCTTATGAATTTATTTATTTACTAGCAGACCTGACAGACGTTGTCCTGTCTTAGAAATGTCAAACACGCAAAGTCAAAATTGAAAATCTAATTTTTTTTACACCTTGGGTTACATTATTGGAGTTTTAGTAAGGATCCCTATTTAAAAAAAATAAAAATATAGCCTATGTTACCCGGGGATAGTGTAGCTTCCCAACAGTGAAAGAATTTTTCAAATCAGTTCAGTAGTTTCGGAGCCTATTCAATGCAAACAAACAAACAAACAAACAATCAAATCTTTCCTCTTTATAATATTAGTATTGATTACGATATAGTTCAGTAATGTTACGTACACGGATATCCCACGCGATAACAGATCCCCTGCGTTACGGATACAGTGATTGACGTTACCAACTATACTGGAAATACTATTGTGTAACCACTGAAGAATGCATTGTGATCTTATTTAAGGCAATACTTAAAAAAAATGACGAACTTGTGGTGGGTAAATCCCACATAACTCAGTAATGGTTGAACGGATTTAGGTGAAATTTGGTGAGGAAGTAGCTTATGCATTAGATCAACGTATAGGCTAAATGTACGGTTCTGATTGAATAGAAGGTAACATGGGACGGCAACTACCGGATACTAATACAGCCCTCTTACATTCTTGGACAAAAAGAGCAACGAAAACTGGATTTTTGTCGTTCTGATTCTATCAAATAAAAAGATATATGTATAGAAAATTCAATTTCTATAATAATTATATTTCTGTATTTTTTTATAATAACGGAAATAACGGTATCTAATTTTTGTAAACCTCAACATATGTAGTTGCATTTATTACCTCCAATTTACAAAAGTAGTTTTTCGTAAAACAATCAGAGGTAAATTTTCAACAATTAGAGGTAAGGTTTCGTTAAATTTCTGATATAAAATAATCAATTTAATGTTATGATTTACTTGTTTTGGCTACATTCTGATTGGTTATATTCGTCTTGACAATTACGGATTTATGTTTTCGTTTTATGCCTACGTACCTAAAATTGAACGATTTTGCAATTTTTTTAACTTACCATACATCTTCAAAGTCTGCGTGCTCATCTTCGACCAAATTGTCGCTTATCAACAGGCGAGTTGGCGGTCAAAAAAGAACAAATCTACGAAAAAAAAAACTTACGAGATTTCAGCGCGCTTAAAGTTGTCCCATAAACAGCTCTCTATCTGCTCTACCACTCAAAACAATTTACGTTTCTAATCACTAGTAATAGAGTAGGATCTATTTCATCTGAAGACGAGAATTTAAGCAATCATTTACAGTTATTCAAATCAATTACAGCTCCGGCCCGAGGATATGACAGGGAAATTACAAAATTATAAAGCGCTTAGCTATGAGTCCTTCTATAGGACGTCAATAACACCGTGGTACTAACTATACTTACAAACATAGTACGGGGAAAAGGTGTGGGGTTTCCAACCGACTTCAAAAAATAAAATTAAAAATTGAGAAAATTTTATGAAGAATTTATATACTATTTATAATTAAGTAAATGCTAAGGCTACTGCCAGAAAGTGACATAGGCTACTTTTCATCATCATCATCACCATTTTTCACCCACTACGCGGGTGCAAGTGCGGGGCGCAGCTACTATAAGATAAATGTTACCCATAAACTAGCAAATAAAGAATTGAAAAAAAACTCGTCTTTTTTGGCTGTAAGCTACTCGATATTCTTGTCAATTTTGAACCAATTGTCATGTTTTTTTTATTGATAAGCTATATCTCGGGTATGGCCCCATTTAAAGAAAATATGCCATATATTATAAAATATATTAGCTTAGCTAAGATATTCTTACGTCCCTAAGGGAGAAAATTTAGGGGATGAATCAAGTTTATTGAATTACACCATTAAACTGTTTTTTAATTTAAAATGTATAATTATGATTTATGTAGAACGACGTTTCATCCATGGTACAATAGCCGAAACGTCGAGCGTAAAGTACATATTTTATTATTTTTAAATAATAGGCTTGCGCTTGAGTGCCTTGTCCGATGTTAAACGATGACGCGGTCTACTCACGCTTGCCTAGAAGAAACCGATTCGCTCGCAACTTTAGACACCCAAATTCTAACTACTTCACAGATTAATACACATTTCACAAATTCAGCTTGTCACTTTGGTCAGTACCAGCCATCTCCAGAAAGAAAACACATGACAATAATTCCTAAATGCATACCATAGTCCTGGGTGGTCGAGTTAGGCCATTAAACGCCATGCTGGTCGTCAGAGCGTTGTCTCTCAGGGTCCCGTCCGGGCCTGGACGGTTTTGATATAAATGAGACCCTTAAATCAGGTCTTTAGTTTTTTTTTTACCCAGCATCTTTGAGTACCGGCAATCTCACTTGAGAGCCAGTTCCTAAGTAGAATATAATCTTAGTACTGATGTATTCCAGGAGCCTTAATTCTAGGAAAGGTGTGTTTACCATCTTTATCCTCACTGTCACTTAACAGTTTAATAATGAGAGGTGTGGATGCTTATTAGGCTGTCAATAATAAAAAATCGAATGACAAACCACGTCGTCAAACCTAGAGAACAACATGGTGGGGGAAGTCAAACTTTGAAATGGTAAAATGGCGTGTTTCTGGCTGTTTCTGGCTGCATAAGCATTGCCATTCAGCGTGGTTATGCCACCAGCATGCTGGGTCCATTCCCAATGGATAGAGGGTTTGAGAATTTGGATTGTCTTTAGATCTTCAAAGGTCTATCATGGGCAGTCTAACTGTTTTTGTATTGTTAGTATTAGCTTGTATTTTGTTTAGATAATTAAAGCTTAACTTTGGAATTTTTATAAAATGCTGTGCTTATTGAGTTTTTGTTTGTAGTTGGAGTTCACATTTCAATGCCCTTTTCTCAACGCCTTAGCATTTTGAGCCCTTTTCAAATACTACAACTACTTTTGGCAACTTCAAGCTATCATATTTTTAATCAATACGTCGTTACGAAAGTTATGAATGTACCACCGTCAATGCCCGGACAGGACTCGGTGTAATGAGACGCAATCTAAATGCCTTGCCGGCTGGTCGTCGGAGGCAAGTTATATGGCATCGGTAACGGTTGACCCAGAAACAACTCGCGGACAGTTACGCCCTGATACAGACTTAGGAGTGGATGAGATAACGGAGACCCTTATCACGGGGATATAGCCTTGATGGATGTGGCTCATTTTTTTACCGAGGGAAGAGACTTGGAGACTCAGATCCTAATGGGACTAGTCGCCGTGTCTATGTATATTTGTTGGATGATAACTTGCGTTTGATTTGATTTTCATGAAATTTTGTAGGCAAGTTGTCAATTTCCGTGTTATGGGCTAAATTGGTTGAGGAGTTGCAAAGATATAGGTGTCGTGAGGTTTCACGACGAACTACTTATCATGATCATAATCATCCAGAAGACGTCCACTGCTGAAAATAAGCCTCGCCCTTAGAACTTTACACCAAACGACAGTCTGTCATCTGCATCCTTTGGATGCCCGCGACTCTCACGATGTTGTCGGTCCATCTACTAGGAGACCTACTTACTCATCCAGTTCGTGTTGCCCATTCAAGAACCTTTCTGCCCTATCGGTTATCGGTTCTTCGAGCGATGTGGCCTGCCCATTGCCACTTCAACTTGCAAATTTTAATAGCTATGTACGTGATTTTGGTTCTTTGGCAAATATTCTCGTTCCGGATTCTGTCGCAAATCACTAGTATATTATTATTAAACAAACAAGCAAAGTAAGTGGTCACCTGAGAGTAAGTGGTCACCGACTCGCCGCCCTGGACACCTAAAATACCCGGAGTTTGACGGTGCATTGTCTACCGTTAATGACTCTATTCACCCTTAGTTTAAATCAATTGAGATCATGTTTTAGACTGCAACGATTGTTCACTATAGTTGATTATAACGGAATATAAAAAAGCTCTATCCACAACCTAATCACGGTAAATATTCCGTTAATAATCATATGACAATAATTGAGGTAATAAATATTTCGGAGGAAAAACCGAATGAAACCAAACCATACCAACCATATTAATTAACAAATTGGTTGATTACGACAAAGATCCATAGTTACCACCACATCATAATTAAATTAATATAGTTTAGGCTAGTCAGCCGCGTTGTCAAACTGTCAGGACGGTTTTAATATGATATATGAGGTCAAACGATAGTGGCCGAGCGTAGTGCACATGCTACCGGTCGGACGCTATACGAACTGACGGCACCCAGTTCGATCCTCGGCCCTGCACCAATGACTTATTTAGTACTTAAATAAATCATGTGCAGTTTTGATGCCATCGCTTAAAACTGATGAAGGAAAACAAATCAAAACAGAAAACCAGTATGTCCAAAAACCTCAAAACTTCAAAGACATACTGACACTCATCAACACTGGAACAACATGGTAGATTATGCCCATCTTCTCTCTCCCTGAGAATAGGCCTATGTCCCAGCACTGAGAACATGATAGGCTGTTACCGATGATGATGATGATGAGGTCAAGTAAATAATTGTCTGTTGACGGAGGCAATTGACTGGGTTAATGGAAGTAGAACTGCTCGTCAAATGGCATGGTGTATATAGTCCATAACAATCTCGTCAGATCATCGGGTTGATAGTGTGCCTCTACGATGTGGCAGTTTTCGTGGATGGACACTTGGTGACTATGGGGTTGACCTAATAGAGCCTCAATTTATACTGACTACTGACCTTTGCAGGCTGATTCCAACCGGCCCTTATGGAGATCGATGGTGGGACCTTTGTCGAGCATTGGACGTCCTACGACTGAAATGATGATGATGATTAACCTTTAAATGCCGACTCTAGGTTTGGTCACACTGTACGTTTTATAAACAAACTATCTTGGGACCACATTGGTAGTATATAATGCGCAATGCCACGAACAATTGCCAGGAAATGAGCGCATAATTTATGACATAAGACAAATTTTGATCAAACATAGACCACCACAATAAAACTTGCTTTCAAATAAAAGGGAACCGCATTCAAATAAGTCCAGTCGATTTAGAGAAAAATGGTAACAGACAGTATACACATACAACCTCTTCTGCCCTTACCTTAATCGCATATACATTCTCCTTTCCATTGTGGGAGGTCGTGGGTAAAAAGACATGGAGTCCAAACTCTCCAACAAAGTAAGTGAAAGGGATGTCTCTTCCAGCTTTCTCTAATGATGCTGATAGTTTATTATCGAGTTTTCTGAAGCGGTCCCGGATCTTGTACATAGTTGGCGTTATTTTCTTTGGTAAGCTAATTACTGAGCCTCTATATAGCGCGATAGAGTCACTGATGATTGGTGTATGTATGGAGTGCTTTTTCTAGATGTAATCGATTTGCTAATCTCGACTTAGCTCGCTTGTTTTAACTAAAGCGTATTAGATAGATACGAATGCTATACACAAAACATAAACATATTATATACTTTTTTAACCAGTACTATCCCACTGCTGGGCAAAGTTCTCACCATTTCCTTCCATAACCTGGTCCTCCGCCACCTTTTGCCAATGTCTTCGACATGAGTCAAGCCAGCCAGCTTTTTTAGGCCTACTACGTCTTCCATCAGGCGCCCACTGTGTGACGATCCTGGCCCATCGGTCGGGATGCATACGCGCCACATGTCCCACCCAATCTTATTTAAATCTGGCGGCTTTTTGGCCTACGTCAACCACATATGTTATGGAACGCAGTGTCCAGTTGTGGACTCTGTCCATTCTCTTGATACCAAGCACGCTGCGTTCTATTGCTCTTTGGTAAATTCGAAGCTAGATCTTTTGAGAATCAGTCAGCTGATCACCATAGTTTAGGTTAGTACACATAAATTTATTAATAAACACGAAATTTATACGTATTTTGAATCATAAGGAACATATAATTATAATAATAACATAATTAAACAAACACATTTTGTTGCAAACACAAAATAGGTAACAATATAACGTTAGCGTCTTCCAAAAGTTTCATGGTGGTGGTTTGCCATGTGGTTAGTATGTTTCACAGTTAAGTATATTTTTTTGTTAGTTCTTTTTATCTTTAATTCGGAAATCATTGTTGTTATAAATGATCTTAGAAAGGTGTTCCATGCTATGATATTGTTAGAAAATCAATAACAGCTAATGTATATCCCGATTTTTATGATATGTCATTTCGAGCCGTAAATCCTTACCCCTGTGACATACCGGTAGAGATTCAGCGTTACCCACCCTATAGCTAAATCTCCACCGAAAAGATAGCGAGCAATTAACATAACAATCACAGATACTTTGTTAACCTCTTGACGGTACTTTAAAATAACTTCTGCTAAAAATACCACCATTCTGGCTTATTTTGGCGTTACAAATAAACTAATAATGAAAAAAAAAAAAAAAAATGTCCAAAAAAAGAGCAGCAGGCCAGGGTGAATTCAACTAAAGGCATCAAGCCTGATTTAGGCCTGATTCGTTCGCACTTAATAATCGCCTTATTTATGTCCCTTTTTTGTCTGATCTGAGTTCAGATTTGTTGAACTTCTTATCAAAACAAAATATAACACCCACTGGGTTTGATACCCAAAAATAACGGGCAAAAATCGTTACCACATCCTACTCAGTTGACCTATAAAAATTGTCATTTGCAATAAAAACACACACATCCTTTGATTACCGTTATAAAAATAAAACAAACTTTTGGCCGCAGTATGTAGGTCAATAACGGTGCAGGTTATCTTTCCTTTTAGCTGCTGAATCACGTGTTAGGCTGCCAGTGTTGGATAACAATTTATGTAAAAAATTTGGCGTATTTAGTGCAAAACTGCTGAAATATCTTGACATTATTAGTACTTATATTTCAAGGTACCAATGCTAATGTAAATTATTTTAAGTAAATAAAAATGTTATTAAGTATGACTTAAGTCACGGACCCCGGGGTCCGTGGAGCTGAATTTTGAATAAAAAAATAAAGAAAGTGGTAGGTATTATTTAATTTTGTATATTAGTTAGTATGTGAATTTATTACCTCCACATACCGTGAATTACATACCTCCATACCATGAATTTATTACCTCCATATCGTGAATTACATACCTCCATACCATGAATTACATACCTCCATACCATGAATTACATACCTCCATACCATGAATTTATTACCTCCATATCGTGAATTACATACCTCCATACCATGAATTACATACCTCCATACCATGAATTACATACCTCCATACCATGAATTTATTACCTCCATACCGGATAACTTTTTTCACCGAAATGGAGAAATTTGTGTGACAGTTTCATATAGTGGACATAGTTATATTGAATTTTTTTATCCTCCTTTGTTTGGAATATAGACTCATCATCATCATCAACGTCCACTGCTGAACAAAGGCCTCCCTCATATAGAAGGATGTTGCCATAACCCCCACGTTTGGCAGGTGGCTTGAGGATCGCAGTACATTCACCGTGTACTAATAGGACGCTGCTGCCCATCCTACGATTGTTCCGACAGTTTTCGGACAAACCCGGGTCCAGGTGTGGAATACAGATTAACTGATAGTATTTTTTTTTTAACCTAAGAAGATTTCCTAACCTTTTTCGGTACAAAAAGTCACCCTGTGATGTGGAAAACGAATCTGTCACTATTTTAGGAAATTGTATTAAATAATTTATTTATATATAATATAAAATAGTATTCGTTTTGATACCAGGATAACCTTATTATACATGACCATATTTGGTCAACAGATGTTCGTTACAGTAACTGTACGAATTTTACCTGTTGCATTTACATTGTCTCTTCATCTGCGGGCTTTCTTATTTTCTGTAAGATTTACTCAAGGTCTTTTCAGAGTGAATAGGTATCTTCTAAGACTATGTGTTTCATTTGACCACGTCGTGGATTACCAACTGGTGAGTTGGTGGTCAAACGGAATCATACGCGACAACTTTTTTGCAAAATTCCGCGTGACCTATTAGGGTATCAGACTAGGTAAAAGTTCGCCACACCCGCGTCATATATCGACCTGCCGCAACTTCTCAGCCATTTCCCCCATCACCGGGGTGCGGGTTCGATGTCCGTTAACGGTACCACAAACTGGGTCACAAGGCTTCGCTAATATCATCGAGTACCGTTACAGATCTCAAGCATTTGTATCTACTGTCAACCAGTTTCGCCTGACCTGTTTTCTAAGTCATACATCTTTAAGAGAGAGGTCACAGTAAACTGGGAAGGTGGCACCAGAGGTCCAGAATGAGGTTATATAACTGTTGCTAAGACACGTGTTTCGCTTGTGAGACATCGCATATTTTATGGTATTAGATTACATTGTGTTGGTTATTCCGGCACTACATAGTACTGGTTTTGTTCTGAGAGATAGGAAAGGTTTAGTTGTTACAACTTTACTGTAGAAGGGACTATACAACTGTCTTACAGCCGTAGATGCTGGCTGAAAATCCGAAAAAATCATACGCCGTTCATTTGTTTTAATTTTAGGAATGCTTGGACTCTTGGATTTAATTGTCTCTTGGCTTGATTATTTTACTTCCCTTGCTTACTTCTTTAGATAATAGATATATAAAATATCTTCATTCTGAAAATCAGAAATAAAAATTACACGCTACTACTCTTTGGATTTTACTATAGAATCCTTCACTTCGCTCTGACTTCAAAATGACGCACTCGACGAATAACATATTATTTGTACAGTTGCCACAAATAAAAATGAGTGTGTACTTTTTAAGATTTTAAAAATACGTATGTCGTCAAACAAAGTGAAGATCAAGTCCAAGTCATGTCCCCATTAAAGTGGAGGAGACTATATTTTCGGTTACTCATTAGCAATTTAAATCCAATTTTAATATATTTTTATTGTTTTTAATCCGATTTGTTTATGTACAACTTAAAAATAAATTTAAAGCCTGATTGATTAAATATTATCATCTTCTAATTTTTCCAAGTTACACTTCGCCTTAATAGATTATAATCAAATATTGTAAAATGTACATAAATTATATTTATAAACGCAATTATCATCTTATTAAGCCATTAAATTAATTTAATTAAAATATATAATCTACCAGGAGAGCATGGGTGTGGGGAAAGTCACGCACGACACGTAGCTACATATGTACTAGAACGGCTATCACTGGGTGATATGTTGATTACGTTGAGAGATAATAAGATAATTATTGTACAATTTCGATAAGGAAAATATTAGTTTATATGACGTATCAATTCTTGTTACATTAAAACTAGCAAAAAATTCCCTCACAATGTCTCAATTCAGCAAGTCATAGGGACATTTTTGCAGTGTTCTGCCAAAGAAAATTTTTGCCAGCTCTTCGAACACACAGTAGCAGTGTACAACCATTTACGCTGTTCTGGATTAAAGCAATGATTCCAGATAAATTATAGAGCATAAAATTTTAAGCAACTATCTCAGAATGGCAAGGGCTGTCCAGTGCCATGCAAGGTATGAGCTTTAGCACAGAGGTCATATTTTTGGGTAGCAATGGCTGTTACCATAAGGCGAGCGATAATGCTTGTCTCATCTCTAGCGTGAAAGAAGGTTGCATACTTGCATGCTTGAGACTAGGTTGGCGAAACCCAGGCCGACCGAGGATGAGGTGGACTGACGACATCAAAAGTACTGTCGGGAACGAGTGGATGCGGCTAGCGAGAGACCGGGGGAGGGGCATAAACAAAGGGAGGCCTTCATTCAAGGCTGATGATGATGATGCTTGAGTGACGTCACTATACTGCAAATTAATTATATTCTACTTGTGGAGTGTGTGAAAACTCCCCTTAACTATCAACATCAAAAATATTTCATTCAGTCTACTAATCCCGCATAAAAGAAAAAAAACTTCTTTTTTCTGCGACTAATCCAATGTCAGGGTTATTTAATATTTCAGTGTACCGCACTTGAACGATTAACTTTGTCATTCATTGCCACTCTGACCTCGTTTTTTTTTCAATGTTAGCATCAGTGCCTCGAAGTACCAGGCAATCATGCCAGTGTGAGCGGTTACTAAAATACTTGAATGCTAACTTTGTATCAATGGCGGGCGACTGATAATGCGAATTTTACTGTGACGTTTTGTGAGACTCTCAAATGATGTTCTTTCTTGTATTTCCAATTTTTTTTTGAAAAATTACATTAATATTTTATTGTGTATAGTCATTGAGCACGGTCTTCAGCTTATTGCGCTGCTTTACGCAGGTCGTCACTCTACTTGACCACAAGATGTCTCTTACTCTATGTTAATAAATACTACCCATTTCTTCTCAGTTCATAATCAGCATGACCGACATGACATGACTTGACGAGCTATGGAGAGGGCTATACTTGGAGTTTCTCTACGAGATCGAATCAGAAATGAGGAGATCCGTAGACAAGTCACTCACGATAGTCACTGACATAGCCCACCGGATTAAGAAGTTGAAGTGGCAGTGGGCAGGACACATATCACGCAGAACAGATGGACGATGGGGCCGAAAGGTTCTGGAATGGAGACCACGGACCGTTAAGCGCAGGATGGACAGACGACCTAAAAGAGACCGCAGGGAAACGCTGGATGCAGGCCGCTTCCAACCGGCCCTTTTGGAGATCGATGGGGGAAGCCTATGTCCAGCAGTGGACGTCCTATGGCTGAAATGATGATGATAATGATGATAAACTGACATAGCTCAAAGGATTAGCATGGTAAAGTGGCAAGGATCTAGACTAGGACTAGGAACCAAGAATCGTTGGGGTAGACGGTTTCTACAGGGAGACCGGGTATCGGCAAACGTAGGAGGACGCCGTGTGCAAATCGTGCGATATGCCGTTCATTAGAGAAGGCCTGCGTCTAGCAGTGGATTAACATGATGTATATAGTGCTATAAGCATAATACATTGTCAAATTCAGTCAATCCAGTAAAAGAAATTATCAAGTTTCATATATAATTTTTTTCCTCAATATAAAACGTTTTTTCCTCATTCGGTTTTGTTTTTTAAACAATCCGGATCTTGTGGATATCGATTGTAACGCATCACCAATGAGATAAGCTTGCTTCTCACTAGAGGAATGAATTTATGGGTGCTAAGCGTAGGCTACGAAACCGTAGCATGCGACGTCGTAGCATGTTTCCACGTACCTATAAAGCGACATTGTAACATTGCGTTGTTATAATATACGACAACGTAGTATGCGTATTCGTAGCATTTGTGTACGTAGCAAACGATATTGTAGCATTATGTTGTCGTAATATACGACATCGTAGCGTAGCATGCGGTAAGTATCTGTCCACTTAGTAAACGACATTGCAACATTGTGTCGTAATATACGACATCGTAGCATGCGGTATCGTAGCATGTGTCTACATAGCAAGCGATATTGTAAAATTGTGTTGTCGTAATATACGACATCGTAGCATGCGGTAACATAGCAAGTCTCCACTTAGTAAACGACATTGCAACATTGTATCGTAATATACGACATCGTAGCATGCGGTATCGTAGCATGTGTCTACGTAGCAAGCGATATTGTAACATTGTGTTGTCCTAATATATGACAATGTAGTATGTGTGCAAGGGCATTGTAACATAGGATATCGGTTCTGGCTAGTTAAATTTAAGCTACACTACTGATATAACCATTACCATTGTGTCTAATTTATGGCTTAGCCCGGTTAAGGTAATTTACAACACATTTGCTCAAAAAGTGCACTTACAAAGCCTGTATACATCGTTCGAAAGTTAAACATTACGGATCATACAACGGAGCGTGCGGAAATGAATTTGTCCGCACGCTCAGATGTATAGCACCGTGCGTGTACTTTACGGTTTTTTTTAATTTCCATCATAATTACATAAGAATTCCACAAAAGAGTTTCATATTACGAGAATAAATAAGCTGAATGATCAAACCTCCTTGGAAGCGCTTTTGCTCAATACGTTTGTCTCAGTTTAATACTAAAGAGAAAATGAGACGAAAGATGTAGTTCTAATTTTCGCGCCATTTTCTTATTATATTAAAGAAACTATTGTTGTGACTGATATTAAGTTATAAACAAAATAATAAAATTGTTTCATTTGTAGCCTTTTTTTCTCGCAAATGTGTTGTAAAACGTTGTATGGCACACGTGCGGATTGGTTATTACAAACTCGTGACTATGGTAAGCCCTCGACTTCGTCTCGGGCTTACATTCGTCTACTCGTTTGTAATGACCAACCTACCGCACTTGTATCATAAATAACTATTATTGTATTTTTTTGTAATTAATTAACATTACAGAATTTTGAAACATAAATATGGACATTGTCTGAAATAAATTACTTAATATGATATATTATAATTACTTATATTACATATATTAATATGTAATTATTTAGCCATGAACTTCGCATGCTAACATTATTAACAACTAATGTTAGTATTAAAATTAATCAATGGTATACCTACTTGCAGGGAATCGCAGTGTATTTTAAGGCTCGTGTACGTCATACGACTCCACTAATAATTATGTCATGGTCATTATTCCTTCTGATTGAGGAGTTGCTATGTCGAGTAATCCTTTAATTAGTGTATAAATGCCTTTTAGGTAATATTTTTCTTATGTGACGTTATTAATCAATGAAATTTTAATTATACGTTGCCATTAATTATGCTACTGTAATTCTTCCTTCCGATTGAGGCGTTGCTATGTCGAGTAATCTTTTAATTAAGGTAAATGCCTTCTAGGTAATATTTTCCTTACGGGACGATATTAATCAATGAAATTTTTATTATATGTTGCCATTAATTATGCTACGGTAATTCTTCCTTCCGATTGAGGCGTTGCTATGTCGAGTAATCTTTTATTTAGGGTAATTGCCTTCTAGGTAATATTTTCCTTATGTGACGATATTAATCAATGAAATTTTTATTATATCTTGCCATTAATTATGCTACGGTAATTCTTCATTCCGATTGAGGCGTTGCTATGTCGAATAATGTTTTAATTAGGGTAAATGCCTTCAAGGTAATATTTTCCTTATGTGACGATATTAATCAATGAAATTTTCATTATTTTATAATTATGTTGCCATTAATTAATGCTACGGTAATTCTTCCTTCCGATTGAGGCGTTTTTATGTCGAGTAATCTTTTAATTAGGGTAAATGCCTTCTAGGTAATATTTTCCTTATGTGACGATATTAATCAATGAAATTTTCATTATAATATAATTATGTTGCCATTAATTAATGCTACGGTAATTCTTCCTTCCGATTGAGGCGTTGCTATGTCGAGTAATCTTTTAACTAGGGTAAATGCCTTCTAGGTAATATTTTCCTTATGTGACGATATTAATCAATCAAATTTTCATTTTCATTATAATATAATTATGTTGCCATTAATTAATGCTACGGTAATTCTTCCTTCCGATTGAGGCGTTGCTGCGTCCAGTAATCGTTTAGTTAGGGTAAATGCCTTATAGGTACTCAATATTTTCCTTGTATTGATGTTAATTAATGTAATTAACATCATGCGAGATGGTGGTCAAACGCAAGCCTATTATTTATAATAATAATAAATCCTTCTAGATAATATTTTCTTTATGTATGACGATACTAATCAATGAAATTGTAATTATACGTTGCCATTAATTATGCTCCGGAAATTCTTCCTTCCGATTGAGGCGTTGCTACGTCCAGTAATACTTTAATTAGGGTAAATGCCTTATAGGTACTCAATATTTTCCTTGTATTTCGATAAATTTAATTTTTTAAATTAATTCATATGTACAATTAAACAAGTTTAATTTTAATAATGTCTATAGTTTTAAGTGTAGGTAAATTCTGCACGAGATTATGTAATCTCGCGTTGTTCGGTAATTGATTGCGATAAAATAATTATTTAGTATTTAGTATTGTTCTTCAGATTCTAGAACAATTACATTTGTTCTGAGACAAATGCGAAAAATGTGTGAAGATGCGATGTAAGAGAAACTCTATCGTACACGTAAAACTACTTTTAACTCACTTATAAAAAAAAAACCGGACAAGTACGAGTAGACCCAAGTATTTAGTATAAATTTCAACTTGCTACCTTTACGCGTTCTTGAGAAAAAGGGTCTTGACAGACGGACAACGAAGTGATCCTATAAGGGTTCCGTTTTTTCCTTTTGAGGTACGGAACCCTAAAAACAAGAAAAAAGTGCTGGTTGATGACATTGAAACGGCTAAAAGTAACGGCTATAAGTTTTTGTAAAGGTGTCGAATAAAATTTATTTTCTTTCTTTCTTTCTAAACAGATTTTATTTGATCATAACAAGCAAAGAACAATATCGGTCATTTTATTTATATTACACGGGAACAACGATTTCGTAATGCGTCTATGCACGGGAATTAATCACGTAAGATTAAGCCGGTTACTCCGAATATAGATTCAACTGCATTAGGCGGTCTTTTTCAAGGTGAATGCACGCGCGCGGCTTCGTCTCGCTTTGCACTACGGGCCGCCGCGCGGCGCGCACGTGATGACAACGGCAAATGTGTGAAAACCACCTCAGTTTCCATAATAAAAAATATCGGACATGTCAACTTTTTGAAAAAACATCCGTTTTGGGTCTACGGTTCCCCAGACCAAACACGTGTTCAACTTATAACAACAATAACAACAATAATAACACCCCCCTATGCTTGTGTCGAGGGTTGAAAAGATAAAAAATAAAAAATTACGTGACATGATGACAGAAAATACCAGAAAACGATGCCAGAAAATGCTTTATTATTATTAATAGCCAGAAAAAGATTTTCATGTACGATTTTACTTTTTGAAAATACATAATAATGTGTTGAATTTTTAGATTTAGAGCATCTCATTACATAAATAGTGAGCTGGTTGCAAAGACAACTCAAGAATTCTGAGGCCGAAAGGAAAGCGGTCGTAGCTTAGCGGTTAAACGCTCGGAACATATAGCCGACAGAGTAGATTCAAATCTTGCCGGTCATCAAATTTTTAAATATATATAACAAAAGTCGTGTATGTTACACCATTTGTAACTCAAAAATGGTTTACCCGATTTTCATGACCTTTGGTTTTTTGTATGCCTTTAATAACATTATAAGTATTAAAATATAGGAAAATTCAGGAAAAAATAAATTACGTAGAAAATCACAGATATACACAACCAGATCGGCAATATATTTTAGTGAAAGAGACAACTTGATATGGCTCAGCACAAGTACGAAAAGGACATAAATAGATTTTGTTGTCCTTATCGGCGTGACCTGTTTTTGGTACCTCAAGTGTCAAAATCTGTAATAATCAGTGACAAACAAAACGGGTCTGAATTATATTTATTGCCTTTTTTTGGTGATTTAATGTGATAAATGCGTGTTTCCTCTAAGAAATAATTGTAAAAGATATTTTACAATGGTTGGTTGTAGCATTTTGGGCTGCAAGAAGCGCAGTGAGCGAAAATACGATGATGAGCGAGAGGCACTGAGCTAGCCACGCTCATTGAAAATCTATAGGTAGTAGATCTGTGTAGAAAATTCATATAGAAGTATAAAATGTCCTTGACATTGACATATTACATCATAGACAAAAAAAGGGATCAAATCATCTAAGTCAAAGGGGTTGCTGTCGCTACCAAGGAGGTTAAAACGTTAACATACATTCAAATATTGTAATTGTGGTACGAATACATAGATTCAGTATAAGTACTGAATCTATGTACGAATAAAAGTTTTGTTTATTTATTCATAAACACAGAAACTTGTCTATGCTTCGCACATCTTGCAGTCTGCAACAATCTTAAGCAGCCATTGATAACATCTGAACAAGTGAACACTGAAAAACTGACCAACCTGTTCGGCTTAGCGGAATAACGATAGAATAAACAAATTAGCCACTTTCATGCACCGTTGCCGACGAGAAAGTTATGACATGGACATGAACAACTTGCATAACCCCTTGTCATAATAACAATTCACCATGATTCTATACTATTGAGGGAATGGGAAGGAAATCGTTATGCGGCAAGGTGCTAAATAGAGTAAGTGGTGTTGCCATGTATTAACAGAATGGTAAATTATAGGTTACAATGTAAAGATACACATAAGCATAATCAGCTTTTTAATAGTCCACTACTGGACTGTAGCCTACCCCCGAAAGGGCGTTTGGGGTATATCCCCCACGCTGGCCAAGTTGCGGGTTCGTGGATTCACATACACCATTGAATTCTCTCCGGCCAATTGGATCCACCGCCCGGATAAAAATAATAACGGATAATAATTGTATTAGTAGGTGTTTTATGCCGTGTCACGTCGGATAAGAATAGATTCATCTCCGTACAGCAGATGTCCTCACGATGTTTTCCTTCACCGAAAGCTAGTGGTATAGTGGTGGTAGTGGGTGGTATGAAAAACCGTATATAAACTCCAAAGAGCGTTTTCAAGTCTAGCGGTCTTCCAAGTAGGCTACCAAGGCATTTTAATGTTAAGATGGAAAAGCATATTTATGGTTATTAAATCTATTTATTTTATATCAAGTTCCATCTTAGTCCATTTCTGGGATAGACCCAACGCACGGGCTAAGCCTGTCACACGTCAGAGTCACACGATGGGATAGGAAAAATCCTATCAAGCCTGTTGCACAATGCAACCTTCTTTTCCAGGCGGATTCCCAGCGAGTCACAACCAGGTAATGGGAATAAAACCTTCAAACGAGTAACACTGTGACTCGTTGGGAATTCTAGTAATATTTGATGAGTAAAATATTTTTATTTGGATAATTTTACTCCTAATTCTAATTATCGGGACTTGTCAGCATCACCATAATTATCACCATTATTAATTTAGTTACTAATAATATTCGGGACATTTTTGCACACACGGTCATCTGACCCCAAACTAAGCAAAGCTTGTGATATGGCTGCCAGAGATATACATATATTTATATAGTTATTAAATACATACTTTAATAGATATTAACAATCAGATATAGAACAAATACAAATGTTCATCACATAAATCGTTGTCCTAGGTGGGAATCAAACCCACGCCCCAAGCTCAGAAGTTAGGTTCACTACCAACTGGACCAACATGCTATCTAAAAGCTGTTTTGTTTATTTTCGGTGGTTGACCAGCTTTTTGTCTTTTAGGCTTTAAGGTGTTTTTGATGCACGCCTACAGGGGTAGTGAAGGTGTAAGAGACGTGAGGTCACAGTTCGGGGCACACTACTACTTTTAATATATTTTCAATGTCAAATATGAGTTCAGGCATCTCGTTCCAGTTGTGTGAAGTACTATGCCCAAGTATCTAGTAATTATCTGAAATCTCGAAAACAGGTTTACGTCCACATTTTTCAGAGGCGGATTTCCCGTCTCTTGCGATGTGGTTCCGTAGCTTTCGCGCCACCTTTCACATTCGGACAACTTCATTATAGCGTATAACCAAATCGAGATATCAACCTTTTCCTGCTGTAAAAAACCTTAGCGCGTTCAAAGGTTTTTACTAAGGAAGAGTTTAAATTACTCCCTCTAATTATTAATACACGAGTTTCGATGCATTGCTATAGTTCTATTTAATTACAATAAGTTGAATGATATATTTGATAGTTCTTAGATTGTTATAGATATTATAATTCGAGTACATTTGTCAAAATTATTTCACATTAATTTTTTTTTTGTAAATGTTGACAAAAGGCACGGACCCAGGAGTCCGTGGAGAATTAAAATAAACAATTTAAAAAAAAAACGTAATTCTCTAATAATTTCAAAGAAATAAAATTTTACTCTGCTTGGTATGGACACGTAAAGAGACTACTTGGCTACGTAGGAAACTTGGCACTGCAACTTTCCATCCCCGGTCTAAGATCCAGAGGCAGATCCAAGACAAGGTGAAAAGACGTTGTGCTAAGACATGAGAGAAGGTTTCCGAAGACGATGTCGAGAATAGAGCGAAGTTCAGAAGAATAGCACAGACCAGTACAGAAGGTCGGCTGCATACATCAAGCGAAAACAGGGGCACGTACCCAAAGACGCGCACTTACAGCGATTTTGGATCGAATCGGTTGACGCTAGTCGCGAGGGCACTACACGTAATTTATAGTTTCGCGCGATAATAGGCATGATGACTAATATTTTTTTATTACCTCATAAAAAAGCTGATCATAAATAGAGCCCATCAACGAAAACAAAATTAAAATTAGTTCAAAAATAAAGAAGATATACTAACACATGCTTTGTGAGAAAGGGATAGAGCATCCCCTCCCTATCCCCATCTAAAACTTTAAACGCTCATATCTCAGAGATTTATCAGCTAATTTAAATTATTGTTTTAGTATGTGTAATGTATTTAGTTATATTCCTCGCTAACCCGGTTATTTGTAATAAATTAAACATGAGGACACATGCCTATTCGCCCGATGAACACAACATTATAGTTGATTTGCCAATATAGCGCTACGGCGAGTAGGTAATAAATATCAAGGACAGCCGGAGCCGACTTTCTGTACCTTTTATATTCTGTGAGAAAAGTAAGGAAGGCTGAACCCACCACCGTGTGGGATTCAAAGTCGGGAAGAGAGAGAATTTTAGTAAGATTTGGAAAAAAAAAGTTGTGTATCAAAATGACTGCTGCTACTTTTCTTGTGTGTGAGACCATTTACTTTTCGATTATTGACGCGTTTATCTGACCTAGTTACAACAGACTCTAAATATGCATAAACAAGTACTGAATTGACAGTTTATCAAATCGTTTCGCTCGTTCTTTCAATGCTATGTAAATACGAGCTTTCTACTAATCACCTCTCACCGCCGCCTGTGTGCGTAATGCGTATACGCACACATAAACAAACCTACCAAAATTTTACCTTTCTCTAGTTCATTTTCTCCTGGTACTTGCGGTGGCGATATTTTTTTTTACCACGAGTTAGCAATTTGGGCGGTCATTGTACCACTTTTGAGAGGTCATTGGCGGTACCGTTGGCGACCTACCTTCACATTTTGCTGGTATTCTTTTGGACAGTTACTTTTATGCGACGACATTAAAATGCTGTGCAAGATGAGATCGCGACGATAAGGCGTCTTATTGAAAGGCTGTACGTGACGAGAGCGCTTTAGGAAGTTACCGATTGTTTTACAAAACCTGCTGATACCTAATCATTTATTCAGATATCGAATTCTTTTGATAAATGTTGCGTTACTGGACTCGTCCTGTACTTCTACATAATAATATCAAATACTGATAAGATTTGTCATATCAATTGAGATAGCAACTTAGCAGTTACTTTAGCATTTTTCCACACGTCTTGTAACAACTGCTACTTCGCATCGCATTGGGACATCTCGTTTTCAAACTATATTTGTTTTGTGAGTCGATTTTAGGTTTTAGATAACAGAACTAGCCTAAACTGTTTTTCTGCTTGTCTAAAATAGTAATAATATATCTTTTAAAATATCGATATTAATCTCAACCATCGATAACTCTAGCAAGACAAGCCATCTCTATAAGCAAGAGAAATGCAGTGACGGTTCATTCATAAAAATCTGCTCTTTCTTGAAAGATTAGCCTGGGTATAGAACCTTGCCTAAATATTAAATATGGTATTTTCTTTAAAACTTATTGCCATTTTCATAGCAATTGATTTCGACAAAGTTACGATAACAGTTTTGTTGTTTCGCGGTGTCGTTGATGTTTTTTGGCAATTAATAACTTTCGGTCTGACTTCGTGCCATAGTTTATTCAAATGGATATAAATAGGAGTGCTTTAGAGATCTAGAGCAAGCTTATTTGTGTCTCGATGTAAGAGAAAGATTAAAAACAAAAGGAAAGTAGATTACTTCAGTCAATAATATACCATAGTAAAATTTGAGAAAGAGAACTTTAAAGTACTTAACTGAAAAAAACAAGATAGTAAGTACATATTCTTAGAAAATTTCGAAATATGTTTTATTAAATGAGAAAATTGCTCTACATTTTGTTTGTTACCATTTCAAATGAGTAACAGAACTTTCAATATTTTAGTGAAGTAATATTTTTCTTCTAAGCCTTGTTTAAATAATAATGTATTGGTACTTATCTCCACGCTTAACTTCTGTATCACATAGGAAATGTATTATATGTTTTTTATAACTCTAAATGGCTTAACCGGTTTTGATGAAATTTGACGAAGAAACAGTTTGTACCGTGAATAAGAACACAGTCTGAAAAATGCGAGTAAATCCACGGAGCGAAGCTAAAACATAATTTCCTTTGAAAGCGGATATACGTTCTTAAAACCCAAGGTTATATGAAGTTAAATTTGCCGATGGGGATTCCAAAGCAATTTTTTATGGAGTATTTCCTTTATTGTAATTGGTAAATTATATGCCATGGAATTTAATGTAATGTATATATAAAAATTATTATCCACCAATCCGCACTGGGCCAGCGTGGTGGATATGGCCCAATCATCCTTTCGGGGGTAGGCTAAAAGTCCAGCAGTGGACTGTTAAAAGGCTGATTATGATGATGATATATAAAAATTAAATACAACAATTTACCCACAAATGTTTTAAAGTTTATATTCCAAATAATAGCATTTGGCCTAAAATTTAGAAAAAGAAGAAATGGTGCCACCGCTACACCAAAAGTCACACCCACGACTTTTTAAACAGCGCGGCAATTTTGATGAGAAATTGTGTTATTACTAAATTAACTGCGCCCTGTGGGTTTGCCTGAGATTTTCCACCTTTTTATATCAGTTCTTAGGAACTTTAAATGTCAACAATATTACCGTGTAAAGGTGACCAACACAGAGAGAGAAAGATTTACTGTTTGTCACTTTTACAATAGGTATAGAAATCGGAAAATTACTTGGAACTTTTTTTTTCAAGAAATTTTCCGGAACGACGGTTATTCGTCCGCGCGAGTAGTTTTCTAAGTGTGAATACCAATTTTAAAACATACAAAAAAATCGAGCTGCTCTGTACGCATCGCGTTCGACTGTATCTTGCATATAGGTAAATTGGGTGAAAGGTGAACGTCCGCAGATCATTTCGCCGGCCCACAGAATGCTTGGTAGTTACTGCAGGACGTTGACTCATTCAGATTATAGTGCTATCAATTTTAATGTTGGTATTTGAGCGACACTCGTTGGAAATGTGCCCTCGTTTTGTTAATTACGAATTCTGAAAGGTGGTAATGTACTCATGGCAAAAAAGTTTTCAGGAATTATTTTCCTGTTTTTTGTTTTTATAATAGTTGACCCGAGCAATCTTGTCCTAATTTCAATACATATTTTGTTTGAGTTATGGTTTTGAGTTCATACAAAAATCCCATAGAGAAACGCTCTTTTATTTTTTTCCCGATTTTTTTTTCGGGCAACTTTTCTAATTTTTCTTTCTCCTATAACCTTCATAGGACTATTACGAACGCTTTTACATGAAAAAAAAAATGGCAAATTTTTCTCAAGTTATGCCACTTACCAATGACAATATAACTTATATTATTGTATCTTACCTGTATCTTAGCAACGAACAACATTAAATATTTATTTACATAAAAGATTATTTATATTTTAACCGACTTCTAAAATGAGGGGTTCTCAATTCGGGGTTCTTATTTGAAAGTATATACTTTGTATATATTGGTCCCATAGAAACTTTATGAAAATCGGTTGAGTAGTTTGGTTTTAATATAAAACAACTGAAAAAAATCATGTCATCCAAGTAACCGAAATTGCGTATTTACTAATTTTGAAGTCGGTTTTTAAATTGGTAAATATTTGCTCAATTACTTATGTATAATTATTTAAACTATTCTATTTAAACTAGCACTAAAGAAGGATCTTTGATAGTATCTATTTATTTTCTATGCCATGGATGGCAAACAAGCTGACGGGTCGCTTGATGGTAAGCGATCACCGTCGCCTATAGGTAGATACCTGCAACAGCAGGGACATCACTGATACGTTGCCGACCCTTAAAGCCTCTATTAACAGCCCTTAACCCTTTTGAAGAACCCCATGTTATAGTTACTCCGAAACGCCACGGGCTTACCATCAGGTGGCCCGTAGCTTGTTTGCCCTTAATCTATAAAAAAAACAGGAGGCTCAGTCCACAAATTGCAGGTGTGAGGCAAAAAAGATCGCGTATAACGCACAGTGTGCGTTTTCCACCGATCTATGATATGTGGATGAACTTTCAGGCGGTGGCGGCTGGTGCAATGATACAACCGTGACGTCAGATGGAACAGTTCTTCAGAACACTCCCCGTTGTAAATGCGATAAAAGATACAAAGAGATCCAACGTCTCTGCGCATGCTGAGCGGCTCTAGGTGTTCAGTGAGCTTGGGATCGTTGACTGACAGCTCTACGCTGTAATGCATCAAGCTGATACTTGGGTGCTCTGTTCCAAAGATGGGAGCAGTACTCCATGCAGTAGTATATGAAGATAACTGTGCGGGATAGCACTATCTGCCCTTGTGGAGATGGTATGACGGAAACACTGATGAGGATAGTTTAGAAACTATTTAATAACTCGAATTAATTATCTAATGCTGATGAATGCACCGCGATTGCTGCTTAACGATGGACTGACGCGAGCCGCGGCCGACGCGGCCCGCGTGCAGTATTGTTGCCTCAGCAGGTGGTCGATTGTATCGAACAACAACGAAGGCCTATTAGTAGCGTAAACGATCTCTATTTTCAGGCGACATGCCATAAGAATATTTTCCAGTTTCCTGTTTCTTGGAATAAAAAGTACCTAGTCTCGCTCTGTTGGTCAAAACATCAAAATAGATTAACCCGAATTGAAACAAAATGTTTATTGCAATCTTGGTGAATTAATATCAAATGGACGCTTGATAAAAAAAACAGCTAAACAACTTCTATGTAGAATTAACTCGACCCAAACTTCGCCAAAACTAGAAATGTTTTTTTTTTTTTTGCAAAATGCATTATTTTCTCCAATTTTTATTTTTAGTTATCGGCATGTAATAATCTGTATTAACAAAATAAAACGAAAAAAGCTTAATTTGAAAACTTTTCACGATTCACACATTTTTGACTGGTCAGAAATGTGTGAAAACTAAGAGACTACGCTGAGTTGAGAGTGATCTTAACAACGCAAAATAGTAATAAGTGGGTGGACAAAAAAACCCATAGACAAAATGAGTGGAACTGGAGAGGTAAGTCGAACAACGACCTGTCCACGACACAGAATCGTGGTGAGCGGTGCTCAAACTTACAGCGACCATTGTATCTGCACTACTGAGTAGAAGAGCCACCATCGCAATAAATCAACAAAACTCCTTCCAAAATTTTTAGTTCCTCCAATTGGCCACGACTTCAGATAAGGTGGTCGGTAAGTGTTCGGTGACTTTCGAAGCCAGTAGAAAGTTAGGGAATTAACTATTTGTGAACTGGCGAAAGCGCTTTGTGTGACTTTGACCATGGTGGTCATGGGAAACCATGGAAATAGAGAAAGGTGATAAAATAGTTTTTCTCTTCTCAGTTTGTATATACTTGCATTGTTAGAGAATGGCATGGGGATTGTATTTTCTGTTTTTTAATTCATCTGACAAATAATTTTTTTTAGGTAAGTCGGAGCAGCACAAACGGCGCAAATAACCTCAGCAGTGGTTGCATATTTGCGCCGTTTGGAGTTCACATTGGGTCCTTGAGGATAGAAAGCTCATCTTATCTTCTATTTGTAATTGTTTATTCAATTTAGTACGGCTTGCGCCAGTAACACTAATGAGACAATATTAAATTAAAAGAAGTTGTACACAATATTATGATAAGCAACATTATAAGTGAAAAAAATACTAAATTGTTTAAAAATGTATGTCAGATTAAAATATAAATAACACTAAATAATTATATAAATCTGCCAAATCAGCTAAACTATTACTGAATGCTTGAAGTGCGGCAGCACGTTGCCTCATAGTACTTCAAACATTCAAACAACAGCTCTTTTCAATCGTCGGCAAATATGTCACACCGTTTTTGCCATCGAGAATAGAAAAGCCAGCAAGGACCGCAGTATCAGGAACTGTCCTCCACTACCTACTTCTCCCGCAAGGGCTGAATAAGAATCCACTCGACCTCCACTATCGAATAGAAAATAGTTTGTGGTTAAAAACGTTTCAGACAAAATGCTGGCGTTTTTACAAGCTTTTAATTTAGCTCAACGCATAAGCATTAGTGATCAGCGTGGCTGTTGTGTATATAGTCATAAGTAGGTCATAGTCATAGCCTAAGTCAACAAATTGCGAATTCATATAATTGCAATATTTTTCGATAGTAAAACTTGTGAACTTTAATTGTGCGGACGTATTTACCATCTTTAATGTAGAACCTCACCTGCTTGACATTCTACCACGTGTCGACCGTCAGCAGAAAAGGAGAATTGTCCTAAAATGTAGCGGGCTGCACCGGGTCGGGTCGCATCGCAATAATCACTTTAATATGTTTTAAATGGAAATCCACCCCACCGCGCCCCGGCATAATGTGCGCGTACCTTTGAAGGACATCCATCGGGTTTCAAATGCAACATATATGTATGTGATCTCTAGATTTTTTTGCCCAATTGTGATAATTTTAGCTTACCGCAAATACCAAGGTTGCCACCGACAGTGCCAGCATATCTGAAGAAATGTCCAAGCAGGTAAAACCACGGAGTGCAGGTAGTCGTACATAATCTAACATGTTGGCATGTTTACTTCTGAATCTCAAGGTTGGAATTCAAACATGTTACTCCATAGCACGTGAACATCTTAGCAACTTATGAATGGAATGTTACGAAAGGTTTGTTTATAAGATAAGTGTTACGAAAGACCTGACTGTCCACGTGAATCACCAGATCTTTCCTTGAACTCTTGGTATCAATGTTTCGCGATCGGTGTCAGTTTATATCAGTTATGCAAGGCCGGATATCAGACAGGTGACGCATGGGTCTTTTAACGCAAAAAGTATAAATATTTTTTTCACCCTGAAAGGATTTTGGCGTATTGCATCTTGTGCATTTGCCAGTATCAAGCATTAGAAAATTTAAAATTTTCGTCAAGAGTTTTCCAGCTTTCGGCAAGAGCTTTGAACTACAGAGCATCATGAAAAGGAAAGTTGGGTGTCTTGGTCACGTTTTGCGACGAGAAAAACACCAGCTTCTGCAGTTAATTATGATGGGTAAAGTTGAAGGCAAATGATGCGCTGATAGAAGGAAAAAGTCGTGGTTACGCAACATCCGGGAATGGACCAACGTAGCCAGCTATTCCGCTTGGCACTAAACGGCCAACGTCCAGTAATGGAGAGGCATTTAAAGAAGAAGAACGAGTCACAATTAAATTCAAGTAAGCCACGGTTAAGTCCAAGTCATGTTCCCGTAAAGTGGTGATAACTTTACTAGAGGCTTCTATGGAGTTATGGAAACAACACAAAAAACACGTTCCACGTCGATCCGATGCTCTGTTCTGAACAAAAACAAACCAACAATTAAATATACGCTTGCATTTTTATAATAAGTATGAGTATATTAGTAAACTATGATGACAAACATACGCCACGCCAGTTTTCATGAAGTTGTTAACAAGTAATTTTTTACATAAACGTAATTTTTATGTTGATATTGGTCGCAAAAATAGCTCAAAATTTGAAGGCCGACAGGCGGCTGTAGCTTAGCGGGTAGAGTGCTCGGGACGGATGGTGCATGTTCGAATCGAATCCTGCCAGTTGTAACTTTTTTGAATTTTCTGTAATATATTTTTTTTAAATTGCCTTTTAAATGTGTATATGGAAAATAGCTCTCCGGCTGATTCCAGCATTTTTGCCAAGCCGTACGCACTGAATGACGCATAAAGGTAGATAATTGTAAAATGTTACAGTTTACCATTGACCTTTTCAGGAGGGAAACCCCGATTCCAATGTTAAGCAACGTTTAACAAAGAGGCTAATTTAGCTTAGATTCTGTGTCATTGTGGTGTTCGTAGCTAGGTTTTCTAGGTTTTGTGTACGTCAAATGTTAGTGAGTCAGCTTATTCAGTGGGGGAAAATCAGCAAAAACGAAGGCAATGCATAAAATATAAACGACAAATTATCAAGCAGTCCGCCTGCTGCCTATGGACATCTGCAACACTAACGGTATTGCCAATGCTTTGCCAGCTCGGAGAAATGTTTCTAAAATGCTCCATGTTGCAAAATTCAGGGGTCGTATTATGAATTTATGTCCAGACAGTTTGTGGCGTAAATTGAACTGTCTTCAGTTGAAATCCATTTTTTGGTTGAGATTTTAGTTGGCGTACTTTTATTCATTTTCACAAATATTTTTAAAGATATCAGATGGAAAAAAAAAACAGTAATACTTACGAATATTGGTACTCTAAAGTTGTCTGAATGATAAGCGAAGGAGATTGAATAATACTCTGTTACTCCGGAATAATGGCTTTCTATCTGAAAAAAATATTTTTAGAATCGGTTCAGTTGATTCTGATTTTACCTTAAAAAAACACAAACTCAATATTTTCCTTTTTATATAATCAAAATATTTTTTTGGGACATTTTTGCACACACGGACATCTGACCCCAAACTAAGCAAAGCTTGTGATATGGCTGCCAGGGACTGATATACATACATATATAGTTTTTTTAAATACATACTTAAATAGATTAACAACCAGATATAGAACAAACACAAATGTTCATCACACTAATGTTTGTCCTACGTGGGAATCGAACCCACGCCCTCAGGCTCAGAAGGTAGGTTCACTACCAACTGGACCAACGGGCTATCAATCATAATATATATACTTTTATTAACTAAACAAAATACAAGCTAATACTAACACTACAAGTACAGTTAGACTGCCGATAGACCGTTGAAGGTCTAAAGACAATCCAAATGCTCAAGCCCACTACCAGTTGGCAGCGTACTTGAATATACTTAAGTACATTACTACTAACTACTTACTATTATTTTATTAAATAGATTTTTTTTAAATAGAAAGCAAGAGATTTTTATTATTTTGGAGTGTGCAAAGCGAGACGCAGGCGCACGCGCGCATTTACCTTGAAAAGACCGCCTGATGTGGTTGAAACTATAGTCGCAGTAACCGGCTTAATCTTAGGTAAGTAATTCTCGTGAAATATAAATAAAATGTATTACTTTTATTAGTGCTTGGAATCAACACACACACTTCATCTTTGTATAATTATATTAATTAATTCATAATAATTTTTAACTAAAAATCTTCATTGACGTTCATCATAATATTAATTTCCTGTTAAGGGGAGGAAAACCTCAGAAACTATTAATTATTTAACAAATAAAGATTAATTAACAAATAATCTTTCCTCTTACTTGAAATCAGTAAATCCAATTTGCTACAAAGTGGAAAAGGTATATTTTTCTCTTTGTGCGCGGATAATCAAGCAGTTCAATTGTTTTTTCATGAAAATGTTCTTCCCATGGGCCTGAAATGGACAAATTAATTTTTATGTATTGATTTGCCTGGATGCAGCCTGAGGCTTTCAATAACTAAAATGTTTTTATTATTGCAATGACAAAACAACATATTATAATTTACAAAAAGGAAAATTAAAAATTATACTAATAAAAAAACCTGTTCCAGTGGGAATAGTCCCAAAATGCTGGCCCCATTACCACGTTGCTCACCCTTTGAGCAAAGTAGAGGTTTTTTTCAGGACTTGCATCGACCAGACGTGACGACAAATCTTTAAAAACCTACCCCAAAAGGAAAAATCGGAACCCTTATAGGATCACTTTGTTGTGCGACTGTCTGTCTGTCAATACCTTTTTCTCAGAAACGCGTCAAGGTATCAGGTTGAAATTTATATCAAATACTCAGGTCTAGGATCTCTTGCAGTTTACGGTCACTGTTTTCAGTGAATAAAAAAATAAGCTTTTTAGAAGGGGAATGGTATAAATAAATTATTTGATTTGATTTGTTTTGTCAGCAAGCTTGTTTTCTGTTCTTGTTATAAAAAAAAACTAGCTACAAATTAGTCCTACTACTACCAAACTTACCTTTAGGTAGATCGTTTTCTGGTTTTTCACCTATCGCATAAAGATCTGGAGGACTGGTAAAAACATTTTAATGTATCGATCATGTCAATACAACATCATAAGCTCGCCGTCTAGCTTTCGGAAAGCGGTGTGATGTATGATCGGTGAATGACCTCGGCCGTGTGATCGGAAGCCGATCGCGATATCCGCTAGCCCGGGTGGCAACTGAAACTGCCAAACAGATAAGAGATTCATCATCATCATCAGTATTTTATGTTCCCACTGCTGGGACACAAACCTTCTCTCAGAGAAAATAGGCGTGCTGTCCCAGTGCATGTTGGTGAATGTTATTTCTTTGAACTTTTGATGTTCTAAGGCATACTGGTTTCCTCACGATGATTTCTTTTTGAGCGATGTCATCGAAACTGCACATAATATATTTAGGTACTAAATAAGTAATTGGTGCAGGGCTGAGGATCGAACCGGGTGGCGTCAGGTTGTAAAGCGCACATGCTACTGTTCGGTCACCACCGTTCTCATGTGCGATTATGTGGATGAGAGATTAACTGCAATATATAGAATGAGACTGCGGCATTTTCTAGTGACTATGACATGAGGTTCTTTAAAAGGGCTGTCAATAGAGTATTTAAGGTCGACAAGGTAACTATGTCGCCCCTCTAGTGCTACAGGTATCCATAGGCGAAGGTGATTGCTTACCACCAGGCGACTTGCTTACCGGAAGAAGCAGCGTAGGTAGGCCTCCCACTAGATGGACTTTCAGATTCATCATCATCATCATCAGCCGGAAGACGTCCACTGCTGAACATAGGCCTCCTCCATCGATCTCCAAAAGGGCCGGTTGGAAGCGGCCTGCATCCTGCGTTTCCCTGCGGTCTCCTTAAGATCGTCTAGCTATCTTGTGGGCGGACGTCCTACGCTGCCATCAGAATTCAGATGATTAAGCCATATAGGCTATCAAATGTTCACACGCTCATCCCTGTTTTATCCTATCTCTAAAGACTAGGAGAAGTGAGGTTATATTTACAGCTTAGTATTTTTGTAACAAAATTTTGATCGCTGTTTGTACATGACTGGTCAAGAAGAAAATTGTGTTATGTTTTTAAAGTTTCATGTATGTATGGTGGTTTCATAATTCTACCATAAGTCCTGAAAGACTGGAACAATTTTGATGGTGGTGGTATCGTTAAAATCATTGCATTAACCCAAGTGTCATATGCTACATAAAAAATTACATAGTACGATTCATCATCATCAGCCAGAAGACGTCCACTGCTGAACATAGGCCTCCCCCTTTAACCTACACACTGAACGACAGCCTGCCTTTTGCATCCACTGGATGCCCGCGATTCTCACAATGTCGTCGGTCCATCTAGTGGGAGGCCTCGAAGCTGCGTCTTCCGGTTCGTGGTCTCCACTCCAGAACCTTTCTCCACATCATTTTACATTTGCATGCAAAATTTCACCTCTCAGACTAGTCCCATATACCCCTATTAATAAACTTGGAGTAGCCTTGGAATAGTTACTCCGTCTTTTGTCTTTTTCGGTCGAGTTCAAAATGTGAAAGAGAGAAGAAGACAAAACACGGCGTAACTATTCCAAGACTACTCCACGTTTATTAATAAGGGGGATAGAAATTACATCCAAATCGGTGTAGTAGTTTGGTTTTTAATGGAAAAAATATGTCATCCAAGTAAAAGTAATTGCGTATTTACAAATTTTGAAGTCCTTTTTTTTTATTGATTTTTATTTTAAACAATCCCACTCGTTTTCCTTTGCGCTACACATACATCTACAAGCTTTGTCATATTTAACAGTTAGTTTCAGTTGCTACAGAATTACGTAGCAAGGTGCTACGAAGTATAGTTATCACAGTTATGGTGGTAAAAATAACTGACTGTTACTAAACATTAAAACCATCTCAATGCTATTTTCAATCTGCTCAATAAGTAAATTCAAAACTTTCCAGATTTGAACACACATTATTCATGGTTCTCTTCTCGGGGATTCACTCGCAGTTTTCAGTCAGCTCGTGACCACGGCCATTGTAACATGAGCGAAAGGTACATTTTTACCTAAATAAATAATGAAATGAAATGAAAATTTTATTATCCGGACTTGCATCCATAACTTATTATACAAATTACATTAATTAATTGATGATTAGAAAATTAAAATTAAATATAAAAAATATAATGCGCGATAAGCCCCGATAAACATTTATAACTACTATTTAATAAAGTTCTAACTTCTAGGTTCTAGAATAATGCTGGCGTGTTTCTAGCTCAACGCATAAGCATTGCAATTCAGCGTGGTAATGCCACCAGCATGCTGGGTACGCTGCCAACTAATAGTGGGCTTGAGCCAACGGTCTATCGGTAGTCTAATTGTATTTGTGTTGTTAGTAAGTATTAGCTTGTATTTTGTTTAGTTAATAAAGGCACTTGCCCCAGTAAAAAATAATAACGATGTACGAACTAATACAATTATTTAACGCCATTCTGAAAAAAAGGCGTGAATACTGCAAATAGCTATAGTATTAAATAACAAATATTCATTTTTATTGATTCTAGAATACACATTCTCAAGTGACGACAGTGATTTGACTCCGGATTCTATTAAATCCAAAGCCGTAACCGTGGGAATTGTTAGCAATCTGCTCCCAGAAAAGTCAAAGAAGACATACATGAAAACCTACCACGATTTCTGCAGATAGAGAACTACGAAAGGCGTAAAGTAAATATCAAAATCACTGTGCTTTTAGTCTATTTTCACGTTTAGTTTAATAAAAATTAATCTACTTCTACGTGTATAATATAATACATAGGTGCTTTCTTTCTATCTTATTATTGTCTCGCAGAAAGTGTGAAGAAAAGTTCTTGAGATGTCGATGGGGAAGAAAGGTTCTTGAGTGGAGACCACGAACCGGAAGACGAAGCATTAGTAGGCCTCCCACTAGATGGACCGACGACATAGCAAGAGTCGCTGGCATCCAGTGGATGCAAAAGGCAGGCTGTCGTTCAGTGTGGAGGTTAAAGGGGGAGGCCTATGTTCAGCAGTGGACGTCTTCTGGCTGATGATGATGATGATGATGATGAGAAAGTGTGAAAAATAAAACATTCTCCTCGGGGATAAAGGTGTCTTCGTCTTGTAATGAAGGATTCTATTCCTTAACTCCTTCGTTACGCTCGGGAGTTAAGCCCTCAAATCCTTAATTACTTTCGGGATTTAATATGAAGCTCGTGACTTAAGACTGCTTTATTCCCTTGCTGAATTAACTACGATTCAGACTTCATTCATGTCCCATACAAAGCAATTACGTGTAGGAAACTCCTTATTAGGTAATTCAATTTAACAGGAAAAGGAGCTAAAATTAATTATTTCCATAATTTTACCTTACATTCCTACCTATATTACGTTTGAGGAAGTGTGTGTGTCTGATATTAATACGTAGGTTGTAAGCTATTTGTAAATTCATTGGATTCTACTGTTTGAAATATGTACCAGAAATATGTACCAGAAATATGTACCAGAAATATGTACCAGAAAAGTCTTATTAGAATATGAAATAGGCCAAAACAGATTCCCATTATTCTATTTTACACACTTTATAAACTAACTAAGAAAACAATCAAACCTTTTTTTCAATTAGTCAATTTTAAATTTCTTACTTCTAAAGTCGTATCGGTTTAAACTTTGCAAGTAGATATGTGGAATAGGCATGTTGACTAATATTTTATACATACTTTTTTTGTTTATGTATAAATAAACTTATCATAAATAGAACATTAACGAAAACAAAATTAAAATTAGTTTAAAAATAAATAAGTTATAAGTATTTTCACACTACCTGCTCGTAAATAAATAAAAAAATAAATTAAAAAAAATAAAATCTGCTCAAATAAATAAATAAATAAATATTTGGAACATTTTTTCACACACGGGCATCTGACCCCAAGCTAAGCAAAGCTTGTGATATGGATGCCAGAGACTGATATACATACATATATATTTTTAAATACACACTTAAATAGATATTAACAACCAGATATAGAACAAACACAAATGTTCATCACATAAATGTTGTCTTAATTTTTGTACAACATATAAATGTCGTACAAACAAAAGCTAAAGTAATTATGGCCTCGTCTAGCCGGACAACAACATTGTACTGAATTTCATTATAGCCCGCGAATGCGTCCTGCTTGCGTGTTGGTCTGCTTTAGGCTGGGTTCTTCTGTCTTGCTCTAAATATTATTTTAAGACCAAAATGTAAAGTGCTGAGTTATAAAGAGAGAAGAACAAGAAAGAAGGGCATTGCATAATAAGATTAATTTAAATATAATATACTAGTAGGCCGCCCCGGCTTTGCACGGGTATAGATATATAGCCTATGTCAACCGGGGATAGTGTAGTTTCCCAACAGTGAAATAATTTTTTAAATCGGTTCAGTTGTTTCGGAGCCTATTCAATGCAAACAAACAATCAATCAAATCTTTCCTAGTTTATAATATTAGTATAGATTGCTAACATAAAAAAAGATCGACTCGCGATTATTTTAATGAAAGTCTCAATTATTATTTTTGTAACATTAGATCCTATGTAAAAAAAAAGAAAATGCTTAAAGCGTAAAATGTATTTATAAAATAACACTTTTATTCAAACTTTTGCTTTTATTATAATAGTGTGGTGTTTCCCTGCCGTCCTTGTTTCCTGAGAACAACAATCTAGGCACCTTCAAGGCTAGAGTGAATAGATTTCTTCAAGATTAACGTGTTCCATCCTCGGCCACACCGTCTCTTACCATCAGGTGAGTTGGTGGCCAAACGAAGATATATTCTATATATAAAAAGATGATTGTACAGACAGATCTGGCGACTTTGTTTTATTACATGTAAAGAAGTGTAAAGTAAGGTTTTCTCCAAATCCGGAGTTCAAAATTCTTGCAGTTAAGGTCATCGACCCAGCTCTATCACATCTACACGAAGTTTTGGCTAGCTCTCATACTTTACGTGACGGAATTTTTAATTGCGTTTCTTTCCAGCACACCAACAGACTCATATGTTAGAAAAAGACAGCTCACAGAAACTGATGCGAGATAAAAATATCAATTTTTCGTAATCGATCAAATTTATTAAGGAGCAACGACTTCACAAAAAGTGCATTCAAACTAGACAAATATTAATGTAATTTATGAACTAGATTTACATATAAAGTTATCTAACTCGTTTATAAATTATAAGTTCTTATCCTTTACACGTTAAAATATAATAAATATAAACTTGCATGTATAATTTATCACATTATGTCGTGTACATTTTTTTTTTAAATTTGATTCATTTTATGGTTTTATTGTTTTTTTTTCGGCATGTGTCTTTATTAACTAAACAAAAAACAAGTATATTATTATTTTTATATTTATTAAGTATATATTACTTTTATATTTTAGTACTAGTTTGTTTGTATTTTTTTAAGCTGTTTTGATATTATTTAGCATAATTTTCAAAAATGATTAAGTTGTAATTATTTATGGTAAATAAAAACCAGACACTTAATACCTAAACTACTTATATCTTTATAATAACTTTGCAAATCTTTCAAATTATGTTTTATTTTAATAATAATATTGCTCGCATTGTCAGGAGGTTCCTAACTCTGCAGCCCTAATCACCGGTATCTTGAGCCCTGCCCCTCTGCCGCCGGCACTAAACCGCCACTAAACCTAGAGTAGGTTTAGTTTTTTTAGTAATATCTTGTTTTTAAACATTTATTCTAAAAAAAAAAAGAATAAAAAAAATTTTTGTGAATAAAAATAAGGTTTAATTCAGTAAGACTTACATAATAAGGATGTTTACTTAAATAATACATTAGTTTAGGATCTGAATTGTCTTTAGACCTTCAACGGTCTATGGGCAATCTAACTGTTTTTGTAGTGTTAGTATTAGCTTGTATTTTGTTTAGATAATAAAGGGACTTCCCCCACCTAACAACTTATAAAAAAAACAATCTAGATTATAAACATTAACTTGTTATTTTGGCAGAAGATATCGAAAAAAAAAACCTTATAACAAAATATATATAAATATACTAAACAAAATTTATTTTATGTTTTCAATTACCTATATTCGTCATCGCTTGCAAACAAAAGCATATGCAGATGATTTTCTATGAGATCATATTCCATATCAAGATGCAATTCATAAAATTTATGAAACATCGCGGGATATACTCACGTGCGTCAAATAATTTCGATTTAAATACACGTGAGAAATACAATAAAATTAACTTTAATATAATTTTACCGTTACAATCATTGATGTAACAATTGTCGTTAATTAATATATAATGGTTTCAGAGTCTGTTTCATTTTGTGGTTTCATTTCGCTAACAAGAAGCAATAAACTATAGAGTAATAATGTATTGGGAAAACCAGTCCAGTTTAGGTAATTAATTATTAATTGAATTAATGAATGACTTTATTCGTTCGATATTCAATCGATCTGATCTTTCATTCTAGTTTTTATACGATAAATATATCAAGTATAAAAAACTTAAGCTAGTATATTAGATTTCAGCTTTTCATCATCATCGTTATTAACCAGAAGACGTCCACTGTTGAACATAGGCCTCCCCCTTAAGCTTTGGTCTCTTGATCGGAACGAACAAAGCCGCGGTAAGCGGTTTCAATGCAGCGTCAAGCTTTATTTATTTATTTATAGATAAATATAATCATTCAACAAAAAAAATACAATAAAAATTACGAATCAGTACACTGCTGACCTATACTGCACTTCGACCGAACAAGATACCATTCTAGACGATTTTCTTACCGTAATTACTCAATAAATCATTGTTGCAGGGCCGAAGATCGAACTGGGTGCCGTTAGATTGTAAAGCGCACATGCTACCACTCGGCCACCACCGCTCTTGATGCATCTCATAAAGATGCAATCTTACATAAACTAGAACACCATACGTTCCCTTACGTTATTTTTTATTTTCCCCCAATCTCGTCACAAAAAATATATATTTGAATACAG
The DNA here is from genome assembly GCA_914767915.1 of Agriopis aurantiaria. NCBI lineage: Eukaryota > Metazoa > Arthropoda > Insecta > Lepidoptera > Geometridae > Agriopis > Agriopis aurantiaria. Next base: position 7,557,074 of record OU612004.1, read on the forward strand.
AACACCAATAATAATCAGTTTAAAAAACCGACTTCACAATTTTTTTATAAAATAGGCAATTTCACAACGTCTAAAATACCTCAGTGCCTTAAGACGAAAATCATCGACCAGTGTGTGTTACCAGTGATGACATACGGCACTGAAACGTGGTCTCTTACTATGGGCCACATAAGCAAGCTAAAGTTGCACAACGAGCTATGGAGACGGCTATGCTCGGGGTTTCTCTGCGAATCATAAATGAGGAGATCCGTAGACGAACGAAAGTCACCAAGTGGCAGTGTGCAGAGCACATATCACGCAAAACAGGTGGCCGATGGGGCCGAAAAGTTCGGGAATGGAGACCACGAACCGGTAAGCGCAGCGTAGGACGTCCGCCCACAAGATAGCCAGACGACCTAAAGGCTACCGCAGGGAAACGCAGGATGCAGGCCGCTTCCAACCGGCCGTTTTGGAGATCGATGCGGGAGGCCTATGCTCAGCAGTGGGCGTCCTATGGCTGAAATGATGATGATGACGACTTAATTTCGGTTACTTGGATGACCATTTATTGTCAACCAAGTAACAAAATTTAATAGTTATTTATGATACAAGTGCGGAAAGTTGGTTATTACAATCGAGTAGACGAATGTAAGCCCGAGACGAAGTCGAGGGCTTACCATAGTCACGAGTTTGTAATAACCAATCCGCACGTGTGCCATACAACGTTTTACAACACATTTGCGAGAAAAAAAGGCTACAAATGAAACAATTTTTGTTTATAACTTAATATCAGTCACAACAATAGTTTCTATAATATAATAAGAAAATGGCGCGAACATGCAAATAGCGCCACTATCACGTGGTAAAAATTAGAACTACATCTTTCGTCTCATTTTCTCTTTAGTATTAAACTGAGACAAACGTGCAAAAGCGCTTCCAAGGAGGTTTGATCATTCAGCTTATTTATTATCGTAATATGAAACTCTTTTGTGGAATTCTTATGTAATTATGATGGAAATTAAAAAAATACCGTAAATCACACGCACGGTGCTATACATCTGAGCGTGCGGACAAATTCATTTCCGCACGCTCCGTTGTATGATCCGTAATGTTTAACTTTCGAACGATGTATACAGGCTTCGTAAGTGCACTTTTTGAGCAAATGTGTTGTAAAAAATATTTTGATTTAAAAGCTAATCTACTAAACCAATTATGATAAAATTTCCATTTGACCAATCAGAAGGTAAATCCTTTCAATAAAATAAAAAAACAATTAAATAATTTTCCATATCGGTTCAGAAATATAGCAGTTCAAGGATAACAAACTTTTGAAAAAAAAAATGAGACCCGTTATTTTTTGAAGTCGGTTAATAAAGAGGTGTTTTTTTAATAGGATAGATCTACGTTTGGCCACCATCTCGTCTGATGGTAAGCGACGTTGCGGCCGAAGATGGAACACGTTAATCTAAAAGAAATCTAAAGAGTAAACAAAGAGTTATTCTATCAACTTACTGCATATTGGTCATGAATAAAATATGTACACAAAAATATGATCGCGGAACTTCCGCTGGGATTGAATTTTTTAATCTGGTCTGATTGTGTCGAACTGAAATGACCGTTCCTTGAACCCTCTTTGTGATTCAGCAGCGAGATGTAAACACTCTTTATACGCTGAAACCCTAATCAAGAGTTTCTCGAACTCGGTTCAAGATATGAAAATATGCAATTACGTCAGAGAACGTCAAAAACGAGAATTGTAATTATCTAGTTATTTATTCTAGTTTTACATTCTAATTTACAAATAGAAACAAGAAAAAGACAATATGCAAATCTATTTCTATATAAATAAAAATGAATCCCTATTTACCTTGGTCAGGCCATAACTTGAGAACGACTTTACCGAATACCGATTTAAGTTTTCTAATACTTTGTAGAAGTTTCTTATGGAAATAAAAATTAAGAAAATTGCGCAGAAACTTGGAAAATTTCAGAAAACTTAACGACGATTTTACTTCGCGCGTTTGACAGTTCTAAAGACAGGACAACGTCTGTCCGGTCAGCTAGTCTATACCAATATTATAAAGAGGAAAGATTTGATTGTTTGTTTATTTGTTTGTTTGCATTGAATAGGCTCCGAAACTACTGAACCGATTTGAAAAATTCCTTCACTGTTGGGAAGCTACTCTATTCCCGGGTAACATAGGCTATTTTATATTTACAAAAAAATTAGGGATCCTTATTAAAGCTCCAATAATGTAACCCAAGGTGTAAAAAAATAAGATTTACAATTTTAACTTTGCGCGTTTGACAGTTCTAAGACAGGACAACGTCTGTCAGGTCAGTTATTTATAAAAGTCGATACTCGATACCACGTCACCAGCTTAAATCCAATCCAGTGACAATCTATGCGACCTACGCCTGCAGGAAGAATCCAAAATCTAATCATAAACATCAAATACATTTCGTGAAAACTTCGATGGCACACCGAAAACTAACAAATGAAGTTGCACTATTTTTTGTGTAAAAAGTTATTCATACTCAACCCGTTGTACCGCAAAGAATGGCATCAAGGGATAATGTTATTCTACTCATAAAGGGTTTCCAGAATCAGCCACTGTCAGATTTCACGCAATAAAATCTACCGAAGCCATTGTTTCATGAGAGAATTGAAAAAAACTTTTTGTCCCACAAGGTATGGTCCAGTATAAAGAAATAGCGGTGTTTGTCTAAATCACAGTTAGCACAGTGGGCCCGCAGGGTTGTAAATTATACAAAAATAATAAACGGGATCGTTTGTAACTTTTTTTATGATCATGCCCGATGACGTAGCAGTTGCAGTCGTTTTTAAAATTTTGACATTTGTCATTTCGTCATCGGAATTCCGTTAAATTATGTCTTTTGTTGTCATACAGTGGTTCCGCCACCGCACCGCCTTGTTTTCTGGTTTAATATTGTTACCTGAGAAAAAAAAACATTTTATGACACTTTAATCCTTAGAGAGTTAACAAGGCATTGAAAATAAATAAAGAAATTACATGGAAGTGGGAAAAAAAGAGATGCTAAACGTATAGCCGATAGCCCGTTGGTCCAGTTGGTAGTGAACCTGCCTTCTGAGCTTGGGGGCGTGGGTTCGATTCCCATCTAGGACAAACATTTGTGTGTTGAACATTTGTGTTTGTTCTATATCTGGTTGTTAATATCTATTTAAGTATGTATTTAAAACTATATATGTATGTATATCAGTCTCTGGCAGCCATATCACAAGCTTTGCTTAGTTTGGGGTCAGATGACCGTGTGTGCAAAAATGTCCCGAATATTTATTTATGAATATTTATTGTATCATGAAGTTGAGTCGAATAGTGGATATTCTCCACATGCAGAACATTGCACTCTAGCACTATAAATGCCTAAAATTCTACTCATCAGATTTCTACATCTGATAGGCAAATGCGACTCACCAGACTGCACCGAGTGTGGGGTAGTCAAAGACGTGTGTCATGTGATGGAGTGTGTCCGGACAGAAGCTGAAAGGTTCGATTTCCACCAGTGTACCAACCATAGTTTCGGTGAGTAATTCTACATATCATCACACGCACCTGCACCCAAATTCACACACACCTTCTACATACCCCACTCACCACATACACACACAAACACACACATTATTATTGACTTTTTAAATTACTGTGATATATTCTGGCCTTATCTTTGATTACTATTAGAATATTGTATAGAATATAAAACTATGTTGATTGCAAGAAATAAATAAAATGAAATTAAAAAAATGTTGGGTGGTGTAACAGTGTGCTGGCTGATTCCTGATCGTAGGAGTGCAGCATACTGTGCCAGACAGTTGATCTACAGATTTGTCACAGAATCGATAACCATTGGAGTAAACGTGTTCTAGTATGGAGACCATGAATCAGTAAACTTAACGTAGGAAACTGGACGGGGTGACGAGTATGTAAAGGCAGTTGGCAATAGCTGAAAGCAAAAGGCGAAGATCGGGCTAAGCAGAACAGCTTATCTAGGGAAATCTATGTCTAACATTGGACTAAGGTTTTGGGCTGATTATTCAAATTTAAAGTTCATACCACCCTTAATTATGTACATATATGTTGGAATAAAAATTAAGTTGCATTCGGATAGATCAGAGTTAACATTTCAATAAAAGTAAAACCAAATTTAAAGTTAAAAAACATACGACAGAATAAAAATTAATAAAATTCCAATTAAAAAAACAATATACTTAAAAATACGATGACGATGATGACTCTAAACGGTAGTAGTAGTTTTTTACGTACAATTATTTACAATTATTTTAACGGGAAAATAGAAGTACGTCATTTAAAAAAATACCGACTTATCGGTTATAGTGATAAAACTCAGACTCGTTATGCAGTAGCGAGCAACTACGATTTATTCTGTGATAGTAGCTTAAATTATATAAAATATAAAACAAACAACTTCGGTAGCAAAGCTTGGACAAACAGACAAACAATTGGACCACCTTATTCAGGTGAAACAGAAGCTAACAATACAGCTATTGGTGCATTGTCTCAGCCTTATGAATATTACAAGCCTATTGATAAATGTAACGGGTTCTTCCCAAGGGTAGTAAAGGGTGGTAAATCATAGAAAGGGTTGCAACGGTACAGCGGCCAAATTTTATATTGCAGTCGTAGCTTTATATGGCCAGTTAAGAAAGTTTTCTTTTATCTAAAGGCACGTACTTTGCTTTGTTTATCTTTAAAACTGACTTCAAAAATGTGATTCTCAATCAAACTCTTTTTCTCGAGTCAGCAGTGCAAGTACCGTTCTTTATCGATCGTCAAATTCGCTAAAATGCCATAGAATCGATCACAGCGAGTACTGAAAAAATGGCATATTATCGAATTTGACGACCTCAACTGTCAATTTGACGATCGCTAAAAGAACGGTACTTGCACCCCAGTTACGCGATATTTTTGCCGAGTGTGAACCTATTTTAAAATAAATACTTTTTATTAGAAAATATTATATATCGAGGTTAACCTAATTTAAATTTGAAAAAATATTCTCCCTTGAGAGTTTAAAGGTAGTGGAGGAGGAAGGTCAACGGGATGAATCCCGTTTATTTATCCCGAATTTAATTTATTTCTCGTTTTTATTTATAATTATTTAATCAACTAAACAGACAACTTTAATGAAATACGAAAGTTTAAAAGTACAAGTAGGTATATTAAATTGTAAATTGTTATGTACAGATTCATATGAAATTAGTGTAATGTTCTCCAATAACATTGAAGATTTTCAATTATAAAAAGTATTTTTTACTGGCAAGTGCCTTTATTAACTAAACAAAATACAAGCTAACACTAAATACTTAAGCTGCTTGGCGTTTTATACGAAAATTGGTCGGATTGCCCATAGACCGTTAGAGGTCTGAAGATAACCCAAATGCTCAAGCCTATCTTCAATTATCTATTGGACGGCCAAAGGGAGCACGGAAAGGCTTATTCCGAAAACCCGTATAAAACGCTTTGATTCCACTTTTATTTTGAGAACCGCTAAACTCTAGAATGTGACCTGAATGGGTGTTTTCAAGTCGCGAATTAATCGCAAACATGCTTCATCATGGACCGCATCATCGCATATCATTTTAGGCCAGATGGCGATCAAACACAAACGGAGTTTTTTCATACCAATTGATTTTCATAGTAGATATAGATAGAAACTCTTTATTTCGTACACCAGAAAAAAGTATTACAAACAGATAGAAAACACTTACGAGCTAGTGCCACAAGTGGCAGCCTTATCGCTAAAAGCGATCTCTTCCAGGCAACCATTACAGTATATTGTTACTAGAAAGTATTTTTATATTGAAGTGTTGTTTGTTCCACGCTTTATAATTAACTCTTTAAATGTTAAAGACGATTGATTGATTGAATCGGGCGTTATTTTGCGGAAGTCCATTTTTAATTTTTATATGACGAATTTCTAGTTTAATTCCGCTTCTACGTCGTTTCGAGTACAATAAAAAGAAAAATCTAAATTAGTCAAAAATTGAAGACAATTTAAAAAAAAAAATTTGTTTAACCTACCTAGCTAAACAATTTGCCCAAGATAGTTATAGTGGTCAACAATTTTGAGATTATCCTTCCTAACGATTACCAGCACGGGTTCAACATGGACATTAGTCGTCATGATTTTCGGCTTTTCCATGTTAATTTTAAGACCCACTTGTTGGAAAAAGCTACCGAGGTCGTTGATCATCGTATTGAAGTCCTCCAGCGACACTTCATATCCATGATAATAATCAGACTCTAAAAAACTGTTCCCAAAACTGCTAGGTTTTATCGCCCCAATAAAAAAGGGCCAAATAATCTTGCCGACAAAGAAAGACATTTTGTTAAAAGAGGCGTGTTTGGTCACAGTGTTTTTATTCATATTTCAATTAGAATGTTTGCATAACATTGAAGTTATGTAAATATAATTAATGTTAGTGTCCTTGGACAATCTTTACAATAGTTATTTTTCACCGAAAATAAGGGCGACAACATGAAGAAGGGTTAGTAAGCAGTATTTGGAGCACAATTATTAACACTCGTAAAATAAAGTTTTGAAAAAAAACTACACTCGTAAAATTATGTTTTGAAAAAAATTAAGCACATGTTTTATGTTATCGTTTTTTCTGTGGGCAAGAAGTGGAAATAAAAGTCTCGAATGAGCAATTTTTTTTTGTTTTAGAATTAGTTTTTTGTTCGGATTCAATTCAATTAGGTTAGGCCCATCTCTCCCCAATAGAAAAAGTTGCCTTAAACCTTTACTTTAAAGATAGATTGAAACAACTCCAAACGCAAACCCTGTAGGACTTTCTAATCATAAAACAATTAAACATATTGTTCATTGTAATTTTTGCGCAATACTATTAGACAACTCAGCGGTATCATCAAAAATTATAAAGTTTACAAAAAAATTGCCTTTGTGCAAAAATTGTTTAATTGCATTACTTACCTACAAAATTATTTGTAATTTAGAAGTAAAATATTGTTTTGTATTCAAAATTATGGTAAAATATCCACAAATTCCTTCTTTTTATCGGCTAATATATAAATGTTTAATATGTGACAATATTAAGTAATTTTTTTGGGAAACATATTTTTACCTTTATATTTTTATATTTTTACCTTTTTTTTTCTTTATCTTTTTTTCCTTTTTATCTTTTATCCCCCTTTTTTCTTTTTTTTTTTTCAACCTTATCGTAGAATCAGATAAATTTCGATATCTACTGAAATACTTTATTTATTTAATATTTGGCTTGCATTTGACCCCACCTCACCTGACTGGATCATCACGAAATCTCGAAAACATCTTAGCTTACGAAGCTGATAATTTGGCAGCTGGATTTCTTGTGGGGTGTAGAGGTCCTCTAAGAAATTTTGCGAGGGGGCAAAAGGGTAATGGATGTTTATATGAAAGTCATACAAAGTTACGGACAAAAGTTAGTGGGTAGAAATATAGGTCTACGTTATCTTCACTAACTCAGAATTACCAAGTTAGATAGGTACCTAAAGCTGGGCACTTGTTCTCTTTTTAAAAATTCTTTAGAATTCTACCTCTTTCCACGATCCCTGGACTGTTTTTACCAATCCGTTTGATATGCTCTTTCAACCGATTTCAAAAAAGGATGTTCGCATTTTGATTGCATTTTTGTCGATTACGCGATATCTTCGTTGATGGGGAACCAATTTTTATAACTCTTTATATATTTATGGGATAGGTTATATCACGGTAGTAATTCCATTAAAATTTTAAGAAAATATTGCACGCAAAGAAGCAATTTTTTTTTCATCACAAGCGCTCGGTAAATTTGTCATTCATCATCATCATCATCAGCCGGAAGACGTCCACTGCTGAACATAGGCCTCCCCCTTTAACCTCCACACTGAACGACAGTCTGGCTTTTGCATCCACTGGATACCCGCGACTCTCACAATGTCGTCGGTCCAACAACGGTCGTCGGTCGGTGTGTCGGTCGGTGTGGTGCATGCAAAATGCGGACGGTAAATATCACGCTACCTGTATAGGGAGGTTACTATTCTAGTCATTAGTTACTATTCATATCTACTATTGTGCTGTTCACTAAATTAGAGAGGAGCATTAGGGAACAGGATCTCATTTATTGAATTTCATTTTAGCCCGTGAAATAGGTCTGTTTTATCGTTATTTAACTTAACTTATATCAGACCATTTTTAATCGCATTGACTCCACCGACCCGTCCTGGAACTGCAAAATAAATCCTAAATTACTTGGAATTGAAAAAAATACATCTAAAGCTTCCGCCTATATCACTGGTAATTTTTAAACCTTATTACAACTAAATTATGTCCCTATGTTATGACAAATCATCTTAATCCCTTACAACACTATTGTTTAAGCCAAATCGGATTAAAATAGCTCTAAAAGTTATTATTTAGCTTTTGGAAACGCTTCCTGTATATCTATAAGCAGCCGGTTTGCCTTTACAAGTTATGCGGGTCTATTTTAGATAAAAATAATCTTTCAAATAATTTTTAATCCTGGCTACCTGTGTTTGATATTGCTACTTTGACTAAGGTATCTACTTTCAGTACCATTTTTTTTTTCAAGGTATTATTTAATCTGTTTTGTTAGTTTGGATAAAATCTTGAAACTAAATTTTAAAACAGTTATACTCAACCGATTGACTGAAATTTCACATTGAGTCTGTGAAAAAAGAAAAGCATCGTAGGGTTGAGGGCGCGTGTGCTGGTTTACTGAATAAACACCCTTCTTTTTGCGTCGAGGGTTAAAAAATATAATGGATGCTTCCCATTTGAATAAATTATCAATAGGCAGAGTCTGTGCAAAAAGAGAAGCGTAGACTGCACTCTTTTTGCACTGATTCACGGATTGAGTTTGCATTCAAGTAGCACTTTTATCACACATATAATTTTAAAAACATTTTAAGTTGGTGATCATTGATAACACGTTTACAAATTAAGCCATACCGTAAAGTGTGGTCCCTAGCTCCATTTCCTGTATGAGAATCATGATCATCATCTTTTCAGCCATAGGACGTTCACTGCTGGACATATGCCTCCCCATCGATCTCCAAAAGGGACGGTTGGAAGCAGCCTCTGCATCCAGCGGCCTGTCTTAGGTCGTCTGTCCATCTTGTGGGTGGATGTCCTACGCTGCGCTTACCGGTCCGTGGTCTCCATTCGAGAACCTTTCGGTCCCATCAGCCATCTGTTCTGCGTGCTATGTGCCCTGCCCACTGCCACTTCAACTTGCTAATTCGGTGGGCTATGCCGGTGACTTTCGTTCGTCTACGGATCTCCTCATTTCGGTTTCGATCTCGTAGAGAAACCCCGAGCATAGCCCTCTCCATGGCTCATACTTCATCCTTATATAGATATTAACAACCAGTACCAACCAGCTTTAGTATGGACTGAAGATAAATACTTCAGCTAGGGAGTCAAAATTCGGTCCAACTGTTTTGGAGTCCATATGGAACATACATACATAAGTAGGTATATACACACATCGCCTTTTATACATATATGGTTTCAACATCCGAAGCATCCAAATAACAATTTAAAATACAATGGTAAATAAAAGGGATAATATCCGATAAAAATGTTTTATTTCTGTTGTTCAATGTGTAATAATCGCAAAAAACCTAAAAGAATTATAAAAATTAGTTTATTAATTTACTAAAACGCAAACGAAATTGGGTAATTTTTATGTTAGGGTTTTATTACCATTTCAAACGTTTTTCCTATTATAGTTGTGGTCAAATTAACCAAATTGGGGAAAAACTTTGCAAAATATATACTTAAATGCAATGCATAATATTCATAATCATATTATTATAATAATATTAATAGTTGTATCATCATAATAATCAGCCAAGATCTTCCAAGAGACTCGTCCAAGATACCATAGTGCCTAAAGACAAGGGACCAGTGTGTGTTGCCAGTGATGACATATGGTACTGAGACGTGGTCCTTAACTGTTGGCCTTTTGGAAAAACTATGCTCGGAGTTTCTTTGCGCGATAGAATCCGAAACGTGGATATTCGCCAAAGAACCAGAGTCATCGACATAGCTGTTAAAATTTGCAAGTTGAAGTGGCAATGGGCAGGCCACATCGCTCGAAGAACCGATAACCGATGGGGAAGAAAGGTTCTTGAGTGGAGACCACGATTCGGAAGACGCAGCGTAGGTAGGCCTCCCACTAGATGGACCAACGACATAGTAAGAGTCGCTGGCATCCAGTGGATGCAAAAGACAGGATGTCGTTTAGTGTGGAGATTAAAGGGGGAGGCCTATGTTCAGCAGTGGACGTCTTCTGGCTGATGATGATGATGATGATGAATAATCAGCCTAGTCAACGCTGGCATAGGCCTCTCCCAAGGCATACCTGATCTTCGGCTTTTATCTTCCAGCCACTGCCGTCTTAGGTATCGTCTCTCCAAAGAGTCTCAGGGCGTCCTAAGCCACGTTTGCTGATTCGTGGTCTCCACTCTAGAACATATCTACCCCAACGCTTATCGGTTCTGCGACAGATATCACCGGCTCACTGCTATTTCAGCTATAGCTAATACGCTGATCTATGTCGGCGAATTTGGTTCTCTGGCAAATAACTTCGTCCCGGTTACGAACCCTCAGAGAAACGAGCATAGCTCTCTCCAAAGCCCGCTAAGCAACCTTGAATTTGTGGACCGCTCCAACTGTAAGTGTCCACGTTTCAGCACTGTATAGACGTTGAAGACATCCAGATTTGTTATGAGTAAGTGAGGCTTACCATCAGAAGAGCGACTCGCTCGTCTCGGCACTCAATTGCATAAAGAATGTGACAGATTATTACCAACCAAGTACTATCTCAACACAATCAACAAAATGTATCTTTAAGTACTTGTTTATGAATGCAGGCATCTACTTATGTGCTTATTAGATATTTAATTTGTGGTTATCTGATAAGTATTTTAGATGTAGTTTACCACCGAATAGTTGTGATAAACTTCAATAGTCACCGAAAATTTTAAACTAATTGAGGATCCAAAATAACTAATTTAAACCCAATTATTTAACCTCAAACGCAAACAGAGATACTTTAATATCTCGGTGGCATCGTAGCTCCCAAACGGATGAACCGATTTTGATTCACACTGGAGCGGAAACATACGTGAGGCGCTAGAACATCGTTTCACAGCGTCGCGGATTGTTCCGTACGGGACTTGCCTCCGCGTAGATCCCGTCTCCTGTAGTATGACCCGCACGGATCTCCCGCACAGCTGTGAAACCAGCCTCAGTTTGTTTGTTTGGTGGCATGATCGACAGAGATTCTAGAAAACTGTTTAGCGGTTTGGAGATCATCAGTAAGTGCTAATGGGGAAACCGTAGGTATAACATAAAATTTTTCTGAGGTCCATCTAGTGGGAGGCCTCTCTACGCTGCGTCTTCCGGTTCGTGGTCACCACTCAAAGTATTCGTAGTCTCTTTCTTCAAGCGTCTTTCACTAAGGATGTTTATTGTTTTAGACGTACCGTTTGGTAGGTATGCCAACATCACAGGCCTTGTCTCAGAGAGAGAGGATGGGACTTAAACTCACCATGCTAGCCCAGTGCATGTTGGTGAACGTAATGTCTTTGATTTTTTGAGGTTCTTGGACATACCGGTTTCCTCAAATGTATTCCATCAACATTTATTGAGCGATGGCAGTCATTGGTGCATTGCCGAGGAACAAACCTGGTGCCGTCAGATTGTCAAGCGCACGTGCTACTGCTCGGCCACCATCACTCATAAAGTTTAATAGACCCTGTGCAAATAGAGAAGCGTCATAAGTATTGAGGGCGTGCGTTTGCTAATTTACTGAATAAAACACCCCGTTTTTGCGTCGAGGGTTAAAAAGTATAATGAATGCTTGCTATGCTGTGCAAAAATAGAAGCATCGTAGGGTTGAGGTCGCGTGTGTGCTGATTTACTGTTTTTAGTTCACTGTTATGCCACGACGCTTCTCTTTTTGCTCAGCTCCAGGAATTGGAATTTTAGTCCTACAAAAGTTGTTAATGGAGACCCTTAGTTGGAAAAATTGTTACCCAACATTACGTCAACAGTGACGTGTTGATAATTCATAAACCACCACTCTGACCCTAACAATCGGTGCACAGGTTCATTGACTTTGACATTTCTAATTTAGACCTTAAAACACTGCTAAATTAAAATGCACCTGTCTTACCAACTTTACATACAATCGAAATGCTACCTCATTTTAGGAGTGTTAGCGAAAAGCGTTCTACGTTTGATTCTACGAGACACGGCGTCTGCTTTCTTTTATTCAAATTTGTCTGCAGTGAAACCAATAAATCGTTTATTTAAATACGACTAGACAAATACATTATTCCTTTCCCGACTCTTACACGTGATTGGAAGTTTTTTTTATATTCATAACTACTGAAAACGAACAGCTTATCTGTACTATCTATCTATACACACTATAGAACTACCTAATCCACGGCGGGAATGCACTTCTTTTCTCTCAATCGATTACAAAACTACAATATTTGCTCGTGATTGGCGAATTTATGTTATCCAAGTTTTTTAAGCTCTGATACTGTAGCAGATTGTAAAACTCTAAATGAAAACTGGAAACTCTGATGTTGAAAGCCGATGTATAACCATCATCATCATTTCAGCCATAGGACGTCCACTGCTGGACATAGGCCTCCCCCATCGATCTCCAAAATGGCCGGTTGAAAGCGGCCTGCATAAAGCGTTTCCCTGCGGTCTCTTTCAAGTCGTCTGTCCATCTTGTGGGTGGACGTCCTACGCTACGCTTACCGGTCCGTGGTCTCCATTCGAGAACCTTTTGGCCCCATCGGCCATCTGTCACCACGAACACTTAATAAATAATAATCCACAATTATTATACATCGAAAATACACAAGTTTAATAAAATAATATAAAGAGACGTTTTTATTTTTCACGTTAGCGCCAAAAACCCCACACCGCATCCTTCCGATGCGACCCACAAGATGGAGAAACGACCTAAACGAGACCGCGGGGAAACGCTGGATGCAGGCTACTTCGAACCGGCTCTTTTAGAAACGATGAGAGAGTTCTATGTCCAGCAGTGGACGTCCTTTGGCTGAAATGATGATGGCGAAGTGTTCGTGAACATGCTCGAGTGTGGGTAAGTGATATTACGAGGTGAAACATGTATTTTCGTGTTGTTTTCTAAACTCCATATTATTATAATCATCTAGTCAAGCCTCCGCTACTGTAAGGCCCTTCGACTTGACTGTGACTTACTTTGCTGGGCTCTGACTGTGACTATGACTTGTTTGACAATATTTTTAACAAAATTTGAAAATATTTCAGTTCTTGACACTGGCAAATGTACAAAACTTGGAACGCCAAAATATTGAGAGTATTTTGGCAAAGGAAGGATTTAAAAAAGAGGATGGGGTGTGTCTTCGTCTTTATTACTGCTTTATGTTGAAACTTCAGTAATAAATAAACCCCTTTTTAAGTCGTAGAAATTTTCTAAAATATAATTTCAAAGGTGCAAATTGCACCCTTAATAAAAAAACGGCATAGAAATAATTATGTAGCACCCATTAACGTCATTCTTAGAAATGTAAGTGATCTTCGCGCTTTCTAATCACACAAAAATATTTTGCAAAAAATATCTATTATGCTGCCAATAAAAAATGACAGAACACAGTAAAACATTTAAAAAGCACATTAAAAAAGCTCGAAATTGCGTCCTTTGATATTATTTGCACAATACCGACAAGGTAGTAAAAATATAAAAAGACAAATGCAAAACGTGTGCAGAATGGTAGAGCAATTGTGTCTTAATGGCGTTTGTTCAATTGTTTATGAGTTTTACGTAGTTTGGCACGCACTTGTAGGTACCGAAAGAAACAATGATAAATTATTTTAGCCATAAATACACATCTTCAAATTAGAAAAGTAGGTAAATGCCATTAAATGGCATGTGCCAGTAGAACAAAGATGATTGTAGCAAGTACAATGGCATGCAAGTTGTTTTTAGCATGCAATGATGTTATATATAAACTGAGGTAGATACGTTATACTGAGGTCTGTGCTGCAATGCAAACACAAGTTACTTGAGAACTGAGTCCGTCCTGTGTATGGCAACGACTCAAACTCAAACGTAACGTCGCGGGCAGATGCAGATGTCAGGCTGTCAGTCAGAGGGGGAGATGATGAACCTTAGTGACATCCCTGAAACAACACAACATCGATACTTATTTATCAAAATTAGCTGTAGCGCTAAGGCTAATAACATAATACATGAAAACACCTTAACTATACGCTGGGTTCTTCTGTACATATTTCGTAACGACTGCTTAACATTGATAAATTAAATAATATCCCCCCCCCCCCCCCATCTCGGAAAGTTTATTTTTGCTCTTCGATAGTTCATAGTCATTTATTGATATCAGAAAGATACATGTTAAATACAGATTTAAAAATCATCTTAAAACACACTCTTATCATCTTAATACACTTAATATACATACAATACACATTAATATATCTAAACATCATTAAACCTATTTATTTCTACCTCCATAGTGCCAAATTTATCATACCTTTTTTAATTTGTTAAAAACTCAGTGTCAGAACCTTCTTGGTGTTCTTTTTTTTATTTGCTTTGCGCGCGCCATTTTCTTTTCACGTCATATTGTTAAAACCTTAGGTTAAAAACAAGAAACTTGAAAACAAGTGAAAAACCTAAAATGAGTGATTCTAGCGACGAGGAAGTTTATTTGACGCCAACAGAATTGACTGAAACTGTTAATAATGCGCAAACGTTTTTTTTTGCATTTATTTTACTAATTTCCTCGCTGAGGTGGGATGAAAAGTTATGTGTTGCATTCGAGTGCAAAGATTTTTCACCTCGTGCTCTTTTGATTCCCTCGCTAACGCTCAGGATTCAAATTTTTGAATCACGAGCGTAGCGAGTTTTTACCATGGTTGGCCATGGTAACAATGTCGGTCAACCAGTGGGCACGAAAATCAACACCGCACGGTTCATGGTTAATATTCCGAAAACTCGAACGACGCGCTTTGATTCCACTTTTATTGTTTGAACTGCTAGCCTGTGAAATGCGCTGCCTGATGGGTGCTCTCCGATAGACAATCTCCGATAGACGATAGACAATCTGGGTTGAAATTACGAGTGAATTGGTTTCTTCTAGGCAAGCGTGCTTCATCATACCGCATCGCTTCGCACCAGGCGAGTTAGCAGTCAAAAGAAGGCTTACTATTTTATTAAAAAAAATGCTTACGTGTTGGGCTCGATACGCATTAAATACGTTATCCAGAATGACGAGTATATATGATGATGTCGAGCAAAGGGCAGTGTCGTGATGCTTTGTCATGCTACTGTGGACAAGTGTGACACTTCACATATAGGGAAGCTACGCGTTGTTGTGGTCAAATGATTTTGTAAAGTCAGCGTGGGGTCAGCGTAGGGTCAGTGCTACATATTTGCAAATATTGAACGAAATTAATATGGGTCATTCAATGACTAATCGAATGTATCAGAATCTAAGGGAACGTTTCGACGTTTGTATGTTTGTATATTTGACGACATCTTCATCATCATCATCAATCAGAAGACGTCCACTGCTGAACATAGGCCTCCTATTTTAACCTCCACACTGAACGAAAGCCTGCCATCTGCATCCACTGGATGCCAGCGACTCTCACAATGTCGTCGGTCCATCTAGTGGGAGGCCGACCTACGCTGAGTCTTCCGGTTCATGGTCTCCACTCAAGAAGCTTTCTTCCCCATCGGTTATCGGTTCTTCGAGCGATGTGGCTTGCTCAATGCCACTTCAACTTGCAAATTTTAACAGCTATTTCGGTGACTCTGGTTCTTTGGCGAATATCCACGTTTCGGATTCTATCGCGCAAAGAAACTCTGAGCATAGCTCTCTCCATTGCCCGCTGTGTGACTCTGAGTTTTTCCAAAAGGCCAACTGTTAAGGACCACGTCTCAGTACCACATGTCATCACGAGTGACGATAACTTGCGTACTGTTAATCCAATCTTCACGAAATGTTGTTAAGTAGTTATTAATAAGATAATTGCACTGTCCACACTCGACCAGAGAGTGAAAAAAATAGCCAACTATATCCAGAAATTATCTTTAATTATTAAAATTATTGATTGAATTTTCAGTTTTTTAAAACAGGTTATCGATATGTTGAAATTTAATAATTAATATAGCTTAAAAAAACCGGACAAGTACGAGTAGGACTCGTGCTCTGAGGGTTCCGTTAGACGGAACCCTCAGAGCTGAGAAAAAAAAACTAACTGAAGTTAAAATATTGAAAGACAAACTTAAGTTTGTAGTTTTTTTTTACTGGGCAAGTGCCTTTAATAACTAAACAAAATACAAGCTAAAACTAACACTACAAATACAGTTAGACTGCCCATAGACCGTTGAAGGTCCAAAGACAATCCAAATGCTCAAGCCCACTACCAGTTGGCAGCGTACCCAACATGCTGGCGGCATTACCACGTTGAATGGCAATGCTAATGCGTTGAGCCAGAAACACGCCAGCATTTTGGTCACGCGTCGCATTAACCAGGCGCTCTGAAAGATTTTTGAAAATGAGGTGAGCTCCCGGTCCCCAAGGGCCCAATGTCTCGACCCCAAACGCCTCAAATATGTAACCACTGCCGAGGTTAGCATATTTGCGACGCTTGTGCTGCTCTGCCGAATTGGCAGCCGCGCCAGCCCTACCTTGTGTCTCAGGAAGATGTGACGGCGCCAAAGTATCGACACAAGTTGCGTCCCATACAAGGGGCCGCCCCAACCTCCAGGGCACAAGTGTCATACCGTCAGGCCTCTTTTCATCGTCACGCGCAAGACCACTCGGTTCGAGCACAGCTGCGACATTGGCGGTGGAAAGTGCCCTGCGTATGATATCGTTCAGGCTAGCGTGTTGGCCAATACGACCAGCGCTTCTCGAGCAAGAGAGACCATGGTGACCGAGCTGGTCAACAGCAGTACCACACTGACAGCGATGGGCCTCACAGCACCTTGCACCCAAGCGTAAGCTGACAGCTAGACGAAATGCGGTTGGATCTAAAAGGCTACCTGTGTTAAAAGAGGGCATGGCTTGCAACCAAAGTCCCGATTCCCAAACAGAGACAGCAAGAATACGAGCGCGATCTGCAATACTAGGACACGTATCTAGTAGTGATTTCCATGCTAGTTCGCAGATCGGCCGATCCCACAGTCTCTGGGAAGACAACTTTGAAGTTTGTAGTTGACAATAAGGTTCTTCCATACATCCCAACTACAAAATGTAAGTTTGTAATAGCAAAATAATTATTTTTAAATACCTTAAAATTTATAACTTTCGGATTTATTCCTATATATGTACTATGAGACCTTGCCTCTTGCCAAATTTCATGATTCTAGGTCAACGGGAAGTACCCTATAGGTTTTGATTCCCCTGTGACATCGCAAAATATACGACATAAAGGAACCCTAAGAGCGCGAGACCAAAAAAAAAACTAACTGAAGTTAAAATATTGAAAGACAAACTTAAGTTTGTAGTTGACAATAAGGTTCTTCCATACATTCCAACTACAAAATGTAAGTTTGTAATAGCAAAATAATCATTTTTAAATGATATACCTTCATATTTATAACTTTCGGATTTATTCCTATATATGTGCTATAAGACCTTGCTTTTTGCCAAATTTCATGATTCTAGGTCAACGGGAAGTACCCTATAGGTTTTGGTTCCCCTGTGAAATCGCAAAATATGCGACATAAACGTTCATATCTTTTGATTGATTTTTTACAGCCGAAAGAAACCGTAGACTCAAGTATTTAGTATAAATTTCAACTTGCTACCTTTACGCGTTCTTGAGAAAAAGGGTCTTGACAGACGGACAGACAGACAGACGGACACGAAGTGATCCTATAAGGGTTCCGTTTTTTCCTTTTGAGGTACGGAACCCTAAAAATAAACTTATATTTACTTAGCTTAATAAGGATAGATACAACGTCCTCAACAAACGCAAATTATTTAAAAAAAATAACTTTTCACACATAAATATTTCGGTCTCAAAAATGTATTAGGCTAACGGCATTTCCAGCATTCCAGTATTTGCTAACTTCATACCCAAAGTTAAAGAATGGCTTTTTTTCTAGTGATCTCAAACTTTTTACGGCGTAAGTTGTCAGAAAATTGACATAGGTATTATTTTTTGCAGGATTTCTCTTGACACTCATAAAAAGATAGGTAAATAAAAAAAAAAAAATAGATAGGTAACTAAATAGGTAACTAAACCCTCTGAAACAATGTATAAGCCAAAATGTATAGTCATCAAAAGTAGCGGAAACCGCAAACCAACGCTGCCTTCTGCAGAAAACGCATAAGCCGAAAAATCTACCGTCCTTTATTTAGAACCAATATTTACCAACACCCGCATAATTCGTCCATATATTCTGTTTACCGAATTACGTTATTACTATCTCAAATGTCGCAAAAGTCATAATAATCTTTTATCTAGTACGAAACTTTCGGTAATCCAATTGTGTAGAAGCTAACGAAATGAAATCCACGCTGTTTTTTTAAGCTCTTAAAATGTATTTCCAGATAAGTCAATGCAGTGTCTCTTTTACGGATTTGTTTAATTTTAACCTGTCGTGCATTTAAGTAAGCTTCCGAAATTTTTAGTCTTATGACTAGAAAAAAAATATTCCATCTACAACTATAGCTGCGGTTTTTGGCGCCAACATGACGAAAACATGTCGCCTCATTGAAATTTTCTTAAACTTATGTATTTACGAATGGTAATGCCCAATAATGGTGTATTATTTTATAATTAAGTTTTCATAAACGTGTTCGAGTGTGAGCAAGTGATGTAATGAGGTGAAACGTGTATTTTCATGTTGGTTACAAAACTCCATATAGAAGTTATAGTAAAGTCACCACCCCACTACTGGGGCATACCTAATTAAAAAAGTATGATGTGGCGGTATGATTTTAGCCTGCCTGCCTGTATGGCTTAGCTTAGCTATAGCCTGCCCAATAATCGGCCAAAAAATTAAAAAAATATATAATGTATTCGATGTTGTATCTTGTGTTTTTTGTGTTAATACGTATCATACGTATGTCACATCATCAGCCAGTAAGCGTCCACTGCTGAACAAAGGCCTCCCTCTTAGAGAGGGGTGTTATCACGCTTGGCAGGCGGCTTGGGGATCGCAGTACGTTCACCGTGTACTAATAGGATGCTGCTGCCCATACTCTGCTGTGTCTGGTTGCAGTTCTAGGACATACCCGGGTCCCGTACGTAAAAACACATTATTGGGAATTCCAGCTCCACACACAGTTGTTGCTAATGCTAATATTACCCATTTCATTTGGCCGGCGTTTATCAACCCTATTATATCATGTAATCCGACCTTCCTTATTTTAATCTACGAAACTTGCTCAGTTTTAAGAACTCGAGTAGTAAATCATAAATATTTTGATTTGGTCATCTTGTTAAACTCTGCGGTGACCGAGGGTTTTGTAAGAAACAATGAAAGCGGTACTACTTACCGGATTTTAACCGGATTACATGGATTGATGTCTATTGAAATGCTGAGGGATTAATTTTTGGTCGAACCAGTAGTGACAAGATCTGGTTTGTTTTTGCAGTTTTAAGTTAAGGTTTATTTAATTTCATAGAATGTTGTAAGTAAATACATTTGTTCATCATCATCATCATCATCAGTCAGAAGACGTTAACTGCTGAATATAGACCTCCACGCTGAACGACAGCTTGTCATCCGCATCACAGGATGCCAGCGACTCTCACGATGTCATCGGTCCGTCTAGTGGGAGGCCTACCTACGCTGCGTCTTCCGGTTCGTAGTTTCCACTCAAGAACCATTTTCCCCCATCGGTTATCGGTTTTTCAAGCGATGTAGCCTGCCCATTGCCACTTTTAACTTGCAAATTTTAATAGCTATATCAATATCCTCGTTCCGGATTCTATTGCGCAAATAAACTCCGAGCAATAGCTCCCTCCATTACCCGCTGTATGACTATGAGTTTTTCCATAAAGCCATAGTAAAGGACCATGTCTTGGTACCATTTGTCATCACTGGCAACACACACTGGTTAGAGACCTATATCTGTGGTATTTTGGACGAGAAGATGTCACGTAATCAATGCCCTCAATCAATACATTTGTTACTGGGGGGAGTTTAATTTATTTGACTTTATTATTATTTCTTAGTTAATCCGCCATAACATCATATTTTTTTACTTATACTTAATTCGTATAGCCCATTATTTGCCGTAGTCGAGAGAAAATTAAGAAAAATGCAGTATGGCACTACTTTGCCAGTTATTCAATCGTCGAGCAGTAGTGTGCACCATTACTGTATTCCGGATTGAGAGGCATTTTTTTTTTGTAAAATTTCATGGATTAAAAGATTTGACATTTAATATAATTATCAGGGTGAAGAAGTGTCAGGGTGTGGGTTTTGAACACCTGAAATTCTAAATTCTGGGGGGCACTAAACTGTTATGGGCAAACGTTATGCTTACCATCAGACGAGCGACCTGTTCATCTTGTTTCTCAGTTGCTTAAACAAAATACATCAAATTATGCACAACCGGAGGACTTATGCTAAAGCATTTGTCATCACCGCGATTGAAAAGATATGGTTTGATTTCGTTAGTAAATTCCATTTAAGGTATGAAATGTATACCTACTTTTGTATTACCATAGAAATACCCAGTTATGCATATTAATAGGTATTTGGTGAAATGGGGAATGTTGTTGATCACACCACCCACTTACCTACACCTACTTACTATTGTTACTTTCCTATATACTGAGTTTTATTTTAAGTATGTACTATTTTCAATAAAAATTTTATTTTGAGGTTTCCCCATTTGCGTCATGCCTTTTTTCATTACACCTTTACTTACATCATGTACTTACCTACAAAATGTCAATATTTGGTTAGTTTTTACCTATGATTTTAGCTGCATAATTATATATAAGTATTTTATGACGTATAGATAATTAATGAAGTCTTTAAATTCTTATTTGTACCAACCTGATAAGATATTTATTTTTACATAATAGGCCACTGCTCACCGGCTAGATATTTCAGTTTATTCAGAGGGGTTTTTTTAAAATAACCTTTAAAAAAAATAAAAAAAACATACAGTCGAATTGATAACCTCCTCTTTTTTGAAGTCGGTTAAAAAACTAAATTGTAAAACAAACAACATGACTGATTTTTTAAAATAAAAGTCAAATTTGATTTATAATAAATTTTATGTTGATATGTTTTATTTTGGCGGTAAAGATAAAAAACCATACGACTTTTCGACCATACTACCAACGTCTTTCGAACGTCTTCTTAACGACGTCTTTCTAAAAGAAACCGATAGACTTGGTTTGGTAGTCTCTCGGTTTCGTATCCTCCACCGCTAACTAGTTGTCGTTTTTTTCTCTTGTCATGAAATAAAAATCTCACCTGGAATCTTTTCAAGGCACGCCAGATTGACTACAGGGGTTTTTTGGGTACCTGTTTTAAGCGATTCTGTTTAGGTGATTGCGAAAATTTACGTGACCGCAAACCGTATCGCGGCGCGTTAAGGTCCCAAGTCTCCGTTTCGCGTGATTTTCCGCTCTGCGCCTTTCGAGCCTGCGATAAGAGATAGCTGTAAAGCCCCTGAATAAAATAAAACAAATTCATAAAAGTGACACCGCATTTACTTACCTCGAAAGAACAAGAGCTTATAACTTGTGGGAATTACATTTAGTTAGATCCGGGTGGCGATTTGATCAACAACAAAAATTTTTTTCATTTACTTACTTTCTCTGTATATACGATATAATATTTTTAGTATCTAGTAGGTAATAGTTTTATCGATAAGTCGTATATCTATATATATTAATGTAATAATATAAATGTTAGATCCTACATAATCGAATTGAATTAAAGCAGGAAAGTTTCGTACTCAACAAAAATCTATTTTAATTTTTGCGACAATTCAAATACTGATAACTTAATTCTGTAAATACAATCTAAACTCAAATTATGCGTACAAACATACAAACTCACAAGTTTATAATTTGCGCCGATGATAGTGAGTATGTATATTTGTTTATTTTTATTTAATACTAGGACTACTGCGTTGAACCGCCAATACTCTTGCGGTCTACGGTGGAGCACGCTTGCCTAGAAGAAACCGATTCACTCGTGATTTGATGACATCCAGATTGTAACTATCGGGGAACTATTCAGGTAGTGCATTCCACAGACTAGCAGTCCACACAATAAATGTGGAATCAAATCGCTTCGTATGAGTTTTCGGAATATCAACCATGAAGCGGTGTCGATTTTTTGAGCCCACTCTGGAAGTTCTATAGAAAAATAGACAATTAGACCCGTTTTAATTAGGGCGTTTGTCGACGAGTTAAACAGTTTTTTCACGAAAATTTTAGGCTACTAATAGTTCATTCCAATAAGAAAACAAGTTTAAATAAGAGTAAAATTGATTCCTAGGTGGCGGTTAATCTGACTGATCTGGTGATTTTGTCTCGCTCTCTCATCAGTCGAAAGAGCGAAACAAAGCTCAATATAAAATCAATATAAGATTTGCAGTACACCCCCTGAGGTTGCAGAGTCGCAAAGTCATAGTTCGGGGCGAAGTACTAGTTATGTTATTAAATATAAGTATAGACTAGATCTACGTTTGGCCACCAACTCGCCTGATGGTAAGCGACGGTGTGGCCGAGGATGAAACACGTTGATATAGAAGAAATCTAAACACTCTATAGCCTTGAAGAGTTCTCAGGAAAGAAGAAGGATGGCATAGTTCCGTTCTTGGGCAGTATGTTTCATAAGTGACAACCCAAATCGTTGAGTACGAATCTTTGGAATTTCCACGAGGAAGGAGTGGTAGTGTGCAGTCTTTTTACTTGTCATGTAGTAAAAGGAGGAGGGTGGAATAAGGTCATACAGCTCTTGCGTACATTCGCCGAAATGTGTAAAATAGATAGACGAAGCTACTTTACGGCGGTGCGCGAGACTATGCAATCTTACCTTACCTAAATCTTACCTAATTTCTAATAACTACGGCGCCTGATGTTCAGCAATACATAGGTAATTGTTTAGATTAGAAATGTAATTTATGCAATATATTACAATTTCTTCAAATAAACGTGAAACAATGTGTTTTGTCAGTAGCTGTAAGACAAGCACGTTTGTAACGAACGCAGAATAGGTACTAAATTACGTCATCATCATCATCATCATCATCAGCCCTTGCTACAACTGGATCTTCTACGCCTTGTCGACGCATGACGCGATCATAATAATTTTAAGTTAAATTATAACGCCTAATTATGTATTCATCATCATCATCATCAGCCGGAAGACGTCCAATGCTGAACATAGGCCTCCCCCTTCATGGGGGGGGGGCAATAATCCCCACGCTTGGCAGGCGGCTTGGGGATCGCAGGAGGATCCACCATTCAAGTAGGAGGATGCTGCTGCCCATGCATCCTCTGGTGGTTTTGGTCGTAGTTTTAGGAGATACCCGGGACCAATTATGTATTAGATTAGATTAATTAATATATTAGACGCGCCACTGAGCCACAAATTTTTCTCCTCCCCACCCCCTCTACACCCCATAAGGAACCTACTTGCCTTAGAATAACTACACAAAGAAAACAAGTACATTCGCAAAATTTAAGCCATTCAAATGGTGTCATATAAGGCTCCAAAAAAATATATAAAAATTTTACTATGACAATTTGCGCGGTGAAATCCTACCACAACAAATCAGAAAAGCAGCATAAGAGTTATGGTGTGACATTCCACAGGTAATCCATTAATTTTCTTGCTTAAATCGTTTAAAATACCAATAGAAACATAAGCTACAAAGCGGATTTGTAGCTTACGTTTTGAGAAGGCGTTGTTTGGAAACCTACCTTCTCTGAGTAGTTATTCTAAGCTACTTGCCTAATTTTAGATTCGTAATTACAAAACTTAAAAAAAAAAAAATTTCTTCCTTAATCCGTCTCTGTAGTTTTTTTAAATACAGTTTTTATTTATTTTATTACATTAAACTGAATACCAAATTTCATGTCCCTAAGATCAAAAACAAAGGACTTTCATACAAACTTTCATTTTCCATTTGCCCCCCTTAATTCGGCCCTTTCGCAAAATTCTTTCTTAGTGGACCCTGTACACCTCATAAGGAATCTACCTGCCAAATTTCAGCTTCGAAGGTCACGTGGTTTTCGAGACTTCGTGATTAATGAGTGAATGAGTGAGTAGATGAATTTCGCTTTTATATATATAGATAGATAAAAAATATATATAGATAGATGGATTTTAGAATTATAGTATAGCACCAAGTAAGTACTAGGCATCTACTAGTAGTTTTGCCTACTATATATTATACTCCGCCGGTGAAGCGACCCAAAG
Source organism: Agriopis aurantiaria (assembly GCA_914767915.1). Classification (NCBI taxonomy): domain Eukaryota; kingdom Metazoa; phylum Arthropoda; class Insecta; order Lepidoptera; family Geometridae; genus Agriopis; species Agriopis aurantiaria. The sequence goes on from OU612004.1 coordinate 7,581,579, forward strand.
CTTGTATTAATAAGTATTCTGTACCCAAAGTGGGTCTTGGCCTCCGACACAATAGAACGCCATTGGTCACGAGCTATCTCTCGCCAGTCGGCGACTTGGAGCTCGCGCAAATCCAACTCCACGGCATCTACTACAGCGATATCTAGACCGGCAGGCCGACGGGAGAGGAACTTATTTTTTAGGGTTCCGTACCTCAAAAGGAAAAAACGGAACCCTTATAGGATCACTTCGTTGTCTGTCTGTCTGTCCGTCTGTCCGTCTGTCTGTCCGTCTGTCTGTCCGTCTGTCTGTCCGTCTGTCTGTCCGTCTGTCTGTCCGTCTGTCTGTCCGTCTGTCTGTCCGTCTGTCTGTCCGTCTGTCAAGACCCTTTTTCTCAAGAACGCGTAAAGGTATCAAGTTGAAATTTATACTAAATACTTGGGTCTACGGTTTCTTTCGGCTGTAAAAAAATAAAAGTTGTAAGTCAACGCAATCAAAAGATATGAACGTTTATGTCGCATATATTGCGATTTCACAGGGAAATCAAAACCTATAGGGTACTTACCGTTGACCTAGAATCATGAAATTTGGTTAAAAGCAAGGTCTCATAGCAAATATATAGGAATAAATCTGAAAGTTAAAAATTTGAAGTTATATAATTTAAAAATAATTATTTTGCTATTACAAACTTACATTTTGTAGTTGGAATGTATAGAAGAACCTTATAGTCAACTACAAAGTTAAGTTTGTCTTTCAATATTTCAACTTTAGTAATTTTTTTGGACTCGTGCTCTGAGGGTCCAACGGAACACTCTGAGCACGAGTCCTACTCGTACTTGTCCGGTTTTTAATAAAGGAATAAATGATCGTTCTCTAGTCGCCGCGTATTTTTTTTTATACTACGCAGTAAAAGAAATAAGTCAAAAATAATTTTCTTGCTGTAAAAAAAATCTAATCCACCCAAAAATTAAATTGACCTTGAAAAAATAATGGTCAATGCTTATAATAAAGAAGAAATAATATATCAAAAAATCATTTTGTTTTTACTTTTTTTTTAACTACATTTCGCAGTTACTAAGTTTTTCTTAGTTTTCCATGTTTTTACTTAAAAAAGATTTAGCAGAGGATTTAAAGTTCCATGCATTTGTTATAATAAAACAAAAAACAAATACGTTATCAAATTTAAAATTAATGGTATGTACAGCTATCGTAACGTGCGAAAAACTGACAACCTTATATACTACGTCTCTTAAAACACCTAATTTGATTATTATCTTCCGCAACATGTGCCAACTGGCAGCGTGGCATTTTTTATATTTTTTCGTGCAAAAAAATCGTAAGGGCGGGGGCGCGAGAGCACCCGGCTGAAAGCTTCCAAATTCAAATCGCAAAAAAATTCACGAGCGCGCGAGACTCTGTTATAAAAGGAACACACGTGGCCTCCGCCGCCAGTCGCAAGACAATCTCTGACGCGAACACACGTCGCTCTGAACGCTCCGCGCGCGTCGTAAATAACATCGATATATATCAAGTTCAAGATACAATTTTACAACATGGATATCAAGGTTTTGGACCCTACCGGCGTTTACTGAAAAAAAACTATTATTGATTTTGTATAAATTTCTATTCGGCGAAAAACATCGATTTTTAAGTAATTTCTACTGAAACAGCCAAAATGTTTGGATTGGATCCCACTGGTGTCTACTGAAGAATTTTGGAGGATATTTGGATTTATTTGAAATTATCGCCAGATTTCAAGATGTTCGTGCTAGACCCGACCGGCGTCTACTAATTTTTGAGAAAAATAGTTTTGGAAAAATTTGCAAAATGTTTGTGCTCGACCCTACTGGAGTTTACTGAAAGTTGTGAAGATTAATTTGTGAAAATTCAGAAAAGTGCTTCAAAATGTTCGGCCTGGACCCCACGGAAGTGTATTGAAGAAAGACTTTTTGTAGTGTTAAGTGTCATCAAGATGTTCGACCTAGATCCCACAAATGTTTATTAGCTTAAGTAAAAACTCCCCAAAAATGTCTTTCGGTTTAGATCCCACGGGAGTTTACTAAGTTACTAGCTTAGTAACTTATCTATTCTTATTTCTGTGACACATCAAATATGTTCCAGCAATGCTGTTGCTCATCAAATCGCCATAAATTAATCTCAATAAGTCTACAAGTGTCGTCGAACAGAAGAAAGAGGAAACCATGTAGTGAAGTGGACACAAAATGAATTGTAAAGTTAGTGTAAGTAACCAAAGACTGTAATTTGCCTGTCCGAATCCGACTGTTACGTTTTTCGTAGTTATTTTCTTAATCTCACTTGAAAAACTTTTTTGTTAGCTCTCGAGAGATGAGTAAAGAACTTAGAACACAGGCTTTCATGTCTGCCCTTAAGACTTAGGACTTTGCATTCATTTTAATTTATTAAAGTTACCTTAGATTAAGTAATTATTTATTAACTAACACTAGTTAAGTAGTTTAATTTGATGAATCGGGTTTGAAAGTAACTTTACTGTTATTTTCTTCTCTGATGTCCGCCGGTTACGATGAAGTTTCTTGCATTTCCTGATAGCATTTCTTTTTTGATTTTGTTATACTCTTGTAATTTAATAAGACTGTTAGAATACTCTAGCTAATTGTTGCTGATTAGGTATCATGAAATAAATATTTTATAAAATATATCTACCACATTTTCATTTATCCCTTTATCCTAGGATAGCTTTTGCCGGTGCCCTCGCCTACATTCTTAACAACGAAGTTTATGTCACTTAGGGATAGGTTTTATCCGTGAAATAATTTAAATTTTCAGAGTCTGGTATGTAGTTCCAGAGATTACCTCCTACAAACATACAAAGTCACGAACTTTATGTACCTCTCTATGATTTTAGTGTAGATAATTTTAAGATTCCTTGAGAGGTATTCTCCTAAAATATCTTCGTATTTTAGTGACAATATTTTTTACATCTACGAGCGTATTATGTAATTCAGACGTATCTTGGGTCATTTCTTGAAGTTGGAAACCGGCCAGTAACGATGACAATAATTTATATCTATTTTCGAAGTGATCATATTTAGTACAAAACTCAGTTCACCCCTTTTTCTTATTTCTTAGTCTACAATAGGTTAGAGCGAGTAATATTTGTCAAAGGGTTGTACGTTATGTAATAAAAGGTCTTTTTCTATATTATGGTTATTATTTATATGGCCTATCCTATCAATATCAATAAAAAACTCATTAATAGAGTTTTCTATGGTATAACATTTCATCTCCTTTTATAAAACAGTACTCTATTTTCGTAATGTTACAGAAAGATTAATAAAGATCTAACTTAGAGAAAAGACAAAATGTTTTCATGATAACTTAGTATCGCTTAAATTTACCTAATAACCTAAAGTTTTGACCAAACTATCTGCTTGATAGGACTATAAGAAGTAAATAAAATATATTTTCAAAATTTGTTATGTATTTTTTATTTTTTTTATATGTAAAGTAAATATTTATTTACACGAAAAATATTTGAAACAGTATTTAAAAACTTAAACTATTACTAACTAATTTGTTTATGTAGAGTACAATGTGAAGCAAATATGAGACTTTTTTTAGTTCTTTATCCATTACGCATACTTATATAAAAACATAATAATATTTTTAAACAAACAATAGACTAACGTAACTAAACTGAATTTTATCCGTTGAAATTTTAACTAAATTGACTACACCTATCTAATAAATTATATGACTCAAAGATTGATTCCTTCTATTTAAGTAGTTGAATATGACATTGTTATAAACAAAACAAGAGATGTCGGAGTAAAAAAAATATTCTATAACATTTTTATAATTTAAATAAAATATAATATTCACTGTAAATACATCACCACTATTGCTCCAGGAATATGCCTTACATAATAAACAAAACATTATAAATTAAGTATTAATTTAATAAGTAAAGTATAAATATAAATAAAGTGTTATAATTTTAATAAAATTTATTCATTATAAATATGTCACCACAATTTATCCAGGAAAATAGCCCAAATAATATTATAAAAGTGTTATAATTCAAGTGCGTTACCGCAATTCCTCCAGGAAAATGCGTCATATAATATTACAAAATATTATAAAAGTGTCATAATTTAAGTACGTTACAAACCACTATTTCTCCAGGAAAATGTGTCAAATAATATTATAAAAGTGTCATAATTTAAGTACGTTACAAACCACTATTTCTCCAGGAAAATGTGTCAAATAATATTATAAAAGTGTCATAATTTAAGTACGTTACAAACCACTATTTCTCCAGGAAAATGTGTCAAATAATATTATAAAAGTGTTATAATTCAAGTGCGTTACCGCAATTCCTCCAGGAAAATGCGTCATATAATATTACAAAATATTATAAAAGTGTCATAATTTAAGTACGTTACAAACCACTATTTCTCCAGGAAAATGTGTCAAATAATATTATAAAAGTGTCATAATTTAAGTACGTTACAAACCACTATTTCTCCAGGAAAATGTGTCAAATAATATTATAAAAGTGTCATAATTTAAGTACGTTACAAACCACTATTTCTCCAGGAAAATGTGTCAAATAATATTATAAAAGTGTCATAATTTAAGTACGTTACAAACCACTATTTCTCCAGGAAAATGTGTCAAATAATATTATAAAAGTGTCATAATTTAAGTATGTTACAAACCACTATTTCTCCAGGAAAATGTGTCAAATAATATTATAAAAGTGTCATAATTTAAGTACGTTACAAACCACTATTTCTCCAGGAAAATGTGTCAAATAATATTATAAAAGTGTCATAATTTAAGTACGTTACAAACCACAATTTCTCCAGGAAAATGTGTCAAATAATATTATAAAAGTGTCATAATTTAAGTACGTTACAAACCACTATTTCTCCAGGAAAATACCTCAAATAACATCACAAAATATTATAAGTGTTATAATTTTATTACATTACCACAATTTCTCCTGGAAAATGCTTCAAATAATATTACATTTCCACCGGCATCGTTGCGTCAGCCGGTTGCAGCCATCGCCAACGGCAGGTTGCCACCACCAGTCCACCAGTCTCCTGACTAACTTGACCTCACCTCACCATGTTACATGAACGTAGCATTGAATATCCAATCGAAACTGATGCAAACATATGCAACAGCTAGTAGATAAGCCAGTGTAAATAACTTGACAAAACTAAGGTTATAAAATAAACTAGCTGTTGTGACTATGTACAGTAAGGCTTAGTCCTAGATTTGATAGTTTTCGAAAACTTTTTTCGTTTACGTATTGTTCCATACATTGCTGGGCTGAAAGGTATTCGAAAACTTTTTTCGTATTAGAGTGAAGCAATCTATACCGCCGATTACTACCGATTTTAGTTCCTCCGCATTTCCGCTGGAGGCGCTTTACTAAAATGTATGGTAAGTAATGTAACAATACGTAAACGAAAAAAGCTCAAATCTGGGACTAAGCCTACTGTAGACTTTCATATAAATCATATAAAGAAAAAACAAAAAAAAACAATATAGAGTTTATCTATCTAAGTATATAATATTATATAAAAGCTAAATTCATCTACTCACTGACTCATCACGAAATCTCGAAAACTACAAAGCTGAAATTTGGCAGGTTGTTTTCTTATGGGGTGTAGAAATCCGCTAAGAAATGATTTTGCGAAAGGGCCGAATTAAGGGGAGCAAATGGGGGGTTGAAAGTTTATATGAAAGGCTACGCGTACAAAGTCGCGGGCAAGTCTCTCTATAATTTGGCCTGCTTCAAACTTCGAGTAACTTAAAAAAGGTTCAAGGGGTTAGTTGATCGATGGCTTCAAACGAGGGTGTAGAGTCCTCAAAAATAGGCAACGCATTGACAATATTCCGGGTATTGTAGGTGTCTATAGGCGGCGATGAACACTTACCATCTGGAGGCCCGTCGCTTGTTTGCCATATTCCATAAAAAAACAAACTTTTATTCTCAAATTGACCCCTTCAACCCGCCTTTTTGCTAAATGTTTCTTAGCGAACCTCTACACCTAAGGAATCAAACTACCAAATCAATATTAGCTTCAAAGGTCAAATAGTGTTTGAAATTTCGTGATGAGTCAGTTTTTACTTTTTGTCTTTTACATATATTTTTTCTTAGTTAATCCGCCGTAACATCACATATTCTATGAAAATTTCAACTGGTAAAAACAACCGAATTGAGAACTCCCTCCTTTTTTGAAGTCGGTTAAAAACAAGTGGTCTCTGGCACACATATTATATTATACTGAGATTATTCAAAGATTCTATAGTGTTCTAGATTTCCAGAATATTCGCGAAGATGGTAATGACCTTGGTAAAACGACAAAGATTGTGCAAAACGATAAGCGTCACGCGCTACGCTTGTCTATTATCAAAGTGTAATATAAAGCTAGGGCTTTGAATAAACGTTATTTTAACCCCCGGCGCAATCAGAGAGTTGTTATAAGTTTAAGTTTTACAAAGTTAGTGATAAATCAATGTTATTTTTTTTAGTTATGGCAGCAATAGGTCAAATTGTTTATTTTGCAATTATAGAAATGTATATCTGTTAATTATTTAGATATTTAATTGATTAAGGAAATTGTCATCATCATTTCAGCCGTAGGACGTCCACTTTTGTACATAGGTCTCCCCCATCGATCTCCAAAAGAGCCGGTTGGAAACGGCCTGCGTTTCCCTGCGGTCTCTTTTAGGTCGTTTGTCCATCTAGTGGGTGGACGTCTTACGCTGCGCTTACCGGTCCGTGGCCGTGGTCTCAATTCCAGAACCGTTTAGCCCCATCGGCTAATTATTTTTATATGACGTGCGTATCTGTGTGTCTGACTGTGGCGTTGTAGCTCCCAAACGGCTGTACTGATCTTGATTTAGTTTTTATGTTTGTTTGAAAGGTGACTTGATCGACAGTGTTCATAGCTATGATTCAAGAAGTCGTTTCAGCCGTTTCATTAACAACAATTTTATCGAGGATTAAAAATATATAATAAAACGGTCTAATTTTTTACGCTTTATTCACATTCTAGACATTCCCGTCCCTTAAGTTTTCGCACAGTTTTCACTCGAAAAAACTTGATTTTGTTTGACCCCTTTTTGTTATAGTAGCATTTAAGCTATTCGTAATCAACTACCCAAAGCTTGTCATCAAAGGTGGCCAAAATCACATTAAAAGCTGATAGATTAATTGTTATCCCGTTATCATTGCCTCGCCCATATAAATTCATCATACCAACGGTGTCAAAGCTAGTATCACACCAATATACATTAAATAAAGATAACTATGTTTGTTTGTCCGTCTAGTTTCCTACATTGTACGTAGCAGTAGTAGTTTTGTTTAGTTTGGGGTCCACCTGACCCCAAACTAAACCGTGTGTGCAAAAATGTCCCGATTTTATTATATTTTTATTGTAAGTACATTTAAAAGAAATGTAGATTAAAAAACATCTATCACCCACACCCTGGTTCTCTATCTCACGTAATGTGATTCCTTGAAATAAACACGTGACACCATAAAATGAAAATGTACCTAAATAAAATCTTTTAAACATAAAATAAAACGACAAAAAAAGAAACTGAAATGTTAGAATTAAAATTAATATTTTTCGTCTTAATAACTAAGTTCCTCATCATCATCATCATGAAGCCAGAAGACGTCCACTGCTGAACATAGACCTACCCCTTATACCTCCACGCTAAACGACAGCCTGCCATCTGCATCCACTGGATGCCAGCGACTCTTCCTAAACGAATTAAATAACTATTTTTGAGTTGGCGCCAAATAAACGATCAACGAAGGTCTTTAAATTACTTTAAATTATATTCATTTATTTTATCCGAAATTAATTATTTTTAACCCACTTCAAAAAAGAAGGGATGTCCTCAATTAGGTTTGTATTTTTTTCTATGTATTTTATATCATATGGCAATATCATAAACGGGCCACCTGATGATATGTAAGCGATGACCGTCGCCTATAGTCGTATAAATTTATTATTGTTTATCGTTTGACAAGCCAGTTCAGCAGTCTAATACAGAATACAGATTTTATTAATAACCCCAAAAGTTACAAGTCAGATTGGCAATAAATAAATTCGATAGTAAAATAGTACAATAAGCCACTACACCACAGCCAGTACACTAAGCCTAAGCCATGAGTGCTTCTATAAAGATTTGTGCTATCGCAGGTAAAACTGTCTAGCACAGCTAGTTAGTAATAGTTGTAATCGAATGCATTGCGTTTCTGAGAACTGTGGCAGTTGTCAGAAACGCGGTATTAGGTATTAGTTCGCGGATCTTTGACCACAAGGCCCTTCAAATAAGGATCCTTGTAATAGACGTGTTATAATGGACGGATTACTTGATCTCTTGGATTGTAAATTATTTATAATAGGTCTGTGTTCTGTCCTAATACCTCATAAAAAAGCTAATCTTAAATAAAGCCCATCAAAATAACAAAATGAAAATTTGTTCAAAAATAAATCAGTAAGATGCTAGACAGAGATATTATAGCACTATATAGCTCGTTATGGCGTCAATCCGCTCTCCATATAAATGTTATAATAACACACACTTTGCCGGAGAGGGACAGACCATCCGCTCTCCATCCCCTTCAAAAAGTTGAAACGCTTATATCTCAGAAATTTATCAGCCAATTTGATTTTTTCCGGTATGTGTAATGTATTTAATTATATCTTTTATGTAATAAATAAAACATTAGGACACAAGCCCTTAAATTAATTAGTTCAGTCTTTTTGTAAGGAATTCTGAATTCTGACTCAATATATCTATGTAGGTGTTCCTATTTTATTAAATACTAGCGGTCCGTCCCAGCTTCGCACAGGTATAGATTATAACCTATGTCACCCGGGGATAGTGTAGCTTCCCAACAGTGAAAGAATTTTTTAAATCGGTCCAGTACTTTTTGAGCCAATTCGTTACAAACATACTTACATACAAATTTTTCCTCTTTATAATATTAGTATAGAAGTATAGATTGGATATCATCATCATCATCAGCCAGAAGACGTCCACTACTGAACATAGGCCTCCCCCTTTAACCTCCACACTGAACGACAGCCTGCCATCTGCATCCACTGGATGCCCGCGACTCTCACATGTCGTCGGTCCATCTAGTGTGAGGCCTACCTACGCTGCATCTTCTAGTTCGTGGTCTACACTCAAGAACCTTTCTTCCCCATCGGTTATCGGTTCTTCGAGCGATGTGGCCTGCCCATTGCCACTTCAACTTGCAAATTTTAACAGCTATGTCGGTGACTTTGGTTCTTTGGCGAATATCCACGTTCCGGATACTATCGCGCAAATAAACTCCAAGCATAGCTCTCTCCATTGCCCGCTGTGTGACTCTGAGTTTTTCCAAAAGACCGACAGTTAAGGACCACGTCTCATTAATCATATTGGATATAAATAAGTTTCATTATTTATTGGGATAATAATTATCAATTTAAAAACCGCCTTCAAAATTAGTAAATACGCAAGTTCGTTTACTTGGATGACATATTTTTTCCAGTTATGATTTATTAGTAGTTAAAGTTATGATTTATTTATTGAAATTAAAGAAATATACATATTTGAAAACATAATAAACGTACCAAAATTAAAATAAAGAAAAACGTAACTAAATAAAAATATTAAACTACGCTAATTTAATAAACCTATGCCCGTAGGCATCGTTCCCAAAACGCTAGCCGCATTGCCGCGGCTAGTCAATTTATTTAGATTTAAAAACCAAACTACTGAACCGATATTGATGAAATTTTTATGAAATCAGAAAGTATATCCTTTCAAATAAAAATAATTTTCAAAATCGGTATATAAATGTTGTTTTTAATAACAAAAACAATCGCATTGAGAAGCCCTCCTTTTTTGAAGTCTGATAAAAATATCAAACACTAGGTTTTTCCGCGGTATCGGCCGCGTTATGAACAAAACATACCCTATATCAATTAGGTATAGTGTGATTTTCCATCAAAATTTTCCGAATCGGTATAGTATCAGCAAAGATTAATTTTAAACTAGCTGACCCGACAGACGTTGCCCTTTCTTAGAACTGTCAAATGCGCGAATATAACATCGTCGTTAAGATTCCTGAATTTTTCTAATTTTCTGCGCAATATTGTTATTTTTTCTTTGCGTAAGAACCTTCTACATATTATTAGAAAACTTTAAAAAAAAAAAGAAATCTGTAAAGTCTTTCTCAAGTTATGACGTGACCAAGGTAAATAGGGATTCATTTTTATATATTAGATTATACCTTGCTGTTGACCCCCACCTCACCTGTTTGCGATTTACGATAGAGCACACTTACCTTAAAGAAACCGATTCTTTAGCGACTTGAAGAGATCTATATTATAACTATTAGAGAAAGCCATTCAGGCAGCGTATTCCACAGTGTACCGGTTCGCACGATAAAAGTGGAATCATAGCGCTTCGTAAGGGGTTTCAGAATATCAACCATGGAAAGAAGTCGCCATTTCGTGCCCGTCCTGGCCATCTAATATAAAAATGGGCAAGAGACTACCTTCAATAAATTCACAAAATGTACCTCTTTATAAAACTTAGTATAGTGTAGTTTCAGACAGTATGATTCAGATAATATTAGGGCAATGACAGTTCACTAATCTATGACGTCAAATTGGACCATGAAACGAAGTCGCCTTTTCGTGCCCGCCCTGGCCGTTCAATAGAAAAATGGACAGGAAGCTACCTTTTATAAACTCAAAACCCCCCCCCCCCCCCCCCCCTTACCCCTTGATAAAACGTAGAAGTGTAGTCATTATATGATTCAGATATTAGGGCAACGACAGTTCACTAATCTATGACGTTCAAATTGGACTTGGTGCAAAACGATGTTTCGTCCAAATATTGTACGTCATCGGATCACGGTCTCGGTCGTTGACCCTGTTGAAATTTTCTACAAGAGCGAAAGTTTTGTCCAAGTCCAGTGACTCAGGCGCGGATGAGTATGTAATTAACATGACATGCCTATGACACGTGAACTCTTGCACAGTCAAGGCGAAATCATTGTATTTAGAAAATCGGTCACCTAATGTGACCTAATGATAAGAGAGTTGGCTCATTTGTCGCTCAGGGAATTTCTTGGACTATTCAACACGGGAATGCATTTTATTTATTTTCTTAGTATTAGTTTTGCGTTTGACCGTCAAGTCACCTGATGTTAAGCGATGATGCAGTTTACGATGGATGCCTGGAGTATGCTTGCCTAGAAGGAAATGATTCTCTCTCGTGATTTGTAGACACCTATAGATTGTAACTATCGGGGAACTATTCAGGCAGCACATTCAACAGACTTGGAGTTCGCACAATTGTAGTGGAATCAAAGCGTTTCAAACGGATTATCGGAAAATCAACCATAAATCGGTGAATTTTTGTGCCCACCCTGGCAGTCCTATAGAAAAATGGGAAGGAGGGAATTATATCATGCAGATTCGATGCACACTCTCCTAAATATGTCCGATAAAAAACCGATACACTAGCAACGTTGCGCCGATGCTCAAAACTAAGAAGAATTGAACAATATATCTACTGCTAACGTTCTTAGTTCTTTGTCACGTCAACTTTATCAATCAACTTAAAAAAGAGATTCTCAATTAATCAATTTTTTGTGCGTTAACGTTACCGAGTAGCATTCGTTATTTTCGATGATTTTGATCCAAAGTAATGTTTTATATTCATATAATAGGGCTCTTGAGCATGGTCTCTTTTAAACTTCTAAGAGTGGAAAATCAGAAATCAGGGAATGAACCCCTTTTATTGACCTCTCGTGAAGTCAGTTTTTTTGGTGTTGTAAAACTGTATAGATTATGTTTTTTAGTTTTTTATAGATTAACTACGTTTTTTTCATGCTGTGTAATTTGAGTATAATTATATAAAAAGAATTATAAAAAAATACTAGATTAGTTTTTGATGTTCGATTCTTATCCAGACAAGTACTGGCATCGCTAGCCAGAAAGGCTGTGTGGTCAATCTATACAAAAAAACATGTTTCTCCAAAAAACAAAACAGAGCTTAGGCTTTGCAGGCTGCTTAGCCTAGTAAAGTTGTGGAAGGTCTATAAATAATCTAAATGCAATGCTCAAGTGAAAAATACCAATGTAAAAATAACTAAGTACATACTTATAAATACTTTGTGGTCGCAGCGATGGTAATGAGCGTCAAAGTCGCGACGTATGCAAGTGGCGGGCGCAGGTGCGCGGTTCGCGAAGCGACGCTTTCTTGAGCTAACCTAGTTCGCGGACACGAGTGCAATGGAGTCGCTTTTCATAGGTTTTGATTTGCTGTTAAACAATGAGAAAAATTATAAAATTATTAGCAACGTTCGCGGTTTTACCCGCTATCTCCTATAAGAATTATGAACTGGCCCGGGTAACAGGTGTTAATCTAGGGATAAGATACCAAACCAAACCAAACTTCAAAACAAATTTATTAAAATCCGCTGTTTCAAAGTTGAGTGCGGACAAACATTATGTATGTTTCACACAGACACACACACACAAACTTTCACGTTTATATAATATTAGTGTGATTAGGCTATACTATTAAATCCAGAATTTACTAAAATGGTGGAAATACATAATGTTTATATTCAACATACAAATTACAAGATATATCAGTATTAAAAATAAGATTTGTGGCAAGAATGGGTTAACTTCCTCTAATCATGTTAGTTTTTGGCCTGTTCTAATAATAAAGTTACCAATTCAATCTTATAAGAACGCCATCCACATGTATTGAAGAAGATATTTTATATTAAAGAAGAAATCAAATCAAAACTGTTATCACGAAACCAATTCATTTGCGTTTTGTTGCAAAAATAAATTGCAAACATGTATTACAACTATGTATTTTATTTATATTACACGGGAATTAATCACGTAAGATTAAGCCGGTCAAAGCAAATAATTTACCGGCTGGTAATTCCCGTGCAATATAAATAAAATGTGTGAAAATCCCGTCAGTTTCTATAATAGAATATTACTATGTATTTTATACCTTTTCCACTTTTTTTACTTATTTGTAAAATATAAGTATTTATTTTTTCACAGATCTATCAAAACATTTAGTGACTGCTCATTTTACTATTATTTACAAAATTTTATGATATTAGTTAGGATGCCTACCTATAAAACTATGTTTTTTCGAATGTTGAACTGTATAATTTTACCGGGCGATGAGACCCAGCTGTTCGGTGCTGCGACAATTTTTGTAAATCAAGATAAAAATAGAATCAGCTATAAGCCAGAAGACGTCCACTGCTGAACATAGTCCTCCCCCTTAGACCTCCACACTGAACGACAGACGACTGTCGTTCAGTGTAGAGTGGCTAGCTACACCGCTTCTTCCGGTTCGTGGTCTCCACTCAAGAACCTTTCTTCCCCATCGGTTATCGGTTCTTCGAGCGATGTGGCCTGCCCATTGCCCTGCAACTTGCAAGTTTTTATATCAGTCGGTGACTCTGGTTCTTTTATACCAGTTCTGGTTCTATCTGTTATCTGGTGAATATTCACGTTCCAAATTCTATCACGCAAAGAAACTTCGAGCATAGCTCTCTCCATTGCCCGCTGTATGGCTCTGAATTTTTCCAAAAGGGCAACAGTAATAATGAACCTTGTTTAAATAAAAATACCTTGCGACTCCACACCTTCCACTGTTCGAAAATGCATCTAAACAAAGCTAGTGTCAGTCGCATGGCAAGCAAGCTTACTCTCTCCATTATGTAGATACCTGTAGATAGCTAAACTGCACTCTCTGTGTGTAACCTGACATCATCCCACAGATACTGAGAAAAATGCTAATGTATTCCAGTTCAAGCTTAGCTTTGTAGCGGTGGGACTCTTTTGCAGAGCCCGTCTGAACTACAACTCCTTTGTCAGTTATTCAACTGACCAATAGTAATGTGCAAATCTCAAATTAGACAAACAAGGGAGATATGCCTTTTCAATTATCGTTCGTATAAAAATGTCTTCATTTTTCAGTAATAAAAAATAACTATACCACTTAACTCAAAGACTAACAGCCGCACTCAGAGAGGGAATACTTAAAATTCCTCTGTCAACTTCTCGTTGACGGAAATTGTCACACATAAAAAGGATACAAAGCAGTTTTAAGTATTCCTTAGCTTAAGTAATGTATCTGAGTGCGGCTGTAAGTAAGGCTCCCAAACGAATTTTTACGCACATTTGTAGCTTGCAGTGACACTAATGAACTAACAAATAGTCCACATGCAAAAAAGGGCGACAGACGTCGATTCTGATGTACCATTCTCTAAACTAAACAAAATTTGACAGCTCTAAAATTGTTGCCATCCTCTCACATATTAAAATGAAAAGAGAGGCAGATCATTTTAGTCCTGTCAGATTGGTTTAGTTTAGTGAGTGGTATGACAGAATCGACGCCAATGTCGTCTGCAGGGTGAGTTTGACTAAAGGACTCATTTAGACTGGATAGCTTCGCACGCCACGCCACCGTACCATATCTCCCTTGTTTGAATGATCCGAGGTGTGGTACTATTATTTTCCCAAAATATTGCATCCTGTATAGCCTATATAATTTGTGATAGCCCGTTGGTTCAGTTGGTAGTGAACCTGCCTTCTGCGCTTGGGGATGTGGGTTCGATTCCCACCTAGGGCAAACATTTATGTGATGAACATTTGTGTTTGGTCATTATATGGGTGTTAATATCTATGTAAGTAATAAGTATATATTTAAAAAAAATTATGTTTGTATATCAGTTTCTGGCAGCCATATCACAAATTTTGCTTATTTTAGGGTCAGATGACCGTGTGCGCAAAAATGTCCGGAATATTTATTTATTTATCTATGCTTTCTTTCTGTCTAACCCAAAAGACGTTAACCTGTCTAAATTTAATAAAATTTGGTCTTAAAGTATTGAGTTCATACAAAAATCCCATAGAAAAAAAGCACTTACATTTTACCTGAATATGTACCATATTACCTGTATATTCCGGGCAAATTTTCATATTTTCTCTTGAAAACGTTTTCGGACTATTAAGTACATAAAAATGCCATATCGGTCTAGGCGTTCTTAAACGATGACCAACGAACCAACTAACGGCTTTTCTATTTTATTTTTGTAGATTTACTATAAGTACTTGTTACAAAAAGTGCGTTCTCCATTGTTTAAAACAAGAGCCTAGTTCCCATTAAGCAATCCATCCCAAAACCTGCGCAGGAGTTTTCACCGCGCACGCCGCGAGCAACTCAATGCGTCTCGTTTGTATTCCAGACGCGCCGAGATCGCTTGCGCAATATACTGATAAATACACTGTTTTCTTTGTGGAATACTAGTGGGCTTTAGCTTTTTGGAGATATTTTAAAGTTTAGAAATTAAATATCTAATGTTCTATCGACACATAAAACTTAATAGATCTTTCTTAGTGTCTAACCACTTTTATGACCCCTATAATATATTTTATAATATAATTTATTATGCCATAAGTGACAAACAAGCAGACGGGCTGCCTGATGGTCGCCTATGGATACTTGTAGCACCAGATGTATCGAAAATACGTTGTCGACCTTTTAAGACCCAATTAACTCGCCTTTAGAAGAACGCCATGGTGTTATTTTAAGAATGTGTAATATGATCACTGTTGGCATCTTTCTCAATAAAATAAAATTATAATAAAAAAGATGTTTAATTATCAAACAAATTATACTGTAGAACGGGTTGAAATGAAACGACAGGATGAGGATGAATACAGACGAAACTTTGAAAGTGTTTTTCTGGAACAATTTCTAGACCTACAAAAAGCAAAATGTACCAAATTCTTATTACCTAAAAAAACCACCACCAGTTTTTACCTCTCTTTGGACGGAGTGTGATAAGTATTACGAATGACTTTTCTCTGTATGTTTTTAAATCTATTTCTATATGTTCAGCAATTTCTGAAACACTTAACACATCATCATCATCAGCCCTGAATGACCCACTGCTGGGTATAAGCCTCCCTTTGTTTATGCCACTCTCCCTGGTCTCTCGCTAGTCGCATCCACATTTTACACATAATAACAGAATACAGTACCGGATTAGCAAGATGAAGTGGCAGTAGGCAGGGCACAAATCACGCAGAACAGATGGCCAATGGAGCTGAAAGGTTCTGGAATGGAGACCACGGACCGGTAAGCGCAGCGTAGGACGTCCACCCACAAGATGGACAGACGACCTAAAACCGACCGCAGGGAAACGCTGGATGCAGGCTGCTTCCAACCGGCCTTTTTGAAGATCGATGGGAGAGGCCAGCAGTGGACGTCCATGGCTGAAATGATGACAGAATAATGAATGATGGTAAGATAGAGCTACGTTACATAATAATTATAAAACTGTACCTCAATGTATTCTTAATTTAGTTTTGTATATGATATTAGTTTAAAATCTCAAGCACGATGCTGAACTGCAATATCCCAAGACACCGTAAGCGACAACTACGTACATAAGGAACGTTTTAAATAAAAATAATTATTGGCGGTACTTCTAAATATTTTCATAAAATTTCTATATATATCCGTCATGTTGTCTACCTGTAACTACAGACTGCAAATGTTAGTGTTTGAAACATGAGGAATTAAAATAATGTAAAATACACGATACAATTCGTTAATTTTAACTAAGTATGATATATTTGAAAATAGAATTGTATCTTGCGGAACGTCGACTCGAAAGAAGAAGAACATAATATAAATACAGCTAAAACGCGTATCTTGAAAAGGAACAATCTGCGCCGAGATTAGAAACTGCGGAACCAGAAACCAGCCTATACATTGAACTTATATCTACCAGTATAGACGTTTTCTAATAATACCAGTACAGATGCTGATAAAATTGCTTTATTTTAAATTTCTAAATTGGGACAGATTGGTTTCTTCTAGGCAAGCGTGCTCCATCCTCAGAGCAAATAAAAATACAGAGTCCCTACGGTGCACTGCCAGTGACGCCAAAATCGCTTCCAAACCTACGTGAATTCCCAATAAATACACGACTCACGTACACATACGCATTCAAAACTACGTGAATTTCTTGTCAGAACGTCGTACTGAAAACATCCGTTTTAAAAAGAAACAATGACTTCTTGCAGTGTTAAGAACTGTAAAAACAACACAAAAGTAAATAAGAAGCAGGATGGAATATTTCCACACTTTAGTATTTATATTATCACTTATTTTGATGAATTACACGACACGAACTTCGACTACGCACACATGTTTCAAAAAGTGGCTTCACTTTTCATGTTCGCGGTAGTCCCTCTGTATTTTATTTGCTATGAGGCTCCATCGTAGACCGCATCGTCGCTTAACATCAGGCGAGATGAAAAAAATGAAAAAGAAAAATCGAATTCAAAAAAAAGTTCGTAATTTCAATTCGAGACCTATGTCTTACCAATTTATCATATTTCTCGTCACTCATACTCGAAAAGCTTTAGTAAATGAGAGCAAATAACTGCATCGAAAATACAGTGATAATAGCAGATATTTTAAAGTTATATGATTATTTACGGGATATTTACCGTGGTAAGGTAGTGGAATGAGCTCCATGGCTTGTGGAACCTTACCACGGTAAATATCCCGTAAATAATCATATAACTTTAGTGAACAACCGTGATAGTTTAAAACAGCAGATATTTTGCTTGTGATCACAAACATAAAGATCTGTTGCTCGCTTGATAGTTAGCGTCAGGTGTTCCCATAGCAGTTCCGTGCCATCCAGAATGTAGTACTTCTACAGTTAAAACCCTGCATGACAATGCACTGCGCTTGATAACGAGTATGGCGTAAAACTACTGATTATACTCCAAAATGATTAAACTATAATTATAACCTGACAAATGACATCATTATTTTGGAGGAAAATCACTATACAGGGTTACGCGGAAAGAGTGTACTAAGCCGTAACGAGTCCATGGTATCCATAATTATAAACAACTGGGACCAACCCCGAAATCGCGAAATAAATATCAGCTGTTCAATACATTTTGTGGAGTGTGAATGACCGTTTTATATGGAACAGCTGATATTTCACGATTTTAGTGTTGTTCTATTAGTAAAAGTTGTTCATAATGATGGGTACCATGGACCCCTTTCAGCTTAGTACAACCTTTCCGCGTAACCCAGTATCCACTAGGATTCCCCCTGTTCGGGTTGCCATGAAATACACAGAAAGACAAGAACAACTCGACTCATGAGCTCGGCTGGGAGTCGAACCTGGGACCTCTTGCTTATGAGGCAGACGTGCCTACCATTGAGCCACAGAATACCAGATTACAACATACCAAGCGCGTATAAAACGGCTTGCGCGTCCTAGCTCGGCCTATTTCTCTCACAATCCATCTCCTTCTCTTCAATATCCTCGATTATAACAATGTTAAATGTTCAATATAAAACAAAGTATAAGCACAATGCTATTTAACCTTTTAACGAATTTTATTTCATTGCTACCAAGCAAAAGTGCAAGTCAATATGTCCGCGACCCGTGCTAGGCCTGCTAGGGTATTCGAAAAACAAACTTGTTAGACTTTATTAAATTATCACGGTTTTCACAACAGATATATGATTATTTACGGGATATTTACCGTGGTAAGGTTGTGGGAAGAGCTCCCGATATTTTGGCGCAGTTACAAGCGCCATGTTCACGGAAGATATGTCTTCCCGTGCAAAATATCGAGACCTCCTTCCACTATATAGGAATCCGATCCCATAAAGAATCATATAACTGTTGTTAGACTTTGTTGTTAGCTTTTAAACTTAAATTAACTTTGTCACTGACTGTCCCCTCTCGAACCACATGTTAAGTTATACATATTTATATACCTAGCTTACTTACAATGTATTGGATATCTGAGATAAGAAAGCCGTTTCCATCCAAAGGGGGAAAAGGAAACGCTGGTCTGCGCTGGCGCTGCCGCCGCGTTGATCGAAGCCAGGATGTAGGTGACCTAACTTTAGCATGCTATTATCTTCGACCATATCCACCATTAAGTGAGATTTAATGCTAAAATATGTAATTAATTTTAACAGGTACAACAATTGTCATGGTTTAAATAAGTATACGCACATATCACGCAGAACAGATGGTCGATGGGGCCGAAAGGTTCTTGAATGGAGACCACGGACCGGTAAGCGCAGCGTAGGACGTCCACCCACAAGTTGGACAGACGACCTTAAAGAGACCGCAGGGAAACGCTAGATGCAGGCCGCTTCCAACCGGCCCTTTTGGAGATCAATGGGGGAGGCCTATGTCCAGCAGTGGACGTCTTACGGCTGAAATGATGATGATGATGATGATGAAAAACGGTAATATGTACAAACGTCAAACTTGGCATGATTACAGTACATACTCTAAAATATAACAAAAAATAATAAATAATGGCAAAGTGCGAGTCGGTAACAAATTTCTGTTCATTACCAAGTTAAGCAATGTATTTTGTTACTTATGACCTCATCATTCGTCTCACCGAATCGAAATGCCACCACTTTAGCTAATATGGAATAAAAATATTTGAAAAAAAAAATACTTTCACGTTCCACATAATTCCATAGAAGTTTCATTAAAATCGGTTTGTTAGTTTGGCTTTTAAATCAAAATAACTGTAATACCTACTTGGATGACATTATTATTATATTTGTCATCCCAAGTAACCCGAAATTGCGTATATTACTACTTTTAAGTCGGCTTTTTAAATTGTCAATTATGTTCAGTTAATAAAAGCACTTGCTTTACATGAAAAAAAAAATTAACATATACCACTTGTAATCCCGGAAAAAGTAGTGGTTCCTATACACGACAGAAATGAACTGAGAGCGCAGGATTTTCCACGCTAGTGTTGCAATGAGAGCACGCGTTGATGTCTTTTGTATGAACCGTGTGATTCATACGATACCAACGCGCTCTGCCTAATTTTTAAATAATTTTTTTATAAATAAAAAGCTTGCGTCTGACCACCATCTCGCTTGATGTTAAGCGATGATGCGTTGGAGCACGCTTGTCTAGAAGAAACCGATTCACTCGTGATTTGAAGACACCCTGATTATAACCAGCGGGGAACACCCATTCAGGCAACGCATTCCATAGACTAGCAGTTTGCACAATAAATGTGGAATCAACGCGCTTCGTACAGGCTTTCGGAATACGAACCATAAAGTGGTGACGATTTTTCGTGCACGCTCTGGCAGTCCGATAGAAAAATGGGCAGGAGAGAATTAGATCGTGCAGATCCGATGCACACTCTCCGAAATGTATCCGATAAAAAATCGATAGACTAGCAACTCTACGTCAATGCTCAAGGCTAAAAAGCTTAGCTCGAACTAAAGATTCGTTGTTAGCTCCTCCTATCCGATATAAATAGGTATTTTATCTAATTTTATTTTAACATTAGCCCGCCAGTTTATTCAGTGGTTTTAAGTGCTTTTTGTCCCACGTATATCATTTCCGAACGATGGTAGCCAGGCGGTAGCATGTGCGCTTTACAATCTGACGGCACCCGGTTCAACCTCCGGCCCTGTACCAATGACTTATATTGTACTTTAATACTACTAGTACTTTAGTAAATTATGTGCAGTTTAGGTCATTATCATCATCAGCCAGAAGACAACTACTGCTGAACATAGCTCCCCTTAGACCTTATTGGTTGCCATAATCCCCACGCTTAAGCTGATGTGCAGAGCGTTCCACCATGCCATAGGAGGATGCTGCTGCCCATCCTCTGGTGATTCTGATCGCAGTTTTAGGACATACCTGGGTCCAGTTTAGAAGACATCGCTTAAAAACGGAAACCATCGTGAGGAAACCGGTATGTCTAAAAACTTTAGTCATTGTAAAATTCACTAACATGCACTATACCAGCATGGCCTTTGTCCTAATTATATAATTTCTAGTGTGAACTATAAAGAGTAATCTTATTTTCTTCCCAATATGAGCTTGTGAATGGTACGCCTCAATTTAATTACAATCAAGCCTATTAGCCTGGTTACAATGAAAATAATAATTAGTTACCAAACTAGCTCAAAAAGCTGCACATTCACATATGCAACTTAATTTAAAGGCCTCACCGTCCCAACCTGTTGTCTATATTTAACTACAATAAAAATATTGTAAAGCGGTCTTTAAGAATTCGACGTGCACCTTGTGAACCCTATATCATACGCGGTCTAAATTAATGTCACACGCCTTGAAGGTACAGCCTGGAGGAAGAAGCCTACTCGGCACCAGGGGGCGTGGAACTCTCCTCGTTTATATAAGCAAGCTACGGAACCGTCCTCTCATTGCCCCAACCGGCACACGCGCGAGCGCACGTCTGTAACCATTTCTCGCGAACATCGACTTCGATCGCTTGTGACTGTGTTATCATGGATATTGTCACCTTAGACCCAACTGGACTGTACTAAAATGGACTCCACGCTTGACCCTACTGGTCAGTACTAGAATAAGATGGACACGCTCGACCCGACAGGACAATATTAAAAGCTAACATGGTCGGGTTGGACCCTACAGAGATTTACTGATCTAAAATGTGTTGCGGAAGACGGAGGATTTTGACGGGGACGCGGCCGGAAGAGACGTCATCCTGTCGGAAGAGGAGGTTTCTCCGGGATCCGCTCTCCGGGCTGTAAATAGTAAAAGGAGCAAGGTCATTGGAACAGCTGACTCGCCGCAAGCCCGGAAATGGTCGCTGAAAATCTGATGCAGCTTCCAAACGGATCAAATTCAATGTGAGTTTTCTTTTTCTATATGCTAACTGACATTTACCTTATTCTTTCTTTAAATATGCAACATTGTTTTGTTTCATATGTTAACCTCAATCTTGATTTCCTTGCTGTGGTAATTAAATTTTCCGAGTAGTTTTTTTTTTTTTTTTTTTTTACTTTATATTGATTGTATACAAATTTATGGACAAAGAACAAATTACGCAGGTGCTTCAGAACTGTCGAGCTATTCTATATATATATGTTAGCGTATCTATCTACTACTTATATACAATGCTTATCTAGTTATATATGGGTAGTTTTAATTTGCCTTTGCCACTACTAATGTATTAATTAAGGTTATTTATAAGACATTTGGTGTAGGTAATGATGCGCATGTTAAAATTCTACGATAAGACAGCATGATATTGGGTTTGTTGCCCGATTTTCGGCGGGTATCGCGATTTTTATGGCACCAACCGCGAGGTCGTTGACCGGACATATTTTATTTCATCGCGCGCTTCCACGTACACACACAGACGCGGCGCACTCCCACACGCGGCCGCACGCACACTAGCATACCTTTACATGTTTGCGTGGCTTTTCGCGTAAACTTTTACGAATGCTATAATAAATTATCGTCATTTCATTATTGTGTCATATGATCGCGTAAACAACTTTTAAGGCCTCGTTCTTAAATTAACCGATACATATCTTTATGATTGCGATTTAAATGTTGACTTCCTTGTCGGACAAAAGGCGATCGTTTCGTTACAGATGAGCTTGCTGATAGGTATTTTGTAACGTCTGAAGAGCGAGACGGTGTTGCCAGAACGAACAGATAATATATTTTTTTACATCGATCTTTTGAAATTTGATATACCTCCGTTTTTTACCGACTTAGAAAAAGGAAGAAGGTTCTCAATTCGGCCCATATTTTTTTTTTTTATAAACAAACTGCCACGTTAACCTTTTTAAGCCCTCATCCTACCACAAGTGTCACTGGAGGGGAAGAATTAAAAGTCAAAGTAATTTAATAATGATTATAAATAAAAACTTCTAAATTAATTAAATACGCAACTTCGTTTACTTGTTTGACAATATTATTTCATCCAAATAAACGAATTTTCCTGTTATTTTAATTTGAAAACCAAACTACTAAATCGATTTTGATGATATTTCCATGGGACCAATCTGACAGTATATACCTACTTTCAAATAAAAAAAAGAATTTTCCAAATCAGTTCATAAAAGACGGAGCTCCGAGCACAAAAAAAAAAACTGGAGACCCCCCCCCCCCCCCCCTGCCCTCCTTATTTGAAGTCAGTGAAAAAACTACAATGCAACATCAGCTTACCTAGTAGGCTAAGTAGCCTTTAGTGTAAAACATCGCAAGCACTTACAACTACTTAAGCAGTTACCTATACGTACATAATACTGGAAACCCGGACACATTAAAAATTTAAAACACCTGAAGCCAATTTCCGGGGGTAAGGAAGTACCCCCCTCTCCCCCTCGCGCCATAAAAAATACATAAGTAGTCATACAAAGTACACTGTCATGTAGTCATATTTACTGAACCCTTAAAAGTTTTTTTATTTTATTTTGTCTATCAGCCCTACTCATCCCTACTTTAATTTAATTAAATACAAATCATTATTTAATAATGGATATTTGCCTATCTTTTAGTACAATTTTCATTTTAAAAATTCTGTAAGAATGTGTCTTTTTGGCACTCCATTATGGTGAGGCTTACGAGCGCGTAATGTTGCCCGTTTGCCGAAGAATTCAGTTCAATAACTGGAGAGGACCACAGCTGTATAGACGCTGCCCGTACCAATTCATCTTTCACCCTTAATTTATTGCCCTACCTACCATTTATATACTACCTTTTATATTTAGTCTATGAGTAGTTTTTTTTTATCTATCACTTTTGAGCAAAATTACTTCAAAACATACATGACTAAGAAAAAATATAAAATAGCCAAATATTTTTTCAACCTATAACAACATTAGTATGCATTATAATTATTCTAAATTTTATAAATTTGTATTTTATGAGCAACTAAGCGAATATCTTTGTGATAATTTCACAATTTTTGCTCCTGGCAACCCTGGTCGACACGTAATGTCGGGAGATTAACAGGCGCGTAATGTTGCCTGTTTGCCGAATTATTCAGTTCAATAACCGGGCGAGCGACCGCGGCCGAATAGACGCCTGACGCCCGTGCCAATATCGCCGGCAAGCGTGTCCTTCCGATATTAACTTACATACATATCTTTTATTTAAACTGTTGGCCTTTTGGAAATACTCAGAGCCCCACAGCGGGCAATGGAGAGAGCTATGCTCGCAGTTTCTTTGCGCGATAGAATCCGGAACGTGGCTATTCGCCAAAGAACCAGAGCCGCCGACATAGCTGTTAAAATTTGCAGGTTGAATTGGCAATGGGCAGGCCACATCGCTCGAAGAACCGATAACTGATGGGGAAGAAAGGTTCTTGAGTGGAGACCACGGACCGGAAGACGCAGCGTAGGTAGGCCTCCCACTATAGATACACCAACGACATTGATTGTATTTATCTATTTGTGTTGTTGTTTGTGTGTGAGAGTCGCGGAGATTCAGTGGATGCAGATGGCAGGCTGTCGTTTATTGGGGAGGTTAAAAGGGGAGGCCTACGGCTGATGATGATGGTGACTTAAAATTAAACATACGTTTTTTTTTACCTATACTGTCTCACTCATAGGCAAACGTCTTCTCTTATGTTATATCAGAAATAGTTAATAAAATAAATTGTAAAAATTGACAAGGGGCACGGACCCAGGAGTCCGCGGAGAATCAAAATAAAGAATAAACATAAATAAAAAAATAAAAAGACATTCGTCTCCATCTCCTTCCAGACAGTGCGATCACCCGCCAGTTTTGACCACTATATCTGGAACGTGACGAGGTCATCGCGCCAGCGTTTTCTCGGCCTACCTTGGTTACTTCGTCCGCTTTCAGGCACCCACTGTGTGATCTTCTGGATCCATCTGTCAGGGGCATAATAAACTGTATGCTTAGAATAACTACTCAGAGAAGGTAGGTTTCCAAACAACGCTTACTCAAAACCTAAGCTACAAATTCGCTTTATAGCTTACGTTTCGATTGGTATTTTAAACGATTTAAGTAAGAGAATTAATGGATTACCTGTGGAATGTCACACCATAACTCTTATGCTGCTTTTCTGATTTGTTGTGGTACGATTTCACCACGCAAATTGTCGTAGTAAAATTTTTATATTTTTTTTGGAGCCATATATGACACCATGTGAATGGCCTAAATTTTGCGAATGTACTTGGTTTCTTTGTGTAGTTATTCTAAGACTGTGTGTAATGCATAATATTTTATCGGAGAGTGGCATAAAAAAGGGAAGCATATTCCCACTCAGTGCTGATGATGATTATAATGTTATCTATATAAATAAAAATTAAATGCTGTCTTTGGTAAGCGCATCACTTAAGAACGTCTGAACCAATTTGGCCATTTTTTGTTTTAACTGTTCGTAATAGTTTTTAGGTTTTTATGAAAAGAAAAATGGCAAAAGATTTACCGGGATAATTTCAAATTCGTAAAAAACGGAATGTCCTTTTTTCTATGGGATTTTTGTATAAAATCAGGAAAATTCATTGAAATTTGGACAGGGCATGGTTTAAAAAACATTGCAAACTAGAAAAAAAAACTGTTGCTGAACTGCATGGTTTAAAAAAACAATGCAAACTAAAAAAAAAACTGATGGTGAACTGATAACTAAAGTTTTTTCAAAATAATTTTAAATTCGTTTCCATTTCTCCATTTACTCCATCATAAACTAATCAGAAGGCTCTAAGTAGAACAATATCAAAGACACCGAGTTTAACTTGACATTGAATCATTGTCCCCTCTTAAGAACTTTACGACTATCCCTAAAAGAATAAAACGCTCCACGAAGTTATTACAATCAAATTGCACATTAAGTTACACTATAGCTAGTCATGGCTATATTAAGTAAGTTGAGTTTAAATGGACAAACAAAGGAAGAAGGTCGCGTGTTTGGAATATATGAGCAAAAACTTTGGCTAGTGCTAGGGAGTTGACCTATGATGACGTAATTCCAAAAACAGGCCAGTGCAGGCTCGCCGGGGTCAAGGAAGTTCATTTGGCCATCTTATACGGCGGAATCTCACATACGACAAGAAATTACGTCGCGGATTTATAGACTGGCCAAAAATAGAAGTAGATTTGATTTGATACTGGTTAGTGTAACTCGGTTTTTAATGAGTCACTGGCATTATAAATACCTCCTGCAGACTGGTAGGATGAGAAGGGTGGTGGTAAAATAGACTTAAAAAAAATATTATCAGATTTTTTGATTTAAATAAAAATAAAGCGGCGTACAAAAATACATTTTTAATGTTAAAACTATCTTTAAACAAAAAGCAAAATACCTTTAAAAAATGGGACAGAATTTTATAAATTACCACCAGATTTTGTTACCTTGTCGTTGGCAAATGCACAAGACGTATAACGTCATAATTTTCCGAGGAGGAAAATAATATGTCGAAGATTTTCGATGACATAAGTGACAACGAGAACATCAATCTCCAGAATATGTTTTGTTATTATTCTGAGACACCAACACCAATGTTTAGAATGTTTAGATCAGTCAGATCAGTACAAATACTGCATAGAATGTAAAAAAACCTCAAAGAAAAAAAACTTAACACAAAATGAGTGACACATGCATGCGACATGAGAGCTGATTGGAACCATGATAAATTGCAATTGCACCATTTATAAGGTCAAGATAGCAAACTGTAAGGCCGTCGCTCATAAGATGCACTTGACAGTAACTTGGCTAAATATAAAGCATTAAAATTGTGAACCCTAACTCATGCTTAAAGATATAGGAGTCACATAACGATGCTTCGTTTTTAGCCGAGGTGGTGTCTCGAGGTGGTTGTGGTGTCCACTCGTGGTGTGATGTTGTGTATATTCTAGAAAAATTATAATCGGTGGATCACAAACCTAAAATACACTACCACCCAAAATATACAAATAATAAGTAAATTCAACTTGGGAAGAATGTTTCAAGAATACGATGCCAAGTAAGAAAAAATCGTTTAGGTCAGCTAGGTAACTAGGTTTTTTTAATAAAAAATTAACTACATTAAACTACATTAAACTACATTGCGTACGTTTCGATTACAGAATTCTCCCGATTTTATTTGGTTGTGATGTATATAATTTACTTAAAATTAAACCGTGTTAATAGCGTGATTTTCTTGTTCCCTTTTTTAATTATGCGAGAGAAACATATGACTACACATTTGAGAACTGTCAAAATTAGTTTAGTTTAAAAACTTGTACCACGTACACCATTTAAATAGTATTTTATATTTTAAAACAATGACAAATTATTACGTTGATATAGTAGCTACATATTAAATGTTATGCAAAGCAAGCTAATAACACCACCAATGCTAAAAATGTCATGATCACATTTTTTGTGGAACATACACGCAAATGCTCAAAGTAAACTTTTTGCATTACAAAATACAGTGTGACCAGTTAAAAAGGTGCAACTGGTGCAACACAAGGTCGCGTGGCAGCTGGTAGGCATAATTAAAGGTTTTATGTTTAAATAATTAAGTGCGCTGTGTCTAGCAGGTGCCTTATTTATGCGAAAATAAAATCATTATTTACGTACATCCCAATTTACAAACATTTATAATTTGGTCTAGACTTACTATGCAATAAAATTCTTTCTTGTTAATACTTTTTTTAAATGAATGGTTTATCTTTTGTTGGGCGTCGTGTTACAAGACTTATTGCTAATTTCAATGCAAACTGTAATTTTAATGTCCTATTTTCGAAATTGCGTTGACATTTAGTTACAAGAGCGGTTAATTTGAGTATTAACATTGGATTGAAAAAACTTTATGCAACGATCGCTTTTAAATTGTACCACTAATTGTAAACTAATATATTTTTATTTTTATTAAAAGATTATTATAATTTATTTGTAGTTGTCACTGTAACAACTGAACCGACAAATCTTTTGGTGTATATTTTGGTAAATAATTTAAAAAAAACTTGCCCCGTATGCGCAGCATTTAAATTGCATAATTATTATTTAATATTAAGTTTTCAAAACATACTTACTAAACATTTAAAGAAAAAAATAATTTTAATATGTATTTCGTAATTCTGGCACAGTATGAAAACGACAAAGAATAAAAAATACTTCTTAATGCCTATTTTTGTAAAAGGCCAGGTGGTTAGTGGTAGTATTCTTTGTATATCTTCACGTTCAAGTTCAAGGTATTTTTTATTCTTTAAAACAATAATTTAAAATTGAAATCGGCATCTATTCTGTTTCTAACTCATCTTATGTAGGTACATAACATCTGTTATTGTGATTATATTCAAAGACATTATAATCTAAAACCTTAAGGATGAACGATTTACATCCGAAGTCCAAGGTTAAAGATTTAAAAATCACTTTTTTGCCCCTCGCTTTGACACATGTATCTGAGCGTTTTTTCTCGAATATCTTAAAGTTTTTTGCCCGGGTAACGTCATCGAATAACCATAATATAGCTTCAAGTAGTCGGTATCACTGAATTAGATAATTTGTCTGCGATTTTAAATTCGAATGACGGTGACCGGGTGAGCGATGGTGACCGGGCGAAGGTAGCATGTGCGCTTTACGATTTGACGGCACCCGGTTCGATCCTCGGCCCTGCACCAATGAGTTTTTAGTACTTAAATTAAAAATGTGCCGAGTTTCGATGCTCTCGCTCAATAGCGGTGAAGGAAAAACATCGTGAGGAAATTGATATGTCCTAGAACCTCAACAGTTTAAAGAAATAATTATGACATTCACCAACATGCACTGGGCCAGCATGTTGGATTAGGGCCCATCCTCACACTTTCTCTCTCTCTCTCTCTGAGAGAAGGCCTGTGTCCCGGCAGTGGGAACATACTAGGATAGGCTGATAATGATGATGATGATTTTAAATGAATTATCAAATATACTTTGTATTTTGCTCTAGTGATATGACAGCATGAAGTCATTTTAGGGAGAATAGAAAACAGGATTTATCCATCTTTCAGTTCGTTTGCGAATCACTCTAAGTCTAAGGAAACACCCCGTGGGTTTTATTAGTGTTTTCCAGTCTTTCCGTACCATTTAGAACAAAAAATACTAAAAACAAAAAAAACCGCCGTTACAATATCTTTGGGAAATATTTACAATAGTTTCTGATTCTTGTCTTATAAGTAGTGATAATAAGAGATGAAGTAACAAATATATTTTATCAATATAGTTTTTCCAAAGTATAGTAAGCTCTGATAAGTACTTAACTAAGTGTTCGCTGAGCGTCGCTCGAAGAACCGATGGGGAAGAAAGGTTCTTGAGTGGAGACCACGAACTGGAAGACGCAGCGTAGGTAGGCCTCCCACTAGATAGACCGACGACATTGTGAGAGTCGCTTGCATCCAGTGGACGCAAAAGGCAGGCTGTCGTTCAGTTTGGAGGTTAAAGGGGGAGGCTTATGTTCGGCAGTGGACGTCTTCTGGCTGATGATGATGATGTGAAGTGTTTGATACTAAACTAAGTTAGACTTAGTAATAGGGGTCCCGTTTTTATCCTTTGGGTACGGAACCCTAAAAACTATAAAATTTCACAGTGTATTGACCACAAAAAAGATGGACAAGCTATTTTTGTTTACAAAAAAGTCCGATCATCGAGCAATGTTTTATTTCAATTTTCTATAGAATAGATACGGAACGATCAAAAATATTTTGAAGGAGTCAACAAACCTTTAAGGAACTGGTTTCTATGTTTGAGCACAAATATTTCCTTAGAACATTATGAAGACAGTATTGTATTATTTTGGTTATTTGAAATATTATTTATACTCACGCGTCAAGGAACGCATTTTGGAGATATAGATAGATAGATAGAAACTTGTTATTGTGTACACCAGAAATAAAAATTACAAACAGATAAAAAGCATTTAAGAGCTAGTGCCACCAGTGGCAGCCTTATCGCTAAAAGCGATCTCTTCCAGGCAACCATTATATTATGTGACTAACAATGCTTGATTTACCTTTACCTATAACTGAAATGGTCCATTACTTTACGAGGGCGTAAAAGTACAGATTTCTAACGAAATTCTCATAAGTTACCCTAGTTCTAAGCTGTAATTTCTCTGTAGTAGTTTTATATACCTAAGAATACAAAATAAATTACTTCAGTATTTTCACATTATTTTATTCAATTAATTTACTAAGTAATTTTATGATATCTAACATAGTATAACAACATTTCGATACAACAGTTCTTCCAAGTCAAGCTAGAATTAGCTTATTTTATTATTAAATGTATTTTATATTAGTCTTTTAATATATTTCAACTGACTTAGATTGCTAAGTCACCGACTTATGTTTCCCCCTTCTTTTTGACAATTTGAAGTGTTGTCATTACGACAAACCTTTAGTAAACCAACTGCGCGAATTCAGGATAAAACTTAATAACGTGTTTCAAAATAATTACAAGTTCTGCAACATTGGCTGACATTACACAACGTAATTAAATTTAACTTTTGCGGTTCAAACTGACCAATTCAAAGTTGGCTGTAAATGCCAACTCAACTGTCAGTGGGTCAAAAATTGACATAATATAGATATGTTTCACTCGAACAAGATTTGAATCTTATGATATCACAATAGAGCTTCACTTTACAAAATATGCTGTCTTAGTCGTTAATAAGTTTTGTGTTTAACGAAGCAAAAGAGTTTCCAACTTCATTTTTATGTCACAATTTTAATGTATGACTGCGGAAACGCATACATTTTTGTGGTGTACAGATTTTGAATGGGGAATAAGCCCAAGGTTGAATAAAAAATAACTCTTCATTATTATTTAATTACCATTATGAAGAACTTTTATTATGAAATCAACTGTGAAATCGTAAACAAAATTGTTCCATACATCTCCTCGAATGTGAAGACGTTTTGCTTTTTGCTAAAAGATGTTCATAACGATGAGTATCATAAAGGCCCCTTTTAGTTTAGCATGCCCTTTCTGAATAACCTGATTATTGGTATTGGTTCGATAAGGTTGCATCAGTGATTGCATAAGCGGGCTGGTAACGCGTCGTTCGATGCATTGCGATCGACTTATGTAGGAATTTATTAATTGTAACTTTATTCTGTAGCGTTTCATCAAAGCAATTAAGCTAATTACATATTAAGAATAATTGTTTTACTTGTGTGTTGGTTTTGGTTGGTATTTATTAGGCATAATGTATACTAATGGAATAAGAAATCATAATTGACATCACACCTATCAAATTGAATCTGCTAAGTATCTAACTATATCGAGTCGGATAAGTAGAATAAAAATATTTTCTTCACATGTTAACAAAAGCTAAGAAAATGCATCTTTGAATGTCTTTTTATGAAAGCTTTGAAGTTTCATTATACAAATACAAGTTCCTGAATAATACTATAAAAGTATAATCGCCATTTAAAGACATGCTTCCTTGATTTTTTTCAACATGACCAGTGGATTCGTCATCCATCATGTCATTGACACCGCTGCATCAGCCAATATACTAGGAGATGATGAGATCCCAGCGTTCAATCAACTCAGCTCAGTGCATGCACCTTATCAACTCGAATTAAAACTCGCAAACGAAACTTGATAAAATAACGATTCCATTTTTAAAACGTCAAATGTGTGATTCCGAAACGCACACAGCAGAACGAGATAACAAAATGTTAGATAACGCACACAAACAGACATGTATGGCCGATAAACACGTGTTGCGAGCGCGACAACTCCGCGACACTTCTAACTTCCTAGTACTCGAAATATAGAAACGGCTCACGAACGAATCTGAAAATACACACGTCGCAACTTTCACGTCTGGAAAATCGTATACCAATGCAAAACGCGTGTTGGTATAGAACAGTACTGTGTGGTCGGGTCGCAGTGAGTGTGAGACGCGCTAGTGTGCAGTGAAAACGCTTTCCTCCTACGTTATACATCATGCTTGTATACGTGCATAAGTGGCAGTATCTCATAGTAGGAACGTGTGTTAATAGCGAAGCTGTGTTTCCGCATAGGCAGTTCTGAGGCAACGAACACGGCCGTGTGAGCCGGCAGGCGCTCGCCCCGCACGGGAGCGTCAACCTTACGAATTAGAAAAAAGTCGCTTTACGCCAGTTGCCATGACGCGTAACCGGAAGATACCTTTAAAAATGTTAGCTGCACGTAAACGCCAATAACATTTACGTATGTACTTTAAATTGTCTCTGATATTTAAACATTTTTTGTCTAATAATATATACTACTAATGTAAAGTCGTAATTGTCAATACATTTTTGGAAACGTAAATGGGATTTCAAAAATGTCGTCAGTGATTATGTCGCGCCTACACGCGCTCACGCACACACACACATATGCCCATGTAATTTTGTTTGTGTACAGACTCACAACACTGATAGCTACATGAGCTACGTCACAAGTTGGCCTCTCGCGATCTCTGCGGCCCTGGTACCACGTCTCCCCGTAATAAGCTGAAGATAACTCGCTTTTCTTGATCTTACTCATAAAGGAAGAAGGCACAGTGACTTCCGCATTTTCGTTTCACCGATTGCGAAAATCACCTTTCACGCTAAAATACACTTTTGTTCCAACAAACTGTTCGAAGTTGCTCTATTTAAATAACAACTAAATCAAGGCGTGTTAAAAAATTGTAAATGCACATAATTTAAGCGCATTTCTAACAAGCTAATCCTGATTAAGCGTGTCTAAATCTGTAAGTCCTTTCATAAGACTTACACCAACACAAGGTCTTCAGAAAAGCCAAGAAGGCTAACGATGTAAGCTGATGTAATACAACCTCCACACCATTTCTGTTCGCCTGGTACTCAGTGTTCTAGTTGACGATCCGAACAGTCACGAGATGAGTAGAATTCGAGAACATTAATCGATATTTATTTTAATGAGATGACTGATAAATTTAATGATAACAAAAACGAAACTAATAGTTGAAGGATAATTATTATTATCATGATAAATTAACTGCGAATAAAAATAGGACATGTAACGCCATCTGTTATCGACTGGCGGAGTTTGATCTTTGAGTAAAAAACTATGCACAAGTAGAAAGACGCACGCGTACACGTTTAATTTGAGATGTGTCGCCAGGTTTAATTGAACCGACAGGTGCAAGGAGGCTGTTTTGCCAAGGATGACCACTGTGCCCGGTGCATGGGCAGTGGGCCAAACAACTGCCAATACTGCCCGGTTTTTGCCTAGAGCGTGGTGCACTGTGCGCTTCTATTATAATTAGTGTCTTTATCAGAATATAATAATTGGCATCCCGGCCTGCGTTAAAACAAGATCCTTTGTATACATAATGTCTCTTAATTGCGAATGAAAAAAATTGAGCCCGCTGTGACGACTTAGTTATAAAATGATATTGAATACTTTGCATATTTATCGTGTAACCGCTTATTATTCTTTATTTTGAGCAGAATATCAATTTATTAGTTATTTGTTAAATACCATTCTTAATAAAAACAATTACTTGCGATTGCAATCATAAAGAACACAAAGAAATTGTAATTTTTTTTTTTTCATCATGCTCATTA
This sequence comes from Agriopis aurantiaria, assembly GCA_914767915.1. Lineage (NCBI taxonomy): Eukaryota > Metazoa > Arthropoda > Insecta > Lepidoptera > Geometridae > Agriopis > Agriopis aurantiaria. The sequence continues at coordinate 7,615,012 of OU612004.1, forward strand.
AAAGCTGTTTTAATAGGTCCGTGGTAGCGGTCGTTAAGTCTAAATAAACTGTGTCAGATAAAATTAAAGATCATAAAACTAAACCGTACAGTTAAACCGTTTTAATAAAATATAAATCAACATTCTTATTTCCAGTGTTATATTGCGGCATTTTAAAAACCACTAAATATTGAAATAACAAAACAGAGTCAAACCTTGCGCAAACAAAAACAAAGGACTAAACTTTTTGCAAATAAAAAAAGGTATTCTAAAAATATGCAAAAAAATCAAAACGTCGTGTAATAAAACAATGTATGCAATGGTTTTCGGCCTACATCCGAGGTGGTCAGTAGTATAATAGATTTTTTGCAAGGAATTACTTTTTTTAAATAATGTCTTTTGTCTATTTATGTTTATTTACGTCAAAGAGCACGCCGCTTTTTATGGATCGAGGAAAAAACATTTTTTGTTACATTCTTCATACAAATGTTTAGTGCATTATTTTGCGACAATTTAGCATTGATCTTCTGTTAGAATGTGTTTTTATATATCTTCTACTACTATATATCATCATTCATTTTTGTATATAATTTTATATGTATATGTCTTCTATAATTATATACTATATATAAAAAAATAATCCCTATTTACCTTAGTCACGCCATAACTAGAGAAAGACTACTGATTTCATTCAACTTTTTAAATGTTTTCTTCAACTGTTTTAAACTATCACGGTTGTTCACTAAAGTTATATGATTATTTACGGGATATTTACCGTGGTAAGAAGTTGAGTCTTCCCGTGAACATGGTGCATGTAACTGCGCCGAAATATCGGGAGTACATTCCACAACCTTACCATAGTAAATATCCCGTAAATAATCATATCACTCTGTAGAAGGCTCTTACATAAATAAAAATTAAGAAATTTGCGCAGAAATTGGAAAATTTCAGAAAACTTTACGACGATTTTAGCTCGTGGGTGGAGCCACGGAGCACAGCTATTAATATATAAAAATATGGACACTTGCACGCACCTGACAGCACCTCATTTAGAAACCGGTCAAGTTCAGGCGCAGCTTCAATTAATATATTTTTTTACCAAGACAATCATAAAGAAAAACACAAAAAATTAATTGATTAATCTAAAGGATTAATATATATCTACAATATATGTCTAATCTACAATAAATGAATTCAGTGTTTTGAGCCTATGAGCCTGGGTTACAATTTCGATATGTAAATGTACAGCATGTGTACAAATATAATTTTCCAGATTCCGGCGCTTTGTAAGCTTACAAAAAGTTATACTAATAAAAAATAGCATTAGATTAGTGGCAAATAATAATATTGTTATAACGAATAGTCATTTTATATAAAAAAAAATAAAAAACCTAACTAGGGAATAATATGCTTTTAGAATAACGAAAGTAATTTTGGAAGCAAATATTGTTCCCTTCAATGTCCTTCAATGTTTATATTTATACCAATATCGGTCGGTCCTCGACTCAAATTGAGGAACCCAACTGTACGCAGAATAAAACCTTAAATTTAGTGCGTAAGTCATTTGTCTCTTGAATTTTTACTAAATCTCGTTTTTGCTTCATTTCAGATCTGCATGGCCATCTGCAGGAGTCTTCGGCTTCCCAACACATTTCTCCATTTAGCTTAAGTTTAGTATCTGACTGTAAAGTTCTTTTTTTAAATAACTACATAAATATTGAAACTAGTAAGTATATATAATTACGTAATAATAAAGTGAATACTCACTAGGTTAGGTTAGTAATCGACTGATTTCTTTTTATGCACATATCTTTCATGCATTTGTTTTTAAAATAATTTGTTTTTCTTTTTTCTATTTAAGAATGTGTGTTCGCTTCACTGATGAAAAATTATAACCGTTTTAACAATGGAATTATAATTTTTGCATCAAAAAAGTTATAGACATAGATGTCTTTGTCACATATGTATATGTCATAGATATCTGTCGTTGATGTATAGGTATGTCATAGAAGTCCATGTCATAAATTTCATAGATGTCTATGTCTATGGCAAAGAAGTGGTTTAAGTTAAAAATTTATAAATATAAGACAAAAATGAATGACAAGCAAAAGAGGCATAAGGGTTTTTGAACGGTTTTCCTCATTTTGACTGTAAATTTTATTGAGAAACCTTCAAAAATTTTCCCATATATAGACATAAAATATTTAGAAGTAAGTTTTTTCGGCTCCTTAATATACGTAACTTTCAAGTACAATGCTGCCAACATATCTGTAGATGAGCAAATTGGAGAACTAAATTTTGTATGACTTTCAGTGATATCGAAAACACTTTAGTGGCTCCCTCAACACTATAGATAAGTTGGTAGTTTAAATTTCAATGTAATTCGAGTTACCATGTCCTTCCGCTTAGAAATTGTATATAGACTTGCTAATGCTTTTTCTGCTTTTTAGGATATAAAAATTATAGAACTAAATGTTAGTGGACTGTATAATTGTATTATGCGTAAGTTGTAGATAAGACTGTGTTTAATTTATACGTGGATGTGGTTTTCAAGTTTATTTTTAATAATTTTGATGTATCAGCATTATAATTTAACTACAAACTTCATTTTAGAATATTACTACTATAATTTGAAATAAATACATTTATAATCGTATTCCATATAAAATAATCACATCAAATAAGTATTTTTCCACTAAATTTTGTTGGTGTTGCCCGAAAAGATTGAAGGAAAAAAACTGTGGTTGATTCAAAAATAAGAATAAATCTTCAATATGAAATGAATGGCCCTAAAAAGGATTCCCACCTTAGGATATCGAAATATTATATTTAAGAATGATTATGGCATGTAATAAGGGAAATTAAAGATGTTTTTATATTATATCTCCGAGAAGTGTTTCATTTTTTCCTTAAGGTGAAGTTTTCCCACTTTTAAGCAACGTTTGTTACAGATGACCTAATATATAGTATTAAAGTCGCATTTAGTGAAGCAAAACCATGGCGCTTACACACAGTCGTGCTTTTCGCTACTTCAATTTCTGAGATGTTGCTCATATTTTCGAAAAATATAGCTGTAATGTAAAATTGACCATTACGGTTACCTCCAGAAACAGAAGACAGAAGTTTGACCGATCCAGTGGGCCATGAACAAATTATCTTTATTTTGTGCCTTTTTTATCTACTAAACAGTAGAAATAATTTTATTACCACCATAGCGCGACAACCGAGGAAAGGGATGAAATATTTTTAATCCAGCCAGCTATCTACGTGGATAAACTATCACCCAGCGTGGCCGCTGCTCTAAAGGTAGGCAAAAATGACAACGGGGAAACCACAGAAAAGAGAAATAAATAGAAAGGAAATGAAAACGATAATCTGTTACCAGGCATATGAGTGAAACTTGATTGAACATTCTTATTTAGATCAACGCATCGAACTCCGCATCACAGTTGCTAATTAATTTCGAATGACTGATGTTTCGTTTATATGGGTGCAAGGGTGCAACTGGCTACAACAAATTTCTTACAAAAATGCCTTGAAAGCCGTTTTAATTTAAACAACAAAAAAACCGTTTTCTGTGGGGGAAACAATATTTGATCCTATTTTAACCTCTCCCGTGAAAAAAATCTCTGCCCGTGCTAGGCCTGTCAAAAATCTACTTTTAGCGGCATTATTCTCAACCTTTTCATGTATGTAAATAATATATTATATACATGTATTACTAAAATATATAACAAAATATATTAAAATAACATACATAGTACTAGGCGATTAGCAATCGTTAGAGATGGAAGTTAAACATGTATCGGTTTTATGACGTAGCATGTAATGTTATACATAATCGCTATCGCTACTGGTTCACCTTATCAAACATCGATTCTTTACGAACATTCAGCGATCAAAAAAGCAAGGGTTTAGAAACAAGCTTAAACGTTGACAACATGAGCAATTTTTACAATGTATTTATTTCTAACTAGCTGTTCCCTGCGACTTCGTGTGCGTAGACTTTGATATTATTATATATTACTCTTGATGCGCGGGTTGATCTAAATTACTTTCAACATTGCGCTGGGGGAGTTTAAATTTTCAGAATGAACTCACAGAAAATGTTAAACTAGACACTTCGTGAATTGGACAAAAGTGGTAATGGACGTTCAGGGAATTGGACATAGTGGTAAACTAGACATTCGGGGAATTGGCTGGTATACCTGTATTATTTATGCCAACAATATTTTTGTTATAATTCAATAAATTACGCCATTTAAGGCTCTGTACAGGGAAAGTCTGTGGATGGCACATACCAAAAGAACGCTGGGTTCCCTACGCGTCCAATATAGTAAAAATTTCAGGGTGATGTTGGGTCTTCCCAGCTTTTTCAGTGCCTCGGAAATGGTTTTCATGCTGTCATTCGGTAGAAAGTGTCGTTATTGAAATTGGAAGAAATCATTTAAGGCGATAAGGCCGCTATACTGCCGGTTTTAGGTTACTATGTACCTATTTTATTTGGTGTATAATAAAGTGATATTGTATTGCATTGGCATTGGGACCCGGATATGTCCTGATACTGCGACCAGAACCACAGGAGGATGGGCAGCAGCGTCCTATTAGTACATGGAGAACGTACTGCGATCCCCAAGCCGCCTGCCTAGCGTGGGGATTATGGCAGCACCCCTCTCTAAGAGGTCTTTGTTCAGCAGTGGACGTTTACTGGCTGGTGATGTGAGCCTAGATAATATTTTTATTGTAATGTTTATGTTATCCTTGTTTTGTGGTATTTTAATAAAGAGTTATTGTATTGTATTGTATTGATGTGTGTATTGCATTGATGAGGAGGATATTGCGTGGAAGTCACAACGGCATCCTTAAAAATTTTACTGATGATTGACATGCACCTATGATCACCATCACGTGCGTACGATGATCAAATCTATATCTATACTAATATTATAAAGAGGAAAGATTTGATTGTTTGTTTGTTTGTTTGCATAGAATAGGCTCCGAAACTACTAACCGATTTGAAAAATTCTTTCACTGTTGGGAAGCTACGCTATCCCCGGGTGACATAGGCTATAATCTATACCCGTGCGAAGCTGGAGCGAACCGCTAGTCTATATATATAAAAGCGAAATTCATCTACTCACTCATCACGAAATCTCGAATCTTGACCTACCAAGCTGAAATTTGGCAGGTAGATTCCATATAGGGTGTAGAGATTAGTTAAGAAAGGTTTTTACGAAAGGGCCAAATTAAGGGGGGCAAATGGGGGGTTGAAAGGCTACGCGTACAAAATCGCGGGCAACAGCTAGTAAGAGATAATATTATCTTAGCCTTGATTATCGGGACGCTTGAGGTGCCTCCAGCGGTTCTTTGCGCGATAGAATCTGGAACGTGGATATACGCCAAAGAACCAGAGTCACCGTCATAGCTATAAAAAATCAAGTTGAAGTGGAAATGTGCAGGCCACATCGCTCGAAGAACCGATAACCGATGGGGAAAAAGGCTCTTGAGTGGAGACCACGAACCTGAAGATGCAGCGTAGGTAGGCCACCCGGTGGACTGACGCCATCTTGAGAGTCGCTGGCATGCAGTGGATGCAATTGGCAGGCTGTCGTTCAGTGTGGAGTTCTAAGAGGGGGGCCTAGGTTCAGCAGTGGACGTCTTCTGGCTGATGATGATGAGGTGCCTAACCATGCAGTGCTTACATTTCCACACTTCCACACACGTACTAATCCACAGATTGTCCTTTATCCTTAGTAAAAAATAAACCATCCATAAAGTGCGAATCGGGCTTGCGCACTGAGGGTTCCATACCACCACAAAATACAATAATGATCAATTTAAAAACCCGACTTCTAAAAAGTAATAGTAAAATATGACATTTCCATTCGTGAAATGATAAGGAGATCATCCAGGCAAGGAAATACCAGTTAGGTATAACTTGGTAATGAACAGAAATTTGTCACCGACTCGCACTTGTTCAATATTCAGTAGTAGTTGTTATACTTTAGAGTGTGTTCCTACTATAATCATGCCAAGTTTGACGCTTGTACGTATTATTGTTTTTACATTAGAGCTAATACAAAAATACTTTTAAAAGTACGTTTGTTGTATGGGAACCCCCTTTTCGTTTTAATTTTTTTATTATTTGTTAGTTAATTTCGCCGTCACATTACGTATTCTGTGAAAATTCTAACTGGCTATCTATTACGGTTCAAAAGATACAGCCATTTAAAGGTGGGACGGACAGACAGACAATGTAGATTTAGTAATAGGGTCCCGTTTTTATCCTTTGGGGACGGAACCCTAAAAATAAAAAAATAAAAACTAATAATGGAATTTTAATACTACAGCCGTGTTGTATGGCTGCACTTATTGGTAATATTTTTGGTTTATTATGCATAGCATACCAATAACAAACAGTAAATATATTGGTAAATGACCAAAACAAACGCTACACAGATGCTGCATCTAACATAGCATATATCTTAACAGCTATTACCATGCACTAAGGTTTGATGTATCGTTTAGCGGGACCCATGTAAGCTACCCGGTATGTAGGGCTGAGACCCGTTAAACATGTAGTGGTGTGCGTCGATTATCGATAAACACAGAACATAGCTTTCTAAGACGATTTAGAAAAAAAAATATGTTTCAGATTACTTGATAGATGGCATAACCGTAACCATCCAGCAAACCAACATACAATTTGACAATCTGGTAGCGATTAGCGATGTTTTAGCGTATGTATCATCTGTAGCCGTATCTTGATAGTGATTATACATACAAAATAGAACAAAACTAGCACCATCTAATTAAGCTTACCGAAGCTGGCTGAGTAGGTGAGTCAACCACTAATAAAAAGAGGATGTAAATCTTTCAGTACTCTTATTCACGTATAATCTCTTCTATATCTTCTCTATCTCTTCTCTTCTTATCTTCTCTTCTTCTCTTATCTTCTTCTCTTCTTCCCTTCTTCACTTCTTCTCTTCTGCTCTTCTTCTCTTCTCTATTTCTACTCTACATAGTATAAATTAAAGTCGCTCTCCGCGTCTGTCTGTCTGTATGGCCGCTAACTCCTCCTTAACCATGCAACGGATTTTGATGCGTTTCCACCATCAGTTAGATAATAGGCATGATTCCTAATGTTTAATTTATTACAAATAACCGGCTTAGCGATGAATATAAGTAAATACATTACACATACTGAAAAAATAATTTGAATTGGTTGATAAATCTCTGAGATATGAGTATTTAAAGTTTTAGGTGGGGATGGAGAGGGGATGTTCTATCCCTTTCTCGCAAAGCGTGTGTTAGTATAGCATTTGTATGGCGCTCCTGAGCCGTGACGTCACGGCTCAGTATAGTGCGCTCTCTGTCTAGCATGAAATTCAATTAAATTAAAATGCTTATATCTTATTTATTTTTAAACTAATTTTAATTTTGTTTTTGTTGATGTGCTCTATTTATGATCAGCTTTTTTATGAGGTAATAAAAAAATATTAGTCATCATATGCTTGGGTTGCACGGGTGTAATTTACGTGCGAAGACGGGGTGGGTCGCTAGTTTACACATAATTTTGTTCTTACATCGTGTTAAAATTTGATATTATCATATTTATCAACATAATCTTGTTGTCGTAAAAATTTCGATCAAACTGGTTACACTAATTCATATGTAGTTTAGCTATTATAATTAGAATAATTTAATACGATAAGATAAACTGAATAACGCATTCATATTAGTTGCCGCGATAAACTATATGACAAGTGGCCGCGGTTTTGAGTAAATTAATAAAAATTACTTTGAAAAGACACGTGGATCATTGAAGGTCTTAGTTTAGTTATTATTGTAATTGGAATTCGAAACCACTGTTTTGAGGTTACGAAATGATAACTACGCAATTTTACCTCCCATGAGGGTAAAATTTTAGTACTGTTAACTTTTATCGAAATAAATGTAACCATCAGTAGTCCGTTTATCGATATCAAACGTAAATCAGAGCAACACACGTCTAAAAATAGGCAACATTCAAAATTATACAGTACATGGTTTTACGTAGTTAAATCGTTATAATATTATTTTAACTATCGATATTTTTGTCGATATCGATGGATGGTGCGGGGCCGGCACTCGTCAGGATCAGGGATAGTCGGCCAGTGGTGCAGTGGGTCGCCGACCAGCGGGAATGCGGAAGGGCTCACGTGGCGCACGACGCACACTGCATCGCGTAGCTGAGATCTATCCTGAGATAAACTGCAGTTACATAATATTGTGAAACAAAAGATCACCAATCACCTATATTTACGAAAAAAAATCACAATGTAACTTAATTTTTCTTAAATGGATACTACAAATTTGAGAATTCATCTATATTAAATATAGTAAGTTACATAATATTTTATTGTGGGTAAGTTATAAGAGTAAAACTATCAGCCAGCCGTCAGAATTTACTAATTTTGCAGTTAATCAATTTGTTTACCACAGATTTATTTAAGTAGTACACAAAAGTAAATATCATGTAACTACTTAGTCTTCAAAAATCGATTACACATTAATTTGGCATTTATCTGTCGGGTCCTTACGATCCAATGATAATAAGTAATTAAAACTGTATCTGAAATGCATTCCTACTTCATTGAATGTCAATGTCAGCGCAGTGCCAATTACATGAGTGAATATAAGCGCTTTATGCAATCACAGATTGACCTTATGGGCGGCAACCTTTAAATATTTATTATTTTAAGAACTCAATTCGAGCATTTAATGTACAACCTATTTTAATTAGGTAGCTATATTGTTATTAGAAAATTAACGCAAACACAATTTATAAAATCATATTTATGTTTTTTTATTTAACAGTTTTTTACTATAAGTCATAATCATCATCTTTTCAGCCGTAGGACGTCCACTGCTGGACATAGGCCTCCCCCATCGATCTCCAAAAGGGCCGGTTGGAAGCGGCATGCATCCAGCGTTTCCCTGCGGTCTCTTTTTGCTGTACTATAAGTACATTTATATTATCCAAAAATGGATTTGATAGTATGCAGCATTCTTTATTATTCAGAAAGAGCAAACTTTTTTTTTTTTTTTTACATTTATGTTATTATCAAACCTCGATATACATACATAGACTTGTGTGTACCTCATATTATGTGATCGTATTCAAAACAATAGTAATACATTCTGACAAGTATATTTTTAGGTCTCATATTTTCAGATCAATGGTAGTCTGACCTTTAGGTAAAAGGTTAGTAATGCTACGAAATAAAACTTGAAACAGATGTATTGTGACTGCGAAATTGAAATACCTTGTCTTATACGGACTGAAGGATATCATCGAATCTTAATCAGATGAAATAAATTAAGTGTTAATCTACATTTAAAATAAAGATCTCCCTCGAAGCCAAGGGCGTTTTGCAAACCACAATGATGGCTGATTATTGAAAAATATGCACATAAAATAAACTATCGTTATTTATGCTTGTTCGGTATTAATACTTTTTTAGTTATTAAAAAAAATACACAAAATATACTATACGCTACTAAATACTTATAAAACTTAGTGCATCAAAATTTGCCTGAGCATGCGAAGTCAAGCTAAAACTAAGAAACAAATTAATTTATGACCAACAAGTTTTTATTGTGATTATATCGCCGAACATATCCCACCAATATAATCCCGTGTGTAACCTCTTCTAACGGTACCCATATAACTAAAATTAGGCGCTAGGACGGCCGATAAAAAATGGAGTCCACAGCAACCTTTTAAAAAAACTTCGTAGTCCTGTTACGGGGTACTGACCTCTCTCACCCACGGGGTGAAATGACCTATTTAACTTGAATGGGGTCATTATCACCGGCCATAGATAACTTTTTTTTACTGAACGCTCCGTTCGAAATTCGAAGATTGATTAGGATTTCTTTTAATAAGTATGGTCAATGTTGTGATTAGATGGATGGACTGTAGCTTTTGTTTTTAGACCTAAGTTTGTATAGCGTTTTTATATAGAAAAAACAAGGTTATGAAAGGTCCTTGCGAAAAAGTTATTCTTTTAGTTTTTTTCTGTTTTTAGGGTCCGTACCCAAAGGGTAAAAACGGGACCCTATTACTAAGCCTACGATGTCTGTCTGTCCGTCTGTCTGTCTGTCTGTCTATCCCACCTTTAAACGCCTGTATCTTTTGAACCGTAATAGATAGCTAGTTGAAATTTTCACAGAATATGTAATGTTACGGCAGATTAACAAAAAATTATAAAAAAGTCTAAAAATAAAATAAAAGGGGGGGGCCCATACAACAAACCTATTTTTTTAACGTAGTTTTGTATTAGCTTTAATGTAAAAAGGGTAATACGTGCAAGCGTCAAACTTGGCATGATTAAAATACACACTCTAAAATATAACAACAAATAAATAATGTGCGAGTCGATCACAAGTTTCTGTTCATTACCAAGTTATAACTAGTAATTTCATTATTGAATTTTGTGGTGGTACGGAACCCTCAGTGTGCGAGCCCGACTCACACATGGCCAGTTAATTTTTTAAACTTGTGGTTTTAGTCAAACCAGATTTTAACGGTTGCATGCATCCTTTTTTTATAATTTCCTTTTTCGTCGCACGTCTTGTGCATTTGCCAGTGTCAAGATTAAATATTTTCAAGTTTTATTGCATATCGACAAACAAGTCATAGTCACAGTCAGAATCAAGCAAAGTAAGTCACGGTCAACTCAAACTCATGCCCTAGTAAAGTGGCGGAGGCTTTACAAAAGGCTTCTATGGAATTTTAAAAACATCACTAAAATACCATGTTTCGTCTTGCTCTTGCCTAGATGGTTGTATATAATAGCGCCACCTATATACACAGATTTTGTGGATTTTGCAAGTGCGTGAGCAGGTGTTCTCATTCTGCCCTTGTGTCTTGATGTGTTATAATCTCGTGTGGCTCCAAGTTCGCGTGGTAGTAAAAAGTTAAAGTTTAAAAGTTGTAGTAATGATGGTATGGACACCTTTCGGCTTAGTACACCTTTTCCTCGTTAACCAGTATTATTAAAACTTTACAGTTAAGATATATAATTTCACGCCCACAATGACATATCGAATAATTAGTCTTCATTCTATTAAATTTTAGCAAAATGCTAATCACGCCACAAACAAATGCTTGTTGTGATTATCACACTAACATTGTAAATGCGAAATAATGTGTGAGTGTTTGAGTGTGTATGTTTGTTCATAATATCGTATATAATAATCGTATTTGGATAGCAGGTCACCCTCTATTTCACAGAAACCGTTAAATATTTCGGGATAATAGTAGTCTATAATATTATGTTGATCCAGGCCAGGGGCCTTACGGCTACTTATTTTAAGCGATTCTGCAGTGCGAGTACCGTTCTTTATCAATCGTTAAATTTGTCAGTAGAGATCGTCAAATTTGATAACATGCCATTTGATAACATCCTTCCACTAAAATAAAATTAATGGACGGGCCCTAACCATTGAAATTGCTCAGTAAAAACGAGTCAAAACCGTTGGACATATACTTCAACACCTAATTATAAAAATTTACAGTATATTGGTTACAAAAAATAGATCCCGGTTTTATTTGTGTATTTACACTTCGGGAAAGCATATGAATGAATAATTTTGTCAGATGTTTCGTTATCACGTAACAATAGACACGTGTAACGTGTTGCACTTCCTACGGCTAGCGACAGACTGAAACGAAATGAGAGCCGGCGCTCATTTTGTTATCTTCAAAAATGCACTTCTACTGGGCCTGTCTATTCATTTTATTTTGGTCGAAGATTTAATCAAGATTTTTTTTTTGTTTTTTTAAGTTTTTTTTTTTTTTTCTCGCTATGATCGATTCTATGGAATTTTATCGCTGGACTTAACGGCTTTAGCCTGCCCGATGGGCAAAAAATAAAAATAAAGTGTTCGAACGTCATTTTTGTTGTCTTTGGCGATCTGTCAGTTTTGACAAGACGTTTTCGCGCGCTTACAGCGGATAGCAAAAATGTTTATTATCTCGCATATATACCAATTTTTACTACGCAACGCCGCAATAACATTTATTGATAGAAAGAACATAGGGACACGTTCCCACCTTCGCCTCCCAGTACAACGTGTGAGTGGATGCGGTGTGATGCTCTTTATACAGAAAAAATACTTAGGTAATTCCTGCGTGATGACGGGTAAAACCACGGGACACAGCAAGTAAGCAACGTTACAATGTAAGTAAATGTCACGTCGAGTTTGTTGTATAATTAATTATCTCGTACTAAAATTATCTGTTTTCATTAAACTAAATGTTAATTTGATTTAATTTGTCCCGTTTGCTTGAAATTGGTAAAGATTGCACCCAAGGACGTTATAAAAGGTTTTATAAAGTTCTTGATTGTTGCACCATACAAGTAAATAGCTTTTTTCTTCTTTTTCTTTCCTTGGGAGGATTTTGGCGTCGCAATTCTTGTGCATTTGCAAGTGTTAAAATATTGTAAGTTTTATCCATAGATTCTAGTACTACGATGAAAAAATTCGAGTTCTGTGGTTTTATTAGATTTTGTAAATCAAAGTAACATCAGAGTCAAGCAAAGTAAGTCACGGTCAAGTCAAAGTCGTGCCCTAAAGTAGGGCCAATTTAATAAATCACATTTGACACTTCATCAAAATTCAACAACGTAACCTTGTAATGTAACGAAATTATTTATTTTTCAAAATTTAGAACTGCACAAATTGTCTTTAAAAATACATTCGTGACTGCAGCGCTATTTCTGCAGAACAACTTAATTTCAACGAATTCTTGGGGCTCTACATTGATGTAAGTAAATAAAACAGTCATTGGGGCTCTATAATCAGAATTTTCATAACGACCATTTAACTGGTATTCTTTACAAAGAATTTTGACAGGTTTACTATATCAAAGTTGTCAAAGTCCACATTACCAAAATTATGAATAGTTTTTTTTTTTTCTTTTAACACTTTTTATCCGTCCTTCCTTAATGCTAATTTTTTGAGTAATATTTTCCTATCTTAACTTTAATCCCTAAAAACAATTTATACAAAACAACCATCAAATCTCCTAAATGAAGCATAAAAACGAAAGTTGTAAAGAATGACTTGACAATGGCAAGTACACCAATCGCGTGCAGCCAAAATCCTCAATCAAGTAAAAAAAGATACTAGGCACAGAAATGTATTTGGTCTTAGATAATAACAAACAGATTAAGCAATAATATAACTACGTTCCATACAACTCCTTACATTCCCTAAATAACACCATTGAACTCATCGCAGCTCCGATCAAACGCTTTTAGTCCTTTACCGGTCTAATAAAAACTCCTATTAATTGCGTAAGCGTATGTAATAAACTTTTGGATTGGTTAAAAATAACCGAAGCAACGCACCACCGACCGGGTATAAATTCTTAAAAAACATAAACTTACAAACGCAATCCGTAAACGCCATTTGTCGATGGGCATTTTCTTTTGAATTTCGAACAAGAATCAAATCCAATAGGAATCAAATTAGAATTGCCGCCAAAATTTACGTATGACTTTTTCGTTCGGAAATCAATGCTGAAATCTATGATTAGAACTGGATTCTAATACACCAAAAATAAAGTTTAGTATTAACTGGTGTTAGTTACAGCGTTGTTCCGTGCTTGGAGTCCGGCTAGGATATAGGTCATTGCTCCCCTAAACCTGCGGAGCAGTCAGGGCAGTTCATGAGTACTTCCATGTTTAAATTGCCCAACTTGTATGTACTCTCGGTACAGGATACCGGCGGACATTACGTAAGTTACCGCGCGGGACGAATGACCATCCTGCGTGATAACATCGCGTTAGCTCGGGACCTCGAGTCGAGAGTTCCACGAACTTTTCCGACGAATTAGCGGTCCATATTTAAAAGTTCAAGTTCGTAGTTGAAAGGTCAAAACGAATATTTATGAGAAACCTTTTTTTTATTTTATTGATCGCTAACGTAACGAGAGGCTTAAATCATTCGATTTTGTCTTTGACAGTTATGCATGTGTATTATCTGTAAGAAAACATTATGAATGGTGGATGCGTGAGCAATTCCGCATGACACTAAAACGCCCTTAAATTATCATAATACACAGAGTACCTATATAGTAGTTACATTGACGCTACCATGAAATTTAAATATAGGTATGATATTCAACAACATGCACCGAGCCAGTATGGCCGATTAGGGCCCATCCTCTCTCTCTCTCTCTCTGAGAGAAGGCATGAGTCCAGTAGTAGGAACATGATAGGCTGAAATGATCATGAAAGACGCTACCTCAATGGTAGCGTCTGATTTAAAAACACATGGATTTTGAGTGTAGTATATACAAAATTCACGAAACAAGTACTCTTAGTTTTTTTTAACGTATATCATAGTACTTTTCCCTTCCTGAGTAAATCTCCCTCCCTCCCCGCCCTCCCATCCATCCCATCGTTCATCGTTCATCTTTCGTCTCCCTCCCATCTTCCAGACAGTGTGATCACTAGCCAGATTTGACCAGTCTACACTGGAAAAAAACCGGACTTTCTTGCTGTGCCTTCCAAAACCAATTCATTACAAAATAAAACTTTTTCCATCCTAAACTGAGGAAGGAAATGGTAATATTTTGGAAAGATTCGCTATTGGAAGACAAGACTCAGAAAGAAACTCAGGGATTTTTTCGGTGTATCTGGAAAGCGTCGAAATTTAAAGAAAAGCTAATAAAAACGTAAAAATTTAACAAAACAGTGGTGCGATGCCCCACTCTTGGCTCTCTAGTCTCTACCGACATCGAATTTTCAACACAGTTTATTTTCTCGTAACCTCAAGTCTCAAACGACATTTTATTAGTTCAAAAGTATCAAAGTCGTTTATTACAATGTTCACACTATCTGTCTGTCAACTAGAAATAAATCTGTTAACTCGATGAAAGAAAAAAAAACGGAACGACATTGGAATACCTATAAAATGCCAGAAATCTGGTTAAGTAAGTACCCTTACAAAGAAATTAAAGTGGTGACAGCTCTGAATTAATAATAGTCAAGCATCGCGATTACGACTAATCACAAAGTTCGATCGTATAATTGGACAAGTAGGAAATAGATACACAACACAATGCAAAATAGTAATTTTTAATACATTCAAATTATTCGGAATGAGAAATATTCGATTCCAAGTTCCATGTACAACGAGCTCTACGAGGATCAACGTTGTTTCCTAAGAACGAAAATCTAGACATATTTGCTCAGCGTGTGGTAGCGTTTACTAATAATTATTATTTATATCTAATTCAAATACCTAATATTATGTTTTAGTAATAATTTTATGATCAAACTAATCAAATTAAATTAATTTTAATTGAATTAGGATTGTTTTTTATGCAGTTTTGTTTTATTTTTTAGGAAGATTCTCGTCTGTTAGTAAAACGCTAAGCTCGCCCATAACAATTCAGTGCCACCCAAAACTAAGAACTTCAACAATTCTAAACCCTAAGCGGCAATGCACTGATAGACGTGAATCGAGTAGGATCTTTAATCCATGCGATTGAACTTTGACAGTGTTCGCAATCGTGTAGCAACTGCAGCACTCTGCAGTTGCCAGTAGTTGCAGCTAGTAGGTACCCCAAAAACTCGCGTCTTTGAGGATTTCCAAGCGCCTGAGGCGAATCCTACAATGAGCTTTTATAGTAAAGAACAATGTTTATTTCTAGTGGAGTAAAGTAAAATAACATGCCACTTGAATCTGTTATAAAAATTGCATAAACACATAAGGCATATAGTATATATAGAATATAATAACGTGATATAAAGCAAGTTTATTATATTATATATTTTTTTTTTTAAGTTTTCTGTTGATTCGGAATAAAATATATGAACCTTATTAGGACGCAGAGCAGCGTAGGACGTCCGCCCACAAGGTGGACAGACGACCTAAAAGAGAACGCAGGGAAACGCTGGATGCAGGCCACTTCCACCTGGCCCTTTCGGAGATCGATGGGGGAGGCCTATTTCCAGCAGTAGACGTCCTATGGCTGAAATGATGATGATGATGAACTTTTGTGAAATCAACAATTTAAATATTCTTTTTCACGTGAGTATTGTGGGCTATATTTTGTGATTTGGGCATTTATAAAATGTACCATTCTGAGAATTATGCATGTGTAGGTACTTGGCAATTTTGAGAATTTTATTGATCCTTTGTAGACTCAGTTGCCATTTTGAGAATGTAGCATTAAGCATCTTACCATTCATCACATCTTTTGTTTTATGTTTTTTATTACCAAAATGTATTTATTTCCATGTAAATTTTTTTTTTTTTTTTTTTTTTTTTTTTTTTTTTTTTTTTTTTTTTTTATTTATTTAACATACAATTAGTAAATATTGTTAAATATTATTAAATACACAAGTCAAATATAGGATATAAAATTAATTTTGCTAGTCATATTTTATACAAAGGATTATTTGACCCGTACCGTCGCGCCACTAAAAATACCTACAGTCAGGTCAACTTGTTTATGTTAGATCCTAAAACCTCGAATGCGGCTTTTAGTCATTCACCTGCAAATTCACACGCATGTAGGTCTGGTCTGTAGGTATCAGACGTAATTTTACTTTTCCTTAAAGGCATAGATAAAAAATAAAAATAAATCCATTATTAATGTGTCAGTTTTTTTTATATATAAACATAAACCGTTGCGGTTATAAAATAAATTGCATCACTAACTAGGTACTTCTGCCAAAATAACTTTTTGCTGTTCAGTATAATTTTATACTTTAAAACACTAGCCATAAAGACGAAAATAAGAATAGAGTTAAAAATAAAGTTGAGTTTAACCGCAAAAAAGTTTGGATGCGTTTCCGGGTGTGAAATGTGGCTGGCCCATTTGGTTTAAGAATTAGGGTTGTGCCTACTTTAATTAAATGTTTAGCCCCCGACGCAAAGAGAGGTGTGATAAAAGTTTACGAATGTATCTGTGTGTCTATCTGTGGCATCGTAGCTCCCAAACGTCTGTTTTTTTTTTGTTGTTTATTGGTGACTTGGTCGAAAGTGGTCTCATGAAAATCAGTTTAGCCGTTTCAAGATTATCAAATCTTTTATTAAAATTGTAGTTATTCATAATTTATAGGTACCTAGTTGTTTTCGTCACTCATTGATACCTACTTAGTGAAAAATGTTAACACTGAAATATTTTTATACTTGGTTGAATTATTCCAGAGATAAGTAAATATAAATGCTGGCCTTTATTTTGCCCAAAGACTAAGCATTGCCATACAACGTGGCAATGCTGCCAGCATTTTGGGAACGCTGCCCACTAGTGGCGGCTTGTTAGATTAGTTTTAGTTATATATTTAAATTTAAGATAGTTTTTATTTTACTTTTAATTTTTATTGGATAAGTAAGTAAGTTACTTACCACAGTGATTATAGTTACTTACTTTCAATCAATCAATTCATTTATTTGCTTGTTTGGCTTTATTTTTTATTTATTTTTATGCTTTCAGTGTTTACCCAACTAAGTGTACAACTTCTAACTTTTTTTTAATACCCCATTACAATATGTAATGTATGGCTTTAGTTCGATCTGTCCCCTCGCCGTTAACAGTGGGACCAACCTAACTTTATTTTTCCTGTTTGGGAACAAACAGGAAAGGGGCAAGGGGACAGACAGAAATAATTCTAGATAATTATGTCATTAATCACAAAAATAAAACGTTAGTCAAAAAGATTTAAAATAAGCATGTAAACAGGTAAGTAAGTTCACAAAAATATAAAGTTTTTCACGAGAATTATCGACAAAATTCTCATATCGTAGTTTGGCTCTACCTGGATATCCATAACTTTATAGTGTAAGCCAACAAGAAGACTTGCCTATAACGTTTAATGTGTTTATGGCCAATAAATATATCTGATTTCTGATTTCTGAAGAGTAAAAAAAACGCGATTTTTAATACGCATATCCTATTTTGTGAAGCATTAAATTTATGTGCAGCCGCACTTTAGTTAAAGCACAGTTAAAATTTGTAGTGACAACCATATTCAAATGCATTCGGCCCAATAAAAAAGCTACACCACGTTTCCGTGTGATGCATAGCAGAATAGCGGTGCTGTTTTTGCTACGTTTCACGTGTCTATGCGTTCCTATGGGGACCCGACCCGTGAGAAATCGCGGTTTGTATTCTAATTGGAGAGAAATCATTAGTAAAGGAACTAACTTTTCAATAAATATGTCCAAATGACGAACTAAACTTTTCCAGGTAATATATTATAGAAAATCTGACTGTGGTGCCCCCATTGAACTCTACAAACAAGTTGGTAGCACTGTAGGTTGTTTGCTTGTTTTGACGTCGACACAACTAGTGTTTTTTTGTTTGTAGATTTTGGCGTCGCACACCATTAAATTTACAACTGTACGGCCGCCAGTTGATACACTAGTTACTAGTGTATCAACTGGCGGCCTTGTCGCTAAGAGCGATCTCTTCCAGGCAACCTTTGGACTGAAAGGATTTATAGATGACGTAGAAAATGGGGTGTGCAATAGAGGATAGACTATTAATTTTTTACTTATACTATATACATACATTCTAATAGAATACACACAAGTAACTAAAATTCTTTAAAATAAATATACTAATAGATATGCAATTAATATGAATATATATACAATTAATATTAATATATATATAATTATGAATTACGAATTTATGATACAAATACTACGAATAAGCAGTTCGACATAACGATATTAACAAGGCTGCAACTTTGACAAATATAATTCTTAAACGCGTTCTTTGAAAGTACTAAGCGAGCGATGGAGAATGTCTGATAGACACGGGCAATTTGTAATATTGAATTCTTAATATCTAAATAACATCATTAAAAATTATCATCTACGTAGTCGCGGTCAGAGTCAAGCAAAGACATGGTCAAATCCAAGTCATGCCCTAGTATAGTGATGGGATGCTTCTTACTAGAGGCTCTACACGAAAACACCATGTACCTTCGAATGTAGTTTTAATCGACGTGTTTCATCCTTTCAATACGTTATATCACTTGTCCACACTCTAGCACGTTCACGAATACGTTATAAATAATACCATTATGACACAATAACACTCGAATATACACAACTTAAAAAAAAAACATTAAGGCAACATGTTTTTTCAAGTGTTGGTGCCAAAACTCCACCAAAGATTATAAGTAGGCATGAAGTTACCTACCATGTACTTTTTTTCTGAATTGAGCTTATTTTGCAACTGCTAGCAGTAGATATGCATAACTTGTGCGATGCCAAAAAGAAACGTTTCGAACGATCATCGATCCAATTCAGTCAAAGCATTTCAGATAAATCTGAACCTACACTTAACACTTTGCCTGCACATACATAGCAATATTTTTAGTTAAAAATATCAAAATTCACGGCAGACATCTCCCCATATCACGGTTAAAATCTAAAACGTGAAATTAGGCGGTGTCAATAAATCATTTATAACGGTTTCAGTCTTTTTGTAAATTTTCGCGTTAACTATCAAAAATGATGTTTATCTCGCGATAAACATGATGATTAACGATCCTAAGCAGATGATCGTTTAAAAAAATGATTCGAAAACGTGACGTGACAATCATGCATAGCTTTGTTGTTAAGATTTTGTCGCTACCCCTCCCTATGCCTATTTACCTTGGTCACGCCATAACTTGAGGACGACTACCGATTTCATTCGTCTTTATTAGGAAAGAAAAATTTAGAAAATTGCGCAGAAAATTTGATTATTTCAAAAAGCTTAACGATGGTTTTAACTTCTTGCGCTTGACAGTAAGACAGGACAACGTCTGTCGGGTCAGCTAGTTGTTTATCAATTTTGGTGTAAAGGAAAAGATGTCTTCATCATCAGCAGGCAAAAGACGTCCACTGCTGAACATAGGATTTTCCAACTGAGCGGATTTTACGTTAGTTTGGTGCCGCAATAGCAGTTGCCCGTAAGGCCCCAGGAGTTTAGAGGGAAAACATGAACGTATGTTCATGTGTTGCATAAACTATAATCGTTTTTTTTATTTTATTTATTGGTTAAACTCATTACCCTCCGTTTGCCATAGGCGGGTGTATAAAAAAATAACGTAATACAGTGTTACTGGTAATTAGTTAGCGGGCGGTTTCAATACGTCAAAACAAACAACTTTTGGATGACGACTTATCAAAATTTGCAAAATAAATATCTGCTGTTTAATATTTTTTTGTCGGGAGCGAATTTTTTTTTTTTTTTTTTGGACGGTACTTCAATTTTTTTTTTTTCGCGAATTTGAAAAGTCGTTGAAAAAAGGTATTTGTATTGAGACCGTCCTTAAAAGACCCGTCCCTAACTGATTAGAAGTAACCCTGTATACCTAATTTCTTAAATCAACTGCCATTCATCGTCCATAAAATCTAAAAAAAAATAGTATGTTTTCTATACCTATTGTATTTTGACCGCAAAACTAATATCGCAGGTCCTGGAATAACCACCTGTTTTACCCAAAATAATGAGAAAGAATGATCTTCTATCTCGTGTCATCACCCCATAAATCTCGCGTTGCCGCGTCGCCACAAATAACTTCACTCGTTTCTGCAGTCCTAGTAGCGCTGGTAGGCGAGAAACGTCGGTCGTCGGTTCCATTCCATCGAAATCCGTTCCAATAACTATTGTCTTCTGTGCCAATAACAACGGATAGTAAGCGCTCGACAATCTATTGTAGATTCTCATCTCGTATCTGCTGTCCTAGTAGCGCTGGTAGGCGAGAACCGTCGGTCGTCGGTTCCATTTCATCGAAATCCGTTCCAATAGTATGCGGCGTGTGCGCTCGACAATCTATTGTAGATTGACATTTATGCCGATAATCTTAATAATGTGAAAGAGATGTTTACATTTCAAGGCGACGACTGTAAAATAGATGGTTATTCTCTATAAAAAAAGTTGTGTGGTTGTAGTGTAACGGTTCTAAAAATATCTTCCGATCTTGGCAAATGCCACATACGCTAGCAGTCAAACTTAACGAATAAAAAAGTCACCACGTTGACATAAAGATCGTTGACAGAATGAAAGTGACTGACGTAATGTCAGATCGCTTTCACCTTTAAACGAAACAAATATCAACCCTCATTTAATAACAAAATAATATTAAAAACTTGGGAAATCGTACCTTCGAGAAGGATTAGTTTATATAAAGGCCTCCGGCCATAAATTCTGCGATTGCCGCCGCTACGTTTCCAAGTGGTAGTCGCAAATTTATATCTGAACCTAATTTAATTTCGAACCCCGAATTGCAGATAATCGGGTGAGTTTTTTTTGTTGAAGTGTTTAGGTTTTGTGTTTTAAAAGTGTAAAATATATTTCTTAGTAATTTTCTGTACCACATTCTTTCTTCATCTTGTGTTATTAGCTCTTCAAGCATTATTCTGTATCTAGGATCCTTCCGATCAAAATTATGTTTGCAACGCCGGTACCACGCCGTGAGACTTATGGGCGCCTGTCCCGATCTGCCACTACCTTCGTGGAACTCACGCGGCTGGACCGAGCGGCTCTTATTGTGCCACTCCTGATGCGTAGCCTTTAACGCATTCCAGGGTTTTTCTCCCGGCATCGCAACATTGCCCGTGCTCCACGCTGGCCATACTCTGGCTGCCTCCGAGTACTACTGACTCTCGCTGCCGCGACGCTGACCATACACCGGCTGCCCTCCGAGTGCTACTGACTCTCGCTGCCGCCACGCTGACCATACACCGGCTGCCCTCCGAGTGCTACTGACCCTCGCTCCCAGCACGCTGATCCTCGCCAGCCGCACACGCTGCCCAGCTGAGCTTACTACGTGCCACGAGCCGCGTCGAGCCACGCGGCGATCGGCGCCTACGCTCTTAAAGCTAAGTCTCCTAACAAGAGACCAACATATTTTCTCACCACCTTCCGAGCTCACGACCCTCAGTCTAACTCGCATGTAACTTCACCTTTTTCTTGATTAAATTTTAACTTATACTCTCATAGAATCTTTCTTTGAAGCGCCTGCCCACTGCTAGGTAGGACATAACCCAAGCATCACTTGGGGTACGTTTCAGTGGCGCCCAGGTATTACAGCAGGAAGGTGGAAAAAAACGTGTTGATCTCTTTGGCGTGGTCTGCACACGGCACTTTTTGTAAAATTGTGTTGTCCTTCTGTAAGTTGGATGGGAAGGCCCTGTGCTGGTGCGGGAGCCCTTTGGTGAAGAATACCCCAGCTGTTGTCTCCCATGCATGTCGTAAGAGCCGACTAAGGGAAACAAGGTAACACCTACAGAAGTAACGCCTTCTGTCCGCGTCTTCTACGCACTATAATATCCTTTTTACTTGATTTTTTTTTTATACTATAGAAAAATAAACTCATTCTTTACTTGTCTTACTTGAACACACTTAAAATCACTTGTTTTAAACTCAATTTAGTTAAACTAAACTTACCACCCAACTTAGACTCGGAACATCTATACTTGTATTCTATTGTAAAACTTACTTCAAAGGAAACTTGCCCGATATCTTAAAAACTTCAACTCTAAACATTAATACTAAAAATGAACTAGCTTACTTAAATCTAACTCATATACACCTGACAATAATGTGTTAGGATGACTCGCAAAAATAACTATAAATCTTTTAAAAGAAAAAACCATACCCTCAACTTAACTAAAAACTTTTAATTATTTTTAACACGATAGCTTCCCTCTGAAGAAAAACTAATTAATCTTGCATCTAAATTCGACTATGCAACTCAAAATAAAAAAAAAAAAAAAACTGACATGATAAGAAAACTTAGAATATTTTTATTTACATATATCATATAATATATATTTATGTATGTCTATTAAATATCGAATAGAGCGGATAGTGAACTCTGAAACTGAAAGCCTTCTCACTAAGAGCGGTTATTGCAAACTCTTTAAAAATAAGCCTCTGAAAATGCAAGGAGCGGTCTCGTGAACTCCGAACAAAAAGCCCAAAACACGAAATATTAATTAAAATAACCTTTACTATACTAGGTAACTCAAGTCAGTCGTCTACAGAGATATAGCAACACTAAGCGCTTATGGTTACCCTCCTCGGAGAAACTCTACTAGAAAATACTACTCGCTGTAACTAAACTAAATCTCTCTTTTAAATAAAAACAAAACTGTATCTATACCCCGATAGCTTCTCATACAGTCACCTAGACTATACATCGCTACCATCAAACTTATGGTCTTATACTTGCATACCACTACTCTACTCTCGACGACGTACTAACTAGCAAAATAGTTCCTTATTTTGTTAGTTTTTCTTTTATTTTGCTGCTTTTAAGTATTGTATCTAACATTCTTAACAGCAAAAGAAAGAACCCACCGGTATTCTTGCCGTCTGTTATAGGTGCCCACTAAAGCATTTATACAGCGATACCGGACTCTTCAAAGTACGCCACAAGTCATATTGGGAACTTCAGACCATAGCATCCTGATTTCATTGATTTTACACTCGAGTCTTCCTAATGATAATATGTTAGACTCAGCCCTGGACAGGGAAGGTGTAATTTTATAACTAGGATGCAAGTAGGTCAGCGAATTTTCATGAGCAAAAATTCTTAACTGAAAAAGGGGGTATGTAACGGTTCTAAAAATATCTTCCGATCTTGGCAAATGCCACATACGCTAGCAGTCAAACTTAACGAATAAAAAAGTCACCACGTTGACATAAAGATCGTTGACAGAATGAAAGTGACTGACGTAATGTCAGATCGCTTTCACCTTTAAACGAAACAAATATCAACCCTCATTTAATAACAAAATAATATTAAAAACTTGGGAAATCGTACCTTCGAGAAGGATTAGTTTATATAAAGGCCTCCGGCCATAAATTCTGCGATTGCCGCCGCTACGTTTCCAAGTGGTAGTCGCAAATTTATATCTGAACCTAATTTAATTTCGAACCCCGAATTGCAGATAATCGGGTGAGTTTTTTTTGTTGAAGTGTTTAGGTTTTGTGTTTTAAAAGTGTAAAATATATTTCTTAGTAATTTTCTGTACCACATTCTTTCTTCATCTTGTGTTATTAGCTCTTCAAGCATTATTCTGTATCTAGGATCCTTCCGATCAAAATTATGTTTGCAACGCCGGTACCACGCCGTGAGACTTATGGGCGCCTGTCCCGATCTGCCACTACCTTCGTGGAACTCACGCGGCTGGACCGAGCGGCTCTTATTGTGCCACTCCTGATGCGTAGCCTTTAACGCATTCCAGGGTTTTTCTCCCGGCATCGCAACATTGCCCGTGCTCCACGCTGGCCATACTCTGGCTGCCTCCGAGTACTACTGACTCTCGCTGCCGCGACGCTGACCATACACCGGCTGCCCTCCGAGTGCTACTGACTCTCGCTGCCGCCACGCTGACCATACACCGGCTGCCCTCCGAGTGCTACTGACCCTCGCTCCCAGCACGCTGATCCTCGCCAGCCGCACACGCTGCCCAGCTGAGCTTACTACGTGCCACGAGCCGCGTCGAGCCACGCGGCGATCGGCGCCTACGCTCTTAAAGCTAAGTCTCCTAACAAGAGACCAACATATTTTCTCACCACCTTCCGAGCTCACGACCCTCAGTCTAACTCGCATGTAACTTCACCTTTTTCTTGATTAAATTTTAACTTATACTCTCATAGAATCTTTCTTTGAAGCGCCTGCCCACTGCTAGGTAGGACATAACCCAAGCATCACTTGGGGTACGTTTCAGTAGTTATGCTTTTCATTTTGAATATGAGGAAACCAAAGATCTTATATATTTAAAAGGAACTAGAAAATCCTTGGAGGAAACCCAAAATTAAACAATAAAGATATTACTTGACACTGGCAAAATACACCAATCGTCTGGAGCCGAAGTAAAAACAATAAGAAATCAAGCGAAAAAAAAAATTGCTAACCATGGGCACAGAAGACATAATAGACACAGAAGGTTCACTCCGCAAAGAAATTTAAATAAATAAGGACTCTATCTACGAGGCAATAAAGTAGCAATTCAACTCGTACAGCGCTAGATAACGCTCGCTATATTCACCTAGAAGGCCGCCCTCTTTCTATCACGTAGATCTATCTCTCCTGACGCGGCACGTGTAACGTTAGGGTTGTCTTCTTGATATTTACACAGAATCATCATCATCATCAGCCAGTAAACGTCCACTGCTGAACACATGCCTCCCTCTTTGAGAGGGGTGTTACACAGAATACTTATTAGTATTTATTTACTAGCTATGTAGCCTATGTAGTACCTACCTATTACTTATATTCTACTTTAATCGGAATGACATTTAATCTGCACAAAAAACTAACGCTTCTTCTGAATTTGGTCCAATAACAATCATGCAAAAGTATAATTAGTTTAAGAAGGCTATTACAAGATCACCATACCGATGCATATTTAGGTAAAAACTACATTAAACATGGATACCTCATTTGGGAGACCTAATGTGCAAATTCTGTTGAAAATAATTGGTCAAGGTCCCTGACAGAAAAGGTGCTTAATTACGCGTGACGTGGCTAGCGTATAGCGTGCGGGCCGGGCGCGAGCCGAGCGGCCACTGATTGCCCTGCTATGACCCTCTCGGGAAGGGACACCGGCCGAACATACCTAAAGTCCGGAGTGTGCCATGCCTGCCATGGGGACAGCCGACAGAAGTGAAATCGAATAGGTACGTCACATTAGCATGTCGGTAACGCGAACCCATAAGATTTGCCAGAAGCTTTCACTTCAATAAAAAATATACTGGCTAAATTGAGAAGCTTCCCCCTTTTTTGAAGTCGGTTCAAATACATTTAATACATTTCAAGACGAAACCAATAACTGATAAACAAATCCTAGTCACATAATAGTCAAAAAATTTATACTATACCTTGTAATCATAATCATAATCATTTTATTGGTAACTAATAATTACAAGTCATATTTGTTACTAGTATCAAGGTACTAAAGTAAATAATTATCCAGATCTATTATAACCTAAACTAGGTAATTGGTAAAAATGTACTAATAGTGTACCTATCATATCTAACAATTACAAAAACAAATAATCAATGTCAAAGTAATACAAATTAATAAAGAAAGAAATAATAATAAAAAGAATTGCCATAATGTCAAAAAAATAAAAATAATTAGCATTATGTCAAAATAAACAAAATATAAAATTACGATATCAATTTAAACATCATTGCAGCCTCTTATAAAGTCATCATAGCTGTAGAACTTCTGCTCGATAAGCCATCGTCTGAAGCTGCCTAAACTATACTATTAGGTCTTGTGCCTGTACGTGAAAAATGAAAAGGATGTCTTCTAGAAAATTATGTTAACCTAGTAGGTGAGAGCCAATCTGGTACAATCTACGACTCTGCGTTTCGAGTAAAATTAGGGAGGGACTGCTTTTTTGAAACCAAAGATTTTTTCGTCAAAGTTTGAAACATACTTCAAGGATTTTTGTATACAATGTTACAAGTACAACTTCCATTCGATTCTGCAGTCCTAATAGCGCTGGTAGGCGATAACCGTCGGTTCGACAGTAAACTCCGTTTCAATATAAAAGGATAGATAGGCCCGTCAACCGATAGTATTGGTACTATTAAGTATTCTGTGCCGATTTTTTACAGTAAGCCTTCTACATAATTCTACTATCCTGGTAATCGAGAGTTTAGTCAGTCCGATCTGCTACACTTCGGCGCAGACTTCGGTCGGGTGATTAGACATTATTACAAACGAAATTGAATCCTAAATACAAAACTATGAATTACTAATTACTAACATTATCTTTGATGACTGATGTAAACAAATCTGGGTAGTAGAATTTACATTTTACCCTATTCTAAATTTTTGTGTCGATTTGAAATCCGGATGACAATACAATAATTTAGTACCTACCATCGAGTTAATCTGATAATGGAGCCAGAAGTGAAAATGCAGCACACCCTAAGCCAGCCACGCCAATGTTGCCCCTCCGGTGCATCCTTTCCGGGGCCCGTTTAGAGGGTGGTAAGTCATCACCCGCCACAATATTTTGCCTTGAGGCATAATAATTGGCGTATGCTGTTCCTCATACGGCTCATATCATACCATAGACCATAGACTATCAAGAACTCACCACAATAGTCCAGACTGTTTCAATCCAACCCTGTAAATTAGTTTCATATTCCCTTTCACAGACATTCCCTAACTGTATTTTATATTGAAAAAACTCTTGGTATTGGCTTCAGCCCCCAATGCCTCCAAATCTCTGGGCTAGATTGGAATAAATATAGCACATTTCGTGCTAAAAAGTTGAGATTTGTTAAGAATAAAGTACCAGGCTCCATATTAATTAGGTACAACTCCTTTTCTCATAAGTCATCTTTTTACCATTATGTTGTCCTGGTAGTTGGTACAAGACTGTTACGTAGATCGAAAACGTCGGCTGGCGGGCGGTACGATCGCGATCGTACGCCACCATTTCCCGCGGTAGAATTGTCCAGAATATATTTTGTTCTTCAAACACAGCGCTGCGCTGCAGTCGAATATTTGACCGAGCGAAGAGAAGTGTTTCAATGTATGTATTTACCCGTACGAAACGCTTTGATTCCACGTTTATTGTGCGAACTGCTAGTCTTTAGAATGCGCTGCCTGAATGGGTGTTCCCCGATAGTTACAATCTGTGGTGTGTGGGTGGGTGTCTTCAATTCATGAGTGAATTGGTTTCTTGTAGGCAAGCGTGCTCCACCGTAGACCGCATCATCGCTTAACATCGGGCGAGTTGGCGGACAAAGGCTAGCCTATTCATTAAAAAAACTGCGGGACCAAATTAATAAAAGATTTACGCCTTAGATTCACTACAAGATTTACGCTAATTTTAATCGAGATAGGTATTGATCTTTTAGTCTAGTCTTTTTTTGATCAGTCTTTTAGTCTTGATAATTAGTGTGATAAAACATAATGCTATGCTATCAATGAGACAGTTTTCCTTTAAAAATTTAATAAAACCACCAGTGCGACCAACTTAATGGTGAGCCACCATCGTAATTTCTGAACAAAACTTATAACCTCCCGAAGATAATTTTAGTTCCTTAGTTTGACCAATATATAGATAAGGTGGTCGGGCTTATTGATAATGATGTTTTGTAAATGAATGGATTAATTTCAACAACTGTACAATAATTAACGAGGAAGATAAAGTCGTTTTGTTATAGTGTTAACACACGTATGGATTTGGTCGACCTCAACATGCCTCAACCGCCGTCTGACCAACGGGAGAGAAAGAGAGGGAAATATGATATTCCCACTCTTTCTCTCCCGTTGGTTGGACGGCGGTTCGTCAACCAAATCCATACGTGTGTTAACACTATTATTATTTAAAATATTGGCTATTCATAAGCGTGGTATGGATTTGTATTTTTATTATAAAAGGCAGTGGCGGTTTTAGCACTACCAGCGCCCTGGGCGAGATTTCTACGGCGCACTTGGTCGAGTGTAGGCAAGTGTTATAATGAGGTGAATCAAGTATTTTCGTGTTGTTTCCAAAACTCCGTAGAAACCTCAAGTGATCGCCATCACTTTACTGACTTAATTTAATTTGTCTAACTCTGACTGTGACTATAACTTCTTTGGCAATATTTAATGAAACGTGTAAATGTAAACCATTCAATAATAATTAACACTGGCAAATGCACACGACGTGCAAAGCCAATAATTATCCTCTCATGAGAAAATTAAAAATTGTTTTATTCCGTGACTGATTGACCCATGAATCCCATGATACGATATTTAAAAGTAACTATATTTTATTCTGTGGTGATCGTTTCTATTACCTGCAAATTAAACTGCTTTGAAATTCTGCTCTCCTGGTAGCCGAGAATTAAGTTAGCCATTTCTGCTACGCTTTGCAATGAGAATTCCATCCGTTGACCAACCGATTTTTGCAAAGTAATCTGATCCTTAAATCAAGACTCTAACGATTGTTTATGTAAATGCTCAAACATAAACCTTGGATTTAATATCTGCCATGGAAAATCCAACTTTACGCTCATATTTATTGGGTTTATTTGATTGTTTTTTGTGATTTTCAAACAAAAACCTTGGTTTAAGCTTGGGTTTAATATCTACCATGGAAAATCCAACTTTATAGACGTCTACATAAGGTGTATTCATACCGCGTGGATTATTTTTTTAGTTATCTTTATAATGGTTATTGGTTATGCTGTCCTAGTAGTTAGAGCAAAAGTGTTACGAGATCGGAAAACGACGAACGGCGATGACGCTCGCTCATGAAAGCGAGATAGCGCTATCGCACATTATTTTCCTAGTCCTCATTTACACTAATATCAATGCGAAAGTTTGTGCGTTAGCTATGTGTGTAATACATAAATGTACAATGACCTAAGTAATGTAAACTCAAATGTATATTTTGGTCCGCACTCAACCCCGTAACAGCTGAATTGAATGAAACTTGGTATATAGAGATAGCTTATACTATCCTTTTTTTATCCTGGAAAAATTCATTATTCAGAAACTGGCGGGGCAAGCAGTTGAGATCGACAACTGTGTGGTGTAATGTATGAATCGGGTAGTTGTCAAATCGACACCTGCCTACATGCAAAGGCATAATAAACAGTCTTGAGTTAACTGCAATGGTGGTTTTATTGCTTTGACACTGCCGATATTTTGCTACCTGTATCTACTTCGAATGAAACATTTCTATTTTCGACCTTGACCTCTAAATAATATGGATCGTCCTTACGGTTTGCTCCCGCTGCCACTGAAAAATGATACAATCCGTCGCTCGCATCACTATCAATGGCAATATCAAATCGACAACTACATACATTACATACATTACATGTGGCAATTGTGGCATATGATGTAGCCTCGAAAGGGTTTGCAAAAGGTCCCAATTCGGTATGCTAATAAAAATTAACCTATGCCAATTCCAAAACCATTTCGAGATTTTATCTTACCAACCCTTATTTTTATACTCAGACCTTTTAAAACGATGAGATGCCATTTATTTTAACATAAAACTAAGAAATCATTCGACTTTCATTGTCCTCTAAATGACGTCACATTGTAGCATTTTATTTTCTGTGCCTTTTAAGAATAAAAATATTATACATTTGACACACTGTTCGTCACACAGAATAGAATATTTTTTCATTTCTGTGGTTTGACTGTCTGGTTTTTTTCAGGGCGGCCAATATGGGGTGCTTTTTTAGGCTTCTCAACGCAACGAAATTTTGTGCTATATGGTGACGTCACATAATTTCGTTTTTCAAAAAAATCTTGTAAAATAACTACTCAATAGAAAACAAAAATATTGAAATTAGTTTCTTAAAATAGCTTTGTATAATCTACGAAATAAAAATTTAAAAAAAATACAAAAAAAAAAACTTTACATACCGAATTACGTGGGGCAAAAGCGGGCTGAAAGTTTACATGAAAGTCTACGCGTACGAAGTCGCAATCCAAAATATCTACAAGAATATTACTATGTGGCGTAAACGTGATGTAAGTTTTTGCCCCAGAAAAATGTGAAAAACTTGAGAAATCGCAACGAGAAATTTCTGCTTCATAATATTTTGACGAACTTGAGCCAGTATAAAAAAGGTAGTGAAAAATCAATGTAACACTAAGGAAGTTATGTCAATAATCTTGCAATCTCGAGTCATGTTTATTTTGCCCTTATGGACTGTTTGTTTATAGTTCCATGATACAAGCAGAGCCCTAAAGTAACCGTTATTTTCTTGATTTTTAAAAGAATAAAAACCACGAGTTTTTAATTATTATTTTCCTATTAAACGATAATTTTATTTACATAAGGAAATTATACATATTATATACAACTTATCGACTAAACTACTATGTACGACTAAAATATAATATACTAGCGGTCCGCCCCAGCTTCGCATGGGTATAAATTATAGCCTATGTCACCCGGGGATATTGTAGCTTCCCAACAGTGAAAGAATTTTTCAAATCGGTTCAGTAGTTTCGGAGCCTATTCAATGCAAACAAACAAACAAACAAACAAACAATCAAATCTTTCCTCTTTATAATATTAGTATAGATACAACAACAAAAAAGTCCTACGTGAACAAATCGCCGCCATGCGGCATGGTTCCCAGAATGCTGGCAGCATTGCCCCGCTGGATTGCGAGGCTTAATTTTTGTGCGAAATTTGCTCCAGCTCTGGGATCCCCCGAGGCGAGAACCAATATGGTCGAAATGTCTTTACAAAACTTTTTTGTATCGGACGACCACGGGCCTAGAGTTTCTACAGTTCTACCTATTTAACATTCTAAAAGATAATAAATTATCTATACTAATATTATAAAGAGGAAAGATTTGATTGTTTGTTTGTTTGTTTGCATTGAATAGGCTCCGAAACTACTGAACCGATTTGAAAAATTCTTTCACTGTTGGAAAGCTACACTATCTCCGGTTAACATAGGCTACATTATATTTTCAAAAAAAATTGGGAACCTTACTAAAACTCCTATAATGTAACCCAAGGTGTAAAAAAATAAGATTTACAATTTTGACTTTGCGTGTTTGACATTTCTAGGACAGGACAACGTCTGTCAGGTCAGCTAGTCTTTTATAAGAACCGACATCAAAAACCACAAAACACAAACATACTAAGTTAATATGACTACAAAGAACAAAATAATATTTTAACACGGATTTTAAAGTCGGCCGTGAACTATATTTATTATATTTTTTTTTCTATATTCATTATTATTTTATTATAAAAACTACTGAGCTGATTACTGATACTGATACTGAGAGATTATGAAATTTTTGTGGGACACCTCGCGGGTTTCTTCTACAAGATAAAAAAAGAAACACTCAAGTTGGTTACCTGGCCGAATTGAGAACCTTCCTCCTTTTTCGAAGTAGGTTAAAAATTTGTTAAGTAGTAATAGTAATAAAAAAACTATTGGGCATTCTTTTTAGAATAACATTGCAAACGTTATAAAACGTTAAAAATGCGCGAACGAGATAGCTGCGCCCTATTAGCGGCCCCTAAAACCACAAAACACAAGCCTTATTTTCAAAAAAATCTGAGACATACCTGTCTTTATTTTTTCCAATTAATCATCATCATCATAAGCCAGAAGACGTCCTCTGCTGAACATAGGCCTCCCCCTTTAACCTCCACACTGAACGACAGCCTGCCTTTTGCATCCACTGGATACCCGCGACTCTCACAATGTCGTCGGTCCATCTAGTGGGAGGCCTCCCTACGCTGCGTCTTCCGGTTCGTGGTCTCCACTCCAGAACCTTTCTTCCCCATCGGTTATCGGTTCTTCGAGCGATGTGGCCTGCCCGTTGCCACTTCAACTTGCAAATTTTAACAGCTATGTCGGTGACTCTAGTTCTTTGATTTTAGTTCTTTGGCGGATCTTATCGCGCAAAGAAACTCCGAGCATTATGTACTCCCATGTTTTTAGGGTTCCGTACCTCAAAAGGAAAAAAAACGGAACCCTTATAGGATCACTTTGTTGTCCGTCTGTCCGTCTGTTAACGGCCTCTTATACCAAATTTGACGGTTTTAAATAAATTTTATTCAGTTGAATGACAATATTTGAGCTGAAAAAAATACATGTCGCAGATACATCTGTGTTTGAGTTTATGTATTTTTTTTTTTTTTTCAGTTTGTGTAATTATTATATTCTTCACTAAGCCTTATTTATAATAAATGCAACATGAGGACACAAGCCCATTGTCGTACCTATCGATTAACTTTGGAAGTACATATATTATGTATTCCGGATGACAATACAATATTGTACCATCGTACTTTTGATAATGGAGCTAAGAGGTGGATAGAAGAACTATTCAATGTCTAAGTAAAACCTTTCGCGCTTAGGCAATCTGAAGCTGTGTTCTGAAGTTCCTTACATAACACTTGTGGACGAGGGTCTGATGATGGAGCTAACAGGTGGACAGTAGAACTATATAAAAGCTAAGCGTGTTTTTAAGTTCTTTAAACACATTTATTTATTCGAATACCCAAGTCAATTGTTGTCACTGACTGGTCTCGTAATACTACTACTATTCATACTAGGGCGACATAACGTTATAAACATATATATATATATATATATATAATTGTATAATATAAAAATACTTCAATGCACCCTATCTTTACCGCATTAAGTAGGAAATCCATTGGCAAAAAGATAATCTCCGGTTAACCTATGGTTATCTTTGGTACTGTATTTGAGATACAAAATTGTTCTTTATCTTTTAACATCTAAGGGTCAGTTTAGTTTGCGTTAACCAGTGGTCAACTTTATTCTGTTGCACGAGTTGCACGACGTAACAAAATTGAATAACTTAACCCGCGCTTACCAAGGCAGCAGAAATTAGTAGAATCTGTTTGAAGCGCGGGATCTTCGCGCGCCGAATTCGTTACCTTTGGGTTTGTACTTTATACATGGTATTCTGAGCTTTAGGGTAATGGTGTTTTTAAAACCAATGTGAAATAAACATCGCCGTCTCCTTGTTTGCAACCTATGGCATAAAAAAGATTAAAATTGTCTGATAATCTCTTTAGCACTCAGTCTATCAGTTAGTCTTTATAAAAACTTCTATTTTGAAGTCAAGAGAACTGCCAAAACCTTCAACATTGTCTGATCCAGTTAAATTTACTTAATATTTTCTGGCGTCTGAGGGTAGGAGATGAAGCTGAGATTTTATATCATTCAGCTGTGGTTTCGAAATTTGTTTTCCTTCTGGCCAAAGCTGTTCACATTATCTGATAATTTCAAGGAGATGCTTGTTGTTCCTCTCTTCTGGATCTTGTTCAAATCTACTTCTTGATGTAGATAGACAACCGTGTGTAACGGACATGTATAGATAACTAGGTTTATTTTTATAAGTACTAACTATTTATTTTGTCTTTAGCCAGCTTACAAGACCTACACTAACATCGTTGTTTCTGTTGACTATACATACTCTTCATAATTTTATATAAGTATTCTAACAGCTTTTGCGACAACTAATCATCACATCCACATGTATGTGTCATCACATCCTTGTGTGGTATAAAGCGGGGACAGGAGCAGAGAAAAATCTGCGAAATAAAAATGTTAGTAGTTGTCATTTGATTCACAACTTACGACCTTAGCGCAGCGATACTCAATAACGAATCAAACGTCTTCTGTTGACGCATGGTTCGATGTTGTGTTTTAAGAATATCTGCATTAGAATTGAAACAACGAATCAAGAAGAATATTATGCATTTAATTCGTTTATTCGCAATGAAAAGTGAACTACTTAGGCGTTTAGATTCTTATTTGCATATCGATAAAAAGAAAATGTTCTTTAGATTTCTCACTGAAGGTCGCTTGATTCAATATGATATATATATGATATATTTTTCGAAACCCCTGATAAAAGAGCTTGTTGCGTCGGGGCTTAAAAATATAACTGACCAACCATTTTGCGAACCATGTCAACAAATCTTGAAAATCAATTTTAACCTACTTCTAATACATTAATTTTGCAAGTACATATGTGTAATCCAGATGACAATATAATACTTTGGTACCTACTATCGCACTGATTTGACAATGGAGCCAGGAGATGGATAGAAGAACTCTTCAATGACTATGTAAAACCCTTCAAGCTTAGGCTCGTCTAAAGTTCCATACATAACACTTGTAGACGAGAGTCTGATGATAGAGCTGACAGGTGGACAGTGGCACTACGTAAAAGGTAAGCGTGTTTTTAATTTCTTTAAACTATACATGTATTTATTCGAATACCCAAGTCAATTGTTGTCACTGGTCTCGTAATACTACTAACTATTCATACTAGGGCGACATAACGTCATAAACATAATAGTATGTATAAATTGTATAACATAAAACACTTCAATGCACCCTATCGTTACCGCATAAAATAGGAAATCCAATGGCAAAAAGATAACCCCCGGTTAACCCATGGTTATCTTTAGTATGGTATTTGAGATACAAAGCCGTTCTTTATCTTTTAGCATTTAAGTGTCAGTTTAGTTTGCGTTAATCAGTGGTCAACTTTATTCTGTTTCATGACTTGCACGACGTAACAAAATTGAATAACTTAACCCGCCTTACCAGGGCAGCAGAAATTAGTAGAATCTCTTTGAAGCGCGGGATCTTCGCGCGACGAATTCGTTACCTTTGGGTTTGTACTTATGTATTCTGTGCTTTGGGGTTATGGTGTTTTAAACCCAACGTGAAATAAACATCACCGACTCCTTCTTTGCCACCTATGGCATAAAAAAAATCAATTCTTAAAATTGTCTGATAATCTCTTTAGCCTCAGTCTGTCAGTTAGTCTTCATCAAAAACGTCTATTTTGAAGTCAAGAGAACTGCCAAAACCTTCAACATTATCCATAACATTTTCTGATCCAGTTAAATTTACACAATAAATTCTGGCATCTGAGGGTACGAGATGAAGCAGAAATTGTATCATTCAGCCTTAGAATAACGAAGTTATTCTTAGCATTCAGCTGTGGTAGCTAAATCTGTTTTCCTTCTGGTCAAAGCTGTCCTTATTTTATCTGATAATTTCAAGATGCTTTTTGTTCCTCTCTTCTGTCTCTTGTTCAAAGCTAGGTACTTCTTTAGGTAGACCACCGCGTGTAGTAGACATGTTTAGATACTCGTAACTAGGTTTATTTCTATACGTAATTTTTTTTTTGTCTTTAGCCAGCTTATAAGACCTCCACTAAAATCCTTTTTTCTGTTGACTATACATACTGTTAGCTCTTATTTTGTTTAGTTTATAACCAAGTAGTAAATTAGTGTAAGATTAATACATAATAAAAAAATATTTTTTTTAATTCCTTATAAAAGAGCTTGTTGCGTCAGGGCTTAAAGAATACCTAAATTTTTATTATATAATACGAATCAGGTCACCAATATTTAAAATCAAATTTTACCTACTACTAATACATTATTTTTGCAAGTATGTGTAATCCAGATGACAATACAATACTTTGGTACCATCGCACTGATTTGACAATGGAGCCAGGAGGTGAATAGAAGAACTCTTCAATGGCTATGTAAAACCCTTCAAGCTTAGGCTCGTCTAAAGTTCCATACATAACACTTGTAGACGAGAGTCTGATGATAGAGCTGACAGGTGGACAGTGGAACTATGTAAAAGGTAAGCGTGTTTTTAATTTCTTTGAACACATTTATTTATTCGAACACCCAAGTCAATTGTTGTCACTGGTCTCGTAATACTACTAACTATTCATACTAGGGCGACATAACGTTATAAACATAATAGTATGTATAATTGTATAACATTAAACACTTCAATGCACCCTATTGTTAACGTATAAAATAGGAAATCCAATGGCAAAAAGATAACCCCCGGTTAACCCATGGTTATCTTTGGTACTGTATTTGAGATACAAAATCGTTCTTTATCTTGTAGCAGTTAAGTGTCAGTTTAGTTTGCGTTAATCAGTGGTATACTTATATTCTGTTTCACGACTTGCACGACGTAACAAAATTGAATAACTTAACCCGCGCTTACTAGGGCAGCAGAAATTAGTAGAATCTCTTTGAAGCGCGGGATCTTCGCGCGACGAATTCGTTACCTTTGGGTTTGTACTTATGTATTCTGTGCTTTGGGGTTATGGTGTTTTAAACCCAACGTGAAATAAACATCACCGACTCCTTGTTTGCCACCTATGGCATAAAAAAATTCAATTCTTAAAATTGTCTGATAATCTCTTTAGCCTCAGTCTGTCAGTTAGTCTTCATCAAAAACGTCTATTTTGAAGTCAAGAGAACTGCCAAAACCTTCAACATTATCCATAACATTTTCTGATCCAGTTAAATTTACACAATAAATTCTGGCATCTGAGGGTACGAGATGAAGCAGAAATTGTATCATTCAGCCTTAGAATAACGAAGTTATTCTTAGCATTCAGCTGTGGTAGCTAAATCTGTTTTCCTTCTGGCCAAAGCTGTCCTTATTTTATCTGATAATTTCAAGATGCTTTTTGTTCCTCTCTTCTGTCTCTTGTTCAAAGCTAGGTACTTCTTTAGGTAGACCACCGCGTGTAGTAGACATGTTTAGATACTCGTAACTAGGTTTATTTCTATACGTAATTATTTTTTTTGTCTTTAGCCAGCTTATAAGACCTCCACTAAAATCCTTTTTTCTGTTGACTATACATACTGTTAGCTCTTATTTTGTTTAGTTTATAACCAAGTAGTAAATTAGTGTAAGATTAATACATAATTAAATTTTTTTTTTTTAATCCCTGATAAAAGAGCTTGTTGCGTCAGGGCTTAAAGAATACCTAAATTTTTATTTTATAATACGAATCAGGTCACCAATATTTAAAATCAAATTTTACCTACTACTAATACATCATTTTTGCAAGTATGTGTAATCCAGATGACAATACAATACTTTGGTACCATCGCACTGATTTGACAATGGAGCCAGGAGGTGAATAGAAGAACTCTTCAATGGCTATGTAAAACCCTTCAAGCTTAGGCTCGTCTAAAGTTCCATACATAACACTTGTAGACGAGAGTCTGATGATAGAGCTGACAGGTGGACAGTGGAACTATGTAAAAGGTAAGCGTGTTTTTAATTTCTTTGAACACGTTTATTTATTCGAACACCCATCATTTGTTGTCACTGGTCTCGTAATACTACTAGCTATTCATACTAGGGCGACATAACGTTATAAACATAATAGTATGTATAATTGTATAACATAAAAACACTTCAATGCACCCTATTGTTAAAGAATAAAATAGGAAATCCAATGGCAAAAAGATAACCCCCGGTTAACCCATGGTTATCTTTGGTACTGTATTTGAGATACAAAATCGTTCTTTATCTTTTAGCGGTTAAGGGTCAGTTTAGTTTGCGTTAATCAGTGTTCAACTTTATTCTGTTGCACCACGTAACAAAATCGAATAACTTAACCCGCACTTACCAGGGGAGCAGAAATTAGTAGTAATACTTTATATTATGGTGTTTTTAAAACCAACGTGAAATAAGTTTGGGCTCGAGTGATACAACGTGGCGAAACATGTTATATTTACGTGCTGTTTCCAAAAATCCATAGCCTCTTCCATATCTGAGCTCCAGCCTCCAGCTTAGTATAGTAAGTTTTTTTTGCCAATGATGCTTGTACTGCCTATACATATACAACCAAATTCTGAATAAATTCATATAAATTTCAATCTTTTTGCACATGGCAATTTTTTAATCAAAACTCGATAATAATGGATTTTCAAAGGAAATTGCTGGTCGCTAAAACTCACCAGCAATGAAATTCCATACAACTTTGCTGGCGCCTATTCTCGAATAGCGCGGAAAGGCCGACTTTATGTAGACCCCATTTTTGAGTTTATAAAAAAGAAAAAAAACTGATCTGAACATTCCAAAACTAAACCCCACCTATAATACCAGTAGAGCATAAACAAGTGCATTGCGGTCGCATTGCACCGTTCGATGTTTACAGCAAGCTTACATCACAATGGCCGGTAGTTGTACTAACAAGCAATCGGTAATACTATGTAACACCTACTACCGGTAACTCCTGATAACAGATCTAATTGTTTAGCTTTTTATTCGACTACAAATTCAATATTATTAACCTGGGGGCCTGGGTTTGTAATGTAGTTGTACCTATGTACAAAAATATAGTTCTCCAGGTCCCTCTTTGTCTGCATACTAACAGTTAAATTATAAAAGGATATAAATTAAAATACAACTAAATATGTCAAATAACAAATTAATAAAGATTAATGTAGATTAATGCTTCGACTAAAATAAAATGAATGGACGGGTCCTAACCATTGAAATTGCTCAGTCAAAACCCGCGGACATATACTTCAACACTGTACAGTATATTTGTTACAAAAAATAGATCCCGGTTTTATTTGTGTATTTACACTTTGGGAAAGCATATGAATGCATAATTTTGTCAGCTGATGTTTCGTTATCGCTTAACAATAGACACGAGTTGCACTTCCTACGGCTAGAGACCGACTGAAACGAAATGAGAGCTGGCGCTCATTTTTTAATCTTCAAAAATGCGCTTCTACAGGGCCTGTCCATTCATTTTATTTTGGTCGAAGGATTATGTCAAATAACAGTTTATTAATGACAAGTCGTTAAAAACCCAATAAGCCTGAGTTTTTTTATATATAATAGGCTTGCGTTTGACCGCCACCTCGCATGGTGTTAAGCGATGATGCGGTCTACGATAGAGCACGTTTGGCTGGAAGAAACCGATTTACACGCAACTTGAAGACTACAGAGAGATTGTTACCATCGGGGAACACCCATTCAGACAGCGCATTCACAGTCTACTGTTCGCACAATAAAAGTAGAATCAAAGCGCCTCGTCCGGGTTTTCGGAATATCAACTATGAAACGGTGTCGCTTTTTTGTGCCCACTCTGGCCGTCCATAGAAAAAAGGGCTGAAAGGAATTAGGTCATGCAGATACGATGCACACTCTCCGAAATGTATCCGATACAAAACCGATAGACTAACCAGTTTGCGCAGAGACGTTCAAGACTTTCAAGCTTATTCTATACAAGGGATACGTTGCAGATGTGCTTCTTGGTACGTTTCTCAATGGACTTCAAAACCTCAAGGTAGAGATATTGCTCTACATGATAAAATATAATCACGTAGGTATATAAAATTGGCATTTGGTGGATACTTACAATTTCTTTACGCACCTAGGCAGCACCGGCCTTGGGATAGAGCGAGAGGAGTGGTCGCTGTAGAGTGTAGGCGCCAGATACCAAGGGGCGCCAAAATGCCAAAAGCGAAAAAAAAATATTTTTATTGGCGCTTCGCATCTCGGGGCAAGGCGGTGTGGCAGGCGGTAGACACAATTGCATTGTTTATAACCAGCATACAATTTTAATGCGGAAATAGTTTACATCCTGGATTATTAGCACATGAACTACTTTATTTTCCGGAAAATTACCGATTCCTAAACTATAGTTTTCCGAAATCTTTTTTCCCCTGATCAAAGGCTAGGACCGATGCTGCAGCTAGGTAGAATAAGCTATTATAGTGACTCTAAAAACACGCTAAGAAAGTCGCTGAAGATTTACCAAGGAATATTTTGAAACCTTTTTTCATAGTCCAGGAACAAATTAGGTAAAGGCATCGATTCTGATGCACTCTAAACTAAACTAAACTAAATTTGACAGCTCTAAAATTGTTGCCATCCTGCTCTCACATATTAAAATGAAAAGAGATGCAGATAATTTTAGTCCTGTCAGATTGGTTTAGTTTAGTGAGTGGTGTGACAGAATCGACGCCATTGAGTGTTAGCTTATATTTTAAACAGTTTTTTTTTGTTCGTAAGTTACTTAAATTGAAGAGCCTTTTGTAGAGCGAGATTTTCTTTCGGCGCGTTTTATTCCTCAATACTTTCTACAATTATGTAGAAATGCACAAATGGGGACTTAATACATTTTACGGACTATTAGTATTCCGTGTGCTAATCTATCAACTATTTCAACAACAAAAAAAAGTTGGTTAAAACAACCCAAGTATGTGCCCCGCCGCCCCGCCTCGAGGCGCGAGGCGCCTTCAACCATTTTGGCGCCCCTTGCTATCTGGCGCCTAGAGCGACCGATCCTCTCGCTCTACCTCAGTTGGCATCCTAGGCTAGAGTTTTTTTACGAATAAGTTAACCAAAACCTTGTTTACCTACTTCAACAGTGAACTTCATGAGTTCATTCGTAGTACTTCGTAATATACTCGTGAATTAGTCACAGTGGAAATACCGGTATCGCTAAAAGTGTATTAACCTTGGATAAATAATTAAAACTACATTCCACTTAAATATACAGATCGATAAAATTCCGACAATTACTATTTTGTAGCTACCAAAAGGACAATAATATTCAATAACTAGTAATTGGGTAGTTGGATTTATTCTCAAGAATTCGCACATTTAAAAGATATGAACTCGCTAAGACAACACACACAATAAAAATAAGAACTCTCTGATAGCGTAGTTTTTATGTTGATATGTTTCATGTCGGTGAAAGAGATTTAAAAATCGTGTTGTTTCGATCTCTTACACCCTTCGCCATTCTTCAACACGAAAATTGATTTATACCATTCGCAATGTTATTATTATCTAAAGATAATACCTAAACGGTTTTTTCACGATGCATAGTGTTCAACGTTAGTTGCCTATATGGCATCGTAACTCTGGCATCGCGCGGCGGCGTTGTAGTCAGATCGCGGCTACTTTGTAAATAACCAAAAGTCCGCGTAAAGCAGGATGGGAATTGGTCGGAGCGGGAATGAGCTCCTGATATTTCAGCGCAGTTATGCACCATGTTCACGGGAAGACTGAAGAATGCGGGTGGTTGATCTAACAGTTAAAAAGTTAGGTACAGACAAAACGATCTACCCTCTTTCTTAGTCTTTTGCTACGGGAACTCGAACCTAAGTCCCGACACAACACACTCACTGTATCACTGCGTATAGTATTTTGAACACATTTTGAACGCGGTTCATATAACTTTAGTGAACCACCGTGATAGTTTAAAACAGTGTTTTGAAGAACATAATTGTTTTACACTACAGCAGGTAACATTATTACATACATATTTAATAACAGGAGCCATTGACATGACGGATCTTGACAACTTTATTTTGTCATTGTAAAAAAACATAAATAAATTAAATATTCTGGACATTTTTGCACACACGGTCACCTGACCCCAAACTAAGCAAAGCTTGTAATATAGCTGCCAGAGACTGATATACATACATATATACTTAGTTTTAAATACATAGGCTTTATATATCACACTTGTATATTATTTGTGTCGGAATCAGTTTAATAGTTCCAGGGATTACCTCATACAAACACACAAAATTACAAACTTTATATAATATATTATTATATAATATATAGGGTTATAAGGAAAGGGTGTGTCATTTTACTCATAATTATGAACAACTTTTATTATGGGACCAACCCTGAAATTACTCGAAAAAGTGTATGAAACAGCTGTTTTTTTCCGCGGTTTCATGTTTAAATAATAAATAAATATTCGGGACATTTTTGCACACACGGTCATCTGACCCCCAAACTGAGTAAAGCTTGTGATACGGCTGCCAGAGACTGATATACATACATATATATTTTTAAATACATACTTAAATAGATATTAACACCCAGATATAGAACAAACACAAATGTTTAGCACATAAATGTTTGCCCTAGTTGGGAATCGAACCCACAACCCCAAGCGTAGAAGGCAGATTCACTACCAACTGGACTAACAGCATCTAACAGGCTATCTGATTACTCCTTTTGGTCCTACAGTAAAAGTTGTTCATTAATGATGAGTATAACGAACCCCCAGTGCAAGTACCGTTTTTTATCGATCGTCAAATTTGACAGTTGAGATCGTAAAATTCGATAAAATGTCATTTGATCTGTACTCGCTATGCTTCTATGGCATTTTTATCAAATTTAACGATCGATAAAGAACGGTACTTGCACTGCCCTTTCGGCTTAGTATACCCTTTCTTATAACCCTGTATCATCAGATAAAAATTACCAATTTAAAATCAATCAGCCCTATTAACATCCAGAAATCCACTTCCGCTAAACATGTCCGGCACAAAAAAAATTATTACTTAAAATTTCTTAATCATCCGCTATAACAATCTGCTAAACGCAACTCTTTAGCTACAATAATGGCGAATTTTGACAGTCTGTCCATAACGGTTAAAAGCCATTGTTTACAGATGCCTCCGCTATTTTTTACTTAAAAAACCCTATCAAAACCCTTTCTATTTGTGGACATCTGCCGAAAATCGATTTTGCATTTTTTTGAGCGAAAAAATGCGGGTGCAAAAAACTACATGCCGATAGTTTTTGTGAAACTTCGTGTTTGTAAAACGGCAACCCTTTGAATAAACGGAGTAATCAGATTTCGGCATGTGCTATATTTTGTTTTTGCTTTTAGAGATCCGGAGCTTATCTAAGACGGATCTTTCCGTAAAACTGTTTGGAGATGACTTTTCCAGCGTCAGCCTGCGAAAGTAGCACATTATTCAATAATCAAACAGTAGTATGCTAACTTTACTGTATTGCGGATTGTAAGACAATGTATTCAGTGATATACTTTTGTTTGTTAAAATCTTCATGAGCGTGGATTCAATGTCCTTTACTCGTAATATTAAACAGTTTACTTTGGCTTAATAGCGTCAAACAAGTCATAGTCACAGTCAGAGTCAAGCTAAGTAAGTCACGGTCAAGTCGAACTCATGCCCCTGTAAAGTGGTGGAGACTTTACAAGAGGCTCCTATGGAGTTTTGGAAACAACACGAAAAGACACGTTTCACCTCGTTATATCACTTGCCCACACTCGAGCACGTTTACGAGCACTTAATGAATAATAATTCACCATTTAGTACACATTAACACTCGAAAATACACAAGTTTAGGAAAATAATCCAACGAGCCGACATGTTTTTTCCGCGTTGGCGTCAAAACTCTCAGTGATATACAAGTACAGTGTGATACAAGTAGGTAAAATAAAGTTTCCCGTATGTTGGTTCGTGCCAGCGCCTATTAAAAAATAAATAGCAATATACACAAAAGTACCAACAAGTCCAACAACTATTGATATGAAATGTTTTTATTTTTTTCATATTTGATGATAAACACCAACCCATGTTCTAAATGTCTATTGGGATTTATCGCGCATTATTTTATTTAGGTTATCAGTAAAAATAAGATGGTTTCCATTAATTTATTTACTCTGACAGCTGCAATGACATTGTGAAAAGGTTGAATGAAAACCACGAATTCTGTTCACTTTTTCTAGGGTTTTTCTGATAATTTTCGCTAGGGTTTTCAACGTTATACTGTTGCAGGTACCGGATATACTTCAGTTAAATATAAAATTACAGCTTTTTACAATGTTATCGCAGCTATTAAAGCAAATAAACAAATGGAAATCGTGTAAACACAAATCAGTACCCAGATTAGTAAAAAAAGTGATTAAAATATTAGATGGCAACACTGAAAGTGACAACAATTTGGATACTTGAATT
This sequence comes from Agriopis aurantiaria, assembly GCA_914767915.1. Classification (NCBI taxonomy): domain Eukaryota; kingdom Metazoa; phylum Arthropoda; class Insecta; order Lepidoptera; family Geometridae; genus Agriopis; species Agriopis aurantiaria. Next base: position 7,659,113 of record OU612004.1, read on the forward strand.
GTTTCTTTGACATTATTAACCATAGACGATCGATGATGCTGCATCGATGATGAGTTCGCCTACACGGGTATCTCGCCAATCGACCTTACGAATGGGATGATTTCCGGCCGCCCTTACGGAGGAGTAGCTCTGTTGTGGAACAGGAATGTTTTCCAAAATGTGTCCGTTGTGAAGTGCGATAACACGCGAATGTGTGCCATAAAAATAGTAGAAGATCAAAGGTCATTCTTGGTGTTTAGTGTCTACATGCCGACTGATAAGACGGTTAATTTAGCGGAGTTTACGGATTGTCTCGGGTCGCTAAGCGCTATTGTTCACAATGAAGGTGTTGAGTGTGTGTACATGCTCGGTGACTTCAACGCCCATCCGGGTGAGCAATTTTATTATGAACTATCGAACTTCTGTAGTGATTTAGATTGGACTTGTGCAGATGTAGTAAAGTTGGGGTTGTGTTCTGATACATTTAGTTTTATTAGCGACGCAAATGGGTCTTTAAGGTGGTTAGACCACTGCGTTGTTACTGTGTCAGCTTTACAAACTGTTATTAACGCACATATTAAGCATGACCCTGTGTGGTCTGATCACTTACCCCTAGTAATTCAGTGTAATTTAGATTTAATTAAGCCAAAAATATTGCAAGTTAATTCGAATACAATGTGTAATAAATTACGATGGGGCGAAAGACATCCTGGACAAATTGATTTATATAGTAAGTTATGTCATGAACAATTGACACAAATAGATTTTCCGACTGAATTAAGATATTGTAGTGATATGAAATGCAGCGAAGTAGACCACAGACGTATAATTGATAAAATGTACCAAGATATTATTGACGTCTTAAGTGGGGCGGCGTCTGATAGTCATTCTGTTAACCAGCCGAAAAATAAAAGACCTGTAATCGGATGGAATAAGCATGTTCGAGTGGTTCATGGGGTGGCCAGATGTAAGTTTAAGTTATGGGTTCTGAGCGGTAAACCAAGACAGGGTCGTGCTTGGGATGAAATGCGTGAAAGTCGTAGAATCTTTAAATCTCAACTGAAGTGGTGTCAGAATAACAGCGAACAGATAAAGATGGACATTCTCGCATCTCAGCATTCCAAGCAAGATTTTAGTAGCTTTTGGAAAACCACCAATAAGTTAAACCATAGACCAAGCTTGCCTGTGAGCGTCAATGGATTAAATGACTCGAAATGTATAGCAGACATGTTTAAGGACCACTTTACTGTAAAATCGCCTTTGGGTCCGTCGCAGCCTGTCAGTGTGGGCGGACTTCATGGGCAGGAGATGAATACTAGCTTCTCGGCAAACGATGTCAGAAAAGTTATTAAATCGATGTCGCGCGGAAAGTCTCCTGGCCATGACAGCCTGAGCATTGAACACCTAAAGCATGCGGGCGTCCACCTGCCAAGAGTTCTTGCTATGTTTTACACGTTTTGTATGGGACACTCGTACTTACCAGCAGATATGATGAAGACTGTAGTGGTGCCAATTGTAAAGAGCAAAACAGGTGACATAAGTGACCATAATAACTACAGACCAATTTCACTGGCAACTATAGTCGCAAAGGTGCTTGACAGTTTGCTTAGCACTCAGCTTGATAAGTACTTGAATGTTCATGACAACCAATTTGGATTCAAATCTGGTCTCTCTACAGAAACAGCTATTTTGTGTTTGAAGCAGACTGTCAAGTACTACACCGATCGTGGCACGCCAATCTATGCATGTTTCCTTGACTTATCGAAAGCGTTTGACCTGGTTAGCTATGATGTCTTGTGGCAAAAATTTCATGACTTGACTATGCCTGAAGAATTAGTACATATCTTCAAGTACTGGTATTTGAATCAGGTCAACGTTGTTCGGTGGTCAAATGCGCTATCGGAGCCATACAGGTTGGAATGTGGGGTGAGGCAGGGGGGGCTGACTTCCCCAAAACTCTTTAACTTGTACTTGAATGCACTAATAGAGAAGCTCAGCAGCACACGTGTCGGCTGCCATATTGATGGAGTTTGTCTCAATAATATTAGCTACGCGGACGACATGGTGCTGCTGAGTGCCTCAGTCTGTGGGCTGACCAAACTGTTAGGATTGTGTGAACAGTACGCACAGCGTCATGGTTTGCTCTATAATGCAAAAAAGAGCGAATGCATGGTCTTTCGGGCCAGAGGGAAATGTCCGGATACTATACCAGCCATTCGTTTAAACGATACCATACTTAAAAGGGTCGAACAATTCAAGTATCTCGGACATTTAGTAACCTATGACCTGAAGGACGATGCAGATGTGGAGAGGGAGCGAAGGGCGTTGTCTGTGAGGGCTAATATGATTGCCCGCAGGTTCGCACGTTGTTCGAGGGGCGTCAAAGTTACTCTTTTCAGAGCATTTTGTACGTCCTTCTACACGAGCAGCCTGTGGGTGTCATGTACGCAGAAACAGTACAGTGCCCTTCGTGTGCAGTACAATAATGCGTTTAGGGTGTTGATGCGGCTGCCTCGTGCTTGCAGCGCGTCGGGGATGTTCGCCGAGTCACGCGTTGATTGTTTCTACACGACCATGCGAAAACGGTGCACGTCCCTGGCGCGCAGGGTCCGGGCCAGCCACAACACCATCCTAAACGTATTTGCAAATAGGTTTGACTGTCAGTACATGAACCATTGCTCAATGGTGCATGTACTGACTAACAAGCAAATGCTGAAAGGTGTGTATTAGGTGTGTGTTAGTTTAGCTCTATTTTATAAATTTTAAATATGTACCAAATTAATTTAAATTTTATGTTTTTATTGTTTTATTTAATAATTGTATGATCTAATTGTTGATCGAAATAAATGAATTTGAATTTGAATTTGAATAGACAATAAATACTATTAATTAAAAAGAACTTTTTTAAAACAATCTTTTAGGCGTGAGCCATATTGAATTTAGGTGTATATTATTCGTATTCTTCTCAGTAACCCCTTTCATTTGATACCCATATTATGGAAGTGCATTAAACATTAAACTGGTCAGCCATCTTCGGGAGTCCGCCATATTGGATTTAGAATGACGCCAGTTACCTACCCATGCATTGTCAACCAAACTAAACGTGTATGCAAAATTTCAGCTCAATATGCCTTACGGACAACGTAAGGCCCAACGTAAGGTCTAAAATTCAGTTGCAAGATTTATCCCACACATGCACACATAACAATAAAAGTTTATAAAAATAAAACCTTGCGACAAAATAAACTGGTTGATATAGTGCAGAACCCAATTCACAGGACAAACTCGCACACACGTTTTTTTATAAGAAACTTGATAGTTCTTGAGTGTGGAGTGTGCCATTCTTTGTGGCTGACAAATGTATTTGCTCTTTCGATGTCTTCCGCGAAAAAAGTTTGTAGAAAAAGTTGGCACGAGCATAAACCTTTTTTGTGTGGAGGGCACTTTACCATTGTATTGCAACTTCTGTTAAACACATGTTTAATAAAAGGGTTCGCTTTTACGCATCTTTTGATATCAAACTCACGAAATTATTTTATTGAATGGACACCTTTCGTTTTCATCTTAAATTCGAAGAAATTGAATTAGGGTTTATGAAAGTATTACAATTGGAGTACCTAATGCTCCTTCACTCACTTTTCTATACAGAAACCATGAACTTTCTCGGGATAAAAAGGTAGCCGTGTGTTAATCCAGGTTATAAGTTTTCGGCGAGTGAATCAGTTTCTTCTAGGCAGGTGTGCTCCACCGTAGACAGCATCATCGCTTAACATCAGGCGAGTTGGCGGTCAACGCAAGCCTATTACTATATAAAAAATGGTACCACGCCGAATTTCATTCAAATACTTTCATTCCAAACAAACTTTCGGATTTTTTATATTAGCAATAGCAATAACGACAACTTTTTTTTATTACCTCATAAAAAGCTGATTATAAGAGGCCATCAACAAAAACAACATTAAAATTAGTTCAAATATAAATAAGTTATAAGTATTTTCAAGTTGAAGTGCCAGTGGGCAGGGCACATATCACGCAGAACAGATGGCCGATGGGGTCGAAAGGTTCTGGAATGGAGACCACGGACCGGTAAGCGCAGCGTCGTAGGACGTCCACCCACTAGATGGACAGATACCAAAAAAAGACCGCAGGGAATCGCTGGATGCAGGCCGCTTCCAACCGGCTCTTTTGGAGATCGATGGGAGGCCTATGTCCAGCAGTGGACGTCCTATGGCTGAAATTATGATGATGATGATGATTTTAATTTCATGCTAGACAGAGAGCGCTCTATACTGACCTATGACGTCACGCCTCAGGCGCGCCATACAAATGCTATACTAACACACGCTTTATGAGAAAAGGGCAGAGTGCACCCCTCTCTATTCCCACCAAAAACTGTAAGCGCTCGTATCTCAGAGATTTATCAGCCAATTTAATTAACTCTTTCAGTATGTGTAATGTATTTAGTTATATTCATAGCTAAGCCTTATTTGTAATAAATTAAACATTAGGACACATGCCTCATGCGAAAGTTTTGTGTGTAAGTGTGAAACAATTTCAAACTTTCACATTATTAATATTGGTGTTATTTTAGTCAAAACAAACCTCTACTCGTTTGAGTGTGTGTATCGACGGATTGAATGTCGGAATGTTTGCGAAAGAGATTTCGGTTGTATGTCGGTACAGTTTATTTTATTTGGCAAATACACGTAAATGTAGAGCCATAGCTATAGCGTTTTTATTTGGCAAATACACGTAAATGTAGAGCCATACCTATAGCGTTTTTATTTGGCAAATACACGTAAATGTAGAGCCATACCTATAGCGTTTTTATTTGGCAAATACACGTAAATGTAGAGCCATACCTATAGCGTTTTTACCAACATTATGATAGAATTAAAAAATGAAAAGGCTCATCCACACATCATAAATCAGTGGAAATCGCACACTGTCCGATTCACTCGATCCTTCTTGCCTCATACTTGCAAAATGTGGAATGAGCTACCTTCCACGGTGTTTCCGAGAAGCTACAACATGGGGTTCTTCAAAAGGCGAGTTAATCGAGTCCTAAAGGGTCGGCAATGTATTTATGATGCCTCTGGTGTTACAAGTATCCATAGACGACGGTGACTGCTTACCATCAGGCAGCCCGTCTGCTTGTTTGTGTTCGTTAGTATTTGTGCAACTTTATACCTAGACCATGACGGATTTAGAAAACAATGGGGCCGCCATCATTTCAAATAGCAACACTGAAAAAGGTTTTAAGATATAATGGAGGTTTTGTCCGTCTGTCCATCTGTCAAGACAATTTTTCTCAAGAACGCGTAAAGGTATGTGTAAGGTATAACAAGTTGAAATTTATATCAAATACTTGGGTCTATAGTTTCTTTCAGCTGTGAAAAAATAAAACTTGTAAATTAGCGCGATCAAAAGATATGACCGTTTAAATAGTATATTTTCGCATATTTTGTGATTTCACAAGGGAATCAAAACCTGTAGGGTACTTCCCGATGACCTAGAAACATGAAATTTGGCAAAGGGCCAAAGCTCACAGCACATATAAAGGGAAAAATCCGAAAGTCGTTAATTTGAACAGATATCATTAAAAAAATTGTGTTTACAAACTTACATTTACATACTTAGTTTGTATGTATAGAAGAACCGTATTGTCAACTAAAAAGTTAAGTTTGTCTTTCAATATTTCAACTTTTGTTGTCGTTTTTTTTTTTGTTTGGATTTTGCGCTGAGAGTTCCATCCAACGGAACCCTCACGGAACGGAGTCCTACTCGTTCTTGTCCGGTTTTTCTAAAATAGTGTTCGTTTTCTTTCTACTAGCTTAATATACTTTACAACACATTTGCTCAAAAAGTGCACTTACGAAGCCTGTATACATCGTTCGAAAGTTAAACATTACGGATCATACAACGGAGCGTGCGGTAATGAAACGCATCATACAACGGAGCGTGCGGTAATGAATTTTACCGCACGCTCCGTTGTATAGCACCGTGCGTGTACTTTACGGTATTTTTTTAATTTCCATTTGTTGTTTTTTTCTCGCAAATGTGTTGTAAAACGTTGTATGGCACACGTGCGGATTGGTTATTACAAACTCGTGACTATGGTAAGCCCTCGACTTCGTCTCGGGCTTACATTCGTCTACTCGTTTGTAATAACCAACTTACCGCACTTGTATCATAAATAACTATTATTTATTATGCAAAAAGTTGGCAACCCTTTTGTCCCAATAATTCCGAGTTCTCAGCGTAAAGACGAATTAAACATACGGCACGCGCATTAATAGGTACCTATTGCAGGTCCACCGCCCACCTGCCCAGCGCTGGGCAAGGTGGCTCGCCACCTGTGCCGGTCAGTCGTGTTTTGACAGGTGACTGTATTGTCACGAGGATTGTTATCTTTACACTGCCTCTAGCTTGTCGCTGTTTTTGTTTGGACTCTGCCAAAAGTGCCAAATAGCCAAATATAGGTAGAAGCGTGCAAGTAGATTGTTTACTTATAACCAAAGATATTTAAAACCGTGTATAGTTGATGGAACCTGTGTATGGTAGATATCGGGTAAACGCTCAAAGTTGTCCAAATCAAAAGTAAACTAAACACCACAATGCCTTCACACAAAATTCTTCAATCAGTGTATCCAATTACGGTGCCGAGACATGGACACTGGACACGTCCACAAATTCAAAATCACACAGCGAATTATTATTATTTTCATAAAAAGAGCGGCAAACAAGCATGCAGCCCGCCTGATGGTAAGCAGAAACCGCCGCCTATGTACACTTGAAACAGTAGCGGTGTTGACAGTGCAACACTCCATGAAGCTCGGCGGGAAGACCTTTGCGGGAAAAATATTCCACACCTTGCAAGTCCGCAGATTAAAGGAGCGGAAAAATGGAGAGAGCTATGCTAGGAGTTTCTATACGGGACAAAGTTCGGAACGAAGTTATCCGACATAGCACCAAAGTTATCGACATAGCTCAAAGGATTAGTAAGCTGAATTGGTAGTGGGCTGGCCACATTGCCCAAAGAATCGATAACCGATGGGAATAGACGTGTGGAGTGAAGTGGAGACGTTTAGGCAAATGTAGTGTAGGACGCCCTGCGGCCAGGTATATTAAATATTGTCAAGACGCCGGAAGACATAGCGTAGGTAGTCCTCTCAATAGATGGACCGGCGGCATTATGAAAGTCGTGGGCATACAGTGGATGCAAAAGGCAGGCTGACGTTCAGAGGGGGAGGCCTATGTTCAGCAGTGGACGTCTTCTGGCTGATGATGATAATAATGATGATTAAATATTGTCAAACAAGTCAGAGTTAAGCAAAGGAAGTCACGGTCAAGTCAAAGTTATGCTCTCGTAAAATGGCGGAGCCTTTACAAGAGGCTTCTATGGAGTTTTGGAAACATCACGAAATAATTGTCACCGCGTTATAATTATCACTTTACCACACTCTAGCACGTCCACGAACACTTAAAAATTATAATCCACCATTTTTACACATTAACAATCGTAAAAAACATAATTTTAATGAATTAGAACGAAGGCGACATGTTTTTTCATGTGGGCGCTAAAACTCCAAATACCTAAATAAATACAGTAAAAACTTTTTTTGTATTTATCAATCTGTGGCCAGCAAGTTAGGGTATAATCAAAGATCTTGTATATACCCTAATGGGTATAATATATAAGATCTTTGGTGGTCAGTTACTTGGAGAGGTTATCTGATTTGTCTTTTTTATTTATTTGTGCATCATGTAATTAAGATCAAAGAGCCTGTATGAATTGTAATAAAGTAATAAGGTAGGTATATAATATAGGTATAGTGCTTGTTGAAAAACCGGGGATAATGAGAAATTGCCAATCTATATTGCGTTTTTTAATCAATTAGGTACCCACTTAATGCACAGACGATATTGTGGTGCAAACCATAATTATCTGTGTTGGCAACCTACTTAAGTGTTGCTAGATAAAAAACAAATTTAAACGCATCGTGTAGATAAGCGTCTATTAAGGCTTTGAACGTCTTATTTCTAAAAGCTATAAAATATATTATTCCATTTGAAAACTAAGCTCTTAAAGAGATATCGAGGCGATGAAGAGCAGATGTGAAATAGTCTATCGCTTGATTATGCAAATAAACACAATTGCAGGCATGACTATGAGCCTGAAACAAAACTGTCAGTTTATGTGTTTATTCATTTGATAATATAGCTATTATATAGTTAGGATCTGTCTTAAACTCAAGCTAGTATAGAAAAAAGTCTGCTAAAAACTGAAGGGGGCGAGGTAAACACATATATCAGCAAGGTTGCATTCGCACACGTCACGCCACGTTATTCATATCTCCCTTGTCATCTGAGGGTCAGCCCTGTTCAGATCAATTTTGTTGTCAATTCGTTCTATTTTTCCGATTAAATCCGTTTTACCCAATTAGATATCCCACTGCATCCCACCAGGAATGCGTGCAGTCCGTTTTTGCCTCCACATACCTAATGTTAAATAGGTATGTTACGCCGATCGACGCATCGAGAGATCGAATACCGAATTCGTAAAAAGTCAAAACAATAGCAAGTCGCGCCATCCCGAATTCCTTCAAACCCTGGATCTCATCAATGTCCTAACAAAAACCACCGCAAAAACACTCCAGATTTTTATTTGAAGGTATCCTTCTTTCATATGAGCTCGTCGATCGGCCGTCAAAAGGGCCGCGTCGGCAAAAATGTGCATAATTGGATCTCGAAACGCAGAAAAACCCTCCAAAAACGACCTCTAGATGTTTGGAAAAAGTGCACTGATACAGGGTGTGTTCGTGACTAAAAATAGACATTTCACGATACTTACCTAAATTTTAATTTAGATAAGTACTCATAAATACATGAATAAAATATGGAAATATTAAAATCTTTACTAGAAAGTTACTACGGCGCACATATTCAATTTTCAAAACGGATCTGCATGATCTAATTCCCTTCTACCCATTTATCGACCCATTACCATCGTAGACCGCATCATCGCTTAACATCGGGCGAGTTGGCGATCAAAAGCAAGCCTATTATATATATTTAAAAAAAAACATTTTATTATCAAACAGTTTTAAAGTTAATCGATGAATCAGTTCTTCTAAGAAAGCGTGCTCCATCGTAGACCGTACCATCGCGCATAATATGAGGCGTAATTTTCTCAATCTAGTATTTCAGTTGGCATTAAATATTGGTTCGTATGCGTAGACTTTCATTTAAACTTTCACACAAGGGAGAAGGGGAGGCTTGACCCTTGACTCCTATTTGTCTCTGTCGTAAAATTCTTTCTTAGCGGATGTCTGCGCCCTATAAGGAATCAACTTGCTTTCGCAACATTTCAAGAGAAGCGCAACCCATTCCAGTAGATGGCGCTTTTCTTTATTCTCTTGAAATGTTCGAAACTTCACTGCGATACTAGCGCTACGGTAATTTGTATAACCCTTTCGTACGCTATCTGACTGCAGCGCTTACGGAAGTTCGGGACAACCTATAGCACGCTCAAATTATGATGCCATCTAAGTTTATATCGTTTTTAGGCAAATTCCCGAGCTGCGCTCTAATATTCCGCTTATGTCTTTCCTCTTAGTCTATCTTCCTTGGTTACTGGTAATTCGCTTCAATACAGGAACGGAACGGTAACCACACGGTAACTGTGATGACCTCCTTTCGGCTTATCACCACCGTTTCTTGTAACTGAAAACAGGTACATATCCTGACGCACTTAAGGTCTCCATTATTAAACCTATATTCAAAAAGAAAAATAGGGAATGCATAGATAACTATAGACCAATCTCACTTATCCCTATATTTTCAAAGATTCTTGAAAAATACATTTACACGCAGCTCTACAATTACATGGAAAAGAAAAGTATACTTTGTAACGAACAAAAAGGATTTAGGGAAAATAAAACAATAAATATGGCAATATATGATTTTTTAGATAATGTTATGACCAACATAGATGCAACTATTCCAGTTTGCGCAATATTTTGCGATATGACCCAAGCTTTTGATTATGTTCACCACGATATACTTTTACAAAAACTAGAAACATATGGCATTAGAGGAAATACTCTAGACCTTATAAAATCATACTTAAGTAATAGAAAACATTATACTGAGATTACAGAAATAAACCAGCATAAAAAACAAGAAATAATTCATCGGTCTAAAGCACGTACTCCTAACTTCGGAGTCCCGCAAGGCAGTGTAGTGGGCCCTCTTCTATTTATAGGATATATCAATGACTTGCCTAAAGCACTAGACCATCCTACGACTCTCTTCGCAGACGACAGCACAGTTACTATTAATTGTAAAAATAAAATCACTTACGAATCGGAAATAAATAATAGTTTAAAATCAATCATTCAATGGCTAGATGACAATAACTTAAAAATAAATTTAGACAAAACGAATATCATCCACTTTCGGCAGCGTACAGTACGTGATAAAATAGTTTTGCAATATAATGGTAGAGTCATACAGGAAGTGGACTCAACTAAATTTCTTGGATTGACCATCGATAGTAAACTTAATTGGAAAGCACACATAGATACATTAACGAAAAGAATGGGCTCGACGGCATACGCACTATTTAAATTGTCATTAGTTATTAATCAAGAAGCTCTAATTACTGCATATTATGGCATGGCAGTATCTATTCTACGATACGGGATTATTTTCTGGGGGAACTCTACTGACAAAAGGATTGCTTTCAAAGCCCAAAAGAGGTGCGTCAGGGCAATGTTTCATCTTCATAAGACTGATAGCTGTAAACCGTTCTTTTTAAAACACAATATTCTGACATTACCATCTCTATACATATTAGAAATAGCTACTTTTGTAAAATTAAATCCACATCTCTTTGGTAGTTGGACTGATGCTGGTATTCGAACTCGCACACAGGCCGAGATGAAGCTCTGCCCACGTACGGCCAAAACTGCACTCATGCAAAAAAGTGTATTCTGTATGGCTCCTTTAATATATACTAAAATTCCTAAAATCATCAGAGAATTAAATGTTGGAATGTTTAAAAATAAACTAAAAACTTTATTAGCACAAAAAAGCTACTATGAAATTTCAGAATTCCTTAATGATAAAAATGTTTTGATATGTAATGTAGACATAAACAAATAAAATAATAATAATAATAATAGCTTAGATAGGTAGTAATAAACATCTAATTAAGGTATAAAATACAACTAAACCAAAATATGATTCTAACAATATTCTAACATAGACATAATTTTGTTTATTTTTTTCCTTTTTAACTTTAACAAAAACTAATAAAAATATTAATAAAAAACTAACATTTGTACGCTGTAACAGGCAAGGACATGAGATACGTCTCCATTCTTACGACCATGTATGCTACTTTATATGTATGTGTACCTACCATGTTCTGACAAATAAAAAATTTGAATTTGAATTTGAATTTTAAAATTTAGTTGCTAAATTTGATCAACACTAACAATAGGCAAGTTAAATAAAAGCTTGATAAAAATCATCTCTTTCTTTCCAAATAATTGTAAACCATTATTTTCTTAACCATGTAAACCTCATTGGTACTTATCACGTAGAAACAGGAAGCCCTATGCAAATGGCATTATTTTCAATTTAAATGTATCGACACAAAATATAGCTATTCCTATGCAAGTGCCAGTCGCATATTAAACAATTCATTGCATGGATTCAACAACACATGCCTATGCATTTAACTTGATCTAATATAGTCTGTACGAGAAACCAACAGTCATAGATGAAGGCGCTGCTGTAGCAAATACTAGTAGGAGACAAAAGAAAATCACACTGGCATTACAATAGTCCGGAATTTGTCCACGTCGGTTGAAATAGGCAACGAATGCTTGTATTTAAGCTAATCAAATTCTAACTGCACAGCAATTCAAGTGTCATGTAAGAAAGACGAGTACAATATTACTATTGAATCAACTACTTATACATTTCTGTGAGAAAATTGGTTGATCAATGACAGTTGCATTAAATTACAAAAATCTGAGGTTTAAGATATTTTTATTCACTTACATGAGAATGATGTTCTAACAAAATTATTACTGTCGTCGTCTGCTAGAGAACCGAATCTAACCTACGTAAGGTTAGATAGATTCTCATTATCATGTGAAATTTATTTCGAGAATAGGAATATCTTTAGCCTCCAATTTTTGCAATTTACTATAGATCTTTAGCATATATCACCATTTTGTAATAAAATCAAATCCGTCATCATCCTCACAGATATACACTAAATCTGTGATCATCCTTGAATCAAATAGAACCGTGGCATAAATCAACAACATGTCTATGGACCAAGGAGGTTATGAAACGTCCTTGCTATGACTAGTGTTATTTCCACTTTCTTTATTTTTTAATATTTTGCCTTGGCGTGATCGGCACATTCGCCAATCACCAACGTGCTCGCTAGAGGCTATGAATTTTGTATATTTTTTTAGATTTAATTTGGGGATATGGGTATATAGGCGAAATATTTTTTTATTCAATGACCTCATCTTATTTATTTTTATATAACATTTGTTTCTCTGAAAAATTTAATTATTTATTTTTAAATAGCATTTTTAGTGAAGTCTCCTGTATAGGAGTGCATTTCTATAAACGATTGATTTATTCAAATCCAAATCCCCGATTGTGATCCGCCGACGGCAAGGAATGATTATTTGTTTTTGAATGGCAATTATATTTTATTTTCATCGAACGCATCTCGCATGATACAAAATAACTAAACCGAAAAAACGTAACCCAAATATCTAAATTCTAATATTTCCTCGAAAAATGTCTGATGTTACCAGGTTGGTGAATAAACCCCTCTTTTTGTGCTAAATCCTAACTGGCAACGTTTTAGTATGCTAATCGAATGATATGATTTGATTGATCTAAATTCACCATTAGACGACACGCGAGCGTTAGGTATTTGTCCACTTTTATTTTTATTGCCTACTTCTGAGGGAATATTTTTGCTAACATAATCACCAACAAATTTGAAAAGTCTGCTATTTCTAATAATTGACAAATAAATATGATGTCGGATATATTCTACGTACAAAACAAAATAACATTTAAACTATTGGTAAATAGGTTATACCTACAATTACAAATATTACATTATTTTCGTTATCATGTAACAATAGTCTCGTGTTGATCTTCCTACGGCTAGAGACCGACTGAAACGAAGCGAGCGCCGGCGCTCATTTTGCAATCTTCAAAAATGCGCTTCTACTGGGCATTTTTCATTCATTTTATTTTGGTCGAAGAGTGGCACTACTAAGTAATTATTAACTAAACAAAATACAAGCCCACTAACAGTACAAAAACCGACTAGGTATACTCATAGACCGTTAAAGGTCTAAAGACAATCCAGCCCACTATCAGTTGGCATGTTGGCCCAGCATGCTGGCGGCAGCAGAATGGCAATGCTTATGCGTTGAGCCAGAAACACGCCAGCATTTTGGTCACGCGTCGCATCGCGTAAGGCTGCGTTTCCACCAGTGATGTGCGAAAAAGATGAGCGGTGCGCGATGAAATAATCGACCAGTATAAGGCGAGGCGATACGGAATGAAGCGATATATTAGTTCCTATTGATTTTGATTTTTTCCTCGCAGCCCTGAAAGCCTTAAACTAGGCTAAGCCTGTATCTTGAGATCCGAAGAGGTTTTAATATACGGGTATCGCTCGCGCTTACACCTTAGTCAAATAAATTATAAACAAAAAATAGAAAAAGAAACAATTACTTTAAAAAAGTTTATTGTTTACAGGGTTATTGTGTATTAGCTAAGAACCTCTCGTACGCAACTCCCCTACATCAAAACCAAGTTTGTATGAAAATAAATGTAATTTTTAGATCTAAGAGTTGGCTCATAAGAGTCCAAATTTTTTAGGAAACCACCACACGCCATCAGCACGCCGTAAACGTATTATAACCATAATTACAAAAACATGATAACCATGGTTACAAAATTTAAACTAATCAAACGCGTCTTCCAATTGAATACTACATTATCTTGGCTGTAATACTCGTAGACTGTAGACTTGCGCTCGAAATGCGCTTGCTTGCTCCACGTTATTTTGACAAAAACGAGTGCGTTACCAGTATGAATGGGATATAGCGTTACGCACCTCATTGCTTTAGCAAACTTGACATTGCCAATTTCATACAGATAACTAAACGTTTATATGTGGTCATAGAGACTAAGGGCACAGAGTCCATTTTACGATTACATTTTCATGTTATGACATCACGCGTTTATGGCAAAGAATCTCATGTGAGTGAGATATAGAGAATAAGGGACCTGCTTTCACCGCGATCTTTCTCATTTGAAACCACAAGTTGTTGCCATTTAGTGCCCTATTTAAAATATATTTTTCGGTTGTATGGAAGGAAAAAAGAGAGAGGAGAAAAAAGAAGTTATTTAAAAGTACTAGAACTAATGCTGTTAGTAATGATGTACTTAAGGAAACTGCTTGCGAGATGTTGTTTGCTTGTCAATAACCCTGTATATAGGTTAGGTACGTATTGATGTACCCAATACATGATTAATTACTATATTATAGGTAAGTTCTTATTATAACAAACGAAGTAATTCTCAAAGTTAATTAAAATGCAAAATAGGTTACAAGTGGCGCAACATTATCACAAAATAGTTAATGTATGGAAATTTCGCGTAGAACAGCTGATAATGCGCTTCGGCTCTGTTACCTTTTATTTTTTTTATCCACTCGACTATTTAACAAAAAGTATATATGCAAACCATCTGCCATCAAAAACGTCGGTATATCTGCTGACAAGCCACTAAAAATCGCACGGCAAGGCGAAAAAAAATGTCATCTGCATACAACATCTGGCCAGTGCAAACACTTGGCTGCAAAAAAATGAGTCGCTAAAAAGTGCGTGGCGGAAAAAATACTTAGAGGCTTTTTGACACGCAAAGCACTTTGTTGAAATTAAATAGGTTTTTAACATAAGTGTTTTACGCCTAGCTGTTTAAAGCAATCCAGTTTAGGTGATGAAAAAAATGTTGCACGACCGCAAACCGTATCTGGGCGCGTTATGGTTCACGTTCGCCCGATTTTCTGAACTGCGCGGATTTAACGTTAGTTTGGGACCGCGTAACGAGTTGGGCGTAAGGTTCCTGTTTCTATTTTTTTTTTAGTTTTCGTTCTTTGTTCTTAAATCCAATCTCCATTAGATTAAATTTGGTAAATCTTTATTACAAAACCAAAGATCCATTCTCATAATCGCCCTCGTTACAGACTAACTGCACCCCGCGGTTTCACCCGTATTTATATGCGGCCTTCCAACTAGTGTAACTACCAATGCAGAAAATCACGTTGATCCGCTGCCTGTAATTTGCAACTTGCGATTCACTAATTCGACAGATCCGTCATGATCCGTCATCCTGAAACTGTCTAATTTACTTACGATTCAATCGCGAGTTGCTATAGTCACCGCATTACCAACTGAGTCGTCGAGCAATAAACGTCATACCATAAGACCTGTAAGTGCGAGCGAGATAGACAGACAATGATTCACCTGACGACTCAGATGATAATGCGTTTTCTATATAGTTACAAAATCAGGCAGGCAGCCGTTGCTCTATTGCCGCGTGAAAAAGGAACAAACAAACAAATACACTTTCACTGTTATAATATGATTTGTTTATGTTTTGTTTTGGTACAATAATAATATGTTCTACTTAATTTCGAACCTTTTCTGCTAATTATCCATGTCAATTACAATACTTTCTATTTCAACTAATGAACGGAACAGCTGAAACCTGCATCCATCTGCCGAAAGACATGGCAATACATCATGTGTTACCACATGCCGCCATCAAAAGACCAACATTTCATTTTAATTTCACTTCATTTCGCCAAAACACAAAAGATGTAAAAAAAGTATAAGAAAAACAGAATGGCATCAGGCATTTCCGTAAAAAACGAGAGTCTGAGCACGAGCCGATTTTTTATTAGTTTTTTCTAGTGGAACATGTACACATCTATTATAATGGGCACAATAGTTGATCAAATTAAGAAAAAAGTCCTTGCAGCTATGTTAATGTGGATAAGCTTTACTCGCCTGCAGTGGGTGAAAGCTAAGCTAAAGTGGCGCTCTCATTGCAAAATTATTGACAAGGCCATTTTACAGCCAATAATGGCGAGGATTCTGTCATCGCTCACCAAACTAAACCAATCTGACAGGACTAAAAATATCTTCCTCTATTTTGATTTTAATATGTGAGAGAAGGATGGCAACAATTTTAGAGCTGTCAAATTTAGTTTAGTTTAGAGAACATCAGAATCGATACCAATGTGTACCTACATTGTATAATTGTGTCAATTTAACTTAAATTTTTGATTTTTATCCTTTAAATGACGTCGTCAAGTGTATATTAGTTATACCTAAGACCCGAAATAAATGGTTGTCCTAGGTGGGAATCAAACCCATGCCCCAAGCTCAGAAGCTAGGTTCACTACCAACTGGATCAACGGGCTATCTAAAAGTTATTTTGTTTATTTTCGGTGTTGACCAGCTTTTTGTCTTTTAGGAATTGAACTGAATTGCTTTTGGCGGTAATTAGTTTTATGACTATTATGGTACCTTATGTTACTAAAAATAACAGTTCAAAATACTTCATTACCTTCTCGGGAACCTGCTGTCGAATTTTTATTTACTTATCTTTTAGTATACCTCTATTTTTTAAATGTGTGCGCCACTTTCTCTAACTTTTTTTCTTCACGCTAATATAAATGTGAAGTTTTGTGTGTATATTTTTTGGTATGAAAGCAACTTAGCTTCGTTTTGTGTTCCTGTAGGAAAGTGTACGAAAGGTTACAACCGCTATCACAGAAAATTATTGAAGGCAATTTTTTCTGCGAAAAAAATTAACCTAGGCAAGCCTCCATACCTACTAAACTTTTGAGGGTATTAATCACAGAATTTTTTTTTTGTTTGTTTTGCTTCTCTTTTCTGTGGTAAGTATTAATATTAGTATGGTTTTTTTTAATGTTAAATTTAATTTTAATGCCGCTGGAACGGCGCGACGTTCTCTAAAAGGCTAAGTGGAACCGCAAACCAGCAGAACTAGTGTGTAAAAATTATTTAAAAGAAAAACAAATAAAACAAAGAATAAAGATGGAAAAGGAAAAGCACAAAAAATTATAAAGAATTGAAAAAAGTTGGCCGTCATGGGACGCCCGGCAGATGTGAAACATGACGGCATAAGAGAGCGTCATGACGTTTGCCATCATGGCTTATCATATATAGTCAGTTTTACTACCAAGGCGCGCCAATATATGTTTCACATCAATAAGATTTATTTTCTGGTATAAAGATTTATCTAATACTGATATAATATTATATATCTTACAAAATTCAATAAAATCAAGTTTGGCGAGTGATCGCACTGGCTGGAAAGAGATGGGGAGACCTTTGCCCATGAGTGGGACAGTATAGGTTAACAAAAGAAAACAATTTATTAAAGATAGAACCTATAGTCATATCCATACTATGATATCGACTATTCACAAACCACGGAAGTGCCCGCAATATGCCGCCTCTTCCTGTCTTTTAGCTGTGTAATGCTTCCTTGCCAAATTACACTTTTCAACCATTAAAAAAATTCACGATGGCACCAATTAAGACGGGTGTACTCGTAGCTCGTGCCACCATCAGATGTTGTTCGGCAAAAATTTGATTTTTATAAAATTAAAAAAAGTCTTTAAACGTTTTTTTTTTTTTGTGACGATACTGTTGTCTTAGTATAGTATAGCCTGAATGGGACCTGGCTCTCAAGTGAGGTTAGGAAACACTGTTAGCATAAGTTAGACCATTGGTTTTCAAACTGTGGGGCGCAGGCGCGTGGGACGAGCTTTCCATCCGTCAGAAACACTGAAACTGTATTTTACTCTTTTCAAATACTTATTTATGCCAAAGTGCATTTTCGGAAGTTGTAAAGACGAAGTACAGAAGCAAACTCGATATTGTTGGTGATCTACATTGTGCACTTTCTGATAATCAACCCAGAATTGGCAATGCTAGCTCAGCTGGCAATCAAAACATGCTAGCTCAGACATCACATTTGTTGTGCCAATTTTGTCTTACTTTTTCTTATTCAATTTTATTTTATTTTATTGAATGTGGTTTATTAACTCTACCTTGCTATATGTATTTTAAAATTACATGGCGAGCTCACTGGCTTTCTATTGCTTGCGCCGAAGGGGATTAGGTAATTTCTCTTTAGACAGGAGGGAGGCGTGACAAAATTTGACTTTGGGAACCCCTGAGCTAGACAGATTTTCAACTTGATGTGAATAGGGTTACATTAGACACTATTCGCTGCGTCATTATCAGTTTATTTGATGTTTGTCCACTGTTGGACGTAGGCTCTCCTAAAGAACTCTAGAAGGCACGATCTTCTGTTTTTTTGCATCCACTTGCAACCAGCCGCCTTTCGCGGGTCATCACTCCACCTGGCTGCAGGGCATTCTATACGTTTGCCGATACGCGGTCACCTCTTTAGAACTCTTCTACCCAAACAATTTAGTTGTCGGTTCTTTCACAGATATGACCATTGCCACTTCAGCTTACTAATCCTTTGAGCTAAGCCGGTTACTTTAATTCTCTGTCGGAAAACCTCATTTCTGGTTCTTATCTTTCAAAGAAATCCCGAACATACCTACTCGCGACACTCATACAAATCCTAATTTATCTATCAATATTATAAAGAACAAATCGCGCCAAATGGTGTGGAAGTGAACAAAATGATAAAAAACGACTCGATCTCGTGCCAGATAATTAAGGCTTTGGACGATGATCGAAAAAAGTTTCGCCTTACCTGAGCCATCTAAATACAGAATACAGGCGGTTCACATTATAAATTAAGTAAGAAGCTACTTATATACACACTTAGATATATATACAAAGAGGTATAATTTATGACTTGGTATGTTGTATAAGTGGGTGATCTCTGAAATGTCATTCACTCCAAATTATGTCCAATTATGTTCTCCAATTATGTCTTCCGATTCGATTCTGAAAGTTCATTCACTGAAAAGCAAGGACGTTTTACCCATTTTTTTTTTTTTTGATAAAATCTTCATGAGCGTGGATTCAATGTCCTTTACTCGTAATATTAAACAGTTTACTTTGGCTTAATAGCGTCAAACAAGTCATAGTCACAGTCAGAGTCAAGCTAAGTAAGTCACGGTCAAGTCGAACTCATGCCCCTGTAAAGTGGTGGAGACTTTACAAGAGGCTCCTATGGAGTTTTGGAAACGACACGAAAAGACACGTTTCACCTCGTTATATCACTTGCCCACACTCGAGCACGTTTACGAGCACTTAATGAATAATAATTCACCATTTAGTACACATTAACACTCGAAAATACACAAGTTTAGGAAAATAATCCAACGAGCCGACATGTTTTTTCCGCGTTGGCGCCAAAACTCCCGTAACTCCCGTTTTACCCATAGGCTTTAGGGTTACTATTGCCAAGGATCTTATATATACCCTAAAGATAGGTAAACGTCATTGGTCCTTACTGAAAAATTATACCTACTATCCCTGAGTGACATAAGCTATGTTTTGTTCCGCACAGAAAATATTTTTATTTAAATTAGAACGGCTGTCAAGGCATTTTTGTAAGAAATTTGTTGTAGCTAGTTATACCCATATAAACGAAACGTCAGTCATTCGAAATTAGTTAGCAACTGTGATGCGGAGTTCGACGCGTTGATCCAAATAAGAATGTTCAATCAAGGTTCACACATATGCCTGGTAACAGTTTTTCTTCTCATTTCCGTTCTGTTTACTTCTCTTTTCTGTTTTTTCACAACAGGTGAAGCCATGGGATAACTCTTATAATATACACCCTTATACAATACAACCACCTGCCTGACGACAAGCGATGATGCGGTCTACGATGGACTTTTGCCGACCGATTCACTCGCGACTTGAGGACACTCAGATTGTAATCATCGCGGCACTCACCCCACCCACTCGCCCACTCAGGCAGCGCATTTCACATTCCACAGTCTGGTAGTACACACAATGAAAGTGGAATCAAAGCGCTTCGTTCGGTGTTTTGGAATTATTATAATTATGATTAAAATATAAGAAAGCTAAACTATTACGAATGAAATCCGTATCCACGTCTATTTGCTCCAAAATATTAATTCAATAGCAATATTAGTAATTAAAACATTATTATAAAGCGTGCTTTATAATAATAGTACGCGTCTTTGTGAATATTAAATAAAAAATTGACAAAAAAAATACTCATCAAAACAATATACCTACTTCAAAACATCACACCGTATAAGCTACATTGAGTAAAACTATAGTTTTCCACGTCCGTCTCACCTACAAATCTATCCGATATGCGATCGCCAAAAAACTACGAGCCCACGATTTTTTACCCGAGAAATTCTCGTAAAAAAGCTCGATTTCGCAGATGTTGGTTTTATAAATTTCTTGCACGTGTTTGGGAAGTTTTTGCCTCCTGTGCGGTCGCGTTCTGTTATGAAATTGTCTAAAACTGTTCAGAAGTGGTCTTAATTATAAATAAATTGTGGTCGGCAGTTTTATAAACGCAGCTGCTAATTTTGTGGCTCGTGGATGAAATTGATCCGCATTTATATAGGAAAGTCTAAACAGGTTTTTGTTCCCATTATTAAACATCTAAAAACAATCTCAAAACTCGCATGGTGAATAGAAACGAATCTTTCATCTAAACCAAATATGTATTAATAATCCTCCTAGAGAATTTTTATCGAGTGGCAAATCTTCCAGCACGCAGTAAGTACAGATGGCCGATGGGCCGAAAGGTTCTCGAATGGAGACCACGTACTGGTAAGCGCAGCGTAGGACATCCACCCACAAGATGGACAAACGACCTAAAAGAGACCGCAGGGAAACGCTGGATGCAGGCCGCTTCCAACCGGCCCTTTTGGAGATCGATGGTGGAGGCCTATGTCCAGCAGTGAACGTTCTGTGGCTGAAATGATGATAATGAATTCCAAACATATTCGGATGCATTGGGGTGCAGCCAGGTTATGTGGGATTATACCCACTAAACCCCTCCCCCCCCCCCTCCCCCCTCCCCCCTCCCCCCCGGTAACCGGCCTTAGTGCTTGACAAGAGGGCTCCGGAATCTCCAGAGGAACGCACCGGAGCCCTCAACTCTACGCTACGGCTCCTCCCGAGACAACTGCGTGTTGGCTCCTCCGCACACGACAACGTTCTTCTTTTACAGGCAGGGAGTAACGGTGCCGTATTCTATAGCCCCGGGGCGCCAGGGCTAAGGGCCTAGCGCATTGTTCACTTTCAACTTTACTAATTGTATAAGTTGAAGAAGTCAGTAGGTATATTCACTCAAGAAAGATATTATTGTAGGTACAATTTCCAGACCCGTGAAATTATTTGCTATTAAGTAGCGTAATAGATCAACGATGTAGAAATCGTACGATAAAAAACTTTTTCTATTTATCTCATACTAGCGACCCGCCCGCCCGGCTTCGCACGGGTGTAACTTACGTGCGAAACCAGGTCGGGGCGCTTGTTACATATATAAATCTTCCGTGAAAAATTATCTAACTGATGGTGAAAACCGCATCAAAATCCGTTGCATAGTTTTATAGATCTAAGCATACATAGGGACGGACAGACAGCGGGAAGCGACTTTGTTTTATACTATGTAGTGATAGTGATTCACCACAGCTTTCTAGTATGAGGGTAGGCTACATTTCGTTGGTACATCGTAAAGTGTTTTTTTATGACAGAAGTCACCAGACGCGGCGCTGTCATCGCATATCATATCAGTACCTTTTCTCGAGCAGCACTTTTAACAACTTTAGGCATCGTATAAGACTCTTTAACGATGGCAAATTAATAAAATCTCACTAGCGTCCAAACACAGTAACTACACCTGACAACTACTACATGGAAATTAAGTTCCGCTGTTTGCCGTAGGACTTCTTTCATGAAAAGCACTCTATGTACTGTATTCTTATTTATGTTAGTTTATAAATTAGATACCTCTTGGCAAAAGAAGGAAGGAAAGAAGAAAATGAAGAGAAAAATAAAAGCGAACAAAGAATTATACACAAAAAGAATATTAGTCGCTTGTAGCTGGTACCTAATTGTAATATACAATAACAAGTAACGTATTTTCCTACTATTTTACTTAATTATAATCAACGACCTATATGTACTCATTTGAATTCGTTGACTATAATAATAATGAAGTAGAACGTCTAGTAAACAGTGGCAAATTGCAGGTAAAACAATCATTATTTTTGGTTATTACTAACTTATTGACTTTTTATACAAAAAGATGCGATGAGCGACATCTATGCAATAGATCACACATTAATACTGCACAACATCAAACAGTTTTAGACTGTGATCAAACACTCTGATGATCTTTTTACAAAGATCAAGGTTTAAAGTTGTTTATAGTTCCATAGATCTTCAACAGATGGCTCTATTCCAAACTGACAAATTTTATATAATTTTTAAAGAATTTTTCTTTTGGTTTCAAAACCCATGAAAATCAAAATTGGGACAATTGCCTTTTTGCAGGTTCAGCCTGCTTTGGTACGTTAGAATCTGGTACCTCTGGCTGTAAGCCTGCAAGTTCTTGCAATTTTTTTAACTATTTTAGCCTCTATTGTCCCACTGCGGGGCTAAAAGCTCCCTCAATTATCTATATATAAATGTTTTATTCTTTTAACTTACGTATTTGAGGGTATACTTACTTTTTCCAACACATTTTTCCTCACTTATTCTTACCCCATCTCTCGCAACCGCGCACAACCCCCCTGTTGCATCGCCCCCTTTTACAGCGCCCACTCTCCCATCGCCCCTTCTCGCAGCGCTCCTATGACGTCGCCCGCTCTTGCATCACCAATTGCCATCACCCATCGCCCTTACCGCTCCATTCACTCCTTCCCTCCTTCTAATCATATTATCCGTTTATTCCATTCTATCCTACTAGTAGTTCGATAATCAGCTTAACATCAGCAAATAAATTGATATCATCTTATATAATTATATATATATTCTGTATAAGTGAACTTATTTGTTGTGACACATATTGCCGCCGTGTCGGCCAATCGTCATATTTATCACCATTATATTCTCAGAATAATATTTAGTCCTTCTTCTGATGTTATATTCTAACCATCAAAAAACGTCATTCGGAAACGTCATTGAAATAAGCGCACTGTTAAGGGTTCTATAAATTGATTATTAGCGGGATATTTACCGTGATAAGGTTGTGGATAGTTCTATCACATTTGCGATGTGATTGTGATGTTCTCTATCAAATTTCCAGCCAGATTTATTCCTAAGTTTACCAAATTCATAAACGTATTATGTTGGTCTATGTTAGTTATTTGATTGGTCGATAGTACCAAATGTGTCATTGTACTCAAATTAATTTGATTCTAAAATTGTGGTGTGTGGCGATTGTAGTTAGCGGGTTGTAAGATAGGCTTAATTAGATGTGTCATATGGATATTCCTGTCTAGAACGCTAGGTTGCAGACTGTTTATTTTAATTCCTGATAAGTCTTTAGATAGAAAAAAGTCTTTGAATGCAGAAGCTTCCACGTCCATGATTCGGCAATTCCTGAGAGTAATTTTGGTGGCTATGATCACTCCTGACGTCACTCTGGGTCAGACCGCGCCTTTACGTAGAATGTAGTCATCAACACCTGCATTACAAAACACTTTTTTTTTTATAATCGGCACTCAAGTTTTTCACTTCCTTTCACTAGGAATATAATATTAAATAAAGATTGTATTATTCTCTTATTTATCTAGAGATGTGTCTTAAAAGGATATCATATAATTGTTTGAAAGTTAATAACATGGCATTAGCAGTAGGTTTGTTCCTCTTACCCGTAGCTACAGATCAATAGAACTACATAAATTTTACGTAAAAAGGACCGGAAAATAACGTAGGATAAGTACTTTTTAATCCGAAAAATGTTGATTAACAAAAGAAACCACAGGGCCTAGCTAGTACAAAAACAATTAAAAATCGTCTCTTGCGCTACCTATTAAAATACTTCATTATAATAATATTATATACTAGTAAACGTCTGTTTAGGCAAATTAGCTAGTACTAGTACAGGAAGGTACCAAAGGTACTAAAAACGTTTTAAAATAAACGTATATTGATAAATAACTTATTATATGGTATAATATAGATAGACTCTACTTGCAGTATCAATGTTTGCTCATTTGCTCTATACTATAGAGCTAGTACTGCATTGAATTGATACTGCGCACATGCACAAATAACTCTATATTTTGGCATAATGCAAAGTGGTAAAAAATTCCATATATCGTTGATAGGTGGCTCTATTTCAAACTGTTCACATTTAACCATAATGTCATTTATTTATCGAAAACTTTCAACACTTCAGTCGATCGGGAACAGAAGCTCTTAAGAGAAACGTGAAAATGTCAGCCAAGAGATCATCATCATTTCAGCCATAGGACGTCCACTGCTGGACATAGGCATATAACTCCAAAATCCATCGATCTCCAAAAGGGCCGGTTGGAAGCGGCCTGCATCCAGCGTCCTGCAGCCGAGAAATAGCCAAGGCCAACATACGTAAATCCATAAAGCACAAGCCGTCAAGGCTTGTATGGTACTTTTCTCAAACACTGTGTGGATATTCCCTTAAAAAATATTTTGGGGTAATTTTCGCATTTCATTAAAACTTGTCAGTCCACCAAACTTCAAATAAAAAACACTATGCCATAGTTTGTAATATGAGATAATCACTGAACACTACCAGAAAATATCAATTATTTATTTTCTGTAAATTCTAACTTATAGGTCCACTAAAAAGAGTTGAATGCTCTGTGCATTCAACTCTTTTTAGTGGAAAAATATATTCAAACCTATTTGCACACTTTTTATACGCTCCAAAGAGAATATAGGTGGTGGGACTTCCATAGAGAATATTTTTATGAAATGGGTGCGACTCCTATGTGCCTATAATGAAGTGAGATGCCCATATAGATAAGCTTATACGTTAGAGTAGGATAGAAAACTTAGAAGTTTGATTTCGCTCCCGTTTCATATATTCGAAATTTGTATTGAAGTTGCGCTAGTCAGCGCACAATATAATCTGCAGAGGATACAAAAATTTACCACCAATTACAATAGCAACGGCTGAGGTCATACATTCCAATTTTGGTGCTTGAAACTTGAAACCAATTGTTCTTCAATAAAAATACCTTAAAAAAAAACATTAAAATCCACAATATGAGAAAAATACATTCTAACAGTTCTTTAACTTACCTAAGTTTAAATGCTATTAAAACACTGTTTTAAACTATCACGGTTGTACACTAAAGTTATGTGACGTGACATGGTGGTGGTGGTCATGGTCCATGTAACTGCGCCGAAATATCGGGAGCTCGTTCTACAACCACGGTAAATATCCCGTAAATAATCATATAACTTTAAATGCTTATAATTAATGACTTACGCAGACATGAATTTGTACTACTTACTTTTAACTTTTCTCCGCACCTAATATTATTTTGTTTTATACTTCAGGGTCGAGTTGATACTCCTTTAATTGTATTATCGTACATTTCAATAAATAAATTATTATCAACTAATTCTCTATTACATGTGAATTTCTTTGTTGTGACACATACGGCATGTCGACCGTCATATTTATCACCATTATATTCTATCCCAAAAGATTTCATTTCTTTCAAAACATCATTCAAACAAGCACATTGCCAGGGATTATCGTCAATATAGAATTTGCTGATTCTTATTCCAGAATTCCTTAGTTGTGAGCAAAAGTAAACATCTAGATATGAAAATCTGTTATGAGACAGATTTAAATGTTGTATCGCAGTACCACGAAATGCATTTAAGGGAACATATTCCAACATGTTCTGTGATAAATCTACAGTTTCCAATTTGGCCAAGTTTCGGAATAATCCATCTGGTAATATTTTAAGTTTGTTGTCTCTCAGAATTATCACTTTTAAGTTTTTCAAATATATAAATACGTTGGGGGCGACATCTTCTATTAAATTTCCAGCTAGATTTAATATCTCTAGATTCTCCAAATTCATGAACGTTCTCGGTTGATCTATTTTAGTTATTTGATTGGTCGATAGTATCAAGTGTCTCATAGTCCTCAAATTGGCTTTCGTGGCAAATCGTGGAACATTTTTCAGGGAGCATCTGTCCATATTAAGTAAATCCAATTCTTGTAATCCATTCAGTAAGTTTTCCGGAGAGGCTGACATGTCATTTCTTGAGAAATCTAAAAGTGTAATTTTTCTAGTTTTGCCGAATATATACGGACTTAAGTCTTTGCCTATAAAGTCATTGTTCGATAGATCTAAGCGATCAAGTTTACGCAGGGCGACAAACACATCCGTTGGCAGCGAGTTAATTCTATTGCCCTTGAGATCTAGTACTTCTAAGTTAGGTTTCTGATCGAACAGCCTGGTAGGTAAGGTAGTTAACAGGTTGTGAGACAGGTTTAGATGTCTTACGTTGATGTTCCCATCTAAGACGCCTGGTTGCAGGCTGCTTATTTTATTATCTGATAGGTCTATGTGGTCTAGATAGAAAACACCTTCAAACGCACCAGCCTCCAATTCAGTGATACGGCAGTTACTGAGAGTGATTTTGGTGGCTTGGGTTGCTCCGGAGACGGCGCCTTTACGTAGAATGAAGTCTTCAGCGCCAGCGACGCAGACTATTTCACTTTCTTGGAATAATTGACATTCAAGATTAGCACACCCTTTCACCAGGAGTATGAATATTGTCAATGCAATTCCAAGATGCCTTGAAGGATCCATTCTGAAAATACATAAACATTTATTTTTAAATGTAATTGTTTTGTGTTTTTGTAATGTAATTTATTTGTTTTTTTTTTTTTTTTTTTTTAAACTATTCTCTTATTTACGTCCTCCGCTGTTTATTTAAAAAAAAAATCTTTTTTGTTCAGTTAATTGTCAGTCATTAAAGTTTTGAAAATGTTGCTAACGTTACTTAGGTAGTACTATGTAGGGTTACGCGGAAAGGGAAGGTAAAGAGTTCCATTATACTCATATTTTTACAACAACTTTTACTATGGTGCCAACCCAGAAATCGCGAAATATCAGCTGCTCCATACATTTTATCGAGTGAATGTACGTTTTACATGGAAGAGTTGATTTTTTTCTACGATTACAGAGTTGCTTCATTAAAAGTTGTTCATAATGATGGGTATTATGGACCCTTTTCGGCTTAGTATTCCCCTTCCACGTAGCCTAGAATAGGTACATATTGTAACAAATGTTCTTCAACAATTTTTTTGGGCAATTTATGAACTATGTACCTACAACGTAATAACTGCTATAAAAATAATTATGCATTCTAAGTAATTCTCTTTAATCTCCCGTAAACGATTATGGTAATACCTAAATACCATTAGGAGAACTAGGTACATAGATACTAAATTGTTCAATAATGAATTCGCAATATATAATAGGTACATATCATCATCATTTCAGCCATAGGACGTCCACTGCTGGACATAGGCCTCCCCATCGATCTCCAAAAGGGCCGGTTGGAAGCAGCCTGCATCCAGCGTTTCCCTGTGGTCTCTTTTAGGTCGTCTGTCCATCTTGTGGGTGGAAGTCCTACGCTGTGCTTACCGGTCCGTGGTCATATATAGGTATTAGGTACATATACTTAGTTGTAATAAATTGAAGAAAATTTGAACACTGTATTGAATAAGCCTAAGATATTTTATAGATGTGAAAGGTTATGGTTTAGATTAGAAAGATAACATAGTACCTAGTGACTGTAAAGAAACATCAATAACGAAAACAATTATTTTTTATTGTTCCGTATTCATTTATAATTATATTTTCTATTAAATCAATTGCCGTGCGTTAGTCTCGCAAAAACTCAAAAATGGCTTGACCGATTTGAAAATTTATATTTTTGTTTTGTTCGCCTCTGTACTGGGGTGGTTTAGAAAAACAATCATGAAAATTTGCTTTCCGGGCAAATTTGAACTCGAAAATTCGGGAAAAGTGAAAGTGCTTTGTTAAATCTGATTTTTATATGAACCATAACTTATTAAACAGGACAACGTTTGTCAGGTCAGCCAGTTTTAAATATATTTTCTGTGATCGGCTCTGCATGATCTAATTTGCTCCTGCTCATTTTTCTATCGGACAGCCAGAGTGAGCACGAAACGCTTTTTTCCCACTTTTATTGTGCGGTAACTGCTAGTCGATGGAAAGCGCTGCCCAAATGGGTGTTCCCCGTTCCCCGATAGTTACAATCTGGGTGACTTCAAATTACGAGTGAATCGGTTTGTTTTAGGCAAGCGTGCGAGACCGCATCATCGCTTAACATCAAGCTAGTTGGCGGCCAAAGGCAAGACTAATGTTATTTAAAAAAAAAGGTTTTTATAGAGTAGACGTAACAGTTGAGTGATGATAATTATTTGACTCGTTAACAAAATGTAAAGATCCTAATTACGATAGTCATCAAAAACAAATGGTGATAAACTGGTCACAATAATTTTATTGTAGGTAGGTAATGTTTCACGGTATAATTTGCATCGCCTAGGATGAGTAGGATGTAACACAATGATGTTTTACATTTAAAACAGTGTCCTAGGGGTTGATAAACAAATTTTTAATATAAAAGAACAGCCTGTGGGCCACCATGAAGCGGAAATGTAATGATTCGATTGAGTTTTTTTTTTTTTTTTTTTATGCCATAGGTGGCAAACAAGCAGACGGGCTGCCTGATGGTAAGCAGTCACCGTCGCCTATGGATACTTGTAACACCAGAGGCATCACAAATACGTTGCCGACCCTTTAGAACTCTATTAACTCGCCTTTTGAAGAACCCCATGTTGTAACTTCTCGGAAACACCGTAGAAGGTAGCTCATTCCACATTTTGCAGGTATGAGGCAAGAAGGATCGTGTGAATCGCACAGTGTGCGATTTCCACTGATCTATGATGTGTGGATGAGCCTTCAGGCGGTGGCGGCTAGTGCGATGGTAAAACCGCGACGCCGGCATCAGATCAAACAGTTCTTCAGAACACTCCCCGTTGTAAATGCGATAAAAGATACAAAGAGACCCGACGTCTCTGCGCATGCTGAGTGGCTCAAGGTGTTCAGCGAGCTTGGGATCGTTGACAATTCTGACAGCTCTACGCTGTAATGCATCGAGTGGGTCAAGCTGATACTTGGGTGCTCCATTCCATAGATGGGAGCAGTACTCCATGTGAGGTCGGACTTGCGCTTTGTAAAGCAAGAGTCTTTGTCTCGACGTGAAGTACCGCTTCGCCTTGTTGAGCACACCAAGTTTCTTAGATGCGAGCTTGGCCTTACTTGCGATGTGACCGCGGAACTGTACATTCGTAGAAATGTCGACTCCAAGGATTCCAATGCTTTCTGAAACCTTGAGGGGAGTGTTTTGAAAATGAGGAGCTACAACAAATGGGGCTTTTTTAGCGGTGAACGCGCAAACTTGCGTCTTTGTTGGGTTAAACTGAACCAGGTTCAGTTCACCCCAGACCGAGACCTGCTCAAGGGAGGTCTCGACTTCAGACAGAAGTTTACTCCTACTTTCTTCAACTACGGCATGAGGGTTGTTAGCACGACCGGTATACTGTGCATCGCCCGTGCTATCGTCCGCATAACAATGCATATTGCTCGAAAGCAACATGTCATTGATGTGGAGAAGGAAGAGCGTTGGCGATAACACAGAACCCTGTGGGACGCCAGCGTTGATAGGCATGCTGTCGGAGCAAGAACCGTCGACAACGACCTTAATACTCCGATCAGATAGGAAGCTGGCGACCCAAGTGCATAACCCCTCGGGAAGGCCGTAAGATGGTAGCTTGGATAAGAGTGCCCTATGCCAGACCCGATCAAAAGCTTTGGCTATATCCAAACTAACTGCAAGCGCCTCCCCTCTACTCTCAACGGCTTCAGCCCAGCGGTGAGTGAGGTATACCAGAAGATCACCAGCTGATCGGCCGTGACGAAAACCGTACTGGCGATCACTGATGAGCTGGTGTTTCTCCAGGTATCCGAGGAGCTGGGTGTTTACCACACGCTCCATCACCTTACAGAGTAGGGAGGTAATAGCAATGGGCCTGTAATTAGTCGGATCAGACCGATCTCCTTTTTTAGGAATCGGATGGACTAGGGCAGTCCTCCATGATGACGGCACACATCCAGTTGAATACGAAAGCAGGAAAAGACGCGTTAGGACCGGAGTCAACTCAGGAGCACAGGTTTTAAGGACGATAGCCGGAATGCCATCTGGCCCACTCGACTTACGCACATCAAGGGACATGAGTTCCTTCCGTACTGATCTCTGAGAGAAACGTACTTCAGGCATGGAACTCGCACACCGCGGAATGTTGGGTGATGTGGCGCCCCCGTCGTCGAGAGTCGAGTTTGAGGCAAAGAGAGTACCAAGGATATCGGCTTTCTCCTTTGCGCTATGGGCCAATGTGTCATCCGGCCTACGCAGGGCTGGTAGAGAGGACTGACAGAAGTTGCCTTCAGCAGCCTTGGCTAGTGACCAAAAAGCTCGACTTCCAGTTGGATATGACGCAAGTCGGTCGCCAATTCTGCTGATATGGGCTGCTTTGGCCTCGGCAATAATCCTTTTGCTGGACCTGGAGGCAGCATTAAGTTTTTTCTTCAAGGCGGAGGTGTCCGAGTTATGACTAGCAAGTGCTTCGGACCATGATTTAAAGGCGGTTCGCTTCAGGCTTGAAGCTTCCGCACAGGATTTGTTAAACCATGGGCGACTCCGCCCACCGACACGCACGACAGAACTTGGAATAAAACATTCCATTCCTTGAAGCACGACATCAGCGACGGAGTCAGCACAAGTGCCAACATCGTCTGAAGAAAAACAAATCCGCCTCCAGGGGTAGGATGCGTAGAACTCACGCAATCCGTCCCAGTCCGCTGACCGATAGTGCCAAACATTGCGCTTACCAGAAGGAACGGTACGAGCGCGATTAAAGAATGGCACTGAGGTATGGATGAGACAGTGATCAGAGCGACCAAGTGGCGCTTCGACCGAAACCTGGTAATGGTCAGGGCGTGAGGTCATGAAGAGGTCCAGCAAAGAAGGATCATGGCTCTCAACATCAGGAATTCTAGTAATTCCAGTGACTAGTTGAGAGAGGCCGTGAGCCAAGGCAAAATCAGATGCAGCACGACCCGCGTGATTAGTGGCTTTAGAGCCGAGCCACTCAGAATGGTGGGCATTGCAGTCACCAAGAACCACTAACTCTGCGGAAGTGTGCTGTTCTAAAGCTTTGTCAGCTCCTCTGGCAATGTGCTCGAATAAACGAGTTGTCTCCGCGTCCCCGCTATGTGACCTGTAGAGGCACGCGTAGATACGGGTTTGACCCCCAAAGTCTGTGCGAAGCCATAGAGTGGACAGGTCACAGTCTTCGAGGCCAGAGAGACGACGACAGCAAACATCTTCCCGAACGTAAACGCATACCCCGGCACGACGCATAAAGGTATGCTCGAGTTTGTACCCAGGGTATAAAAGGTAGGACGTTTCGGCAGGATTCGATATTTGAGTCTCCGTCAAGAAGAGCAGGGCGGGTTTCACAGATTCAAGGTGATGGTGAACCTCATTCAGATTAGCGTGAATACCCCGGATGTTACAAAAGTCCACTTGATAAATGGAGTCCGTAGCCGCTGAAGATACGTTCTTCTTATGTTTTCTGGCCATTAAAAAATTTGAATTTAAAGAATGATGATTCACTTCCGACAAAAAAAACCGAGGGGCAAAAAGTGCAAGAGCATAAGTGGAACTATAAGCAGCTTATGAAAACAGAGTAGTGACTGGTGGGCGTGGGGGACGGAAGGGCCCCCGGTCCCCCCTGGGAGCAACTGTCGGGATCCACTCCGGTCTCCTACTCCGGCACGACAGCTACTCCACAGGATTATGCGCCGGATGGTGGGACAGCCTCCCGGGGCGGAGGTTGGAAGTAATCCCCGGGTTCGGGTCCCTGTACTATCCCGCGGGCGGCCAGCGGTCAGCCGTTTCACCGGGTCTCCCTGGACCCCACAACCACCTTTCACATCTGTAAGCTGCAGCCGCTTTTTTTGTTCCACTCGGCCCTACGGTCTTCGTTAGTGTAGCACATCATCGGGGGGAGGGGGAACTGGTGCTTCCATAGTAGTGACGGAACACGATAACACAATTGTTATCATTTGGCGACACGCTTATATGGAAGGGTGGTAATAAGCCAGGCGGGTATCTGAAGAGGCCCTTCCACCATGTAGTGTTTAAGTGGAGTTGAAGCTCCGTCAGTACATGAACGAATTCAGATACTGACAGGGCTTGCAGGGGATGCGGCGAGCACGCCTCCACGCTTAACCCCCAAAAATTAGAGTTATGAGTTTAGGGCAACCCCGCTTTCTCTCTAACTTTAATTCACGGTCAATGTTTCATTTGCTCTACTCTGTTACTATGACTTGTTTAAAGTTATTTAATACATTTCGGTCATGAATACATTTTAAAAAAAGCTCTAATTTTGTGGTAAGACTGGCAAACAAGAAAATCACACACTTTGGTTATGGCCGTTTGGTGTTGGCAGACTTCATCATCATCATCATTTCAGCCGTAGGACGTCCACTGCTGGACATAGGCCTCCCCCATCGATCTCCAAAAGGGCCGGTTGGAAGCGGCCTGCATCCAGCGTTTCCCTGCGGTCTCTTTTAGGTCGTCTGTCCATCTTGTGGGTGGGTGGTGGCAGACTTGCCAGTGGACAATACAAATAATATAAAGCTGAACTCAAATAAACTCCAATAATAATAAGCCATTATTATAATATATACGAGTATAATAAACAAGCTATGTCAAGATATAAATGTGGTGTTATAAGGAGATAGCAATATCACAGTTTTCAGTTAGTTACCTACATTAAAGATTGTGAATAATGTTTTAATTGCATGGACAAAAATATTTATATTATTTTATACCTATTTGTGGTAAAACTTACAGCTCATAATCTTTAAAATTGATTAGATGACTGGCAAGTAAACAGTTTCTGTCAACAAACAAAAGAAACTTAACAAATTTTTAAAATATTGCGCAACGCAGAATTAATAGTTTGGCATTTTGAAGGAAATTTAAAAGTTGTTTATTTCGTCTTTTTCCTGCTTAAACTTGCCTAGTATATTTGCTGCCGTATTCAGAACCAAATCGTATAGTTTCGATGCGAGATATACTTTTTAAAAAATCAAAGAGGTTTTAAATCATGAATCTAAATATTCCGATTAGGTTCAGAATACAGCAGTTGTGCCGTTTTTTACATGGAATCGATCCTTATAACTTATGCTTGCTATAGTTAGAGAACCTACCGTCTCAAATTTTATAAATTACCTTTAGCTGATGTGAGATATTCCATCCCAAATACTTTACAAAATAAAAATCTGTCTTCAACACTTCACTTAACACGTACACATTATGTATTAAATAATAATAACTTTTCTTTATCAAAAAAAGCTGGTTCACATGCGCTTGAGCCGGTCTCGCGAGCATCAATGGATACTTTATGTATACTGGTATTTTTACGAACGGGTTTTCCTTGTTGCTTCTAAAACACGAAGATACACACTATTTATGGACATATTTGTCAATAATCTTGAACATAATACAGATTTTATTTTTTGATACAGTGATAAAGATTAATTCTTGGCGAGGCTGAAACTCTTCGCTTGAAAGGTAATGAACAAAGACTAGTACGGATATATCTTGTATTAAATAAGGCGTAGGAAGAGTATGAAAGCGTTAACAAAAACTGTGGAGCTTGTCCCTAGAGTTTAAAATCTGCGGGCAATGCAATGCGCTTGTCATATTAGATGTTAATTTCTTTATGGCCAGTAATTCATTGGAAACAATATTATTAAAAACTGCAAGAGTTTTCATACTTTTTTTTTGCATTGAAATATTAGAACTTTATCGGTACGGTAGGCAAGTATGCCCTGACCACTAACTCTTAAATGTAGGTATTTAGACAATAATTGGATTCATAAGCAAAAGGAATATACAATATAATTCATTTCAAAAATGTATCATAACATTGTACAATATAAAACAAGTATAATTCTTAGAAAAATATATTATATTTATCAGCTGAGGCCTGTCATGGAGCTTTAGTACATTAAAATGGATTTAATAGTTAACGTAACACCCAGTACCTATGCGTATAGGTTTTTGTATTAGATATACCTATTTCCACATTAATTTTATTCGCGGGTGCCCGGACTTTTATCAATGGGGCCAAAGCTAACAACGAGAGACCTTTTTGTATATATAAAAATAAACTTAACTGTGTAGATTTGGATGATGTTGGTAAAATTAACTATTGATGCTATGGGGTTATAAATAAACTGAGCTATTGAGGGGAACAACTTGTGGATAGGAGAATAGATAAAAAAGGAAAAGAAACAGCACCTGCCTCATGTAAAAAAACTATATTCATAATTAAGTATTCTCATACGATATATTGGATAGTAGCAATATGAATAACTCACTTATCTTCCTTTATTGTTATACATTTCAATAAAAAAGTCATTTGTGTCAATGGAAAGGAAACAACTTTGGTGAAGGCAAAGGAGTGATCCTTTGCCTTTTACACGTAAAATGTTTAGTAGTGACACAGACTGCATATGCGCCATTATATTTAACATTATTATACTTAACTCTGTAAGTCTTCATTTCTTTTAATATTTCATTCAAACACGCGCATTGCCAAGGATTATCATTAAAATAAAATTTGTTTAATATCACCCCGGAATTTCTTAGCTCTAAATTGAAATTTGCTTCGAGATAAGAGAATTTGTTGTGGGAAAGATTTAAATTCTTTATAGAAGTACCTCGAAACGCATTTACCGGTACATACTCTATTAAATTGTATGACAAATCAACATTTCCCATTGTTTTCAGATTTAAGAAAAGATTGTCTGGCACAGTCTTCAATCTGTTATTTCTTAATACCACCATCTTTAACTTTTTCAAAGATTTAAACATGTCAGCAGTAAGATCTTGTAAAACATTGTCTGCTAAATTCAATATTTCTAAATTGTCCAATTTCGCAAAGGTACCAGGTTGGTCGATCTTACTTATCTGATTAGTTGATAGCATTAGATGTTTCATCGTCTTCAAGTTAGGCCTCGTGGCGAACGACGGAACTTCTTTCAAAGAGCATCTGTCCAAATTCAGGAAATCTATGTTTATGAGGGACTGCAGTAAGAATTCCGGAGAATCAGACATATCATTTCTTGAAAAGTCCAAGAATCTTATTTCACGACAGTTCTTAAACAATTGTGGGTCCATGTTTTTTCCCAGAAGAGAGTTTCTTGATAAATCTAGATGTACTAATTTATGAAATGGGTCGAAAACGCCTCGCTCTAGTAAGTTAAGTTTATTCCCTTTAAGGTCGAGTAGTTCCAAGTTAGGCTTTTGATCGAATAGGCCTAGTGGGAAAGTGGTCAGAATGTTGTGAGACAGGTTTAAGTACGTCACTTGCTTGTTTTCATCCAGTACGCCAAGTTTTAGTCTTGCTATTCTATTTTCAGACAAGTCTATGTATCTCAGGTTTTCATCGTTTTTGAATGCTTCGTAATCCAGGTCGGTAATGCGACAGCCTCTCAGAGTGATTCCAGTAGTTTTATTATTGTCAGAGACTAGCCCTCTTTGTAGTACAAATTCATTGTCGCCGGCAGTGCAGACCACGTCTCTCTCTTGATATGTTTGACAATTCGGTTGTGCATACGCCGTGGTCAAAAGATTTAATACAGCATAGGAGACGATCTTTTTTAAAAGCTTCATCCTGGAAGGATAAAAAAATATTTTAAAGATTATAGAACAGCGCAGGTTTTCTCGCCTTGTTAACCTTTAACATTCCGTCTCATCACTAAGTATATATTTTTTTTAATATCGTAACGTATCGTAACGTATTATAATTAGAATTAAGTAGTTTGTTAATTTGTGACGTATTTATTAATTAATTGTAATAATTAAATTATATGTACCTATAAATAAATATTGACTTATACTGTTATAAAGAATAAATACACATCATCATAGATTATATATTCACATTATAATTTTTGTTTATTTTGTGCAATATATCGTAACTCAAATTTTTAATCAATCTACCTATTTAACTGCTGATATATGTATCCCTCAAAGTACGCCACTCAGCACTCAGCTTGATTCTTGGATTTTCGTTTCCATTCATTGAGTAAGTACACAGCAATGTTTTCAAATATCTCGCAGTGTAAGTACTTAGTTTTACTAGACTTGTCACATTTTTTTTTTATGACATTTGCCTTATTTAGAAACGTCAGTAAAGCTTATCTATGCTTAAAACTACTCTGTCAACTTTTTGCTGATGGAAATAATCACGCCCAATACAAGATAACGTAAATGTTATTTAATTGACGTTTCTAAGTTCTTACATCATAATAATAATGTATTTTAACTGTATTTAAATCTTATCAAGCGAGTTGACCCTGGTGTGCAAGTACCGTTCTTTTAGCGATCGTCAAATTGACAGTTGAGGTCGTCAAATTCGATAATATGCCATTTTTTCAGTACTCGCTGTGATCGATTCTATGGCATTTTAGCGAATTTGACGACCGATAAAGAACGTTACTTGCACTGCTGTTTCGACAAAAATAACTGTACTTATTAAATATATTCCTTAATTCACAATTGTATACACTAAAATCTTAATAATTAAACAAAATATTTAAAATCGTGTGTCCCTGGATTTGTGGGAGGACGATTGCAACTTGATTGATACCACTAATCCCCCCAAATAATCGTACTTAATGTAAAATTCAATTGGTTATTTACCTTTATCACTTATGCGTTATCTCTTTAAAACCACAGTAGGAATTTGTGAAATTACACTACAATATTTTTAATTTATCACAAACAAATATTTCTTATGCATATTAACGTTAACCAACGTCCAACTCTCGTGGCTCTGGGCCAGACTAGCGTGGGTAGAAGTCCGGGTTTTCCCACATGTACGTCCGTAACGTAACCCTTATCATAAAGCTGTTTTTATTATTATTTTCCTCGTTGCTTTATTTCATATCTTAACACTGCTCGGACACCTGCTTGTGACATTGTTTTAGTATAACACTGTTTTAAACTATTACAGTTGTTCACTACAGTTATATAATTACTATCGGGATATTTACCGTGATAAGATTGTGGATGATGCTCCCGATATTTCGGCGCAGTTACATGCGACCATGTTCACGGTAAGACTGACATGCATGTACCTGCGCCGAAATATCCGGACCTCCATCCACCCTACGGTATATATCCCGTTTATAATCATATAACTGTATTATTTGAGTATGTCTAAAGATTATGTGAAAATCGATAAAACTTCACGATTGTATCGTTCATAGGTATTTCTAATTCGATACTCTACTGCAAATAAATACCTCGTACTTCCAGTCGCTCACAAAAGATCAAAACAACGTTCAAATAGGCTAACCGACAGTGCAAAATTTTCTTTTCGTAGTAAAAAAGCATAAAGTTATAAGTCAAAACTCTGTTTTAAACTAACACGGTTGTTCACTACAGTTATATTAAAGGGATATTTACCATTATAACGAAATAACCCGTAAATAGAATAAAAAATAATAATTTAATAATATCCCGTTAATAATTATCTGTAGTAAAGTCAAAACTTTAATCAATGTAGTCTTTACCTCTATACAATTTAGTGATGTGAACAATAAAGAGTCAATCAATCAATATTATTAGCTTATTTATTTCCTTATTCTGTCATACATTTCAATGAATAAAGCATTTTCACTAATTTGTCTTTTACAAGCAAAAGTTGTTGTCGTAACACAGACTGAATTACCTCCATTGTATTTAACGCCGTTATACCGAACATTGTAAGTCTTTACTTCGTTTAATATTTCATTTAAACACGCGCACTGCCAAGGGTTATCATTAAAATAGAATTTGTTTAACTTCACTCCAGAATTTCTTAATTCCAAACAGAAATTGGCTGCAAGATAAGAGAATCTGTTGTGCGAAAAATTTAAATACTTAATAGAAGTTCCACGAAACGCATTCACAGGTATAAATTCTATTAAATTGTACGACAAATCCACATTGATCATTGCAATTAAATTTAAGAAAAGGCTATCAGGTATAGTCTTCAGTCTGTTGTTTCTTAAAATTACGACCTTTAACTTTTTTAAAGGTTTGAACACATCCATCGCAATGTTATGTATAATGTTTTCAGCTAGATTAAGTATCTCCAGATTGTCCAGATTTATAAAGGTCCCAGGTTGATCAATATTGCTTATTTCGTTACTTAATAAAATCAGTTGCTTCATTGTCTTCAAATTAGACTTCTTTACAAAAGATGGCACTTCTCCCAGAGAGCATTTTTCTAGATTTAAAATGTCAAGTTCTGTAAATGCATGCAACAAGTTATCCGGAGAGCCAGACATGTTATTTCTTGAAAAATCCATGAATCTTATTTTGGTACTTTTATCGAAAATGTATGGGTCGATATTTTTGCCTGTAAGCGCATTGCTTGAAAGGTCTACATGCACAAGTTTTTCTAAAAGATCAAATATTCCTAGTTCCAGAACATTAAGCCTGTTTGATTTAAGATCAAGCACTTCCAACTTTGGTTTTTGATCAAATAGTCCAAGAGGGAAAGAAGTCAACATGTTATGAGAAAGATTAAGATGTGTTACAAGGATGTTACCATCTAGTACTCCTAGTTCTAGTTTCTCAATTTTGTTAGTTGATAAGTCTATATATTTCAAGTTGTCGTCATTCTCAAATGCTTCGTAATCTAATTTGATGATGCGGCAGTTTTTCAAAGTGATTCTTGTAGTTCGGTTGTTATCAGAAACCAGGCCTCTTTGGAGAATGAAATCTTTGTCTCCTGCAGTGCAGGTTACATCGGTGTTCCCAATTGTTTGACAGCTCAGCTGAGAATTTACTGCTACCACAGTAATAAGTAGTCCAAGAATTTGAACACCATTAAAATGCTTTAAGGATTTCATTCTGAAAATTAAGAAATACATATGTCACTTTTTAACATAATTTCTTTTTTGTTTTATTTTAAGTTGTTTGTTTCTACGTGTCACAAAACAATCGTCCCTGCATAATATATGTAACTATCTGAACTAAATTCTGTGTGCGTTCAGTGTATATTGTATAGGTATCATGTATTGAAGCAAACATTTTTATTGTCAAAATGTTAATTGACCTCTATTTACATAATTTCCTTGCGTTGATAACAAATAACAAACCTATAGATAGACAATTAAGTGAGTTGTTTATATTAAAAAATAAGTGCCTCATTATCTTAGTATAATAATTATAGAAATACATACACCTAGGCATAAGTCAGTAACGTCAGGGTAAGCCCCCGATTCACCAGAAGCGCAGAATACAATGTTTAAATCATAAGACTATATAACTGTACTGTTAATATAAAACTGTCTGAAAGCACTCTCAAAGCTATATTGTAAAATTGGTCTCTTTACCTTTTGTCTTGTCTTTTATTGACTCCCAATGATAGTTATCACTTTCGTAAGATATAAGAACCAGATTCACTGCATTACTTTTGACGGAATACTATTTTTAAAGATTATTTGATGCAAAACAAAGTATCTTCAATGCGTGCAGCTACAATGTCATTGAGTCACTGCACAGGTCAAATTACAATGCACAAGCTTAGCAAGTTCTCCTGGTTGCTGTCAAAGTTAATAAGGCGTTATCTATAGACATGGTTTTACGCTAGCTCCTTAATTTTACTGCTAAGCAATTCTGCCCGCTAGTAGTGTAAAATCGTTTGTAGTAAAATAAAAATGTTTTTTTTTGTATTTCTATTTAATATTTCACTTCTGATTTTAGCCTCCTTTGACCTCAAGAACCTCCTTTGGCTTTTATCAGACGTTTATTAAATTTACTTGTAACTACAGATTTGCCACTTATACATAACGAACAATGTAAACAAATCGTCCAAGGCGATTTTAACCTACTTTTAATTGTAGTAGGTACTTATCGATTTGAATCTTTGCAAGTATACAGGGTTACGCGGAAAGGGTGTATTAAGCCGAAAGGGGTCCGCTGTACTCAGGGTTGTCACCTTTTTGAAAAAAGTCCGGACTATCGGTCGGCCATCTATGACGACGACGGGGGGGGGGGGGGGGTCAAAAATGCCTAAGTTCGTCCTTACGTAAGTACCTAATCAATGGCCCTCCAGTCGACGCGTATTTTTTTGTGAAGTGAGTCTGGACCAATGGAGCGATCTTAGATATTATGTGGGAGCAATCGTCGCATGTTATATAACTCGGGACAAAATTATAGGTTATCGGGACGCGGGACAGTAAATTATCATCAAAATCGGGACAGTCTCGGCAGAATCAGGACAGGTGGCAACCCTGGTTATACTAATCATTGTGAACAACTTTTAATACGGGAGCAAATCTGAAATCGTGAAAAAAATATCAGCTGTTCTATAGAAAACGGTCATTGACACTTGACAAAATGTATGACACAGCTGAATTTTTTTCGCGATTTCTGGATTGATCCCATAGTAAAAGTTGCTCATCATGATGAGTACTAAGGGACAACGTCACACGTGTCCTGTCCTGAACTTACTACCTATACCAACACTTATAATATAGTTAGGTTAGGTTGATCAGTAAACAGTTAAGTTTTGTTAAGCGAATTCCTAACACCTTCCCACATACTCCTACTCAGTAGTTCGACCTTGACCAAGTGAGCAGTACAGTGTACTTAACAACATATTTGCCTTTGGATTATGTCATTATGGCGTCTGTAACAGTTATTGTGCCTTACACTATGAGCTATGAGTAGACGGCCAAACTAATGAACTAAGTTATAATATAAACATTGTTTTAAGGTATGCCTAAATTACTAAAAGATTTAAGTAATTTTCGTGGTTTGTGTTCATTTAATGGTTATATTATTTTATATATTCCAATTCTGATTTACTACTGGGTATTTTTGTGGGCAGGAAATAAAATATCCAGCCAAAAACAGCACATTTATTAACGAAAATTACCTAATCAGTCACTTGTTTGTCATCGTTAGGAATTTCGTCTTTGGCGCACACGAGTTTATCTTCACTGACATCATCATTGGAAATAGCTTCATTATTTTTCTCACCAGGATCTGAGTGTTCTACATCTTCTGATGTGTTAAAATCGATTGAACTGTCTTTTAAATGAGATGTCCTTTCTTCAATGTTCATTGACGCATTTCTAGAAATATCCAATTCACTTTTGAGTCTCTGAATGGATTGAACCACTTCGTTCTGGAAGTTCATATTCAATTTGTAAAGCTGTTCCGAATGTTCCTTCTCTCTTCTGATTTCGTTCTTCATATGCGTGTCTTTAAACTTTTCAAACTCACTCATGATTCTCACTTTAGATTCGTAAACGTGTTGCACCATAGAGACAAGGCCAAACAATTTCTCAATAACTTTTTCTTTGACTTCCTTTGAAATATTAGGGTCTGATTCCAAGTCTGTTTTGGCGTCCAGAGCAAGATCATTCGCTGATGATGGAAACCCAAGAAAGGCTTTCGATCCATTAGAACCGTTACTCTTCGGTGTCGTATGTGGATTTTCAACTTTAAGCACTTTGTCTTTAGGTGCACTTTTGGACGTGAACGCGCCGTGTGTGACTACCTCTGTGAACACCCCCGAGCTAGGTTTGTTAGATTGATACTCCGCAGTTTTCTTGTTTACTTTCTGCACTAGTTCACTGTGTTTTTCTTTCTGCTTCTCAAAATTAGATTTTTGTAGCACTTCCTCGTGCACGACTTTTACTTCTTCTGAATCTTTCTGTTTAGTTTGA
This sequence comes from Agriopis aurantiaria, assembly GCA_914767915.1. Lineage (NCBI taxonomy): Eukaryota > Metazoa > Arthropoda > Insecta > Lepidoptera > Geometridae > Agriopis > Agriopis aurantiaria. The sequence goes on from OU612004.1 coordinate 7,701,111, forward strand.
AACGGGCTTCCCGCTCGCTTGCTAAAATTGGTGACGGCAAGTCTGGACATTTTTAGGGCACTGTCACATATAAGGAAATGAAAATTGTAGGTTACTGAACTGAATATTTTTTTCACTGGTTATTCTGTCCGGCCTGCGTGGCGTCGATTATAAAACTAAGTGGTGTGTTGATATCAAATATTGAATGAGTGGCCTCTACTGGCCAAGTGTGGGCTTAGCTCCTTAGTTTTGGTCTGTCAGTGCTTCCTAAGTGCGGCTATGAATTCGTTATGAGTTGCATAGCGGCGCATTTTATGCGCTCTGATACTCAATGCGCTTTACAATCTTATTGGAATATTGGACTTAGATTTATTACTTTTCAAACGACTTAAAAAAAAGGAGGTTACCAATTCAACTGTATTTTTTGTATCTATATTAAGTAGGTACATAATATATTATCTGATTGTGATCTGATTTACTGTGAAAAAAATCCATATCTCAAGGGTGGGTTCAACCAACCACTAGGATGAAAAATTTGGGGATGAATCCAGTTTATTGAACTTTCCTTGAAACCATTTTAGGGTTCCGTACCCAAAAGGTAAAAACGGGAAAAAAGGAAAAAACAAACAAATGAACACACACACGCGGGCACACACCACACACACATAATCTCTCTCTCTCTCTCTGCCACATTTATAATAGGTATGAAATGCTTGTCAAATATTATGTGCGTAAGATGCCATTCACCTTTGGAATTAATTACAAGCTGTAAACCAAAACCATATATAAATATTTGCCAAGAACATCTAGGAATTGAGACGTTAAATGTCCGTCACTGGAATTTAAGTTATGGTTCAGTACAAAATTACTATTAGCACCTGGTATGTAAAAAAATTCTAGTTACATGGATTTAATTTTATTACAACCCTATTGTGTACTACAATCTTGCCAACAACATGAAAACATGTGTTCAAATCGCGAAAGTTTAAAAATTACTAATCTTGCCAAGTTTGTCGTTTGTACGTATTACCACCGTTTTTACACTAGGGCAAATACAAAAATACGCAAAAAAACCGTTTGTTGTATGTTAAGTTTTAGGTTAGGATCTTAGACTTTTTTATTATTTCTTAGTTAATTCGCCGTAACCATAGCGAGTACTGATTAAATGACGTTTTATCGAATATAACGATCACAACTGTCAAATTTGACGATCGATAAAGAACGGTACATGCACTACTGATTCTTAGGTCCTGATGTGAAAACCTGGTTTGTAACGATTTCACAAGGGACTCATCGCCTATTCACTCATTAATATAATAATTGGAATCAATTGCAATCACTTTCACCCATACGGCACTGTCACTAAAATGGTCACCAGAATCAGTATGCCGACCGGCCGCCATGCCGGATCAATAATAGATATCGCCGTTACACACCACCAGGAATCTGTGTCACTTATAGGATCCAGCATATTGGATTAGTAGACATCCTCTCTCACTGAAAGAAGGCCTGTGTTGGAGCAATGGGAACATGATAGACATATAATAAAATTATAAAATAAATAAATATTCGGGACATTTTTGCACACACAGTCATCTGACCCCAAACTAAGCAAAGCTTGTGATATGGCTGCCAGAGACTGATAAACAATACATATATAAGTATTTTTTAACACCCAGGTATAGAACAAACACAAATGTAATAAGTGTTTGAAACTGGTGAAACGTTTAGACGGGACCTCTACAAAACTAAACTCCATTACATTAACACCTACAGATAAAACTAAATTAGTTTCGATAACCAGCCACGGTTTCCATTAAAAGCCATTACTTTGTCAATAGGGATGTGAAACGAAATTACAAATTGTACTGAAAAATCCCGAATTATGATTTTCCTATTTGTCTAATTAATTTAAACGAGCAATTCTTGTAAATCTATAAGTTTATTTAGCGTATCTTCGAATCGGCTCTTTCGATTTGTATAACATTCTGTATGAGATAAGGTTTTGCTTTATTAGTTTATCTATATAGTAAAAAAAACGTGCGAAGCTCGGTAGCCCAGGTATATTATAATATACAAAAGCAAAAAACAAGCTAACGGGCTGCCTGATGGTAAGCGTTCATCTGTAACACCAGGGTATCACAGATACGCTATTAACAGCCCTCCCTCCACAGTCATGTTGGATGAGCTTTCAGACGGTACGCGGTAGCGGCTATATTATAGCACAGACAAAAGCTATGATTATAGTGTTGATACGATGATATGTACGTCGACAAAATATTTAACATAATTTGCCCCTTCTTAAACGTAACACAAAAAATAAATATTCTTTTCATCCCCCCACCTCGCAAAGAGTATTTTTGTTCTTCGATATCTGAGTACAAAAGCCGTTTTTATCCGCTGGAGGATAAAGTAAAATTAAATTTAGAACATCGTGTGCACTAAGTTTGTGAATTCAAAACCTATTTACTTCTACCTCCATGGTGCCTGTGTCAGAGGCATTCACTCATGTGTCCCGTTCCCCCTTCTTCTTCAATGAAATACACAATAGACAAGTTACTCCGCATTTTATTAATAATAATTAATTTCCTGGCTCCAACCACTACAAGAATCGTTCATGGTCCTTCGAGCCGGATATGAACCAGCGACCTATGGAAAACAAGTGAAAAACCTAAAATGAGTTATTTTAGCGACGAGGAAGTTTATTTGACGCCAACAGAATTGACTGTTAATAATGCGCAATTTTTTTTTTCATTTAGTCATTTCCTCGCTGAGGTGGGATGAAAAGTTACGTGTTGCACTCAAGTGCAAAGATTTTTCACCTCGTGCTCTTTTGGTTCCCTCGCTATCGCTCAGGATTATAATTTTTTAATCACTAGCTATGCTCGTGTTTTAATTTTAGAATCCTTCGCTTGCTCGGTCATCAAAATTGAGCACGCGGTACAAAACGCAACTTTTCACTCTTGTATAACAAATAACTATTACAGTTTTTTTTCTTTTTTTTTCTTTTTATGTGTAAGTATTTTTTTTTTTTTTCGTTCTTTCTTTATTCTTATACACACTTTATTTAAATAACACACATAAACAACGTTTTACCCAAACGGTTGAACACCATACACGGCCGTTCAAACATAACTAAGTTCCTAATCCTAACTAAAAATATAGCATAAATAATATATTCGTAAAAGAACTTTAAAAATACGTACTACAAGACAGAAGGGCTGAAACCAAGGCAATAAATTATATACGAACATATAACTTTGAAAACTTGTACCTACAAGAAAAAGGGAGAGTTAGAAATCGGTCAGAGATCAATGTATCATCGGAGTAATCTCCGGATGGACAAGTTCAATGCTGTCGTTAGATGCGATTAGGTATGCAAAACAGCGCGTGCGCACGTCTGCTCCTCCATACGAAGCGTCTCGATGTTTCACGCACTGCCCCTCTCGGTCACACCTTCCTATCAACCAAGCGAAGGAGAAGGACAAAAAACTGGATCACGCCTCCGAATCAGGGATCGGTGTCACAAACAACAGAAAAGGCGCTTCCAAATGTCTGTGCCAGAAAGTCCGACACCCAAACAATATCATCACAACTTAAGCCTTTTTCAATCCATGGCATCGAGGAGGATTCGTATCAAATAGCTTTCCCTTACACTCGTCTCCAGCCCGCGACACAAGGTCGCAAGTCCACGCATGCCTCGTACTATGAAAGACAATGCGTTCCGGAACTGCACACCACGTGCTGAATTTGAAATAGCTGTATAAAAACAGCGGGGTCCTTGTCGGAACTATCACAATCCATCCATCCACCGGTCTATCAACATCAGGAGCACAATGGTGTCTAAAGTGTTGTGTTTATTTGCCCTCGCTCTCTTCGGGAGCGCAGTGGCCCAGCCAGCGAAAGCCGGGTTCTGGAAAGGAACCCCCATGGACGGCATGGTTGAAGAAATGAGGTCTGGCTGCGTCGAAGGATCTGACCCTGCCGCTTGCATCAAGTACAAGGTCATGTCTCTATTGGACTCTATCTTCAAAAAAGACTCATTCCAGGTAAAGAAATTTGCACCAATTGTAACCATTTTTCATATAATTAAACGTCAATTAATAGATCAATGTCTTCCAGATCTCAGACGCGGTGGAAGTGACCAAGAACGGAGCCGGCAATGACGTCACCGGCCGATCAAGCGGCGACTTTCTAGACAGCGTGGAGAGCTACATCCAGTCCCACGACGTGACCTTCCAGCTGCCCATTGCTGATACTAAAGTAACCGTTAGCCCAAGGAACCTGGACAACGATGAGCTGAGCCTGAACATTAAGTTTAACAAGGAAGGCGCCCGCTCTGTAGGTGAGGCTCGCAAGGCCAAGCTCAAGAAGATCATCGTCCCCATTCTGGTGTTCGTGCTCCTGAAGGCTATGACCCTCATCCCCCTGGCTATCGGCGTACTCGGTCTGAAGGCCTGGAACGCGCTGCAGCTATCCTTCTTCTCTTTCGTTGTGTCCGTTGCCCTGGCCATCTTCCAGCTCTGCAAGAAGGTGAGTTGAAACGCATTTTACTTGACTTTTGGCATGAGACTCCTATCAGTTTCACCCGTCTAACACCTCACCCTGCCACCAAGGCATTAACGGGGGTGGTTCAATGGACCTCATGAAAAAACCAAGTTATTGTCTGTCTATGTTCTTTGAGCACAAAAAACAACCGCACCCTGTTCTGGACTATAGCACACAACGATATGCACATAACGTTTTTCTTTCTCTTGTGGACTAACACCCAGTTTGACTATTTGTATGTCTAACGTTGTAGTTTACCCAGATCGCCGCCGACAACTCGCACCCGCAGATCTCTGCGCACGGACCCTGGGATGCAGCCTACGCTGCCACCCGCCGCCGGAGAGATGCCGAATCACAAGAGCAAGCCCAGGAGCTCGCTTACAACGCCTACCAATAAACACAAACTACCCTCAATTTTTAAGAAACCAAAACGACCTCCGACCCGATTTGAAATGAGAACCCCGTTTCGAAATTCGAACGGAAATAGACCAAAAATAACGGTTTCTCGCCGTGAACGTGTAAATACTATGTAATGCTACTTATTTATTTAAATCAATTTTGAATGCGAGATGGTGTGATTGTGATGAGTGACTGTTATTTATTTTTATTTTATAATAAATCATCGAAGAAATTATTCGTGGATTTTATTGTTACTTGCCTTATTTTCCCGACACCTACAAACAACAATTAGGTAAATAATACAGCTATGAATACACTAAGCATTTTATCGAACGCGTAGCAGTAAAAAAAATTACATATCGTTATTTATTTTCACATCTATTGACTCTACTAGAAAAATTATTGCTTTTTGCCACGCTTTTTTTTGCCATTTAATACTTAAACCCCTGAATACTTATTACAATTATATCCTAAAAAACTAACATGCTAAACTATTATAAGTATGTATTATTCATTCGGTTTCTAGACAAATAAGCCGAGTGAAAATCTAATTATAAAAAAATATTTAGGCCACAGGATACAAATATCACTTTCCAAGGGAATGAGGTTAGTGAAAATAGCATAGGCTAAAAATGTACTCTACAACAAAATAGGAAGTGTCAAAGTGATTTAAAAATAAACCACTTTCTTTGTTACATTTAATTCTGATCAAGTATCAGCTTTCTATAAAAGCTATCAGTGTTACAAGCACGTCCGCCGCTTCACGCCAAGTTCCACTGGAATGGCGGAAAAGTGATTCTAATTTACACCTGGTACAGATAATACAGCTTTTCTAAGAGGCCTCTGGCCAAATAGGCGTGTGTTCTGTTTTTATTACCTCATAAAAAAGCGGATCATAAATAGAGCCCCAAATCAAGGAAAACAAAATTAAAATTTGTTCGAAAATAAATAAGTTATAAGTATTTATTTTTATGCTAGACTAGAGCGCTCTATAGCAAGGTATGACGTCAATTGCCCTTGCGCGCGCCATACAAATGCTATTACTAACACAAGCTTTGCGGGAAAGGGACAGAGCATCTCAATCCTCACCAAAACATTAAACGCTTTTATATAAGAAATGTATAAGCGAATTTAAATTATTTTTTCAGTATGTGAATTGTATTAAATTATATCTTTCACTAAGCCTGCTATTTATAATAAATGAAATACCAATCAATAAGCCTGTTATGATCAGCCTATTATTTCTTTTTTTTTACATTTAGAATCGCAATTTATTCAATAAAAATTATAAGTAATAAAAACTATCTTAAATATAAATTTATAACTAAAACTAATCTAACAAGCCGCTACCAGTGGCCAGCGTTCCCAAAATGCTGGCAGCATTGCCACATTGTATGGCAATGCTTAATCTTTGGACAAAATAAAGTCCAGCATTTTGGTCACGAGTTGCTTCAACCAGTCGCCCTGATAATTCTATTATTACTTATAATGAGGTATTTGAAATTGTTTCAAGTAATAAATACCCCATTTTCTTTGAGGAATGAAATTTTGATAATCACAGATGAATTATGATGTCATCTCATTAAATAAATCGAATATTACTCTTAGGCACGTGAAGCAGCAGATTTTTAGGGTTCCATACACAAAAGGGTGTCAACGGAACTTTATTACTAAGCCTACACTGTCTGTCTATATCTGTCCTTGTTTTTCTGACAACTTTGTTTGTCTGACCTTTTACCGGCTATATTTTTTTAACCATAATATATTGCCATATGTTTTTTTTTTTAGTATATGTAACGTTACGGCGTATTCCCCACAAAATAAAATCAAAAAGTAAAAAATATAGGGGGTCCCCATACAACAAACGTATTTAAACGTGTTTTTGTTTTTGCTCTACGTTCGCGCTAAAGATATCGAGCGGAATGAAAGAAAACACATTTTTGGTGTAGAACCCTCGGTGCGCGAGTCTGAGTTGCAGTTGGCCAGTGTTTAATTATAGGTATGACACATAGCAAGCACATTCAGCATCAATGTTTACCATTTTGTGCCATGAGAGAAATTAGAATTATGAAAATATTAAAGCACGGTTCTGTGGACGTGATAAGACTTCCAGAAGAATCCTAAATTTGGCTGTCCTATTTCTGTAGTGTCCTTAGTAAATTAAATAAAGTTACTGTTTAGGTAAAGCCAAAAAGGTAAGTAAAAAGAATATCTAATGGCACCTAAACAGTAAACATATCATCACCCTTCTTCGATTTACATCAAGCGAGGAGGTGGTCAAACGCAAACTTGTTTTTAAAATCAATAAAAACATTATTAAACTTTGTAACCCTTCAAACGTAAATAGGACTACTTAACTACCTATCCCAAAGATGTCTTAGATGAAATTATCTAATCGGAATGTAAGCTCCGATGTATGACAACGAAGACAACTATACAAGAATCGCTATCCGTATAACCGATGTTCTACAAACCAGTCACGCGTTCTTCTGTCTCCACACTCTTGTATTACTACAACACTATCGAGCCGAATTAGCAATTCGACGACTAATTAGAAAACTTGACAATGACATCAGCGGCAAGCAAATTACCTAATTGGAGATTACATACACCTTGGCTGGCAGTGTTTCAAACGATTTAGCGGAAGCGAAACATCCAGAAGAGCAACTTTTAATACTAACTGCTGGACCTGCAGTTGTAATTTTTCATTCTTTTCTCACCTCATCTTTTATTATCTAAGATGGTTCATCATTATCATCGAACGCATCGTTAAACAGGAAACATTGTAATAACAGTGAAGAGCAATGGGCTGAATGTGCTGTCAATGATGATGATGATGATGATGACGACGATGACTTTCCACCCACCACTGCCACTGCTGAGTATGTTGACCTCAGTGTTTCAAGATGGATCTAACGCTACTCAAAACAATACAACATTTACAATCATGTTAGTCACTCGATTTAAAATCAAGAAATCTAAAACAAGTGGATATAGAGCCAACTTAAAATAGGGGTTTTAACAATTATTGTATTAGATGCATGCAGGAGGATGGAGCTTTTTACGTACGAGAACATAGCTGGTAAAATGACATACAAACTTGCCATGAAGATATGGGTTATCGCAACAAGAAGCTTATTTTCAAAGTGACTGGACTGGACTGGAAATGTAGTGTAAAAAATCAGATCTATACGGCTATAATTATATCATAAATTATAAATAATGGGCCCAATATCGTGCCCTGTGGCAGTCCTCATTAGAATGCAACAGGACGCCCCAGGATGCGTATGACAGCAGCTGCTCGGCATACTATTCTTACCCTGCTGACCCACTGGGTCCACATTAGCACGGATTCATAACCATAACTACTGTTTATGAGTACCCGTAAGGCTACAACTATTGGACTCTTCTAGTACACCCCATTCAAAAGCCTTTGAAAAATCTATTTAATTTCGTCATCCTTTTATAAACTTTATATCTAAATAGTAATACAGTTGAGAATGTTATAAATGTGTTTTGTAGTTGTTAAAGGTTAATTTGTCTATTTATATTGCCGAAGAGGTGTCTAAAAGAGGAGCATTTAGGTGAAATTTTGGTATGTCCGTCACGGACGGTGGCGCTCTGTTATGTGTAGATTGTTACCTAATAAGGATGATTTGAGGTTGTAAGTATGGTGGTACATTTTACAATTTTTAAACAACTTAGTACGTATCATGTACCAAGCCTACTTTAATGTTATTCATACACATAGGTACTAGTTGTTCCCATTTGTGAAACTAACTATATATTTCCTGACCTTGATAATTCGATATGGAGTAATGATGGAAGGGAAGGCAAATTGGCAGTGACTGAAGAAAAAGCTCAAAGTTCGGCGGGCTATGTGGTGTACCTTGAAAGAGTACTATTTCTAATAGGGCTATTAGTTATATATATAATTATATTATATAATTTCTATTATTATTCACTACTAGGCCGAAAAGAACTGACCGATGCATGACAGATGCATCAATAGGAATAGTAAAAATTCTTTGAAAAATTATGGCAATTATTTAATAATTATGATTGACCTTTATTGACTCCTATTGATATCATCGTTGGCATTATATTGAGCTCCATGTCCATGTTATTACGAAAAAACCTGCCTAAAGCTAAATATTAACAATGACATTAAGTTTTAGTTTTTTTAAGAGTTACGGCAACCCACATTATGATATTCTGCTACTCATATTCAAAATATTTTATATAACACAACTAAAAATCCATTGGGTTAGTACAAACACAACTTAATACTATTGTTAGATAAGAAATATAAAAATTAACCAACCAACGCAACGTCAATGCGTATATAAATTACGACATCTTAAATCTTTTTAAATAAATACCTACCGTTAAAAAACAAAAATATTCAAAATGGCATCTTAAAATTGTCTATCCATTTGTAGAAAATAACATAAAAATGATTGATAAAAAATATATTATATAAACTATAACTAACTCTGCATTCTGGATACGCTGCCAACTGGTAGTTGAGATTTGGATTGTCTTTAGACCTCCAACGGTCTATGGGCTATGGGCAGTCTAACTGTATTTGTAGTGTTAGTATTAGCTTGTATTTTGTTTAGTTAATAAAGGCACTTGCCCGCAGTTAACTTACTCTAACTTACCTACGGTAATCTGATGAATGAAATAGTATTTAGAGAATTCGACAGGCAACACTAGAGACAGCAGGCAGCTTAGAGTGGTTTTGGCGCCAACGTGGAAAAAAACATGTCGGCTCGTTGGATTATTTTCCTAAACTTGTGTATTTTCGAGTGTTAATGTGTACTAAATGGTGAATTATTATTCATTAAGTGCTCGTAAACGTGCTCGAGTGTGGGCAGGGATATAACGAGGTGAAACGTGTCTTTTCGTGTTATTTCCAAAACTCCATAGGAGCCTCTTGTAAAGTCTCCACCACTTTACAGGGGCATGAGTTCGACTTGACCGTGACTTACTTAGCTTGACTCTGACTATGACTTGTTTGACGCTATTAAGACAAAGTAAACTGTTTAATATTACGAGTAAAGGACATTGAATCCACGCTCATGAAGAATTTAACAAAAAAAAAAAAAAAAGCAGCTTAGTGTTTCTTTAAACATAAACATAAATAGTACAAATTAAGTAAATACCTCCAGTTATTCTATTCATAAGTTCAAAAGATAAATTCACCGACGACACAACGGAAGTGAAAAACATTTCACAATCCGGACACAAGCGCGGGTAGATGCAAATTGAAGCGCGTCGCGCATGCGCAATTCATCACAACCCTTATTGCATAATGGACATTCGGCAAAGTGAACTCTTTACGAAAACAGAGCAGGTTTCACTTTCTAGGCAAAATGTATCGTTTACGTAATCGAAAACAATGTAGTAGATAGATATTAAATGTTTGTACGAGTATGTCTAATGAAATTTGTGGTAAATACTTCTCGAACGTGTATTTTTCTTTATACGTGTGTAACATAAAGGTGTGTTGCATGCTTAAGAGTGTTGATCTACTCATCAAACAGCTTGTAGAACACGAGATTGCTAAATTCGAAAAGGAAAAATATTGCGTCGTCACAGAAATAATCACGACAAATATAATTTGTTTTCTACAAGTTGTTCACTTAGATGGGTAGATACCTCCTTCAAGTATGTAACACACTTTTATGTTACACCCTTTTACATAACTCTATGTATACTATAGTCTACTATCTTAACTATCTATCAGCCTAATGGATAGCTTAATTACGTTACTATTTTATTCTGTGACGGATTTACTACATATAAGTCTGTGATGTAGTCTCTAAGCGTCGGTAGAGTTCAGGGAGCGGTGGGCGCCGCCATTTTGGTAACTGGATTTTCAGCCGCATACAGATTAACATCTGATTTTGACCCGGTAAATTAAAAAAGTATAGCTATTTTAACTGACTTCAAAAAAGTTATCAATTCGGTTGTATTTTATTTTACTAACCGACTTCGAAAAGGGAAAAAGGTTCTCAATTCGGCCCGTATGTATATATTTTTATGTATGTAGTACAGCGATTACGCTGTAAACCAATATGCATGTTTCTTTTTTTTTTGTCATATAGAAGTAATCCGCGAGGTGGTCCCACAAAATTTTCATTATTAGAGTTCAGTAGTTTTTAAACCAGCTCAAATAATATTGATTTTTGCTACAGTGCCTACGAATTTCGCTACAACAAATCACTACAATACATTTGTTTTTTCTTTTGTTCAAGTCAAAACAAAGAGGTAGGTATTCATGCATGGATGTATAATCGTATCTATAAATAAACTAGTATTTCGCCCCGAACAGAGTTAAAGAAGGTTTTAATCATTCCACTATCATGGGTGATTCACTAAAACATCTAAAATAAATAATCTTAAAACAAACGACTTCAGAAAACCACAAAACACAAACATTATAAGTTAATATGCCACTATAAAGAACAAAATAATGTTTTTACACGGATGTTGAAGTAGGGCCGAAAAAAACCAAAATAAAATTTGAATTATTTATATCTAAGTTTGATAATAAAATATAGTTCCCACCCGACTTCAAAAGCCGTGTAAAAATATCATTTTGTTCTTTGTGGTGGCATTATTAACTTAGAATGTTTGTTTTGTGGTTGTTAGAAGTGGTTTTTTTTAATAGATGATTTATGTTTGTTGTCCCAGAACTCAGAAAATTTGTTTTTTATTTGTAAGTATTACTGGTATTGCTTACAGATTGGTCCCATAGATATGTCATCAAAATCGGTTTAGTAGTTGGCTTTTACATCAAAATGACTGGAAACTTCCTTTACTTGGATAATATTGTCATCCAAGTAACCGAAATTGCCTATTTTACTAGTTTTGAAGTCGCTTTTATAAATTGATAATTAATCTTCTATCGGATGCTACAGCGCTTTGAACAATAAATCAATGATCAAGTTGGTATTCGATTCTATTGCTATGCAAGGGTGCTCTTTATATCTACGCCTGCATACATGTTAATTTAGTTTTCTTCATTTCTTGTGTAATCGTTATTTGATTTAGTTCGTTATCAAATTCAATTGTTTTTGTTTCTGTTGATTTTAGGTTTGTTAGAGGTAATTCATATTAGAAAAAGGAATCATCAAAAACAATTCTATATTGGCGGAGTAACCGCGTAACAAACATACAAAAAAAAAATACACACCATAATTATGGGGTAGACCATAATACATGGAATGAGAAAAAAATACCAGATTTTGTTAACTCAGCCAAAATCAAATCTTCTTCAGTTGGTCTTTTATGATTTAGTTACCCACCAGTGCAGTATACAATATATGACGAAATGATGAGGAAGAAAAATCTTAAGGTATGGCCGTCACCAGTTTACTAACAGATAATTTACACAGTAATTGTTTTTCGTCTCAGTTTTGTTTGTTTACAATACTATGATTATTGTTTTAAATTACAGACAAATCATATATTATTATATTATAGAGATTATGATATTATAGAGCCGAAATGCACTCACTCTCACCATCAGGACTTTCAAATGAAAATAAATAGTTTGCCAGGTATGAAAGGCATCAGGATGCGCGGCACGCTCGTCCACCGCGTGCCTTGCCGCCCAAAGGATCACGTATAAATACCAAGCCCATTGAAAAATTAAATCATTGTTGCTCCATTAACCGGCCGCGCCAAACGTCTAATTAATCAAATCTAATGACAAAGTGAAAAATCGAAAAATGAAGTGCCTGTGTCTCCTCCTGGCTTCGGTCGCCCTCGTGCACGGTTACGCTATCAAGGACAATGAAATTCAGACGGCCAGATTAAGGACAAGTGATGACTTACTGGACAGTGTTATCAGTGACTGTTTCGAGGCTGACTCCCCCATGTCGTGCCTTAAAGTGAAAGTTCTCTCCTTCCTGGATACGAAGCTGGAAGTGAGTTCGGAGTCAGCGCGGGCGATGGATGACCAGCACATCGACAAAGTGATCTTTGACCGTGTGGCGAGGATCCTCAACACCAACGAGTTCAGGTTCCAGATGCCTGAGTTCCTGTTCCAGAGCGCTGAAGTGTCCTACAGGGCCGACAAGGGCTTGGATGTTGAATTCCCCGAAACGGAAAACAAAAATGGCGAAGGTAAAATCCCTATCACAAAAAAGTTGAGACATCTAAAAACAAAATTCTATTAACTATTCATTGGTTTCAGCTCGTGGCATCTTGAAGAAGAAGCTGCTGCTGCCAGTTCTGCTGCTGTTGAAGCTGAAGATGAAGGCGCTGATGCCTATCCTAGTCTCCATCATTGGCATCAAGGCCATCAAGGCTCTCGTCCTCAGCAAGTTGGCCATCACTCTCGTCCTTGGCTTCCTGATTTACAACCTGGTGTTGAAGAAATCAGGTAAGGAACATAACATTTCATTTATTTTTTTCATTTTTATTTTATTTCATAAGGTCGATTGAGGTAGCTATGAACGAAGATTTATGGAAGAAAGTGGGGGAAACCTTTGCCCATTAGCACTTATAGTGGGAAAGTATATGTAAAAAAGTCGCTTACATAGAGGCATTCTATACTTCTATGCTATACTATATTCTATACTTTGGAGCTTTTCAAATAAGATACACTTTATTATGGCAACTCTCTCTAAGAGGTGGGTCTTTGTTCAGCAGTGGACGTTTACTGGCTGATGATGTGTGTGATAGAATACCTGATAAAGAATAGACCTTCAAAAAACACATGACTGTTTAAATCAGACTAATCTTAGTACCTTAGTCTCCTACTTCTTATTTGAAGCTTGCTTTTGTAGGTGGAGTCACCTCCAGCTTTCTGTCAACGACCATCAGCCTAAAGGTTCTAAAAAAAATTAGAACCTACATTAAAATAAATGTTTTTCAGGCATGCCAATGATGATGGCCCCGACTGACGCACCGCCCGCGCCACAATACGGCCCTCCTGCCAACCAGTATGGACCTCCATCCACCCCTGCAGCTCCTCAGGACTCTTACGGCGCCCCTCAATGGGAGCCATCCAGCTCCGGCCCATACGCGCGTGTCTGGGACCCTAGTCAACTCGCCTACAGCTCATACTTCCCTGGTGATTCAGGCTCATCAGCTGCCTCCGACCAGTCTCCTAGCTACTCCAGCGTCGCATCAGTCTCATCGTCTTCCTCATCTTCACCATAAACCACCGATATAATAAATACCTCATAATGTAAATATTAACGCACTGCTGTACAAAGTACACGAGAGCACAAACGAAACGGCTAGAGTCTAGATAGAACTAGTTATTTATTGACGATTATTTATTTTTATTTATTGAACACAAATAAAGAAATGCTGGTTTTCAATTACTTTATTAATACCCATAGAATTAGGTAGAAAAATAAGATGACCTAAGTGGAATGTTCTCTTACTTATGAGAAGGTAATCGAGATCAATCTCAAAACAATAACGCCAAATTAAAAACTACCTTTATGCTTCGACCGAAATTTTTATTTTGGTCAAAGCCTTTATGAGCCTCAAATTGAAATATTAACAAAAAAGTAGTTTGTGACTTGGTTTGTTTGAGGTTATCTTTGGAACTGCTAAGGCGATTCTGAAAATTATTTCACTAATAGGAAGCTTTACTATCACTGAGTTACATAGACTGTACACAACGCGAGCGAAGCCGTGGGCAAAAGCTAATGCAATATAAGTTAGTAATACTTAGATTAAGAATAGCGAAACACGAGCGAATACGAGAGTTTACTAACAAAACAAGACGTTAATTCAAAATTAGTCAATGGAACAGACCATGCCTTGAAGGCTATCAAGCCAAACACTTCCAGCGATTTTTGAGCATAGCCACAGAACATAAAGTACTAACGTAACCCAAATAAGGCTGCTACCACTGACGTCACCGAGGAATACAAAGGAAGAGAAACCTATTTTCCATTTCAAATAATCCATTTCTAATTCTAAAAACGTAAAGGCATAATGATTACGAGCAACTACTATTAGACAGATTAACCGGACACCTGGCTTTATACTACTTCCTGCACATAAATCCTTAGGGCTTTCACCCCTTATCGGTCCCGGAAGATTAAACTTTCACTCATATAAAAGGTATGTCCTAAAGAACAATAGTTTCATAAATATTTGCATTGGACGTGACTTTATTGTCACTTGCGATGAAAGTAGGTGGTCCTGACCTGGTGGGGAAAATATTTGTATCCTTTTATGATTGGTGAAAAGGATTGTGAACGAACAGAATTTGAGTTTGGGACTGATTTACGTATGAAATCGAAATGAGTAATATGGGTGAGTTTTTTTGTCCCTGCACAGGGGCCATCCGCCCAACTTACGCGGTCTCAGACTAACGTTAAAACAGCGCACTTCGAAAAATCACGCGAATCCATACGGATTGTGGTCGCAACTTTTTTCATCACCTAAATTGGATTGCTTAAAACAGCTAGGCTTAAGGCCCCAGGATTGGCTGGGTCAGAAAACAAGGCGCGTTTTATCCCTTCGGTTAATTCTAGGTACTTATAGATTCTAAACAAACCCTGGGGCCTTCGGGCCAACTCTTTACGCGGTATCGAATCAGTGCTAAAACAACGCAGTTCGGTAAATCACGCAAACGTGAACCTTAACGCCCCGTGATACAGTTTGCGGTCGCGCAACTTTTTAATTACCTAAACAGAAACCTTCCTAACAACCGACCCTTTTGGAGATCAATGGGGAGGCCTATGTCCAGCAGTGGACGTCCTATAGCTGCAATGTTGAAACAGAAACGCTGCGTAAGGTACCAGGGTAGATAAGCTGCGTAAGGTACAAGTTGAGTAGATGAGATAATAATATGGTTACCGCTCTTAGGCTGCGTTCTGGACACACTCTAACAAAGAAATTTGCATTTTTATTTTCCTGACTGACCACTCAAGGGTCCATATCCTGACTACCCCGACTGTGAAGTCGTAAAGGACACTTACCACATATTGATGGTGTGAACGGAACGACGCCTTTCGAAGAACTAGGCATACATATGGTCTATCCATTATCGGACAGAGCCAGGTTACTTTAAACACTAAGGCTTGGTTGCACCATAGTAGTAGTTAAAGTTAAGGTTTATGACAAATTTGCCAATAACATTAACGCTGACTTTAGCAATTACTGCGAAATGCGTTGCACCAGCGTATTCACTAGCATAATTAAAGTTACCAGGGTTGCAAGTCAAATGAGACCTTATTTACTCCAGATGCATAGCTGGAATCATATTTTATGCGACTGACAAATATTTTAAATAAACAATAGCGAAGCGTGGGCAGTTACGGTTAACAGTTAAGTTATGACGTCATTTAACAATTGTCAGATGGTGCAACAAATTTTTGGCCTAACCGGTACATTAACTGAATTGTTAAAGCTAAAGTAAAATGGTGCAACCCACCCTTAGTAGACATTAATGTGTCTTTCATTAAAAAAAAAATGTGGTTCAGTGAATTCAGTGATTTATTGTTTGTATTTACAAGAATAGTGTTGTCGGTAACGATAAAAAAACTACTCACAGAATCCAGATGCTTCTCGATGCTTGAATTTTTAGAAGATGGTGCATGACTTAATTATTTTGACTGGCTCATCTCCTGAAACAAAATCGTGGTTCAGAATTGTATAACTTTGTTAGATGCGTGTAATGTTCTCAAAAAATACTAACGCATCGATTATTTTTTGGATCCCTTCCAAAAATCATTGAGTATAGGAACTCTTTCTTTAGAAAAGTGTAAAAACTTTTTCTTAAGAAAAGTGTAGGAATTCTTTCCAGAAGTCATTAATTTGATCTGAGCCACAGATATACACAACCAGATCGGCAATATATTTTAGTGAAAGAGACAACTTGATATGGCTCAGCACAAGTACGAAAAGGACATAAATAGAATTTGTTGTCCTTATCGGCGTGACCTGTTTTTGGTACCTCAAGTGTCAAAATCTGTAATAATCAGTGACAAACAAAACGGGTCTGAATTATATTTATTGCCTTTTTTTGGTGATTTAATGTGATAAATGCGTGTTTCCTCTGAGAAATAATTGTAAAAGATATTTTACAATGGTTGGTTGTAGCATTTTGGGCTGCAAGAAGCGCAGTGAGCGAAAATACGATGATGAGCGAGAGGCACTGAGCTAGCCACGCTCATTGAAAATCTATAGGTAGTAGATCTGTGATCTGAGCCAGAAGTAAAGAAATCGTTAACATTTTCTGCGTTTTTTTTTTAAATCGCGAGTAAGTCCTCTTTTGGCCACCATTCTATTTCAAAGCCTATAACAAGGACGTCTCATAAAACCTAATGGAAAACGTTCTTGGCTTATAACGGATCATTCTCGATAGATCCAAAGCTAAGACCCATAATGGATCTATAGAGAATTTTTTTTCTCTTTAGATCCAATTTTAAAATTATGGATCTATCGAGAACTTTTTTTCTCACTAGATCTATTAGTAGTTCCTCGATGGATCTATTGAGATTTTCGATTTTTAATTCTAGTTGGATCCCATTTTGAAAGTATGGAGCTATTGAAAACTTTCTTTATCATTAGATCCATTGGTCAGATTTATATGTTTTGTAATCACAACCAATGATTTTTCAGTTGGAAATGAATTATGATCTTTAGCTTAGAAATAGAAAAGTCTAACTAAAAGTATTACTTATAAAAAAAATACATTTATCTTTCATTCTCTTTATTTAATAACTTGGTTAATACAATATCTGGTGAACAGTGATAGTGTTACGTTATATAAGTATTTTGTTATACAATAAGTGGAAAAGTGGAAAAATACCTTTCAAAAGGCTTACAAGATTCATAAGGTCCTATTATTGTCTCACTTGTGTCGGGTTTGATATCTAATTTCTATGTAGAAGTTTGGAAGTGGTAGGTTTTATCAGAAAGTTATTGCAAAAGTACTTGTTAGAAAAGTTTATATTTATTGTTATAATTATAAAATTCGACGACCGGTGAGAAAAGTAATATCTCTCTGTCAGCTTTGGGCATGTAGCAAGAGTTAAAGATGTCGCCACCAACGCTTAAAAAGCAAAAAGACAATTCAAGAATTTAGAGGCCGCCGAAAGCGACCAAGGAGCGAAGAACTCGATGGCCAGCAATGGACGCATTTACCCAGATCTTTACTTAGGTTCGAATCGTGACGGTCGTCAAATTCTTTATGGTCTATTATAACATTTAGTAGTAAATTCTAAAGTGTGTACACTTCAATATAAAATTAAGTGTGTATTTCATTGAGAGGGAGTAAATGTAACATATTTCTTACACACCCGAGCGAATGCGCTTTAACCAAAAAGGTATAATAGACCTTTTCAGATAAGGCGCATCCGCTCGCGTAATTTTTACACATTTCATTAAAACGTCCCTACTAGACAAATTTTCAGACACTACTCGACCGATTTTGATGATATTTAATATGAAAATACGAAGTTCCGATATGATTTACTTTAAAAAAAACTCTCGTATTTTTCAAGGAAAAAATCTTTAAAATCGGAGGACAAAAATTGTCTAGAAGTTTGTATGAAAAGAGTTAAAATGGCCCGATGTCCAAAGCAACGTTAATTAAACTTAGCATTAACAAAGTTAAATGGTAGAATGATTAATGTTGTGTTACACTTTAAAAACGGTGTTCTAACAAGGAATTCGTATACCCTATTTTAGGGTATACAAAGTCCGTGTTCTAATGATAGGTATGCAACTTACTGATAGCCCGCGCCGCGCTCGCTCGCTCACATCAAAGATAACTGTCAAAATTGGCAACTCTTAGCTTAAGAGTCACCTATTCTAAATGGATTGTTGAAACAAAAGATTACGTTTAAGACTGTTAGATTGGGAGATCCTCAGAGGCGTCGCCTTGTTCGTGGTTAGTGAAAACAGGCGCCTTACCTTACCGCGCCCAGATACGGTTTGCGGTCGCGTGATTTTCCAACTGAGCGGATTAGGTGCCTGTAATAGCAGTTGTCCGTATTAGGTATTTTAGTTGAGATATATATAAGTAGGTAGGTACCAAGACAAAAATTTATGATTATCGTGTACTTTGGTAAATATCGTATAACGCTATAATTATCAAGGGTATATTATATACTATACTAGCGACCCGCCCGCCCGGCTTCGCACGGGTGTAATTTATGTGCGGGGCGGATCGCTAGATATATAACCTTCCCTGAAAATGCATCTAACTGATGATGAAAACCGCATCAAAAAACGCTGCGTGGTTTAGGAGTTAGCGGCCATACAGACAGACAGACAGACGCGGAAAGAGACTTTAATTTATACTATGTAGAGAAGATAATATCATATTATTATACAAATACTGTATAAATGTATTATTTACAAGGATATCTTTATATAATAGGTGCCTATCTACAACGTTACATTCTATTTCTCAAATTTTTTTACTTAACCATAGATACATTTTCGGAATTCGATTAGTATAGGAATTATGCAAAGAGGTTCTTTGTACTTGAAAATGATGACTCGATACTTAACTATTCAATGTAAAATACTGCATCTTTTCCTTTTAGAATATTAAATAAAATACAATGTATCTCAGAACAGAGAGCGCACTATAGCAAGCTATGACGTCAAGCCTTTCACGCGCCGTACAAATGCCATACTAACAAGGAGAGAGAGAGAGAGAGAGAGCATCACCTCTAAATCCCCATCAAAAACTTTAAATGCTTATTAGCCTATCTAAACTATTTTTTCTGTCCTACCTAATGTAGTTATATCCTTCCCAAGCCTGTTATTTCTAACAAATAAAACACCAGTCAACTAGCCTATTACGCAGTATTTTACACCTGTACCCTTAGTACAAGTTTTGATAGTATTCGAAACTTTTTTCGTTTACGTATTGTTCCATACATAGCTGGGCTGAAAGGTTTTCGAAAACTTTTTTCGTATTAGTGTGAAGCAATCTATACCACCGCTTACTACCGATTTTAGTTCCTCCGCGTTTCCGCTGGAGGCGCTTTAATAAAATGTATGGAACAATACGTAAACCAAAAAAAGTTTTCGAAAACTATCAAATCTGGGACTAAGCCTACTGAATTCAATCCACAAGACTAAAATGATATGATTGTTCAATGGTATCTACATAATGGACAGGTTAAAGCTATTGTTTCACAGCCTTCGATTAATAAGGGGTGCTTAACGTATATACCTACGTGTTTTACGAAGATATCAAGTTTAGAACCCATTCATTTTAAAATAAGGCTGACATTTTTCTAATACTGTTTAGGACGCGCGGCTGGGAGTCAGGGGCTCGACTTTTAAATCGATATTTCGCACGAAAAAATCAAAATCAAAATATTTATTTCGCTGAAACATGGGGACATTGAGTTGTGCTGGTATATATGAATAAAAGCAGAATCATGCAGAATGACTGACTTTCGAACGAAATCCCAAACATAGGTCGCATTTTTTTAATAATCATAACAATAGAAAATCTTTCGTTTCACATATTTTTTTCATGCGAAATCATAAGAGCGATTCAAAAATTGAGACCCAAGCCTAAGGCCGAAAACCACGGGGCCGTGTAAAAATCAACTCACATTGAAAGTTAAACTTTTCGCAATTACAGTTTAAGTAATTAAAAACATGAAAAAATTGCCATAAATTAAATTGAGTTTAAAATGGGATTTTCTGCGCCCAATATTCACACCAATTTAGCCTTTTTCAATAAAGGTCATGCCGTTAAAATAAACAATAAAACGCGCAAAAATAAATCAGTTAGGTAACTGCATATCTGTAACTGCTTTTTTTATGCCATTGGTGGCAAACAAGCAGACGGGCCGCCTGATGGTAAGCAGTCACCGTCGCCTATGGATACTTGTAACATCAGAGTCATCACAAATACGTTGCCGACCCTTGAGGACTCTATTATCTCGCCTTTTGAAGAACCCCATGTTGTAGGTTCTAGGAAACACCGCGGAAGGTAGCACTCAGATAGATAGATTTGCTCTGGCAGCTGAAATAACATTGTAAAATCTGAATAAAAACATTTTCATTTAGTTTTTTAATAGATACATAATATACATAATAGATCTACGTTTGACCATATACTCGCCTGATGGTTAGCGTCGATGACGATATAACACGTTGATCTAGAAGAAATCTATTCACTCTAGCTTTGAAGATATTTCACTGAAGTATATCGGGTACATAGGTATCTGATATCCGTCTTACATTCAAAAACCTAGCGAAGTGATCAGAATTCGTGGTTTTCGTTCGATTTTTTGACAATGTAGCAATGTATTGCATCTGCCAGAGCAAATAAATACGTGGACCGATTTTAGTCAAGACATTAAAAAAACACTTAGGACTTAGAATAACTACACATAGAAACCAAGTACATTCGCAAAATTTAAGCCATTCAAATAGTCATATATGGCACCAAAAAAAATATATTTTTTTTACTGACAATTTGCGCGGTGAAATCGTACCACAACAAATCAGAAAAGAGCATAAGAGTTATTGTGTGACATTCCACAGGTAATCCATTAATTTTCTTGCTTAAATCGTCTAAAATACCAATCGAAACGTAAGCTACAAAGCGAATTTGTAGCTTACGTTTTGAGAAGGCGTTGTTTGGAAACTTACCATCTCTGTGTAGTTAATCTAAAACTTAGGCCTAAAAAAACAATTTTAGCGAGAAATTGTGCGAAAAATAAGCTCTAAATTAAGCCCTTATTCTGCATGCTTTATTGGAATCGAGAAATTTTAAGTACCTATAACTACGTAATAAACGCTTTACTAATATTACAGCTACATAACAATACCCTTCCTTTATTTTTAGATACGAGTTTTCCTAGGAACTAAACTTAAGTCTTAGAAGACGAAACGTGAAAATGTAAATAGGTAGGGAAATAGATAGATGGTGCTTATAGATACCGAAGACAAAGAAGTGTTAAGTGGGGTAGAAAATATTATTGGGTATTTAAATTTCATCACTTCTATAAAGTTATAGATAAAAGTTAAAAGTCATAGGAAAAGATGTCTGAAGGAAGTTATCCGTACAAATATTAAACCCGTTGCCGATCATGCGAAGTACAAGAAGCATCGTTTTGCTTAGTGCATGTGGCAGTGGAAGTGCTTAGTAGTACTCGCGCTGGTCTTTGCGCAAGTGAAGCTCCGTCGCGCGACGCCCACTGTGCATCGTTCGTCTCGTTCGAACACTCGTGCGAGTACGTACTCGCACGCGAGTTGTGTTGGTCACCGCGTTGAAGGCCTACTTGTACCTACTTGCTACTTAAACTTGCAAGCTACTTCGCATGGTTTGCAACGGGCTTTAGACGAAGTAAAATTTTTTTAAAGCGAAGTTTAACAAGAAAAAAAATACAAGTAATTTTTAAAGGCCCATCAGAATATTTTTCTGTGTCCCTGGTTAATTGTTTAACTTATTTTTTATAGAGATAAAATAATTATACATATAGAATTTATTAAATTATCTTTTTTTATTTATTTATATGGCTCATATTTAACTTCTTTATTGTCATAATATAATACCTATTACATATAGTGAAGTAGGTAGTGTGACTATTCTTTATTGTTCATCAGTAGTTATTTATCTTCATATCTAATTTAAAGCAACGGTGGTGATTTTTGGTGCCCTTTTTCTAGCTAGGGCGCGTTCCGAATGGAGAACCAACACGGTACAAAGAAAAGTTATAAGCGCCTCGGCCACAGGGCGCCGGACGTGGTGGTTCTCAGCGTTGTAGGTGCTGTAAGCGAGATTGGAAACGCACTCCTAGACAGCTCGAAAATGGTTGCCTTATCCTACGGAAAAATTAGAACGTGTCAAGAAACAGACAGACGAAATTGTCTGTCGTTGTAAATTGTATGAAAAAGACACCATAAAGTTTTAACGGCCGGTTATCCGAGTCGCGTAGGCAACAAAACGCTCCCTCAGCTCCCGCCAAGTTATAGCGACGATGTATTTTGCCACGCTAGAGTCCGGACGCCCGCGGGGGGAGTGCAACGACAAAAACGAACATAGGTCCGACCTCGATGACGCCTGGCGCGGTACTGAATGCGGCGCGCGCAATTTCTCGCGACCTTTTTACGCTTTTAATTCCACTAAAAAACGAAACTATTCCCTATCAAAAATCTATCCAAATAAAAATATGTTGAATAAAATTGCCTTTCAGTACATGCAATTTCCAGGTTGTTAAGAGCTTTCATTAGAGCATAAAACGAAATAAATAAACTAACTCGACTTTGCTTCAGATTTTTTTTTGATCGAGGAAAGTTTAATCTACCGTGTTTTGAACCAAATGAAAAACTCAAACACAGATGTATCTGTGACATGTATTTTTTTCCAGCTCAAATATCGTAATTTAACTGAATAAAATTGATTTAAAACCATCAAATTTGGTATATGAGGCCGTTAAGCTCTTTACAATAGCGGATTAAAAAACTGCATAGTAACTACTTATGAATGCCATAGACTTATACCACGTCACACCCAAATTTATCCGTTTCGCCTAATAATCTCACTCGGTATATAAATAATAGCAGAACCAGAATCACCACATTTAATCAGAAAAAAATCGGGCATCGTATTCAAATTTTATTACTGACAGACGCCAATACGTAGAAATTTAGTTCAAAAAAACGAAAAGTTGGTGATTCGCACTAAATTCTATGGTCAAATATGTCACACTATAAATTTTCTTCTAAACAGACACGTACTAAAGGAATAGCGGGGTATCTCCCCCCCTTACCACACATCTTGTATATTATATATCTACATATTATATTTATTACCCAGCACAGCTCACAATCCATTCACGACTCATGCAAATAAATATCAGCTCTGCTTATCTAATGATAAAACAACTGGAAGATGGATAAGGCACCAGGGTCATGTATTCTAAAGCAATGGATGAAAGCCATTGTAGCTACAAATAGTTTAAAACACGACCTGCCAACTTTGCTCATTACCGCTTATAACTAAGTGCGGTTCTGCATTTTGAGGGGTTCATGGGTGATTAAAAGATACCAAAACAATAATTTGAATCGAGTCGCCTATGGTCACCTAGGTGCAGGTGATCAAAGGATACTCAAATAATAATTTAAATGGAGTCGCCTATTATCACCCAGGTGATTATATTCCCAGGAGATCAAAGTCGACTAAAGAGTCGACTTTTAGCACCCAGGTGATATCACCCAGGTGATTAAAGTGGAATAGACCGAACAAAAGCGGGTTAAAAAAAATATATTTACGCATGGAAAAGTATGGAAGCCTATATAGCCTATGGTCAGCCGCCAGCTTGATTTTTTTACGAAAATGTCGCGGTATGAAATTTGCTATTAAAACAATTTAAAAAAAATTGCTGCTACCAAAGCCAGCATTGATTTTTAACTAAAATTTCTTAGTAAGGCCGAGAGGATTTAAATGAGTATGTCAATATTTCTAAAACATCTAAATTTGTATTAAGTAAATTCCGAACAATTTTTTTACTGGACCCCAAGACCAGCTTTTTGTTTTGTAAACCAATTATAATAATGGACAGAACATAGCAGTCACTAAACTCGATCTAAAAATGTATTTAGCTCTGACAGCTGCAAAAACATTGTAAAAAATGCTTAATAAACACATTTCCTTTTAATCAATTTCTCTGAAGTTTATCGGGTAAGTCTGGCCAACAGAATTAGTGGTTTTCTTACAAGAGCTTTTTTTTTACAATGTTATTGCAGCTGTCAGACCAAATACATGCTTGGACCGAGAATATAAGCAATTAGAAAGAGTTGGCACATCGCGGATAACTATGTATTGTATATAACTAGCTCTGATCTATTACGGAAGCTCATTATCGAGGACAAGAATAAAAACTTTCTATCTACGCCACTTTTACCTTCAAATTCCATCACATTAACTACAGCTTTTTACACAGCACAACCACATACTATTTATCTAGAGGGCCAAAAAGCAAAATAAAAACCAAAAGTAAAAAAACAAAAAACATTTTACTGTCAAATAAATATCAAGTGACAGCTGCCTAGATGAACATAGCTTACCAAAGTTGTTCTATAATTATTCTGTGCTTCTATTCATGGTAGGAAGGAAGGATATGGAGCGGCTGTTGCAATTGAACTTGTTTGCAATTGCAAGGCCATTTCGCCAATGTTTCGCATTTATGGAGGTTGGTCAGCGTAAGTAACGAGCGAAATTATTGGACTTACTGATTGGCGGCCACCTTTAGCGCGGATTTTTTTTACATATACAGCCGCTCCATAATCTTCCTACCTGTCATGTTCTTCACACATTCACATTTTTCGTCGTAACAAAATCGTTCATCTCCGCGAAGTTCGCGATCGACATTATAAAGAACGTGAATAAATCAATTTCTGAAATGTTCATTATTTGGTTTATGTCATGAACACAATGTTAGAATTTTCATTAAATAAATAGCGAATGACACTTACACCCGTGTACATAGACCATAATGTTCCTGTTACTGTTTTGTCATTCTCTAAATGTCAGTAAAGTTATCCGCGTCTCTTTTCATTTCTATTGTGAGAAAAGGATGGCGACACTTAATAGTTGCCAAATTTAACTATAGTTTAGAAGATAACAAAACAATGTCGACGGCAAAAGTGACTTTGTTTTAATATTAATGATGCAAAATGCAAATAACACACGCGAAATATATAAAAATTAAATCAACATTGTCTCAAAAAAATCCATCCTTACTAATCAATGTTAATATTTCAGTCTGTAAAACTAACTAAAAGTAAGTTAGTTATATTACACAATTATATTGGTGTCTATTTCGTATTATTCATTTCAAAATTATTTGACAACACTAAAATTATCCACGTCTTTTTCATTTCAATAAGTGAGAAGGTTAGTCTTAAGGTCTAAAGTTTAGTTTGCTTTAAAAAAAGGTACAACAAAATAGAGGCCAAAGACATTGAAGATATTTGACAATAACTATGGTTTATTACATTACTTTTTATAGTTAAACAATGTCAGTTTTGTGCGTTAATAATGTCTATGATTCTGAATTATGCCATTATCTAAACTAAACGTATGCAACAGCAGTAATCTATGCATCTCTTTTCACTTATGTTAGACAAAAACAGCAACAATTTTAGTGGTATCAAAGTTTAGTGAAATGTTAAAACTGAATCGACCTGAAATGTCAATAATTCAATAATTTAAGAAATGTTACGATAGAATGGACCAGTAATGTCAATTTATCAATTATTTAAGAAATGTTACGACAGCATCTACCCGAAATGTCAATCAATCAATGAAAGTTACCTAACTTAGATAACAACTTAACTAATAGTCAAATTACTTAACATAATATGTAGGTAAGAGTATACGAATTAGTAATACAAATACCAAATAATTAATAATACATAAATATAGGATATATAATTATATATCTTTATACCTTTATGCATAAGCTATAAAATAATTAACTGTCATAGTTACAAATGTATTTTCATGTTTTTACTAGCTACAAATTAATTTATAAATATGTATTAAATTCTATTAGGTTTTTATAAACAGTGTGTTTTAGCATTATTTTCATTACTTTGTTCAGTCATCCTTTTTTAAAAAATTTCAATAATAGATTTGAGATCTAAAATAATCCCAAATATAGCCTCATGTCCAACACAATTTATTCATAAAATTAGGTAGGTACCCAAAAATGTCCCACCTAAGTTTAGACCTGTCACAAACAATCGCCTATTACCAAGTAGACAGGCAAGTCTTTTTGTGTGGTAGGAACATTTGATTTTGACAAATAACAATAAGTATTAATAATATAAATTATATATAAGCGACATAAACTCGCTGACTATCCAGAAATCTCAAAAACAACTTGATATATGAAATTTAAATTTGCCTGGTTGATTCCTTATATAGTGTAGAATTTACTAAGAAAGAACGACAGAGTAGAATTTAGGTGGTCAAAAAGGCGTAGAAAATGTATACGAAACGAGTTTGTGTATGTCGAGACATACACAAAGTTATGGGCAATAGCTAGCAAGTTATAAGCACCAAGTTTACTCATATCAAGTCACTGTGGATCATAATCTGAATGTTTATTTAATCATTGGCTATAAAATAAGGCAATGTTTAATGAAGCGACTAATACAAAAAAAAAACTTCCCGTATGTACATTTCGATGATAATAATTTTAATGTTAGTATAAACATCCCAACATAATGTTTCAATATAATATTATTTTATACATAATAATAGCCCCAGAAAGGCAGTCAAACGTTTATATTACTGTAACAGATTCCTTAAACTAATCAGCCTAACAAAACGTTTGCCAGTTGAAACTGACAAAAAGCCTAAGGCCACGGCCCCGATTCTACTAAACAAATTGTTTATAAATTGTAATTGTTGCGATTTTAATTGTTAAATAACTGCCTCAAAATTGACAGTTTTAAATATTTTTTATACTAGAAAAATACAACCACCTAATATTATAACATAGTATAAAAAAATATTTAAAACTGTAAATTTTGAGGCAGTTATTTAACAATTAAAATCGCTACAATTACAATTTCAAGGCAATTTGTTTAGTAGAATCGGGGGGCAGTTCGCCAATGCTTAACAAGTCAATTAAATGTGTAACCGGCATTTAACTAGGAAAAATGGATATGGCAACTGTCAAAGTGGTAGCATACAGGCTGAATTTTTCAAGTGAAGTGAAGTGAGTGTGATGTGAAGTGGGCATGAAACACACTATGAGAAATAGCGAAAAGTACTCAAAGGAGAAGGGATTTTGATGAAAATAAAACTACGACATTGGATTTTTTTAAATCAAAATTCGTAGTCAAGAAGCGAACCCGTTAAAAAATTACTTTGTTAAAAATGAGCTCTTTCCTTAAGTTTGCCGTATGTCATTACTGCCCAGAATTAGATCCTTATTAGCGACAATATCGTATGTTAACTAATAGTGTGTATTTTTTTTGGAAATCAAAGGATATTCATCTTTATACAAATAATTATATAATTAAGAAAGGTTTTTAGTACCTTTTGATAGTGGCTTCTGTAAAAAGATCAGCCAACCCTATTGTCATAATGGGGCTTTATTGTGTAGGCCTAGCGATGGTATTGAATGCTATCCTACTTACACGCAAGGTGCGAGTGAGACAGCACGCTATCACCACTGCCACCAGATTTCCATGGCTTCTGGTTAATTAATTGATTTACTGAGCGTTGGAGAACTTTGACCCATAAATATTTCTTCCAATTGTCAAACTTCAATCCACGTCAATACACAACTTAGGGATTATTACACCCCACGTGAATCACCGAAAGCTAATTTGCTTTAGCTGCCTGTGTTATGACATATTGTGTACTTTCACAAGGGTCTATTTAACCCCACTTCACTAAAACATGTGACACCGATCTAACTAGCCGATAATCCTGAATAACCGGGTATCGGACCGCAATATTGTACATGGGTCAATTTGACCCAATCACTTCACTAGATTCCAATATCACGTGGGCTAAATTCGAAAGTAGCCTAGTTGTGACCAGCGGCCTTATTATACTGGGCTGCACGGAAAGGGTGTACTAAGACAAAAGGGGGTCCACTATACTCATAATTATAAACAACTTTTAATAAGGGATCAACTCTGAGATTGCGAAAAAAATATCAGCTGTTCCATACATTTTGTCGAGTGTAAATGACCGTTTTAACCGACATCAAAACTTCTATGGAACAGCTGATATTCTTTCGCGAGTTCAACGTTGGCCCCTTGTAAAATTTGTACATAATGATGGGTACTATGGACCCCTGTCGGCTTAGTACATCTTTTCCGCGTAACCCAGCCCCACTTAGTATCAGCTGGTTGAACATGTCATTTCACAAGGTTCCATTTAGACCTTCACTTCACTAAGGCATATTGGAGCCTCATCGATTATTCACTGAGGAGCCTCATCAACGATTAGTTGTTCAAATCACTTGAGAGCCGTCACTATTGGCCGATGTTCCTGAAGAACCGCCACAAGGTGTCGGCGTATGTAAGCGAGCGCTACATGCCCTGCCATATGGACGTGGAGACAAGTGTTGGGCAGAGCCGGCTGAATGTGATGCCGACCACTATGCCGGTCACCAGGGTCGCGCCGCCGATCATGCCCGCTGTCGAAGCGTGCTCCGGCGCCACAGTGCTAGAAATAACAATTTAAGAGCCGTGTTACAAAATAATAATGAATAAAAATATTCGGGACATTTTTGCACACACGGTCATCTGAGCCCAAACTAACCAAAGCTTGTGATATGGATGCCAGAGACTGATATACATACATATATATTTTAAAATACATACTTAAATAGATATTAACACAAATGTTCATCACATGAATGTTTTTCCTAGGCGGGAATCGAACCCACACCCCCAAGCGCAGAAGGCAGGTTCACTACCAATAGGACCGAGAGCTGATTTTTTTGGCTAAAATGCCGTGGTAGCCTACTTGGGAGACCGCTAGACGGGTTCAAATCCCGGGCCCGTACCCGTATCAATGAGTTCTTTGAAGATTCACACACATCATCAGCCAGTAAACGTCCACAGCTGAACAAAGGCCTCCCTCTTAGAGAGGGGTGTTGCCATAATCCGCACGCTTGACAGGCGGCATGGGGATCACAGTACGTTCACCATGTACTAATAGGATGCTAGGACGCTGCTGCCCAAGCTCCGGTGGTTCTGGTCGCAATTTTAGGAAATACCCGGGTCACACACTCACCCTCCAACATACATCATACTGAGAAAGTTCCCGTGGCTGGATGACCAGCCCACCCCTTCTGCAGCCAACCAGTATACCCAGTCGCTGGTGATCATTACTGGGACAATGCACTGGATATTTACAAGCTAGTTTAACAACAAACCAGTATAACTAGACACTCACCCTCCAACATACATCATGCCCAGAGAGCTCCCGTGGCCGGACGACCAGCCCAGCACCGCTGCAGCCAACCAGTATATCCAGTCGCTGGTGATCAGTACCGGGACGGTGCGTGGTATGTCTTCTAGCTGGTAGTTGCATAGTAGGAAGAACGGGATGAATAGAATTCGGACTGAAGTGAAAACCACTAACCAGCGGGGACGAGGCTGAAAAGAGAACAATAAATACAATCGTTATTGAAATACGAACAATAGAAACCCTAAGCCGATACCAAAAAAGAAGGGAGGTTCTCAATTCAATCTGTATTTTTTATTGTTGTATTTTTTTATATAAATACTATGCTTGCGTTTGACTACCTCTCGCCTGATGTTAAGCGATGATGCGATCTACGGTGGAGCACGCTTGCCTAGAAGAAACCGATTCACTAGTGATTTGAAGACACCCAGATTGTAACCACCGGGGAACACCCATTCAGAAAGCGCATTCCACTGACCAGCAGTTCGCACAATAAATGTGGACTCAAAGCGCTTCGTACGGGTTTTCGGAATATGAACCATAAACCGGTGACGATTTACTCCCACACATACATAGAATACCTTACGTCCCATACATACATAGATTACTCCCACATACATTTTCAGATAATTTTATATTTATATTATCAGCCTACCCTATCTATCATATTCCCACTGTTGGGACACAGGTATCTCAGAGAGGATGGACCCTAATCCAACATGTTGGTGAATGGCATGTCTTTGAACTTTTGAAATTCTTGGACATACCGGTTCCCTCACGATGTTTTCCATCACCGTTTTTGAACGATGGCATCGAAACTACACATAATTTCACTAAGTACTAAATTAATCATTGGTGCAGGGCCGAGGTTCGAACTGGGTGCCGTCAGATTGTAAAGTTCACATGCTACCGCTCTGCCACCACGCCTCCATTGTACTTATCATTATGAACAACTTTTACTAAGGGATGGGTCCATTCAAAAATATCATTCGCAGTCACTGAAACGTATGTTTTACTTACATATTGGCACAAGCTAGCCGTAATGTTTCCGATCATGGCCATCAGGTTGAATGTGAGGAAACAAGTGATGAGGCCGAAGTTTTTGCCCAGGCCCAAGAAATTCGTCTCATTCGGCTTGACCGCTGGAACAGAGCAAAAAATCAAATGGATTATACTTAAATTTTCAGATAAATAAAAAAATATTCGGCAATATTTTTTTTTTGCACACACGGTCACCTGACACCAAACTAAGCAAAGCTTGTAATATGGCTGCCAGAGACTGATATACCTACCTACATACATTAAATACATAGGTACTTACTTAAATAAATAAATTAACACCCAGATATAGAACAAACACAACACAATACAATACAATACAATACAAAACTCTTTATTAAAACACCACAAAACAAGGATAACATAAACATTAGAATAAAAATATTATCTAGGCTTTTAACCAGCCTTATCGCTTAAAGCGATCTCTTCCAGGCAACCGTGCACGGAAAAGAATTATATTTAAAAATGTGTGGCCTTAACTAAAAAATAAAAAATAGGAAGTAAATACCTATGCAAATAACAACAAACAATCAATAGACTACAAATAAATATTACATACTAATATATACATATACATAGACTACATAATATAAACAACATACCATATACCTACCTACATAATTAATAAACTACATAAAAATTTATTAACATATCTACTGTTATCAAAGATACATACACATGTTGATACATACATTATATTTGTCACAGAAATAAATAAATAAAATAAATAAATATTCGGGACATTTTTGCACACACGGTCATCTGACCCCAAACTAAGCAAAGCTTGTGATATGGCTGCCAGAGACTGATATACAGAAATTAGAGTATAGAACACAAATGTTCATCACATAAATGTTTGTCCTAGGTGGGAATCGAACCCACGCCCCCAAGCGCAGAAGGCAGGTTCACTACTAACTAGACCAACGGGATAAGGATATCTAAACTTAGATAAATAAGAGAGAAACCATAACTCTCCCAAGGCGCGCCACTCAGCCTTGTCGCTTCCAGTCTGCCAACTGCGTTACATATTATGTCGTTACTCCAAGTCTCAAAGTGCCCTACGCTGCGTCTGTCGATTTGTGGTCTCCACACTAGAACTTATCGACCTCTATGGATATCAGTGACAGATATGACCGTCCCACTGCCTTTGGTTCGTGACTTTGGTTCTCTAGCGAATTAATCAGACAAATGATAAGGTCTTTATATCTATAGCTTGCTGAGCAACCTTGACCCTGGGGAGTGCTCCAGCTGGAAGTGTTCTTGTATTGGCACCATATTATGTTGGTTACTGGTTAAAGACTTTCGTTTCAAGATTTTGTGGGATGGGTGACGAGAAAACATGGTGATTCCCGAATCATCATTACCATTATCAGCCAGAAGACGAAGTGAACGACAGCCTGCCTTTTGCATCCACTGGATGCCCGCGACTCTCACAATGTCGTCGGTCCATCGAGTTGGAGGCCTACCTACGCTGCGTCTTCCGGTTCGTGGTCTCCACTCAAGAACCTTTTTTCCTCATCGGTTATCGGTGCGGGTATTCCCGAATGCTGCCCTTGAATTGACTTGTATTTGCTTGCTTCTATATATTTTCTTGTTATTGTATGTATTGTAGGCTTGCGATGGATCGCCACCCCGTCTGATGTCAAGCGATGATGCGGTCTATAATGAAGCACGCTTGCCTAGAAGAAACCGATTCACTTGCGATTTGAAGACACCCAGATTGTTACTATCGGGGAACACTCATTCAGGCAGTGCATTCCATAGACTAGCAATTTGCACAATAAAAGCGGTATCGACCATAAAACAGCGACGAATTTTTGTGCCCGCTCTGGCAGTCCAATAGAAAAATGGGCAGGAGGGAATTAGATCATGCAAATCCGATGCACGCTCTGAAATGTTTCCAATATGACGTCTGTATCTTCTATTTTAAAACGAGATTATTCCAATAGGCACCATGACAGAAATGGATCGATCACCAAGCATGTTTGAGAAAAGTGTCTTACCAGATTGCACCGCTGGGAATACAGCGAGGGACACGAAGAAAGTGATGAAGATGTTGTAGAGTTGCACCGCTGATTGCCGAAAGATTGTGCAGAACGGTGTTTTGGTGGCCGGGGGGCTCTGATTGGTCGCCGCTAGCGCCGGGTTGTTGCGCAGGGTGCGTTGCTGGAGCGTGTCGTGGTAACGGTAAAACCTCTGTAAGGAAATGTAAGAAATGTTAGCAGTTTTCTTAATCTATAATATAGAGTCGCCGGCATCCAGTGGATGCAAAAGGCACGAGGAAAGGCAAGGCAAGGTGGTGTCGTTCAGTGTGGAGCTTAAAGGGGGAGGCCTATGTTCAGTAGTGGACGTCTTCTGGCTGCTGCTGCTGAAGATGAACTGTAGTATTGTGTATTCGTTTAGTGTGTACTCACATTGAGCGGCAGTGCGAAGTAGGTGTCAAAACAGACGAGTAACACGAACATGCCTCCTATGAAGTAGTAAATGGCAGCAGTGCGAGGGCTGTCCGCCAGCTGTGAGGTCAGCGAGAGGAACACGACGAGGGTTCCGCAGATGTTGGAGCCCAGCACCACGGCGCCCGTGTACTTGTTGGGCAGTCGGGCTGCCACGCCGTATACAGAGTTCTGGAATATCGCGTTGAAACCTGCAACACAAGCATACATAACGCTATACCATGGGCGTAGCCACGATGGGGCAGGGTGGGGAGCTTGCCCCACCCTGGCTGGCCTTGGGGTTAGACAAGAGCCATTTACTGTTAGCGTTAACGCCTGCGAAAAGATGAAATTGTATGTATAGCTTGAGAGATTTTATCTCAAGCTAATGTCATTTTCATACAATTTCATCTTTCCGCAGGCGTTAACGCTAACAGCAAATGGCTCTTGTCTAACCCCCTGGCTGGCCCTGGCGTGACATCTGGAGTGACCAATTTAGGATTTAACTAGCAGTTTATTTTTAATTTTTGACTTAAATAATAATAATTAATTATTTTTTTACAATGTTATAATAATTGTACGTCGCTTACCATCAGGCGAGTTGGTGCCCAAATGTAGATCTATTCTATATTTTAAAAAACAGTCAGGCGCATTCTTTTATCGATCACACTTTATTATTATAATTGCGAAAGTTAGTGTGAGTGTATGTTTGTCACTTCTTCACATTGAAACGGCTGAACGGATTTCAATAAAAATTTGAATAGAGACAGCTTATACCCTGGATTAACACATATACAATTTTAACGGTTTCTGAAAGATAGCGGGTGAAACCGCGGGGTATAGCTAATAAATTATTATATTTCAAGTAAAATGTATTTTCAATAAAACATTATGTTTGGGTTATGTAGCATTCCATTCAATACAAACAAAAAATGGCGGCAACCCTTGACCACAGATTCAATAACAAAAGAAGTTACATCTAAACTTATATTAAAACTCTTTACACGGAACTATAAATAAATGTTCACTCACCATTCAAGAAGAAGACGGTCACCATAGTGAGCCAGAAGAAAGCCTCGGTATAGTTAGTTGTGTCCATCATGGCGAGGAATATTGTGAATACGAAGAGAACCACCTCCGCTATCAACGACCATATTATCCGGGTGGCTAGGTTGCCCCTGGAACGGAGAACAAAAATAAATAATAGTAATAGTGGCGACAGTGTACCCAGATTTCATGGGGCTAAATGAGACCCCGACCCCTGGTTTGCCTCAACCGGCCGTCCGGTGGTGGAAACTGAAATAAATAAATTGGGAGGGGTCTATTTTCAGAAATGGACAAAGAAAATAAATAAAGTAAATATTTATTTCTGAAACGCCTTTACATTATCACATAGTATTTATACATAGTTATCAATTGTGTCTAACATAGGTTTTATTAACTTAACAGTGGGACCCAAACTCGGCTAGGCAGGTCTCTTGATGACCCGTGAAATAAACTTTCCTATATTTGATTTAACACGCGCGCTTAGGAGTGTTCGAACAGAAATAAATTCAAATTAAAAATAGGTGAGTTTAAATTGAGTGAGTTTGAATTATGGCAATTATAATAAGATACAAAGGTGGAGAAGGAGTTGAAATATTACATTACACACGGCTATTGGAATACCAAACCAATGAATTGCCATAAAGATACTATTAGACTAAAGAAGAAAGCGTAAAAAACACCGCTAAAGCTGTTAAAAGCATAGATAATTGTATCATTGTAATTTTTAATGATCTAATGTATATGTGGTCTTTTAATAAAGAGTTATCTTAAAATGAGTACTCACTTTATCTTAACGAATACATTGAACCAGCTGAACAGTAAGTTGGGAATCTGGCTGGCCCAGCCCACGTAGGGCAGGTAAAATTGGCTGTACTCCGGAGCGTTCTTTAGCTTGTACCCCTTGAAGTAATCCTGGAACATTCAATATAATAAAACTGTTATAATTTATAACTTTCGCGATTTGAACACATGTTTTAAAACACTGTTTTAAACTATCACGGTTGTTCACTAAAGTTATATGATTATTTACGGGATATAATATCGGGAGCTCATTCCACAACCTTACCACGGTAAATATCCCGTAAATAATCATATAACTTTACATGTTTTAAATGTTTATCGGGACTTATCACGTATTATTTAATTTAGGTAAAAACTATGTACCTTTCGCTCGACGTTTCGACCGTGTTACAATGGCCGTGGTCACGAGCTGACCAAACTTAAATACCTAAATTAAATAATACTTGATAAGTCCCGATAAACATTTAAATAAAACTGTAGTCCTGTATATATATTTTTTAAATCGAGATCTGGGTTCATACGGCTAGCTGTTTAAAGCAATCCAGTTTAGGCGATGAAAATTGTTGCACGACCGCAAACCGTATCTGGGCGCGTTAAGGTTCACGTTCGCGTGATTTTCCGAACTGCGAGGTTTTAACGTTAGTTTGAGACCGCGTAAGGAGTTGGCCGTAAGGGATTTGTAGCCCAAGCACGAACCATTATGGAAACGAAAGAGAGCTTTTCAGAGTGACGATAAAAAAGTTCCAGCTCACTCAATAGATGGCGGAACTATCTAGCGCAATAGAAGGATTTCCGAAAAGCAATAAAACAACATAAAAAGGCTATAGATTGCGTTTACGAGACATGGATCTGGAGATTTTACAAAACCACAGGCGAAAGTTCAATAAAAAAAAATTGCTTATTTTCATAGACGGCCAATATCTGTCATGCTTGTTTTGTGTATATTTTTTTTCGTAGTATTCACTGCAAATCAAATGCTTATATGTATATTTTTTACTGGCCTTGCACTTTGCGCTTGTGCAAAAAAGACCTGTATTTGACTGTATTCGTTCTCATTGAACGAGTGCGAAAAAAATGAGAATCATGTTTCGTCAGCGCCATCTACCGATGGTTGCAGAACTATGTTCCTCCAGCTGTCAAAAACCTCCCGTTAGTCATCCGTCGGAATCGGTTAGGTATCGGCGCCTGCGCAACTACGAAACTATACATTGCTAAGAAAGTGGCGCCACCACGCTGATCTATATCTAGCAATCTAGCTGTCTATCAGTGGACGTTTAGATAGATAGATAGATAGATAAACTCTTTATTGTCACACCACAAATTTCATACAATAAAACAGCTTAAAAACTAGTGCAACAATCGCTAAGAGCGATCTCTTCCAGGCAACCTTAGGATGGAGAGGATTTATACAGGAGGTTTACTGGCTGATGATATGATGCGAGCTTGTATCAACTGTTACCAATACAATGATAATGAATATTATTGTAGTGTTATACACTACGACCAAAATAAAATTAATGGACGGGCCATAACCATTGAACTTGCTCAGTTAAAACCAGTCGAACCCGTCCGACATAATATCAACACATTAATAACTAGCGACCCGCCCGCCCGGCTTCGCACGGGTGTAATTTACGTGCGAAACCGGGGCGGGTCGCTAGTTATATGTATAAACCTTCCGTAAAAATGTATCTAACTAATGGTGAAAACCGCATCAAAATCCGTTGCGTGGTTTAGGAGGAGTTAGCGGCCTTACAGACAGACATACGCGGGAAGCGACTTTAATTTGTACTATGTAGAGATGATGTAGGTACACTGCATTTCTAGCAAAAAAAATAGATAGCATATACGAATATATGAACTATGTGAGTAAAGGAGAACACCTGCGTTTGTCTATTACTCTCGAACCGTTTGTCGCCGTGGGTGGACGTGGTCACGTGAATAAAACAAAATAGAATTATGAATATGTATTTACGAGTGTATACACTTTGGTTTTTTGTTGTGTTTTTACACTTCGGCAAAGCACACGAAGGCATAATTTTGTCAGATGTTTTGTTATCATGTAACAATAATCTTGTGTCGCACTTCCTACGGCTAGAGACCGACTGAAATGAATTGAGCGCCGGCGCTCATTTTGTAATCTTCTAAAATGCGCTCCTTCTGGGCCCGTCCATTCATTTGATTTTGGTTGAAGGTTATACATACCGTGGCGGTGATGAACATGTTCCAGGCGGTGAGTGTGCCGAGGCCGTGCAGGATCAGCGTCAAGTATATCAGGTTCCAGCGGTCCCGCGGGGGCACCAGGTCCATCGCTATACCTGCAAAAGTAACCAATATTTTGTAGCGTTTGATGCCATCGTTTGATACCGTAGAGTTAGAAGTGCGCGAGCGCCAAGTCCTCTCTCTCTGAGAGAAGGTATGTGTCCCAGCAGTGGGAACATGATAGGCTGATAACATTGAGATACAATACATATAGAGTCACAATCGTGCCACGGACCAAAACTCAGCGCACGCTATATTGCGTCGACTTTTGGTTAGTTACAAGGTAACCGCGATCCGATTAAAAAGCCGCGCGATGCCAGTGGTGCGATGACATAGCGGACAACTAACGTTGAACACTGTGGAAGCGATATAACGTCTTAATTTGAGTAAATGTGGCATTGTGAAGTATATAAGTGATACAATGTATGTACAATGACGCTTGGACGTTTTTTGACTGTTTTCACTGAGATATTGTGACTCTATAGGAATTGTATCTCGATGGCTGATAATTAATTAATGCATAAGAAGTCGCTGACTGGTGAGACATCGTGAGACTGGAAACGATGGCGTCATCTTGTGTCATAGGTCAAGACCCACTTCGGGTCGCTGCGACAGCGGATCAGTATTACTAATACAGTAGTATTTTGAAGCGATGTTAGATTCGCGTATGTTTTTTGTGTCGCGTATGAGTCCGCTTTTGACCAACTCGCCTGTTGGTAAGTGCCGATGTGGTCGAAGATGCAGCAGAACTTAGAAGATACTTAATCACTCAGACCAAAGACCGTTTGGTGGTCAAACGCCAGCATATTAGTTATTTAAAAAAAATAAAAATAAAAAATAAAAATACACGAAAAGACCTAAATATATCTCTCATTGTTTTGTTAAAATATGTTTTAATCCTTCACGCTTGCTCGTTAATTTAATTCGTAGAAATTTCTAGAAGTTTTCTAGAAGTGATTACTTACTTTTATATGTCATCAAATGCCCAGAACAATATTAAAATATGTAAAATATAACACTGCACGTCTCTCAAACTTCATTCAAACAGGAAATGATTTGGTATAAGTCGTGAGCGGGCTGTGTACTTATTCAATTACGTCTAAGTTGGTACTCGTGTTTGGGATTATTGGTCATCATTCGACTCTATGACGGACGCAACAAATCTACAACAATGTGACTGAAATTTTGTTATACCAAGACCAATACCAAGGCCTTAAAGTCCAGTTATTAATTTTTATTTGTTCAAGTAAAATAAAAACTATCTTAAATTTATAACTAAAACTAATCTAAAACTAAATTTAATCTAACAAGCCGCTACCAGTGGGCAGCGTTCCCAAAATGCTGGCAGCATTGCCACGTTGTATGGCAATGCTTAGTCTTTGGGCAAAATAAAGGCCAGCATTTTGGTCATGAGTTGCTTCGGCCAGTCGCCCTGATAGGTCTTTAGATTTTATTGTGTTTAGCTTAATTAAATCCGTTTAAGTTAACAAAATTGTAGTTAATTATAACAATTATAAAAAAATATTATATATTGCTTATAAAAAAATCGTCGAAGAGGGTTTTTCAAATTATGGACACATTCAACCATGTTTCAGAAAGTACCTTAAATACCATGTTTGAGCAAAACATTTATATATTAATGACATTCGTACTTTAGTAGCCAGCCTTAGCTAGCACAAAGAAAATTCATACTTATTACCTAAATATAAAGATCAAAATTGTAGCGAAACTCAGGTACACACAAGTCTATTGAATAGAACCTGCATGTGTTTTAAAGTAAGCGTTCTCT
Organism: Agriopis aurantiaria; assembly: GCA_914767915.1. Taxonomy (NCBI): domain Eukaryota; kingdom Metazoa; phylum Arthropoda; class Insecta; order Lepidoptera; family Geometridae; genus Agriopis; species Agriopis aurantiaria. Next base: position 7,740,343 of record OU612004.1, read on the forward strand.
CTACCCACATTTTATTAGCGACAGATGCTATAGAAGCGATTGACACTGCGTTGAGTGGGATAAACATACAAAACGATTTTGCTTAGACGGGATTCGAACTCGAAACCTCACGGACGCGAGTCGAACGGTGCAGCTGTCACACCACGGCGTCAGTATCACGATAGATGAAAAATACGTTCGGTTCCTTGACCTACTGACGTCACATAAATTAACATTAAAATTACTGCCATCTCTACGTTAACTGAGCTTAAATTATTAGGTTACCTTGAAACGACTGAATGGATCTTAATGTTTTTTTTCCAGGAGGTTTTAAAGATATAGTTTTACGAAAAACTACTTTTGTGAATTTGGGGGAATAAGTTAATAACCTATGTTAAGTTTTCCCAAAATTTTAAAGCGTTATTTTCAATTTTAAATTAAATAAATATAAAAATACAGATCTATTTTATACAGAAACTGAATTTTCTATTGATCTTTCTATTTGATAGAATCAGATTTTTCGTCAAAAAATGTGAGAGGGTTAAGCTATTATTATTTTGTTGTTAACTCGTAATGTCTATGTATATTTATTTTCTGTCATAAATAAATATTTTTCTTTCTTTCTTTCTGTTATGATGTGCGCCCGGAATGTAATCGTGACCAGAGGTTTTGTGAAATACACCATGAGTGCTAGTTTGAAGCTATCGGTACAGTTTAGCCTACAGTGGCCTTTCGGCTACCTCCTTACGCAGTCTCAAACTAACGTTAAAACAGCGCAGTTCGGAAATTCACGCGAACATAAGGTATGCGGTCGCGCAACTTTTTTCATCACCTAAACTGGATTGCCAGCTAGGCGTAAGGCCCCTGGGGCCTAGCGGCTAACTGTTTTAAGCGATTATGTTTAGGTGATGGCGAATAGTTGCGCGACCGCAAACCGTATCTCGGCGCGTTAAGGTTCACGTTCGAGTGATTTTCCGCACAGCGCTGTATCGAGCGGTAGCCGTAAGTTCGTCAATTATTGCGCCATCGCCGGCAACACAGAGAAGATGCCAGCATGCACAAGCCACGTGGAAGGTTGTTTACCTTTCAAGTTGAGCGTGTCATTGGGCAGATTGGTGCCCTCCCAGGCGGGCGTCAACTTCACTGGCTCGTTGCGCAGGAAGGGCGCCTTTTCGCCATCGCCTTCCCATCCTGGAATACCAACAAATAATCCATGTTATAATAGTAGCACAACTAGTACTGCAAAAAAAACGGTATTTTTTGTCTTGAAGAAAAAATACTCAAAAGAAAATAAATGTTTTTTTTTATAATGACACCTTATATATTATACCGTAGGTAGGCCTCCCTCTAGATGGACCGACGTCATTGTGAGAGTCGCGGGCATCCAGTGGATGCAAAAGGCAGGCTGTCGTTCAGTGTGGAGGTTGAAGGGGGAGGTTCAGCAGTGGACTTCTTCAGGCTGTCGATGATGACTATAATATTATAATGACAGTCAATTTTGATATGTCTATTTAATTCGCATATTTTGTTGCATGCAGTCATACTTTTTTGGTGTCCTAATATTTTTTATGACATAATAAACCTATAAGTCCTAATCACAGAAAAGAAGAGTTTTTTTTTTTTAAATTAGTACAGCATTTCACAGCTACACACAGAGAACAGCTGTCCAGGCATTTTTGTAAGAAATTTGTTGTAGCCAGTTGCACCCATATAAACGAAACGTCAGTCATTCGAAAGCAGTTAGCAACTGTGATGCGGACAAAGAACTTTGAGACCTAGCCTAAAAAGGCTATATCCAAGATCTTTGGATGCGTAGTTCGACGCGTTGACATAATTAAGAATGTTCAATCAGGGTTCTGTCATAATGCCTGGCGACAGATTTTCCTTCTATTTACTTCTCTTTTCTGTGATCCTAATGGTTGTTGATCATAACGAATGTTAATCCTAATGGGTTATTGTTATTTCAATACATCTCCAAGGGCATTTAAAAAAAAAAAAAAAACATAAATAACGCAACGCGTTGCAACAGCAAAGTGAAGTGAAACTCGCAGTAAAAAGTGAAGCACAACTTGTAATAAAATGAAATATCCCTTGCAGGTAAAACCAGCACTAAGCTTAGTGCGCTCCGGCTGCAAAGGCCGGCGCGAGCGAAACTGGCACTTGACCGAGATTTGTGAAAAGAAAATTAAAAGCACCCAGCTATGAAGCACCGAGCTTTTAAGTGAATGAAAACCTGCCACGTCCACGAGTTAAGAGCCGTGTTACAAAATGCATCGTTTGATTTTAGGTATATGGATTTTTAGGCATAAAACGAAAAATAGAGCCGTAATTGTAGAGACTAATTTTAAACAAGTAACCCATAACATTAAAATTATTTATTTTATGTCAGTAGTTTAACGAAATCCACTCTCAGACTTTCCCTAAGAGTTTTCGAAATACTACTTTAGTAAATTGGAGGATTTGGAGGTAACAAATTGATGTGTGGAGTTTTTCCAAAATTTAAAGCAGCTATATACAAAATACAGATCTAATTACAGTGTTGTTTTATTACAGAAATTGATTTCTCTATAGATCTTTCTATTTGATAGAAAAAAAACTGAAAAAAAACAGTTTTCGTTTCTTTTTTCGTCACAAAATGTGAGAGAGCTCTTAACAGCGCCCTCCGTCGTCGGTTCATTTTCATACTTTTCATAGATGCATAGATAACTATATTGCATGATCACTTCAGAAATGACATACATACGACGAAATCAACTGAAGGCCGCGTTCACCGTCCGAGCTATCTCCTGGACTTAATAAAAACCTGCCAATTGCGAGTCGGGCTCGCGCACTGAGGTATCCGTACCACCACAAAACACAATAATTATAAATTTGAAAAACTTACTTCAAAATTAATAAAATGTGGCATTTCAATTCGGTGAGATATAACAAAATGATAAGGTCATCTAAGTAGCAAAATACGTTGCTTAACTTGGTAATGAAGATAAATTTGTCTCCGACTCGCACTTTATTTATTATTTGTTGTTTTATTATTTGATTTAGTGTGTACTATAATCATGCCAAGATTGACGCTTGTACGTATTACCGTTTTCACATTAGAGCTAATACAAAAATACGTAAAAAAAATTACGTTTGTTGTACGGGGACACCCCCCTTTATTTTTATTTTTTTTGATTTTGTTAGTTAATCTGCCGTAACATTACATATACTGTGAAAATTTCAACTGGCTATCTATTACGACAGACAGACAACGTAGGCTCAGTAATAGGGTCCCTAAAAACGAATAGCTATAAATAGATAACAACTTGGTATCCGAGGTCTAGTTTTTTTTTGCACAATGGAACAGAGATGTTTGCGTTTTGGGATAGAGGTTGCGTGTGTACGTTTAATATGAATGTTTTTTTTAATTACTCGAATGTCGGTTCTATAGGGGTTGTGCTTGGCTAAGTTTGATAAAAAAATACAGTTTAAAATGTATAAGCCCTTTTCTGAATACATCATCACGAGCCAAAACACTTCAACTGCTGAACATATAGGCTTCCGCCTTAGACCTCCACACTGAACGACAGCCTGACATCTGCGTCCACTGGATGCCCGCGATTCTCACGATTACGTCGGTCCATTTAATGGGAGGCCTACCTACGCTGCTCCTTCCAATTCGTGGTCTCCACTCAAGAACCTTTATTCCCCATCGGTTATCAATTTTCCGAGCGATGTGGCCTGCCCATTGTCTTCAACTTGCTAATTTTAATAGCTATGACGGTGACTCTGGTTCTTCGGCGAATATCCTCGATCTGGTTCTATCGCGCAAAGACACTCCGAGCATAGCTCTCTCCATTGCCCGCTGTGTGACTCTCGAGTTTTCCAAAAGGCCAACAGTTTCTGAATTGGTCGTGGGTTATTTAAACTTATACTTGTTCTCCGAAAGTTACAACTTCCGGAAGGTTTAAAAGAACAAAATCATACAACACCTAGTCTATCTCTTTCACCACAGATGCCTTTTTCATGGCTCGCTTACCGTTTCTCAACTATTCACATAAAAAGTTCCGAATCTCGGCCAACGTCCAAAGAAATCTGTTTAACGACACCAAGACCTTTCCACAAGCCTACTCTATCGGTAACAACGCAACAATGGCCCACATCGCTATCGGCTAAAGAAAGCAATCATTTCTTATAACAACACAAATTGGTACTATCACGAACAAATTTGACTGATTTTTTTTTTTGTGAAAAAAAAACTTCCTAAGCGTTCAACTAGTTATTTTTCTTAACAGAGATCAAAGCACGCGGCTATCTCGCTCGCGCGTTTCAACGTTTTTATACAAGCTTTTATTTAACTTGCCTGTTAGATAGTATCAAAGATTATAGATAGTATGTATGTATGTGTGGGAAAAAGCTTTCAACTGAATTTTAGACTAGTCTAAAATTGACCAACCGATTTAACTAAAATTTTGCATACACGTTTAGTTTGGATGACAATGCATAGTTAACTAAGTGACGTCATTCTAAATCCAATATGGCAGACTCCCAAAGATGGCGGACCAGTTATTTTTTGTGCACTCTCGTAATAATATGGGTGGGTATCAAATGAAAGGGTTTACTGAGAAGAATACGAAAAATTTAATTTCGTCACCTAAACTCACACTCGAAACTCATTTAAATAAAATTTAAGGAAAAGCAGTATTTTTTTTTCGAAATTTCAGGGTTAAAAATATAAGCATAACGGACCCCTTTCGGCTCAGCCCTTTCCGCGAACCCTGTAGTACAGAAAACGTTAATTTTACCCTGTGTCAAGTCAAAAGTATACCTATACGCATATAAACATACCAAACTTCATCCATTCATGAATTGAGTGTACTCACACACGCACTCACACAAACGTTTGCATTAATAATATCAGTATGATTTCAACGCGTAACTTCTATCAGACAAAACTAAAACTAAAACAAATGCATAAGTGAAGCATAAAGAAACACTGTTTTTTTTTTTTTTTTTTTTTTTAATATTATTAATAGGCTTGCGTTTGACCACCATCATGCCTGATATTAAGCGATGATGCGGTCTACGTTGGAGCACGCTTGCCTTGCCTGCGCTTGCACGCAGAAGGAACCGATTCACTCGTGATTTGATGACACCCAGATTGGTATAAATAGTTATCTGTGTTAGGTACACGACGCACATAATCCATTTAAAAGATTTAGAATTGCTAGAAAGAACAATCGTGGAATCTATAAAGTTATAACAATACACTATAAAACTTTTGAGGAATTCACAATAGCCTCGGTAATCTACATTACTTTTAAATAAGTTACAATCTTTGACACAAACGTGAAGTTAAATCTTACGGGTTAGTTAGGGGATGAAATTCAACCCCCAATATTTTAGAATATTTTCTTTAAATTTAAATAGGGCCTCAAAATTTTGTATAGCCAATTAATAAAAAACAAAACTAATAGTTATTAGTTTTATGGTATATTTTTATCTATGGTATTAGTAATATGGGACAAAGGGCATGGACCGTCAAAGATTCAAGAGATATTGACGCTGCATTTTTTTTGTAAAAGCCTCGTTAAAATTGGTTCACCATCTGCAAATATATCGCGTAACAAAACCCACCGCTCCACCCAGAGAAGCCTTGGCGGACATTTGAATGATGTTATATTCCATACATAATGGCATCGATAGGTTTTTCAAACGAATAAAAAATGTCGATGATATCTCACATACACTTTGTTTTATTTAAATTTAAAGATAGGAAGCGCATAATGAAAGACCCTTTAGACACACAAGACACAAAAGTGTCCATGTTTGCGCCCTGCCTAATGGTCCCACCGGAAGACCAGCGCCGCGACGGTTGAAAGAAAGAAAGAAAGAAAGAAAGAAAGAAAAATATATTTATTTATAACAGAAACAATAAATACAAAGACATTACGAGTTAATCGCAATAAAATAAAATAAGTTACAACCGTTGGTAACAACCGATATCACGCTGAGCTGGGGCTGATTTGTGGCAAATATCCAAAGTTCCAAGTTCTTTAACTCTAAATTCTAAATATGTGTGTAGCCTGCAAGTGTGTGTAGTGGGTTTTTGACACAAAATATTGTCTTTTGTCTATGGCGCAATTTGGCACTTTCAACTGACTTCAAAAAAGGGGTTCTAAATTAGTTTTTTTATGATCAGAATCCTCAGAATTCTGTCATTTAGAAACCGATATGGAAAATTATTTAGAAAATTCTTTAGAAATTTCATCAAAATCGGTTCAATAGTTTAATTTTTAAATTAAAATGACTGGAAAAATTATGCCGCCCAAGTAAACGAAAATGCGTATTTACTAATTTTGAAGTCGCTTTTTTTTAATTGATAATTATTTGTATTGACGTCTGACGTGCCAAGGCGACGGAGATTGAACTAAGGCACTGCGCAAATATAGACACTTTTGTGTCTTGTGTCGGATACAAACTACCAATGAATATTTGAATTCTATATAAACAGTATGAAATCAGCCACTCCCTGCGCAGACTGTGTCCATGTGCTTCCACTTGATTGGTACTTGGTGTGCCATGTCGGCAACAAAAAGTATCTACGTTTGCGCAGCGCCTAAATTATGCCGAGTGCTAGTTGGAGCATTGATCCAACTTCAGACAGGCCACAGACATGCAAAATAAATGAACGCTGTGTCTATCTTAGTAAATGTCTTTGTTAAAACAAAACGATGCCGAGATAACGTCCAGCGTGCCTGACGACCCGAAGCCCATGAAGGCCAGATAACCTCGTTAACTCCCTGGAGCTCGTACAAATGTATTCATTACGCAATTCCAAGATGCCGGAGAATTTAGGTTTGAGTAAGTGATTGACCGATATGTAGTTATGGAATTTATTTACAGATACCGATATGTATAGCCGATGTAAGTTTACATACTTACTACATTTCAATGTGTTTTGATCTGGGGCACAAACTGACGCTTGGTCTCGGGAATCAGACAGCAGAGGTGGAGAGACGAATATCCCAAGCCTGGTCAGCATTTGGCGCAAACAAACAAATATTGCGCAGTAAGCTGCCACTAAAACTGAAGGCTAAAGTGTTTGAAGAATGTGTTCTGCCAGTCTTCACGTACGGCGCGGAAACGATGTCTCTTACTGAACGATCAGCCGAAAAAATCAGAGTCGCGCAACGGGCTATGGAAAGAGCTATGCTTGGAATTACCTTGCGCGACCGCAAGAGAAATGAGTGGATTAGGCGAAAAACGAGGCTGAGAGACGTCGTTGAAGTGATTGCGGGAAGAAAATTGAGTTGGGCTGGCCATATAGCTCGGATGGACAGTCCCCGTTGGACGAGACGCATCCTTGAGTGGAGACCGTGGACAAACACCAGACCACCAGGCCGCCCACCGAAACGCTGGATTGATGATATCCGAAGGCACGCAGGTCATGACTGGATGCTAAAAGCAGAAGATCGCAGATCGTGGAGGAAATTGGGAGAGGCCTATGTCCAGAAATGGACGAAGAAAGGCTAAAAAAGAAGAAGAAGAAGAATGTGTTTTGGTGCTATGATTTTAGTGCTTATAAGGCAGTTAAGCTGTTGGTAAAAATTATAGTCCGCTATACAGGGTTATGCATATAGACTGTATTAAGCCTAATTTGACTGTTTTCACTGAGAGATTGTGACTCTATAAGAATTGTATCTCGATGTATAGAACAGCTGATATTGTTCGCAATTACATGGTTAGTGCAAAGTTGTTTATAATAATGAATACAATGACCTCCTTTTGGCTTATAGTACAGTCTATATGCGTAACCCTGTATATAAACTAATTATGAAATATGCGTTATCGATTATTTAAAGTCAAGCTCAACGGCCACAGCTATCTCTTTCGCACGTTTTCAACATTTTAAAGTGAAAAAAAATCACAGTGAGTATTTTAATCCGAATGGGCATTATCTTTAGAATAAATAGCATTTTTTTTGTTGATATTGTATATGGGGATGGGGGGGGGGGGCGATATGGGAAAAAGAAAAAAATACTAGAATATTAATACGATTTTTTCAATCTTCACTCGAAACAACACAAGATTTCCAAACTATTACATTGCTGCGACATATTTTTTTCCACATTGGCGCTGAACCGCTGCTAACTTTACTATAATTGGAGATACATAACGTGTAAATACAGTAAAGTCTTGACCACAGACCTAATATCCAAGTAGACACCACAAGTCGACCTGCATGTCATATTTCCAATACAACTACGATAAATTGTCTCAGTTGAGTCCGGTTATAACCAGTCTGTTCAATCAGCGCCGCGACAACACGTCAGTTTGATATGAAAAAGGGTAATTATGCAATACTGAGTTGTAAGAATATTACAAATAGAGTTAGCCGACAGAATAAAGATATTTCATTTCACGGGTAAGTACTTTTAGGTACGAAAAATTTGACACGCTCAGTTTTCATACAGTTTGGAGCGCTTGTGAAGTCTACTTAGATATGGGTCTTTGATCTTGAGTATATTTAATTCCGTAATTTTTATTTGACATAAATTTAGTTTTACATAACGTGGTTTTCCATAGGCTCCCGAACTAGTCTGGGAGTGTGTGTCGGGTGCCAGTGGCTTCTCTTATTATAACAGTACTATTATGCCAAAGCAAACAGTTATATCATGCAAAATTCAAAATATAAGATATAATTAACGTATTATTTACGTATATAAACGTATATTATTAATGTATCATCATCATCATCATTTCAGCCGTAGGACATGCACTGCTGGACATAGGCCTCCCCCATCAATCTCCAAAAGGGCCGGTTGGAAGCGGCCTGCATCCAGGGTTTCCCTGCAGTCTCTTTTAGGTCGTCTGTCCATCTAGTAGGTGGACGTCCTACCCTGCGCTTACCGGTCCGTGGTCTCCATTTGAGAACCTTTCGGCCCCATCGGCCATCTGTTCTGCTTGATATGTGCCCTGCCCACTGCCACTTCTACTTGCTAATCCGGTGGGCTATGTCGATGACTTTCGTTCGTCTACGGATCTCTTCAAAACCGATTTAATTAATTATGTATACAAGGTGTTAATACGGCGTTAACGTCGGGTAATACTAAGACAATGACTAATAACACAAGCATCCCGTGTTATGCGACGCCGAGCCGACATTCGCCTGCAAGCCGACACCTATTGTATGGAGCCGTCATAGAGTGCGGTTAAGGCGAAGTTTTACCACTTCTAAGCAACGCTTATTACTATAGATGACTATAAGGCTTGGTTTATTGTATTAAAGACGTCAAATAAAAAAATATTTTTCCAAATCCGATGCCTGGAAGAGATCGCTCTTAGCGATAAGGCCGCCGATTATTGCACTAGTTTTTAAGCTGTTTTATCGTGTGTATGAAATTTGTGGTGGGAACAATAAAGAGTTTTGTATTTGTATTTATCTATCTAAATGACAGAGATCTGAGGTAACAAACAACAAAAACTAAATTGAGAACACGCTCCCTTTTTGATGTCAGTTATAAATGCCTAATTGCGCCATGGACAAAAGAGAAAGAGAAAAAGATTCCAAATCAATTTATATACGATGGAGATCTGAGGTAACAAAAATTAAAAATAAACCAGGTAAGTACGAGTCGGGCTCGCGCACTGAGGATTTCGTACCACCACAAAATACAATAATTATAAATAAATAAAAAACTATTTGTTCCGACTTAACGCCTACCAAAATAGCCAAGCAATTGATACGCGTCACATAGTTAATATTTTGCAAGTGACGGTCGGTATAACTTTTAATGAACAGAAATGTGTCACCGACTAGCACTTGGCCATTATTTATTATATTTTGTTGTTATACTTTAGAGTGTGTACTATAATCATGCCAAGTTTGACGCTTGTACGTATTACCGTTTTCACATTAGAGCTAATACAAAAATACGTAAAAAATATACGTTTGTTGTTTGGGCCCCCCTTTCCATTTTACTTTTAACTTTTTTATTATTTGATAGTTAATCCGCCGTAACATTACATATTCTGTGAAAATTTCAACTGGCTATCTATTACGGTTCGAAAGATACAGACAGACTACCGTTAATAGTTAGGACAGACAGACAGACATCGTAGGCTAATAGGGTCCTGTTTTTACCCTTTGGTTACGGAACTCTAAAAAAACTATTGAGAAGACCCTCCTTTTTGAAGTAGGTTAAAATGTGTCCTCATCATCATCATCATTTCAGTCATAGGACGTCCACTGCTGGACATATGCCTCCCACATCGATCTCCAAAAGGGCCGGTTGGAAGCGGCCTGCATCCAGCGTTTCCGTGCGGTCTCTTTTAGGTCGTCTGTCCATCTTGTTGGTGGACGTCCTACGTTGGGCTTACCGGTCCGTGGTCTCCGGTCCGGTCCGTTTAAAATGTATCCTAATTCCCCTCTAAAAGAGCTGATAATCTTTAAACGGCTGAACAGATTTTCTTGAATGATAGATAAGATCGCACAGTCGAGTCAACAGTCCGAGCGGCATGCACTGGTATAGGCGGTCGGGCCGGTGACATATTTCAAGCTACCGTATCTAAATCAGGTCGACAGTGCTAGAGTCTAGATCGATACTATTTGGAGGCTGGACTCGTAGACCGCAGCAGATCAGACAAACAAGAGAGATATGCCTTAGTACAATTATCACATCATCAGCCAGTAAGTAAACGTACACAGCAGAACAATAGGTCTCCCTATTAGAGAGGGGTGTTGCCATAATTCCCACGCTGGGCAGGCGGCTCGCAGTACGTTCACCGTGTACTAATAAGACGCTGCTGGCTGTCGTTCAGTGTGGAGGTTAAAGGGGGAGGCCTATGTTCAGCAGTGGACGTCTTCTGGCTGATGATGATGAACCCCCCTCCACCCCTGGTGTTACAAGCATCCTAGGCGACGGTGATACTGCTTACCATAAGGCAGCCCGGGTCCACAACAATTATCGTTCGTGTTTAAATTTAGATTGTTTAATAAAAAATTTCTTCATTATAACTCTAAGCCGATTGACGCAAAAACTGTAAGAGGACTTAATAATTTTTAGACAAGCTAAGAAACAGTAGCTACTCCAATGAACTGACACCACATGGGCGGATAGGCCGTCTGCAGGATGAGTTTGACCAAACGCATGATTTAGGCAAGATGGTAGGAAGGTAAGGTGGCGTAGCGAATGCACGCGCTACGCCACCTTACCATATCTCACATGTTAGTCTGATCTGAGGGTAGGCCGCAGCTGATTGAATTATCTAACTACGTTTAGTTGGCTTAGCCCATCGAGATACAATACAAATAGAGTCAAAATCGTGCCAAAAAAATGTCCGAACCAAAACTCGGCGCACGCTACGAATTACGCAGACTTTTTGGTTAGTTACAAGGTAACCACGATCCGACTACAACGCCGCGCGATGCGAAAGCTACGATGACATAGCTGACAACTAACGTTGAACACTACGCAAGGGACATAACGAATAATTATTATAGTCATATATAATACTAGCGGTCCGCCCCAGCTTCGCACGGGTACAGATTATAGCCTATGTCACCCGGGGATAGAGTAGCTTCCCAACAGTGAAAGAATTTTTCAAATTGGTTCAGTAGTTTCGGAGCCTATTCAATGCAAACAAACAAACAATCAAATCTTTCCACTTTATAATATTACTAGCAGACCTGACAGACGTTGTCCTGTCTTAGAATTGTCAAACACGCAAAGTCAAAATTACAAATCTTATTTTTTACACCTTGGGTTACATTATTGGAGTTTTAGTAAGGATCCCTATTTTTTTTGAAAATATAGTATAGCCTATGTTAACCGGGGATAGAGTAGCTTCCCAACAGTGAAAGAATTTTTCAAATTGGTTCAGTAGTTTCGGAGCCTATTCAATGCAATCAAACAAACAATCAAATCTTTCCTCTTTATAATATTAGTATAGATGATTATATTATAATTAATTGGTTGGATTTAGTTAAGTTCGGAGCCAACTACTAATTAAGAACAATAATATTAAATTTTGTGATTAATCACAGTTTTCTAATAATATTTGACAATGAAAATATTTTAATACAATTTAACACATTTATTTATATTTGTTATCGTTAAGTAGCCTATCATTTATACACTTCTCGATAAGTTATCATATGGTTACCAGCCGAGTGTAAGATAAGACGAATTTTGAAGACTTCGAAACCGAAACTTAGTGTAACATCGGTGACAAATTATGTAGGTTTTTACTTCAAAAAAGGAGGGGATTCTCAATGCTGTTTTATTTATGTTTTTTAACTCAGAAGTCCGCAATTTTCGAACTTTTTTTATTGGAAAGACTTTTTGCTTTTAGGTTGGTCCCATAGAAATTACATCAAAATTGGTTCAGTATTTTGGGTTCTAAATCAAAATCCAAGTAAATGAAATTGCGCATTTACTCATTTTGAAGTCTGTTTTTTTAATTGATAGTTTTGGTTGGTTATTATCCAAATCCAATGTCGTAATAACGAACGAACGACGTCTACGGATCTCCTCATTTCTGATTCGATCTCGAAGAAAACCCCGAGCATAGCCCTCTCCGTAGCTCGTTGTGCGACTTTGAGCTTATGAGGCCCATAGTGAGACCACGTTTTACTGCCGTATGTCATCACTGGCAACACACACTGGTTGAAGAACTTCATCTGCATTTAAAATATTCTAATAATAGGATTATATACCCTAAAATATAAGCATGTAAAACTGTGGTAATATTTTACGACATTTCCTGTACAACTTACTGAAGTTAAACAGCTATTGCGTGCGACTGTACTTATTACACCGAGCCGTAACTGCACGGAACAAAAATTACGACCATAAAACCTATCGCGATCTTAACTGACGGAAACTGAGTCCAGTCAAAACGTTTACACGTGAGCGTTTTAAATTTAGGGTTCCGTACCCAAAGGGTAAAAACGGGACCCTATTACTAAGCCTACAATGTCTGTCTGTATGTCTGTCTGTCCTACCTACTAAAGGATGTGTCTTTCGAACCGTAATAAATAGCCAGTTGAAATTTTCACAGAATATGTAATGTTACGGCGGATTAACTAAGAAATAATAAATAAGTCAAAAAGTAAAATGGAAAGGGGGGTCCCCATACACCAAACGTATATTTTTTACGTATTTTTGTATTAGCTCTAATGTGAAAACGGTAATACGTACAAGCGTCAAACTTGGCATGATAGTACATACTCTAAAGTATAACAACAAATAATAAATAATGGCCACGTGCGAGTCGGTGACAAGTTTCTGTTCATTACCAAGTTATAACTGGTAATGTCGTTTTTTAATGTTGTGGTGGTACGGAACCCTCAGTGCGCGAGCCCGACTCGCGCTTGGTCGGTTTATTTTGTTACTTTTTGTTATTATTAAAATGGAAAAGGTTTTATTAGGGCCGAGATTTCGCAAAATTTCACCATTTTAACAGTGTATGTATATCTGTGTATAAGTATGTCATCTCCATTCTTTGCCCGTGGTCCTACTGCGTAGTGCCTCTGATAGTAGGTACCTTTGGTATTTAGTTTTATCCGTGGTTCAACCACTTCGTTCGTGGTTAGAACCACTGGTTCTACCAGTAGGACTACGGAAAAGTAGGAGCAATATAAGCTAAAAAATAACAACTCTCTTCAATATTATAATCCCCATCCAAACTACTTTACCTATCCCACAAGCTGAGCCAACACTTCTGATATTTTGTAATTTTGTTTTTTCTGTCTTTTCCCTCTTATCTTTTAAATCCATTAAATCCAATAATGATACACCACCCTAATACTACCATAAACCGCAGGCATCTTTACAAACATTTACTCACTCACTAGAGCCAATTCATTCATACATATACTCGAGCCAGTTCACACATACATACGCTCAACTGCACTAATTCATACATTCATTACTAATACATACACACCCTCATCACCATATATCCACCATCCATCACCACCATCATTCATACACCATCCAAATATGCACAATCACACAATTAAATTTAGACACGCTAGCTCTTCCAGCGCTTAGTATTATGTATTATAAAAAAATAAAAAAATAAATATATAATAAATCACGTAGGCACGCGCATATTTCATCTTGTAACCCGATGAGACTGGGCCACCAAGATACAGGCTTTGCCTAGTTTGGGGCCCATTGGTACCGTACAGAATATCTGATTAAGTAATGTATTTTATTAACCCTCATTTTTATTTGTCTTTTTAATACCGTGTAACTTTCTACTTCTGTTTGTATTCTGTGTAAAAAGTGTCCATGTAATTTATGCTTAAAAATAAACAAAATAAATAAACATAAACAAAAAAATTGTTTTGGACATGGGACTTCAGCGGGGTGACGCCTGATTTAATCAACTAGCAATAAAAACTTTTTTCCAGATTCTATAAAATTACTTCACGGATATACTTTTTTTTTATTGTTGTTTATTTCGTTTAATAAATTAACTGGAATGTCTCATTGCCCGCGAAAGCTGTCCCATACATCATGATCCATCATAGGTGTTACACTTTTGGTTAGGCAATTTAAAATTCAACGTGTGGGCTTTATCTGCCTACACAAACATTTCTTAGCCGAAGTGAAATTTAAGACCGAGCGATCACTAGACAAACGCAACGCCACCGACCGCGAATCGCGAGCTCATTGTCGTGCCAAGCACAGAAGTCTCTCTATGACGTAGTAGGTATATATTTAATTCCTAGTATCGTACAGCGAACTTCAAGCGAAATTCAAACCGACCACGTATCGTTCATTTAAAATTCTGCCATACGTGACACGATTTAGCGTTCATAACTCAATGCTGTGCTTAAGCGGGGTTGATGTTGAATGGGTCTAATGGACGATGGCTTTTATAATGATAGGAAGGAAACGAGTATTATTTACATAGCTATCTTACGTTGCTTCCAAAATACACGTGAGGAACAAATACGTTTCTTAATGCCATAGGCGACAAACAAGCAGACCCGATGGTAAGCAGTCACCGTCGCCTATGGATACATGTAACACCAGAGGCATCACAACTACGTTGCCGACCCTGAATCTATTAACTCGCCTTTTGAAGAACCCCATGTTGTAGCTTCTCGGAATCACCACGGATGGTAAAGTAGACGCTAGCGCTGAATTAACATCGTACATTTTAGAAGCCTAGGAGGAGGCTTGTGATGCTATTGGGACTTTTTGCGATCTCTCCAAGGCGGTCGATTGCGTCCACCATCAAACTTTGATTAATAAACTAAGGAATTACGTGATTGGAGATTAAGCCCTTTAATTACTCACATCTTATTTATCAAACAGAGAGCAAAGGGTACAGTAAATAGAGTACAGTCTGCAGGTTCTTCCATCAAAATTAAATGAACATATACCAGGTATACTCAAATCGTTTTAATTCTTTTCGAACGTGTAAAAAGGTTTCCCAACATCTCGTTACTTACAAAATTCCTTTTTAGGGTTCCGTACCACAGAGGAAATAAATTATTAATTTAAAAACACTTTTTAAAACCAAGCTTTTAGTATTCTTCACAGCAATTTCATGTGCAAAATTTCAGCTCAACCAGTTGGGGATAACTTGTCTAAAATTCAGTTGCACGATTTCAAGATTTGTCACACATACTAACTAAGTTATATGGCAAGTTAAATAAAAGCATGTAAAAACGGAACCCTTATAGGATGACTTGGTTTACCGTCTGTCTGTATCCATTAAAACCGGGATAACCAGCTACTCACGGCAAAGACAATATACATGGTGTCCTATAAATCAACGTCGTCCCAGAGAGGGGTGTTGCACCTGGCTAAGCAACTAGGTTAGACGCGTATTTACGAAACAGCCTTTACAATTACATTATTATTTATTTTTGCTACTGGAACAAATATTACGGTTTGAAGCTTAGTAAAGATAAACATTTCTTCCCAGAAGTACGGTAGAGATAAGTAAAACACATACGAAACAGCAATTACTGTTTTCGTTAGAGATAATTAACTTGACAAGATAAATAATAAACATACCTACGAATTATTTGTGGCTGATTCATTTGAATAGGCATTTAATTTAGTTGTTTTATTTGAGTTCCCGTTGATCTTAGGTTTGAACATGAATATATACTCGGTCCAAGCATTTATGCTGCTGTCAGCAATTGGAATAAATGTGGCATTGCGAACTATAATTGATACAATGTATATACAATGACGCACGGACGTTTTTTTGACTGTTTCCACAGACAGATTGTGACTCTATAGGAATTGTATCTCGATGACTTCAGTGAAATGTTAAAAGAAAATAATTTCATTCAGCTTTTTACAATGTTATTGCAGCTCAGAGCAAATAAATACTTGGATCGAGCATAGTAGCATTAAGCAGATAAATCTATATGCCAAGAGTCAATATTATCGCGGCCATGACGTGACTTGACCTTGCAAGCATTCGTAATTTTAGAGATGAAGAGATACCTGAGAATAAGCATGATTCAATCAATACAACCGCAAAAGGAAAAGCGGTTTTACTTTTGGAGCTAGTATCTTACACTAACAAACAAAGTATCAGTGAAAGTTTTATGATAGATTGGAAATGTTTTTTGGGGCAGAGTTAAATTTGGTTTTGTGATAAATAACTATACGTGATTTTGAAGGTTGATAAAGACTCCAGTGTATCGTTATCCTTACTAATATTATAAAAGCGAAAGTAACTCTATCTCTCTGTCTGAAAGAAAAAAATAAAGAAAGAGAATAAAATTTATTCGACACCTTTACAAAAACTTATATCTAAAGGATACAATCAGTGTCGAATGGGTCCGTCTAGGCATTAATGCTGAAAGTCGAGGACTATCAGCGCTGGTTTTCTGGGTGTTTGTTCGCTTTTCACGACTAATCCGCCTAGCCGATCTTAACGAATTTTGGCAGGATGATAGTGTACATCATATGGACGGACATAGGGTACTTATTCTTCCAGAAAATGCGGGGAAATTGGAAAATCACGCGTAACACCGCGGGATTCAGCTAATTATAAATTAAATGTATGAAAACCACGTCAGTTTCCATAATAAAGTTGTTAAAGATATTATGGATCATCATCATCAGCCGGAAGACGTCCACTGCTGAACATAGGCCTCCCCCTTTAACCTCCACGCTGACCGACAGCCTGCCTTTTGCATCCACTGGATGCCGGCGACTCTCACAATGTCGTCGGTCCATCTAGTGTGAGGCCTACCTACGCTGCGTCAATAATGCGCTGCAATATTATGGATATCAAGTAGTTATAAGGTCCGTTTCTGCAGTAAACTCTTTTTTGCTAGCAAATGATTAATCCAAGGTTTACCGTAATTATGAGACTGACCTAAATTAGCTGTATAGGTACTGCGATCAAAGTGTGTCAGTTCGTGTCGATGCATTTCTTTCTGTATTGATTTGATGTTTATATTAAGAGTCGATACTCGAGGCCTATGTCCAACAGTACACGTCCTAAGGCTGAAATTATGATGATTATGTTATCATCATCATCATTTCAGCCTTAGAACTACTAAGACTTAGACTATGATGACAATGTCATCATCATCACTACGTCG
The DNA here is from genome assembly GCA_914767915.1 of Agriopis aurantiaria. Taxonomy (NCBI): domain Eukaryota; kingdom Metazoa; phylum Arthropoda; class Insecta; order Lepidoptera; family Geometridae; genus Agriopis; species Agriopis aurantiaria. The sequence goes on from OU612004.1 coordinate 7,757,900, forward strand.
ATACTCGATAAAACTGCGCGAAAAACTGACAAATCTATGCCATCTACGTATGCAGGAATATATACGCATGAGTCGGTAACTAAATAACGTAAGCGACAAATAATAAAACTCCAGATTACTCAAGAAGTCCTTCTTAATTTATGTATCTTTATGATTCTTTTTTATTTCCATTTGATTCCAAAGTTGAAGATGTTATTATTTTCACTTCTAGAACGAATCATTGCACAGATTTGTTTAGTACCGCGAACGAAATTTTTAAAAATCTTCTTGTTTTTCAATCCTTTTTTGCAAAGTAGCACATCTGCTCTAGTTTTTTTATTTTTCTATCTAGCAACCCTAATCGAACGAGGTGGCTTAACGATCTTCGCGTCTCCCACCCAGATGGCAACTTGGCAAATGATATGGATGCGTGGAAGGTAATGGTGGCTTTTGCCAGCACTGAGACGAAACAGGTATGGCAAAAATATATTGAAAAAATTACTCACGCGGCTGCTTCTGGCCCGGCATGACGACTGCGTTCCTCTGGTCGGGGTGCAGGAGGCTCTCGGCCTCGGCTCTCTGCGTCATCTCCATGGCGCTAACACCTGTATCATAAGTCGAGCATCTGCGTGCTGAACCCTCCTGTCACCTTCTGCGAACAAAGAAAAACAGTCCTTATTATTAAGGTCAAAAGCAGCATCTGAAAGACTTTTGTAATGCTGGCACTGTTGTTGCTGGACAAGGAAAAACAGTTCTTATTACAAGGTTTGACGGAAAAAGTCTGTGTGGATCTTCTAGAACCAGCTTGGCCATCTGTAGGCAAAGGAAAAAGAGTCCTCACCATGGGCGTTGGCACGTCAGGACAGGGTGGGGCGGCTGCCCCATCCTGGCTGGCCGGCATGACGACATGAATTTATAGCACTTCGTTCTCATATGATGGTTTTCCTTTCTTCCGATCATATTCTTTGTATTCTTAGAGCCTACAGCATGAATGTGTTGTAGACGCCTACATTTTGAAAATTCCCAAAAAGCCAGCTTCAACGATTACAATGATTTCACAAAACTTGGTGACGGTCAACAGCGACAGAAAGCCGGCTTGTTGGCTTGTGTATGATGAATGTGCATAGAAAAAGGGTTCTAGAAGCGAAATATTAATTTAAAACTAAAATTCTGAGAATTTTCAGCCAGCGTGGACTAGTTTTATTTTTAGGATGTAAGTCATATGATTATTCTTTAACTAAAGAAATTTTCGGTAACTCTAGGTTTTTATTTTTTGCCCCACCCTCTATTAAACCTGACTACGCCCATGGTCCTCACTACACCGGTTTCGGAATCACAACACTGCCGGTATTGAAATACGTAAGAATCTGTAGGTCTCCGCTGGTCGGTTCTACTGCTAATGTCATATTTAGCCAAAGGATGGTTATACGAGGTTGAAATGGTATTGTTAGGTCGATGACACCGTCGGGATTGAATGCGGGCTTCGGATGAATAATCGATTCGACTCGGTGACGAATCATTGAACAAACAAAAAATATCAGCCTATTCTCGCTTTTACCCGACTACGTCAAAAGAAGGGTAATGAGTTTGACGCCAATATTGAGCCAAAATAAAATCAGACTACATCGGTTAGACACTTAGAAATTATTGAAAAAAGATTACATAAGTAATGTTTGGATGATTGCATTTTGAAATCAATTATAAATTGTGTTGTTTCATACCTTTTTGGGATATTATTCATTTTAATGATTTTTACTATAAAAATATTTATTAAACTTATATGATTATTTACGGGATATTTACCGTGGTAAGGTTGTGGAATGAGCTCCTGATATCTCAGCGCAGTTACATGCACCATGTTCACGGGAAGAATCGGATAGCATCTATGCATTTTACAATCTGACGGCACCCGGTCCGATCCTCTGCACAATGACTTATTTATTACCCAAGTAAATAATGTGCAGTTCTGATGCCATCGCTCAAAAAACGGTGAAGGAAAACATCGAGAGAACATGAGGAAACCGGTACATCCAAGAACCTCAAAAAGTTCAAAGACATACGACAATCACCAACATGCACTGGGCCAGCATATTGGATTAGGACCCATCCTCTCTATCTCTCTGAGAGAAGGCCTGTGTCCCAGCAGTGGGAACATGATAAGGTGATATTGATGATAAATATTTTAGGAAGATTTTTAATCGACTTCAGGAGAAGGTTATTAATTCGACTTTTTTTTATATGTTTGTTACGCGATTACTCCGCCAATTCTGAATTGATTTATATTATTCTTTTTTTGTTTTGTTGGTCATACCTCAAAGGTGGTCCCATATAAATGTTATTGAAGTTGATTTAGCACTTTTTGAGAAATCAACAAAAACAAAAAATATATACCTACACCTTTAGTTCTTCTTCTGACATTTACACAGATGACGTTTTTGTTTGTGGTTCCCTTGAGCCTAAAGCCTTAAGGTGGTACGTTTCACATGTGGCGGGAAATTCAAATTTCAGTTTTCTTGTCTATGTAGCTAAACCGTAATTATTGTAAACGTGAATAATGTTTGCGCAAATTGGTTATTATTCTTTACAAAATCAAATCTATTTATCTCTAGAGCACATTATTACTTACATTTGTCAATAAACAATTTTTTGCAGTTTGAAACGGTTTATTGACAAATGTAAGTAATATGGTGCGTTACTGTTAAGTAGCTGTACATGTTAATGTAAAGAACAACCAACGATTTGCGCAAACACTGTGTCATTTTAAAATAATTACCCGGCCTAGCCACAAGGACAAAAAAACTGTTTAAAATTTGAATTTCCCGCCATAGGTAAAACGTACCACCTTAAGCAAAAATTTTGATGTGGACTGTCAATCTATGTTTGAACTGTCGTTACAGAAACATTAGAACAAAGAAGATTGTATGTATCTGTAAGGAGGCATCATAATAATTGTACCTATACCTACGTTAACTACCGATTCTAAAAGAAAACTTCTTTATTGTTGGAAAGATTACGCACCCGTGTCAATTCTGTTAGTTTTCTCATCGTGTGTGGTCGATTTAAAAACCTATCTACTTTTTAGTTTAAGTTTGTAAATGTCTGTAAGTTATTTCGTTGAGGCGTGTTTCGATGAACCGCGGTATCGGCAAGCGGCCTACCATTTTTTCGAAGGATCGTTTTTCGGCGAAACTTTTTTCGGTAAATTATTTCCTGCACATACCACACCCATAGCGAGTCGCCTATTGTCACCTAGGTGCAGGTGATCAAAGGATACTCAAATAATAATTTAAATGGAGTCGCCTATTATCACCCAGGTGATTATATTCCCAGGAGATCAAAGTCGACTAAAGAGTCGACTTTTATCACCCAGGTGATTAAAGTGGAATAGACCAAAAAATCACATGTAATAAATTATGTATGTGATTTTTGTATTGAAAAGTCACTGGTTTCGTCTCAGAAATGTTATATAATTTTCTGAGACATTTTACGAGACTTTTCCGTCGCCCGATTGGTCCGATTAACGGCCGTTAGAAGATTAAATTATGTCCCGAAATAAATGGACCGAAAAATGGATAATGCGGTCATGGGCGGCGAGATAATTTTCACGCTTTCAGCTACATAAGTGGGCGATTTATCGCTTCGACTTGAGCGCGATTTTTGAAACCCTTCTGTATGAATTTCCGTTTATTCCATTCTGTCCAACTATAGCTGTTCGATGATCTGTTTGGACAAAAAAATCCAATTGTTATACTGGCTAGTCGAACATTTTGGACACGCTTATTGCAGAAAGAACTACTGTACAGTGAAAACAAAAAAAAAAAATTGGCCAATTTCTATTAGAATGTGAATATAATTAAGAATTCGTTTTTTCCAAGTCCAAGTACCAGGAATGCATAAGCCATAAAGAGGTTTTCCCCTCCGCGACTTATGATCACACTTTTTGTGAATCTAGATTGAAATACCTGTCCATCGTTCGTTTACGCATTCGAAAACAATTACCGGTGAAATCAAATTTCAGAAGAAGGAATCAAATGCAGGTGATCCTGATTATGCGTATTTTTGAATCATTCGAAATGCGAGGCTGCATAGTTGTTTTTTGGCGCGATTACTTGTATTGAAAATTGAAACCTAAGCCAGCAAAGGATTCTAGGATTGATTTCAAATAGAATCCTGAGCATAGCGAGAGGTTTCAAAGCTACGAGATCCAGAATAACTTTGCTGCCGAGCGAAACTCTCCAACTATTACACCTTAGGCAGGAAAATATTGTATTTCTTCTAAGTTAAGATATAGACCTTCTTGAATCAAACTATTCAAGGTGCTATTCAAAGAGGTTGGAATATATTAAAACTGGAAAAAATCTGGTTTGACAAATTCATCAAGTTTAAATTACGAATTTACTTACCACGCTAGCGGCCAAAAACGACTTGCGCAGATTTTAAACGATAAAGAAAGCCTTTCCGTGCTTGTGAGATGAATAAATTTTAAAGGTTTATATTTCACGCAGCAACCAGCAACCAGCAACCGGTAAACCCAGCCGGCCCTGGGGTAGAGCGAAGAGGAGCAGTCGCTCTAGGCGCCAGATGAACGGGCGCCAAAATGGCCATTTTCAAAAACTATTCTACGATCTCAGAATACAGAAAAAACTGTATTCTGAGTCTACGATATATATCCTATTTAATATATAAAATAAATAAATATTCGGGACAATTTTGCACACACGGTCATCTGACTAACTAAGCAAAGCTTGGGATATGGCTGCCAGACTGATATACATGCATATATATTTTTAAATTCATACTTAAATAGATATTAACACCCAGATATAGAACAAACACAAATGTTCATCACAAATGTTTGTCCTAGGTGAGAATCGAACCCACGTCCCCTAGCACAGAAGGCCAGTTCACTACCATTACTAACTGGACCAATGACCAATGTACTGTCTCCTATTGCCAAAAAAACACTCTTTTTCAGAATATTCGTGTTATTCGTTTTTCTAATTAATTTACATTTCACGCAAAAACACTCGTTAGGCGTCTACTTATTCTACTTGTGAAAACACAATCAACAATTGTACTGTTGTGATTTTTTCTGACAGGGCAGAAATGTATTTAAAGCCTATACTTAACCTATGATTAAAAGAAATATTAAAACAAAAATGTTTTCATTCGCTTTTTAATATTTTGATACAGCAGCTGCCAAAAGTTAAAAAAAATAATTGCGTACTTTGCTCCAAATTTTAAGGAACTTGTTATCAATTAAGTACTACATATAGGACTTTCTTGATAAGACAATACCTACCTTAGTAACTAGATAAAATAATCGCTTAATAACGTTTCAAAGATAGTATAATAGTATAATCTTTTTGTAAATTATAACACTACCAGGGTCAATACATAGATACAGTAATGATTTGTTTATATACTGTTGTTTTACCTAATAGTTATAGATGTAGGTTAACTGATAACAGCTGGACCAAGTTTTTTTTTACATTCCAAAGTCCAAACTCAGTGGCGTGCATAATAGTGCTAACAGACGCTCGAACGCGACTGACCTCAACCGCCGTCTGACCAATGGGAGAGAAAGAGAGGGAAATATGATATTATTACTCTTTCTCTCCCGTTGGTCAGATGGCGGTCCGTCGGCCGCGTTCGTACGTCTGTTAGCAGTATTAGGATTGCCTACGCCGACCAGTGATCTATGATTGTGTTCAAGATTTTATTATATCGTACAAGTGAGAGGAATAAAAGCGACATAAAAAGTAATTCAGAAGAAGCAGACTGCAATTTAGATAGCTGAATCAGCAAATTCAATAGAGCTCATGTAGCAAAATGCTGTGTTGATTAGATCATTAATAATTTAGTTGACCAGTGACCTTTATCATTGATACATACAATTTACTCGTAATAATGACAACACTATTATGGTCGATAATTACCCAAAATGAATGTCAAATGAATGTGTTCCGTGTGGGCGGGCGTTAAAGCTGGAGGCCTATGTTCAGCAGTGGACGTCTTCTGGCTGATGATGATGATGATGAATGTCAATGTTTGGCCTGTGCTAAAAATCTAATATAACAATTAACAAAACATGTTAGGAATAACATGTTAACATTGTTAACAAAAATTGCGGTTTCTTGCTACTTTTTAAACAAAATGTAGCCAAAAATCTTACTAAACAATTAACTATAACATGTTTAGAATAAGTTAACAAAACATGTTTAGAATAACATGTCAACAAAAATTGCGGTTTCTTGCGACTTTTTAAACAAAATGTCAGTAAGTTTATACTAGATGTTAGATCGTTTAGTTAAAATTAATTCGAGAAAAACTGACGGGACTGACAAGTATAAATTGAACATTTTATAAAACCCCCTTTAAAAGAACTGATCGTCTTGAAACGGCTGACCATATCTTCTTGAATCATAGCGAAGAAGACTCTCGATCAAGTCTCATTCCAAATAATAAAAATTATATAAAAATCGGTTCAGCCGTTTGGGAGCTACGATGCTACAGACAGACACACATACACACACGTTAAACTTATAACAATGGAGGAAGCCTGCCATATTTTGATGGAGTGTGTTCGGAATGAAGCACCAAGACGCCTATTATTTTGCGGCAGTTCCATTGGATTATGCAACTCTCATTTGGCCCAACCTACCGCAGAAACGACAAAACGGGTTCTATCCGGTTTGGCAAATAGATTAGGGGCCTTACGGCCAACTGCCAACGCGGTATCAAACTAACGTTAAATCCGCTCAGTTGGAAAATCACGCGAACGTGAACCTTAACGCGCACAGATACGGTCTGCGGTCACTCGGGTTGGTTCCAACTGAGCGGATTTAACGTTAGCAGTTGGCCGTAAGGCCCCAGGCCTCGTTTGATACCGGGATAGTAAATAAACAAGTATCAAATGAGGTTCAGGTCTGAGGTCCTGGCAAAGACGTTTTATATTTAGGGTATAAAACGTCCTTGGGTTCAGGTGCTCAAATGAAGTGTGACAGTGTTATTAATGTTACTATTAGTGCACCTTTTTCGCTTTGCGAAATAGCACTTTAAATAAAGATTGAAAAATACTCTATTTGTGTCGGGGTTGAAAAACTGAAGTTCATTGGACAGGAACAAAGCGGCAACATAACACACTGATGCATACATTAGTGAGCTTACTCTCATTATCTGTCTGCACAAAGAATATTTAAATGTGTGAGTCATTGCACTCTTTGCCAATAGTTAGGTACAGCACTAAGGATGTATGAACATTAATTATTGTTACAATGTTATAAGTGACATATTGAGGGGCTGTCACAAAGCTCCTAGTTCTTATTCAAAGTGGGGGTGATAAGACCTGCACTAACATCACGTTCGCTGTGTATTGTGCATTTGCCCGCCAGCATACACAAACCAGCCGAGCTCCTTGAAATAACAGAGCAAGGCTTTGCTGACTTTTTTTTTAATGCTATAGGTGGCAAACAAGCATATTAGCATACAGGCTGCTTGATGGTAAGCAGTCACCGTCGCCTATGAAATACTTGTAACACCAGAGGCGTCTCAAATACGTTGCCGACCCTTTAGGACTCGATTAACTCGCCTTTTGAAGAACCCCATGTTGTAGCTTCTCGGAAACACCGTGAAAGGTGAATACTGAACTATTCTACCCCTATTTCCCCAGGTGGCTTTGACTGTCTCGGTAGTCCGATGACGGCCAGTGAGAAAAAAAGTCTCATTAATCCACCGAGATACAATACATAAACATAGTCACAAAATTGGAAAAAAAAAATGTTCGAACCAAAACTCGGCACACGCTACGCATTGCGCCGACTTTTTGGTTAGTTGTAAAGTAACCGCGATCCTACTACATAGCGGACAAGCGACGTTGAACACTATGCAAGTAACATAAAGTCTAAATTGGAGTACATGTCGCATTGCAAACTATATAATTGATGTCTAGATAAGTACATAAGTATGTATGTATGTAAGTATGTATTTGTGTATGCTCAGATGATTTTTTACTGTTTTCACTTTGAGATTGTTACTCTATAGGTATTGTATCTCGATGCCCCATCATCCCATCCATCATAATGACGATTATGATGTCCCATCATAAGACTACTGATACTGATAAGCCAAGAGTTTACCAAGTGGTCCAAGTTTTTTTTTACTCTGACAGCTGCAGTGACATTGCAAGAAGCTAAATGAAAACTTTTACTTTTACTATTGGCTACCTAAATAATTTTGCGTTCATCATACACCAATCATACGTTCAAAAACTTAGCAAAAGTGCTTTGACGAAGTAGATGTACATTATCTAAGCAAAAGTAATCATTATATCTGTGGCTTACTACTCTGGACGAAAGACAGTTGTGCGGTGATTAAAACCTTTAAAATTCTTAATGGGATACAGGGCATCTACTCACTAAAAGATTGCATGAAAGAAAGTAAATGCCACAAAACCCTACTGTGACCTGCGCCATCACAGATAACACTGCACACCCCATTCTCAGCAACAGTCGTTTCATATGGAACAGGTTGCCCGAGGGTGTAAGCAGTCGCATCAAAATCAATAAACGTGTTTAAAAACAAACTGGACAGATTGATAAGATTAAGAAAATAATCTTAACAGATAAATACTAAATTTTGACACTGTGATATAGTCACACAGCCTAAACTGCTCACCTCAAATAAATACAGGATATTTTTCCAGCTAGTGCCTTGGAAATTGAAAAATATTACACTCAGTAATTTAAGCCGAAGAGAGCTTCAAAGTTTGGTCAGTGTAACAAACATTCTAGTTGTTTTTTTACACATATACATCTACTTGTCTTTTAATTAAACTTGGTGTAATACACAAACACCAAGGGCGGGTATAATAGTATAATAACTTTTCCACGGCCGCTTGTACGCCGCAACGCCGCCTCGAGTCTCTGGGCGCTAGGCCATACTTTCAACACAAACAAACAAATAAAGCAACTGCATCTGCTGTTCTTTCTTTGAGTTGACATTTTTCATTTGTTTATTTATAGGTTTGTACACTTTTTTATACCAAGGGATTCATTTTACCTTTTCAGCCAGTTACTTTTATTAAATTCCGGCGGGACTAGGCTTCGGAAAAGTGCTTCAAATACCTGTATTTAATCGCCGAGAATATGGGACAGTAGAGCAGGTATGCACAACACATTACCAAAAACACTTCTTCGTATTTTTTGCTAGCACTATTGGAGGTCCGTATTAGGATTTTATAAGCACCAGTAAGACAATTTGTGTATATCAAATAAGCTTTCAACTTTCAGCGTGCTCGGGTGGGCGCGTGGTCGCTCGCCTCATTAAATCAAGATTATTTATAACACTTACCTAGCCAAGGGCTATGAGCACTTTTAGTAGATAATCAGACAACTGCTACCAATCGCTTTTTTTGAGTGAGATATCAGAGTTTTTCTTAGCATTAAATAAAAATTAAAACCACGGCACACGACACGACCTCTCACCACCACTTCGTTCCTTTTTTAACAAATGTTTTACAAAAAAATATTTTCCGACTTTTTTTTTTCCCCAGTACTGGGCACGCTAAATCTATTAAGGTCATACCACCTCATCCTATGTAATTAACTGTCACAAATATGCAGTAAGCTCCAGCAAGTAAGATAATATTATAACAGGTCATAACTTAGACTTGACCGTGATATACTTTATTTGACTATGACTTGTTTGACGTTATTTATTACCAATAATTCCGAATTAAAGACTCTGTATTCATGGTCATGAAAAAATTATTTGACATCCGGCCGGGTTTTCTTCTTTTCTTTTTTTGCAGATAACTTTTCGTCTTTCTTGTCCTGAAAAATGTGTGTTCTATTTTTAATTTCTGTTTCCTACAATTAATAAATATTCTACAGGTTGATTATCGTACCAAAGTCATTCATCAAGTGTGTTATAATCGTTTATCTGTTAGTTGAAGATGGTGAACTCCAGTTTAGCGTATGAAATATTGCTATATATAAATTCATTTTATTTTGGTCTATTTGCAACATGCGAGCTCGGTACACTTATCTTGAAGTCAGTATTGATCAGTACTAAGTATACCAATAAAGACACTAATGATCTGACGAGACTTGGGCAGGATTATGGTGTTCTGGTTGGCTTTTTTATTGTTGAGGCAGCCAGACTTTTCCTTGGACGAAAAGGAAGCCTCAGTGAAAAAGGTGGGTAAAATTATTCATTCTATTCATGAGATTCTTCCACTCAATGTCTTGCCATCTGTTCAGATTACCACTTTCAGGAACATGATTTGGTTGAGTTGACTATGTCAAGGTTTTCTTAAGTTTCGACTCCAGCGTCTGAACCCTTAACAGCTCAACTACTCGCATGGGGTCAACGCACTTTTACGCGCAAAAAAATTATCGGTCGAAATAATTGGTATGTCAGACACGACTTCCGCCAGCAGTAGCTTCCTAGTTTGTCCCAAAGATGGTGTCAAACAGTTTCAAGGGGTCCTGAAATATTCATAATATTAATATTATAATTATTGATATAAGGAGAGGCGAGGACTCATTTCATGCACATTTTTGTTGTTTTATTTTCTTGAACCTGATACTAAAACATCTGATACATCCGATACATTAAGACTTCTTAGACAGGACTGCTATACTGTTATACTCATTATTAATGCTCTCAAAATTATTTTCAGATGTTCCAGTGATGTTCTCAGTGTTGCTAACAGTGCCTTCTATATTAGGCGTGCTCTATTTACTGCACTGGCAAGTGGTGCCTCTTCGCATTGAGATTATCTGGTGTACCCTGATGCTCTTAATACAGGTGCTTGAGTTTATATTTGCGTCAATGTTTATAGTTACTATGTGTAGGGGGCCTTCTTATGATTAAAGACCAGCATTAAACTGTACACCTTATTATCTAATGCCCAAAAAGTACATTATGGTGATCAGCACCAAGTTAGCATACAAAATGATATACATGTATATGTTTTACTAGAACACCTAAACTTAATAACCACTAGTTGTACGTCCTAAAATGTAAATCACAAAAAAAAATATCTTAAAAATAGATATCTAAATCGAAAAAAAGGCTCCAAAAAAACTATGAGTGGACAGATTAAAAAAACACACACGTTAACTTAAGAACCCATTTTACGTTGGTTAAAAATGATACACACACGTTAAATAAAGAACCCTTTTTACGTTGGTTAAAAATGTAAGTAACACAGTACTATCTACAAGTAACTAGGTACAAATATTTAGCTGTAATATTGAGACCCCTATAGGTAGGTATCTTCGCTACCTCTACTGATTGTCCTCATATTTGAATGTAAAAATTGTATTGAAATGTACTAAAATTTTAGAAGGATAAATATATAAAATAATATTCGGGACTATTTTTGCACACACGGTTAGCAGTAAAAATGTTATTGTCAAACAAAATCTAAACGTTGATTTATTTCCATAGACTTATTGGGCATTTTTTAATAAGACTTTTTGGTGTGTTAACTGATTGCTAATTAAATAGGATAAATGGATTTCTGAGGAGTAAGCCTGGGATCAGTGAGGTGCCTTTTTGGATTGTATGTACATAATGACCAAAGAAACGTGTATATTGAAATATATTTAAATATCCCATTAATAATCATATAAATGCAGCTGTGAACAAACGTGATAATTTAAAACAGCAAATAAAAGGGTTTTGTAAATGGAATCTCAATGCTCAGAATGGCGTTCGCCAAATACAATGTTTTGATCGTAACATCTCAACATGAACTTTTGCGCGATAATGTAGCCCCGGCATAAAATACTTTTTTAAATATATAATCATTTGTTAAGCATTGATTGGGAAACTATACCAGGCTGTTTTTTTTATACCAGGTGTGGCCTTAATTGCTTATAAACAAACATACCTATTTAACTAATCCTTATAGCGGAAAAAAGATTTAGAGTTTTACGTGAAGCCAAATAAAAAAATTGAGATATTTTTTAACTCACTTTATTAAATTTTGATCCAAGAATAACTTATACCAAACAAAACTAGTCATTAAAAGTGTAAATTTTTTAGGTTTTTTTCTCATACTGTACTTATAATTTAAGAGACTTTTTTTAGTAGATTCCAACATGTAATTTTTTAAATACATATGCATAAATAATATATACTTTTGAAAATAATAATATAAATATTCGGCTATGTATATTTAAAATTTCAATACAATATATTAAATAAATATTCGGGACTTTTTTTGCACAGTTATCTGACCCCACATAATTATGTACTTATAATTTATACAATATAATATTAACTGTAGTATTATCAATACTATGTTTATTATTAAAAATCTAAAATTTATAAAAATTAAATTTTTCTATCCATTGAATTATTACATTTATGTGTGAGACAAAAATGAATTGATTTATACTCCTTTCACAAATCTTAGATATTAATGTAAACAAAGAAATGTCACGAAAAGTCACTGTCAAAGTTACATGCAAGTTGCTCAAAACATTTTTCACTTATGAAAAATATTTTACTTTCAATTTTTTCTGGCTTTGCTCTCGCGCGTCACAATGGGGGATTTTCTGATAAATCAAAAAATTCATAAAAAACATTATTAAAAGATTGTAATATTAGATGGCGTTGACTATTATGATAGAACAATGTTGCCCACCTTAACAGCTAAGTTGGTGGCACTGTCCAATGTTTACAATGTACATTGAATTTGTAGATATTTTTGTAGATTTTTCAAAAAGCACTGAATCAATGTCGATAAAAAAATTGACCACCTATAAGATATGACCTACCAACCAAAAAAAGAATCATCAAAAACAATTCTAAATTGGCGGAGAATTCGCGTAACAAACAAACAAAAAAAAAAAAAAAACACAGTCGAATTGATAACCTCCTCTCGAAGTCGGTTAAAAAATAGAGGTCAAATCAAACGATGGCCAGAAATGTTTAGAACCCCTACAGTCCTACCAGTATAATAAAATCTTTTCCATCAAAAATTGTTTTTTTTTTTTATCATAACATTGTTTAGAACAGATATTACGTTAAAATAAATAGTACAAAACGATTTTTATTTTATAATTGTTCATACTACGACTAGAAAAACATAATAAAATATTGTAAACTACCTACCACTAAAAAATATGTTTTTGGCACTGGTACCCCTTTGCTTACATAAAATATCTAAGATTCGTCTACATTTATCTCACATAATTAGAATACAATGCTAATAATGTGTTAATAATAAAAAATATGTACATTTTATAATACAAACTAATATCAAGTGATAATGTGGCCTTTATCTAGGTATTTATACAAAATTTTAAATCTCTTATACATATGGTTATGTAGGTATATCCTAATTCTGAAAATAATAGTTACCTATTATAGTGAATTCTTGACTGTAAGTTTTCTATTTTTATTTTATTTAACCCTATAATTATATTAATTTGTAGAAAGTACCTATTATACCTAGTTACCTAATTATTATTTTCTCATTTTATACCTATTATTGTTGCTAATGTTTGTGTATCAACTTTTATATTATACTATGAATAGTTTTCTTATATTGTAAACGTATTGTATTAATCAGTATTTTCACATAATAAATTGTAAACAATCATTTAAATTAATGAAATAACTTTTACTAAAATATTATGAGATATATTTATTAAGCTTACAGATAATAAATTAATGTCTGATGTCACTTTTTGTCTGATTTATTTTAGGAAATCTAGAAAACCGAATGAAAAAACAACAATAGGTACATAACAAGTTTTTTATTAATCTCCAATCTATTTATAACCGATCGTATATTATATTTATAAATCGATAAATAGTAGAATGCTAGGTAATGCTTTCATAGAATTATAATGAAAGCATGACCTAGCATTCTACTATTTATTCTCGATTTTCGGCCTGTAAGTAAGCAGGCATCCGCCCATACATCTGCTTCTCCCTCTTATGTACACGTCGTTGGTGTTTCATCATTGCATTTCTAAACCCGAAAGCCTTTCCACACATTCCACAGACATGATTCTTGATTCCCAGATGATCAGCCTCAAAGTGTCTCTGTAACTTCAATTTCGTGTGAAAAGCTCTCTTGCACGCATCACACTTAAATTTAGGCTCCTTGTGCTTTAACATATGACTGTTTAAATTACTCTTAAATAAAAATCGGGCCGGACATTCTGTGCACATATATCTGTAGTCACCAGTATGAGTGCGCATATGAGTTTTGAGCAATTCTGCATACCTGCCACGGTACGGACAGAATTGACATTTGTATGGAAAGTCTGTCCTATGTCTCAAGCTGTGATTGTGATATGCACATCTCAATCGAAATGATTTTCCACATATATCACACACATATTTTTTATGATCTGGATCGTGCATAGTGATATGCTCTTTATAATAAGACCTATTGATAATTTTACTACAAATGTGGCATGTTACTTTCACGGCACAATTGGCTCTCTTCTTTCCTGTTTTAATTTCTTGAATTTCATTATCGATTTTATTATATGTATCTTTTTCATTCAAACTGCCATCGCTGTACTCGTGTAGATCTTCCAATTGCTCTAAGATGTTGCTTTCTTCTTTGACTTGTTGTTTCAATATTCCATCTATGTGTTTAGCTGTCTTTCTAAATAATTTTGCTGCATTGATGAATTTAAAACACACAGTACACAAGTGTTTTGGGTAATTGTCATCCTCGTTTAGATGAATGTTATTGTAACGTTCTAATGTTTCCACAATTTCTTCAGTGTGTTCAGTACCATATATTGAAATAAAACCTTCCCGCAAACAAACGCGACATTTACTGTGCAAGTCTTCTTCACATCTGAGATCCACTTTCTCGAGTACACCTCTAAAGTGTTCGTCGAAAATTGATCCACTTTTGGATTGCTTTGTTTTCATTTGGTAAAATAAAGCGTGCATCTTCTCGAGAACTAGTTTATGATAGTTTCAATCAATTAAATATTTTAAAAGTTCTAAATAAAACAAATGTACAGTACAGCAGACTCAGTTGTTTTGTTTTTGTTGTTTTTGTTTTGTTATTTATTTCGTGACCTTAGTTACAGATTCCTTCAGTCAGAATAATAATAAGTGTAGGGCGGGGATTTTATGTCAAATTGCGTAGTATGCGCACTCTTCTCTCCTACCCCCGCGCTCCCCTCGCGCGGGGTGCCATGCCACTGCGGCGTCTGGAATCGACGCGACGGCCATCAGCCTGCGTGGCAAAGGCCAAAGAGTACCTTTTATATACTGCTGCGTGGGACCACGATCGACGATAGCCGCGCACACGTCTCTCTCCGCGATTCGCGCTACGCATCTTTTGTACACTCGTACCTTAGTATTATAACGCACAACGCTATTTTGTAACTCGAATAAAGACTATATCAACGTTTTACAAGTGTTTGGTGTTGTCCCCGCGTTATATAAGTTTTACAATAAACAACTCATAGCCACAAGCAAAAGTCACGGTCAAGTCCAAGTCATGCCATAGTTAAGTGGCAGAGACTTTACTAGAAACTTCTGTAGAGTTTTGGAAACATCACGAAAATACATGTTTTGCCTCATAAAATCACTTTTTTAAAATAATTAATAGACTTGCGCTTGACCGGAAACTCGCCTGATGTTAAGCGATGATGCGGTCTACGGTGGAGCACGCTTGCCTAGAAGAAACCGATTCACTCGTGATTTGAAGACACCCAGATTGTATCTATCGGGGAACACCCATTCAGACAGCGCATTCCACAGACTAGCAGTTCGCACAATAAAAGTGGAATCAAAGCGCTTCGTTCGGGTTTTCGGAATACCAACCATAAAGCGGTGTCGATTTTTTGTGCCCGGTCTGGCAGTCCGACTTGCTTACACTCAAGGAATATAATACTCTACCGAGAGTACTTTCATTCGAGCACGTTCAAAAACACATACCTACCTATACTGAATTATTTTATTTGACTATGACTTGTCTATACTTCAGATAATGCGCAGAAATTAATAAATAAATAAATATTTCGGACATTTTCGCACACACGGTCATCTGACCCCAAACTAAGCAAAGCTTGTGATATGGCTGCCAGAGACTGATATACATACATATATAGTTTTAAATACATACTTAAATAGATATTAACAACCAGATATAGAACAAACACAAATGTTCATCACACAAATGTTTGTCCTACGTGGGAATCGAACCCACGCCCTCAGGCTCAGAAGGTAGGTTCACTACCAACTGGACCAACGGGCTATCAAATTCAAACAAAGTACTACCATGTAGAACATTTTATTGGAAAATACTGTATATTTGATCCAAGATTGGATCATATATCTTTGATTGGATCCAAACACAAGATACAGCTTTTGAAACTTTATATTGTGGACTTTCAGAGGATCGGTCAAATTATTTTCACCGCAGTCTTTCTTTGCAAACTAGTTTTTAACCCCCGACGCAAAAAGAGGGGTGTGTGTCATCATAGCTTACAAATACTGAATCCATTTTTTTAAAGTTACTCAATCGCGTTTTCTTATCTATGATTCATGAAAATTTTTTCAGCAATTTATTTTTTTATTCAATAATAGGCTTGCTATGTCTCCATAAACTCGTCTGATGTTATGCGATGATGCAGTGTCTACGTTGGAGCATGTCTAAAAAAAAACGATTCACTCGTGATTTGAAATGCTCAATTTTCACAAAAACTACTGATACCTACTACAAAGCTGAAATTTGGCAGGACTAGTCCAGGTGTGATAAGAGTCCTAACGGGGTGTAGTGATCTACTAAGGGCTGAATTAAGGGAGTCAAAGGGGGTTGAAAGTTTATATGAAAGTCTATGTATAAATATATAAAAACTCTCCTTTTTGGGCAGACGTGTGAAGAAAATAAGTATTTTTATTGTTTTAGTATATTTAATGAACGTAAACATGCTGTACGACATTACATACATAATGGAGACAAGACAAAAAACCTTACTAAAATTACTTACTAAAAAGTCACCATAATTTTATCATAAGTGCAGACTATGTGCAATTATAAATTATTTATAACTAAGTTATTACCTATTAAACCATGAAACATTTTACACAAAGATCAATAACAATCTTCTGAATTTGCAACGCCAGGACCTTCGGCTGTTAGTGGGCCTTAAAACCGGTCATTGCAACTTGAAAAGTCACTTGTATAAGCTGGAAGCTACGAACAGTCCACTGCGTTGTGGCTCCATGAAGGAGAACGAATCGCTACCGAATTGCATGAGGCATCATCATTAGACTGGTTTTCGTCATAATTATTTACACTTTCATCTACGCCAATGGAGTAACTTTGCCAGCGCCACAGGACCTCGCTCTGGTGTTTCAAGGAGCTGGGTTGGCTCGGGTTGCTGGTAGGGGAAAATGCACAATACACCCGAAGCAGGAAGTCAGTGTAAGACTCATCGACCCCATCTTTTTGGCCATGTCCCAATATGTTTTTATTTATTTATTGAGAGATACGCCAACAGTGAACATATTAAATAGAATCGGGGCCCAGACCCCCGATTCTACTAAACAAATTGTTTTTAAATTGTAATTATTTTAATTTTTAAATAATTGCCTGTCATAAGGTTATTGATAAGTGGCAATTTGGCAATTGGGGCAATTGCCCCAAAATTGACTCTTATTAATTACCTTATCTTATCTTAATCTCTAATCATATCTTATCATGGGGCATTTGCCCCAACATTGACACTTAAAGTATAAAAAAATTTAAAACTAAATTTTGAGGCAATTCATTTAGCTGGGCGCTGCTTCTTAAATATGTATAACCACAGAATACATATATTATAATTACAAGTACAGAAGATTCACTCCGCTAAATAATTTAAATAAGTAGCGACTCTTGCTACAACACAATAAAGTCCAATTCAGGATGTGCGAGCGCGAACTACCTACAGCTATATTAACCTAGGAGTTGCCTCTCTATCAACTCCACCACTCATCTCATAAATTCTATCTATCTGTCGATTGCATGACTCGGCAGATCTGACAAGTCGGCTACTTGTAGCTTCACATCTAAAGTGTGGAGTGCGCCAGGCCTGGTATAGCTAAAAGCCCAGTATTTCATGACTTTTGGAGTTTAATATAATGGGCTCTAGAAAATCCACAACCTAGTTTAGTCCTTCCATGCACTTTATATTGGTGTTTCAATAAGTGTTTATTCCCGGCATACACTTTATCACATTTGTCACAAGGGTATTGTTTTATTTGACCAAAATGGATTATTTCAACATGATGACGAAGTTTACTTTTTTCATAAAATTTCTTCTTACATTCATCACACTCATGTAAAGGCTTGCCGTGTCTCCGAATATGTCTGATAAGATTACTTTTATATTTGCATTTCTTAGAACAGATATCACACTCGTACAATTTTTCATTGTGTATACGCATATGCGAATGCAGGAGTCCATACTGCCGTCCTTTGTATGGACACAGTTGGCATTTAAACTCAAATTCCTGATTATGTTGTAATTTATGACTGTGGTATTGAGAACTAAATTCAAAACCTTTTCCACATTTGTCACATAAATATACTGGTAATTGTGATTTCTGTGAATGATACATTCGATAGTGCTGATATAAATATTTTTTTCTAAAAGTTTTGCCACATAGTAGACACTGACTCAGTAATTTACCGTGGATTATTACGTGTTTAACAAATTTTTCCAAGTCATTTGGCTGTTCATTTTGAATTTTTTTGGGGTTTAGGTTAGTTGATTCTGTACATTTCTTTGAATGTGTTCTGTATGAATTTTTGTGTAGGAAGGCTTTTTTACAAATTTTGCATTGAAATCTGTTGACTGCATAGCAACATAATGCAACATAATGCTCTTTACGGCTTTGAAACAAGACAATTTTCTTGCATAAAGTACATTTAACTTTGTTGTTATCGCTTGTGGATTCAAAATATTTGCTGTAAACAGAGGACACCAAACAATAATTATGTTCATTGTTTGTGTTGTTTGGTGCCTGTTTCATTGCCTTACTTGAACCATGAATAATTTGTTTTTCAATGCACTTCTTAGAATGTTTACTCTGAATATGTGCATAGAGTACTGTAGAGTTAGCTGCTTCGTAATTGCAAATTTCACATTTTTTCTTGCGAGTCTGAATTTGATGTATAGATTGGTGGTCGTTCCAATACTCCTTCAGCACTGATTGATTACAAATTCTGCATAGTATTTGTTCTCCATAATGTGTAGTATTAAATTCTTTATTAATATGGTGTACTGAAGATTTGAATTCTGTTCCATTTTTTGTTGAATTTTCATTCGTTTGGTTTTCACTTTTAGAACAGCCCGCCTTTGAATTGTCGATACTCAAATATGCCCACTCTTTGGAATTTGAAACCGGTTGCTCAGTTAAATCTATTTCATTATCATTGTCCTCAGAGTCATAATTCTCGTATAAAAATTTAACCTGAACTGTCGAGGAACCCGCAGTATGACGTTCACGTAGTCTTTGGTCGGATTCTTTAGCAGTTTTTCTGAACTGCACAGCAGTCAGAAGAGCAGTGAAGCAAGGTTCGCACAGATGTTTCGGATGGATGTCATCCTCACGAATTTCAATATCACCAAAGATACAGATGTTCTCGCATAGATTGTGATCAGCGTAGGAACCATGATATATAGGGATGTTGCCTTCTTCTAAGCATATTCTGCACTTGGTAAGTTTATTTTCTTCAGACATTTTCCCCTCCATGCCTGCACATCTATTTTGTATTTTCCTACCGTAGTTTTACCGGAGCGGAGCCTTGATGTCACTGTCCATTGGATCATGGACTCCGCTAGGAGTAATAGTATTCCGTGATCATGTCGTCATGGATGTCTTACAATTAACCACAGCTATTAACTCTGCATCAGCTTGGCATCACATCAGCAATAATCCCGTATATATATATAGTAGTTTTTGCAATAATCAGCATTTGATCGGGAGGCAATAATGTACGACACAGATAATGTACACCATGATATTGTACGGCATAATAATGCACAGCATGATAATTGGTGTACATGTACATGGAATATCATGTTGTACAATATCGTGTCGTGCATTATCATGCCGTACATTATCAGGTCGGCCCAATAATGCACACACAATAATGTACAGCATGATATTTGATGTACAAGTACACGAATTATCATGCTGTGCAATATTGTGGCGTACAATATTATGCCGTACATTATTGACACGATTCAATAATGCACACCCCAATATTGTACAGCACGATAATTGGTGACCATAAAAATTTAAATCTGAAGCTTCCTTTAGACTTGGACATCGGACTCCACCTCGAGTGTATTAGGTAGAAATTAGTGACAGATCCGACACAGAGCACTCTGACTTGAGTATGTTAGGTTCGAAATGGGCCACAGAACCGACACAGAGCACCCCGACTCCACCTAGTCTTGTGGTCCCTACCCCTAGAGTGTATATAAAAAGCGCGGGAGCCAGAAGCTCTAGGGAGGTCCTGAGTGAGAACGAGCCATACGAGACCGAGCGGAGCGAAGGGGGGAGGTGGCGAGCGAAGCGAGCCGGTGACCTCCGTAGTGAAGCGAAGGTCGAGTGTGGCGAAGCGATACTCAGGGGCGACCGCAAGAGCTTCTGGAGCCCACCTGGAGTCAGACTTGAGTTGGTTAGGTTCGAAATGAGTGACAGATCTAACACAGTTGTACTCCTCACTCCGCGTCACCATCAAAAAGTTTTGATGGTGACGCGGCTCGGTGAAAGGCTCATATTTTTTATCTGTGACTATCTTACACTATCTTGTTCAAACGAAGCATGGAATCGACAGACGTCATAGACTCAACAGCCAATAAGAGCAGAGACATTTCAGGAATATTAGCCAATACGGACGATGCCACCTTTTATCATGTTGTACATTATTGGTCGTACATTTTCGGCCCGTTTCGTCAAAACACGGCCCGTATTGCACGACATGATAATGTACGGCACAATAATGTACAGCCCGATAAAACGTGGACATTTCCCACGTACACGGATTATTGCCTGTACAATCCTGGCTGTGCATTCCTTGCCGTACTTAATAGACACGAGCCGATAATTGACGGCCAGTATTGTACGACATGGATTGTACAGCATGATATTCGATGTACATGTACACCAATTATCATGCTGTACATTATCATGCCGTGGAATATCGTGTCGGCAAATATCATGTTGTACATTATAGACACTCTGTAATTAATGCGTAATTTGACTTTGTAAATTGTAGGTAAATAAATATTAGCCATAGCTAGCATCACAGAGTACTTTTTATAGCATGTCGTGGACACGGATGAAATCAAATCTATATTCTACGGGAGTTGACTATGCGTGGATTGTGGACCTGTGAACTTGTGAAGTGTGAATAGCATAGGCTAAGTATAACGGTGAATAGTGTTAGTTTTAATAACTTATTACATGTACTTATTACTTGACACTAGTACCGGTCACACCCTAAAAGATCATAAAATAAGGTTTTACTCAAGTAGCTAGAAAACCATATTATTATTTTAGTTACAATGGTTTGCATTTCAACCTTTGTATTTTTTGACGTTGAAACAACAGGGTTGCCATTTCAAGAACGCAATCGTACGAAAATCATAGAACTCAGTTTTGTGGCAACTACAAGAAGTGATCTAATGAGATATAATGACACAGCTCCGCCAATTAGTAAATTGTCATTATTGTTCAATCCGCAAAAAGTCGTCCTTTCAGCAGCAATTACTGGCCTAACTAATGATATACTTAAACACTCGCCTACGTTCAAAGAGAAGTTTAATACCATCTCGTCCTTCTTGGAAGATTTGAACAAACCTGTATGTCTAGTGGCACACAATGGAAATTCATTTGATTACAAAATATTATGTGCCGAATGTATTGATGCGGATATGAAGCTGCCCGAAGATTTGTTATGCGGTGATTCAATGCCATATTTTAGGAAAGTGTTTAAAAAGAGAATACTGGAGCAAAAAATCTCGCGACCAATACCACCACTGCCGCAATCGGTGGATGTAATAACTGACGGCGACATTACTGATGACGAAGACGAATGGCCGGAACTAAACGTCACATCTGAAGAGCTTCAAGAAATCGACGATTTATGCTCATCTTTATCTGATATGTCTTGCGAATCATGTGATAATTCAGAAAACGTGTCCAACAAAAAAACAAAAGAAAATAAAGTTCAAATCAATCAATTAACACTAGCACCGGATAGTTATAAATTGACTGATATTTTTAAAACCCTTCTTGGAAGAGAGCCACAGAATGCCCACAGAGCAGAAGGTGATTGTCTAATGTTACTCCAATGTGTAGGAGTTTGTCAGAACACTTTTGATGCATCAGATCATTTTGTGAGCTGGATGGACGACAATTGTAAGCCGTTGAATGCTATTAAGCCTTTGATAAGGAAGTAAGCGCCCACTCAATTGATGTATAGTATATAATGTTAAATATTACTGTAAGTTGACAATAGGCAGCATTGCCAACTTTATTTTTAGGGGGATCGTATCATACACTAGGAAAAATAGTATATAGCTAAAAACAAAATAACAAAAAAAATTTGTAAGTACGGAGTGAAAAATTCATTAAAACAATAGTAAAACGTATATAAAAATTATATTTTAATAATATTATTGTCTACGAGGGAGGCCTTTGTTCAGCAGTGGACGTTTACAGGCTGATGATGATGATGATGATGAATATTATTGTATAAGTCAAATTAAATACTTTTCTATTTAGTCAGCAATATTGAAAGATTTGAAGGGATAGTATTTAATGCGGATGATTTCGAACACATTGATCGTACATCGTATCAGCTGCAAAAAGATTGTATATATACGGTTTAAATCGTACGGTTGCCAACGCTGACAGTAGTACGACCATGTACTTAACATTAACAACCAAGAGTTATACTCACAGATCACATTATTACGTCCATGGGTGCCGTGGCTCTATTAACGAAGTTATCAACTGACTTCAAAAAAGAAGGACCGTTCTCTATTCGATCCGTATTTATTTTACTTAATGCATGCAACTTTATAGGTAGGTATATAGTTATGTTTAATAATTACATATTTTAGTTACTGATCATGATAATCATGTTACAGATACACCAGATTGACATGTTTAATTTTTATCTACAAGGTTAAGCTAAGCTTAATTTCCTATTTTATAGTAATCAAGTTAAAATACATGAACTTACATATATTCATTTTGGCTATATATTATGTCCAAAGATCTTGTATATACCCTAGCTTGATTATCTATACTAATATTATAAAGAGGAAAGTCACTGTTGGGAAGCTACACTATCAAAATCAAAAATCAAATAATTTTTATTTTCAGACACAAGTTCCATAAAGAATTACAATTAAAAATATGAAATTAAATTAATCAGAATTATAGAAATTATTATTATATACAATGTAAATATTGAAATAAATTATCATAATAGAAATTACATTATACTATGTCAATTCACTTCAACAGTACCCCGATGTGATGGTGCAGGATGGGACAATTAAACCTATCGGTGACTGCTTTCAGAATGCTGTTGCCACTCGCACGTGTTCTACTTAAAAGCGAGGCGACCTTTTTGCGCATGATAGGTGCAAAACAATCAGTGCGAGCTTCCACAAACAGGGTGGACGCGCTGCAGAACCGTGGGAGCCGCATCAGCATCCTGAAAGCATTATTGTATTGGACACGCAGAGCATCGAGATATTTTTGAGTATATGCTGTCCACAAGCACGGCAGTAGCCGTAGAATTATTGACAGTAGGCCTTAAAAACAGTAATTTTGACTTCATTCGAGCAGGAAGAGAATCTTCTGGACAGCATATTCGCTCTCACCGTCAACGCTCTGCGCTCCCCACAGAGTACTTTTTATATACTGAAATAGAGGCCTCTCTCGGGGTCATAGAAGGTCATAGAAATCAACCGTGGATGTGCTGCCATCTACATTGCTCAGATGAAAGTATTTTTATTGAATACATACATATAGCTACTAATATGCATAGCATCTACAGCTACCTACGCATATAATATTATAGGTGCATATAGTTATTTAGCCTACTGGATTGCTTGGGAAAATAAAGAAATAAAAAATATTTTTTATAGTTTACAAACAATAATAATTTATTAACACGATTTATCTATGACGCTTTATACATTTTCCAAAGAATTTCTTTGCCTTTACTTGAAAACTATCCTCATCGTCGTCCAAGTCTCTCTTACCTATCAATATTTTATTAATATCTTTGCAGTAATTATAAATAAAAAATCTGCAAGTTAAATTGACAATGTAATTGATTATTTCATCCTTGTGTTGTTCACAGTTTAAAAAATCAAATACTACAAAACTAAAGATAAGGGTTTTTATCAATTCTTTAATATTGTTAGAATGTACGTTTTTTTAAGAATTTCATTAGTTATCTCTTGTACTTCCGACATACAAGAGACGAGAGACTCAGACGGACTAACAAGCCAACGCCGGCCAGCATACTCTCTTTGTCTTATGTATTCATTTTCATGACTCGCAACCAGATCTGCAGTGCATTCATTCATCATCATCATCATCATTTCAGCCGTAGGACGTCCACTGCTGGACATAGGCCTCCCCCATCGATCTCCAAAAGGGCCGGTTGGAAGCGGCCTGCATCCAGCGTTTCCCTGCGGTCTCTTTTAGGTCGTCTGTCCATCTTGTGGGTGGACGTCCTACGCTGCGCTTGCCAGTCCGTGGTCTCCATTCCAGAACCTTTCGGCCCCATCGGCCATCTGTTCTGCGTGATATGTGCCCTGCCCACTGCCATTGCAATTTGTGCATTCATTGCATTCATTGCAATTTTTGAATACTTTTTTTTTTTGCACATCTTACAAAATAACCGCTTACAAATTGCAAGGCACCTATGAATCGCGGATCATTTTTTTTTGAAATTTCTTTCATTTGCACATCTGGTATGCTTTGGACGTCGAAGTTGCTGCTGGCGGACTCTGGTGCTTGACAGTCATCTTCGACGATGAGGTTATGAAGTAGTTTGCAGTAGTCGCTTTCACAATTAGCTCCGGGGGCATGAACACTTGACATATTATTTATAATTAGGCCTGTGTACGCGATTTCAAAGCGTTCTATTGTGGGATTTATATTGCGGCACCCATGACTCCTAATAGCGCCAAAGAAGTTTTCTATTGGATCCTGATTTAGGTGCCTCATCCACACAGACGTTATATCGTACTTATCTTTTAAGTTCTTTAACAGTACCTGGATACTGTCAAGTGTCCACACCCAATTTTCGATGGTAGGCACATTTTCTGGCTTACCAGCTAATCGGTTCACAAATTTCATTGTTTTTAGTTGTTTTTTTGATTCAGTCCATACATTTTTGTGGATGGAATTTGGTTTCACTGGCCCTAGCAGGGGTTTTCCATATTTTTGTTTTTTGGAGTAACTTCCGTTGACAGAATCAAACAACTTGTCGAAAAACAGTAAAAGATCTGCAGTTTCTTTGCATTCTTGTGGAATAACTCCTTGGTCTGGAAAAATAAAAAATTAAACACTTAAGTAGGTACTTTCTAAATTCTAAATAACAAAACACAAGCATTCAACAATGATTTTTATAAAATTAAAATAATTGGCATAGGTATATATATCTATTCTATAATATAAATGTTTCCAGGGGCCTTACGGCTAGCTGTTTAAAGCAACCTCATTTGAAGGCTGCCTGCATTGCAAGTATCTATCACCAAAGACAACTGAAATCGCCAAATTTTATAAAATGTCATAGAATCGATCATAGCGGGTACGGATCAAATTATTGCGCATTTTATCGAATTTTTCGATATCAACTGTCAGATTTGTCGAATGATAATGAATTATACTTGCACTGCAGGTTTGCTACCACCTTTGAGCGTATATCCAAATGCCGGTGTTTCTACGTCGACGTGTTCCAGTACATAGTATAGGAGCGCTAGTCCCTCTCCCATGTACATGTTCTACACTCTATCCTGCCTGACATCTCGCGGGTGCAGTTACAGTAGCAGTCGTGAGAGAGTGGCGTGGGGGGGGGGGGGAGAGAGCAGGGAGAGAGACCCAGTGAATCGGCTGACCACTGGCCACCCGCAGGACAGTAGGGGGACCCGAACCCGTGTATTACTTTGAAACATATTACTCATAATAACTATGATAATTAACTCAAAACTGTTTTCTGACGTATCTCTAGTGTATGTTATGTATGTCAGAAAAAAGTTTTGAGGAAAGACTTCCTCAAAGTAACGCCTGATCCACACAGAGGTTCAATCAACTATAAATGATAATTGAACTCATTTTGTAAAAAAATTGTGCTTTTACATTTTTTATTTCCACTGATGATATAGGACTTGCTTTATACTTCATCGATTAGAAGCTATTTTATCCTCTTTTTGTGTCTCGGCAAACGCTAAAGCAGCGGCAGGACTCAACATCATCATCATCAGCCAGAAGATGTCCACTGCTGAACATAGGCCCCTCCCTTTAACTTCCACATTGAACGACTTTCTGCCTTTTGCATCCACTGGTAGACCAGTGCAGAAGCCTTTAAAAAGGGTAAAAAAGTGAAAAAAATAATAGTAGGAAACTCATTAGGAACACAGGATGAAACTCATTGGAAAAGGTAGATAATTAAACAAAAATGAAAGAAAAATAATTTACGGGCGATCTGCCCCCAGAGTCTACTAAACAAATTGACTTTAAATTGCAATTGTTGCGATTTTAATTGTTAAATAACTGCCTCAAAATTGACAGTTAATAATAATATTAGGTGGTTGTATTTTTCTAGTATAAAAAAATTATTACAACTGTCAATTTTGAGGCAGTTACTTAACAATTAAAATCACAACAATTACAATTTAAAGACAATTTCTTTAGTAGAATCGGGGGCCCTGAACATTTACCATAGTAATTTATATTTTTTTATACCATCAGAAAGTAGAGATTCCAAAGAACAAAATCTGATATTTTAACGTGAGTATTTTCGATGGAAAGTCGGGTGCTTTTTCGATATTAAGTCAAAATAAGGTGAAAAAAATACTGTTTGTGACATAAAAAAATAAGTTTTCACAATATTTCTATAAAAAAATATTTTTTTTTGTTAAATAAAAATAAAAAACCATTGAACAACAGTTTTTGAATTTTTTACATAAATTTTCAGGTTATGTGAAAAAAGTGTGAAAACAAAAGTTGTAAATCTTTTTATTACCTATATCTTTGCCTTTTAACTTTTTTCCATAGGCCTTGTAGATTTCCGGAAATCAAGATAAACCGTTTTATACCCACCCTTAAACCTTCCTTTCCACTTCTCGACCTCAGATCGCCCGTAAATTATTTTTCCTTTAATTTTTTGTTATATTCTCTACCTTTTCCAATGAGTTTCATCCTACTATTATTTTTTGTTTTCAAAAATTATCTACCTTGGTCTATTAATACCAGTGACTCTCACAATGTCGTCGGTCCATGTAGTGGGAGGACTACCTACGCTGCTTCTTCCGGCAGCAGGACTATTAATATTATATTACAAAATAATATACAATTATAAATACCTGCAAGATAACCCATGGTAGATGCAACAGTTTGGCTGAAAACCTGCGTTGCATACTTCACCTTCATCTTTGAAATTTTGCTGGGTATTATATGATTATCTGTCAGCTTGGGCATCAACCGTATACCCCTATATCCTGGTTTCTCTTTGAGTAGTAGCTCCAAATGCTGCCATTTTGCTGTCTGCGTTTCATTATCCATTGCGAATTCGAGATTTTTTGTTAATAAATTATTTCTAATGCACTTTAATAAATGTGGAGGATCATAAATGTGAACAATTTCCTGGTCATTTATCACAAACACATTTTGTTTGGGCTCCTGACCAGATCTTAGGTATGCCCCTCTAGTTTCTTGCAGTAATAGTTTGATGGCATTCCTATTATTTGCACCTTGATCGCAGACTGTTGACATTACAATAAAGCCAGCCTCTTGTAGTTGTCCAATAATTTCTTTTAATTGCTTTGCAAGCTCTGGTCCTCTTGTTGCTCCTGCTGAAAATGTGTATGACACGGGTTGCTTATAATTTTTCATCAAACCTCGTATCATAAATACTTGTGCATGGTCTGCAAATTCAGGCTTTGTGCATTGGCCATCAGTGACAAAACCTGTCACTTTATCTTTACGCTCATTGTATGATATATTGGCTTTGAGAGCCATTTCATCAAACAAAACTATACATAGTCTTTCTTCGACTTTCATGGTTTCTGTAGATTTTATCAGCTGCGCAAATAGTTTTTTATTTATTCCTGGCTTCATATTGGCTTTATTTAAAAGCTTTGTCAGTGTCTGTGCAGCTGGCAGTATAAATATTTTTCTTAAAAATATGTAGCACTTGGGACTCTGTTTCAAAATAGACAGTGCAATGATTTTCTCTTCCACAGAAAATCGGCGACCTTTTTCCTTCTTTTTGATTTCCCTAAATTGCATCATAGTTAGTATCTTTGCCATTCTAGGCATTTTATTTAACATGCCTTTAAATGCTGCATTTGAAGCAAGTTTTTCAGCTTCCTTGAGATTTTGCCTTTGTTTTTTAGCCTGGCTTCGGGTTTTGCTCAACTTATTTTTTACTTTAAGGAGTGTACTGTATAATCTACGCTCCAAAGCAGTGCCCAGTTTAGCCTTTGAAAAAACAGCCTTTGTCTTCTTTTTGGTGCTTCCTGGAACTGAAAATAATATTTGTTATTATTTTGTACTGGTGTTTTTTGTTACTCAGCTCTGTAAAAACTTAGATGGGGTACCACATTTTAGGGTTCCGTACCCAAAGGATGCAAAAGGGACTAAGCCTACGCTGTCTGTATGTCTGTCCGTCCGTCCGTCCATCTGTCCTACCTTTTAACGGCTGTATCTTTCCGAGGAATATAGACTTATCTTGCGAACCGTAAAAGATAACTAGTTGAAATTTTCACAGAATATGTGAATACGACGGATTTACTAAGAAATAATAATAAAGGAAGTAAGTAAAGTAAGTGGTCCGGGTCAAAAACTAAAAACTAAAAGGGCCCCATGTATACATTTAAAACGTATTTTTGTATTTGATCTAGTGTATAAATGGTTATACATACAATCGTCAAACTTGGCATGGCCTGACCTCCATGAGAAAGATGGTACACAAGGGCACAACACCACTTCAACAACCAACATGCTCATGTCACTGTCTTTGGTCTTATGGACTTCATTATCAGCCCACCGTAGGAGCATAAAGGTTCATGCACACATGTCAGACAGGCCAACGTCAAGTCACCAACCAGTATGAGACGCGTCGGTAGCCAATGTCCTACAATTTCTACGTAACAATTTTTTTTTATTGACTGATCTGCGAGTTTACTTTGCCGTGACTGGCGTGTGTGCATGAACCTTAAGAATAATAAATAATACTATCTCGTTTACATCAGAATCTCCTTTAAAATTGTGCAAAGCCAACAAATTAAATTGAACAAATAATACTAAATATTCGGGACATTTTTGCATACACGGTCAGAAACTAAGAAAACTAAGAAACTTACAAAAAACTAAGAACTAACTGATATACATACATACATATTTCTTTAAACTTACTTAAATAGATATTGACAATACCCAGATATAGAACAAACACAAATGTTTGTCCTAGGTGGGAATCGAACCCACGCCCCCAAGCGCAGAAGGCAGGTTTACTATCAACTGGACCAACGGGGCTATATTACCTACGGCGCTCTCAACCTGCGAGTCCACACGCAATAAATTAGTGTAGCAATGGACGGTCTTATCGCTCAAAGCAATTTCTAATATTTTTAAATTAATGGTTAAGAGGTACTTACTGTCGTTTACTTTTGCATCTTCTTTTGCTCCTGAGACAGATTTTGTTGCTTCAATTGGCACATCTTGAAATAGATTGACAGAATCTATAACAAAACAATATTTTTTTTTAGATCCACTTGCCTTTATACATTATGTAGGGTTTGGCTAATAAATAAATAAATTATTGTAACACAGTCAGAACCCAAATAAGCAACAAAATAGATACTAAGTACCAGCTTTATTATAAACTAGCGGTCCGCCCCAGCTTTGCACGGGTATAGATTATAGCCTATGTCACCCGGGGATAGTGTAGCTTCCCAACCGTAAAAGAATTTTTCAAATCGATTCAGTAGTTTCGGAGCCTATTCAATGCAAAAGAACAAACAAACAAATCTT
This sequence comes from Agriopis aurantiaria, assembly GCA_914767915.1. Taxonomy (NCBI): domain Eukaryota; kingdom Metazoa; phylum Arthropoda; class Insecta; order Lepidoptera; family Geometridae; genus Agriopis; species Agriopis aurantiaria. Next base: position 7,788,173 of record OU612004.1, read on the forward strand.
TCCTCTTTATAATATTAGTATAGAAAACACATTCCAATCTATTGAACCATTTTCAAGAAAAATTTAATCAGACTTATTTAGCTATGTACACAACAAAGGGTAGGTATTTATTCCAAACATACACACAAACTGGCTTTAGGGTGAAATGCATAACTGTGTCCTTGCATCGCAGCGCAGGTCATAAACCAGCCAATTGAGAGTAAGGATTTATTAAGGAGGTATTCATGTATACACTAGTTTGCCCCGAACAGAGTTAAAGAAGGTTCTAAGGCCCTTTTTTTTGCAATTTTGTTTATTTTATTTTAAGTGTGTCTACTTCTATAGTTAGGTTAGTTAACACTCATTTGCGCTATTCTCCGGTTTTTTGGATTAATTCAAATACCTTTTTTTTAAATTATGTCTACGATATCATAATATGTATACAGATTTCATAATTATGATGGAAACCGTGAAGGTACATTTTACATTACGAAAAATATGAGTAAAATCTCAAAAATAGAAGTAGCGAAACGCACGACTGTATGTAAGCGCCATGATTTTGCTCCGCTAAATGTGACTTAAATACAATAAACCAAGACTTAACGTCATCTGTAGTAATAAGCGTTGCTTAAAAAACCTCACTGGTAAACTGGTAAAACCTCACCTTAAACATTCCCATCATAAATGTCGTAATGTTTTACTACAAATAATAAAATAAATTATCTTTAAAAAAACCGACTTCAAAAAAACCACAAAACACAAACATTCTAAGTTATCATGCCACTACAAGGAACAAAATAATATTTTACATAGATTTTGAATTCAGGCGGGAACAACTACATACAAAATGAATTTTGAAAAATTTACATCTAATGTAATTTTTTTTAAATTATAGATCCAGCCCGACTTCAAATCCATGTAAAAATATTATTTTGTGTTTTGTAGTGTCATTGGCTTTTTAAGGGGTCATTTATTGTACATTTGTTTTGGGATGATTTTGTATCAGAAACATAATCTTACCAATGTTTTCTTTGATTGGAGCAGTAGTGCTGGTACTGCTGGTGGTAGCCTGAGTATTGGTAAAAGCCTCAAGACCCAATGAATCTTTTGGAGCTGGCAAACTTGATATATCCTGATGCATCTGGCGCAGCTTCGTTTTACCACCATAGGTAATTAGAGATGCTAAAAATGAGGTTAATATCAATATCACAGTCATATATAGGTAGTAATAGGTACTCTGACAATACTGAATAAAACGAACTGTAGTAGTCTTTTAAACATAAAGAAGAGGAATTTATGTATCTCAAAATATGTTTCTTGAAAAGATTTTAAGCTAACATTGTCATTCTTTGACATTGTTTGGTTTTGGTCATACTCATGATAAAGTTAACTAATTTATTAACATTTATCTTCTATGTATTTTTTGTGATTACTTTTACAAGAAAAAGTTCGAATTAAACTAAGAAGTAAAGTAGCAGAGCGTGAGGCACCAGCAACTTGAGCCCTTTTATAGCCAGAAATTACTATGTCTAGCCGAATTAAAGTCTAAACGTCTACGAATAAAGGTCTAAAATTAGCCCGTTTTGCTTAAGTTCAGATTAGAACATAAGGTACTTCTGATTTACAAGAAGTGCTGTAAATAAATATTAATCCTTTGGCATTGAAAAAACCCGTTGCAAAAAGTGTCCTTGGAAGCTGAAGACTTAAAGTGCTGCTGCTTTAGAGTAATAAAAGTTATATTAAATAAGTGATTCACTCACCAATGTTTTCATTATTTTCTGTAATGGCTCTACCATATTGTGTATCAGTGTCAGGTTCTAAAACAAAGTAAATCAAATCATATTTTGTATTCATGTTCATTTGGTGGTACATTAGATCTTATTTACTGTAGTAGGTACATGGACCCTGCAAGGGCAAGAAGGGGTATAATCATGGGCAGTTATGTTTTTGCATACATATCATTGATGGTACATAAAAAAATACTTAAGTGTTTTGGCATCCTCCGTCGATCCTGTTACAAAAATTCTTTCCATCTAATGGTTGCCCGGAAAAGATTTAGCGATAAGGCCACCACTTATGGCACTAGCTCGTAAGACTTCTCTGTTTGTAATTTTTATTTCTGGTGTACTTGTACACAATAAATAGTTTCTATCTATCTAAACTAATATAGAAGTATAACCAACCAGGTCCTGCCCATGACTGTTGCAAGAAGAGTATAATGTCGAAACACTATTACTAAGCCTATGATTGTGTCTTCAATTGTGATTATAATATTTCAGCAACTGTTAGAGGTTGCTAGTATTTACAGAATTGATATTTAACAGTGAAAGAAATCGGTTCAGTAGTTTTGCTGTGATGTCATTGTCTGCTACGACCAAAATAAAATGAATGGACATGCCCAGAAGAAGCGCATTTTTGAAGATTACAAAATGAGCGCCAGCGCTCACTTCGTTTCAGTCGGTCTCTAGCCGTAGGAAGTGTGACACGCGTCTATTATTACATGATAACGGAACATCTGACAAAATTATGCCTTCGTGTGCTTTCCCGTAGTGTACAAACACAACAAAAAACCGCTATCTATTTTTTGTAACAAATGTACTGTACATGGTTATAATTAGGCGTTGAAGTATATGTCTGACGGTTTTGACTCGTTTTTATTACTAAGCAAGTTCAACGGTTATGGCCCGTCCATTCATTTAATATTGGTCGAAGATTGTCAGTACATAAGTGTCCTGCAATATTTTCAACTTTATTCAACAAAGAGATTTTTTTGCTTTAATGTAATTAAGTTAACGTACCTTTGGAGGTTGAAGGCATATTTAGAGACATGTCATGCTGCATTTGGCGAAGTGGTCTTCTTTCTTCAAATGTGAATTTTGGTACAGATGTTTGGCCTAAAACAAAGAAATATATGTTTTCAAGTAATTTTGAATATTGATTGATTGATTGAATATCTACATTAAACAAAACAAGAAAAGTCTTGCACACTCATCTCCCTGCACCATGATTACTTGTATCTAGGTGGCATGAACACACACATTCCCATACATACAACATCCAAAACCCGAGAACAAACTTTGTACTCATCACACAAATATTTGCCCTAGCTGGGATTCGAACCAAACTTAAGCGTAAAGCTTAGCAAACTAAGGTCACCAACAACTAAGCCACACTGATATCAAAATAATGTGAGTGATAAAATTTTGATTTGTGTAGATCAGCATGCTTGCCACCATCTCAAAAAGACAAAGTATGGGAAGCCTCCGGAGTAAAATAACTAATAAGTAAAAATTTAAAGTAATATTATTATCATACAATAATTACTATGTTGCAATAAATGTTATTACAATTTGTAGTTTTAACTATCTTAGGTCACCAAGAAAAACACTGTTACTAACCTGGTAAGTTTAATGTTGGAATAGCTATGACACTCAATTTGTTGTAGCGACAGCAAAAATTTTCTTCAAAATGAGCATGACAGATACGGCGGTGTTTGTAAATATCATCATTGTCCAACCCAATTATATCTCCTCCAATCGAACAAACCCATGTATTGAAGCGTTGTTTGTCTTTTTCTGGATTAGGAAATAGGTGCAACGGCTTCTGCATACCTGAAAAGAAATTTATGAACTGTTCAAGGAATACCAAGTATATTTATAATAAGTCTCAACTAACAGGGCAAGCACTTGTTATATTTATCCTACTTCTTTTCACAAATGAGAATGATCTACAGTTTGAAAGCTACTTTTTTTATGAGAAAAACAAACATAAATACTTGTTTGGACTTAGGACAATAGGGAGCCAGCATGGAGGAGTTGTGAAAACATGCTACAGGAATTCAAGAAATGGGCAGCAACATTTTCCTGTGTGTACTTTCTATCACCAACTACGATCACCAAGACGCCTGTCAAGCATGGTAATATGGCAAAACTCCCTTATGATACGCATGCAGTGATGATGAATACATTAATCAATTACATCAGTTTAGTAAAACGTTTAATTAGCTATTATAGGTACGATTTGGATGAGGTTTGTGACCTGGCCCCAAAAGCACATGGCCGGGCGGTTATTGAACAAAAAGATGGTTTACCTCCTGAATCCATACACGAAGGAACACAACACTTTTTACTTGAAAGCGACATGATTGTCTAGAGTCCTTTTTCTCACAAATTAACGTAATAACGAGTCTTTTCACAAGTCCATACACTTAACACAAACTGAGGAAAAAAGTACTTGAGAAACTGGCTGGAGGAGGAAGATCCAAGGATACAAACTCGACTCAACAGACCTAGTGGATAAACAAGAAAAACGAAAGAAAACACGGAAAATTATTCGCTAATAAATAATTTACCGGCCGGCTAAAACACGAAATCAGACATTTTTTATTTGGTGTTGCCAATAAACAAATTGAGATTATTACTATTAAACTCATAAAACTCGACAGTAGAAACCACTACACAATTATTCTTGTCTCATTATATTGCGTAAATAAATATTTTTATTACAAAAGTGTCATAATAAAATAATACACAACAGTAAATACAATTCTTATACATAAAATATTCTGCACTGTTTCTAAAGAAAACTTCTAAAAAGGAAGAAAAAAATCATGCGTGCAAGTAGTTTTGTATCATAGCCTTTCTAATAACGCCATCTGTTGAGTAAAGATAGCAATACTTGATTATAATTATATTAAAATATTCCACCAAGTATAAACTGAGATTGAATACCCTGGCGCTCCCTATCTATGTCCGCTTCATCACTCAGATCCTCACAGACAATATGACCCAGGTATCTAAAATTTCTCACTCTGAAATTAAAACAAATGAAACACCCCGTGAAATTATAACACCCCAATATCCGTATATTACCTGTGGGAATCCAATAAATCAATGTGGTTTTGATAAAATTGTGTTTAATATATTCAATTCGTGCTTAACTTACTTGAGCGGACAAACCAAATGACAATACGGTATTTGACTGTATTGAAAATATTATGCCAATTGACATCATCCATAAACATGACATAATGAAAAAGCATATTTCATTGATTTTTCTATAAAAATATGCTTATTTTTTGTAAAAAAAACACGAGTAAAATAACTATTATCGACATTTGCTCACGTGATCGAAAACGGTCTGTAATTGGCTTCATCCCTAGTGACGTCACACAGATATAAACAAACAGGTTTTTCTATTAATATTTGCGAATTTAATGTTGTAAAGCTATTTTGAGAGCGATCCATCCACAAATTTTCACCAAAAACAGTCCGGAAGTTAAATGTGAGAAGAATTGAGAATTATTTTGTGCAAGCAGACCGCAGTAACTTATAATAATCCTGATTTCTACGTCATTGTTTCTACGCTGCAGAACTCAAAAACGTAAAAACTACAATGCAAGTATTAATTTTTAATTGTTCTCTAAGCAAAACATTCAATCACGTTGTACAAAAAGTATGATACTTCATACTTTCGACATACGACAGGTAAAGTGCAGTAGGTGGATATCACTGTTTTATTAGGTTATGTCAAGCTTTACAATGTTTAAAATTAAGTAACAGTACATAAAAAAGGTAATGCAATAAAAACACAAATTATAATAGAAATATATAGACTCAAATATGTACCTCAAAATGATCTTCGCACATAGAAACACTTGAATTAGCTCCAATACTTTTAAGTTCTCTACGAGTTACTTAGTTCCAACCACTTTTTGCTAGTTTTTGGGTCCATTGGAAGTATTGGAACAGGAACGAATAGTTTTTCCGGTGTCTTTTTGGAAGTATTTGTACATTGTGGCACTACACAACATTTATAAACCATTACTTCTATTAGAAATTTACTGATTATCAAACTTTTGCTGCCTGGCTGCAGTTGTTTATATCTGTGTGATGGAGTCACGTGACCGGAGCTAAGACGCAGGTCTGCGTTATGAAAATATAAATACAGTATACATTAAATTATATCAGGCAATAATGTGCAATAGTTTCCCAAAAGTAGTCAAATACCCTATTGAAATGCTTTTTGTATTTTATTTAATACATTATTAAAAAAGTTGTTTCCCAGTATCTGTGTTTGTTACAATAAAGTGGCAACTGGACAGTGACGTCATTGTGGTACAACTTCCAGAGTGGCAGACCTTGTTTTCTTGGATCATGGATTCATGGATAAACTCTTTATTGTTCACACCATACATACACAAAAAAACTCACCTACCTACCTAAAACTAGATACCTTACTTATTGTGCGCAGATTTTCTGGCAGGCCGCGCCTGTGTGGGGGGCATTCATATTTATCTGAGGTGGGGGGGGCATGCTTTAAAAAGATTGCCTCTAATACCTATATGCATTTATGCACAAAAAATAAACCCCTTATTGGTCTGTCAATATGCAATTATGCATGTGGGTAAAAGCCATACAGACAGACTGTTTGCAGCTTTATGTAGCTAACAAACGTAATGGATTTGGTTGACGGTCTGACCAACGGGATAAAAAGAGAAACTTTTCTCTTTCAGTCTTTATTGTATACTCTTTGTCTTTCAGTTTTAGCTCCAACAAACTTATTGAAGCCTTCGAAAGCTGCGATTGTAGGATACCTATTCACACTATTGTGCATACTAAAGTACCTAGAGCTAAACGTGAATATATCAATCGTATTATAGTTTTTAAAAGTTATGTACATGGCAAATGCGCCAATCGCGCGAAGTCAACAGCCCTAACAGGGGCGAAAAAAAGATTTCTGTTTTGGTCACGCTTTGGGTCACGCTAACGTGAGTACTAATAATTTCCTAAATGTCAAATATAAATAAAATTAAGGACGACATGCATATGACGTCATTGGATGGCGGATGCATGCATCAGTCTCAGAAGCCACAACACAAACCCAAGAAGTCGATTACGACAGGTAGGTAGGTATATTTATGGAAGTCGACAGTCGATTACCTTGTGAAATTAAACCCATGAGTTGTTAGATTGATCTGGGTTGGCAGATGTTTTTTTAAGTATCTATGTAACCTGGAGAGGAGATCATTTATATAAACTGAAATACTTTTTACAATCTGCTTCCGTTTATTTATTAATCTACTAGTTAATCTATAAAGATACAGTCTCTTCCTTGTCATGGTTTCCACATACCATCTCATAAAGTTACTCCATAATGCTAACCTAAGAAAAGCAAACCGAAAGAGAAATATGCAACTGGATAAAAAAATAAAAAAATGTGTACCTTCAGCACACACATTTAATTCACATACATGTAGAGTATGCCTACAGCAAGGAGTCATACCAATTTTCAGCAAAAAGAACTCTTATGATTTACCATTATCGTATTATTTAAAGGTTATTTGTGAAATTGATATAACTGCCAACGATACAAACCCACAATATTTGTGCAAACCATGCTCAGATATTGTTGATGCCACTATTAAATTAAGAAACACTGCTAAGGTAACACAATCAAAGCTACAAGAGATAAGGTCGAGTCGTCAATACACAAACAATAGTTATAACGAGACTGATAATCAAATGGAATACGACCCTGAAGTCCCAATACTGTCACCACAAGACAGAGAAAAAGACACAAAGTTGAAGCTAAAAGGAATAAGTTTAAAAAATCCAAACAAAGAAATAACAATTGTTAAAGAAGGAAAGAAACATATAGAACACAACCCTAATGAACTAAACCTATCACCACAGCAATATATAGAATTCCAAGAGGATAAACCGCTTGAAAAATATTTCAAACAAGTTTTTACAAATGAAAACAAACCATTGTTTCAATGTCTAATATGCGAAAAAGTTTATAAGAAAGGTTCTACTGCAAAGCATTTGATAATACACTTACCAGATCCTGAATATCAATATGTGTGTGAAGTCTGTGGGAAAACATGCAAAAGTTATGGTGCTTTTAATATGCACCGGCTAATTCATAGCAATGAACTTCCATTTAAATGTAATTTATGCCCATATAAGGGGCGCTATAATACTCAGCTACAGGGGCATATTCAGAGAGTGCATATTAGAAAGTACAAATATAAGTGTATGATATGTCTAGAAAAGTTTGTAGAAACCAATGCCCTTAGACGTCATTTAAGAAGACACGGCGAGCCTAAGTACCGGTGCACTACCTGCCAGAAGTTATTCTACGAAAAGAGTGCACTGCAATCTCATACTCAAATTCATCAGATGGGTGTTACAACACTACATAATTGTGATATATGTGGCAACACCTATAAAAGAAGAAATATTCTGTTAGTTCATCAAATTAAAGCGCACAAGAGGAAAAGAGTATTTAATAATAGAGCAAATTATCTCAAACTCGAAAATGCTACTGTACAACTCCAAATTGAAAATTGAATACAGAATTGAAATTTTATTCATGTATTTTACATTATTATATTTCCTGACATTTTCAACACTGCAGTGTGCATTAGCATTGCCATTCAACGTGGTAATGCCGCCAGCATGTTGGGTACGCTGCCAACTGGTAGTGGGCTTGAGCATTTGGATTGTCTTTAGACCTTCAACGGTCTATGGGCAGTCTAACTGTATTTGTAGTGTTGGTTGCCATGGTCGCCGGTAGGACAAATGTAGAAATGTAATGGAATTAGTTACAGGTACCGCCAATGAATATAGGATACAGAAACAAATAATAAATAATAAAAGTATTTTAATATCACAAATTTACAGAGTTGTTAAATCTAGTTGAATATATGTATAATTAAAGATAAAAGGTAACATTAGGAAAAACATGGAATAATATAAGAACATAATATCGTCACAATATTAATACACTATTATACATATATAGGACATTAGGACATGAGGTTTTCTCCCCAGAAATGTATTAATAAGGAAATGACCAAAATTGCATTCCAGAGGTTTTCACTCTAAGTTGACCATATATACACCTTTATTACAATAGACTGAGTATCATACTAATATAATAAATACGTAAGTACGCAGCAAAAGAGCAACGGATCAACCTGATTATTTTGCATTGCATGGGTATAGATCAAGAGCCAGAGAGTGACATAGGCTTTTCACTTTTCATCATCATCACCATTTTTTCATCACTACGCGGGTGAAACCGTGGGGCGCAGCTAGTAAGTGCATAATTGAACATTATTTTGAATTACTATTAACTTGACATTGTAATTAAACACTTTCTTTTACATGGATTTTATCTCATATTTTTCATCATTCCTGACGTTTCGAACACTGCAGTGTCCGTAGTTATAGGTAGACTAATGACGGAAGTCTATAGAATGTTGTGAAATTATTTAAATGTACCGTCATTCTCTATGTACCCAGTATACGCTAAAGGCAACTGCAAAAACCTAAGATACATAAATTTGATACTTATGTTACAGGAAATATGTTAAAATGATGGCATTATATCCAAAGTCTGGGTATTGTATAAATGCCAAACTGGTGATAGGAAATACATTAATAAAAATTGATATAAAATCTAGTGTCAGGTAATAGAAAAATCAGAGTTACACATTATTATATTTATACACCTAATGTGCTAAGCCGAAAGTGTAAAAAAATATGTAATTACCATTATGAACAACTTATACTAAGGGACTAACCCTGGAATCGCGAGAAAAAACAGCTGTTATTTTGCCTATAAGTGTGTTTGTGTGTTTTGTTTTGTTGCCTATGTGTTCCATACATTACATTATAATATTATTACTATAAAAAAAAAAAAACTGTCATTCATCCAATGTGATTCTGTAATAGGAAGTATAACAAAGGTGTAAAAAAATATATATTCTACTGTCTTCCGACTATCATCTGCTATGAGTTTGGCATGCCATAGTAATGCTTAAAGAATTTTTTGAAATAAGATTTTCAATTTTACATAGCCTGGCCTTGGACATTGCCCACATTATCTAGGCATTGTGTATAAAACCAAATTTAATACATTTCCAGAAACACTATACCAATGACGGTTACAAACTGATATGAGGACCAAACTTTACTTTCAGCTTAACTATTTTGTACAAGTTCCGCTTTTAGATAATTTGCTATCCGTCCATGGAATGAACTTGGCGATGATCTTATTTTATGTACCTTCTTCTGATGTGATTTCAATGCATTTTTGGTGCCAAATGCTTTATCACATACATCACAATTTTCATTCCTAATGTTCAAATGAATCACGTTTACGTGCTCCTCTAACCTGCGTTTTTGAGTAAACTTTTTGCCACATTTTAAACAGGAAAATTGTGGTGGTATATGTTTACTCTTTTCATGCCGAGACAAATTACTTTTGGTTATGAACTTTTTCTTGCAGACTACACATACGTACGCGTAGTCCTTAGTGTGTGTACGTACATGCACTTTCAAAAGACCTAGATGAAGGCCTCTGTACGGACAGTATTCACATTTATATGTCAAGTTACCTGTATGCGTCAATAGATGAGTTTTGAATGCAGAAGGGTATTTCAATATTTTACCACATTGATCACAAACATATTGTTTATTTTTAGATTGCGTTTGGCTATCTATGTGTTCCTTAATTTTCTTTTCTGTAACTGGCTTATCACGTATTGGACATGTTTCAACACTTTCTTCTTTACTAGATTCTTGAGGGTTGAGATGGACCCGTTTCATATGTTCACTGATGTAATAATAATTGATGGATTTATCACAGATGGGACACTGTTTCTTTCTGCCTAATTTATCTTTATGAGAACCATGCAATAGCATATGAGACTTCAAATATGATTTACTAACAGTCTTGCCACATTCATTACATTGCACTTTATTTTCTGCTATCTGTTGTTTATAATATTGTTTATGCAATTTTATGTGGGAATTATATGCATTTTTATTCATTACATTATGACATATTTCACATTCTCTGCAGGAATTGTGTATTAACAAATGTTCACTGATTTCCATCTTATTATTGAAGGTTGTTTTGCATACCTCACAATGAAATCTAGCATCATTTCTAGACTTACAGTCATCAGACTCCACAACCATGTAAATATCCTTAGGATCTTCGTGCTTACCAGATTCGTTAGCATTACCCAAAGCATCTATTTCAAAATCTTGAGAGCTATCAGTGTTGTCATACTCTAAATATGTGGGACCAATGTCTGACTCATCATCTGAAAATTGGTCAGAATCCCGATATACGTACTCCTGATCTGAAAATGTCACTGATTCCTGGTCTAAATTCGCCGCATACTCCAGATTTGAATACTCTTCAAATTCTTGATATGACTCCTGATAAATAAACTCCTTAACTAAAAACTGCACCGACTTTGCAACTGAAGTCTCTTCTGAAATCTCATCAGAGCTTTCGGGTATTGTCGATTGTGGGTCTGGGGTATTGATATCTCCCACAGGACTTGATTCTTTCATCTTATGACGTAAAATCCCATATGTATGGCTAAGCATGTAAAACGAATGGCAATTAGCTAGCAGATCATGTCCCAGGCGTCAAATATGACTCGATTATCTGTTACTTTTAAATAACCGTAAGTTTGCCGTAAGCTATGTTTATTCCGTTAAGCTTGGATCAAAGAGAAAATAGAAATGTCCTCCGAAACTCCGAAGATGAGCAGGGCAGAAAGGATTAGATGGGTTTGGGTCACGGAACACTATTACTCCTGTTTGGGTGTAGTGTACAGGCTTCGTTCAGGAGATCGTTAACTAGCTTTTTCGTTATTTTTCGCACTCGCCCTATTAACCAGTTTTTTCGCACTTGCCATAATATTATTACGGAACGACAAGTTGATTTATAACCTCATGATTTAGTATTGTAGCTGCTTTTACAGATTATCACTTAAAACTGGTAAATAATGATTATTGCATTATACTTTGCCAAACCATGGCCAACAAACCTTGCATAGGTATCACAGATATCTACTACTATAATAATAATTTAATAGGTTTTCCGTATTTTCGCAAAATAAAAACAATAATAAACCTTTTATTAAACTTGGTTTGGTTTTATAAACGTCAAGTACGTCAAACGTCAACAGAGAGTGTCAAAACTTTTCTTTCCTCGTGATAATATTTTGGTGTCGCACTTCTTGTGCTCTTGCCAGTATTATTCCATACAAAAGTTGAGTTACCCACCAATAACCCTTTTTGGGAATCTTCTGTCTTGTTCGGTGAACTCATAGTTTTAGCTAAGGAATTCCGCAGACGACTCAAGGGACAGTGCGTTACGTTCACTGCACTGCGACACTGCGTCACAGACTAGGTAAAGCTAGTTATAGAAATTCTTTGCACTGCGTGAACGTCTCCGAATCGCGAGACAGTAGACAATGCATGGCACTCGCGATCTGCAGTCAAACTTGCATTTTACTGCAACATTCTCTGAAGCACGGGTCTTGGCATGATGTTCACGATCAGAAACTAAGCGTGCTGCACGTTGCTCTTCACTGTCTCGAGATCGTGCTAGCCACTTCCGCCTGCTGTTTTGGGAGTATTGAGAGTTTTGCTACATACCCCGACTACGCCTGATATAAGCTGCGCAGAGATATCACTCAATACACGCGTGGTTATCTGTCTGTATTGAAGCGGTGACACCAGCCGCTTTCGCTGTGTGGCCGGTAATGACGACAACACACCTTTATTTGGCCAGGTAGATCATGCTTACTTTAAGGACTTCTTTCGTCAGATAGAAAACACTCCACTATTTTAACCAGACCCTTATTTTTTTGCCAGACCGATCTTTTCCCAAATAATTTCCTTAGTACAGAATAGATTTATCAGGCTAGAACTAATCTACAAATACTAGCTGTGCCCACGGTTTCACCCGCGGGGATTACTCCTTAAAACAAGCTATCTGCTAGTATCAATCCCTTCAAAATCGGTCCAGCCATTTCGGACACACCTCGCCTTTTACACATATAGATTTATGTTTAGTTACCGTTATTTTTAAGCTGTTTTTTTTTAAATTATTTATTTATTCCACATATATGTTAGGTACCTTTTATGTTAGTAAGTTAACTTTTACCTATGTAATAGTGCTAACAGACGAGACGTACTTGGTTGACGAACCGCCGTCCAACCAACGGGAGAGAATGAGAAAATTTTCTCTTTCCCACTCGTTGGTTGGACGGCGGTTCGTCAACCAAGTATGTCTCGTGTGTTAGCACTATTAGATTTGTCTTGACAACTGGTGGAGGTTATCTAGTGTGTGTGTGTGTGATGTGCTAGTTCCAAGGGTGGATCCAGAAATCCTTGAGTGATTTGCTTATCTAGCGAGTTGGCCAAATGATGGAACTTCAATTTTGTTCCGGAAATACGATGCGATGCGATGGAATTGTTTCTGCCAGCCTACTTACAACTTATAGAGAGTATACAAATAATAACGCAGTTTATAGAGCAAGCATAATTTATTTTAATGTCAATTAATATCATAAATTATAATAAATTGAAATAACCATTTTTAATCTGTACATTAAATCACAGTCAAACATGATTACAAATTCTTCATATTAGTCAAATCAACAAATAATATAATAATAAAAAAGTGCCTATTAAAAATATCGTTTTTAAATATTTACCTTTTCTGATTATATTTAATAAATTTTTGTGAAACAAGTGACTATTATAAAAACTGCTTTGCTTATAGCTTCTTACCACTTTTTATTGAAAAAGTAATTTTACTACCTTTGAAGTGCTATTTTGTATAAAAGCCTCTACTCTTATGATCATGCAAGTTTTACAGTTCAATAAGTACTAAATAAAGGTATTCAACAACTTTTGGTAACAGTAAAACGGGATGAATACAGACGAAACTTAATTTTCAGACCTACGAAAGGCATTTTTTCAAACTCAGCAAAACTCCGAAAAACTAAAACTCAACCACCGAAATAGCTGTTAAAATTTACAAGTTGAAGTGGCAATGGGCAGGACACATCGTTCGAAGAACCGATAACCGATGGGGAAGAAAGGTTCTTGAGTGGAGACCGCGAACCGGAAGACGTAGCGTAGGTGGGCCTCCCACTAGATAGACAAACGACATTGTGAGAGTCGCGGACATCCAGTGGATGCAGATCTCAGGCTTTCGTTCATTATGGAGGTTATAGGGGGAGGCCTATGTTCAGCAGTGGACGTCTTCTCGCTGATGATGATGATGATGAGGCAGGAGGTGGCGAAGGACCACATTCATGGGAGCAAATGGGGGAAACATTTGCCCTGCAGTGGGACATAATGGGTTAAAAATAGAAATTGGTACGTTTAGTAGATCTGTTTTTTTAGGATGTTTCGACTCTATACATCCTTACGTTTTACGACACCTGCCTTAAAAATGAGCTACAATCTCTTTACAATTGAGAAATTGAGAATTCACTAAAATACTAATTTACTCTCGCTTTTTATTACAATTTTAATAATACATTGAAAGGACTTTTTGCTGCTGTAAAGTAAGTGCATTAAATAAGTTTTTCGAGAATTACAGTAAACACATTTTAATATCTAATTATAAATAATTTCACTACATTATAATTGGCTTTATTGGCTAAAGTCGCTAAACGAACTATTTATTCGCAATTTTTCTAGTAACAATACATACTGCTAATTTACCACAGGTTTTTGCCAAGTTTTATAGCACACGGCACAACTAATGAGTAACGCTGCTGTGACGCGATTTAATGATTGGTTAATGGACAGTTTGTTTTAACTCCAAAGGTTGTCATTAGATCCAGGACGCGGCCTAATTATTACATTATAAGACCTCTATGAAACAATGATAAAACTGAACTATGGGTTAGGTGAAAACTTAACCTTTGTCCAGAATAGGTTAAAAAAAAGGTTGGCAAACACACATCGTTTCACCTTTGTTGCTTACAGGGGGCTTAGTCCCAGATTTGATAGTTTTCGAAAACTTTTTTCGTTTACGTATTGTTCCATACATTTTAGTAAAGCGCCTCCAGCGGAAACGCGGAGGAACTAAAATCGGCGGTATAGATTGCTTCACTCTAATACGAAAAAAGTTTTCGAATACCTTTCAGCCCAGCAATGTATGGAACAATACGTACACGATAAAAGTTTTCGAAAACTATCAAATCTGGGACTAAGCCCACAGTTGCCCCGTGTGAATACTTGCAAACATATGCCTTAGTACGAACTACGAACCACCATCATAAAGTCCATTCGCTAGAACAGAGGATAGCTGACAACGACAGAAAAATTAGAACTAAAACTTTTTTTGTATATTGGCTGCTACTTATTTCTCACTTAAGGCAGTGACTGGAAGCGAAGACGATCAGGCTGAGTGCAGTGTCTTGGGACAGGCCTATAAGCACTGGGCTAATGATAATGACTTCCTCGATAGAGATACCCGATATAACGACTTGACAGCTAGTCCTCAGCGATGAAATGATTCTAAATTTGCAGCTTAATCTTTTTTGAGCGTGCCGCCAATCCTAGGCGCAAATTGGATGAATAACTTTTGAGTCTCCAATCACGTGGCTTACTCTGGAAAAGCAAATGTTGAGTTCGCGCAATCAAGAGGTTATATTGGCGTCGATTCTGTCATACCACTCACTAAACTAAACCAACCTGACAGGACTAAAATTATCTGCCTCTCTTTTCATTATAATATGTGAGAGAAGGATGGCAACAATTTTAGAGCTGTCAAATTTAGTTTAGAGTACATCAGAATCGATGCCATTATTTTTGATAGAGGTTCGTACATAGATAATATTATAACCACATAGTCATTGAAGTTCGTATTAAGGCTATTAATAATATTAATAATAATATTACGTCTAACGTAATATTTCAATCATTAATTAATAATACTGTGTACGATTGAGACAAGCAATAAATTAATTAACATTTTTTGTGTTTGGTGGTTTTAAACCTTATACTGAAAACTGAATAGTTAATCACTGGTCGCGAATATAGGTAGTTACCATCCGTCTGAAGTTGTATATTTGTCATTTTTATCAACTGTCAGAACTTTTAGGCTCATGGGAAAGAGCATTACTTTGGGACCATCCATTAATCACGAGAGGCTTGAAAGGGGGGGAGGGGGTTTAGCAAAAATCACGAAATATCACAAGGGGGTGTAGTAAGATGTCACGTGTATTAATTTTTTCGTCAAACGCGCGATTTCTAATTCGAAAAGCGGTGTGTGGTGTGACCTTGCCAATCAAAAACAACCTGTAACCTTTCTATCTAGACATTTTTGTCATGGTCCTTAATTTCAGAATAAAATTAGATCATACTTTATACCTGTATTTAAAGATAACATAAAAAAATAAGATTCTTTGTAGGTACAAAAAAATACACGTGAATTGGGGGGGGGTGGGGGGTGGGGGTGGGTAGGGTTAGTCTTAAACCTCTAAGTCTAAAAAATGCTAAAAAAACATCACGTGATTAATGGACGGCCCCTTTCTATACTCGTTTTTGTGTGATTTTAACGTTGATTCAAGATTTCTTTTTGCACATAATATGTACACTAATTTACATCAGGACTTTCCGAAAAAAGAAATGGTAACTTTATAAGCGAAATCACTTAATTTTCTTGTACATAATATACCTACATGTGATTTTTGCGCTCAGAATTGTCCAAACACGCGTCGTTACAAAATATTTAATATTTACTTCATTTCAACTATTCTAAATTCTAATTAAATTTATACTATTAACCATAATAATATCGAATTACAAAAAAAAACTAACAGGAATGTCTTCAATAATATTAAAAACGAGGCATACATCAACATTCGAAACAACTATAATAGTGCTAACAGGCGCTCGAACGCGGCTGACCTCAACCGCCGTCTGACCAATGGGAGAGAAAGAGAGGGAATATGATATTCTCACTCTTTCTTTCCCGTTGGCTGGACGGCGGTTAGCACTATAACTGTACATTAATAACACTTCTGCATCTTTAGTCGGAGGAACCTCCGTAGGAAAAATGTTTATTTTTCCATTGTACTCAGCATTATGAAGAACTTTTAGTCTGGGAATACATATCAGCCCCACATTCATTGAGAGTAAATTAAATTTTTAGGGTTGGTTCTGTATACAAGTTGTTCATAACGATGAGTCCTTTCAGCTTAGTACCGTGTAACACTGTATAGAAACCGAGCATAATACTATCTTATTTATTACGTCATGCATTACCCTGCACGTCGTATATTGAAAGCAATGGAAGCGGTATTCAAATTCAATGCATCTCTGTACGTAGTCTTAATTCTTGTGAATAACAGACCTAAGTCAACGACAAAGGCCATGACCAAAGCTTTGAAAAAGTAATCACAGTGAAAAGTGCTACACGGAAGAATAAATACAGTGAAAAGTGTTACTTGGAAGAACACAGAACGACAGCCTGCTTTTTGCCACCACTGGATGCCGGCAACTCTCACAATGTCGTAGGTCCATCTAGTGGGAGGCCTACCTAGTACCTACGCTGCGTACTCGAAAGTATTTTTTTAGTTCTTCAATTTTTATTAAAACAGTAACCTTATAAAAATCAATGTTATTTTTCTGTATTTTTTTAATGTATTTTCTTTCTGGACAGGGGGGTGCAAGTGTACCCCCTTGCACCCTGCTGCTAGCGCCCACGTTTTTTTTTATTAACCTGTATTGTCCCACTGCTGGGCAAAGGTAATCTATAATAAATAATGAATGTAAGGATATATGCAACTTTTTCTAGCTACGCCGGCTAGATGCACCATGTGCAAGGTCTATAATGACGTTATTTTTTTACTAATTTACATAGTTTACATTTTAATTTTTGCTATTTTTACAATGATTTACTAACAATTCGTATAACAGTATATGAAACGCTTAATTTGATTTTATAATACATAAACATTCTAACAAAGCATGTAAAGCTCCACAAATTCTAATTCATCAAAACACTATGAACAATAGGAGACTCATAGTAAAATACAGTTTGATTTGAATGAAGTGCAGGCAAGCATTAATGTTATTCAAATCTATAGTTGTACATGGGACCCATGGCGGGGGGAGTAGAAACTACGAACTGGGTACGGCCAGGGGGTCTAGACAAGAGCCACAAACTGTTAGCGTTAACGCCTGCGGAAAGATGAAATTGTATGAAAATGACATTGACAATGACATTAGCTTGAGAGATATTATCTCAAGCTAATGTCATTTTCATACAATTTCATCTTTCCGCAAGCGTGAACGCTAACAGTGTGGGTCTTGTCTAGACCCCCAGCTATCACACTTAGGCTTGGTCGCACCATAGTAGTAGTTAAAATAAAGGTTTATGACTTTGACAATAACAGTAACGCTGACTTTAGCAGTTACTGCGAAATGCGTTGCACCAGTTTATTCACCAGCATAGTTAAAGTTACCAGTGCAAGTACCGTTCTTTATCGATCGTCAAATTCGATAAAATTGATCATAGCGATTAGTGATCAAATGGCGGTACTTGCACTGCAGGGTTGCAAGTCAAATGAGACCTTATACAGGGTGTAAGGGGAACACTCTCGAAGCCAAGAGAAGGTAATTGTACTCATCATTATGAACAACTTTTACTATGGAACCAACCATGAAATCTCGAAAAAAAAAAAAGCTGTTCCATACATTTTGTCGAGTGTCAATGACCGTTTTCTAGAGAACAGCTGATATTTTTTTCGCGATTTCAGGGCTGGTCCCATAGTAAAAGTTGTTCATAATGATGAGTACAATTACCTTCTTTTGGCTTCGAGAGTGTTCCCCTTACACCCTGTGGGTATACAGGGTGTAAGGGGAACAGACGCATAACTGGAATTATATTTTATGCATCTGACAGAATAGCGATATAACATAAACAATAGCGAAGCGTGGGCAGTTACGGTTAACAGTTTAAGTTATGAGATGGTGCAACCAATTTTTCGCCTAACCGGTACTTTAATTGCAATGTCGATGGAAAGTAAGATGGTGAAACCCACTCTAAAGGTTGCAGTCCATTTTTTAGCTCAATTTTGTGAATTTACTAGCTACGCCCCGCGGGTTACATTAGCCGTACATTTCACATGTAGTCTGTGCTAATGACGGTTTTTATCAATATCCGTTCAGCCGATACGGAACATAAACATTAAAATTTTCGCATATAAGATACAGCATGACTGACTTCAAATCTCTGAATAAGCGTAGTTTTAACGACTACAAAAAACAACTACAGTAGAACGCCGATTATCCGAACGCCGAGTAACCGAATCGCCAATTATCCGAATCGGTCCTAAGCGTAATATAAAAAACCCAAGTAATTTTTGTTTCTTTTTGTTGTAACAAGTTGGACCTCGTTGTAGTCCAGATTTCAATTAATTCGGATAATCGGCGTTCTACTGTACTTTAGAGCTTGCTCAAAGCCAACTTGTACTTTTGGTCTGTGTTATACGTCTATGAACTGCATTAAAGTTGTAATTTTACACTATCTATTACTAAACATCAAAAGGCGGCATTCCGATGTTGGCTTGCGGAATCCAGTTCGCCCGCACGCGAATATCCACCCTACGCGCTTGTCATTAAGGTTGCGATGAATGAGCGAGCCTTTACGGCCCGACCGTTAGGCTTATAGCTCAGAATATGGCGTGCCGTTAGACACTCGTGCATTTGATTTTTTTGAAGTGAAAAGTTCTTTAAGCACGTTGAGCACTTTTTGGGATGGGGAAAAGCACCGAACTCGCGTGACCACCTAAAAGCGCCATCTTTTGTGGAATAGGCGAAATACTTGTTAAGTTTTCACTTCTGACGTGCAGACCTACGACTAATTCATTATTTTTAAAATTTTCTAATTAAAAAAATGTTTTTCGGTCATTTTGCGAAGTTAATATTTCAAAATATTTAGAACAATTAAAAAAAAATTGGTTGTCGGTAAAGTCGGTTTACGGACGATAGTTTAACGTGACAACGATTGTGGCCTTTCCCTCGCTCGTGTAGCGCTCTCGCTCCGATCGTAACGTTACAATGAGCGTAACGGGACAATGAGCGTAACGGGACAATGAGTCATCTTTTTTCGTGCGTGCAGCGGTTCATCGATTTATTAGACGTTGTCACGTCAAAAAACAATTTTTAGTCTATTATTGATAAATGTGAGAAGAAAGATGAAATTTTCAGTCGTTCGTTCAGAAATTAAATAAATAAAATAAATAAATATTCGGAACATTTTTGCACACACGGTCATCTGACCCCAAACTAAGCAAATCTTGTGATATGGCTGCCAGAGACTGATAAACATACATACATAATTATATAGTTTTATATACACACTTAAATATATATTAACAACCAGATATAGAACAAACACAAATGTTCATCACACAAATGTTCGTCCTAGGTGGGAATCGAACCCACGCCCCCTAGCTCGGAAGGATTAAGACTCAAGCGAACGTTGCGACCGTCGCAGTCGTTACTTAGCTAATAAGCGTGTTGGGTCAAGTCAAGTGGTTGTAAGTGGGCAATACCGTAAATTCTATAAATCGGAGTTATACCTTACTAGCGGTCGGCCCAGCTTCGCACAGGTATAGATTATAGCCTATGTCACCCGGGGATAGTGTAGCTTTCAAAAAGTGAAAGATTTTTTCAAATCGGTTTAGTAGTTTCGGAGCCTATTCAATGCAAACAAACAATCAAATCTTTCCTCTTTATAATATTAGTATAGATTGTCAAGTCGTTAGGGTGGATATTCTCGTGAAGGCAAGTAGCGCTACATTGGAGTATCACCTTTAACATTTTATTATTTATGACCAGAACAATATTTATATCAAAAGCAAGCATGGTTTGACATTGTGCAGATCTATAGGAATTATTTAGTATTCGATTTTTATACACGCTTTTAAAACTATTTCTAATTGGCAACTTTCAAAAGCGCATTAAGGTGGCAATATTTTAATAAGTGCGTTTTAACTGGCAATATGCCACAAAAAAGTAGAGAGACATTTTGTCTTATAAGGGTACCAACTTATTTGATAAGATGAGAGTTATCTACTTTAATAGGCAGTGTCATTGCGATCGCTGTCAAAGTTCAATCGCATTGGATTGATGAATAACCCCCAACATAAGAATATTCACTTTTTCAAACTAAAATTAAACAAAAGGGGAAGGAAAGGCTCGCTCGCACCATTTAACACTACTAAACATAATTAGTGCATGCATTTTAAGTGTTGTTTTTTTTAAATTATTTTTGTTACAATCTTAATCAGTATACGATACTAAACCAACATAAGTAAAAAAAAAAAAAAAAACACCCCACCGATCAGATCTCCTAGCCCAATAAGCCATCAAATCTAAGTAAGGTTTAGATATACTGACCCTTACTCAGGTCAGATAGCTATTATTATAGCGGTTACAGCGGTTTATTAGTGCGCCCTGGTGCAGGTATCCATATTGTACTATGTTAAGTATCGAACATTGATGACAATTATTTTCTTAATTTTTTAGTATATATTTATAAATAATTTTCCCCGTGTAAGTTTCACTAAATTATCATATCCTTGAATATGTTGTTAATCTGAAACCCAGTATATGAATCTACATTGAGCCTTTCCACTTGCAGCCCTATATGAATATTTACGTAAATTTTAGGCAGACATGGTGGATATTTGAGTAGCAGCGGTCTTCGTCACGGTCAACCTAATGCTATTGAAATTTGACAGCGCTCGCAATCATACTGCAAGGGTGTTCAAATTGATAACTGAAATGATCAGATAGTGGAATTTCAAGTTGCTGAAATTAAAATAGCATAGACAAACTAGATACATACAGTTTTTACAACTGGGAATTTGTGACAGTGCCCTGGCAACACTGGTTAGAGCGCGACGAGCCGAGTGTTACAACCCTTCCATTTCTCCTGCAGTTTTCTATGCTCCTCGTATTGTAGTTCCGTTATATGTTTGACGTTCGGAGATCCCTGGAAATTAAATTTTTAATAATATAATAAACATCGGTCAAGTGCGAGTCGCACTCGCTCACCGAGGATACGCATTCAAAAATTTGTTTTCTTTCACCGAATACAATTATTTTTCTATTCAGTAGTTTAGTTGTTATGTTTAAGATTTGTTTGAATCAAAATTAAAAGTTTTACTGCACATTTGTAAAGTTGTTGTCTTAGGTTTCACGTAAGACCATTCAATCAGTTTATATCTTTAAAAATATTAAATTGCACGAGCGAGATAGAAGACGCTGGCTTTTTGGAAAAATTCGAGTGACATAGCGGGCAATGAAGAGAGCTATGCTCGGAGTTTCTTTGCGCGATAGAATTCAGATTGAGGATGTTCACCGAAAAAGCAGAGTCACCGACGTAGCCATTAAGATTTGCAAGTGACAATGGGCAGGCCAAAATACAATAACTCTTTACTAAAACCACATCGCTCAAAGAACCGATAACTGATAGGGAAGAGTAAGGTTCTTGAGTGACCACAAACCGGAAGACGCAGTGTAGGTAGGCCTCCCACTAGTTGGACCGACGACATCGTGAGAGTCGCCGGCATCCAGTGGATGCACATGATAGGCTGTCATTCCGTGTGGAGTTCTAAGGGGGAGACCTATGTTCAGCAGTGGACGTCTTCTGACTGTTGATGATGATGATAAAAGACGCACAAAGCTCTTAGGTCTAGGTCAAAGGCCTCATCATCAGCCAGAAGACGTCCATTGCTGAACATAGGCCTCCCCTTTAACCTCCACACTGAACGACAGCCTGCCTTTTGCATCCACTAGATGCCAGAGACTATCACAATGTCGTCGGCACATCCAAAGGTCAAAGGCCTACCCCAGTCAAATATTAAAATAAAATTCTTACCTTCATTTTCCTAGGGTCCAAATTTGCCCCGAGCGTTTGCACTCCTTTAGCCAACTTCGTCAGTGGAGACAGCACCATATCTTTCGTGGAACTCGAAGCTGGGCTCGGTATGTTCTTGAACTGTCGAATCGCCGACTCACTGTGCGACTGAGCGATGTTTAACGTAATCTCGTGCTGGGAATTCGATCGCACGTGATAGTTAACGCTATCAGGCGACTTTTCCTCGTAGTTCACGTCGTTTGAACTGTGCGAGTGCTTCTGTGATAGTACCAACGAATTTGGTGGCTGCGGTTTCGAATATTCGACTTGGATTTTAGGCGTACTCGATTCGATTTCAGCATCGAATGGATTGATCTTGTTCATATTGATTGGAGTTTTCAAGTTCTGAGGGACGGCGTGAGTTATTTCAGTGTTGGAAATTGACACTTGGGTGTTATCTTCATTGGGTTCAATTTTGGATGAATAAAGAGGATTTTGGATTAAATCGCAGTCGTTTTCGTTCTCTTGTTTCTGACCAGTTTTTCCTATATAATGTTGGGTCATTTCAAAGTTATCTAAAGATGGTTCGAAAATATTGGTCCTATTTTCGTCGTCTGAAGAATAATCAGAGCTCATCCCGTCTGAGAGACTTCCTTTCTTCTTGTCGGTTTTGTTACCGCCCAGGGTGAATATCTTCTTGGTGCGGGAGGCGCTCTGGTCGAATTTCAGTTGTAAGCTGGGTCGGGCGCGAGCGCTTAGCTTGTTTAGTTTGCTGAACTGTTCCGTCATATTGGTGAGGGCTTTTGATCCTGATGGAAAAAAAAAATCACTAGATTTTTCTAGTTTTCTTACATTTTCAAATCTACACTAAAATTCAAATGAATATTATTTTTAACTGAATTTTATTTTAAAACACCCGTTATTTCACTGAAGTATATCTGGTACCTGTTAAAACATAACAAATGTCAATGTCACTTATTAGAGAAAGAGTCAATATTGTGATCTGTCATCGATCTCTTCCATCCTGAAAGCGACCAAGCAAGTACAATAAAAATATATTTAATTACAAAAATTGTTTTCATGGGCGATTCGTTCAGTACCTATTACAGGCTTACGTTCGAATGGAACTCCCTGTCGTCCTCCTTGTTTCCTGAGAACTACAATCTAGGCATCTTCAAGGCTAGAGTGAATAGATTTCGTCAAGTCCAACGTGTTCCATCCTCGGCCACACCGTCGCTTACCATCAGGCGAGTTGGTCGCCAAACATAGATCTATTCTACATATTTATTAAAAAAACGTTCAAAAACCTAGCGCGAGTGATCAGAATTCGTGGCTTTCATTCAGCTTATTTACAATGTTATTGCAGTTGTCAGAGTAAATAAATGCTTGGACCGAGAATAGTATAACTACATTCAATAAAGTCAAAGCTAAATGGAATGGAAATAAAATAAATTATTTACTATGAAGTATCGTAATCATCATCAGCCAGAAGACGTCCACTGCTGAACATAGGCCTCCCCCTTTAACCTCCACACTGAACGACAGCCTGCCTTTTGTATCCACTGGATGCCAGCGACTATGAAGTATAAATTGAACATTTTTTAAACCCCCGATAAAGCGTGCTCCATCGTGGACCGCATCGTCGCTTTACATCAGGCGAGTTGGCGGTCAAATGCAAGGCTATTATAAAAAAAAAAAAAAAAACTGATATTCTTCAAGTGGCTCTACAGCTTTTTTGTTATGTTCATATATGATCCAACAGTGTTAACTAACTGTGTGCAAGTTGGTGGGTAGTGATATCTTGACTCGTCCGGGAATGACCCGGCATCGCGTGTTCGCTTCTAATCGCACAATCTGTTCCAATATAGAGCTTGTGATCGACATCTCCGATTCCAGGGAATTCTCCGCTATTGGAAGAAAAGGTTGGGATTAGGAAAGGAGCAATAGGCATGTGTTCCAATGTTTAATTTATTACAAACTAGCGGACCGCCCCAGCTTCGCACGGGTACAGATTATAGCCTGTCACCCGGGGATAGTGTAGCTTCCCAACAGTGAAAGAATTTTTAAAATCGGTCCAGTACTTTTTGAGCCAATTCGTTACAAACATACTTACATACAAATCTTTTCTCTTTATATTATTAGTATAGATAACAGGCTTAGCGATGAATATTACTAAATACATTACGACTACAAGACTAGACCCTTACGCGCGTTTGCTCTCGAAGTGCCTGTCTTCCTGCATGTCTGCCTGTGGGTAGGCTTTACCACTTGTAAAAAATGGCGATTAAAAATGGCGGTGTCATTCAAGGGTCTAGACTTGAGCCACAACAGAAAGGGTCGCGTGTATCACATTTGAATATAATAGGCATGTATCCTCATGTTTAATTTATTACAAATAACCGGCTTAGCGAGGAATATAACTAAATACATTACACATACTAAAAAAAAAAAAAAATTGGCTGATTAATCTCTGAGATATGAGCGTTTAAAGTTTTAGGTCCCCGATAGAAGGGATATATTCTGTCCCTTTCTCGCAAAGCGTGTGTTAATTTAGCATTTATATGGCGTGTCTGAGGCGTGACGTCATAACTCAGTTAGTGCGCTCTCTGTCTAGCATGAAATTAAAATGTTATAACTTATTAATTTTTGGACTAATTTAAATGTTTTTTTTTTTTTTTTTTTTTTTTTCTTAAAAAAGTAACAACCTTAAAAATAATAATTTACTGTTGGTCCCCACACTAGGACAAAGCCTGTCTCGTGGAGGCCATAAAACAAATTAACAAAAAAGATATACTTATGTTGTTTCCGTTGATGGGCTCTATTTACGATATGTTAGCTTTTTTTATGAGGTAATAAAAAAATATAAGTCATCATGCCTATTAAGGTAGTTAGATTGGAATTGGTCAGGTTGGGTTAGATAATGTAATGGGTTAGTTTGGGACTGGAATTTTTAGTAACCGTAATGTTATTAATGGAATACAGATATATTGACAGATAAATAATTAACAATAAAAAAAACTTCGGAATATGTAATATTCAGACAAATAAAACTATGATTTTCAAGCTTCTTAATGTAATAAATACCTATACATGTATAGGTCCTATAGAGTCACAATATCTAATTGAAAACAGTCAAAAAACATCCGAGCGTCGTGTACATACCTAGACATATTCCTTGTAAAACCGACTTGCCTATAACGTTTAATGTTTTTATGGCCAATAAATATTTCTGATTTCATCAATTATATAGTTCACACTGCTACATTTACTCCAATTTAGACGTTATGTCACTTGCATAGTGTTCAACGTTAGTTGTCCGCTGTCATCGTAACTCTGTCATCGCGCGGCGTTGTAGTCGGATCGCGGCTACCTTGTAACTAACCAAAAAGTCTGCGCAATTCGTAGCGTACGCCGAGTTTTGGTTCGGACATTTTTTGGCACGATTGTGACTATATAAATATGTATTGTATCTCGATGGATGTTATCACAGAAAAGAGAAGTAAATGAGAAGGAAAATCTGTCGCCAGACATTATGACAGACAGAACCTTGATTAAACATTCTTATTTATGTCAACGCGTCGAACACCGCATCCAAAGAACTTGAACCTTACCTTTATGGGTAAGTTCTTTGTCCGCATCACAGTTGTTAACTGATTTCGAATCACTGACGTTTCGTTTATATGGGTGCAACTGGCTACAACAAATATCTTACAAAAATGCCTTGACAGCCATACTAATTTAAACAATTTTTTTTCTTTTCTGTGGATGTTTTATGATGATGTTGTACGTACCAACGCTCCTAATATCGGCGACTAGTTGGGTCTCGCTCACATTCCTCGTCAAGGTGGGTAGTTGTGAAAGACCCAAGTAGAGAGACGACCTCGCTGAACCAGACTGCGTGTGGTTTGGGTGAACCTGATAAAGTAACAACAACACAAAGATAATATAACCACTTGATCGCGCATGTAGTCCAAATTCCCTTTTGCAAAATGATACCACGTCGGTCGCGGGACAGCTTGTGATTGGAGACTCGACGCGACTCGACGCTTGTGATTGGAGAATCAAAAGTCATTCATTCAATTCGCGTCTAGGATTGGCCCCGCTCGAAATAGTTTAGATTGACATGTTAGAACCTCTGGCTTATGCGGCGTAAAGGATGAGCAGTCAAGTTGTTATAATGTCATTGCAACAACATAATGTGGCATTATCGCTGAGCACTGCCCTTTTTTAACCAATTTCTAATAAACCGGCTAAGTGCGAGTCGCGCTCGCGCACTGAGGGTTTCGTACCACCACAAAATTAATTATCAAATTAAAAAACCGGCCTCATAATATTAGTAAAATATAGAAATTCGATTCGGTGAAAGAAATGATAAGGTCGTTCAAGTAACTGAATTTTCAATTTTTAACTTTTTGAGTTTTGTGGTAAATTCACAAAGAAACAAAACAAAAAACAACCAAAATGAGAACCCCCTCCTTTTTACAAGTCGGTTAAAAAAGCAGGCCATAAATAGAGCCGATCACCAAAAACTAAATTAAAATGTGTTCAAAATTAAGGAACACATACGCACTTGCTAGACAGAGCGCAGTACGCGAAACAAACTACATACTGCCACTCACTTTAAAAATAATATTAATAATAGGCTTGCGTTTGACCACCATCTCGTCTGATGTTAAATAATACTTTGCGAGAAAGAGACAGAGCATGCCTTCCTAATCCAATCACAAGCTTTAAATAAAACTATCCGGTAGCCTATTAAAGGTGTAGTTTATACCTTTGATTTCTTTTTTTCTAGTTTGACGCCATCTTGGAATGTAATTGGAGGTAGCTTGGCTACGTCTCGCGCCACTAGCACAGATTCACAGATGGCATGTAACGATTCTGGAAGCAAATACCATTGTTTTTATTACAACAAATCATTAGCGTCATAGAATACTTGATAGTTTGTATGCAATCATAGAATACTTTAATAGACCTAGTAGGTACTTATTCATTCTGGCCTTGAAGACGCCCAGGTTATAGTCTCGACCACAGACGTATATCCAAGTAGACGGGACAAGTCGACCTGCCTTTCATATCATATTTCCAACACAATTATGATTAATCATCATAATTCGGTATGTAAAGTTTTTTTAGTATTTTTTTTATATTTTTATTTCGTAGATAAGGCTATTTTAAGAAACTAATTTCAATATTTTTGTTTTCTATTGAGTAGTTATTTTACAATATTTTTTTGAAAATTGAAATTATGTTACGTCACCATATAGCACAAAATTTCGTTGCGTTGACAAGCCTAAAAAAGCACCCCATATTGGCAGCCCTGATAAAAACCAGACAGTCAAACCACAAAAATGAAAAAATATTCTATTCTGTGTGACGAACAGTGTGTCAAATGTATAATATTTTTATTCTTAAAAGGCACAGAAAATGAAATGCTACAATGTGACGTCATTTAGAGGTCAATGAAAGTCGAATGACTTCTTAGTTTTATGTTAAAATAAATGGCATCTTATAGTTTTAAAGGGTCAGAGTAGAAAAATAAGGGTTGGTAACATAAAATCTCGAAATGGTTTTGGAATTGGCATAGGTTAATTTTTTTTAGCATACCGAATTGAGTCTGGCTAAAATCAGTCTGCTCCATCGGTGCCGCGACAACACGAGTCAATTTGAAACGAAAATGGGTATTTGTGCAATACTGAGTTGTACGAATACCGCAAATAGAGTTGGCCGACATAATAAAAATATTTCTTTTCACTTTTAGGCACGAAAAATTTGACACGCGTCGTTTTCATACAGTTTGGACCGCATGTGAAGTCTACTTAGATATAGGTCTGTGGTCTCGACAATGGAGTATACTCACCGACCATCTCGTCCTTAGTGTTGATCACGACGGCCATATTGAAGAAGCGGAGCGTAGTGGAGCGCAACATGTAGAAGTAGCCCGGCTCGTTGTTGTAAGTGTAGTATAGACAGTGGAGTATACTCACCGATCATCTCGTCCTTAGTGTTGATCACGACGGCCATATTGTTGAAGAAGCGGAGCGTAGTGGAGCGGAACATGTGGAAGTAGCCCGGCTCGTTGTTGTGAGTGTAGTGGATACGGATGCAGTGAACTGGCTCCACACCTTTGCGCCCAACTCCGAATATCTGTACAATTTTATCTATATTGGGTGTCATGGTCAAAACTGGCAGGAATACTTCAACGAGCGGTCTCAAGCTATAGGCATCTGGTACAGAACGGTGCAGAGTGAACTTCCTTGCTACCCTTGGTTCGATACATTAGACATGAAGAGACAAGATGTGGTAGCCCTACTCAGACTCCATACCAGGCACATTCAGGGCAACAAATTCAAGTACCTAATCATCATCATCATTTCAGCCATAGGACGTACACTGCTGGACATAGGCCTCCCCCATCGATCTCCAAAAGGGCCGGTTGGAAGCGGCCTGCATCCAGCGTTTCCCTGCGGTCTCTTTTAGGTCGTCTGTCCATCTTGTGGGTGGACGTCCTACGCTGCGCTTACCGGTCCGTGGTCTCCATTCCAGAACCTTTCGGCCCCATCGGCCATCTGTTCTGCGTGATATGTGGCCTGCCCACTGCCACTTCAACTTGCTAATCCGGTGGGCTATGTCGGTGACTTTCGTTCGTCTACGGATCTCCTCATTTCTGATTCGATCTAGTAGAGAAACCCCGAGCATAGCCCTCTCCATAGCTCGTCGTGCGACTTAAGTACCTAATGAATAAAATTAATCACCACTGTGCTGTTTCTGTTACAGACAGTCCCCTATGTAGAGGGTGTATGGACACTGAAGAAACAGCCGCGCATTTGCTGCTGGAGTGCAGCAGTGTGGCAGAACAACGAAACGCTCTGGGAAGGCATCAGCGAGCTGCTGGCTTTCCTGGAGGAGACCGGGTGGCTGAACTAGCTGAAGCCGGGTGACGCAAAATGGGCCAATGAATGGCTTAGTTGCGGAAAATGCCCGCTACACAAGTAACAAGAGCCTACCTTCTGAGCTTGGGGGCGTCGGTTCGATTCCCACCTAGGACAAACATTTATGTGATGAACATTTGTGTTTGTTCTATATCTGGATGTTAATGTCTATTTAAGTATATATTTAAAACTATATATGTATGTATATGTATGTATATATATATATATATATATATATATATATATATATATATGTATGTGTGTCTATATATGTATGTATGTGGTGAACGTACTGCGATCCCCAAGCCGCCTGCCAAGCGTAGGGATTATGGCAAAACCCCTCTCTAAGGGGGAGGTCTTGTTCAGCAGTGGACATTTTAATGGCTGATGATGTGATGTATGTATATCGGTCTATGGCAGCTATATCACAAGCTTAGCTTAGTTTGGGGTCAGATGACCGTGTGTGAAAAATGTCCCGAATATTTATTTTATTTAAGTAATTGTGCTGTTTCTGCGGGTCGGTGGAGGATGTACATCATGTGTTGTCGGAATACGTGGTACGAAGTCCAGCGGCGAGCATTGTCGGCCTATGGCAATAATGTAGACACTTTATAAATAATGATCCACATTATTACACATTAAAACTCGAAAACACAAGTTTCGAAAAATAATTTAACGAGCCGACATGTTTTTTTTCCACGTTGGCGCCAAAGAACACGTCCATTGTATTGTAGTCAGTATTACCGTGTTGTTAGAGTCCAGAGTACCGAGCTCGAGGGCAGTGACGTCACGCAGCGGCACGCGTTGCACGGACAGCACGCGGTCAGAAGTCTCGTCGTAGTCGGCCACGTAGTACGCATCGTTAGTAAGTAGTAGGACGCTGTCCATTTCTGTCTCTTGCGGGTCACCGGTTCTGAGAACAAAGGTATATAGGCATTGGAAATATGATTTTAGTCCAGCTCGAAGGACCATTTCAAGTATCAGTTTTTTTCAGGCAAGGATTTGTTATTTTTTGCGTTCCATACCTAAAGTATGTAAACAGCAGCGAAAGTACCGTTCTTTATCGATCGTCAAATTCGATAAAGAACGGTACTTGCACTGCAGGATCTTTGACTACGCCTAAGCTTTTTGTCTGCTCTATCTTTCAACGGCTGTATCTTTTGAACTGTATTAGATAGCCAGTTGAAATTTTCACAGAATATGTAATTATTATGGCGAATTATAATAGTATAAACAAAATCAAAAGGTAAAAAATTATGTTAACAAAAATATGTTTTTAACATATTTGCTACTAGCTGCGCCCCGGGGTTTCACTCGCGTAGTGATGACAAATGGTGAAGATGATGATGATGATGAAAGTAGCCTATGTCACTTTCCGACCCTTGAACTATACCTATGCAAAAAATCAGGTCGATCCGTTGCTCTGTTGTTGCATGAAAGAGGTACAAACAAGCCAACACATTTTCGCATTTATAATATTAGTATGATAGTGTACGTAATACATGGTAATACGTACAAGCGTCAAACTTGGCATGATCATCGCTCTGTTAAACCACAAATAATAAACACGCCGGAAACGAAGTAGGATGGTGCACGTTTTCCTAGAAAGAATCTTTATTTTACTCTCAATTTAAAGATATATTGAGCTTTCGGGAAACCGACTCCGGCATAGAGTTCTGCCCCCGTCTTTCGAGTATAAAAAGGCCCTAGAGAGTTGGAAGCTGAGTGTGAACATATGGACATTTTCAAAATTATTAACTGTTCTAGAAAGATATCGGATGAAGAGCTAGTAAAGTTATATTTATTTTTATTTTATTTTATTTATTTTATATATAAACTCACTGTGGGTCCGCGTCGATGAGTCCCCAGGATCCGAGCACGGGTTCCGTATCCACTACCAGCTTTTTGCAGTCATCGATGAGGGACTTAACGTGCTGTGCCATAGCAGCCGTGTCGGGCATCGTTTGACTCTGAAAATAAATTTGCATGAGCGGGAATGCTTTGAAACTGTCATGTAAAAAAAATATTTGGCTGTTAATTTGGCACTTTGCATCGTTCATATGAAAAATAATTTTGCAGCTCTATAGCTAATTGACTATGCAACAAACATGCATTTGGCTATAACTGTAGCCAAACATAGCTTTGGTAGAGCGGTTATCAAACATGTAATTGGCTACACCGGTTCCCAATTCTTTTTTCTCGTCAATAAAATTATCAGACATGTATTTAGCTATAACCGTTGCCAAACAGTTTTGGTCAGAGCCATTATTAAACACATAATTGGCTACGACGGTTCCCAAATTTAGCTTTTTCTTGTCAATAAAACTATTAAACATGTATTTAGCTATAACCGTTACCAACCAGCTTTGGTCAGAGCCGTTATCAAACACATCATTGGCTGCAACCGTTTCCCAAAATAGATTTGCCTTGTCAATAAAATGATTAAACATGCATTTGGCTACAACCGTTGCTAGACCGAAATACGGCTACGACGATATGCATATTTACTCGATTCATAGAGAGATTCGTGAGGCAATAAAAAAAAACAGTCAACTTGTCTAACGGATGAACCCCGTGTGGGCTTCCGAAAAGTGGGTTTTGATTTTTTTTCATGAATTAAATTTATTTTGTAAATATAACTTACCTTGACCATGTGAACATCAATTTTAGTACAATCCGGCACCATCAGATGCTCGGGTATGGAACGCGACTCGCCGGTCATCACGTCGATGGCAACTTGTCTCAGAGCGTCTTTGAACGTGGACAAATAGTATCTAAAACAAAATGTATAAACAAGCAGGTCAAACGCTTGATAGTAAGTACCAAACATGGCTATAACAAAAAATTACACTCATATCAAATTAATCTTTAATTTTTATAAAGAGGAAAGATTTGTATGTGTTTGTAACGAATTTGTTCAAAAAGTACTGGACCGATTTTAAAAATTCTTTCACCATTTGAATGCTACATTATCACTGATTAATATTGGCTATTTTAATAGGCTATATATCTATACCCGTGCGGAGCCGGGGCGGACCGCTAGGATTATAATATTTGTTATCTACTTTGATGCCTGCCAAAGTTAGTTATTAGTAGAAGCTGTAGCGTTCGGTTTTTAACGTCACTTTCGGTTGATTGTAGCGAGCTGTCAGTTTTGACATAACAATTGGGCGCCCTTACGAGGATTACAAAAAAGTTTTATTTTCATTGTGAACCCTGTTTATACATGCTTTTAATTATCTTTACCGCAACTAAACTTATGGAGGATTTAGGGTTACATGTTCACCCCATCAAGTCCCACAAAGTGCCATTAAAATAATTTTAGTGCACATTTTACAAAATATACAAAGCAGAAAGTATGCAACCGTGCTGAAAACAAGAAGTCAACTTTTAATTGATAAGGCTTAAAATCCAAAGGTTATATCATCTTCAACTATAAGACGAAATATTTGAAGGTGCGGTTACGAGGAGGTCGCAAAACAAATTAGACAGAAAAAGCACACAGCTAGAAGTGCCAGATAGTTATAAGTTTGATCAATTTTCCTCGTGCATAATGCCCGAAGTTAGCGATAAATTTGATCGATTTTCATTCCTTTTAGTCATCAGCCAACGTCCAACAATTGGGAAATAAATTTCAAGAAAATAATGTTTACCTATACATAATTTTTTTCAACAAAAATTTGTTTAAAATCGACGTTAAAAGAGTCATTATGAAAGCTAATGCAGTTCAATAATAAAAAGTTAAACAATTAAATCGTTTTTTTGGTTCATTTATCAATAATATTTACAAAAATCGTAAAATACCGCAATGAAGTCGATCTATCGAAACAATCGACAAAAATCGATCAAACTTACAGCCGCTACAAAAACTGACCTCCCCGCTCCATATGCCACCTCAGCTATCACGAACTCCCTAGTCAAAGTGTGTCCAAAATAGCTCGGCATTATATCGCCTGCTCGCTCACTTTCCATATTTTCGTACAACATCAATGTGGCTGTTTTTACATCGTTCCAACAGCTGTCGAATTCGGTCACAGTTGCCATGTTCGGTTGTTGCCCGAGAACGATGTCTATTGCAAATTGGGTTATAGCATCTTTGAAATGTTGTATGATGTATCTAAAGAAAAATACTGCTTTGTTTATGGATCCTTCTTTACTGATACGATTTTAAAAGTACTACCATACCATACGTAGATACCATATTCAAATATGATATCAGTGTTTTTTTATTGTTATTTTACCTTAAAATTTGTTTGTTAACATTTTGAATGTATTTCTTAAAGGAGTATTCATTTGCTGTTTAAACAAATTAAATTGAACCTGTTAGCAGAGTTGACACCATCTTTCATTAGCCCGGTGAATTTGCGTTCGCCAGTCCTCGTGTAATCACCCTAAAAACAAACTCAGATGAGAACCATTTCCAAACACGTATTTGGCTATAAACGTTGTCAAACATGTGTTTGGCTATAACCGTTGCAATACATGTATTTTGCTATAGACGCTATCAAAGTTATAATTTGGCTATAGTCGTAGTCAAACACGTATTTGGCTATAAACTCATCTATGAATGTAGCATAGCAACATATATTTTTTATATCTTTGTTATTTATTTTAACACAATTTTATTACCTTCACTTGCAACTAACTAAAAATTTAAACAAAACTTAGAAGGCGATTTTAACCTCTGTAATATTTTTCTTATTTTATGGTATACCTTGAGTGCCTTAGTGCCCGCGTACTGCCTGGAGACGTGGTCTCCGTTGTCAGCCCACATGGTGAGGAAGGCCTGTCGAAGCGCAGCCGGCAGTCCAGCGCCTGGCGTCGCCAATCCCAACCGGCATAATTGGAGTTCTAACACGTTTTTGGCTATTGCCGTCTGGGAATTAAAGGGTCTTATTTAACTGGTGTTAGGCTAGTTTTTTTTACAGTAGATTATGCTAACCTAGATAGCGTGCCGTGATATCACGACAAAAATGCAACATGCCTAGTATGTAATAACCTAATAACCCTAGACTTGAACAATCCAAGGTTATAATAGTTTAGTTAACCCTCGTCACACTAATTAACAAATTAAACTATGTTATTTAACCAGTCTACTTTGACTTAGTAAGTTTTATAATCAGAGCTTTATTTTACAAGATTTTGATCTTTATTCTCACCTGCACAACATTGGTCCTATCAAGGCAGTCAATACAGTTAACCCTGAAGACACCACGTTGCTCGCAGATGAGCCCACGGTCGTCTCGCCAACAGAACCGCATCTCGCTGATTATGTCTGCTACTGCATTAATTAGGATGCTCACGTTTTCATAGTGCATGCCTCGACTGTTGACAATACAGTACAATTTTATGATTTAAAAAAAACATGTGGTTATGACTGATATTATATGGCGTTATGTTTTCGTGTGAGCTTAACACAAATGCATTCTCAAAACTTGTATTTTTATTATAACTGATAGATTTACTTTTCCGAAGATTGAGCATGTTGGTCTAGACCACATAGTATCTGCACTTGTACCCTAAACGAGGTGAAGGGCTACCACGTCGTAGCAGATACGAAAATAAGTTAGCTACCGTAAAACGGTCGTTGGTCAAATCGTCTAAAATGCTCCACGTAATGGGACCTGATATTTACAACAGACTTCCACAGACGGTCATTGATGCTCCGAGCTTTGCATCCTTCAAAAACAAGTTAAACAAGTGGCTTATTACGCAAGCTTTTTATGAATATAGTGACTTTTTCGATATCAAGATAGCGCGTAATACTAATTGTATAGCAAATTTTTTACATAATATTATTTTGTATACTGCCTGACTTGTAATTCTTATAATTATCAATAAATATATGTCTATGTCTAGAAGAAATTCTAGTTTTTATCCATTACCGCTGGAGAAATTTGGTGGAGATGGACCTGTGCTTCAGGCTGTCGACACACACATGACAGGAAGAAGTGACGTCTTGAGAAACGCCACTTCTTACTCCGATACTAAGGTAAGTCAATGCGGCACCCTAGTGAGTGTGTGCAAAGAATATTACATTCACTTATATTGTTTATTATTATACTCATGCTAAATATTATAAAAGATTATTATTTACGAAATGCATAGCAAAATTGAAGACACATCACGCCATTTAAACTGGGTAAACATGTTAAGCAAGTTAATTTTGCGTTACAAATACTTTGTCGATATCAATAGTAGCTTGTGCGCAGGTTCTAAAGTATCACATACCAGTACTCGTGGAAATCAAACGTGGCATACACAACGTCACAGCTATTGTATTTGAGCACATGCGTTCCGTACGCGTCCCATATAATTCTCTCACGTCCTTGTTGTTCCACTAGATTAACTATACACACTTGTTTGTATAGCGATAGCTCTTCTTGAAAGTGTTTTTTGAACGCACTGTGTGAGCTTTCCTCATCTGAAACAAGTTTTTTTTTAAATATTATTGGTTATGGAATTCGAACTTTAATTGCCTGCACTTGATACTCCAAAATATAGCCAAACATGTAATTGGCTATTAACAGTCGCCAAACATGTAACTGGCTATAACCGTCGCTAAACATGTAACTAGCTATAACCGTTGCTAAATATGTACCTGGCCATATTTATTGCAGTTAAATGAAATGTTGTATCTGCCGTCTGCTTTGATGTGGCATTATGACACAAAGATGCGGTTGAAAACGTGATATCTGAATATTACTCACCGTCACTACACATATGAATGGCTATAGCCGTTTTTAACTACGAATATGGCTTTAACCGCTGTTAGACATCGACATAGAAAGAAATACAGAGAGAGATAGATAGACATTTGACAATACCTCTGTCGAGTCGTGGCGGTGGTCTGAATTTGTAGTCCGGTTGGCTCCAGAATATTGGCACTGAACCACGCACCTGTCGAAAAAAAAACCATTTCATTTATACTGTTCTAAGCAGCGAATAGTTATTATTTCGCTGGTTCTAAGCCAAGTCAGGCTTCGATATTACAAGCGGATGTACAATACACCCCAAGCGGGATGTCAGACTCATGGCTCCCAGTCGAATATGAATAAGAAGGCACAGTTAAATACGCCGGGAAAGAAGGTAGTCACACTGCCTTCTGAAGCCGAACGCGGGCGAGATACCAGTCAGGTCGAATTTTCCGAGCAGATAGTTGTCCTTGGTCATGGAACGCTCTCCCTCATAAACTTGGATGGTGACAGTGTGTTGGTTGTCGCTGGCGGTAGAGCAGATCTGAGACTTCTTGGTGGGGATTAGTGTTACCGCGGGATCAGCTTGGTCATGACACCTCCAACGGTTTCAATACCCATGGTAAGAGGGTTCACGTCGAGGACAATGGCATCTGTGTTTTGTTCTACAGAAAGTACACCAGCCTGCACGGCGACACCTACCTCGCAGACTAGTGAAGGTAGGTAGAAGGTAATCGCCGGTGGGAAGGAAGGTAGTCACACAGGGAATTCGATTGTAAGATCTATCTAAATTTATGAATGTTTTTATGAATGAATTAATATGGTCTCTAATAATTATATTAATCACAGACTAACAAATAATTCATTTACTTATTCATTATCACTGACTAATAACCAATCGCACTTTATTTATTTTTAGGGTTCCGTATCCAAAGGGTTAATTGGGGCCCTATTACTGAGCCTACGTTGTCTGTCTGAGTGTCTGTCTGTCTGTCCGTCTATCCTACCTATTAACGGCTGTATCTTTCGAACCGTAATAGATAGCCAGTTGAAATTTTCACAGAATATGTAATGTTACGACGGGTTAACTAAGACATAATAAAAGTAAAAACGAAAGGGGGGTTCCCATACAACAAACGTATTTTTGTATTAGCTGTAATGTAAAAAGGGTAATATGTACAACCGTCAAACTTGACATGATTATAGTACACACTCTAAAATATAACAACAAATAAATAATGGCCAAGTGCGAGTTAGTGACAAGTTTCTCTTAATTACCAAGTTATAACTGGTAATTTCGTTTAATTTTGAATTTTATGGTGGTACAGAAGCCTCAGTGCGGAAGCCCGACTCGCACTTGGCCGGTTTATTTTATTTTGATAGACCTGTCACCTCCGCGCCTATTAAACGATGATGCGGTCTACGATGGAGGAAGCTTGTCTAGAAGAAACCGATTCACTCGCGACTTGAAGACATCCAGATTGTAACTATAGGGGAAACTTTTCATGCCCTAAGTTTTTATTCAAGATTCGGGAACATAATGGTACCTGCACAAAGGAAGCCCTGTGGATGCTGTCTGAACATATGATGGACACGATCTGTTCAGTCTCTACGTAGTTGGCCACCTTGCCGCTCGACTCGATGCCGCGGCGGTTGTATCTGAAAATGTATTTTTTTATGCATCTGAGAGATGAGAGTAGCAAGTCACTCGCCTGGTGGAAAGCGTCACGCCACCTACGACAGTTCAGTGTCAGCGTGGCACACAAACAAATTAATTATATATTCGGAAAAATTCAGAGTCACACAGCGGGCAATGGAGAAAGCTATGCTCGGAGTTTCTTTGCGCGATAAAATCCGAAACGTGGATATTCGCCAAAGAACCAAAGTCACCGACATAGCTGTTAAAATTTGCAAGTTGAAGTGGCAATGGGCAGGCCACATCGCTCGGAGAACCGATAAGGAAGAAAGGTTCCCGAGTGGAGACTACGAATCGGAAGACGACATAGTAAGAGTCGCTGGCATCCAGTGGATGCAAAAGGCAGGCTGTCGTTCAGTGTGGAGGTTAAAGGGGGAGGCCTATGTTCAGCAGTGGACGTCTTCTGGCTGATGATGATGATTCGGAAAAATTTAAACTGCAATTTAATGACATTTTCCGATTAGGTATAATAAATTTTTGTTTTGGGTATGTTAACAAAAATAATCGATTCAAAATTATTTATAGTACTCCGCACTTTGGTATGAAGCTACAAGTAGCTGACTGGTCGGACCTGCCGC
This sequence comes from Agriopis aurantiaria, assembly GCA_914767915.1. Taxonomy (NCBI): domain Eukaryota; kingdom Metazoa; phylum Arthropoda; class Insecta; order Lepidoptera; family Geometridae; genus Agriopis; species Agriopis aurantiaria. Next base: position 7,826,772 of record OU612004.1, read on the forward strand.
GCGATAGACAGAGATAACGCGACAAGAGTTACGCGATAGATAGAGATGCAACTTCTAAGTATAGGTTGTTAGCGCTCGCGCGTCCTGAATTGGATTTTATTGTGTAGTAGGAAGAGTCGCTACTTATTTAAATTATTTTGCGGCGTGTATCGTCTGTACTTGTCATTGGCGGATCCAGGGAGATTCAGGGGGGGGGGGGGCATGGCCCCCATGCCCCCCCCCCCCTCCCCAAAACACCTAGCAATTCCATACATTCGACTAAATTTTTCGATTTGATTCCTTCGAACCTTGTCAAAATGCCCCCCCAAAATAAAATCCAGAATGCCCCCCCCCCCCCCAAAATGAAATCCTGGATCCGCCCCTGGTACTTGTACTTATATATTGTAATCTGTGGTACAACTTAATGCGACGTTAAGTGGTAATACACTAGACTAGAGATTAATCAAAAATAGTTTAGAAGATGAACTCCCGCAAAGTAACGCCTAATCAACTACCCATTATTTTTTAAATAAAACTATTCGATATGTTGACGACCGGAAGGATTCGAAACTGCGCCAAAGGGTATACGCCCCGAGAGCTCTATCCACTAAGCTACGGCCGCAGAGTAGCCGGAATAGGGTATTTGACTGTATTAAAAATATAATTCAGGCTAGTGTCCTAGAAGATTCTCATTAAAAAAATACTAAAAACTGAAAATTAAAGTCCCGATTTTCAGGAAAATACATAATAAAAATACGTTTTTATTGATCACGAGACTTGACCGCAAACTCGGCCTTACTTATAAACGTTATACTTAAAAGTTAAGCAATGCTTAAAATTGTTGTCAACTTCTCGTTGACGGAAATTGTCACACGTGAAAACAACACAAAGCAATTTTTTTGCTTTGCTTAACTTAAGTAGCGTTTATAAGTAAGGCCGTCTATGTTGATCGAATGTCCTTATGACGTCACAGAAAAGTAAATAAAGGCAACAATTGTACTGCGAGAAGAACTTTACTCGTTTGCTTATGTGTGACGTCACTGATGTCACGTGGCCCCATAAATGTCAAAGGGAGCGTTTACGCGGCAGCTTAATAATTTGAATTTTGATCCGCCATTTAAAAAACAAATACTAACAATTTATCACAAAAAAAAAAAAAAAACAATATAATATAATAAACAATTTAAGATGGTTTCGTAAAATCATTCAAATACCCTAGTCTAGTCTATAACAATTAAACCTATATTTTACCTCGTCCCAGCTTGGTATCTGGACCGTCTCGATATGATCCCTAGAGTAAAGGTCTCATCACAAGATCCCGAAGCGGTGAGCGAATCGGTGTTCAGAGGGTTGCATTCTTGCTCCACTGCTATTTGTGATAGTTGGACGTATCCTTGGATGATCGGTAGAACCCATTGGTCACAGTCTGGGCTCTAAAACAGTAAGCAGCACAATGAGTTTTACTAATAATTACAAGTTTTTTTTTTTTACTTGACTTGTTAGTTTGGGCACAGACTTCATTATTAAAAGTACAGAAGATTCACTTCGCAAATCATTTAAATAAGTAGCGACTCTTGCTACTACACAATAAAGTGCAATTCAGGACGTGCGAGCGCTAACTACCTACAGCTATATTACCCTAGAAGTTGCCTCTCTGTCTATCGCGTAACTCTTGTCGCGTTATCTCTGTCTACCGCGCGGCAGACCCGACAAGTCATGTAGCTTCATACCTAAAATGCGGAGTACGCCAGGTCTGGTTTGTGTCAAGTCTTGCAACTGAATTTTAAAACAGTTATCCCCAAACGATTGAAATTTTGCACACACGTTTAGTTTGAATGACAATGCATGGTTAGCTAAATGACGTCATTCTAATCCAATATGGCGGACTCTCAAAGATGGCGAACCAGTAATTTTTATGCACTCTCCCGATATGGGTATTAAAGGAAAGGGATACGAAAGAATACGAAAAATAAAATGACGCCACACTAAATTCGAAATTGCAGACATCTTCTTATCTGTGGGCCTAGTGTGAGTTTTTCTAGTTGCGTTAACGTACACGACCGCGTTAGCGTAAACCACGATTTGTATGAAAAAAGAACAACGCCATCTGGCGTCATGTAGATGAAACTGCTCTTATTTCATACAAATCGTGGTTTACGTTAACGCGGTCCTGTACGTTAACGCAACTAGAAAAACTCACACTAGGCCCACTGCTATCATTATATGGGTATCAAATGACAGGGTTTTCTGAGCAGACCTACCTAGTTTGCTTGCTTTAACGTAACGTATCTTTTTTTCTATGTATTTGTTTTTTTATTGAGACGGTCCACAGGTCGGATAATTTTTATCCTTCTCTAGCAGTTCTAGCAGCAATAATTACGCTTAGTTTGGGGTCATAATTAATCGGTCAGATGACCATGAGTGCAAAAATATCCTTAATATTAATTTTAATTTATTAAAATCCGTTAAAATTTTAAGTTAAGTTAAGAGCTGAGCGTGGACAAATGTGCACACAAACTTCCGAATTTATAATATTGGTGTGATTCATACAATATTGTTTGGTATCAGGTTTTGATTATGTCATAATAATATCAATCTATACAGTATATAATTGTATTAACTGTATCATAAACTTATAAATTATATCATGCATGAATTTAAAATTTTAAATCTATTGTAATATTATAATAAGATAGCATAAAACTGTAGCCGAGCTAAATCTGTACATTAAATATTTTTGGAAAATTTTAACTGTGGGGAACATCATTCATTACCGATATAAACGCCAAAACAAAAATAGATGTGTAGTTTTCCTTTACAAATCATTGTAAAATTAAATTTAGATAATTCGCGGAATAATACCAGGAAATAAATATTATGCAATTTTACCCTATATTTTATATGATTTTGCCAAGAGTATTATTTTATTTGTAGAAAAACTATAATAAAAACTAATAACTAACCAGTTTTTTTTTTTTAAAACAAGCTATTAACAAAAGTTGCTTGTTACTTTGTGCTCACATTTTTCACAAAATCCTCTGGTAAAATCGTTTTTGAGCGATCTCTACACTTCATAGATAATCTACCTGCCAAATTTCAAATTTTCTTCTGTGCCTATAAGCAACTAGCTATGCCCTGCAGTTTCACCCGCGTTATATACCTCCTTGACAGCAACAGCAACCTCCTTTGACTTAGAATACAATTTCTTTGATTTTTTTTATGATGTACTATGGCAATGTATGGATTTCAAGTCTCCTCCTTGTTTTTTGAAGGAAAAAGATTAAAACAAAAAAAAACAACTGTTGATATGATCGCTACCAATGATCAATTGCTGAGCTAATCTGAAGATTGCCTGAAATTTTCATCACAATCAGAGTCCATAGGGGTATGTTCCATATGGATATTCCGGTTTTTATATAAATATACAGATAAAAGATTTGAATCAGCATCATCATCAGCCAGAAGACGTCCACTGCTGAACATAGGCCTCCCCTTTAGCCTCCACACTGAACGACAGCCTGCCATCTGCATCCACTGGAAGCCCGCGACTCTCACGATGTCGAAGATTGGAATACTTACTCCTAGAGCTATAATATCCTTCAACATGTGCCGGTTCCAAAAGAATCTGTCATCAACATGTTTCCACCACCTCGTGATGTCCGTCACAGCCTTCCCATTCCCCTCTTCGCTCGCCAACATGTTCTCAATTTCGTACTGTCTTTGTAAGCTATTGGTAATGTCTAAAGTACGAGAGTAATAGAAACTGTCTGAGTCATCGAATATTTTGTGCAGTTCATCTGTTAGACGTTTCTCGAAGCGCTCAGCGACTTTCGGGTCTCTTTGCTTTTTTACTGTTTGTTTTACCTGAAGAAAAACATAAGGTTTGAATAAGTTATTTGTATTACTTTGTAATTTGTATTGCTCATACCATAGACAAAAGAAGAAATTCTATCATATGGATCCTTGCTCATACGTAGATGGGAGATGAAAAAAGGATTCGGGTTACCAGATGAAACAATAATCCCCAGACTGTCCTGTGTTGCCGGACTGTGCTGTGGTGCTAGTCCGTCCGGTGGTCCCGACTGTACTGTGGTGCCAGACAGTCCAATGGTGCTGGTCCGCCTGGTGATGCCAGACTGTACTGTGGGCCTGGACCGTCTGGTGGTTCCAGACTGTATTGTGGTGTGGTCCAGAGTACAGTTAGGCACCACCGGACATACCAGGCCCACATTACAGTCTGGCACCACCAGTCAGACTCAAGATTAAAGTTTCCGTTAAAGGGGCAAAAATATAACATAGATAATGTTATCAATTGACACACCAACCAGGGAAATCACACATGCATATAACGCTTAGATATCACATTGAAATTACTCAGTGATGATATATTATGCTATTTAAAAATATGATTCACCATTTATTTTCAGTAGGTACAGGATAGTTTTAGACCACTACAGGAAGTAATACTAGCCATGTGTAGCTCAACAGATATTTGTGAGCTGCAGCTCAGCTCACGGCTCACACACTCAGAGTCAGATAACGGATCTGACTCCCAGATCAGCCTCTCAATCAACTTGGTACTACCTGTATGGTTAGCATGCTCGCTCTCTCAGTCACGCGCTATCTATTGCTCTGTTTTGGTCACGCACGCTCGGATTTGCATCAGTCAGTTTGGCTCGTTTTAATATTTTTCAACAAGTTTAGAAAAAAATAATAAGAAGAGCCATTGTTTTTTTTTCACGTTGGCGCCAAAAACTCGGGAAGTAATACTTTTGGATGGTATTGCTTGTTATAGATATTGGACACATACCTGAGTAGCAGCTTGTTGCGTTGTAGTTTTAATTGTGTTACTAACGTTTTTAACGGCACCAACCGTTCTATTCAAGAATGCGGAGTTTTCAAAGAGACGGGAGCCTATCTTCTTGTTAGCACATTTGTTTACACTTGTCACAGAACTGGAAGACCCGTGCTTCGTACAAGGACATAGATCAACTTCCTGGTTAGCAGTTCCCAAGTTCAGAAAGGATATAGACTTGATTTTATATATAGTATGATGGAAATATATGTTGCCAACTGGTACACTCTCTTTTATGATAATCAGCCGCTGATCAAATATATTGGAGTGCTCCACTTTGCCTATAATACCCTCTGTGATGCCCAAACATTCTATATCTTCGATGTCTGAAAGGTCCCATGCTGAAACAAAGAAATTGTAAGCGAAAAGAATACGCAATGATTAACAATTCATAAATTATTATACTGACATACAATAGGCTCTATACAATTTCAAATGGAAAGGCAATTAGCTATATACGATTTAAAAGACAAAATCTAGGTCAAATTACAAGCATAAATTGGGAAAACATGATAATACAATACGCACCTGATCTGACCGAAAACGCTCCGGTTATTCTGTTCCACCACAAACTAGATTCGTTTCTGACAAATATGTAGTATGATTCTGATCTAAACAATTCCATTGTGATGAATTTTATTGTACGTTTACTCCGTTTTATTTAATTTCATTGTGTTTATTGTTTTTGTAATTTGTGGGAGTTCGAAATTTTGTTTTGTTTGACACAATCAACACTTTTGACGTACAATTAGTTTGACGCTTACGTTTTGATTTCTTTAAAGTTGTCTGTATCGAATGAAGTGAACTCCGAAGAAAAATCGATAGTGACCATAGACAAAGACGGAAATTACCGATTCGTTAGCGCGTTCGGCCGGAAGCAAGGCACTTTGCCGCGTTTTTAACATGATTGTATTTGTAATGTTGGCTTAATAGTCAAGTATTTGACATCCGGTATCAGAAAACTCCTTATTATTGGAAATTCTGACGTATTTTTTTGCTTGTGCTTTGATTTTTCTTTGAAATGGATTGGCAATTAACTTGCCGAGTATGTTTAGAAAGTGGTGATATGGTTTCCCTCTTTGATTGGGATGAAAATAATGAACAACTCGGTGACAAGTACGCTTACTGTTGCGGCGTCGAGGTGTGTAAAAATTACCAAATCAAAATGGTTGCGATGGCCACCCTAATTTTTAACAGCTAGAATGTTGCTATATTGGTTTATTTGTGGCGAAATGAGATTTTTTGCGGACATCCCCAAGTGTTATTTACCAGAAAATGGTATTGTTTTGAGAATATTCAGAAATGCATGGCTCATGTAATCCATATTTTAGGTGACAAAAAATGACGCGTTGCCGACGTTGATTTGCCTGAATTGTGTGGATAAGCTCACGTTGGCCTACCAGTTCAAACAGCAATGTCTCTCATCCAACGAGACCCTAAAAGAATGTCTGGAAGAGTTCAAGAAGACATCTGCTGCTGTTCTTGCATCTACTTCCAGGGGCTGTAAGTACTAAACCATGCACAAAACGAGCACTTTCCATAAACTTTATATTATAAAAATATTAGTACATAAAGTAGATTTGTCTAGGTTCACTGCTTGGCCAGCCTTATGGTCAGATTTTTTAGGCTTTGAAAATCTTTAACAAGCCTTAACTTCTGTTCCATGAGAAACAACCAAAACCTACAATTTAATGTGTCGTCCATGCAGAGCTCGGTTATAAACTCATCTTGCAAACCTCCATTCGAAGACTAATCAGATCATCCGTCACTGATCTGTATAGATCAGGCAGTTAAGATATGCCATGAGCACACAAGGTGTGCCGGCATCCAGTGGATGCAAAAGGCAGGCTGTCGTTCAGTGTGGAGGTTAAAGGGGGAGGCCTATGTTCAGCTGTGGACGTCTTCTGGCTGATGATGATGATGATGACACAAGGTGTCTGACATGGTAATGAGGTTAAGTTGCACATGCACCATCATCATTGGCCTACAAGACATGATTTATGTAGCGTCTGAAATACATCTGCACTCATGACTTGACTAACCGCATTCGACGGTCTTATTTAAGGTTAGTGCACGCTTGCAATTGCACCTCGCATTGCACATTCATCTTTTAAAAGACCGTCTAATGCTGTTGAAACTATAGTCTGTGTAACCGGCTTAATCATACGTGAGCAAAACCCGTGTCTTATAAACAAAATGTGTGAAAACTGATAACTATGTCAGTTTCCATAGTTAAATAGTCTATTAAAATTATTCTTGCTACTGCTACAACTTAAAAACCAATCTAAATCTTATCCACAGCCCCGAAAGAGACAGAAACGATCACAGTAAAGCAAGAGAATGGCATGCTTCTCCAGTACGAGTTACCAGTGGAACATGATCCTCACGGATGGACAAGAACCCTGGTGAAGACTCCCAACTCTGCTGTGGTGACAAAAGCACCAGGGCCTAAGAAAAGGGGACGGCCACGGAAATACCCCAATGAACAAGGACAGATAGGTACATCCTCAAAATTTTCAACAATTTTCATTCAGGCTGGTCTTAAAAGCTTTTATTTAACTATAAATGTTTGTTAGTTTGTTTGGGTTAGGTGAGGTTAAACCATGCAAGCTGAATCCACCAGCTCCTCGTAACCAATTTTGCTGAAATTTTGCATATATCTTTAGTTCTGGTGACATCATACTAATATTATAAATGTGAAAAGTTTGTTGGTTTGTTTTTGCTCTTTCACGCAGCAACAGAGCAACGGATTGACCTGATTGTTGGATGAGTATAGTTCAAGGGCTGGAGACTGAAAAACATAGGCTACTTTTCAAATTCAAATTCAAAATATTTATTTGTCAGAACATGGTAGGTACACATACATTTAAAGTAGCATACATGGTCGTAAGAATGGAGACGTATCTCATGTCCTTGCCTGTTACAGCATACAAATGTTAGTTTTTTTTATTAGTTTTTGTTAAAGCTAAAAAATTAAATTATGTCTTCACCACTACTTTTCATCACTACGCAGGTGAAACCGCGGGGCGCAGTAAATACAATAACAATTATGCAATACACTATATTGTAATGTTTTCAAATTGGCCACTGAAATAACAAGTCAAACATTTTAAATAAAAATTTAGGCTTGTTATTAAAAACTGGCATTGTCTACCATTTTAGTTCCCAAGCAGGATCCGTGGCTGTTGTTCATCTCACTAATGTTCTGTTCTTGGAATGTCATAGGCACATGACATGATGGTGACATGTTAATTCAGCTTTGAACCAGTAACTCGCAGAAATCTTCTCAGCGGACAAAAAACAACGAGCCCAACCAAAACCCAATTCCTAGCCAATAATATTAAATGTAAACTCAATTTTGTTTCTAGTGATCTCTCCATACACTCGTAAAAAGCAGAAGCACCCTCCAAAGGAGCAGCAGTCCCTCACCAGTCTGCTGGAGAATGACACGATGGAGATCAAGGAGGAACCTACTGAAGACCAGGAGGAACCTTTTGGGGATGGTGAGTGATGTTTTATCGTGCAATGATGACAGATGGCTTACGAACAGCGTTAGGAAGGGAAATATTCTGCAGCATAGTAAACTGCGAAAACAGTAATTATAGCATACAAAATGATAAAACATGCTTAAGCCAGGTACGCACGTTTGAACACAAACATGGGTAACATGAACAACATATTCGAACATTCACGTTCATACGTATGGACATAAAAAAGCACAACCGCCATTTTCTCAATATTCTCAGCCATTTCTCCTTATGGTATGACATGTTACGAAACATTTATCTCAGTTCTCCGAAAACCATCCATACATAACATACAAATTGGATCGCTGGATCGTCACATACACGTTTGACAAACACAGTATTCAATATTTATTAGTAGTACGCACACGCAAACAAAGTTCTTGCGTATCATGTAACGCAACATATCTGTTTGTACGTGCGTACCCGGCTTTATCTGTCTTGCTAGATAACTTGATATTGTTTGTTTTGTATCTTAGTCAATTTACGTTGCCTGAGGCGATAAAAACGCGTAGCTAGGACGAGATGCCACAGAAAGAAATGCGCGCACGGCTTAGGAGAGAGGGGTCTGCAAATGCGCAGTACATGATGTTTAGCGTCTTTTCCACTAGATGGCTCTGTCGGTGTGATTCGCTTTATAGCGTTCTGCCAGTGAGAGCAATGGTCATTCAACGGTGTCTTCTTAAGATCAGGGCCCCGATTCTACTAAACAAATTGTTTTTAAATTGTAATTGTTTCAATTAAAATTTATAAATAATTGCCTCAAAATTGACAGTTTTTAATAAAAAAATTATACTAAGTTATAATATTAAGTGGTGGTATTTTTCTCGTATATTTTTTTTAACTGTCAATTTTGGGGCAATTATTAAAAAATTAAAATTGAAACAATTACCATTTAAAAACAATTTGTTTAGTAGAATCGGGGCCCAGTTTGATGGTACTAAATTATTGTATTGTCATCTGAATTATAGTCTTACTGGACTATTCATGTAATTTCAAATAGATACGAAAATTTGAATTAAAATCAACTTACAAGATAACATTTACATAATTACTAGTGAGTTAGTAAAAGCATGTTAAAAATAATCCTAAACGTTGCACTGAAATTGTTGCTATCTTTTTCTCACTCATTCAAATGAAAAACGAGGCAGACATTTATAGTCCTCCCATCTGGCAGGTATGTTCCAACTGAACCAGGCATGGCGCACTTCGCACTTTAGGTATGAAGCTACAAGTAGCCGACTTGTCGGACCCGACAAGAGTTACGCGATAGACAGAGAGGCAACTTCTAGGTTAATATAGCTGTGGAGTGGATTTTGCGGAGTGAATCTTCTGTACTACTAAAGATTAGCTGGCATTGATACCGGCGAGTGAGATGGCTGACGCTTGAAATATAGAAGGTTAAAAAAAAACCGTTTGCAGATTTCCAGGATGATGATCCTGATTTCGAACCACAAGATGATGAAGAGCATGACCAACCGGTAAGTACAGTAGAATTTAATAAATTCGTATATTATAAAGATTTACCGCAAAATAAAATGCTCTGTCAAGTTTGAAAAGTGCACCCAGTTTTATTGTCTGGGCCTAGTCCTGCCCCTATGTGTAATACCATACAATAAAATGTGTCAGTTATTTTTTTATCTCATAAAAAAACAGATCAAAATTAAAGCCTATCAAGGAAAACTAAATTAAATTGTGTTCAAAAATAAATGAGTTATAAGTATGTTAATTTTTACGCACTACAGCACGATATGACGTCAAGCCGCGTGCGTGCCATACAAATCCTATACAAACACGCTTTGCAGGAGAGAGACAGCATCAGCTCTATCCCCACCAAAACTTTATATGCTTATATCTCAGATAATTATCAACCAATTTAAACCATTTTTTCAGTATGTGTAACGTAAAAAAAAATATCATTGAAACAGTAAGACATAAGTCTATTGAACTTTATTTAACAGCTTTTCTATTCTTATATAATTACATATAGAGACAGATAATATTAGTCGTAAGAAAGACATTTTCAAAATGGATATTTACCGTGATGAGGTTGTGGACGGAACTCCCGATATTTCAACGTGATTTATCATTAGGTTATTTCAAGTCAGACATTTCAAGTGACATGCACCATGTTCATGGGAAGACCGAAGAATCTGGGTGGTTGGCAAAAAGTTCGAAGGTGCAGACTAAACGACCTACCCTCTTTCTTAGTCTTTTGCTACGGTTATCACTGGAACTCTAACTTAAGTCCCGAAAAACACACTGTATCTCTGCATATGGCAATTAATTTTGTAACAGAAATGTTTTCAACGTGTTATCTATGACACAGGCACCAACTCCCAAGAAACGAGGCCGTCCTCGCAAACACGAGCCGAAGTCTCAGCCTGAAGATGGAATCAATCAAGAGAGTGAAGATATGCTCCTCAAGGAAACCATCATGGCCTTCTCGGAGCCCATTCCAGATCACATACTTAATCCGAAGCCAAAGAAAAAGTATACGGCCTCTAGAAAGAAGAGATACAACTATGGGAAGACGTAAGTTTTTACTATCTAAGTAATTTTGGTAAGGTCTGCAGGGCGAGTTGGCCCTGCACCAATCACTTATTTAGTACTTAGGTAAATTATGTGCAGTTTCGATGCCACAGCCCAAAAACAGTGAAGGAAAACATCGTGAGGAAAACGGTATGTCCAAGAACCTCAAAAGTTCAGACACATGACATTCACCAATATGCACTGGGCCAGCATAGTGGATTAGGTTAGGGCCAAAGATAATATAACCACTTGATCACGCATGTAGTCAAAATTCCTTTTTGCAAAATTCAGCCACGTCGGTCGCGGGGGGCTCGACTGGAGGCTCGATGCGACTCGACGCTTGTGATTGGAGACTCAAGTCATTCATTAAATTCGCGCCTAATATTGGCCCGCTCGAAATAGTTTAGGTTGAGAATTTAGAACCTTTGGCTTACGGCAGGGTAAAAGATGAGCAGTCAAATGGTTATATTGTCATTGGTTAGGACCCATTATTTCTCTCAGAGAAGGCCTGTGTCCGCTATTGGAACATGATAGGCTGAAACGATGATGATGGTTCTAACACGATGGTGCCGAGAGCGCATAGCACGTTCAATGCTCTGCTGGCCCAGAACTCGGACCTAGATTTGTTTAATTGTACGGAGGCGGATGTTTGCAGGGTGACAATGGATTGTTATAATAATATTAAGGTACAGTTACAGAAACCTCTGAAATGAGGCCTATTAATACTATATCTATGTATATGATTGTATGTGTGCGTGTATATTTAATTGTATTTTTTTTGTCTATATGCTTTTTAATTTGTTATGTATAATTTTTAGGTTTAATTTAATTTGTAGGCTATATTAGTATGTGTTATAGATTTAATTAATTGATAGAATGATGTATTCAGATCCATGGGTGGGTGAATTGGGGCCCCCTGTAACTGCCCACCTAAAATGTACGTTAAACCAATAAACAATAAAACATTCCTAAATGTGTATTTCAGCCACACTTGCGAGACTTGCGGCGCATCATTCACATCGAACGCTTCCCTGCAGGCGCACATTCGAAGGCATTTGGGCATCAAGCCATTTGTATGCAGGTATATATTCACTTCACTATACTAACCCGAAAGGTCATTGTACTCGTCATTATGAACAATTTTTCAATAGAGACCAGCCCTGAAACCGCGAAAAAATATCAGCTATTCTATAGAAAACAGCCATTGCCACTCGACAAAATGTATGGAACAGCAGATTTTTTGTCCTGGAAATCAAATACGACTTCAGCACCTACGCTTTTCCTGGGAATTCCCGTATCTCGGTTCCCGGGAATGAAACCCTATTCCAGATGACGGCAATTTGAATAAGATCGAATGATCTATATATTTTTTTTTTTTTTTATGGTGATTGTTTGGAACTGTGTACATTAGAAATGGTCCACAATACTCGGAAATGGACCACAGGTCATCCCGGGAAATGCCTCGTTCCGGAAAACGATAATATTTTGCGATTTCGCGGGAATTCCCGGGAACTTTTTCATGCCATGTAATTTGATCTGACTGTCTACAACATTTTAGACAGTTCAGAACCATTTCACCATGTAGTGATTCAAAGATCGCACTACAGTAAAGTAATGTATTGTACATTTTCCCTTAGTTTGTGCGGGTATGCGTGCGTACTGAACATGGAATTGAGGCGGCATATGTTGCGGCACACGGGCGTGCGCCCCTACAAGTGCCGCATCTGCGACCGGCGCTTCGGGGACTTCGGCAGCCGGCAGAAGCACGAGAGGTAGTTTTACTTCACAGTACTTTTATAGTTATTACACCCGACACTAAGTTATAGCCTTGGAAGCCTATTTGGGAGACCGCTAGAATTGAAAGCGTGAGGTCGCTAGTTCAAATCTCGGGCGTCATTCCAATGAGCTCTTTGGAGCTCGTACCACTGGCTTTTCGGTGAATGAAAACATCGTGAGGAAACCTGCCTACGTATGGAAAGGGAATTAATGGCGTACGTGAATCCACCAACCCGCAACTGGGCCAGCGTGATGCATATGGCCCAATCGCCCTTTCGGGAATAGGTCTAACTCTAGCAGTGGACTATTAAAAGGCTGGTTATGCTCCACTAAGTCATGACAGGTAGATTCTCAGATCAGACAAACGAGGGAGGTATGGTAAGGGGGTGTTGCGGGTGCGAACTTATCTGGCCTAAATCAGGCTTGATGCTTTTAGTTCGACTCCCCCTACAAACGGCCTTGCCGCCCATTTTTTGCATGTGAACCAATAGTTCAGTGTGCGTGATAAATGAGCAAGTGAGCTGTACTTACAGATTTTGCGTTTAACGGTATAGTGATCAAATTGTGTGTGAAATAGGAGACATTTGAACAAAAACGATAATAGGCCCGTGTAATTATTTTTATTATCTCATTAAAAAGCTGATCATAAATAGAGCAAAACATCAACAAAAACATAACTTAAAAAACTCAAAAATTTATCATTTAGAGGTATTTTAATTTCATACTAGACAGAGAGCGCATTATATCGCGTTATGACGTCAAGCCGTGCCAAACAAATGCTATACTAATACACGCTTTGCGGGAGAAGGATAGCGCATCCGCTCTCTATCCTCACATTAACACCAAAAACTTTAAACGCATATCTCAGTTTTTTTTTTTTTAGTATGTTTAATGTATTAAATTATATCCTTCGCTAAGCCAGTTATCTCTACATAGTATAAAATAAATAATTTATGTTTTGGTGTTCAGGTTACACATGGGAGTGCGTCCGTATCAATGTTCGATCTGCGGCAAGTCCTTCACTTACTCGTATGTTCTGGCCAATCACATGCTCACACACACCGGGGAGAAGAAGTATTCGTAAGTTCTTTACTACTTTATGTAAGAATCAACAACCGTTACGGTAGACCAATCATTCCCAACCCTGGACCCGGGTTGTCCTAAAACTGCGACCAGAACCACCGGAGTATAGGCAGCAGCGTCCTGTTAGTACACGGTGAACGTCGATCCCCAAGCCGCCTGCCAAGTGTGGGGATTATGGCAACACCCTTCTCAGAGGCAGGCCTTTGCTCAGCAGTGGACGTTTACTGATGATGGATGGATCGATGAATCGTTCTCAAAGTGGTCCTATATACCCCCAAAGGTAATATTTAGTAGTCTGTGATATATGTATATATATTGATCCACAAAATTGGATTCTATTTTCACAACTGTGACCACGTGTGTCAAGGACGCGGGGATCCAAAAATCATGAAAATCGTGTAACGTTATTTATGAATGGCAACTTACGGGTAGAAAGTTAAGGGGACTAACCCTGATTATGTGAACTGTGAAATTGTTTGTAATATTTTCGTAAGAATTTCCTAATTATTACAGATGCACTCCTTGCAACAAGAAATTCACCAAAGCCCACCACCTCAAGTACCACAACAAGGTACACCACAAGGATGTATACCTCCAAATGCAGATGGAAGCTGAAGCCAAAAAGATGCGGCAGCAGATCAACGTTTCCGGCCTGTCTGGAGTCGTCTCCGGGCAGATCGTAGATGGACAGCTTCAGCTCATTCCTGCAGGGTCTGAAGGTAAATGCTAGCGGAACTGGAGAATTCTATAAAAGGCTGTTGGACAGTTGTTTGATTGTGTCCGAAAGGGCGGGTTGGGAGCGGTCAGCATCCAGTGTTTTCCTGCGCTCTTTTAGGGCGTTTGTCCATCTCGTGGGTGGACGTCCTACGCTGCGTCGTCGTTGGGGGCAGTAGCCGGGCGCCTGTCGGGGAGTCTTAGCACCCCTTGGCCTTGCCCCGCCGTTACCGCTACCGTAGCCAGGAATAGCGGGGCTGCCGGGGACTGGGGTCTTGGTCATTCTTGGGGGGAGGGGGATTGCTAATACTCGCCACGCAGTTAGAAGACGTTGCTGCTGCTAGACTGCTTTTCATCGTCATTATACACACTTCCATCTACGCCACTGGAGCAACTGTGCCAGCGCCCAGAGCCTCACTCCGTAATTTCAAGAAGTTGGGTTGGCTTGGGTAGGTGCTGGTAGGGGGAAATGCACAATACACCCCAAGCGGGACGTCAACGCAGTACTTATCGCCCCCATCTCGAATAAGAAGCTGCTACTCATCTGGTTAATGCCCCTTAGGGAGACGAGGGGGTTACATTCTCAGGCCAGTACCTCCACGGCTCCACGGCATAGATACGATGCCGAACAGCGCTTTTGAATGAATAAAACTTGATGCGTTTTTTCTAGATGGCGATATGGAATCGATGCAAGTGGTGGAGGAACACTTCCAAGATGACGAGGACTCCGAGAAGGAAACACACCGCGCCGTCGCTGGCATGCAAGCAGTAAGCAACAAACTACTTATACATAAGCTGCCTCGTAACTTTATTTTATTTATTTATTTTATTTAATAACTACGCACGGACGCACCCCAGCTTCGCACGGGTGTAAGTCTTACTTTTTTACACCTTAGGTTACATTAATGGAGTTTTAGTAAGGATCCCATTTTTTTTGAAAATATATAGCCTATGTCACCCGGGGACAGTGTAGCTTCCCAACAGTGAATGAATTTTTCAAATCGGTTCAGTAGTTTCGGAGCCTATTCAATGCAAACAAACAAACAATCAAATCTTTCCTCTTTATAATATTAGTATAGATAGGCTTGCATTTGACTGCCAACTCGCCTGATGTAAAGCGATGATGCGTTCTACGTTGGAGCACGCTTGCCTAGAAGTAACCGATTCACTCGTGATTTGAAGACACCCAGATTGTAACTATCAGCGAACTCCCATTCAGGCAGCTCATTCCACAGACTAGCAGTTCGCATAACAAAAGTGGAATCAAAGCGCTTCGTATGGGTTTTCGGAATATCGACCATAAAACAGTGTCGATTTTTCGTGCCCGCTCTGGCAGTCCAATAGAAAAATGGGCAGGAGGGAATTAGATCATGCAGATCCGATGCACACTCCGAAATGTATCCGATAATAAACCGAACTACTAAGGTATTGACCGCGGCCACAGACCTTTGTCCAGAATAGACACCGTGAGAATGTCAAATTGTATGAAAATCCAGCGTTCCGCATTTTTCGTACGTACTACTTCGAAAAAATATATATAGAACGCCCAACAGGTAGAAAATTATAGTCTGAAAACGTCCGCAGTTTCATATATAAACATAGCTATATACAATTTACATCGAAACCAAACTATTTTACCAAAACCAACCGTATGTTTATACTGAGTTCTCTAACGCCCCCTTATCTGTACATTACAAGGAGCAAAAATATATTTTTTCTTGTATATTATAAGCAAATATTTGTTTTGCAGGTCGTGCTGGATGCAGAGTATATGGATGAGGTTGATGAGAAATAAAAGTATAATCCTCAAGACTTATTGAAAATGGAACTATGCTGTTAATAGGAAAAACGTATTTTTAGACCTATGGACGTTGGCCTCGATTCTGTTTACCATTTTCTAAACTAAATTTGGCAGCTCTAAAATTGTCGGAATCCCTTATGTACTAGCTTTTATTTAACTTGCCATTGAATAAAAAATATGTTGAATAAAAAATACAATTATTATATATAAATATAATATAAAACTATTGTACATTATAGGATTAAAAAATCTGGGCTATTGAGGTGAACAATTAGTGGATAGGAGAACTAATCTATATGATTGGAAACAGCACCTGCCTTATCCTGTCTCATCTCAAAATATTATATATTTATTATAATTTATTTTTCTAATACTAAGCTAACTATGGAAGCAGAAGAAACTTAAACATTTTTGGGCCCATTATTAATTTCAGTAGAATATAATAGATAATTTTAGTGCTCTCAGATTAGTTTAGTATGGAACAACAGAATCTACGTTAATATTAGTTTTAAAATAGTTTGCACCATTGTAATTACGAATCTACCTTCATATTCGTGCTATTTAAAACTGAGTCGCCGGCATCCAGTAGATGCAAATGGCAGGCTGTCGTTCAGTGTGAAGGTTAAAGGGGGAGGCCTATGTTCAGCAGTGGACGTCTTCCGGCTGATGATGATGATGAAAACTAGTACATTAACACAAACATCTAACAACAAAATTAAAAATTGTAGACTGAAAGTAATAAATGAATAATAAATAAATATTCGGGACATTTTTGCACACACCCCGGTCATCTGACCCCAAACTAAGCAGTAGGCTTATTCCCAGATTTGATAGTTTTCGAAAACTTTTTTCGTTTACGTATTGTTCCATACATTTTAGTAAAGCGCCTCCAGCGGAAACGCGGAGGAACTAAAATCGGTAGTAATCGGCGTTATAGATTGCTTCACTCTAATACAAAAAAAGTTTTCGAATACCTTTCAGTCCAGCAATGTATGGAACAATACGTAAACGAAAAAAGTTTTCGAAAACTATCAATTTTGGGACTAAGCCTACAGAGCTTGTAATATGGCTGCCAGAGACTGATATCCATTCATATATATTTTTAAATACATACTTAAATAGATATTTACACCCGGATACAGAACGAACACAAATGTTCATCACATGAATGTTTGTCCTAGGTGGGAATCGAACCCACTAACCCAAGCGTAGAAGGCAGGCTCACTACCAACTGGACCAACGGGAAAAGGCGATGGTTAATATCATAGTAATGCTACAAAGGCTACAGATTTGACAGGCGTCCATACTACACGTAGAACATAATATTGTCAAATGAATATTGTTAGTAACAACAATATTATGTGATTATGTCAGAACGTAATATGAGAGCTATGCTTTTTTAATATTTTTTTTTTCTCTGAAGATTTTGGCGTCGCACTCTTGGGCTTTTGCCAGTGTCGAGTATTTAATTATCATGTTTGATAATATGTAGACAAACCAAAGATTTCAATAATCTCAGAATAAAGCTGATACCAAAACTCAATATACGTCTTACGGCGCGGTGTCAAGAATGGGTTTATCATCATTATTAAAGACTAGCGGTCCGCCCCAGCTTCGCACGGGTATAGATTATAGCCTATGTCACCCGGGGATAGAGTAGCTAGAAAACAATGAAAGAATTTTTTAAATCGATTCAGTAGTTTCGGGGCCTACTCAATGCAAACAAACAATCAAATCTTTCCTCTTTATAATATTAGTAGAGATAAAGATAATTTATTTACAACTAACTCCGCCGCGCCCTCCGCGGTTCCACGCGCGTGGATCAGGAAGCGTACATATTTCCGGGATAAAAGTAGCCTACTCGTAACAAACTATCCGCGTGGTGATGAAAAATTGTGATGATGATGAATTTGAAAAGTAGCTTATGTGTCAGTACATGAGCTATCTGTATTCCAAATTTCATCCAAATCCGTTCAGCCGTTTCTGCGTGAAGAAGTAACAAACATACACACGCACACAAACTATCACATTTATAATATTAGTCTGATTAGTGTGATATAGATTTTAAACTTGATAACGAATAAAAAATTAATTAAAAAACATGTCGCTTCTAAAGATTGTTAAATATTACGACTATGAAGGTAAAACTAGGTACATGGTAATACCAGAAGGTTAATAAATAATGATTAGGAATTATTTTCTATAGTGTAATTATGATGTAATATACAGCAGCGTCCTATTAGTACACGGTGAACCTACTGCGATCCCCAAGCCGCCTGCCAAGCGTGGGGATTATGGCAACACCCCTCTCTACGAGGGAGGCCTTTGTTCAGCAGTGGACGTTTACAGGCTGATGATGATGATGATGATACATGCAAAATGATAACTTCCAATACGAGTAACTGGCAATACCTATTCAAAATTATTTAAAGGCAGTTTTGGCGCCAACGTGGAAAAAACATGTCGGCTCGTTGGATTATTTTCCTAAACTTGTGTATTTTCGAGTGGTAATGTGTACTAAATGGTGAATTATTATTCATTAAGTGCTCGTAAACGTGCCCGAGTGTGGGGAAGTGATATAACGAGGTGAAACGTGTCTTTTCGTGTTGTTTCCAAAACTCCATAGGAGCCTCTTGTAAAGTCTCCACCACTTTACAGGGGCATGAGTTTGACTTGACCGTGACTTATTTAGCTTGACTCTGACTTGTTTGACGCTATTAAGACTATGTTAACTGTATAGGATTACGACTAAAGGACATTGAATCCACAGTTATGAAAATTTTAACAAAAAAAAATTATGTAAAGGAAAGAAAAAATTCAAATTGTAAAAATTACCCACATTTTTTTTCTATAAAACATTATTAAATAATCGTTGTGTTCCATCGTACATTTATATGGTGTAAATATTGTATTTTACTATTATCTAATTGTCAATCATAATTAAAATAAAAAATATGGATTAATCAACTGTTTCATTTATATTTGGTGACCAAGGATATTATTCTAGGGTATTTGACTGTATTAAAAATATGATTTATGATTTATCCTTACGACTTCACAGGCAAGGTGAATAAGAACTTGTTTACTTGCTTGTGACGTCACACTTTGCGGAGTCACGTGCCCCCATAAATGTCAAAGGGAGCGTTTACGCGGTAGTGTTATAATTTTAACGTGACATAACTATTAAAATTAGCAAGTTGAAGTTGCAATGGGCTGCCACATCGCTCGAAGGACCGATAACCGATGGGGAAGAAATGTTCTTGAGTGGAGACCACGAACCGGAAGACGCAGCGTAGGTAGGCCTCCCACTAGATGGATCGATGACATTGTGAGAGTCGCGGGCATCCAGTGCATGCGGATGGCAGGCTGTCGTTCAGTGCGTAGGTTAAAGGGGGAGGCCTATGTTCAGCAGTGGACGTCTTCTGGCTGATGATGATGATAATAATTTTAGTATATTGATCTGCCATTTAAAATATTACCTACTGAAAATTATGAGTATTAAAATAACAAGATAGATTTACTATTACTATTATAGTCAATCAATTTGAGATGGTTTCTTAAAAAGTTAGAAAATCACGCGAACGTGAACCTTAACGCAGCCAGATACGGTTTGCGGTCGCGTGATTTTCCAACAGCGGATTTATCGTTAGTTTGGTGCCGCAATAGTAGTTGTCCGTAAGGCCCCTGGATTGCGTACGTAAAACATTTTTTAACTATATTTTAATGGTGATTTCTGTCAGGCACGGGCAATATTTCGTTGTGATTTGCTGAGAGAGCGAGATTGAGGGTTCCCTGATAGTCAGAATTTCGGTCATGGTCTTTCATTGTCACTTTTATTGTTTTTTATGTTATATTATGAATTAAAAATGTACCAAATGATAAGATCCGACCTCAGTTACAATTCTACGAACAGTGGTGCTCAAACTTAACGGTAGGTTTTTATTCGTATGTACTGCACGGATTTTTTTTGTTCCTTCATCTGAGGATTTTGGCGTTGCACTTATTGTGCATTTGCCAGTGTCAAAGTATTAAAATATTATCAAGTTTGATGAAATGTCGTCGAAGCAATGACGAAAGCAGTCCATAAGCTCATTGCGTCTAAGCTATCTATGGTCGAAGTCATCACAGTTAGAGGCAAGCATAGTAAGTCACAGTCAAGTCAGTCATGCCCTAGTAAAGTGGTGGTGACTTTACAAGAGGCTTCCATGGAGCTTTGGAAACACCATCACCGCTTTATGGTTGATAATCCGAAAACCCGAACGAAGCGCTTTGATACCACTTTTATTGTGCCAATTGCTAGTCTGTGGAATGCGCTACCTGAACGGGTGTTACCCGTAAAGTCTGGGTGTCTTCAAATCACGAGTGAATCAGTTTCTTCTAGGCAAGCGTGCTCCATCGTAGACTGCATCATCGCATAATATCAGGCGAGTTGGCGGTCAAACGCAAGCCTATAATTTTTTTTTTAAACACGGAAATACCGCTTTATATCATTTAGCCACACTCGAGTACGTCCTTTAGTAGATACGCACGCATTTAGGTATTGCTAAAAGTAATTACCTACGAGGGACAGAATACAGCAATTTTCATAGCGAGCATTTCAGTGGGAAAATTTAAAGAAGAAATATTTTACAAAGTAGGTATAAATACCTACTATAAAAAAGCCAGTGTATTAAAATTGTAGCTGTCATCGTCCAAATGAACAAAATAAAAAGACAATAAAAGCAAACTTATTTGCAAGTTGGCAACTTTGAGATACTCAATTTTCCCCACTCGTAATAATCGCATTAGGGAGAAATAATTTAAACTCCGCGTCCCAAAACTTTTCGCGTTTTCTTTTTACATTAGGACAAAGAAAAAAGCGCCTACTTAGAAGGGTGCTGCAACTTTTAATATACTTTTACCTACATTTACAGACGACAAATCTGAATGAAACTTAACTCTAGGGGATTAGGTTTAGGGTCGCCTGTTTTGTTGTAAGCAGAATACCAAAGTTAAAGTTGCTTTATTTAAAATATAAACACGTTGTATATGTGAAGCGCTTAGCGAATTTAAAAACTGATGGGGAGAGCTCTAGGGAGTGTTTTTCTCCTGTGCTGTTTAAAATGACTACCTCCTTTTACATATTTATACATAGGTAAGTATTTAATGCATTTGAGAGACATTGCTAAGCCCAATATTTTCAGTTATTCGTTTGTTGGAAAACTATACTAGATGGCGCTAGTAGTCTTGGAAAAAGCTTCTGTGAGCGCTTGTTTAAGCTTTTGCAGACTTTTAAAACAATTTATTGCATGTCAGCTTGAAAAATATACATTCAAGTCATAAAACAATATTATGCATTTAAATGTTTCCTACTTCTAATAATAAAACCCTAAATACATTAACATTTAGGTGATTTTTATTATTTTGGCCACAACATAGGTGTTTCTTCATTAACTTGAGGTACTCTAAAAAGAGAGAGAGAGAGAGAGAGAGAAAGAGAGAGAGAGTTACTAGTTTAGCGATACCTAGTATATAATTATCTTTGGCGATACCCACCCCGTTTTTTAGTAAAACTGCAATCAGCTATCTACCCAATCTTTTTCCTGGTAGTAGACGGATCACATTAAAGATTTTATCTCAATTAGTTTTGAATCGCTAGCTGCTATTATTGAATAAAAAAAGCGGACAAGTACGAGTAGGACTCGTGCTCTGGGGGTTCCGTTAGACGGAAACCTCAGAGCGCGAGATCAAAAAAAAATTACTTAATTTACTGAAGTTAAAATATTGAAAGACAAACTTAAGTTTGTAGTTGACAATAAGGTTCTTCCATACATTCCAACTACAAAATGTAAGTTAGTAATTGCAAAATAATTATTTTTAAATGATATACCTTCAAATTTATAACTTTCGGATTTATTCCTATATATGTGCTATGCCAAATTTCATGATTCTAGGTCCTTGCCTCTTGCCAAATTTCATGATTCTAGGTCAACGGGAAGTACCCTATAGGTTTTGGTTCCCCTGTGAAATCGCAAAATATGCGACATAAACGTTAATATCTTTTGATTGCTTTGACTTACAACTTTTATTTTTTTACAGCCGAAAGAAACCGTAGACCCAAGTATTTAGTATAAATTTCAACTTGATACCTTTACGCGTTTTTGAGAAAAACGGTCTTGACAGACGGACATGCAGACGGACAGACAGACGGACAACGAAGTGATCCTATAAGGGTTCCGATTTCTCCTTTAAAGGTACGGAACCCTAAAAATTTGCAGTAATAGCGGCGATGCAAATAAAACTCCCTCAATAAACTCCGGGTAATTGAAATGACCAGAAGGACGCAATTGATTGACACATTAGTGTGTTTACACACGGGAGAGAGCTCACCGCCCGCGGCGGAACAAATGTGACGGTCGGAGCCAAAAAACAAAACAAATAGAAACGAATGCGGCAGATGGCGGGCTCGGCCACGGATGGGTAATTAAAGTAAAATGTCTCGTTATATTTACTTTATTGCAATAAGTAATTAATTTTATTAATGCTTAGGAATAGTAGTTTCCTGTCGTGTTTTTTTTTTTAGTTTTTCGCTTTTTTGTCCGCTATGCATGTGGCAATACCGCCATCGAGATACAATACCTGTAGAGTAGTAATCTCTAAGTGAAAACAGTCAAAAAATGTCCGAGCGTCGAGACATCAATTATATACCTAATTCACAATGCCATATTTACTCCAATTTAGGCGTTATGTCACTTGCATATAGTGTTCAACGCACTGGCATTGGGCAGCGTTGTAGTTGGACCGCGGTTGCCTTACAACAAACCAAAGTGTCGGCGCAATGCATAGCGTGCGCAGTTTTGGTTCGGACATTTTTGGCACGTTTGTGGCTCTATAGGTATTGTATCTCGATGTATACCGCCTGTCTTACGTATTTTACAGAATGTCACGCTGCGGTTTTTGCTCAGGTGGACAGATCCAGAATCTTATCTTATATAGGAAAATACAAATTATCGGGCATGCACTGCAGTAGGTATATGCTGTTATAATGAGGTAGATCCTCGTATATAACCTACAGAATGACGCGATAGGTACGAGATCGAATAACTGTTAAAGAAATCAGTTGTTTTTTTTAATTAATAATAAATAGGCTTGCCTTTGATGGCTAACTCGCCTGACGTTAAGAGATAATGATGCTATTACTTATTTAAAAAAAAAAACCTATTTATACAGGGTTCCTTATAGAAACGGCATGCTAATCCGAAAGGAGGTCATTGTACTCATAATTATGTACCTACAACTTACTATGGGATCAACTTTGAAAAAAAAAAAAAAAAAGTTCTTGTCAACTGAGGTTGGCAAGAAATTTCTGGGCTTTATTTTTTTCAGATTTAGCGACTGTGGAAGATTTTTCTGCCTACCAGTCGCTTTATTATTTCTGGATTCTTACATGGTATTGTTTGTAGAGCTAGGGAAAGTCTCTACATCTGTTTTTCGTATTTCCTTAAATATCTTAGTTTTTGACAGATTTCCGCTCATTAGTGTTTGTTTGTTTCCATGTCAACGCCGTCCGGCGAGTCGGCGCACACCGAGCGACGTCACCGCCTGACATCTCGCGGCCGTCACTAGATAGGAATACTAAGCTTGGAGATAAGCCCTTTGTTGTTATCATGTCACTTTCCACCCCTTCTGGACGAAATGCGGCATCAGAAATTAACTTTGTGTCGCAGACAAACTTGATACAGTGCCCGGAGTGTCCCCAGGCCCGTTATTTCAAAGGCCAAAAAGGTCTTAAAATTCACAATACTAGATGCCACAAAATTGATCTTTCGGCTCCAATTTCGGGTTCATTCGTACCGAGTAGCAGTTTCACGAGCGCTGCTTCTCCTTCCAAACCGTTTTGGGAGGTTTTAAGCTCATATAAAAATTCTTTTCCGATTTTAAAACGCATCCCGCGTGGTGCTCGTATTTCGGTTGCTCTTTGTTTATCATCAGCAATTAGGAATGTTATTTCTATAAATTCTAAGCACGCCTGGGAACATCTCCTTACATTTCCATACAGTGTGCTTTACGTACATTTCGACCCTTCTAACAAAAAGTCCCTTACTACTAGAGTAAAGGAAAACTGCGTAAAGTAAAAAGTATTGGAAGGGAATCCTTTAGATCTTGCAAATATTATTCCGCCAAAAAATCGGAATAATTTAAATTCCAAAAAACTGACGTTTCAACTAATTTCAAATTAGTAGAGAGCAAAATTAGTGATGGCGATATCAAAGGCGCCGCACGTGTCTTGTTTTCTAGCGACACAATAGCTCCTTATACACCAGTTACGGTTCAGTCACTTCGTGAAAAACATCCACCTGCAGCGGCAAATCTCCACTTCCCTGATCCACCACAACCAGATGACGTTGTCATTGAAGCCACATGCCAGGAGGTTGGAGCGGCTGTCGCGTCTTTTCAGAGTGGCTCAGCTGGAGGCCTAGATGGTCTGACGCCTCAACACCTAAAAGATCTTCTATCTTTTAGTTGTGGTGAGGCTAGCGAGTCCCTCTTGAAAGACTTGACAGCTTTGGTAAATCTCATGTTATCTGGACGGGTCAGTGATGACGTCATTGAAATTTTGTATGGTGCTAATTTATGCGCACTTATCAAAAAAGACGGTGGTATCAGACCTATTGCGGTTGGCACCACATATCGTCGCCTCGCGGCCAAGGCAGGATGTAGGAAAAAGGTCACTCTTTTGAGTAACCTTTTTCAACCAATACAGCTTGGTTTTGGTTCGCGAGGTGGATGTGAGGCTGCTGTTCATTCTGTCCGAACTTTTCTCGATCAAAATTGTGGAGAGGTGCTGCTAAAGGTGGATGTCAAAAACGCTTTTAATTCGGTCGATCGCGGTGCCCTGTTGACACAAGTAAAAGATAAAATTCCAGATCTTTTCAATTTTCTCTGGCAATGCTATGGCAGTCCCACCAAATTGACATACCAAAACAATGTTTTGTTATCATCAGTCGGTTGTCAACAGGGTGATCCTTTCGGTCCCGCCATTTTCAGCCTGGCTATTCACCCAATTATTCAACGTCTCCAGTCCAAACTTAATGTTTGGTACTTGGATGACGGAACCTTAGGAGGCGACGTTGACACTGTTCTAAGTGATTTGCAATTTCTCATAGACGAATTTCGTCATATTGGTTTGGAACAAAATTTTTCTAAATGCGAACTTTTTGTTTGCGATTCATGTCCGGATAAAGATGAGGTTATTGAAAAATTCAATAATTTAGCTCCCAATATCAAATTATTAGACAGGCGTTCTCTCCGTCTCCTGGGTTCACCGATATTGGATGAGTCTTTTTCACCTTTTGTTAAGAAAAAAATTCAAAATTTTATGGGTGCTTCCGACAGGTTACTCAAAATTAACGCCCATATGGCGTTTACAATTATCAGATACTGTTTGTTTGTTCCTAAATTTATGTACACTTTACGATGTAGTCCACTGTGGAAACACAGTGAGCTCCTTTCGAGCTTAGACAATGTCGTAAAGGAAACTCTAATATCGGTTTTGAATGTTGATTTGAGTGACAGGACATGGTTACAAGTGTAAAACAACTTTAGTTTAATCATTTAATGTATAGATGA
Source organism: Agriopis aurantiaria (assembly GCA_914767915.1). NCBI lineage: Eukaryota > Metazoa > Arthropoda > Insecta > Lepidoptera > Geometridae > Agriopis > Agriopis aurantiaria. The sequence goes on from OU612004.1 coordinate 7,852,645, forward strand.
ACTAACAACACCATTATAATGAAACTGTATTGGCGAAGTTCACACGTGTTCGTTGACAGTTGACAGTCTTTTGTCGACTGCCAACGAACACAGTATATAAGTGGCGGTTGCATTGCAATCACCCTCTTTCTTTGCTCGAACCTCGAAGCGATAACAAGTGTAAACGAATTGTGTGTAAAACAGTTTAAAAGGTGATTTCTTGGCTGAAAAGCTAACAAATCAGAATCGGGATTAATAAGTTACAGATGTCTTCTTATTTTCCCATGTCCACAGAGTGTAATTTGTCTTTTGTTAAGTGGTTCAAAACCTGTTTGCTAGTCATGTTTTTTTTAGAGCCCTAATTAATAGTTATTTTACAAAGTGGCTGTTTTATTCCTTGCGTTTTCTTGATTATAATTTATTTACTAATGATTAATTTAATACTAATTACTAAATAACTGTGCTCATGTTAAAAGTTCTTCAGATTATATATCCGATTAGTGTACTTATTGTTATATATGCAAATTTCTGCCGCCGATTCTGCGGCTGAGCCTGCTGTTGAGCCTGCCGCTGAGCCTGCTGTCGAGTCTGCGGCTGAGCCTGCTGTCGAGCCTGCCGTTGAGCCTGCTGTCGAGCCTGCGGCTGAGCCTGCTGTCGAGCCTGCGGTCGAGTCTGCGGCGAAGCATACAGTGGAGCCTGCAGTGGAGCCTGCCGCGAAGTCTGCGGCTGAGCCTGCTGTCGAGCCTGCGGCTGAGCCTGCCGTCGAGCCTGCGGCTGAGCCTGCTGTCGAGCCTGCCGTCGAGCCTGCGGCTGAGCCTGCTGTCGAGCCTGCGGTCGAGTCTGCAGCGGAGCATACAGCGGAGCCTGCAGTGGAGCCTGCCGCGGAGTCTGCGGCTGAGCCTGCTGTCGAGCCTGCGGCTGAGCCTGCCGTCGAGCCTGCGGCTGAGCCTGCTGTCGAGTCTGCCGTCGAGCCTGCGGCTGAGCCTGCTGTCGAGCCTGCGGTCGAGTCTGCGGCGGAGCATACAGCGGAGCTTGCAGTGGAGCCTGCCGCGGAGTCTGCGGCTGAGCCTGCTGTCGAGCCTGCGGCTGAGCCTGCCGTCGAACCTGCCAGCTGAGCCTGCAGCGGAGCCTCCAGTACGCAGTTACGTAAGAGACATTGTACGCAGTTGCGTAAGATCCGGTGTACGTAGTCGCGTAAGAGCCGATGTACGCAGTTGCGTAAGAGACATTGTACGCAGTTGCGTAAGATCCGGTGTACGTAGTCGCGTAAGAGCCGATGTACGCAGTTGCGTAAGAGACATTGTACGCAGTTGCGTAAGATCCCGTGTACGTAGTCGCGTAAGAGCCGATGTACGCAGTTGCGTAAGAGACATTGTACGCAGTTGCGTAAGATCCGGTGTACGTAGTCGCGTAAGAGCCGATGTACGCAGTTGCGTAAGAGACAGTGTACGCAGTTGCGTACTGACTTAACTAAACCAGATTCGGTTTTAGTCTGATATGATGTGCTTTTCAGTATGCAGTTGCATTCTGATATTATGTAACATAAAACGATAGTATAAGACTTCAAAATAAGATTGTAAAGTACACATTTAATTAACACGTATAATGTCTATTATCATATAATACATGACACGTATACACGAGGACGTGTAATTGAGTCGGATGGCCGAATGTAAAACAACTTTAGTTTAATCATTTAATGTATAGATGAACTAACAACACCATTATAATGAAACTGTATTGGCGAAGTTCACACGTGTTCGTTGACAGTTGACAGTCTTTTGTCGACTGCCAACGAACACAGTATATAAGTGGCGGTTGCATTGCAATCACCCTCTTTCTTTGCTCGAACCTCGAAGCGATAACAAGTGTAAACGAATTGTGTGTAAAACAGTTTAAAAGGTGATTTCTTGGCTGAAAAGCTAACACAAGCCTCACTACCTGTAAGGTTAGGAGGCTTAGGGATCCGCCAAATTTCAAGTGTTGCGTTACCGGCATTCTTGTCCTCATTTCATAGTACTCATAAATTAATTGAAAAAATCCTTGCACCCTCTTTAGGTCCTTCCGATGTAGTTGAATCTCATTCGAAAGAGGCAATGAATGCTTGGAGGCTGGCTTGTCCAAATACCGATTTTCCCAGGAAGTTGTCTTCCCAGAGACTGTGGGATCGGCCGATCTGCGAACTAGCACGGAAATCGCTACTAGATACGTGTCCTAGTATTGCAGATCGCGCTCGTATTCTTGCTGTCTCTGTTTGGGAATCGGGACTTTGGTTGCAAGCCATGCCCTCTTTTAACACAGGTAGCCTTTTAGATCCAACCGCATTTCGTCTAGCTGTCAGCTTACGCTTGGGTGCAAGGTGCTGTGAGGTCCATCGCTGTCAGTGTGGTACTGCTGTTGACCAGCTCGGTCACCATGGTCTCTCTTGCTCGAGAAGCGCTGGTCGTATTGGCCGACACGCTAGCCTGAACGATATCATACGCAGGGCACTTTCCACCGCCAATGTCGCGGCTGTGCTCGAACCGAGTGGTCTTGCGCGTGGCGATGGAAAGAGGCCTGACGGTATGACACTTGTGCCCTGGAGGTTGGGGCGGCCCCTTGTATGGGACGCAACTTGTGTCGATACTTTGGCGCCGTCACATCTTCCTGAGACACAAGGTAGGGCTGACGCGGCTGCCAATTCGGCAGAGCAGCACAAGCGTCGCAAATATGCTAACCTCGGCAGTGGTTACATATTTGAGGCGTTTGGGGTCGAGACATTGGGCCCTTGGGGACCGGGAGCTCACCTCATTTTCAAAAATCTTTCAGGGCGCCTGGTTAATGCGACGCTTGACCAAAATGCTGGCGTGTTTCTGGCTCAACGCATTAGCATTGCCATTCAACGTGGTAATGCCGCCAGCATGTTGGGTACGCTGCCAACTGGTAGTGGGCTTGAGCATTTGGATTGTCTTTAGACCTTCAACGGTCTATGGGCAGTCTAACTGTATTTGTAGTGTTAGTTTTAGCTTGTATTTTGTTTAGTTAATAAAGGCACTTGCCCGGAAAAAAAAAAAAAAAAAAAAAAACCTTGAAATAGCGATATACTTATATAAATAGGACTACCCCTGACTGCGTAGGGTCCTACGCGAAAAATATATTTTCCGAATGATATCGTTAATGGAGGACCTATTAAAAAGATTTTGTGTTTGATCAATAAGTTTAAAATATTTTCCCACTAACTGCAAGTGCAACTTAATTAATCTATCCAACCAATCAAATAGTAATTTAGCAACCTCAAGAAATCAAAACAAAAGCACGCGACGGAGTTAGTCCAACAGTCGACCAAACTTGAACACGCGTCGAAACAAAGCACCGCTACCGGACCCTTCCATTTATATCTCTCGTTAATTCCGAGGGTTAAAATCCCCGAAAAAGTGAGCACTTGCCTTGTTTACAAGGTTTTAGATTTTAATTTAGATTGGGGCTGAATGCGACGCGCGCGAATGGTCATAAACGTCACACGAGTTTAAAAAAGAAAAGTGGGTTCTTTTTCATAGGTGTTACGGTCGGTGGGTTGTTTTCGAGGGGTGATATCATTAAAATCGCATTCGTATGTGATCACCTAATACAATATCATCAAGTCCTCGCCGGGGGTGCTTTGTGAATAATTTCGCGGCAATCTGCTCCCGTTTGTGTCGGATTTAGATGATTTCTTATAATTGGTCCGTGAGTGGAAGTGGTAATTAAAGTCTGGCAGGTATAATAGCTTTGCCAGTACCACAAAATCATCACCATCATCATTTCAACAATAGGACGTCCACTGCTGGACATAGGCCTCCATATATCTCCAAACGGCTGGTTGGAAGCGGCTTGCATCCAGCGTTTTCCTGCGATCTCATTTAGGTCATCTGTCCATCTTGTGGGTGGACGTCCTACCCTGCGTTTACCAGCCAGTCCGCGGTCTCCATTCAAGAACCTTTCGGCCCCATCGGCGATATATGCGATATATTCGTGATATGTGCCCTGCCCACTGCCACTTCAACTTGCTAATCCGGTGGGCTATGTCGGTAACTTTCATTCGTCTACGGATCTCCTCATTTCTGATTCGATCTTGTAGAGAAACCCCGAGCATAGCCCTCTCCATAGCTCGTACCACAAACTAGGTAGTCTCTCTTCGAAGTAGTAACTAAATAAAAGATAGATATAGAGCTGGCTCTAGGGTTACATGGCACTTAAATCTACTTGGAGCGTCTGCAGTTTCACCAGTTGTTCTCCGGTTATCCTACAGGGGCCTTCGGCCAACGCCATATGCGGTCTCAAACTGGAAAATCGAACGTGAACCCGTCCAGATACGGTTTGCGGTAGCGCAAAATTTTTTCATCACCAAAACTGGATTACTTTAAACAGCTAGCCCCAGGAATAATTATTTATTTTTTATCCCTGCCGTCCTCCTTGTTTCCTGAAAACTACGATCTATATAGGCATCTTCAAGGCTACAGTGAATAGATTTTTTCTAGATCAACGTGTTCCATCCTCGGACACACCGTCAAGCGAGTAAGTACTTAGGTGGCCAAACCTAGATATAAAAGTTGCAGTAAAAGTACCTATACTATATGTTAATCCAAGGCAATAATCTATCCAAGGTATAAGCTGTAGGTATACCTACCTAATTTTGTTCAAATCGGTTCTGGGGCCGTACCGTCAGGTCCTCTTAAAACAAAAAAAAAGAAAAAAAAAGAAAAGAAAAGAAAAAAAAAACTTCTCTTTTTTGTGGTCAGGGGTCTTACGGCCAACTGCTTACGCGGTGTCAAACTAACGTTAAATCAGCTCAGTTGGAAAATCACACAAACGTGAACCTTAACGCGCTCAGATATGGTTTGCAGTCGCGTGATTTTCCGAATGGATTTAACGTTAGGTTGATACCGCGTTAGCAGTTGGCCGTCAGACCCCAGGTCCGTCTTTTCCTTTTTTTCCCGTCATCACTTGGTAACTAGGTATATACCACGAGAGCAAAGAGCTTAGAAGACTAGAGACGCGTTTAACTGAAGGAGGGCCGGTCCAAACTTATTAAAAAACTAAAAACCTCTTTGTATCACAAAGTTCTAAATCCAAACAATACTGTCACGAGATCAAACAGTCATTCTGACAGTTGTCATTTTTGCAATATTTTCTTTTTTGATTCTCCTAATCCCCAAGAATGTTTTGTCCAAAGTTTTGGTAGTTGCAGGAGTACAAATGATGAAGCGTGGTAAGAGGCTGGTGGTATAATGAACGCTGCTGTCGCCGCCGGAATAGGAGTGGGGCTGGTGCTTATGCTGCTTCTCTTCAGGTGGAAATGGAGGTCCCTGAAGGTGAGCCCTTGACAGTACCTAAATATTTAAGCTTGACAGAAACAACCCAGTGAGTTAAAGGCTTAACTATAACTATTAAGTGTTCGTGGACATGCTCGAGTGTGAGAATGTGATAAAAGGCGTGAAAAATGTCTTTTCGTGTTTCCAAAACTCCAAGAAGCCGCTTGTAAAGCTTCCACCTCTTTACTAGGGCATGACTTTGACTTGACCGTGACTTAATTTGCCTGACTCTGACTGACTACGTTTCATCAAACTTGATAATAATTTAATAGTTGACACAGGCAAATGCACAAGTTTGCGAAGCCAAAATCCTCACTGAGGAAAGAAAAATAAACTCGAGGACCTGAAATACTTCGAATATTTATTTCTTTTTTATTTAAATAAAAACATAACAGGTACTACACCTGTTTTTTTTAATGAGGTTCACTACTTTCACTTCAGCTTGACAGCTTTACCTTATTTTTATTGTATAAAAAACACGCTGTGACACGTTTCGACAAACCAGCGGAACCCATACTACGGGCTTACTGGTAGCCCTGTTTTACTATCCACTTCACGTCCTCCATCCTATCCACTAAGCGTAAGCGTTATGTATGGAAATCGAAAGGAACACTCCACTGATACCTTTTGAATAATTCCACTATCCACTTCTCAGCTCCATCATCAGATCAGTTTGATGGTATTCAATTATTCTTATCCGAAACGTGGATATTCGCCAAAGAACCAGAGTCACCGACATAGCTGTTAAAATTTGCAAGTTGAAGTGGCAATGGGCTCGAAGAACCGATAACCGATGGGGAAGAAAGATTCTCGAGTGGAGACCACGAACCGGAAAACGCAGCGTAGGTAGGCCTCCTACTAGATGGACCGATGACATTGTAAGAGTCACTGGCATCCAGTGGATGCAAAAGGCAGGCTGTTCAGTGTGGGGGTTAAAGGGGGAGGCTTATATTTAGCAGTGGACGCCTTCTGGCTGATGATAATGATGATGATGAAATTATTTCCATGGTTTCGGGCCTTAGTGTGTCACGCAGATGGAACAAGACTGCCCGCCGTGCACGCCCATTCAGCTGGTGCACCGGCTGTGTCCGCACAGCAACGTGGTGCAGCGCTACGAGGTGGAACAGAAGGACAGCCTCGACGAGCATCTCGACGTGCTCTCTAGGAAACTCGCCGAGAAGGTAGTAGACATGACTTTGTGACACCATTCATTCAACATTTAGGCACACAGGCTTGACAGTCTTCTGCCAGCGTTTCAACTTCTTGTACGATATGACATTTGCCTTTTCTTTTATTTGGCCTAAGAATACTCTTCTTGGTCTTCCTGGTCCTCTTTTTCCTTCTTCTTTTCCCTCTATGATGTTTTCTTATTTTCATTAATTTGTGATGCCGTACAAATTCATGCCTCTTCTAACTCGCTAGTAGACTTCTTTTCTCATATACTATATCTAATGCTTCCTGATTTTTTTTCTGATCCCAACCACTTTAATATAGGCTACTGATACTGAGTTGCTCATAAAATAGCATGTTTATTTGCATGATTAAAACTAGCATGCTCTTCAGTTGTTCATATTTGCTTTGATTTATAATGCTAGTTTTAAGTATGCGCTAGCCATAAGGTATGGGATATAACTAAGTATAGGATTCACTGCAAACAATACTGTGATCCAGATTCAATGGCAATATTTCCAGTGACTTATGTGAACATAAAAAGTCAAACATCTCAAGGTACGAGCGCAGTGCATTGCCGCACAGGATTTTGAACTGTAGAGGTTCTAAATTTATGGGTGGTCTGGCCTGGCACAGAAGTGAGGGCGAACGTAACGCTTACCATCACGCGAGTGAATTGATCGTCTAGCCACTCAGTTGCGTAAACAGTAGAGTATATTTTAGGATCATCATCACCATGAGCCTATTTAAAGTGCGTATACTGCTGGACATAGGCCTCTCCTAGGTAAACAACGCCACAAGCTACGATCCTAGTTTATAGCCATCCATTATGAATACGAATTATGTGTTATTTTTAAAATAAGATTTAAAAAAATTACAGGTTCTTTAAATTTCTAAAATTTAATCTAATTTTTTATTTTTTATTTGTTTGACCGTGAGTTTTAACGAATTTACTTTTGTTATGCACTGGGAGAGGACTGTTAGGTCTTAATCTAAGATTAAAATACTTTTACTAGTTTCATTTAATCTCATTTCCTCAGGCCAGCTGGTGTAAACGACTATTATTCCACAGGAAGGCCGTCTACGCCTATCGAAGATGAAGATCCGCGAGACGCAGAATGAGATCGACAATCTCCACGCGATTGACCAGACTGTGCGCTTCAAGTACCGACAGATCATGGACTCGCTGAAGAACGACCTGTCCACAAACGAAAAGGAATGCAAGAAGATACAGGAGCAAATTGAGTGGGTCTCGCGCAGGCGGGCCGAGCTCAAGGTTGAGGTAAAAAATATATTCAAACAAGCAGTGGGGCTGCCTGATGGTTAGCATCTACCACCGCCATACCTGTGACACCAGAGGTATCACAAATACGTTTTAACTCGCCTTTTGAAGAACCCCATGTTGTAGCTTCTCGAAAATACCGCGGTAATCTGGAGCTCATTCAACATTTAGCAGGGGGTCTAGACAAGAGCCACACACTGTTAGCGTTCACGCCTGCGGACAGATGAAATTGTATGAAAATGACATTAGCTTCAGATAATTTATCTCATGCTAATGTCATTGTAAGGCAAGAAAGAACATGTACCTAATCGCACAGTGTACGATTTCCATAAATAAATTATATATAACCGATGATCTATCGAGGGTGGCGGCTAGTGTGGCGATAAAAACGCGAAGCCAGCACAGGGTCGAATAGTTCATCAGAACGATAGAATATATTATACAGAGATCAAATCTCCCTATGCATGCTGAACGGCTACAGGTCTTCGGTGAGCTGGCGATCGTCGAAAATTCTGACAACTGATGCAAGTCTGGCAGCTACAATCGTAGTATTTAGTTTTATTGTGAAATTGTGGTGGCATTCAATACTCTCTTTGACGAATTTCTAGTGTATTTCCGCTTCAACGTCGCATAAGAAATTTGGGACCAATTATTTTTGTTTTTCTCTTATTCTTATTCGAGATGGGGGCTATAAGTCCTGCACTGACGTCCCGCTTGGGGTGTATTGTGTGTGCATCATTTGTTATACTCCTAACCTAACCTGAAATAGCCAAGGAAAGTAACGTCTGATTCAATCAACTATCTTTGGTGGCATTCAGGTAGCTAGCTACATCTGTTGATCTGTAGAAAAACTGACAACCGCTGGTGTAGATGTGTTCTAGAGTAGAGACGCGTACCTAATCAGCAGACCCTTGTAGTGTTGTGTTGTGAGTAGAGCCTTGCGGCCAGGCGAACCGACGACCTGTTGGAAATGTCTGGACACAAGAGGTTGCGTAAAGCAGAAGAAGTGCCATTTGACGTTCTTTAGGATTGTCATTTGTCTTGCAGTTGGCAAACATTGCGTAGGTTGATGATGTTCACTAAAGTTATACTGAAACTTTTTTGGCCTGTTGTCAATAAATATTGTAGAGGTGATTTAGGCCTACCCTCCTCCTTTAATTAAATGGTTTTGTATTGTTTACGAAATTACTGTATGGGGCGAGGTTTTCTCACTTTAAACCTACAGAAGACCTTGTATTAATGTCGCATTTAGTGGAGCAAAACCATGGTGCTTACACACAGCCGTGCGCTTCGCTATACTTGTATTTTTGAGGTTTTTTCATATTGTTCGAAAGTTATAGCTGTAACGTAAAATGTACCGTTACGCATACCAGAGTTACTTTTTCTTTTATCGAGTGAAATTTACTTAATCGTGTTTCGGTCTTTAAAGTTTCCTAGATGAAACATAAAATTTTGATATGACATCATTTTTATAATTCTAAGCTAACCATGGAAGTAGACAAACTAAAACTAGAATGACCCAAATTGGTGTTAGGTGTTCCACGGTCAGCGTTTATACGGAGAAGCAGCGGCTGAGTTGGCCTCGAACCTGGCGGAGTTGCAGCGCGGCCGCACCGACCACCACGTCATCGAGAAACCGTACAACAACTCGCTCTTGTCGCTCAGGCATAGGAAGGAACCACAGGTACCTACTGGGCGTTTTCACCATCATCATAATTTCAGCCATAGGAAATCTACTGCTGAACACAGGCCTCCCCCATCGATCTCTAAAAGCGGGCAGGTTTAAAGCGGGCAGCATCCAGCGTTTTCCTGCGGTCTCTTTTAGGTCGTCTGTCCATCTTGTGGGACAGACGTCCCACATAGAGTCCCATAGAGTCCTACGCTGCGCTTACCGGTCCATAACATAGTCTCCATTCGAGAAAACTGGACGTTTTGAACCCACGTTTTTAATCCGTACGGCCAAGGAATGGACCAATTTGCTGATTTACTTGTTTCTTGAGATATACTTATTATAATTTAGATCTTTTGAAGATCAGATTGAATAGGTGTCTTCTATTAGTTCAAGCATTGATTTGCTTTGAACCTAGTGAAAGTGATGTAAATTCGTGCATGGGTTTCAATAAGCTATTTACAATGTTATTCCAGCTGTCAGAGCTGGACACACCGTCAAAACCGACATAGCTATTAAAATTTGCAAGTTGGTCTGACAATGGGCAGACCACATAGCTCGAAGAACCGATAACTGATAGGGAAGAAAGGTTCTTGAGTGGAGATCGCAAACCGGAAGGCGCAGCGTAGGTAGGCCTCCCACTAGTTGGACCGACGACATCGTGAGAGTCGCTGGCATCCAGTGGGTCCGTCCTACCTTTTTCGAAATGTTATAGATAGCCAGTTGAAATTTTCACAGAATATGTGTTATGGCGGATTAACTAGGAAATAATAAAAAGTCTAAAAGTAAAAACGAAACGGGGTTCCCTCCATACAACAAATGTTTTTTTTTGACGTATTTTTGTATTTGTTCTAATGTAGTATCATAGTACACACTCTAAAGTATAACAAAGCGGGCTCGCACTTGGCTGGTTTATTTGCTATGTTAACACCTTATTGTCATGTTTGCTAAGTATTTAAGATCATCCATAAACACGTTTGTCTCGTCTCCAGCTACCGCGGTCGTCAGTGGGCTCCATACAGATCAAGTCTCCGCCGGCGTCCCCGTTGCAGAGCACCAACAAGTGTTATCAAACGCCGGAACACGACCCAAATGTCATGTGAACTTTTATAACTTTTTTACACACCTTTGAAAGTATTTATTTTTGTCATATTATATTTACACTGGTCAAAAGGATATTTATTTATTTTTACATAAAAAGATGAGATGAGGAATACGTTCAAAATAGTTGAGGAGACGCACGTGCCCCACGTCAATTCGGACAATGATAAATATTGTTAATTCTAGAAGTATAAGAATAAAGTATAAGTCTAAGAATTTTGTTGAACTGTTATGTCAAGTCAACTGTTTAGACCTAGACTCTAATTAGGTACATTGAAACGGATCCAATAGCACGTTGATTTTTGGTTAAAACAGGACAATTTAGCCCTTTTTATTTTCTGAGGCAATAACTCTAGCAGTTATATGCTCGGGAAATCTTTTTCCGACATCAGGGGCCTTACGGACAACTGCTAATACAGGCACCTAATCCGCTCAGTTGGAAAATCACGCGACCGCAAACCTTATCGCGCCCAGATACGGTTTGCGGTCGCGTGATTTTCCAACTGAGCGGATTAGGTGCCTGTAATAGCAGTTGTCCGTAAGGCCCCTGATGTTACTAACAATCATATTGACGCCGATTCCATAGCAGACATTGTTTTGCGCTTAAAACAGGACAATCTCTACCTACTTAGTGGAGTGTTGATCTTTTAAGTCGTTTTTTTTTTAAGTTTCGTGACAGGAACTAAGTTACATAAACAATGCGCGAGCGCAGTCAGTGAGGGCAAAGATTTTACCTATTTCTGATTAATTTAGAACAAATTAGTTCGGCAATTAGTAAATAGATACCTACGCAATTGATTTTACTTGGATTTCCAGATATTTTGATTCATAAACTACTGAACCTAAAGAACTTTCCAAATTGATTTACAAATGACGGACTTCTGAGGTAACGAAAAAATACAACCGTACTCCTTTTTTGAAGTTATATAATTATTTACGGGATATTTACCGTGGTAAGGTTATGGAATGAGCCTAATACTGATAGAGATAGCTGCGCCGAAATATCGGGAGCTCATTCCACAACCTTACCACGGTAAGTATCCCGTAAATAATCATATAACTTTAGTGAACAACCGTGATAGTTTAAAACAGTGTCCTTTTTTGAAGTCTGATAAAAATACAAGGTTTTTTTTCAAGTTTTTTTTTAATGTAGTTATGAAGTATTACTTAGTTTTCTAAACTCTAGCTTCCAAGACTAATCTCGTAAAGTGGACACCTCACCGTATCCCAATCACGTCCGAGTCTGCGTGTAATCGCTCTGAGCGCTCATATCGCTCGACAAGCTGAAACAATCAATTAGAAGGCGATCCCCTTTCAATTAGAACGCGCCAGTAATTGGCTCCGGCTACACCCTACTGGGATCGGATTAGGTATTGGCGATTGGTTGTCGTTATGGACGTTTAATTGCGATTTGCTGTCTGGGGCCTTACGGCTACCTGTTTTAAGTGATGTTTAGGTGATGAGAAAAGTAGCACGACCGCGAGCCGTATCCGGCGCGTTCGGGTTCGCGTTCGCGAGATTTTCCGAACTGCGCTGTTTCACTGCTAATTCGAGTCCGCGTAAGACCCCTGGGGCCTTACGGCCAACTGCTAACGCGGTGAAAGTGAACCATAACGTGCCCATAGATACGGTTGCGGTCGCGTGATTTTCCAACTGAACGGATTTAACGTTAGTTTGATACCGCGTTAGCAGTTGGCCGTAAGGCCCCTGTAGACATTGTAGTCATACGTACCTACTTGTTAGTGACGGAAAGGAAGATAGACAAACTTTTGTCGATGGTGACGGTGAAGATGATAACTTTTTTTTGACATAAAGCAAAAAAGAGGGTAGTGTTATGTATGTGTGCTTGTTTAACTTACCGCATCTACCGGTAGTTTTTAGGCAATTTTTTTAGGTTTACACCGGAAAAAGATGGTAGCAACTTAAATCCTATCTCACATTACTATTTTAACGAAACGATTCATAGTTTAGTGCGTATTTTAAATTATTGAATTGCAATAAGAAGTCAAAACAGGTGGTTGAAGTGGCAGTGGGCAGGCCACATAAGTATCACGCAGAACAGATGGCCGAAAGGTTCTGTAATGGAGACCACGGACCGGTAAGCGCAGCGTAGGACGTCCACCCACAAGATGGACAGACGATCTAAAAGAGACCGCACGGAAACGCTGGATGCAGGCCGCTTCCAACCAGCCCTTTTGGAGATCGATGGGGGACGCCTATGTCCAGCAGTGGACGTCCTATGGCTGAAATGATGATGCTGATGATGAATAAGAGGTCACGGTACGGCCCCTGATCGTGTTCATTTGCATGTGAGGTACAATTTTGAACCTAGCATAAACCGAAAAGAATATACTTTTACAAAAACTTTCATATGCCTCGACTATTCAGTGAACGCGAGGAGGTACCTACTACTTATTTATGAATAACGAAATAATAAATTTATGTTTTTTCTTCTTTTTCCGTCATGTGAACGATGGCCAACTAGGACGCTGGATCTTGTTACCCAACAAATTGTTACTAATCATCATCAGCTAGAAGGTCAGAAGACGTCCACTCTGCTGAACAAAGGCGCATGTCTTAGAACGCCCTGCATAACACTGAAAGATAGCCTGCCATCTGCATCCACTGAATGCCTGCCTCTCACGATGTCATCGGTCGGTCCATCTAGTTGGCCTATCTACGCTGCGTCTTCCGGTTCGTGGTCTCCACTCAAGAACCTTTTTTCCCCATCGGTTATCGGTTCTTCGAGCGATGTCGCCTGCCCATTGCCATTTCAACTTGCAAATCTTGATAGCTACGTAATTTATCGAAATATTGAGGTTAGTTGTAACTAATTGTAGGTACATCTCGATCTATTTAATCTATCTGAGTTCTCCGGTAATCGGTTAAGCCGTTTTAACTAAAAATACGCTAACGTTCAAAATTGATAAGGACAAAAAATGCTGGTACTTCAGACAGCTAAATAGGTATTCAAAAAACGAACTCCCGCCACATTTGACATTAAACGCCGCGTTCAAAAACCGTTCACTCATCCACGCCGTTCCGTTTCACTTGCGACGTGATCAAAGCGCGCGCGTTGACGGCGGCAGTATAAGTTAGATTTACAGCTTATATACGGAAGCCAATTAGTTGAAGGAGAGATACATATTTGTTTTAGCCCATGAAAGCTGGCTAGTCTCCGTTGTGTGTGCAGGTGCATATGCACAATGTTTTTATGTGTATGAGCTTAGAAGCAGTCATATTGGGCGCACCCTGGGTTGATATGTAGGTATGCACAAAACTACAAATGGAACCTAAGGCTGCGGACTCGGAAAATTTACTAGCGTCGAATAATTAGCACAACTTATTGGTTTTTGTTTGGACCTAAATTATAAATTATTATTATTATTATTTATTATTTTTATTTCAATTAGTACCGCAAAACACGAATTACACTAATGACAATTTGTATTACAATAACGAATTACTTAAATAATATGAATTTATAAACAAAAACTACATAATCATATAAAAAATCAAAATAAAACAATTAAAGTAAAATATATTGATAGCACATAAATAAACAGAATAAATATATGAGCTACGTATTTTTAAGGTTCATCTAAGTAGATTATGTTAGGTAGGTAAATCAAGCGTTAAAAATAGCGTATGATAATAATTATGTTACATTATATTTATATAGAAAGAAAGAAAGAAAGAAAGATGGAAGAAAGAAAATACATTTTATTCGAGAATTTTTCAAAAACTTATATCTAAAGGATACAATCAGTGTCGAATGGTGATATGTGGGTGCTTCTTTAAACAAACTCTTATAACTTGTCAGAAAGGCCTTATCTCCAAGATACGGGTTCGTAATTACGCCCAGTTTCAGGAAATACACTTTAAATCATTGTACAGTAGATACTGCTTTCACAGAGAACTTTTGTTGTTGTTTTATTTTTGAATAAATTTTGTTTTCCTTCGTGAGGTAACAACTGTAGAATGGGCATGCCCTCACCACGGACCAGTTACAGCACCGCGCGCCTCGCGTGAAACGAAACGTAACGGCAGCGGTTTAACCTGAGAATGATTAGAAGGAACACGTAATTTAGATGCCCAATTTGAGTGAGATATTGGACTATTTATGTAATAGATAGTAAATGCGGATTGTTGTGTTTATCTTAGATGGATACGCGGTTTGGCGTCGGCTTTTATGTGAAACTAGCAGGGCCCTGATTCACTAACTTAAACACGCACGTAACGCACTGTGTTAACTTAGGTAACCTCTAAAAAAAATGGACAAGGAGTCCAAGGAATAATGGCCAACTTTTAGAGACGTTAAAGTTTGGTGCGTGTTTGTAATTCATCACAAACGCACCAAATCAGGGCCCTGACAGAATCAGGGCCCTGACCCGACAGACGTCCTGTCTTAGCTATGAATGTCCAAAAATATAAATAAAACTGCTGTCTGGTAAATTCACATTCATCAAACGCGCAAAGTTAAATCGTAACGACGATTTAACTTTGCAGTTTTCTGAAATTTACCAATTTTCTGCGCAATTTTCTTAATTTTTCTTTCCGTGCGTGCGTCCGTCTAGAAAGTTAAAAACTTTAAAAAAAAGATGAATGAAATCTGAAATATCGTTATCAAGTTATGGCGTGACCAAGGTAAATAGGGATTAATTTTTATATTAAAGACTAGCTGTTGCCCGCGGCGTCACTCGTGTTGTATTGAAATCTACTTTACTACCTCCCGTCTTTATAGTTTCAGTCTCGTATCCGTCCTGTAATCCATTCTACTGTACCACCCTTTCCGCTGTTTCTGCTACAGTGAATCCGTCCCGTAATCTACTCTTCTTCCGTCCCATTCTTACCGCGCCAGTCCTGCATTTCTCCCATAATACGTTTGTTGTATGGGGGGACCCCCTTTTGTTTTTACTTTTTGACTTTATTATTATTTGTTAGTTGATCCGCTGTAACGTTATATATTCTGTGAAAATTTCAACTGGCTATCTATATTACGGTTCGAAAGATACAGCCGTTAACCTGTTAAAGTAGATAAAGTCGTTGAGTAGAAGACAAATTTTCAATTTCGATTCATCATCATCATCATCATTTCAGCCATAGGACGTCCACTGCTAGACAGGCTTCCCCAATCGATCTCCAAAAAGGCCGGTTGGAAGCGGCCTGCATCCATCGTTTCCCTGCGGTCTCTTTTAGGTCGTCTGTTCATCTTGTGGGTGGACATCCTACGCTGCGCTTGCCGGTCCGTGGTCTCCATTCGAGAACCTTTCGGCCCCATCGGCTGCCTGTTCTGCATGATTATGTGCCCTGCCCACTGCCACTTCAACTTGCTAATCCAGTGGGCTATGTCGATAAATTTCGTTCGTCTACGGATCTCTTCATTTCTGATTCGATTCAATTTCGTTTTTTTTATTGTTATTTTTAATACCATAGGTGGCAAGCAGACGGGCCGCCTGATGGTAAGCGATCACTGTCACCTATGGATACCTGCACCACCCAGGGCATCACAGATATACGTTACTGACCCTTAAAGAATCTATTAACAGCCCTTTTGAAGAACCCCATGTTACCCCATATTACTCGGAAACGTATTATAATTGTATTGAATACACACCTACACAAATATTCGTAGATAGGCATGTAAGTAGGTACTTGGCACTCTGATCACCTCGTCGGGTGACTTGATTTGTGATGCATGAACAAAAAGAATTCCAATTTTTCATCTCACAGTCTCCGACCGGTGCTAGCCCAATTACGATTGTCACTTATGGTAATTAATGAAGTTCATTACATCCCCGTTCCGGGAGACATATCTTCACGCTACTCGGCGGAATGCCGGCACTTTCAGAGCCAGTTTTTGTTTCATAATTTGTTACTAATTAAGGGGACAAAAAACCGCGGCCTCCTTTGATTGGGACATGTGTTGCCGCTACTGTTACGTTTTTGTAGTGGCATAGTTTACACGTTTTATTAATTATACCTAACTTACTAACCTATTTGCTTGATTGTTTAATCTCTGAGTTCTAGTAGAGTACCTACTTGGATGAAAGTATGGGGGAAACGGTGCGCGAAATAACTACAAATGTTATAAAAGAAAAACCACAGAAATGAAAAAAAAACGGCTGTCAAGGAATTTTTGTAAGAAATTTGTTGTCGCCAGTTGCACCCAATATAAACGAAACGTCAGTCATTCGAAATCAGTTAGCAACTGTGATGCGGACAAAGAACTAACCCAAAAAGGTACCTAAGGTCCAAGTTCTTTGGATGCGGAGTTCACCGCGTTGATCTAAATAAGAATGTTCAATCAAGGTTCACTCATAATGTCTGGTAACAATTTTCCTTTTCATTTCCGTTCTATTTACTTCTCTTTTCTGTGCGAAAAACACACTAACTATTTGAAAAAAAAAGGAATGAAAATGGCAATATTTTCAGTGTCAGTTCTACCTAAAGTTCTACGTCAAGTTTTTTTTTTTTTTGTTTTTTTTTTTAATTGAAATTCGTAGACTAAACTCCTTTGTTTTCCTGTTTTTCCCCAGTTGTCCAGGATAAAGAGTATACTTACCGTGCTTTTTATGGTGCATAATATTTCCTATCATCATAATCAGTTTAGTCATGAAAAGGTAACAAACAGACAGACAGACTATCACTTTTTTTTATATCACTACTCATACTCGAATACCTACCTACTTACTTATCTTCTTGTTGAGATTTGTGTGAAAGTTGTGCTACTGCTCAGTGTTTTTATTTTTTATTTATTTGCTTATTAAATGATTTAATTATGTGATTCAAGCACAAAAGTTATATAAAAATGCGGGCGCCGCTGTTCGAATAGATAGGAGGTAAGTAAGTAGTTCGCGCGCGATAAACTAGTAAGAGTCAGAGGTTCGACCAAAATAAAATGAATGGACGGGCCATAACCATTGATCTTGCTCAGTAAAAACGAGTCAAAACTGTCGGACATATACTTCAACACATAATTATAACCATGTACAGTACCTACATTTGTTACAACAAAAATATATTGGGTTTTTGTTGTGTTTTTACACTTCGGGAAAGCACACGTAGGCATAATTTTGTCAGATGTTTCGTTATCATGTAACAATAGTCTTGTGTCGCATTTCTTACGGCTAGAGAGCGACTGAAACGAAGTGAGCGCCGGCGCTCATTTTGTAATCTTTAAAAATGCGCTCCTTCTGGGCCCGTCCATTCATTTATTTTGGTCGTAGGTCAGAGGTCTTCTCCAGTAACGTGCCTTAAAAACACGATTAAGTATATTGTCTGCTTTCAGAATGCAATTTCAAAAGATCATAAAGATTGCCTTAAAACTTTATTCAAGCGGAACATTTATTTACCCCAAAAAACGAGCTCGCATCTCCATAGATATCATGCAATATTAAAGAGCCAAGTTCGAAGTGTTGCCACACAAAAATTCAAAATGGCCGCCACCGAAACAGGCGCGGTTTCTTTCCGTATTACTAACATTACCATACTTCAGGCGGCGAAGCTTATTTAAATGCTCCACCGACTCCATTTAGAGCTTGGAAAAATAAAACCGGCGAACGGATCCCGCGATCTCGCTCTGAGCCGCTTTTGTGGTAAATATGTATAAACTTACCGACATACCTTTACAGGGCATCCCTAAAACTCACTCGAATTTCACCTCTATTTCTTTACCAACTCAAAGTAAATAAATAAAAGTAGCCGAAGAGGAGCGAAGAGGTAACTTGGCATGTGTATTAAGTATCTACGTTTTGTCGCCAGCATCTTTTTATTTCATCGCATTTTATTCGAGAGCTCAGCTGGCAGTCGCGTTGTTTGCCGCTTTTGAATACATTTCACTCTAATATCAACGTTCTCAAGCATAACTTACCAAAGTAACCTACTCAAAGTATCAAAGTGGAAGCCCGAATATGAACTCAAAAGATTCCCTTCATGTAATTATGTTAAGCTTTATCGCATTATCAAAAGATCACGCTGGCTGTTTGAATATAAAACGAAGCAAAAATTAAGTTAAACGATTAAAAAAAGAGTCCCGAGCGCGCTCCGTTCCAACAATGATTCCATTATCTACGGAGCTTCCTACGCTCTACCGTAAAAGATAAAGCTGAATGGACGCCAATTTTGTTCCATTACTCTCAAGCGCCGCAGAATACATATTATCCGTAAAACGGAACACAAACAAAGTGAGCGTCGTTTTCCCGCCAACGATAACTAATTTCAGTCCGCCATAAGTACGTAATTAGCGAGCCGCTGCCTTATCGGCCGGCGGGTAATTAACCTCTCCGGGAGGCCCCGGGGGGCCCCGTCCTCCCAGTGCACCTTGAATACCTCCTCGGTAATATTTCCGCCATATTATCCCGGAGTCCGCCCATCTCCTCCGCCAATGGTGGCGTTTCCCGCGCTTTTGTTTCGCGCTGTAGACGCTTCGTTCCGAAAGGTTGTAACTTGGTATGTTTTCTTTGGAAAATTTGTCTGTATTCATGAACTTGCTGCGGTTTGTTTTCGTTGGTGAGCGTTTATTCTGCTTACGCATTTCTCAGTTCTAGAACATCTCAACCTCCAGTACCTTTTAACTAACAGAGACTCTTATTCTAATCTGCATACGACTTATTACGTGTTATTTGGTGGGTTAAGGTAGAGGGGTGTCGTCAGTTCATATTTCATGGTGTTATCATCTTTTATTGAGTGCGAGCGTGCATTGTTGTGGGTTTAGTGGTGGTTATCTGGCGCGCGCGCGGTGTTTAGCGCCGCTGATGAATGGCATATTGGCACGAGGTGGCCTCGCTCGCTGAAGATCCCGCAATTTGAATGAATATCATATTGCTTCTAGTTTAATAGAGTTTCCTGTTATTTGCGTTGGTGCTTGCATGATTGCTTTTCTTTGGAATCTGTGGAGGCTGTCGTTGTTTTTGGAAAGGTTTATAGGTTTCTACTGCTTATAGAATTCTGCCTATCATCATCAGCCAGTAAACGTCCACTGCTGAACAATGGCCTCCCTCTTAGAGAGGGGTGTTGCCATAATCCCCACGCTTCGCAGGTGGCTTGGGGATCGCAGTACGTTCACCGTGTAACAATAGGACACTGCTGCCCATCCTCCGGTGGTTCTGGTCGCAGTTTTAGGACATATCCGGGTCCAAATTTGGGTCCAGAATGCTGCATATAATAAGTAGCAATTACCTAATCCTTATTATGTTTTTTTTTTTATAATACCTATCATATATTTTATATTTTTGACCGCAATAGTCAACTCATCTGCGAGGTACGATTAAAGGACTTGCATTCGAGCGTCTAATTTTTGTACGATTAAGGAAAAAAATTTGGAAGTCGAGTATTTTTTTAACTTTTAAAGTAACTTTAAGAAACGATTAAACATCACATTTAAAATATTTTTTTTAAATTTTTTAAATCTATTTTCATCATTTTATTTTCTTGCGAGGGAGACATCTTCAGCCAAAACAATGAAATTCAATTGTTTTAAAGTAATTAACATTTTATGTAAAAGATAATCCAACAGCGGTTTTTCAATTCCCAATCAGTGTTTTTTTTTTTTTTTTTTTTATTGTCTGAAAGAGTCCCTGGAAGCGGTTAAGTTCTTTTTTAGATGTATTCTTGGGTATCCTCTAGCGTAAGTAGACCTACTAGTCACTACTGACCTAGGTACTCTAAAAACGGCACAAATTTTTAACCAAAGATTTTTGATTGGTAAGTAGATAGGTATTTCAATAATTTAATTAAAAATACCGAAGAGCGCTTGGAAATAGCATTAATATTTCCGCCTACGTGTTATAACATCAATATAATCTGTGGTGGCGCGAAAATATTCCTGTAATGGGGTAATCGATCACTCTCCACTCGAGCGTACCCTCCGGACGCCGCCGCGCCGGTCGAACACTAGGGATGAGACGCAGTACTACATGGAAACTAAAAAAGTCTAATTAGAAAAAAGTTTAAATAAAAAAAAAAATATTTGATGGTTGCACTTTTGGTTTTGTAAACGTGTCAGTCGACACAATTGGCGTTAATCGATGCATGCCTTAGAAAGAGAGAAATCGATTAATAGTAATAGACTATAGAGTCATTTGGTCTATCTACCTATTGAGATAAAGAAAACTTTGATTTCACATTAATATTATCCTCCTATTAAAATAATATTACCCATATACGACCATGATATTAAAATGTGGTATAAACGTTACGTTGTGGTGCAGGTATTTCCGAAAATATGGCTGCAGCTAGTTCAACTGGGTGGTTGTACTAGCAGGTTGTGGTCTCCTTCAGGAAGGCCAGCAGCTCGCTGATGCCAGTGCAGGATTCCTGGAGCATGGAGGTTAAAATAAATTATAATTTATTATAAAAAATATATTTGTACTATTTTAGGACGACTCTCTCTGGAGTGATGGAACCAAAAAAGAATTTGTCTGCAAAACTCCAGACTCTTGCCACGCTTAGCCACGACAGAAAATATGACAATATTTTTATATTGATATTTATTCTCATCAAATGAGGTAATCCGAAAACCTTTTTTGTTGTCATAAAATTGTAAAAAAATGCGGGTTTTCTTCCATCTCTAGTTCATTACTGGCAGCCGATAAGCCGCATAATTTTTGGCGCGAACGTCGGCCGCTCTAATTGGCTGCCGCGGCCGCACCGATAAAGCTCGGTTTACACAGGCTTTAATTAATAGAGGTCGTCAAGCGAGCTAGGGTTGCCTGATTGGGAAAACTTTTTGGCAGGTGGAGGTGACAGGTTAATTTTTATTTTGCGAACTGTTTTCAGAATCAAACACAATTTTGTGAGAGTAAACTTGAAGCTCGAAATTAAGGCTCTTCAATTAATAGATTACCGTTGGTAGTCTCTCTCAGACCTAAATAAAAATTAATTTGATTTTGTGAGAGTGTTGCTAAAATAGCAGTGTTTTTTCCTCTATGGAAATAGCAGTCAATAGCAGTCATTTTCATGGAGTATCCTATGTACTCATTGAAAATATAAGTGACTTAAAAATAATAAGCAACCCTAGATCATTAACACGACTGAACTTGTAAACGAAATTTGCGTTTGCAAAATTATCCAACTACCCTCATCCGTACCAACTGAAACAGCGTCGCCACATTTTCAAATTAGAACAAAATAAAATTCAAAAAGAGAATTCGGGACGTAATTCCAGCTACACGCCTGCCACTGTCAAACTTCGAAACTTTTTTTATAACTTTGGACGCGCAGTAAAAGGAATAAAAACCTTATAAAATTCCTAATGGGAAAACGTACGAGGAGTTTTGCCACTGAATTATGAATGGTAACGAGCTCCCGCCCTCTCTTTGTATCGGTACAACGCTACTAACTTCTATCGAGTTAAGTTGAAGAGCCACAATCGCATTATCTGATCAAAACTGATAGCATCACATGATAAATTTTAGTTCCATTATTTGGCCAACTGTACAAATAAGTTGGTTGGTCTGCTAGCCAAGTTCGGAGTTGTTTCTTTTGTGATTGCTGTGCGGTCGCGATGTGAAAAATAACATTGTTGTGGTCCCGAACTCTGCGCCATTTTACGATGCGCTTTAATTGCTAGCGTTTGCGATGTTCTGGAACTGTCGAGAATGTGAACCTGACGTTTGTTTCCGCAGATATAACTATGAAAGTTCAAAAATTATCTGATAGTTGCGTGAATTGGCTTCGACCAAAATAAAATGAATGGACATTCATTTTCGGCCCAGACGAAGCGCATTTTTGAAGATTACAAAATGAGCACTGGCGCTCACTACGTTTCAGTCGGTCTCTAGCCGCAGGAAATGCAACACAAGACTATTGTTACATGATAACGAAACATCTGACAAAATTATGTCTTCGTGAGCTTTCCCGAAATGTAAATATTACACAACAAAAACCACTATATTTTTTTTGTGACAAATGTACTGTACTTGGTTAAAATTAGGTGTTGAAGTATATGTCCGACGGTTTTGACTCGTTTTTATTGAGCAAGTTCAATGGTTATGGCCCGTCCATTCATTTTATTTTGGTCGAAGGGTAGGTTAGGTTAGGTTACTTAGGTACGTTTATTTTGCCATCGATTTCATAGCTTTTTATCCGATTACGGCAAAAAGGCTTATGTTTTTTTTTATCACCTATTTCTACCTACCCACATAAATCTACATATTATGTAAACTTACATCACCGTTTCAACCTTTACCCAGGGTTTTCCGGATTTCCCACTTTTCGTAAATAGGTAAAAGTATTTTGATTTTATTTTCATGATGCACAATATTTTCATGTGTGAACTGATAAAGAAAGATAAGTAATTAATATAAGACTTGAAACATATTTCATGAAGAGTCAAACTAATGAAACGAAAACAAAAATCACACTAAAATCAACAATTAACATATAGATAAGTACAAACTCTACAGTTTTTTTTAATATGAATTTAAAAAAAATTAAAAAAATAGTCTTGCGCTTGGCCGCCGAAAGAAACCTATTCACTCTATTATCTATTGTTATCTCTATTATCTATTATTTTTCTTTATTAATTGCATTGTGCATTGTCAACTTATACTTAGATGTACCTAACTAATTAAAAAATTAGTTTAACTCATTGGGAAGACAGTTTAAAATCGATTTTAAATGTGTAGGTACCGATCAGACAAAAAAGAATGAAAATGTGCTAAAATAAACTTAATTCGACAATTAACATGTATAGGCACAATGTTTATACAGCATTTCATACAAAAATATCTCAAAAGCCATTCAAATAAAGTAATTAGAATAAACGTCTCCCAAAAACATTAATTAATCACCAAT
Source organism: Agriopis aurantiaria (assembly GCA_914767915.1). Lineage (NCBI taxonomy): Eukaryota > Metazoa > Arthropoda > Insecta > Lepidoptera > Geometridae > Agriopis > Agriopis aurantiaria. Next base: position 7,875,974 of record OU612004.1, read on the forward strand.
TACTTTAATGCGACGCAAATTAATTTGGGTCCAGTTCAGAACTCCATTAGGGAAGGTATGAAAAAGGTCTTAAAATCCCTTAAAAGCATCCCTAAAGAGGGGTCCTACCACCACCTTTCTCAGTCTAACGTTTTTTGTGCTCTACCAGTAGAGTAGAGCTGTAAGAATTGTCGACGATCCCAAACTCACCGATCACCTAGAGCCGCTCAACATGCGCAAAGTTGGGTCTCTCTGTATCTTTTATCGCATTTACAACGGGGAGTGTTCTGAAGAACTGTTTGATCTGGGCCTCGATTCTACTAATCTAATTGTTTTTAAATCAAAAAAAATTGCATCAAAATTTACACTTAAAGTATTAAAAAACTGTCATAAGTGTCAATTTGTGTGACTAAACAAATTGTTTTTAAATTGTTAATGAATTGCCCCAAAATTGACTCTTATGATAGTTAAAGTATAAATAAAATGAAAAACGGAAATTGTTGAAGCAATTTATAAAAAAAATAATTATACAATTACAATTTAAAAACAATAGAAGAACAATAGGTTTAGTAGAATCTGGGCCCTGATGCCGGCGTCACGTTTTATCATCGCACTAGCCGCCACCGCCTGAAAGCTCATCCACATAATTATCATAGATCAGTGGAAATCGCACACTGTGCGATTCACGCGATCTTTCTTGCCTCACATTTGCATAACCGAGCTACCTTCCGCGGTGTTTCCGAGTAGCTACAACATTCGGTTCTTCAAAAGGCGAGTTAATAGATTCTTAAAGGGTCGGTAACGTAGTTGTGTTGCCTCTGGTATTACAAGTATCCATAGGCGACGGTGACTGCTCACCATCGGGCAGCCCGTCTGCTAGTTTGCCACCCACGGCTTAAAAAAAAAATACTTTTGGGTCTTATGCCACTAGAAAGTAGAGATGGCGATGCGACGTACAAGCACATGTAGAAGCAGCCGTAGAAAAAAAAAACGCTTTTCGTTGCACGCTAAGTACAAAATCGAGATTCCATTTCGATTTTTAGCCCCCGTCGCACACAGAGAGTTATATAGTTTATCTATACTAATATTATAAAAAGGAAAGATTTGATTGTTTGTTTGTTTGCATTGAATAGGCTCCGAAACAACTAAACCGATTTGAAAAATTCTATCACTGTTGGGAAGCTTCACTATCGCCGAATAACATAGGCTATACTCTATACCCGTGCGAAGCTGGGGTGGACCGCTAGTATTATATAACCAGAGATTTTGAAGGGTGTTATAAGTTTAACGTATGTCTGAAACATCGTATCATAACTCCTAACCGGCTGAAAACATTTTGACTTAGTTTTTTGTTATTGAATGGTGCTGATCGAGATGCTTCAAGATATTTTCCAGCCGTTTGAAGGTTATCAGCTCTTTTATCGGAGTTTTCGTTTTTAATTTATGAATACCTACTTATAAATTACCAACAACATGTACCTACTTGTTGGTAAGACAAAAGCAAGCATGTTACATTTTTTTGGGCTTTCTCTTGACATATACGTTAGTGCAGCTTAGAGAGCTAGACAAAGATAAAGTTCTTATTTATTTAGACCACGAACTTTATCTTTTTACTTTATCTTGCTCTCTCTACTATAGATAGACTGAGAGATAAATGTAGATAGATAGAAACTCTTTATTGTGAACACCAGAAATAAAAATTACAACACGATAGAAAACACTTACGAGCTAGTGCCACAAGTGGCGGCCTTATCGCTAAAAGCGATCTCTTCCAGGCAACCATGTATTTTCAAAAGAAATAAAAATACCCGAATACAAAATGTTAGACAATGAACTTTATCTTTTTACTTTGTCTTGCTCTCTCTACTATAGATAGACTGAGAGACAAATGTATTTTCAAAAGAAATAAAAACACCCAACTACAAAATGTAACCTATTTCACTCCAGACATACTCGTCAAGACGAATCTAACAAACGACATCTTGCACTCATAAAGTTGTCAATCCGTTTAGACCACATATTCAAATAGTTACTTAAAACGTACACCTTACACCTAAAAACATATCCTTTTCTTCTAGGCAGTCTGAGGTCTGAGGCTGTAGTAGGCCCCCAAAACAGTCTCGAAATCATTTCAATTATAATATCGTCAGTCTCTTTCTATCACCACGGGTCAGAGGGAGAGGGAGGTAATACGTAAAGGATAGGAATTTCCATTCGTAATTCAAGAGTGCGAGCGTGTGAAAATGTGCAGTTTTTAGAGTTCCGTCGGGAAATAAAAGAGATGAGCTACGTGGTTCCTGAATCGACGATGACTATGTAAACAGAAATTACATATACGAGACAGAAAGGCTTGAAACTATTGCAACAAACGGCGGCCTTATCGCTAAGCGTGATCTCTTCCAGGAAAACTTAGAATGAAGATCAATCAATAATTGAAACTGCGATCAGCCCCGGATCGTTATCCTGACCAATACATAAACATAACTACACCCCGCGGATTTACCTGCAGTCCTGCAGGGACTGTTCATTTTTCACGATAAAACGTACCTAGGTACATGTTCATGTTAACCTAGTAATAATTTCCTTAAAAACAAAACCTCTCGCACTATATCAATGTTATTATTTTTTTTAACAATATTAATCGCATATAGCATTGATCGTATTCTTTTTTCTAAGACATATGGTATTAGTTACTTACGCTGGTTACTCACATGGTCTCAGAATTGCAACTTAATACTTAGAATACAGTTAGCAATATACTGGGTTAATATATAAAATAATATATATAATAATATGGATCTATAAGTCTATAAATATAAAAATGAATCCCTATAAAAAATTACCTTGGTCACGCCATAACTTGAGAATGACTAACGATTTTTTTTAAAATTAGTTTTCTAATTCTTTGTAGTAGGTTCTTATATACGGAAAGCAAAAATTAAGGAACTTGAGTAGAAAATCGGAAAATTTCAGAAAACTTTACTACGGTTTTAATTCGCGGGTGAAACCGCGGGGCGCAGCTAGTCCGGGACAAATAATGGTAAAATCTTCCATCTGCTAGACCCTTCCACATTTCCCTGCTTAAATGTACATAATAATCAAAATTTTGATTCGCAGTCGGCGGACACGACACATCAAAGAATACAACGGTCTATGGGCAATCCAACTTTTTTTAAATACTAGACTGAGAAATTTAAGTATTTAGTTAGCTTATATTGTTCATAACGGCACTTTTACATGAAAAAAAGGAAGGCAATGACGTTGATTTTGTTATATCATTTTCTAAATTGAACAACTAGACATGTAAAAAAGATTGCATTCACGGCTCATCGTGAATGTAGCTAACTGAAAGTTAATTATAGTTATTAACCAAACTTAAATTTTTATATCATACTGTTTTTTTAATAACCATGATGTGTACGCATGTTTTCGGATATGGTTTAGTTCACAATTGTCTACACACTTAATTTAGTTTTTGTTATGACTGTATCCTGTTTTGTGTACCTCAATAAATAAAATAAAATAAACCGTAAAATTGTTGCTTTCTTTTTTTATTCACATATTGAAATAAAAATACACGCAGTCCTGTCAAATTTAGTTTAGAGGTATAACATAATAGCATAATTGATACTAATAACTTTACTGTACGGAACCCAACCCAACTCTAAACCACTCGTGTTTTACTTTCGACTTATCCCGGTCCCTTTTTTTCCACACCCGCGGGCGACGGCATTAAACTTGTTAAGGATTAGACGAAATTACTAAGTGCTTCAACTAAGTACGTAACGATATACTTAGTAACGTAAAAACTAAGTAACAAACTGATTTAAAACGGCGCACTGTTTTTTTTTTGTGGATTGGAAACTGATTAAACAGTGTGTTTGTTTTTATTTGTTGAAAATTGTGGTCGTCCTTTTCACAAGTTCGACAAGTACTATCTACCAAAATGCTGGGGCGTTTTTGTGGTCCAACGTAGGTGTACACTGTACAGCATGCTGGGTACGCTGTCAACTGATAGTGGGTGTAGCATTTGGATGTCTCTAAAGACATCAAAGTTTAGACCTAATATGGGCAACCCAACTGGGAGAGTCAACTGGCAACCCAACTGGCATTGTGAGAGTCGCTGGCATCGGAAGTCGGCAGGCTATCGTTCAGTGTGGAGGTTAAAGGGGGAGGCCTATAATCAGCAGAGGACGTCTGCTGCCTGATGATGATGATGAACAGTTTTTTTTTTACTAAATACAATTTGCAGGGATTTAGCTCAGTGGTAGAGCATTCGACTGAAGATCAAGAGGTACCTGGTTCAAAACCACCCCTAAAAAATATTTCATTATCCTTGCGGAAGAAGCAAATATCTTTCAGAACGCCGCCTGCTTATTGCGACATGTGACAAAATGCTGGCGTTTTTCTGGCTCTACGTATGAACCAATAATAACAATATTGCTATTCAAAGTGGTAATGCCGCCAGCATGCTGGGTACGCTGCCAACTGGTAGTGGGCTTTAGCATTTGAATTGTCACTAGACCTTCAACAGTCTATAGGCAGTCCAACTGTTTTTGTATAATTGCCTAAGTAATTTTGGTATTTATCATGAGTTAGTGTGATGATTTTGGCTGTTTACTCTTGTGAACTTGACAGTCTCTGCAGTACAATCGACCGCCATTAATTGAACTAATGAGACACAAAAGTCTTACTAGTACAGTTAACGGAACTGATAATTGTACTACTTAATGGGAATTTATACGAAATTATTGTCGAATTTGATGAAATTTAAGTCAAACAAGTCAGTCACAGACAGAGTTAAGCAAAGTAGATCACAGCCAATCAAAGTCATGCCCTAGTAATAAATTACATATAGATCGTTGCGCCCTAGTAAAATGTTGGAAACTTTACAAGAGGCTCCTCTGGAGCTTTGGAAACAGCACGAAAATACCATTATTCACCGCGTTATACCTATCACTTGAGACGAAATCTTTATTTCACGTTAGCGCCATTAAAAAAAAAGCATAAAACCTTGATTTATCAACGAGGCACAAACAAAAGAGCATCGAGCCGATTTTCGCTCGATTCTTATGCCAGCCATTTTCCCAACATCTTCCTTACATCGCTACAGCTTTCCTTCCAAATTACGTAAAGATTATGCGTCTTCGCGCCGAGCCCACTGAATAAAAGATGGCCGACATGTGTCTCTAATGCACTCATCAATTATTACAACGCGCCTTGTGATAACGACGGGATTTTCTACGATTCGCTCAAGTTTCAGGCATTTTAGTAGGTAAGTAACAGTTGATTGTTAAAGTGTAGATACAAGTTAGTTTTTTAAATCATGATAGAGATACTTAAACAAAAAAAAATCCTGAAATGTTAAAATTAAATTTTATTGTTATTGACTTGGCATTAAAGCGGAAATATAGATAAATAGTATAAAATCGCAGCTATCTGCTGGTCAGCAGCGTGAAGTCTCGTTCCACTGCCCGTTTCCCACCGAATCACTCCAAAAATCATGCAGCAAGCAACTAAAAGGAAAAACACTACACAGCGGCTGCACGCCCTTTCGCTTAAAGTGCACCTCATAAATATCAAAGGCCTGCACTCAAATCTCATGCCAGTCCACTTTCACCTGGAGACTGAGAAGGCGGCGTTATTTTTCCTTACGGAGACGCAGATAGGTAATCCGTCTGACGTGACGTACCTATCATACCCAGGGTATACCCTGGACCACACTTTTAAGCCTCGAGCTGGTGTGTGCCTGTACACCAGAGATGACATCTGCTATCGGCGTCTCCGTTAACTTGAAGACCACAGATTCTCTGTGCTCTGGGTCCTAGTGGACACAGGAATAGAGAAATTCTCTATGCCTGTGTCTACCGATCGCACAACGGAGATGATGAGACAACCAGGCCGAATCACCGAATATCTGATTGAGGCGGCGGATACGGCTCTACTAAAGTACCCTACAGCCTAATTAGTGTTACTGGGGGATTTTAGCGGCCATCACCAGGAGTAGCTATTCCCACACCGGGACACTGACCATGCTGGGAGAAAGACGCGAGAGCGTGCTCTAACGTTAGATCTCACTCAGCTGGTCCAAGGTCCTACATGGGTACCAGACGTTGACAGTTGACACGCACACGCCTTATTACTTGGACCTTCTGCTGACAACCGATCCAGACCGCTACTCAGTGTCCTCTGACCATTGCCTAGTGAAATCTGTATCAGTCTACTCCCCGCCCAATTTCAGTCCTAGAGACACTCGGCGGGTGTGGCGATACAAGTAAGGATTGGGATGAGATGCGTTCTTTTTTTCCAGCATATCCTTGGCAGCCAGTGTGCTTTTCTTCTGATGATCCTTCGACCTGCGCGGATGGGATTAATTTTAATTTATACTTATATAGATACAGATAGAATAGATTTTAATTTCGAACATATAAAAACGATATAATTGATTAACTACATATCAAAGATTATTGTCAACCCCAAAGTAATTCCTAGAATATCGGTACAACATTTTAAATCGAACGGAGAATGTTTGCTTGGCTTTTTTGAGAGCACACCGGGGAGTAGCGTGTTTGTACGGGACCAGCAAATGTTTGAGAGACGTAATGACGGACAAATCGACCGCCCGCTGTTGGATTTGACTTTGTAATAGCTTATATTATAAGTATAAACTGACTATATAGGGTTAATCATATAGACTGTACTATTCCGAAAGGAGGTCATTGTACTCATCATTATGAACAACTTTTAATATGCTAACAACTATGAAATCGCGAAAAAAAAAACAGCTGTTCCATACATTTTGTCGAGTGCCAATGACCGTTTTCTATGGAACAGCTGATTCTTTTCCGCGATTTCAGGGTTGTTCCCATTTTAGTTCAGCGTTTAGGGTTGGTTTAGTTCAGCGTAAATGCGTAACCCTTTTTTGAAATGGTTATCAATCTGACAGATGGTTGTAATTGTAACACTTACACGATTGTTTAATACTAGCGGTCCGCCCCAGCTTTGCACGGGTATATGTCACCCGGGGATAGTGTAGCTTCCCAACAGTGAAAGAATTTTTCAAATCGGTTCAGTAGTTTCGGAGCCAAACAAACAAACAAACAATCAAATCTTTCCTCTTTATATTATTCTAGTATAGACTACACAAGTAATTCAAACTATGTATAGGTCCCTCCAGGTCTCGCCGCACCAGACTGTATTTAAATAAATATTTAAAAAAAGTTTATTTGGAAAAAATAATATAGGAATAGGTTTGCGTTTGACCGTCAACTCACCTGCCCCCAGATTCTACTAAACAAATTGTCTTTAAATTGTAATTGTTGCGATTTACATTTTCAAATAATTGCCTCAAAATTGACAGTTTTAAATATTTTTTTATACTAAGTTATAATATTAGGTGGTTGTATTTTTCTAGTATATTTTTTTTTTTTTAAATGTAAGTTTTGAGGCAATTATTTAACAATTAAAATCGCAACAGTTATAATTTAAAAACAATTTCTTTAGTAGAATCGGAGCCTTGATGTGGTCTACGGTCTAAGGTAAATTAAAGCAAATTAACCCTAGATAGCTAACGTTCCTGAACTACCTTGGTAGGCTAATCATTCGATTTTTTGACGATCATTTTTAAAATGTGTTTTTAATCAAATTGTATTATTTTAATCAGGCTTATTATATTTATAGATAATATGGGGTATGAATTAAAGATAATTACTACAGATCAGAATATTATATACCTATATGTGTAAAGTAGGTACTTAAAGTTTTTCCCCATCAATGCGTACAAGGATCTCCTTTCGGTAGTACCACCGCTCCGCGTATCCCTGTATAGCATTAATCTAATCACACAAGCAAGCAATCTTAATTTCGTCGAAAGCAGCCCCCATCTTCAAGAAAATCTGCTTTCTATTCAACTCTACAAAGCAACATATCAATATAATGTTGACAAATACTCTAATTCAGGCTAAATAGCATTCTGTAACAAAGGTCCTGCCCGATCCTTTTATTAATAGGTTTGGCGCAACGACAAACAGTCGTCTAAACAAAACAAATAAGACTGTACCAAGCCACTTATCAACGTACCACCCTTGAGTTAGCGAAAACGGTATGCACCACCCAGTGTTTATTACGTGTCGGAATGGAAAAGGTTAGTTTGCTATAATATGCGACAAGCTCAAAATCAAATATTTATTATTTATTGAGACTAAACATACTTATCGACCAACAAGTTATGCTTTTATGAACCTTAAAACCAGCTATTATATGCCAGTCACAGAATTCTACCTTCCGTAAAACGCCTACCTGTTGCTTGATTTGTTAAAAATAACAGTATTTAGTGAAATATATACTTAAATGTAATACGTTGCAACAAGTAGAGCAATAAATTATTTATTACAGTTAAAAGTTTATAGATATAAGCGTTTAAAGTTTTTGGTCAGATTAGAAGGGATGTTCTGTCGCTTTCCGGCAAAGTGAGTGTGAGTATATAGAGTTTTACACTTACGGTCACGTCATTAGTAAGTATACTGCGCTCTCTGTCTGGCAAAACACTGAAACGCTTATGTCTTCCTTAATTTTTAACACATTCTCATTAATTTTATTTTCGTTGATCTTCTCTCTTTTTATAAGACAAATAAGTGTCAGTCCGATAGCCTTTTTTTGCCGGTTGCATGTCTTTTTCAATAGTTTTAGAACAGTTTTAATTTTTATAAAAGTATAGAAACAAAATAAACAGTTTTACAAAACTTTTTTAATAAAACGCAGTAATCGCTCCCTTTGTTGAGCTTTGTTGTCTACGGTGGAGCATGCTTGCCTAGAAGAAACCGATTCACCCTTGATTTGAAGACACCCAGATTGTAACTATCGGGGAACACACATTCAGGCAAGGCATTCCACAGACTAAATTGAAATTCGCTTATAAATAATCAGAAGGCAAAAATTTCCTTCCCGCGTCCCAGTTGCTATCCCCACACGTAATGCTGTACTCTCTACAATATTCGTTATCTGGCTCGAGTTAATCACGTGGCCGCGTCCATTACTCCGCTCAGCTAATTGCCACGTTTGTAGGTCGCCAACTATCCGACGGAATTGGGTAACTTGATGTTAGATGGGGGTTGTTTGAAGCGAGATGGTAACACCGCTTTGTTAAAGCTAGTATAATTTTCAGTGTTTAATTTTAAAAGGAGGCGAAGAACAAATTTTTAATTCGAGTAAAACCTTATTTTGTTGTATCTATAATGCTGGCTGTCCACGCTGCGTGGTTCTGTGAATGGACGCGGACCAGCTCGCACCAACGGGACTGAATCACGGGACTGGACTGGAAGAGTGTCGTCTGTTGAAGCGCAGGGCAAGTCCAGTGAAAATTCACAAAAAATGATTACCTATCTATACTAATATAAATAAAATATAATAAATCTATACTATCTATACTAATATTATTATAAAGAGGAAAGATTTGATTGTTTGTTTGCATTGAATAGGCTCCGAAACTACTGAAACGATTTGAAAACATCTTTCTCTGTTGGGAAGCTACACTATTCCCAGGGTGATATAAGCTATATACCTATACCCGTGCGAAGCCGGGGCGTGCCGCTAGTATAATATAAAAAGTTTGTTGGTTTGTTTGTTCCTCTTTCACGCAGCAACAGAGCAACGGATCGACCTGATTTTTGCATGGGTATAGTTCAAGGGCCGGAGAGTGACATATGCTACTTTTCATCACCACCATCACCATTTTTCATCACTACGCGTGTTAAACCGCGGGGCGCAGCTAGTATAAAATAAATATTAGAAATCCGTGGGAGCCAACTTTTTTTTAGATTTGTCATCACGTCTTGTCGATGCAACTCTTGACCAAAATGCCGATCTACTTTGCTCAAAGGGTGAGCAGAGCATTGCCATACCATGGTAATGAGGCCAGCATTTTGGGAATAATTCTCACTGGTAGCGATTAGTTTATTATTTAGGTTTTAATTTGTTGTTTTGTTTCCCTGTAAGCTTACCTGCAGCCTTGTATACCGTTTGCAATTTTATTCTGTTAATATAATAAAGTTTTTAGAAATACCGACAAACTAATTCAAATCCTATGTTGTCAATTGTCACATCAATGTTTTATTTTGCTTGCCACATACAAAAATTTAATTCTAAATATTCGGGTAATTTGGGTTCTGCTTTTGGTTCGGATATTTTTGAGCGTTGACCCGAAATCAATACATTAAAATATATTTGGGTTAAAAAATAAATTTATTTGATAAATTAAATACAGCAAGCTAAGTAAAGTACTGGCAACACATTACCACCTTGTGAATAATAGAGGCGGGATCCGTCCCGCCGAGATTGGCTCATTAATTTAACAACGTGCAACACTTAAGCTAGGGTTGCCATTGCCACTGTTGCCGAGCAAATGAAGTGGCGGCAACACCTTGCTAACTTACACTTGTTACTCGTCCAAACAATTCTGAACTTTAATTCACAGTCTTATAGAACCTTTGCAAGATTACGAAACTGAATTTAATAAATTGCAAGTGTCTAAACTTTACAAATTAAAGTCTGCAGTCTTTGCAAGCGATTTTTATACCTATCGCGACAAAAATAAAGATTTGGAGATAGTTTTGCAGAGATATGAATTAGTTGGTAAAGTAGAGGTAGAAGTAATTTGAAAGCATCGTCGCTCTTGTAGGTTTCATTCAGGTGATGAGCTTTGATTTGTTGGGTAATCTCTGTTTAATATAACTCACCTAACTGTACCTCTTTAAGTTAAGAATTGAGATCAAATTATCAATTTAAAAAACCGACTCCAAAATTAGTAAACACGCAATTTGGTTTACTTGGATTGGATCACATATTTTTGCAAGTTATTTTATTTAATAACCATACCAAACCGCTTTTTATGAAGCAACGTCGGGTGCGGTTGGTACTTGGATGGGTGACCGCCTGGGCGTGATATTGTCTTTTTGCACTTCTTTTGTATTGTGTGGTAGTATGGAACCCTCAGTGCGTGTGCCTGACTTGCACTTGCCTGGTTTTATTTCTTAACGTGTGCTTTCCAGCGTAGCTTTGCGTCAAGAATCAGCCAAGGATTGGAACAACCTGCCGGCTTCCTTGTTTCCTGAGAGATATATATAATCCGGGTCTTACCAAGGCTAGAATGAATAGGTATCTTCTAAGTTTGCGTGCTTCATCTTCGACTACATCGTCGCTTACCAACAGGCGAGTTGGTGGTCAAACGCAGACTTATCAGCGAAAAAAAAAAAGAGTTATTCCCAGATATTTAGCTGTATTCTGATATTGTATTGTCTGTTGATTTAAAAGTGTAATAGAAAATATAAAATAATTCTGTAGATAAGTGCGTATTTATGATAACAATAGAGAAACAGCACACATGCGTTTATTGTACCCCCTTAGGGAAAGCAACCATAGTTGTGTTTGATTTAGTTATTGGCGGGGTTAATTTTTTACGTAATGTTGACTTCGGCTTGCGTTGCTCTTTTGTTGGATATTAATTAAATAGTTGACGCTCTAATTTTCTCGTTACGAATCACAAATAAGTTGACAAATGAATGGTGCAGAATCAAAACAATTTATCAAGATTTATCATGTACCATTTTCTATTTAAATCCCTTTTGATCCACTATCATTATGAGCGATTAAGTTTTCAACTATTTATTTTTATATACTATAGTAGCTACACGTGGTTTCACCCGCCATTATATATAAGAACCATTATTTTCGAAGGCAAAAAGTAGCATATTATGTTAATCCAAGTCCGGCACAACAAACAATATTGGTTTCCATCTACTTTAATACTTTCATTCATTAGATTCATTTAGATAGCCCGTCGGTCTAGCTAGGTGGTAGTGATCCTGCCTTCTGCACTTGGGTTCGATTCCCACCTAGGACAAACATTTATATGATGAACATTTGTGTTTGTTCTATATCTGGGTGTTAATATCTATTTAAGTATGTATTTAAAAATATATTAGTATGTATATCAGTTTCTGGCAGCCATATTACAAGCTTTGCTTAGTTTTGGGTCAGATGACCGTGTGTGCAAAAAATGTCCCAAATATAATGAACTAAAACTATCACTACCTAATTATTATATACAAATTAAAATGAACAATAAATTATCAAAATCATTAAAAATACTAATCTAAAAGCCCTTCGGTGGAGGGAAAAGTGGCCAGAATGCTGGCAGCATTGCCACGTTGGATGGCAATGCTAATTTTTTGACCAAAGTAGGCGCCAGCATTCCGGTCACATGTCGCCTCCATCAAGCGCCCCCACGGTCCTAAGGTCTCGACCCCAAACGGCACAAACATATACACCCTGTCTAAAAATCGATATTTGTGCCGTTTGAGGTTTTCAGCCTTAGTCGCGGCAGCTCCAGCCTGTAAAGATGTCCCAGGAAGATGAGACGGCGCCAATGTATCGACGCATGTAGCGTCCCATATTACAGGCCGCCCCATCTTCCATGGGATGAGGGTCATCCCGTCGGGTCTCTTACCGTCGTCCCGCATCAGTCCATTAGGTTCTAGAACTGACGGGACGCCGGCGCTGACGAAAGCCCGACGGATGATGTCATTCAGGCTGGCATGCCGCGGTATGCGCCCTGCGCTCTTAGCGCAAGACAGCGCGTGGTGGCCGTGCCTGTCCACCATTTCACTACAAGAGCAGCGGTGAGGGACTTGGCAAGGGGCACCTATACGGAGGGATACGGCTACTCGGAAAGTATTATTATCTAAAAGATTGCCAACGTTTTTGGAAGGAAGGGCATGTAGCCAAAGCCCCGATTCCCACCGCGTAACAGCAAGTAGACGAGCGCGCTCTGTGGAAGAACTTGCAGAATCAAACAAGTTCTGACGTTCTATCTCACAGAGCGGCCCGTCCCACTGTCTCTGCGAAGCCGGAGCTTTGGGCAACGGTTGGTTCGGACAAGCTATTTTCCAGCTTTCCAATGCGTCAGTAAGGTAACTGATTTCTGAATTTTGTAGTGTAGGCGATAAAATAGTGTTTACCAGCTTTTGAGTGCTGAAAACTGACGACAGGAAAGCTGGCAAAGATACACTAGAAATTTTGCGAATACCGAGTCCTCCAAACCTTACAGGTAATGAGGCTTGCCTCCAAGTACGATCGTCGAAAGGTGTGTTAAGTATGGTGGTGAGTGTATCCCTTTGAATGTTGTCAAGCTGTTGTAAAGGTAAAGGATGATTCCAAAGCTGACAACATCTAAGAGAATACATACATTTTGGAACAAAAAGGCAATATCGAATAATAAAATAAGCCATGTGAGTGTTTATTTTTTGGAGGCGGTCCGAAACTGACTGAAAATTTTGAATTTTTTCGTCAATAAAATCTTGTATTGACTCATCTAGGATCGGTGACCCTAGAAGGCGGAGTGAGCGATTATCTAGCACTTTGATATTAGGCGCGATTTGTTCAAAAAGATTTATTGTCTCATTTTTTTGACTTGAAAAAGAATATTATTTATTATTATTATTTGTCCCACATATTATTCGCTGACGTGCATAAATTAAAGTCGCTTTCCGCGCTTGCCTGTCTGTCTGTATGGCCGCTAACTCCTAAAACACACATCGGATTTCGATGCGGTTTTCACCATCAGTTAGATAATTTTTCACTGAAGGTTTATATATACAATATTATATAACAAGCGATCCGCCCCGGCTTCGCACGTAAATTACACCCGTGCGAAGCCGGGCGGCTGGTTTGCTGGTTGTCAATAAAATATTGTCGACGATGACTACAATATACCTACGTACAAAAATGAATAATTACACAATGTCAACAATTTATTAATTTACCTACTTTTTTAGCATTTTTCGCATTGCCCTTGTACGTAGGACGTAATTATATATCTACTACGATAGTGTCGAATCAAACCGTCATTGTTGTATTCACTGGCATTTAAAATAAACGACAAGTCATAAACCCACCCCGCTCCTCAGAGAGTTGCCATACCCCAGCTAGTTACCCGTAATGACAGGCGTTTACAGCGCTCACATATGGCAACATTGGCTTTTGTCATATTATAATGGAATATACAATTTGAGTGTTATCTGTGCTGGTTAATTCGATTGTTTAATGTATAAAACTGAAGGGGCGCCAACTTGAAAGTATCATGTTGTATTTCTATTTCAAAACTCGTGTACTTACTTCTTTGTACCTAATAAGCGATCGAGAAGGTGTCGAGTGTTGCCATTATGATTTATTGCACTGAAATGTTTCCTTTCGGCTGTTTCGAAATCTCCATAGAAGCGTCTAGTAAAGTTTTCACCACATTATTGAGGCGTGACTGGACTTGGTCTTGACCGTGACCCACTTTGCTTAACTATGAAACTTCTGTAACTATCGACTACTTACAATATCCATTAGACGCTTGAAAATGGCGCTGGCGATTATGGCGCAAAATAAATATTCGAATCGAGATTTCTTATTAAAAACTTAGTTTTCGGTAATTAGCGATTTTCTTGTCCACATTGGCTTTTAACAAATAAAACTCGATTCCATAATCAATACAATTTTATTCACTCTGATTATGTGTTGGCTTCGCCACAATAGACATTCGTGCTCGCCCGAATACATAGCGTTTTTTTTTACGAACATTTCACGAGCAATTTGGCCAGACCTGCCCCGACAATACGAACATTCGCCGATTCTCTACAGTGTGGCCGCAGCATTAGCACCACAGAGTTGGTGCCATTGGAAAAGTTCATCCATCTGATATTTGTAAGTCAATGTAAGTCACAAACAGATAGTTAACTAAACGCGCTAAACCCGTTCTAAAAACGTCATTAAACGCATTAATTAAGTCCCTAATGAAGGCTCGATCTGGCGCCATTGTCCCGTGCACAATTACGCCGAGCTATAAATCCTGGAATATTTAATAATAATTGGCTCGCCTTTGTTTAACAGGGTGTTGGGCGGATCCGCCCGCCGCCGCCCGCCTGGGTACTGGCGGCAGAGTTACCGACTTACTGCCAAGTTACTTATAATGGCTATAAACAAAGATGCTACCTAATGATACTGTTTTTACGCTATCACTCGCTCGCACCCTGAAACTTTTTGAACGTAATATTGTAACTGGCGATATACTACAGCGAACTGACCTGTCACTTTGACATATGCCATTTTGACATTTCATAAACATTAATATACAAGACGTTGAACCTATGTCACATACGGTGCTGAAACGTGGACCCTCACTAAAGATACCACGCACAAGATCCAAGTGTCACAAAGGGCGATGGAACGGGCCATGTTAGGCATCTCTCTCCTGGGCCGCATACCAAACGTGGAAATTCGATGAAGAATAAAGATCGAGGATGTGGTTAAACGGGATCATAAAACTCTAGTGGAGATGGGTCACTTGGTCAGAAAGGAAGATGGACGGGTTACCAAAGCAGTCACAGAATGGTGGCCGCGGAACGGAAACCACCAGGCAGACCACCAGCCCACTGGACGGACAATATCGCTAAGTCAGTACATAGGAAAGCACTGGACGAGATCACGAGACTAAGCACAGGATCGGAAAAGTTAGCTGGCTGAAGAAGCGAACTAAACTCAGCAGAGGGTTTCCACCCTCTGGTTGATCATGATGAACATAGAAGAAAAACGGATAAATTTTTTATAAAAGTAAATGAAAATCGGGGGGGGGAAAAATGAATAAATTCGATTGAAGGAACATAGGTAAGTACCTACATAAAGTTCAGAGAATTAATATTATGTGTCGCGGGGAATTAACGAAATACCGTTTAAAATTACCCACGGCTAGTGGTGCAGTTTGGTAGTGCAGCTTAGTAATGCTGTAGAACGTTTTTTTTGCTCACCGTACAACATCCGGACGACACGTTAAGCCAGTTACTGCGATAATGACGCCGTCATTTGCGCCATGAGTTATAATTGCCGCGATAACGCCTGCACTGCGCTACTCTCGGCTTCATGTCACAATGTACCTACTAGCAAAGATAATTATATTACTACTAGGTACACACTTAACGTCAAATTGTATGAAATGAAAATATATATTTGGTGTCCATATATTATAAGTATTTTTTTGAAAAAACACCTTCACCCCCACTCTAGAGGAAAAAAGAGGGGGGAGGAGTACGCCATCGGACTTTTCGTTCGGATCGTTTTGCTACAGTTTTTTGATGGTATTACAAACCCCCAATATTTATGACCTATATAATTCAAAAGAAATCAATCCTTGTTACTTTATTAATTCGGAGTTATACTGCTTTGAACAAAATCATGATCATGTGACCCCGTTCTGCCCTATTACCTACCGAAAAAAAGAATCATCAAAATTAATTCATAATTGACGGATTATTCGAGAAACAAAAAAATAATAAATACACAGTCGAATTGATAAACATCCTCCTTTCGTCGGTTAAAAACACAATTCAAATTAAATTATTTATTTCATTCTTTCTTTCTAAATAAAATCACTCAGTTAGCTTTTTAAAAAGTTCAAAATGCGCATCATTCTATATCCAAATCAAATCCAATTAGGTACCTATAATCTAAACCAGCGAGCCCATTGAATACATAACATTTTTACAGGTGCTTTCCGGCCGTACAAAGTAACACGTAAGCCACCCTATTCCAAACTAGTCCCAAAGGAAAAAAATAAAAATATTATACGGCCAATTTAAAATGACTGTATGTGAACTTAAACTTAAAAAGACATTTCATCGAGAGCTTTCCAACGTGACGATAAAAAATATAGATAGTTACAGTTGGCTCGATAGATGGCGTAATATACCGCAATTAATAACCCGTCGGATTCAGTTAGCTATAGCAAAGACTACTATATATATACGGAGATAGACTGGCAACTCAGCCATATTTGAAATTAATTATATGTGCCTCCATCTATCCGCCACTAACGGTACTACATTTAACCTACAGATGAATAGCAGGTTGTATTAATTCTATTCTACTACAGAAAACGCTTGTAGTTTTATACAAAATGTACGAGATTTACACAACTGGTGAAAAATTCACGTGACCAATCCCATACATTCCGTAAAAAACTACAATCATTTTCCATAGTAGAAAAAACATCTTACCTACTGTAAAAATTAAGTCCGCTAAGCATAAGTTTGGCTGCAGCGCTCCGTCTACTTCAGAAATAATAAGCTTTTTTGCGAGCTTTAATAAAATATTTTATTAAACGGCTGTACAGTTTTATACAACTCATAAATAAAATTATCAAATGAATACGCTATAATGTAACACAATTATATCTTGAAGAAATAAACAGAAATTTGTCACTGACTCGCACTTGGTCATTTATTATTGTTTGTTTTTATACTTTGGAGTGTGTACTATAATCATGCCAAGTTTGACGCTTGTACGTATTACCGTTTTTACATTAGAGCTTATACAAAAATATGTTAAAAATGCATTGGTTTTAATTAAACATTATACTATGCTAAATCTTATTTTTAAAAATAACACCTGATTACGTTAAATTTTGTAATCGCGTATTGTTTGTAAGCCGGCTGAAGTATCTTTTTCACAATTCGCTCCTTGCGAATGATCCATTGATAAATTATTTATTAAAAGTGATTTATATTTGCTTTCAAAAACAAATGCACCAGGCATTCTATTGCATATGCTCAGTGACCATACGGAGCCAAACATAATTTCTAATGGGTCCTGTCATCCTGTGGTTGAAATTTATTAACAATATAATTAAGTTGATTTTTGTGTAAAGAATTTACAAGCATTTGGAATCCTTCTTTAGTCTTAATCCAGCTTGTTATGGACCGAACAACCTTTTCCCTCCCGTCATTTAAATATCGTAACGATCTTAAAACTGGAAGAGCTTCACTCCAAAATTTCTGATGTGGTTATTTCGGCGTTACTGCAGCAAGTAAAAATGTCTTCCCTGAATTTCACTGTAAGATCCATTCACCGAATCAAATAATTTATCGAAGAACATCAAAAGATGTGCAGTTTCTTCACATTCTTTTGGTAACTTCAAAAATCAAGCAACATTGTTTTCTATAAATCTCATAATTTTGAGATTGCAAACACAAACCAATCTCGAAAATCTTCTTAAAAATCTTTTTCTTCTTGTGTATCCGATGTTACACCACCTTCATTAGGAACCATTGCAGCACTTGTATCATTTACATTTGTATGTCCTGCGTTTGGTTGAGATTGCATGCCTGAAACACAAAAATATTACTATAGCTTTGCCAGAGTCTCTACCTATTATAGACAGCTGTCATCCGAAATGAAGATCTCGACGAGATCTATCACTTTTGCGAAGAAACTGCTAGTCCAGGATCGACGGTTTCCAAGATATCACCAAAGCAAGTTTGACAGCTGTCATCCAAAATTGAGATCTCGACGAGATCTATCACTTTTGCAAAGAAACTGCTAGTCCAGGATCGACAGTTTCCAAGATATCGCCCAAGCAAGTTTGACAGCTGTCATCCGAAATGAAGATCTCGACGAGGTCTATCACTTTTGCGAAGGAACTGCTAGTCCAGGATCGACGGTTTCCGAGATATCACCTAAGCAAGTTTGACAACTGTCATCCGAAATGAAGATCTCGACGAGATCTATCACTTTTGCGAAGGAACTGCTAGTCCAGGATCGACGGTTTCCAAGATATCGCCCAAGCAAGTTTGACAGCTGTCATCTGAAATGAAGATCTCGACGAGATCTATCACTTTTGCAAAGAAACTGCTAGTCCAGGATCGACAGTTTCCGAGATATCGCCCAAGCAAGTTTGATGATGATGATGAATTAGGGCCCATCCTTTCTCTGAGAGAAGGCCTGTGTTCCAGCAGTGGTTTAAACTTCTTTGCTTTTGGGAAATAACATAAAAAACCGACCAGCGTTAAGAGGTAGGACGGACTGACAGACATAGCGTAAGCTTAGTAATAGAGTTCCGTTTTCACCCTTTGGGTACGGTACGCCGCGCGCCGTACGTAACCTTTAAAAGTATCTACTCTGTTCTACCCATAGTACAAGTTTTGATAGTATTCGAAAACTTTTTTCGTTTTCGTATTGTTCCATACATTGCTGGGCTGAAAGGTATTCGATATTTTTTTCGTACTATAGTGAAGCAATCTATACCGCCGTTTACTACCGATTTTAGTTCTTTCGCGTTTCCGCTGGAGGCGCTTTACTAAAGTGTATGGAACAATACGTAAACGAAAAAAGTGTTCGAAAACTATCATATCTGAGACTAAGGGTAAATCGTAATTATATTATAGTAATAAATACCTTGGATTGCTAATTCGAAAAGTCTATTCATTGGGTAATGGTCATTAGTAATACGGTACCATTGTGTTTACATTTTCTTTCGTTGTAGGACACGAATATGTTAACAGTTTTAATATGAAATTACCTTTTCCATCGCTCACGTTGCAACCAGCAACTTGAATGACATCTTGCAATACAGTGATAATAATATAGGTAGTGAGTCCTGCATCAGTTCAAAGTGTTCAAACAACTGCAAAACAAGTAATCATCACAGTTATTACCAGAAATTACCACGATTCCTAAACTAAATTCAAATTATCACCTAAGTATTATGCCATTGCAGACCATGAGAAGTACAAGTAGCAAGTATCTACTAACTACTAGTATCTAGTAGGTACTTGCTACTTGTACTTGCCACCTGTACTTCGCAAGGTCTGCAACGGGCTTTACTCAAGCTGTACTACGTGGCCTAGATAACTGCACAACGAGTTTTTTCTCCGAAATTTGAACAAAGCTTAGCACAAATATATTATGGGTTCACAGTTCGGGGGCACGTAGTATAGTATGAAATCTTTGGGGGGGCAACGATACGTAGTAAAATATGAAATCTCAGTTCGAAGGTAGCTAAATTGAAACGGTGGCACATGCGTTCAAATTAACACTAAAATAGGTACACAGAAACTTTGAATCACTCTACTGATAAAATTAGAGATATTACCGTGAAATATATCGAAGAAATGATAAATTAATTATTAATAATGTTCAAAGAATAAGTATTGTTGACGTTATGTTTTTTATTTTGAAACATTTTTGATGGATGATATTGACCACAGAACACTTATACCAGAGGATATTGACACAGTACGTTATGTTGTTTTAATTAGTTTAGTTAGGCGTAGCGTCGAGTTACATTCTCTTTCATCTCTTTGGTTAGGCGCGGATGGATGTCAGCAGCCTTAGAGCGTTCCGCCACTAATGTTCTAAATTACCACAGCATGAGCTATAGGTGCTTGCAGGAAACAATGGGGCTATCCTAAGAAAGTGGCTCCACTGAGCTAAAGGCTAGCGATGATTTAGAAAATATGTAGAGTGTGGAAAAATATGGAAATATGTAACACAAAATATGTAGAGTGTGTACATATTTTGTGACGAGTGCCTGCAAGTCGCGAGGAAATTGTTTTTTTAGTTTCAGGCGAGATAGCGATTAAGCGCAAGCCTATTTTTACCCGACTTAAGAAAAGGCGTTCTAAATTTGGTTGTATTTTTTAATTTTATTTTTTTTGTTACTTCAGAACATCGTCATTTATGTACCGATATGGAATATTATTTTTATAATTGAAAGGATATACTTTCAGATTGGTCACAGAAATTTTATCAAAATCGTTTAGTAGTATGGCTTTAAAATCAAAATATGTAACTGGAAAATTCGGTCACTTGCATGGATGACATCCAAGTAGGTACCGAAATTGCGTATTTTATATTATATTTGAGAAGTCGGTTTTTAAATTGCCAGTTATTGTTTTATCAAATAAAAAACTATCGCGGAAAACTTAACGAAAGAGCGGCCTAAAAAGCTCAAATTCGGTTTGAGTTTGAATTTCGATTTCTATACCGTGAATGAAGGTTGCCATCATTTCAATAACCATTGGACGAATATTTAAGTGGGCAAACATGTAACAAATTCCATACACGAAATTAAAAATTTGTATGGAGTTGGATATGTATTTTGCACACGTGAATATCCGTACTCCGTCCACTGTTCTTGTGATACAAAGGTGGCAAATCTTTTTATCCACCCGTCCCCTGTAGTAACCGATACCCACCTGTACAATATATTAGTCATTTTATTGCACGTGTCGTTCGGATTAAACACGTGTCGCAATCTTGCCTTGACACAGTGTTGATTTCTGAAGGGTGGCGTTGATACGACAATCATTGCAATCTGGAAGAGATTCCCTATGGCGCGTAACAACTGGCGTCGCCAGGGCCCGCCCTAGTATATGATGGAGATTTTAGGTCAGAGCGAAATTTCTTTCGGCGCGTTTCATATCTGAAAACTAACGTACAGTAAATGATGGTATAAACTCACGAGATACAATACATATATGAGTAGAGTCATAATCATGTCAAAAAATGTCCGAACCAAAACGGCGCACGCTACGAATTGCGCAGACTTTTTGGTTAGTTACAAGGTAACCGCGATCCGATTACAACGCCGCGCGATGCCAGAGCTACGATGACATAGCGGACAACTAGCGTTGCACACTATGCAAGCGACGTAATGTCTAAATTGGAGTAAATGTGGCATTGTAAAATATATAATCGATACAATGGCATCGATTGATTCTGATGAAAAAACAATAAACAAACAATACAAACAATAAACTAAACTAAATTTGACAGCTATAAAATTGTGGTATGACAGAATCGACGCCAATGTACAATGACGTTTGGACGTTTTTTGACTGTTTTCTCTGTGAGATTGTGGGTCTATAGGAATTGTATCTCGATGTATAAACTATAATTCCGCGTTAAATTTTTATGCTGTCTACAGACAACACAAGTGTGCCCGCCGCTTGCCACGCCACCCCTTCTCCAAGGCGCCATCGAAATGTTTACTCGATTTTTTTCGCTTTTGGTATTTTGGCGCCCCTTGCTCTCTGGCGCCTAGAGCGCGTTTTCTTATGTAAGTATGTAATTTCTTTTCAAAAGAGTAATTTATCCTATGAGTATATTGATACTTGGGAAGTTTAAGAACTTAAAAACTTATTGGTTCTTTCGAATATTAGCATACCAAAGTTTTAAAGAAATAATCATGTTTTTTTTTTTCTTTTGATAAAGATCCAAAAATGAGAAGAAAAATGGAGTTTATTTCGTTCTTTTCCGCTAAAATATACTTAATGTGCGAAAGAGATAATTCTGGACGGGGAACGGGCTGTTAAAATAAATAAATAACTTATATCGGGACATTTTTGTACACACGGTCATCTGACCTCAAACTAAGCAAAGTTTGTAATATGACTGCCAAATGAGACTGGTGCATGCGGTCCTACATGCATATACATATAGATTTTTAGATATTAACACACAGATCTATAACAAATACAATTAATGTTCATCACATGAATGTTTGCCCTAGTTGGGAATCGAACTCACCTAAGCCCCTAAGCGTTAACCCTTGCCTACTAGGCAAGGCCAACTGGGTAAACAGGGTTATCAAAAATAATGCTCTAAGAATAATGGAAAACGAAATTCTCAGACATACATCGATGTTACCATGTACAAATTTCGTGTATCCCATTTATCATGTAGCTTGGTCAGGCTATCCATTACAGTATTGCCATTTAAAACAAAACCCGTCCACCACAGCCCATCGTGTTAACTATGCATACCGCGGTCTGGAACGACGGGGCGGTTATCGTGCGACAAACTTATTCATAAAGTTGGATGAGGAGACTCCATCATATTTTCTGAACAAAACCGGGCGTACAATTTTAGTTCTTTCATTTGGCCACCTTTACAGATATGTTGGTTTGGACGTAGTGACTATTGTTTGTTCTGTGGTTTCGCGCGGGAGGCCATTTTGCTAATAGTTTAATCCGCGCGGATGATCCGCGACTACTGCGGCAAGCCGCTTCGAATAACTAGCTATGTACAGCTTCGACCAATATAAAATGATTGGACGGGCCCAGAAGAAGCGCAT
Organism: Agriopis aurantiaria; assembly: GCA_914767915.1. Taxonomy (NCBI): domain Eukaryota; kingdom Metazoa; phylum Arthropoda; class Insecta; order Lepidoptera; family Geometridae; genus Agriopis; species Agriopis aurantiaria. Next base: position 7,898,898 of record OU612004.1, read on the forward strand.
TTTTGAAGATTACAAAATGTGCGCCGGCGCTCACTTCGTTTCAGTCGGTCTCTAGCCGTAGGAAGAGCGACACAAGACTATTGTTACATGATAACGAAACATCTGACAAAATAGAGAGCACGGGTGCTTTTAAAAAAATAAAAAAATATTAGGCTTGCGTTTAACCGCCATCTCGCCTGATGTTAAGCGATGATGCGGTTTAGGTACGTTGGAGCTTGCCTAGAATAAACCGATTCACTCGTAATTTGAAGACACCCAGATTGTAACCATCGGGGTACATCCATTCAGGCAGCGCATTCCACAGACAAGCATTCCGCACAATAAATATGGAATCAAAGCACTTCGTACGGGTTTTGGCGGTGACGATTTTTTGTGCCCGCTGTGTAAATAATGGCACAGTAAATATATGGTAAGGGGAGGTTATTCCGTCCGTGACACAAGTCATGTTGTGATATTTTTTTTTAAAGTTAGACGAAGTTTGCTTCTAACGCTATGTAACTGAGATTCATACTTCCATCTCGCTCACTCTTAAGTGCATCCCTATACGCATTTTCATTTCGATTCCGGCACAGGCGTTAAGTTATAACCGTTTAAAAAAATATCACTACTTAACCTGTGTCACGGAATAACCTCCTCTACCGTATAAGCTAAAGCAGTAGTTTGACTGATTTCTCTGAGAGAAGGCCTATGTCCCAGCAGTGGGAACATACTAGGCTGATGATGATGATGAGTAGTTTGATTACAAACGCTGAGTAAGAATAAAAATATACCGATTGGGTACTTTACAACAATTATTACAATGACATTGGAAATGTTTATAGTAATTTTTATGTTTTATTTATTGCAGAGGAGATCGAAATAGTTATTTATGATACAAGTGCGGTAAGTTGGTTATTACAAACGAGTAGACGAATGTAAGTCCGAGACGAAGTCGAGGGCTTACCATAGTCACGAGTTTGTAATAACCAATCCGCACGTGTGCCATACAACGTTTTACAACACATTTGCGAGAAAAAAACAAAAAATGGAAATTTAAAAAATACCGTAAAGTACACGCACGGTGCTATACAACGGAGCGTGCGGTAAAATTCATTACCGCACGCTCCGTTATATGATGCGTTTCATTACCGCACGCTTCGTTGTATGATCCGTAATGTTTAACTTTCGAACGATGTATACAGGCTTCGTAAGTGCACTTTTTGAGCAAATGTGTTGTAAAAACTATTATTTCTATCTCCTACACCATCCTATAAAATATCAACACGAAAATTGCTATATACTATTTGCAATATTATTCTAAAGATAATGCCTACGTATTAGGTTTTTACCATTAGTACCATATAGTAATTTTTTTTTAAATCTGTGAAAGAAATTAATCTGACCTTGACTAGAACGAAAGAAAAATCTTTATGAGAACAGTTATTTCCACAATAATTTGAACCCACGCGTCACAGAATCGTTTTCACAGAAATGCTCTATATGATTACCGTAAAACTAGCAAACAAGGAACTATCTCGTCGCCAGCCATCGCGCCATGACAGCATTGTGCCAGTTACCTGGCAACGGGCTAATTGGCGCGAAATCGCTAAATGGATTACGGGGCGCCGAGCGGTGCATGAAAATTGTCTAATTTGAACGTATTCCAGGCCTGGCAACACTTAAGTACCTACGTGTTACTAGAATATTGGCGCCAACGTGGAAAAAAACATGTCGGCTCGTTGGATTATTTTCCTAAACTTGTGTATTTTCGAGTGTTAATGTTTACTAAATGGTGAATTATTATTCATTAAGTGCTCGTAAACGTGCTCGAGTGTGGTCAAGTGATATAACGAGGTGAAACGTGTCTTTTCGTGTTGTTTCCAAAACTCCATAGGAGCCTCTTGTAAAGTCTCCACCGCTTTACAAGGGCATGAGTTTGACTTGACCGTGACTTACTTAGCTTGACTCTGACTGTGACTATGACTTGTTTGACGCTATTAAGACTAGGTAAACTGTTTAAGATTACGACTAAAGGACATTGAATACACGGTCATGAAAATTTTACCAAAAAAAAAAGTGTTACTATGTCTGCGAAACGTAGCTATCATTACCATCATCATTTTCAGCCTGTCACGTTCCCAGAGAAATGGGCCCAATCTAGCGGCACCCGGTTCGTTCCTCGGCCATCTACACCAATGACTTAAGTATTTAAATAAATGATGTGCAGTTTCTACGTCATCACCCAAAAACGACGATGGAAAGCATCGTGAGAAAACCGGTAGATATATCCAAGAACTTTAAAAGTTCAAAGACAATACATTCACCTATGTGTATACCATTCAACATGTCAGCATGGTTGATTACGGCCCATCCTCTCTCTCTGAGAGAAGGCTTGTGTCCCAGCAGCGGGAACATGATAGGCTGAAATGATGATGATGATGAATAAGTAAAAAAGAGGTGTACTTTTGTATCGGGTGGCTTTTATCAGCGACAAAACCTAAACCTATCTCGATTACAAGGGGCTAGGAACTAAAGCCCATCCTTTCATTCTACAGAAGGACGCCAGGATCGAACTCTTTGTGAGCATGTAGGTTGAATTAAAAAAGAAGTCTGAAGTCGTGTATATAGGTTTTATATACTTAGGTACATGCTGACTGGAGGTGGATTTAAGATGTGTTACTTAAGGAACGCATTGATCAATCTTTGAGTATACCTAAATTCTTTTAATAGTGAATTTACCTATACAATATTTTCCAATGATAAATGCGTCGTAGTTTGAGAATGAATGTACGGGTTTTATGTTTTTTGTGGAGAGTACTTCAAGAACAGTTTTGGTTATATTCTCATGGAGTAAAAAGAAACTTAATTCATAATGTTTTTTTTATGAAGTCTAGTAATAACGATTTATTTCAATATAATATATTATTATATTAAAATTAATCGTGTTTTCTAGTCTAACAATAATGTTTAGTAAAGATGATTCCCAAAGTACTCCAAGAAAATTAAATTGTCTCAATCTACTTCACTACATAATTATTATGTATTTTGATGCTTCAAATTCAAAAAAATATATTCGAATTTGTTTCCTATTGACATTAGTACAATAATAATTCTCATGTGCCGAACATCACATCTATCAATTTATGTACAAACAATAATTATATCTACATAATATAATAATATATACTGTATCATTTTAGAAACAAATCCCACTTTTTTAATTACTTAGTTAGGATTTAGTTTCATAGGGTTTGTTGATTGCTTGTGCACTTCCTCAACTTAGGCAGGTAACTCGGCAGATCACTTCGGATTCGGAACAATATCAGAAAATCTAACACCCCACTTCTGTTTTTAATTCGCACACTTGTCCAGTCCCACATACATTACGGGATAGCAGGATCGCGGGACAGCGGGACAAACAAACTCCCGGATTAGATCGGCCAGCGAACACGGGGTGATGTGATAAAAAACGCACCAAAGAATCGGGATAGAGATTTCGTTTTGTCCTTTTTTAGTGTCGATTGCAGTCGGATTTTTCAGTAAGCCTTGTTCTATCAGCTATCGGTTTGTAGAATATCCTGTCGATTAAAATTCAGACTCATCATCATCATCTTCATTGGCAGCTTATTCAGCCCACTGCAGGACACACACACACCTTTTTCGCAAATTTTCCCCATTTATCGCTAATCTCGTCCATGTATTTCCACGGCACCACGGGACTGGTATTTCGGTGTAGCCTCAGAAGTAGACGAGTCCTCGAGTGGAGACCGCGTATCAGAGAGTGGCGACTTGCAAAAGAAGGTGAAGTTAAACTAAGAACATACCCACTTGGTCTGCTCTATCTACACGGAAGATGGGAAGTATTCTCAGTTTAAAAACAATCCTTCTAAATGTAAGTAGTTTTAGATTATTATTTGAGCTAATTTTTATAGTTAAGTATTTCACACCTAAAATATTAAATTACTTTACAATAAATCCACAATATCATCAATCGTCATCATCGTAATCACCATTGTACAACGACCCTGTATTTGCGCGATACGACAAACGCAGCACACTGTGTCGTTCCTATTTAAATTGATATAAATTAATCCTTTGCCAATGTCCCCTCAAGAAAGAAATCCCATTAGGTCCAAATTCGATTAACGTTTTAACAGGACGGGCCCTCTCTTGCATCTTTGAGACCGTTTTAGATGGATATGCTAACTATATAGACGCCGCATTTGGCATCAAACTAAGTTACCTTATTCTTTATTTTTTTTTTTCTTATTCTTTTTTTTTTTTTTATATTCCTTACTTTCTTATAATTTATTTGCTTTTACCATAAAATACTATTACTATTAGAAACAAAACTGTGATATTGATCACTGATCACTGACTGATGAGTAAACAAAAACTTTTTGGAGTGTTAAAAAGATGTGGCGAACAAAAACAAGTACAACAACTTCGTCGTGACAAAAAGTTGTAACGCTATTTTTTCACGTAACTCTATTGGCACGCAAAAAACAAGTTTGTTGTTAGCATTTTAAAAATCATGAATCAATATAAATAACCTAGTAACATTGAAGTAATCTGTGAGGATACCACATTATACATGTATTTTTTTTATTTGTACTACAACTTTGATTCCTAATATGTTGTATAATCAATAGATTAGTTCTCACTTTTCAAACACAAAATGAACCTATTTTCGAGAGAGTAAGATAAAAAAAAATTGTTTGTAAACTAACATAACCTCTGTGAATTTTCCTTTTCTAATGGAAAACGGAAGCACATTGAATTCTGTTCGCATATGGTTACAAAAGTTTGGCTGCCAATTACTTTACTTTAGTCTAACTTTCGTCGAATTGGGACGAAATAACGGACACATTAAATTCCAAGTTGAAGAACTAAACATTTTAGGTTGGACGTCTATTAGTTTTACGTCGTCGACGGACAGCAGTGGGGACGGCTACTCTGTACTCTATAGGTAAGGATTGCAGCTTGTAGGATTTGTGTTGTAAATATAGGAATTTGTCGCACATTGGATCCGCGATTGAGACGCAATGATTGAAGAATAAAGTATAGTATAAGCCATGGCCATCATTTTTTTTTCGAAATTTATTTGCTAGTTATAACACCGCTAGTGTTGCAAGTGTTCAAATAAACTATAGTACAAAGTACAAGCCATGGCCACATAGGCGGATTGCAAAGCTTGTTTGCCGCTATTTTTTTCGTTGATAGTATCGTAATGTTTTATAAAAGTACATTGATATTACCAAGGACCCATCATATCTTCCTTGATATTACCAAGGATAATAGAATAGCGTTCTTGTATCAACGTAATGTTTTAGAAAAGTGCTAAGTACACACTTTTTGCTGGCCACTGAAAATATACACACACCTGCACACACACACCCTCGGCCCACATTTCCACGTCATCATCCATAAATACTTATGTAGCCGCTGCAGTATTGTAATAAAGGAAGAGACAAAAATGGTCGAAAAAAGGTAAATTTAAATCAAAGTTGGTTCTCTAAATTATGGCCACATAAAATACCATGTCTGAGAAAAATACCTATTATGTCTTCTGTGCCACTACTACGCATGCACATTAGTCAACAAGTATTTACACCACTCGGTTTAAAACCAATTTCCCTATGCCAACACCGATACAGACCAAATAAAAATCTCACCATCTTCAATTACACTCCTTTCGGACCGGTCAAACACTCGACTTGCGGTGCGAATTCGAAGCGAATAGAGTTGAGAGGTAAGTTTGCCAGAATATTGGGTAAAATATCATTGAAAAAACAAGACGATGTTTTACAGCGTTTCGGACCCTAGGCTCTACTGCGAGGCTCAACTAGAAGAGCCGTTTGGACATTTTTTCCCCCGTACCTAGTCGCAACTCTTACTAAACTGTGTATATAGATTTAAACCAATAAAAGCTGGTAATTATTGATAAAAACATTTCTACCGTTTTAATCATCAGCATTATCATAATTTCAGCCTATCTATTGTTCCCACTGCTGGGACGCAGGCCTTCTCTCAGAGAGAGGATGGGCCCTAATCCACCACACACCCAGTGTATATTGGTGAATGTCACATGCCTTTGAACTTTTGTGGTTCTTGGTCCGGTTTCCTCACGATGTTTTCCTTTAACGTTTTAGAGCGATGGCATCGAACTGTACATAATTTATTTTGGGTACCAAATAAGTCATTGGAGCAGGGCTGAGGATCGAACCGGGTGCCGTCAGATTGTAAAGCGCACATGCTACCGCTCGGCCACCATCGCATCGCACAGTTTTAATAAACATCATCATCCTCATCATTAGCCCTGAGTGATTAATAAACATACATAGCATTTATTAATTATGGATTCAGATAGTCAAATTCCTGATTTATCGGAGATAAGGTACCTAGTACCTACTTTGTATTTTTTTGTCATTAAGCCAAACGGACGTAATTTTCTTGAAGAACTTTTGACTATGAGACGCCCTAAAATCGCTATCAAAATAATATAATTTCTTCCATAATTATATTTAGTAGAGTGTGATGACCTTCTTTCCGTATAGTAACACCGTTTTGTAAAACCCTGTAGATAAATAACAATAACAATATATCACATTATTATACACCGAAATAAAAAATACAAAAAGTAATTTAAAAATAATACAAGTCCGGCAGAATAATAGACGGCCTTATCGCCTTAAGCGATTTCTTCCAGGCAACCTTTGGATGGACATAACGGAGACAGGAGTAGGGTCAACGGTGTAGACAATACATATAATATACATATTATATACAAATAAATCCAGAAGACGGGCAGCAGCGTCTTCTGAGTATAAAAACACCGACTGCGCTCGCCAACCCGCCTGCCAAGCGTGGCGAGTATTGGCAATCCCCCCCTTCAATGACGAATACAAAAAGGACCAGGCCCCCAGTCCCCGGCAGCCCCGCTATTCCTGGCTACGGTAGCGGTCATGGTAACGGCGGGGCCAGGGGTGCTAAGAATCCCCGGCAGACGCTCGGCTACCAACCCCAACGACGACGACTGGCCCTGGTAACACACAACATACGCACCATGAGGACTGATGAGAAGATTGTTGAGCTGGAAGAAGAAATGGGTAGGGTACGTTGGGATATCTTGGGTTTATCCGAAGTCCGTAGAGAGGGCGAGGACACGATAACCCTGAAATCCGGTAACCTACTCTACTACCGGGAGGGCGACCAACAGTCCCAAGGTGGTGTCGGCTTTCTCATCCACAAGTCCCTCATTAACAACATTATCACCATCGACAGTGTTTCGAGCAGGGTTGTATACCTAATACTCAGAATATCCAAGAGATATTCGTTGAAGGTCATTCGGGTATACGCACCGACCTCGTCACACCCAGATGATGAAGTGGAGGTTATGTATGAGGACATTAGTAGAGCCATACATACGTCCGAGACCCACTTCACTGTTGTTATGGGGGACTTTAACGCGAAGTTGGGCAAGAGAAGTGATGATGAGTTGAAAGTGGGGAAATTTGGCTGTGGGCAACGGAACCCTAGGGGACAGAGGCTGGGCGACTTTCTGGAGAAAGAGGGACTTTTTATGATGAACTCTTTCTTTCAGAAGCCGCCTCACAGGAAATGGACCTGGAAAACTCCTTTAGTACCAACGTTTGGTCAGCGTACTTGTCATGCAAGGAACAACTCCGGTCCACAACTCCCGCGGGTGCCGCTGTTTGATTCAATTTACTTGCGGGCCGCACTTTCAACACCTTGCACATAGAATGAAAGATGAGAGAAACCATTGTGACCTAGGTAGAGTACGTACTTCTAATTTGTAATAGGTAACTATGTTCTGTTAAAATGTGTTTGTTAAAATTTGCAAGTTGATGTGGCAATAGGCAGGCCACATCGCTCGAAGAACCGATAACCGATGGGGAAGGAAGGTTCTTGGGTGGAGACCACGAACCACTAGATGGACCGACGACATTGTGAGTCGCGGGCATCCAGTGGATGCAGGTGGCAGGCTTTCGTTCAGTGTGGAGGTTAAAGGGGGAGGCCTATGTTCAGCAGTGGACGTCTTCCGGCTGATGATGATGAAGTATGTTCTATGTTTAAAGAACAGAACAATCAATTATATTAACAAAACAATTGTATTGTTTTTTATTTATTTATTTAATTGCTTCAAATCAAACTTACTGAGCATTCATGGTTATTTCATATATGATGGTCAACCTAAGAGATTTCCATCTAGTATAGTGTAGAACTACGCGCAATTGTGTTTCAGTAACCAATTAGAAACCAATGACACACGAATAACGACTTCCTATTGGTCAACAATAGACATTCTTGTTCAGTACCAGCTTCGGTGGATTCCTGCCCTTATTGAAGTCAATTTATTACGATTTTGAATGTCAATAAATCGCAATAACAAACGCCCAAAATCAAACGATCTAAGCACAACATACCAGGCAATAAGAATATAAAGAAGATTCGTTCCGGCAGCGCAACAAAAGCCGATCCCGCTTTCTCGCCAGTTAAGCTATAACTACCCTCAATATCTCGCGTTCTAGCGTATTAGCTGCTTACTCGGTCGTGTGATTAAAAATTATGCAGTCAGTCGCGGTCGGACCGTCGCGACGGCCGGTCGCGTGCCGCGCTATTATTGCTTTAAAAGCTTTTTAAAACGATCATAATAGGTCTGGAGTGGAGGATTTTGGATTTATGTCGTATTAGTTGATGAGGGGCGTCTATTGGAACTTTCATATTAGTACCTATTTAACAAATATACAATACAATACAACTTTATTACACACCGAATATACAAATGAAACTTAAACTGACATTAAAAAAAAATTACTTATACATGTAATGTTTTAAATTACTGATTAGACTTTTTTTATCTCACTGATTACCAGGTGATCACTCTTACTTCTAACCAGGGTCTTGTCACAAATTTTGTCATAACGTTTTTTATACACTACTTTTGTAAACTACGATACACTCTTTTGTTAACTACAATACACTCCTTTTTAAAACTACAATTCACTCCTTTTTAATACTACAATACACTATTTTTGCTAACTACAATACACCCCTTTTGTAAACTACAATACACTCTTTTTGTTAACTATAATACATTTTGTTAACTACAATACACCCCTTTTGTAAACCACGGTACACGCATTTTGTTTACTACATTACATAGTCCTTTTATTAACTACAATCACGGAATAGGGATAAACTTCTTTTGGCTATGCCGTTGTCGGGTAAATATCACATAGGCATACACAACCGTTGAACGAAGAGTCTATTAATACGTTTCAGTGCTAGGGCGGGATCGATATACGGTAAGAGGTCCCATTTCACGGCTGGCCGCCGCCGCAAACTTCCACGTCGGGACCTACGACGAATATAGATGCGATCGGGATGTTCCAATCGAACGAGGGTTTTAAAATGGGTTTGGGATTTCACACCTATTGTAAACCGTAAAAATACGGGTGTGAAAATGTTACTATTAGTATTATAGGTAACATAAACTTAACGTTTTTGCATAAGCATTGCCATTCAGCGTGGTAATGTCGCCAGTTTGCTGGGTACGCTGTCAGTTGATAGTTGTCTTTATAACATCATCGGTCTATGGGCAGTCCAACTGTTTATGTAGTGTTAGTTAACTTATGTTTTGTTTAGTTAATAAAGGCATTTGCTGGTTAAAAAAAGCATGTATGACTTACTACAATCAGAATATTGCACACTTATCATTAGATATAAGCTTTTAGGAGAAATAGTGCTGGAGACTTTACTAGAAGCTTCTATAGAGGTTTGGAAACAGCAAGAAAATACATACGTTTCACCGCTTTATATCACTTACACTCGAGCACGTCCACAAATGCTAAATAAATTAAAATCCACCGTTATTACGCATTAACACTCGAAAATACATAAGTTTATGAAAATAATTCAATGAGACGGCATGTTTTTAGTGACGGCGCCATAACTCCAGCAAACAGTTTTACACATACAAAACTCTTTGCTTTAAGTCATGACAGATAAAACCATGAACCTAGTATCTATAGGTTCATGGATAAAACGCACTGGTCAATGATCATTGACTTACAGTGACAGTCTGACAGTGACACATACAGTTGAAGCGATCCATAAGTTCAAGGTCGCGAACTAGTGAGAGCGCCCGACGTTTCTCGAAGAGACCGTATCTGGTTTTTAAGGACCGACAGGATGGGCTGATTATGATGATGACTAGGTAAATCTTGATAATAATATTCCAGCAAATTCTATACTCGGTAGCTGATTTGAATAACAAAACGCCAAACGAGGCAATCTTCAAACTACTCAGCTTCCTTTGTCGTTGAAGCCTTCAACTTCTAATGATTTGAAGACAATGATAGACGCTGACCAATTCTCAATGTAATGGAAAATTGATTTTCTGTAAGCAACCAATACTACAAACATAATATGTACGAGATTTGGCACAGCATGCTGCGGGACATAGCTAGTTGGCCATGTTGTCATTTACTGAAAATTCAAAAACGTTATTAAACCTCTTTGCATTTTAAAATATTGCACGCACGTACAAGGTAATCAGAGCAAAATTGGCTACTAATATAAGCCACGGACGCCACGGTCGAGGCCTTAAAGTAAAAGTGGAAGTGTGTTTCTTCAATAAATAAACGTACCTAAATACACAAAAATACCATGCCTCAGAATATTGTATGAGCTCTTTAAGTATTCATAAAGGGCCCAATTTGAGATGACTAGTGATAGTTTTGACAGCAGCAGAGGACTGCAATATTTGCCGGTCGTTATCACGAAGCCCCGAGTCACCGAGCGAGCCGCCGCTCCGTTTGTGATGCAGATAGCCCTAATCCCTGTCTGTCGGGAGGTGTCAACACCAGCAGTAGACGTGCTAGATTAATGGGGATGCGGGTCCAGTTGTCAACAGAGAATCTGTCTCAGTGGCATGGATTTTGCAAAATCAAGCGTAAGCATACTTAGGTGACTGATGATTTAAAGTAAAGGAAGTAACATGACACACAAGACAAAAATTATAACATTATAACAATTATAATATATAATTATAAAAATTATAACTATTCACATTTCTCGAGTTTCAGTTTAATTTTGATGAATCACGAATTTTTATGGTAAAGGTGTCAAAAACAGCCTTACCAAAATTTGTGAATAAGGTCTTACTACTTCTTTATTATATTATATTCTATTCTTACTGCTTCTTTCTATCATAGACTTGCAGAGTATAGAATATACGTTTTATTGGTGCATTTTTATGGGTAAACTGCAGAGATAATTGTCTAAACAGAGAAAATATCAGAGAAAGAGTAAAGCTTTGAGGCTAAACTCTGCAATTAAATTTCACTAAACATTGATCTGCCAAAACGAATTTTTTTATGTTATTTTTTTGTTACCCTACTAGATTCACATAATCTTTCTGAAAATAAATAGATAATCGCAAAAAAGGGCAAGGAATATTTTTTCAATTTGTTTCAAAACCATAAAACTATGTCAGTAAAGCGCATTTAGTGCGGACTTGCAATGTCTTTACATTACTTTACCTACATGAAAAAGGCTCAGATTTTCTTACAGTTTTCTCCATTGATTAAAACACCCAAGAAGCACATATTATTGATATAATATGGAGCCATATTATATAAATAAAAATAAATAAATAAATATTCAGGACATTTTTGCACACACGGTCATAATATATATATATATATATATATATATTATGACATATATATATAATATGGAGTTCTTGCGAAGCCGAGACAGGTTGCTTTGGAGTTCTTGCGAAGCCGAGGCAGGTTGCTTAGTCTATTATAAAATAACCACTAAAATGGGGCGGGTCCATAATAATCTGTCAGCACAATAGCGCTCAGAACGGTGCGAAAGGATTATTAAAGGCTGAGATAGCAATTTGCGGCGTACTTAATTACAAGATGAATTAGTATGTAAATTAATAGCCGAGCCGTTTCTACCTACGTAGGCCTACATAGTACCTATCTATGTATTACCTACCAGCGTGTGTGTAAACTTGGGTCTGGCGCAAGTGAAATGGAAAATTAACATTTAATCTTTGAGTGGCTTGTGAGTGGATTTGTGACAGCATCTTGCTGCAATTAGGAATTCCCGAAACACATCCTCAGTTTTTTTACTGAGGTTAATCATCGAGATACTATACATATAGGGTCACAATCGTGCCAAATAAATGTCCGAACCAAAACTCGGCGCACGCTACAAATTGCGCTACAATTTGATTAGTTACAAGGTAACTGCGATCTGACTACAACGCCGCGCGATGCCAGAGCTACGATGACATAGCGGACAACTAACTTTGAACGCTATGCAAGCGACATAACGTCTAAGTTGGAGTAAAGGTGGCATTGTGAAGTACGTATATAACTAATACAATGTATGTAGGAACAATGACGCTCGGGCGTTTTTTGACTGTTTTCACTGAGAGATTGTGACTCTATAGGAATTGTATCTCGATGACTTTAATAATGGTCTCTCACTATGGGCCTCATAAGCAAGCTCAAAGTCGCACAACGAGCTATGGAGAGGGCTATGCTCGGGGTTTCTCTACGAGATCGAATCCGAAATGAGGAGATCCGTAGACGAACGAAAGTCACCGACATAGCCCACCGGATTAGTAAGTTGAAATGGCAGTGGGCAGGGCACATATCACGCAGAACAGATGGCCGATGGGGCCGAAAGGTTCTGGAATGGAGACCACGGACTGGTAAGCGCAGCGTAGGACGTCCACCCACAAGATGGACAGACGACCTAAAAGAGACCGCAGGGAAACGCTGGATGCAGGCCGCTTCCAACCGGCCCTTTTGGAGATCGATGGGGGAGGCCTATGTCCAGCAGTGGACGTCCTACGGCTGAAATGATGATGATGATGATGATGACTTTAATACTATTATTTGTATTATTATAGTACACGGTCAATGCACTGCGATCCCCAAGCCGCCTGCGTTGGGATTATGGCAACACCCCTCTCTAAGGTAGTCCTTTGTCCAGCAGTGGACGTTTACTGGTTGATGATGTGAATACAATTATTATCATGAACAATACAAATTTCACATTTTCACGATTTATTTACAAACAATAATTATGTCTTACTCATATGCCTATGCTTGCTTAAAAACTTGTGATATAGGCGAAAGCGATTTTACTTTACTTACATGTTTTTAAGTTTGTACCAGTTGTAAACAGTCACAAAATTAGAATAAAATCTGGCAGAATTTAACAAATTTAATTATTAATTACTTAACCAGTTTGATAAAAAATGAGTAGGTGTAAAATGATCCGTAAAATTTTAATTTCTTCGAATTAGTAAATGCTAATTGTAATATTGAGTATAAGAATTTAATAAATCGGATTGGCTATATTAGACAAACTTAACGCAAATAGCCGAGACAATAATTTATATGTATCCCATGTTGGGCGCCAAATAGTTTGCCGTAGTAAATGGCGCCTAACATGGGACACAAAAACAAAGTCAACTGGATTCGTTGTAGTAGGCGCGAGAGAACAGCAGTATGGTAAGACACACTCCTACACTCCAGATAGTAAAAGTGAAGTATTCATTTAGTTCTGAAACGCTTTTACATTATCGCTTCTGCGTTGTTAGTAGGTACATATATCAATTGTGTCTAACATAGGATAAAAACCGTGAGAACTTTAACTTGCTTCATAAATTTTTACTATAACAAACTTGTCCTAACACAAAACCGCAATTTTTTCACCATGTTGCCTTGCGTTGAAATTAGATTATAACTTATCTATGGTCACGTGTCACGCATGCGCTCGCCAAAATAAGTTTGACAGCTAAACAAACATGGCGGCCGATAGAGGAATCAAATCGTTATTAATACACCATCAGCAAACTCATTGTGCAAATATAATTTTTGTAATTGCTCTCGTTTCCTCCCCCATTATTTTGCTTACGTTTTAAGTTAATCAAAGCGAGGTAGAGTTTTGGGGGAGAAATGATTTCTTGTTCAAACAGTTTGGAAGATGTTTGAGAGTGGTTAAGTAATTGAGAACTCAAACTTTGGAGTCGAATTTTGCCGGAACTTCATCAAGTTAAAACGATTGTCTGAACATCCTTACGGTTCAAAATTATGTAGAGCAGCGCAAAGACAAAATGTGCTGTCACTTATTTAACCTCAGTACCTCTATTCAGTTTATTTACCTCTATTATTTCGTACTGTCGTCTCGTCGTTGGTAGTTTTGATAACGAACTTTGCTGTATTTTTAGAACCTTACCTCTTTATTTATTTTGTAAATATTTCTTTGAGAAACTAAATCTTGAAACTGCATTAAAGCTTTGCTATATAATAAATTGTTTTCAAAATCCGTATTATAAAAAAATGTGAATAAGGCAATAAGGCCATCATAGGTAGGCACTGAGGCACTCTTGGTGGTATTACCAGTGATTCTACAGCTTTTCCCTATTTTCCATTCAGGAATATAAAATCCCGTGTTTATGATGCACAACTTCTTTTTCATTCGTTTTTATTTTTCTTTGATTTTCTTTAAGCTGTCAGTTGAGAAAATATTACAAATAGAAGGACTGATAGAGCTACTTCATTGCGTGCCTACGAAATTGTTCGTAGCTATATCTATATTTCTCCTAATTCATTCCAACACCAAAATAATGATCGCCTCCAGTTGCCATTGACAATGTTATAAAGATTATCATCACGCCACGGCTGTCCTATTATTTCTTCTTTACAACAATATTTTTACACTTAAGTACCATGTCAAGTTAGCTATAAATATTTCTTCCAAGAGACACTACCTAACTGACGGATTGACTGACTGTGACAAAGTACAAAATATAGTTGTGTTAATCCATGGGGTGCAAAGGTATCAAATCGCAATTTGGTCGAAGATTGCGTGGAGAGATAGAAACTAGAGTCCTACCAACTTATCTGGAGAGTGGAATGAGGGCGCCACTATATAAGTTACTTAACCAAACTGCTAAAAGTATTAGTTCTTTCATTTAGCCAACTGTAGAGATAAGTTTGTTCGGTACCCCAGTTTATTTGATTACTCGTCTCCCCTTAACAATTGTTTTGTTTGTCGATGGGAATCAGTTTGTGGGAGATATGATCGGCTGACACTAGTGGTTTTATGAAGCGCCCTTACTGATTTTATCGATGGTTATTGCGGTGATAGTTCTTATCATGATGCTAAACAAAAGCAGTAGAGCATCAAAATGCAATTTATAAGAGAAGCTGTAGAAGAGTTTGTCCCATGAAGATGAAAATGACGAAATGGGAATGGGATGTTGGTGATGGGGAATGACAATGAGTCTCTTGACACCTTTTAAGAGACATTACAAATCTTCCCCATATATGTAATAACCAGTATTCTAACCAGTATTATCTGCCATATCACGTCTTGTGCAGTATGTATGTAGGTACTATACAGAGTGGAAACCTCAGACCAATCAAACAAGGGAGATGTGGTCCTTACCACATCTCACTTTGACACCTTAGTCATGGCGGGCGCGAACACATCTGGCCTAAGTCAGGCTTGATGCTTGATGCCTTTATTCAAACTCACACTGCAGACGACCTTGCCAACCTTTGTTAGGGTTCCATACTCAAAGGGACCCTATTACTAAGCCTACGATGTATGTCTGTCTGTCCATCCGTCTGTCCGTCCGTCCGTCCGTCTGTCTGTTCGTCCGTCCGTCCGTACTACTTATTAACGACTGTATATTTCGAATCGTAATAGATAGCCACTTGAAATTTTCACAGAATATGTAACGTTATGGCGGATTAACTGACAAATAATAAAAAAGTCAAAAAGTAAAAAACTAAAGGTTTCCCATACAACAAAGACTTATTTAGCCCACTTTTTACTTATCATAGCCCGTTGGTCCAGTTGGTAGTGAACCTACCTTCTGAGCCTGAGGGCGTGGGTTCGATTCCCACGTAGGACAAACATTTGTGTGATGAACATTTGTGTTTGTTCTATATCTGGTTGTTAATATCTATTTAAGTATGTATTTAAAAAACTATATATGTATGTATATCAGTCTCTGGCAGCCATATCACAAGCTTTGCTTAGTTTGGGGTCAGATGACCTAGTGTGCAAAAATCTCCTGAAATATTTATTTTATTTATTTTATATTTATTTGTAACACAACAAAGACGTATTTTTAACGTATTTTTGTATAAGCTCTAATGTAAAAACGATAATACGTACAAGTGCCAAACTTGGCATGATTATATTACACACTCGAATCTAAAGTATACCAACAAATAATAGCCAAGCGCAAGTCGGTATTATTTTTTGTTCATTACCAAGTTATAATTGTGTTATACTCAAGCGCCTGTAGCAAAATAATTAACTGTATCAATTGCTACGACAATTTTGGAACTCCTTACGCGGTATCAAACTAACGTTAAACCGCGCAGTTTGGAAAATCATGCGAACGTGAACCTAAACGCGCCCAGATACGGTTTGCGGTCGCGTAACATTTTTTCGTCACCTAAACTGGATTGCTTTAAACAGCTACCCGTAAGGCCTCTGGTAACTCGGTTACTTGGACAACCATATTGTTCATATTTTGTGGTGGTTTGGAACCCTCAGTGCGTGAGCCTGACTCGCACTTGGCCGGTTTATTTCATGTTCTTTATTACAGTTTTACGGTTTAGCGATAAAAGAGGGAGAAACACGGAGACATTAACATTAACGATAATATATCGTCGCATATCTCCTTTGTTTGTCTGATCTGAGACCTATACCTACCAAATAATAAAACAAAACAATAATTATTTTGTACTGTAGATATAATTCGGAGCGGATTTTCGCTGCACTTGCCCGATAGCAATGACATTCTCTTTAAAGCATAATGGAATAAAGAATCAGTAAACTGGCCTCCCCTGCGTTTGGGGGAACGCTTCGTTATAACTTCGGGCGGGATCGAACGATCTTGATACTTGTATGTGAAAAAAGTATGATAAAGTATTAAAGGGTCAATTTAATAAATCACATTTGACATCTGTCAGTCTATTGTTTATTTCTCAAAGTAAATAGTAAAACTGCTTTCTTTTGGCATTATTACTATAATTATGTATTTTTAACCAAAAACAGTTGAGCAATTTGTGCAGTTCTAACTTTAAAAATATCATTAAAAATATCATTTTTGTATTTTTTTGCTGCTCAACGGACTCCTGGATCCGTGCGTGCCCTTTTTTACCTTTCATAATTTATTTTATCAACTATTGGTAATAATTAATTACTATACAAGAGGAATATATAAATCTTATTACTATGTCAAGAAGAGGGCGACCCGCCTTACGACGCTCCCGCAAGAATGAGCCTTTGAGTGAGCGTGAGTGCTATTTTGATTGTTGAATTTTGATGAAGTGAAGTGTGATCTATTAAGTTGGCCCTACTTTAATTTTAAACATATATTTTATCAACCAAAGTAGCAGACGTTGGAACCTATAACTAAACTCAAGTAGAGATGGGTTGGTTACTGGGCAAGATACGGTGACGGTAGGGGAGTAGATACCTGACAAAATGGTGTGGCCACGTGCGGGTAGGATTACCAGGTGAAAAAAAATCCTGAGTAAAATCCAAATGGACGAGATTAGCGTTAAACAGGGTCAATTTGTGACAGACTGATTGCGGCTTATGCTATGGTGTAGGATGAATGATAAAGATGATATTTTTTTAAACTATAAACCAGATTATACTATAAACACAAACTTAATTATTGGTTCAACCCAGTTGAACTAATTATTGGTTATTGGTATATATGTTTATTGGAGAAATCGTTTCACAGTGGAAAAAAATCGCTTTACTCAAGTATCAAACCTGTGCCAACCTAGTATAGAGGTGCTACCATTCAGAACGAATCACCGTACAAAATGATATTATTTGTAACGTAATCCGCGAACAACTAACGCAAAAGATTGATATTACGCTGGGGTGATGTTGACGCTAATTTATATGGATACGGTTTAAAAATGTATAATGGGTGGGACGCCGACGCTAATAAACTCCCTTGGGTCGCCATCTTGCGTGCGATTACTTTTTGGCGCGCAAAATGACATATTCTGCTGTTGCCAATATTACACTTATAGCTCGTTCCGAATCAATTTCTATGTACCGTCAACAAAAATTACATCTAGCCATGACTTATAAATAATCTAAAACCCGTTGCAGACCATGCGAAAGGCAAGTAGCAAGTACAATTTGCAAGTAGCTACTTACTACGCTTCGTGGCATAGTGGCAGTGGATGTGCTACCAACCACTTCCACTTGTCTACAACGGGCTTTATATACAGCCATGTTGGTTCTCATTTGCGCTGTGTGTCACGGCGTTGTCGCTATTGGCGTGATTCAGAACGTATCATTTGCTTTTTTCTAAACATATTTCCAACAAAATAACTTATTCTTTCAATTTCATTATGATTCAGATTCAGATTTTTATTAGCCTTATAACAATGAGACATGACAAGAGTCATGAGTCAATGAGTCATTGTCAATGTGACAATGACTCATTGTGAGTCTCAGCTGACTTGATCAGTATTAAACTTCGGAACTTAAACGAAGTAGAGCTATTTTATAAACGACTCAGTAAAATTCCAGCTTTCACAATGCTTAATGACGTCTGCTTCGAAAAAAGAATTTCCGAATAAGCTTTTGACAGCTTTTTGGCGGGAATCTTTCGGATGTGTTCACAGAATGATTGATCCTGTCATTGCAGAGTAGTTACGATGGGAGAACGTGACCAATATCAATGATTTCGTCGTTAGGCTCATTGTGACCGCAAGTGTGACATGGGAATGTTTATTAGAAAAATTGCGAATGGAATTTAAAAAAAAAATGCAATCGTCGGGTATTATTTTTTCATTAATTTATTAATTTTTGAAGTGAAAACTTTTTTAGACACGTTGGACACTTTTGGGACCGGGAAAAGCACTCAGCTCGCGTGACCGTCACGCTCAGATACTCGTTCGGGTAAAGTCGGCTTGAGTCGACCAAGAGAGCGAGAGAGATATAGTCAACCTTTGATGAAGTTTTCTCTTCTGTCGTTTGGTCTTAAGCCCACACTTTTTTATTCATTTAGACGTTGGGAGCTTAAATAGGTTTCTTGTTTCTTCACGAAAGATTACTTGGTTTATCTATACTAATATTATAAAGAGGAAAGATTTGATTGTTTGTTTGTTCGTTTGTTTGCATTGAATAGGCTCCGAAACTACTGAACCGATTTGAAAAATTCTTTCAATGTTGGGAAGCTTCACTATCCTCGGGTGACATAGGCTATAATCTATACCCGTGCGAAGCTGGGGCGGACCGCTAGTTAACCTATATACGTAAAACACGCAACGAATTCCATACAAATTACAATTTTTGAATCCAAAATTTATAGATATGAAATTCGATACGTATAGGTACCTATTTTACGTTTTACGTTTTTTGCTTACCTATTTCGCCCACAACGGCTGAGAATAAATACCGAAATAGTCATTACTTACAATATGCACAGACTATGCTGAAGAGCATCACAAACAAAATGAGAGCCAAAAAGGTCTTTAATAGAAAAAAAAATACTGTAAATGTTAACCAATAAACTTGTAAAGGCCAATTAATCTTGTCGCGGGATATAATCGAATTGCTACGGCGCGTAATTTTGGCTCCAATGAAGGGATTATGCTAATGAAGCTGCATTTCACGTGTCCATACACAAATCAATGTTGAATAATTGTTAAATAGGGTGTAAATAACTTCCCTTCTGGCCATTGTGTCGACAACTAGACAAACGTTAATTTCATAATTTAACTCCTAAACTTTGTAACTGGCCATTCAGAGTCAACTGCGTGGAAAATTAAAATAAACGATTCGGCCTAATGCAAATTCCAAATTTAAATTAAGCGCTGACGTCGCGGTTTTGACGTCTTTATTCAAATTTGGAACTGTAATCGGATACGCACCAGTGCTCGTATTCATATTTGGAATCAGCTGGTAAATGTTGGAATTACCATATTGTTAGTTGTAATTAGTTTTGCAAAAGTCATTTCGAATAATTTATTACAAATTTACAAAACTCTTACATGATATTATTACAGAAGTTTAGTGCGATCAATTTATGTCAGAATTTTAACAAAAAGTGAGTTAAATTTTTAAGGCTTAGCAGACTGTTAACTTTGCTTGACTTTATGATTGTGGCTTCTCAATAATAAATTTATCTAACAAAACGACACAAAAATAATTACAAAGTGACTTATATTGTTTACACACCTATAATATTGTGCTGTACAGACTTATGTGTACTTGCGTTAAATTAGTTATAGTTAGCTATAACTATTCATACTTATTGTCTTTTATTCCTTTTTTTTTATAACCTTGGATGCAATCGTAATATAAAACAAGTATTAGATCGCGTCAAACAAGTCAGTCACAAGTTCACAATCAGTCAAGCAAAGTAAGTCACGATCAAGGCAAACACATGCCCCAGTAAAGCAGAAGAGGCTTTACAAGAGGTTTCCATAAAATTTTGGAAACAACACTAAAATATATGTATCACCTCAATTTATCACTTCCTATACACTCGAGCACGTTTACAAGACCTTAATAAATAATAATCCACCATTATTACACATTAACACTCGAAAATACACAAGTTTAGGAAAATAATACAACGACCCGACATGTTTTTTCCACGTTGGCGGCAAAACTCTTGGTTTAGTTGTTTTTATTATTTGGTAAAATTTTCATGACTGTGGATTCAATATCCTTTAGTCGTAATATTAAACAGTTTACATAGTCTTAATAACATCAATCAAGTCATAGTCACAGTCAGAGTCAAGCTAAGTAAGTCGCGGTCAAGTCAAAATCATGCCCTTGTAAAGTGGTGAAGACTTTACAAGAGGCTCCTATGTAGTTTTGGAAACAACACGAAAAGATACGTTTCACCTCGTTATATCACTTGCCTACACTCGAGCACGTTTACGAGCACTTAATGAATAATAATTCACAATTTATTACACATTAACACTCGAAAATACACAAGTTTAGGAAAATAATCCAACGAGCCGACATGTTTTTTCCACAATTGCGCCAAAATTTATATTGGTTTAGTTTTTTTATAAAAATTTATATGACCGTGGATTCAATGTTCTTTAGTCGTAATCTTAAACAGATTACATAGTCTTAATAGCGTCAAACAAGTCATAGTCACAGTCAGAGTCAAGCTAAGTAAGTCACGGTCAAGTCAAACTCATGCCCCTGTAAAGTGGTGGAGACTATACATTGGTTTAGTATCGTGTTGCCATAATTAAAAAATGTAGCTATTTTTAGCGATGTTGCCCGAGCTAAAATCCGCTAATCATCTCCAAAACACGGTAATCCCGTAGGTGCGATAAATCACGTGTATAATATAAGAGTCCCGCGGGTCCGCTCGCGACTGTCAACCCTCGTAATAGGGTCTTTCGGTAACGAGCTGCGATGTACGCGTTATTGTAATAGGTAGGTATAGTTTTGTGTAATGATACCGACTCCTAAGCTCATAATTTAATAGATCATGTTCCAATCTAGTATGCTAGTCTTTGATATTATATCTAGAGATGGCGAACCTTACTTTACAATTGCAGTGTATATAGCGACACTTAAGGGACTGCGCATTTTATGGCGTTATTGAAAGTTGTCGTTAAATTCACAATATTATTTTACTATTAGAATATGTATTTACTTTACTTTCATCATCATCATCAGCCAGAAGATGTCCACTGCTGAACATAGGCCTTCCCCTTTAACCTCCTCACTGAATGACAGCCTGCCTTTTGCATCCACTGGATGCCCATGACTCTCACAATGTTGGTCCATCTAGTGGGAGGCCTACCTACGCTGCGTCTTCCGGTTCGTGGTCTCCACTCAAGAACCTTTCTTCCCCATCGGTTATCGGTTCTCCGAGCGATGTGGCCTGCCCATTGCCACTTCAACTTGCAAATTTTAACAGCTATGTCGGTGACTCTGGTTCTTCGGCGAATATCTACGTTCCGAATTCTATCGCGGAAAGAAACTCCGAGCATAGCTCTCTACAACGCCCGCTGTGTGACTCTGAGTTTTTCCAAAAGGCCAACAGTTAAGGACCACGTCTTACTTTACTTTACTAGAGTATAAAATCTATAAACAACGAACATTAATATTGACACAAATAACAACGCTTATTGCGTATAGTCTGCACGATGCACGATCGGTCAAGCTTGTGATTGGAGACTCAAGTGATCAATTCGGGCCTAGTATTTAAAAAATAATAATAATAGGTTTGCCTTTGACCACCATCACGCCTGATGTTAAGCGATGATGCGGTCTACGTTGGAGCACGCTTGCCTAGAAGAAACCGATTCACTCGTGATTTGAAGGCACCCAGATTGTAACCATCGATTGGTCCGCTCGAAAAAGATTATGCTGAAAATGTAGACCTTTGTATTACGGCGAGGTAAAGGATGTGCAGTCAAGAGGTTATATCGTCATTGACGATTGATACCCTGATCAAAAGCCAGGGCCGCTGCTGGACATATCCTTATTTGTCTGATATGAGATTTCAGGATTAATTTTTCGTGACTTGTTTGTAAATTAATGACTAGATATCCATTATTTTACGTCATGGCAACTTGAAAATAACGACAGTCACCTAATTAAATATCATGTTGCAAGTGCAGTCTCCATTTGGGTTGGCACGTGTCTCATTTCGCGGGCAGTGAATCCCATTACACTCCCGCAGGATTAGGGAATCAATGAGGTGATCGGTTGTCGCACCCCTGGTAATGGGGCTGAGGTAAGGATGCCAGTTGATAGTTGTTTTATATCCGAAAAATGAGGAAGATTAATTTTAAAAAAAAAGTTTAGGTAAAAGTTTTTTTTTTAATAATTCAACCTTTATTTATTTTCGTTATGTATGCATATCGATTGCGCCGGCATCTGTAAACCAATTTGCGTGTTTCTTTTTTATCGTGTAGGAGAAATTCTCGAGGTGGTCCCACACAAATTTCATTAATTGTGGCTTATATATATTTTTTTAACCAGCTCGAATAATATGGATAATTTAACTCGAGCGCCTACGAATTTCGCGATGGCAATTAATTATAACTACACTACTTTTGTTCAGGCGCTTTGTTGGAGTCAAAACAAATTGACAATGACATTAGCTTGAGTGATGTTATCTCAAGCTAATGTCATTTTCATACAATTTCATCTTTGCGCAGGCGTTAACGGTAACAGAAAATGGGTCTTGTCCATAGATTCAGTATAGATCTTGTCTAACCCACCTAGTCTGTGTTTTATTTCTTTGAACAAGATCGAAAATGAGAAAAGACGGAGTAACTATTACAAGGCAGTAGGTTCAGTAGGTACGTACGCTTTATTATTATTATTTTTAACTCGTACATCGTGCTTGGTCAAAATTTAAGCGTTTTATTCACTGTTATCGATAAATCAGATGCTCTTTTTCAAGTGGCAATGGCAAAAAGGGTAAAAACAAATTTATTGAAATTTGGACAGGATGACGTCTGTCAGGTCAGATAGGAGAAAATAAACTTGTCACCATAACACGCACATCAGACAAGCGTTCTAATACATTAATCCAAACTATTGTGATGCTAATCACCATTCGCTGGTCTGTTTTTTAATCACACGCCTCAGCGCGGATTTAATAATGGCGAAAATTACTTGGGGTGATATCACCGATTGTGTAGAACGATTTCAATGTATAATCAACTAGCTGCGCCCCGCGGTTTCACCCGCGTAGTGATGAAAAATGGTGATGGTGATGAAGATTAAAAGTAGCCTATGTCACTCTCCGACCCTTGAACTATACCCATGCAAAAAATCAGTTCGATCCGTTGCTCTGTTGCTGCGTGAAAGAGGAACAAACAAACCAACAAACAAACACACTTTCGCATTTATAATATTAGTATGATTTTGCAATAGATTACCGTTGAAAATATTATGAAAGAGTTTTTTGATCTGTCCTGCGTTGGAATTCCACTAGATATTGTAAAGCTGGAAATCCCACACTGTCCAGCTTTACCAACTTTACACTCTTTACTTCCGTTGACCTGCAAGGTGTGAAATGTCCGGCTTCGGTCGGTTTTCCCCCCGATCTTAAATATGTATATGAAGCGTTTTCAAAATGGGTGTCTACAATCACCTCTCTGGACAGACAAAGCATCGATAGAACTGATGGTGATGCAGGTGTCCGTAAGCGGCGGTTACTTCTTAACATCAAGCGGACTATAAGCCGGACTCTTTTTATTTATTTATTTTTTGCATACCATCAGGTAAGTCACCGTCACCTATGGAAATTTGTAACACCAGAGGCATCACAAATACGTTGCCACAAAATACCGAGATATTGGGCCTTTGGGTCCAGGGCGCTTACCTTATTTTCAAGAATCTTTCAGAGCGCCTGGTTAGCGACGCGGTTTTTTTCTTCTAAAAATTAATTATGTTTAGTTAATAAAGGCACTTGCCACCAAAAAAAAAAACTAAATACTTAAGACCAAACCTAACTTCATTGCCCTCTTAGAGCCAAGGCTCCTAAGATTATGGAAATACTAAAAGACTTCTGCTGGAGAGTTGTCCCCGTCGGTGCGTCTAACAAAACAAATCGGCGGGGCAATTTTCTCATACGGCTTTAACGCCGCTTTTACTGCGCTAGGCGGAGTACAGCCGCAGGGTAAACTGGTTTGCTTCCAATTGAAATCACAGTAACTTTAGATTATGTATCTATTTATGCAAAAACTAAATACTGGGGCATGACCCGTGCGCCCACCAGCCCAATCCACCAGTGCATGGGATTAGGGGAAATCCAATAAGACCCGTACACCCACTAGTGGGGAAGGGAATCTGTCAAGTCCCGTACTAGTGGGATGAGACCGATACCGTCACCGACACTCACTTGACTGACTAACACGAAATTGCGAAAACTGCTTTACCTACGAAGCTGAAACTTCGCAGGTAAAGAAGTAGTGTTAACTAGGAAAAGATTATCATTCTACCTTATACTGTGCTTTCGTCTGGCATTGCTGTGAGATATATGTACGTACCAATGCCGGAGAGAAGGTTTTAGAAATTTAGAATTATTTTGACCTTTAATTGTAATGGCGAATAGCAATGATGTGGTAGGAATGGTAGTCAAAGAGGAACACTAAATTATACATGTGAATTTCAATTTAAAAATAGCAACACCATTCCAAACTGCGTAAGATTACGGATATATTATTTAATTTAACTACAACAACTAAAACACATCGGTTAGTCAACGAATTTAGGAATACCTAGTGATTTATGTATGGTTTTAAGTACATAACAATTACACATGACGTCATGTCATAGATAGCAGAGGGTGACAAGGGAGTGAGAGAGAAACCGAAACTAGGAATCTACTAATTACTGCTGTGACTTACTGCCACAACTTCAAGGACGTTGTAAACCATAAAGGGAAGTATACAACGTCCTTGCATAACTTAAATAAATAAAAATATTACACAGGATAAGAAGTCAGTTGACAAACCACACATTGCTTGCAGCTAGAACTTTTCCACAGCACTTTCACTCAAGAAAGTAGGTGCATAATTTTCCAGTACTAGATACATAATAAAGTTATATGATTATTTACGGGATATTTATCGTGGTAAGGTTGTGGAATGAGCTCCCGATATTAGTATTATCCCGATTTTATTATTATTTAGTGAACAACCGTGATAGTTTAAAACAGTGTTTTAGATACATAATATTGTACTGCTACTGTACTCCCTTATTTTCTGAAACGAAATTTCGCTCGGAAGGCAGTTTTCACTGCGGCCTTGCCTCGCCATCTCTACGATTCTTTTTAAAAGCTTAAAGCTCGCCGAGGCCGCCTAAATATGCAGCTTTTAAATGAAGTCTTAGATGCGACGCGTTTCCATTGAACTCCGAGATCCGTACTATAATAAGTTTCAATTGGCTATTGTGTATTCACTGAGCTGGCGTTTATCTAGCTCAACGTAAAGTCAATTTTAAAGTTGTCGTAAGCAGCGTCATGAGTTTCAGAAATAGAAACTAATTAAAATTTAAAAAAGAATTGACTAATTGGCTTCTTAACCATTGTTTTTATAGTGTTAAGGAATTTACGGAATTTAATTCTAATATTATTCGTTTCTAAAATACCTATTTAAATTCTTTAGTATAAAAATGAGCATTTGCACGTCTGCTTGCAGACTGAGTACAAAGTGACATAAATATAATATTAAGACCTTTTAATGTAATGTATTCTAGCAAATAAATGATTTGATTTGAAAAACTGTCGTAGCGGTGCTGCTTCAAAATACGGTATCGTCCACATGTCTAGTTCCCACAATGACCACTTCCCATAATGATCACTTCCCAAAATGAACACTTCCCCATACATAATGATGACTATCAATTTTTGAGCGTTTACAAAAAACGTTGAATGTCTCGATATTTTATTTTATTTTATACATTCCTAGTACGGCTAGCGTATAAAAAAACGCTAAACGCTGATTCTTTCAGCCATATTACATTCCGGCTATATTCGCCAAATTCTACATTTTAGCTGCGACATAAATGTCATTTAGCGTGGTAATACTGCCAGCAAGCTGGTGCGCTGGTAGAAAGCTTAAGTAGCTTGGTGCGTTGTGTTTATGGATTTTGACTTCGAGCATATGATAGTAGACCAAGCGAAGCGAACGTCTCAAAATCGTAACAGATCGACGTTCGTATGTATAATTATGAGTTTATATAATTATATTTGTTCGACTACAAAAATAATGCCGTTAATCTGAAATTTTTATTTTTTATCAGTATTTTTTTTATTAGTTTTTTGTATCTAGTAAAAAAAATATAGGTTTGCCACCGAATATAGTCTACGATGGAGCACGTTTGCTTAGAAGAAACCGATTCACTCGCGACTGAAGACACCCAGATTGTAACTATCGGGGAACACCCATTCAGGCAGTGCATTCCACACCACAGTCTAGCAGTTCGCACAATAAAAGTGTAATAAAAAAATCGTGGAAACGTTTCTAATCCGTACGGCCAAAGTTTGGAACAACCTGCCAGCTTCCTTGTTTCCTGAGAGATATAACCTGGACCTTTTCAAGGCCAGAGTGAATAGGTATCTTCTAAGTCTGCGTGCTTCATCTTCGACCACATCGTCACTTACCAACAGGCGAGTTGGTGGTCAAACGCGGACTTATCAGCGTTAAAAAAAAAAAACAAAAAAAAACAAAGCGCTTCGTATGGGTTTTATTTAAATACAAATTATTTATTATTAAATTCTAATATGAGCAAAATCAGTCCAGGGGTTAGACACACAGTTCGGTGTTAACGACTTTTTAAACCAATACGGTAGCATTGCAGTTTCCCGTATCGTCCCTAGCATTATAATGTAGCTGCACTCCGGCTCAATCCGCCGGCAATTTATTAAAGAACTGAATACTGAATTACCGGCGATCCATGACGTTTAGTGCCGATCCATTCCCAAGGATCACGGGTAAATGCCGCGGATTCAGAAAAGTTATTTGAATGGCGATGGAATTAACTGAAGCGGTTCAGACCCACCCTGTCTGGAGTAGGCTCTTTCCGGTCGACAGGATTTTTAATCTACACAAAAATTAAATAAGACTCCTTGAAGAGTTTTTGGCGCCAACGCTGAAAAAACATGTCGACTTGTGCTATTATTTTCCTAAACTTGTGTATTTTCGAGTGTTAATGTGTATTAAATGCTGAATTATTATTCATTAAGTGCTCGAGTGGGCAAGTGATATAATGAGGTGAAACGTGTCTTTCTTTTCGTGTTGTTTCCACAACTCCATAAGAGCCTCTTGTAAAGTTTCCACCACTTTACAGGGGCATGAGTTTGACTTGACCGTGACTTACTTAGCTTGACTCTGACTACGACTTGTTTGACGCTATTAAGACTATGTAAACCATAGATTCGTACTATACTGAATATATGATGTAAACTGATTAAGATTACGACTAAGGGACATTGAATCCACGGTCATGAAAATTTTAACAAAAAAAAAACACTCCTTCAAGTAGGTGTAAAATGCGCTGCCGAATGGGTGTTCCCAGATAGTTACAATCTAGGTGTATTGAAATACAATACAATAACTAATTCTTTATTAAAATAACAACACAAGGATAACATAAACATTACAATAAAACTATTATCTAGGCTTTAAACAGGCGGCCTTATCGCTTAAAGTGATCTCTTCCAGGCAACCGTGAATAACGATCACGAGTCACAAATCACGAGTGAATCAGTTTCTTCTAGGCAAGCCTGCTCCATCGTAGACCGCATCATCGCGCGAGTTTGCAGTCAAACGCAAGCCTATTACTAAAACATTCCCTATACCACGGTAAAATACCAGACTAAAGTAAAGTCAGCATGTATAGCAGAGCAGTCGTATTTTTTGTATTTGCTTAATATATCATAAGTATGTCTTAATTTTGTTGATTTTGAGAGACGATTATAATTAAGATCTCAGAAGAAATATATAACCAACGATTCGTTTCCGATTAAAGTAGTTGTTTTAAATATGATGGTTTCCTCAATTTAGGTCCACAAACTAATAGGGACTCCTTCCCCGGACTTGCCCTATGTATTAGAAAAAGAATAGAGTGATGATGTGTTTGTCTACAAGAAACTGATTTACTCGAGATTTGAAAACACTAACCCCCTTATTAATAAACGTGGAGTAGTCTTGGAATAGTTACGCAGTGTTTTGTCTATTTCTCTCTTTCAAAATTTGAACTCGATCGAAAAAGACAAAAGACGGAGTAATTGTTCCAAGGCTACTCCATGTTTATTAATAGGGGTACCAGATTATAACTGTCTTGAAGTAAAACTCAGTACCAACCCCCACTCAAAATTCAGCTTTGAGAGACTGTTATTGAAGTATATTTTCGTCTAAAATGTCTAGAAGTAGCATGTAAGAAGCGAGTAGTAAATAAAGTGTAGTTTTCTAGTCGTTTATTGAAAGGATTGGATGCTGAGATGGGATGGACACAGCTGCACTGAGCTGGGGATCGATCTGCCTTCTTTGTGTTCATGATAGGTTAGATTAAAGTACCCACGTGATTATACTTTGACTAGTTTTTTCAGGAATATTTAACCAGTTCCAAGCTATACACATGTAATAGCAAAGTAGTCTCGCTGAAGGAAACTGTCACACGCGAAACTAAGACGGAGCTTTTTTAAATTAACTCTTACAAATAAACCGACATACGATACTAGGCTGATTGGGCATAATAAGATGCATGTCATTACAGGCAATTTGAGCAATGGCGGCCGAGAGGTAGCATGTGTGCTTTACAATCTGACGGCACCCAGTTCGATCCTCGGCCCTGCACTAATGACTTATTTGGTACTAAGTAAATTATGTACAGTTTCGATGCCATCGCTCAGAAGCGGTGAAGGAAAACATCGTGGAGAAAATTGAATGTCCAAGAACCACAAAAAGTTAAATAAACTGAGATTTACTAACATGCACTAGGCCAGCCCATAGAATCCGGAACGTGGATATTCGCCAAAGAACCAGAGTCACCGACATAGCTTTTAAAATTTGTTAAAAGTTGAAGTGGCAATGGGCAGACCACATCGCTCGAAGAACTGATAGCCGATGGGCAAGAAAGGTTCTTGAGTGGAGACCACGAACCGGAAGACGCAGCGTAGATAGGCCTCCCACTAAATAGACCGACGACATTGTGAGAGTCACCAGGCATCCAGGAGATGCATATGGCAGGCTTTCGTTCAGAGGGGGAGGCCTATGTTCAGCAGTGGACGTCTTATGGCTGATGATGATAACTGGACCAGCGTGGTGGATTAGGACATATATTCTCTCTGAGAGAAGCCCTGTGTCCCAGCGGAAAATTGGTAGGCTGAATTATTTCATTAGAAACAAGCAATTTACAAAGATATTGTAGGCTGACTCATAAGTCATAAGTCATAAGTAAATTTATTAATAAAATGGCAATTTACACGTCAGTACAGTTTTAACTTAAGAAAGAATATAACAAATAATAAAATAATAATTAATTGATTGAAATACAAACATATTAATTAATTAGATTACAAAAATAAGGAATGAAAAAAAATATAAAAAAATAACAATAATAATGAAAATCTCAAACAATTCTTAAAATATATAGGTAGTACATTCATATCACAAGTTTATAAAATTCGTCAAATTTGTAAAAGGACTGCTCGATGAGCCATTCATTCATTATGATAATTATTTTGTATTTTTTAAGAATGTGTAATATGTTCACTGTTGGCGTATCTCTATCAATAAATAAATAAATAAATAAATTATGCGAAGTCGGTATAATTATTGTCTAGCAAATTTAGCTCGTATCCAGGGCGCGAATAAGTCACTGTTAGGCACGGTGTATGCGACATTGCCAACTGATTTTCAACGCGGCAATGAAGGCATCGCTTCATTAACAATTTTCACACCTGAGTTATATTATTTCTGCAGTATGCATCGAGAAAATCGTCATAATATATCGCGAAAATGTTTTGTAATACTACTGTATATAGTTTATTACTTTATTTATTTATACTTTATTGTATATACTAATACTACTTTTAATACTAACATAACGTGTTGCATATAACTTTAGTGAACAACAGTGATAGTTTAAAACAGTGTTTTGTACTACATAGCTGACCCGACAGACGTTGTCCTGTGAACTGTCAAACGCGCGAAATTAAAATAATCTTTAAGTTTTCGGAAATTTTCTAATTTTCTGCGTAATTATCTTATATTATCTTCCCATAAGAACATTCTTCAAAGTAGGCATTAGAAAACTTGAAAAAAAAAGATGAATGAAATCGGTAAAGTCTTGCTCAATTTATGGCGTGACCAAGGTAAATAGGGATTAATTTATATCATTCAGACTGGGACATTTTCGTAAAAATTCAAAATTCTATACGATATATACCTTTAAAATTCACTAAGTGCCTCTTTCATCATCTCAGAGTAAAGTGTTGATTAGCTACTTTCCGAGTAGTGCTAATCGGCGAGTAAAAGTCCCGAGTAACTTTTGTCAATTTCACAAATGAAAACATAGCTCCGAGTAACTACGTGCTGGTTAGCCGAATGAATGTATGAAAAAGTTCAACGTTCGTTCTAATTTAGTTGTCACTACTGTCACAAATGTCAATAGTCAACAAGATTTTTTGATGTTTGACAAGTTTGACGGACGGCTGACGTGCTGTGAGACGAAAGAAACTGAATCGTGTGATTTAATTTTGTTTTGTGAGTTGTTTTATAAGAAAATATGCATAAAATTAACATGGATAAGGTAAAAAGGGAGAGAAGTGTTTGGAAGAAAGAGATATTTTGGTGACCCTGGTGCTAAAGTACAAAGACATTAGAAAATAAGCAAAGTGATGCCTCGACGTGGAAAATAAAAGAATGTACGTGGGATAACATTGAAAAAGAATTTAACGCTCGGTCAGTCAAAAAAGTCTTGTTCATCAAGATCGATAAAATAATTAACACGAACTTTAAAACTCTTCGTGGTGAAAGACGTTCTAATTCTTCTACGTGGTCTTCAATTAATTTAAACAAATCCATTTTTGACAAATACTTGGCAAATTACTTACTAAAACAATACACGTCACAAGTTTATGATGCTTTACTCGCCGGTTAACCCCTCTATTGGGCAGATGAAGTAACAAGTAAGTTACATGCCAGTTTATGTGACGAGTAGCGCTACTCGGACATTATGAAACTAATAATACCGATAATTGCCACTTTAAGCGCCGAGTAGCTTACTTGTATCTTTACTTTGAGATGATGAAAGAGGCCCTTACTCTTGTAAGTGTTGAGTTGAACTGTCCACAAATGCTTCTTTTTGTCTGAAATTGTGGCTTGTGTTTTATAAGTAAAAGCTTCTTTTGCCTTTTTTAATTCATTATTATTTGGCGGCAAGTCCTTGATTATCTAAACCTAGATTTAAAAAAAAAGGTTAACTTTTTAAAGATGTGTAAAATTAGACCCTCCCTGCGATAACTTCTAGTAATATGCCTTTTATTTTATTAGACTTTAGACCATTTATAAAAAAGACATCAACGCACTGCACAATTTTCACGCTTTATTGCACAAAAGAATTCAACGAGCGCAGGTCCAAAAATGCATGTATAGAAACTGCACACTAGAATCAAAAATGATATGGGTAAAGATAGAGAAAATCAAAAGAGAGAGTTAAAGTAGCAGTGGGCAGGGCACATATCACGCAGAACAGATGGCCGATGGGGCCGAAAGATTCTGGAATGGAGACCACGGACCAGAAAGCGCAGCGTAGGACGTCCACCCAGAAGATGGACAGACGATCTAAAAGAGACCGCATGGAAACGCTGGATGCAGGCCGCTTCCAACCGGCCCTTTTGGAGATCGATGGGGGAGGCCTATGTCCAGCAGTGGACGTCCTACGGCTGAAATGATGATGATGATGATGATGAGAACAACTCTGAAATCGCGAAAAAGTTGTTCATAATGATGAGTACATACATAATATTAATTTATAATATTTTACTAAATTTAATTTTGTTATACCCAGTATTACCACACCTTTTTGTTACACGTTGTATAAGCATGAAAACTGCCAACTTTAATATCGTCCGTGAACGGATCCCTACTACACTAAATGTCAAGTGTAATTAGGTGCGAGCCACCGTTTTAGCCGCCACGCCGGAGCCCTGCGCACCTTTGATCGCGTCAAGGTACGGTGGAAGTATAATGTTCATGTCTTAGGGCTATTTATAGCGGAGACGGAAAGACCAGTAACAGAATGGGATTATTTCTTTGATTTTTTTGTAATATTTTTATCAAAACTGTTGAATAGCGATTTCTCTATATCTCTATTAGTCTTACGGCCTTGATTTTTTTTGTCTAATCTAATTTTTGTTAGCTGCTTTAATCGCTTAGCGATTGTGCCAGCCCCGTTTTTCAAAGCAATTTACTCATTCAAAAGGGACCAGAGTCCCTACGCTGATCTAATACGAACGAGAGCATGGCATAAAAGGCCCGCGCCGCATCACACGTGGGTGCCGCCACGATACCTTGAAACATGCCAACATCTCGAGGGTTTACGCCTTACTCGTGCAACATATATTCTCTCATAGACTCGCTCCATCCACAGTCGACCAGAAGGTGGGAAACATCATCTAGCGCAAAGTGAGCTGGTGGAATAGCGCAGTTCGAGAAATCACGCGAGCGTGAACCTTATCGCGTCGAGATACAGTTTGCGGTAGCAAATTTTTTCATCACTTAAACAGAATCACTTAAATCAGGTAAAGAACAAGGCCTCTGGCCCTTTTGGTCCACAACATCGCAAAGGTTGCACATTCTTGCTCTAAATTATCATAAAATAAATAGATTTTCACCAAAACTACTTTCGCAGTCGTCAAGAATAATAATGATACTAGTTTGCGACAACCATTAAAGATTAACAGCTGTCCCAAACATTTTATAACAACGTTCATTTTTTAAAAGAACAAAGCAAGATCAACTCTCGAAAAACAAAAGCACTTACTATAATATTGCCAGATAAAAGAATCATAATTAATTTTAAAATAAACCTTTTAGCATTAAGTGCTCGCGTTCACACGACAATGTGAAATGAAATATTTTAT
The DNA here is from genome assembly GCA_914767915.1 of Agriopis aurantiaria. Classification (NCBI taxonomy): domain Eukaryota; kingdom Metazoa; phylum Arthropoda; class Insecta; order Lepidoptera; family Geometridae; genus Agriopis; species Agriopis aurantiaria. The sequence goes on from OU612004.1 coordinate 7,932,583, forward strand.
GAAGCGATTTCGCTAAAAAACATCATAATGCGTACAGTAAAATATTCTCAGATATTTGTGTATTACAAATGACCTGTAATAATTTAGAAAATAGTGTTGTAAAGTGGCAAGTTCTTTTTTAAACAGCGGGATCATTTATCGTTTTTTAATGCACTGGATGACAAGGAGGGACGGCAGAAGCCAGAGTCTCGCGTCATAACAACTCGAGCGAACGCTTTTATCTTTTTCTTAGCTGTCACTCAAGGAATAACTATCGGTGTTGGCGCCAACTTATTTCCTACTGTAACAACATGTTTATGTTGAATTTTATGGGTTTAGTTTTGCACAAGTAAAGCTCAAGTCACATTGCGGTGATGCTGAATGGTATATGTCATCATTCTATAACATTGAAATTATCTTCATCATTAGCCAGAAGACGTCCACTGCTGAACATGGGCCTCCTCCTTAGAACTCCACACCGAACGACAGCCTGCCATCTGTATTCACTGGATGCAGCGACTCTTCTCACGATGTCTACTCAAATTAATTCAATATTTCGGATTGGGTGTTCTTTGCTATATAATGATTGAAAGTATTCGGAAAACAAGTCGCTTATATTCTGCCCACCCTGCACATTTCTAATGACAATAAAGTTTAAAAGCTATAAAAAAAAAAAAAAAAAAACGCTCGTCGGGTTTTTTATTTGTTTCATACTGACGTCACGTGTTTTGTTTGTCATTAAAACTCCGCAGAGAAATTCTACTTTAGGTTCATAATAAACAAAAATCAAAAACAACAAACAAACAAAAAAAAAAATTGTTGTGTTCAAATAACATGAAGTTTTTTTTAAAATAACGTATAAATAAAAAATTTAATGCGAATCATATATTATTGCAAACTGTTCACTCGAAAAAAAAACGTGTATCAAACCTCTGTCATTTAAAAAACGTATTCTATGATAACCCACGTAAAGGGGAGCAGTTTATTTTATTTTCTCTATACTTTTTTACCTCATCAGAAGTGTCAGGCCGCCTGATGGTAAGCGATTAACGTCCGTCACCTATGTATACCGGTAAGGACTGTACTTCTACGGGAGCTAGTCGCCTTCTCTCTTTCAAAAAAACCCTATTATTTATGATTACGTCACTTACCCAGTGACTATCCTTCAATGGGAAATCTATATTGATACCAAACCTCGTTAATTATCAAAATTGGTTAAATTGTTATGAATTCGTTAAACCCAAAAACCTTCCTTTTTTTTCCTTAGCATCGTCTGGTAAAAACAGGGTCCGCCCAAGACCAAAAAGAGGTATGTCCTCTTCTTCTAACGTCCTCTGTAACTTCTGTCCTCCTAATGACAATAATCCTAATTCGCAATCAAAAAAAAAACGTTATTTTGCGATCTACAAATATGACATTGGTCATCGATCGGTATTATCCTAAGAAAATGGACGAGCATAGAATCCGTCGCGTGATTTACAAAGCGTAGCAGACCGTCTGTCAAATAGTATGTAGCCTTTGGAGCCTTTTACAGGTCCCTGTATAGTACATTAAAACAGTGTACCACCCTGCTATTTGCCGTCCTGTCAAATATATATATATAAACGTAAATAATGTAACGTCATGTTTAATTCGTTTATGCTAAATTAGCACTACTTCTAAGCTACTAATCCTTATTCTGTGGTAGGTATTAACGAATCTAAACGTCATATTTGACAATATTCAGCGACAAAAACACTTTTACCGATGTTAAATGTCAAAATTGTCTATAGATATTACCAGAAGTACTTGCACTGGAAAATATTCCATCATATCCTCGTTGAACGATTTTTATTGTCTATGGTGCAAAGATTACCTGACTACATTTTTATTTCAATTATAACCTTCATGAACATGAACTATTTAAAACATAACATGTTCTAACATTTCTGTCATCAAACACATCAACTCACAGAAGTGGACGCTACCCAGATCAGAAGCATCTCAAAATCAGCTGTCAGTGTCGACATAGCGTTACAACTCCGCGACACAAAAATATACAGCCCGACCAGTATAAATGTAGAATTGGCCAAATGATGGAACTAAACATTTTCCACGGAGTTATTTAACTTCTTTTTTCAGAAAACACGACAGTGGCTCTCTCATTCAACTTTTCAAATAAATTGGTCGCTCTAGTAACGAGCAACGTATAACTATAACGTAGTGTATATACGTCATAATTCATACCATTTGTCACTTTTAATTGCCACTCGGTGGTTGTCGAAAACGTCTGAAGAAAGGCGGTATATTTAGTTTATTGGGAAATAAAAGGCGGCTAGTGAGGTGACATAGATGTTATCGATACTTTTTCAACACTTGCCTCAGTATTTGCTATATGATAAATTTGGATCGGGGCGTCTAGCCTATTATTTATTGAAGTCTTTATGTCTTGGGTAGCTCTGATTACATTATATTTCTGTTATCTTGTTGATTTTTGGGGAATGATATTTTTTTCAAGGAATTAACGATCATCATCATAGTCAGCCTTTTAACAGTCCACTGCTGGACTTCTAGCCTACCCCCGAAAGGGTGATTGGGCCATATCCACCACGCTAATTAACGATACTTAAATTCTATTCTGCCTAAGGATTTTTAATGTTACGTTTACGTAGGATCAAAGAGAGATAATAAGGATCATATAATTGTCATCTATACACAATTAAAATCGATTATCACTCACTCATTCATTCACTCATTGACTCATCACGAAATCTCGAAAACAACTTGACCTACGAAACTGAAATTTGGCCTGTAGATTTTTACGAGGTGTAGAGATCCGCTAAGAAAGGATTTTAAGGCAAATGGATGTTGAAAGTCTACACGTACGAAGCCGCGGGCAACAGGTTGCACCTAAATACAGTCATTAGTCATATTAGTTGCAATAAACACAAATACATTTTGTCTCGATTAAATATATCGATATCGACAACTATTTCACCATTAAAGCTCAACACTCATCTCCCATTCGTAGCCAAAATTGAGACATTACAAGTAGCTCTTCCCTCGATATTATGTTCAAAGGACTCATTCGTTTGTCAATAAGGCTTTGATGTAAATATTAGACGTGTAAACGACTGGCCTTTAACAAGGATATCGTCCTATTCCGGCCGTTTAGAAGTGTTATCGATATTTTAATTGATCCGAAAATTGATTCGCGTTGGATGAAAGCGAGTTAAGCGACCGCGTTTCCTCTGCTATTAAAGTTTTGCTTTACCAATCTACTTATTTTATAAATAAGATCACACTATAGGGATTTCAGGAAAGGGTATGCTGAGCCGAAAGCGGTTCGTTATACTCATCTTTATGAAGCTTTTATTATCATGAAATTGCAAAAAAAGTTGCTGTTCCATAGAAAACGGTTATTCACACTCAACTAAAATGTATTTTAAGTATTTTATCAATAGACAAATTTGACATTTAGCATCGATAAAATTGTTCTCATCGCTGAAATTTGTTATCTAATTTGAACTAAAATAAATATTTATTTTAACTCACAATTATAACATAAGAAAGCCTTAAACATTAGCTAATTACTAACTAATATATAATTTGTTTAGTAATGATATAAATAGGATACATTTTTCCCGAAAAATGCGCGGCTTAGCCAGCACGAAATTACTGTAGGATCGATAAACGAACGAAACGAACTTACCTAAAGTGAAGTTCGATCTTAATTATCTTTTTAGGGTTCCGTACCTCAAAAGGAAAAAACGGAACCCTTATAGGATCACTTCGTTGTCCGTCTGTCTGTCTGTCTGTCTGTCCGTCTGTCAAGACCCTTTTTCTCAAGAACGCGTAAAGGTAGCAAGTTGAAATTTATACAAAATACTTGGGTCTACGGTTTCTTTCGGCGGTAAAAAAATAAAAGTTGTAAGTCAACGCAATCAAAAGATATGAACGTTTATGTCGCATATTTTGCGATTTCACAGGGGAACCAAAACCTATAGGGTACTTCCCGTTGACCTAGAATCATGAAATTTGGCAAAAAGCAAGGTCTCATAGCACATATATAGGAATAAATCCGAAAGTTATAAATATGAAGGTATATCATTTAAAAATTATTATTTTGCTATTACAAACTTACATTTTGTAGTTGGAATGTATGGAAGAACCTTATTGTCAACTACAAACTTAAGTTTGTCTTTCAATATTTTAACTTCAGTTAGTTTTTTTTTTTGGTCTCGCGCTCTTAGGTTTCCTTTATGTCGTATATTTTGCGATTTCACAGGGGAATCAAAACCTATAGGGTACTTCCCGATGACCTAGAATCATGAAATTTGGCAAGAGGCAAGGTCTCATAGTACATATATAGGAATAAATCCGAAAGTTATAAATTTGAAGGTATTTAAAAATAATTATTTTGCTATTACAAACTTACATTTTGTAGTTGGGATGTATGGAAGAACCTTATTGTCAACTACAAACTTCAAAGTTGTCTTCCCAGAGACTGTGGGATCGGCCGATCTGCGAACTAGCATGGAAATCGCTACTAGATACGTGTCCTAGTATTGCAGATCGCGCTCGTATTCTTGCTGTCTCTGTTTGGGAATCGGGACTTTGGTTGCAAGCCATGCCCTCTTTTAACACAGGTAGCCTTTTAGATCCAACCGCATTTCGTCTAGCTGTCAGCTTACGCTTGGGTGCAAGGTGCTGTGAGGCCCATCGCTGTCAGTGTGGTACTGCTGTTGACCAGCTCGGTCACCATGGTCTCTCTTGCTCGAGAAGCGCAATGGTCGTATTGGCCGACACGCTAGCCTGAACGACATCATACGCAGGGCACTTTCCACCGCCAATGTCGCAGCTGTGCTCAAACCGAGTGGTCTTGCGCGTGACGATGGAAAGAGGCCTGACGGTATGACACTTGTGCCCTGGAGGTTGGGGCAGCTCCTTGTATGGGACGCAACTTGTGTCGATACTTTGGCGCCGTCACATCTTCCTGAGACACAGGGTAGGGCTGGCGCGGCTGCTAATTCGGCAGAGCAGCACAAGCGTCGCAAATATGCTAACCTCGGCAGTGGTTACATATTTGAGGCGTTTGGGGTCGAGACATTGGGCCCTTGGGGACCGGGAGCTCACCTCATTTTCAAAAATCTTTCAGAGCGCCTGGTTAATGCGACGCGTGACCAAAATGCTGGCGTGTTTCTGGCTCAACGCATTAGCATTGCCATTCAACGTGGTAATGCCGCCAGCATGTTGGGTACGCTGCCAACTGGTAGTGGGCTTGAGCATTTGGATTGTCTTTAGACCTTCAACGGTCTATGGGCAGTCTAACTGTATTTGTAGTGTTAGTTTTAGCTTGTATTTTGTTTAGTTATTAAAGGCACTAGCCCAGTAAAAAAAAACTACAAACTTAAGTTGGTCTTTCAATATTTTAACTTCAGTTAGTTTTTTTTTTTGGTCTCGCGCTCTGAGGGTTCCGTCTAACGGAACCCTCAGAGCACGAGTCCTACTCGTACTTGTCCGGTTTTTTTTTATTATCAACTAGCAACGCACCCCGGCTTCGCACGGGTGTAAGTCTTATTTTTTTACACCTTGGGTTACATTATTGGAGTTTTAGTAAGGATCTCTATAATATAACCTATGTCACCTGGTGATAGTGTAGCTTTCCAACAGTGAAATAATTATTCAAATCGGTTCTGTATTTCCGGAGCCTATTCAACAACAAACAAATAATCAAATCTTTCCTCTTTATAATGTTAGTATAGATAGGCTTGCGCTTGGCCGCCAACTGTCTTCGTCGAAGAGATTTCCTATATCTTTTTTCTACATAGTAAAATATATAGGAAATCTCGTAGACGAAAGCATAATTAATTTTCTCTTGTAAATGATTCACATGGTCTCTTTATTTCTGTTTCACAATTTCAACATTATAATAATTCTGGTTGGAAATGCAGAGTGATCAATAGATTACCATTAGCTATGATAAAAGGCAACACCTACCAGCTTTTAACGAGAACAATCTCCATTGAACCATCAAAGCCCATTATTAAATTTTACAGCCTGAAGCCAAATGGAAATGTGAATATAATGGGTCGCATCTCCACTAATAATAGTGTCGTTTATACCGCTATAAACTAAATATATTCAGCGGCGGCGCGTGACGGCTCTCAGGCGAAACCGTTTGACATACAATTAAAAATGACAGATGAGGGGCCGCCATCTTGGAAGCGGTATCAAACGCCGCGCGCCGCCGGGCATAGATTCAATAATAGTTAGTACAGACATATAGTACGGTGGCTTCAGTTTAGCGAAACTGCACAGCTGTAGTTGTTGGAAGAGATTTTAGCATCATTGCAATGCAGTGTCTAATATTAACACAGCTTTGGAATATCTAAACTTGAAAAGCATTTGTACCTTTTTTAAACGACTACAAAAAGGAGGGGTTTTCAATTGGCTTGCATTTTTACCGACTTCAATTATGTTTATATTAATTGTTTGTTACCTCATAACTCCGTCATTTGTAAAACCAATTTAAAGGATATATACTTTTAGATTGGTCCTATAGCAATTTGATCAAAATCGGTTGAGTAGTTTGGCTTTTAAATCAAAATAACTGGAGTGTTGCCTATTTTACTAATTTTGTGGAGTTTTATTTATTTATTTAGATAGATAGAAACTCTTTATTGTGTACACCAGAAATGAATATTATAAACAGATAGAAAACACTTACGAGGTAGTGCCACAAGTGGCGACCTTATCGCTAAAAGCGATCTCTTCAAGGCAACCATTTATTGATAATTATCTTTTATTGTGTCATCCTTCAAGTCTTTCATTTTATGGAACTATTTACCTATGTCTACATAAAAGGTATACCCCATGTAATTGGCTTCCTATCGTTTTTTCATTGTATATTTTAGTGTAAAAAGCTGTTGGTTTTCCAATAAATAATAAATTAAATAAATACCCTCAGATCAGACAAACAAAGGAGAAATGCCTAAGTACAATTATCGATCGTGTTTAAATGTGTCCATTTTTCACCAACTTTTTTTCCTATACCGCTAAACCGCTTAACCTAAAAACTACAACATATTACTCATTTTCCACAAACACTTAGAAATCTGCAGCGACACAAATTACTTGTCCACATGCATAAAAAGAGCGGCACGGCCTTCTGCAGGATGAGTTCGACTGCTGGCATCTAACCTGATTTAGACCTTACGGCTAACTCTTGACGCGGGCTCGATCTAGCGTTGAAACAGCGCAATTCGTAAAGTCACGCGAACGTAAACCTTAACGCGACGAGATACGGTTTGCGGTCGTACAACAGTTCCCATCACCTAAATAGAATTGCTTAAAACAGGTAGAATCTGGGTGTCTTCAAGTCGAGAGTGAATCGGTTTCTTCTAGGCAAGCATGCTCCATCGTATACCGTATATCGTCGCTTAACATCAAGTGAGATGGCGGCCAAGCGCAAGCCTATCTACTATAAGAAAAAGGTGGCCGTAAGGCCTCTGTCCCGCACCTGATGCTACTCCACTTTAGCATCCCCTTGTCCTCTCTCCCTTGTTTTTCTGATCTGAAGTTGTCACACATTCCTAAAAAAAGCTGCTGAAAAACGTTCAACACATTCTTAGCTAGTTAATCTTGACGGATGGTTGACGGCTTGACGGTCTGGTGGTGTTTGTGTCAGTCAAGGATGGAGGAATGGCGGCGGAATGCCCTTCAATGAGTTATAATAGTATCTGTGATGTAGGTAGAGTTAATTGGGGAGTGGTACCATTATAACTTGTTGCTGATGTTCTTTTGCGTTTGAAGGATGCGAAGAAATAGTACATCATTTTATTTATATTACACGAGAATTACTTACCTAAGATTAAGCTGGTTACTCCGACTATTAGTTTCAACCGCATTAGGCGGTCTTTTTCAAAGTGAATGCACGCGCGCGGCTGCGTCTCGCTATGCACTACGGGCCGCCGCGCGGCGCGCACGTGATGACAACGGCTGCTGATCGGGAACGGGGGTGGAGGTGCGTGGAGAAAACCACGAATGTGTGAAAACACGTCAGTTTCCATAGTAAAATAGTACATCCCTGCAGCTACAGGCGACATAATCATTTATGGACTAACGTGAAAATGAAACCGAGGTTGAGACGTAGCCGAGGCCAGCATACGTGATTCTATAGATACTCAGTTACCGCCAAGGCTTTAAGGCCGCACTCACTGGCCAGAATTATCAAAATGTTATATTTTATATAGGAATTTAAAAAAAATGCGTTAGTTCTTTTTAGAAAATCATTGCACGTGTTTTAAAGTATTTTTTATGTTGATATTAATTTGGCGGCAGAGATCGATATTTAAACGAGTTGTTTTTCGATATCTTCCGCCATCTCATAAAATAGAAACAGTAAAATTGCAATAATATTCTCAAAATAATAACCTTTTTTTTCTCTCAGAGGTTTTTCTGACCGGCGAACGGAGCGTTTACAGTACTTTTATATAACATGCGTGTGTATTCACGTGAAATTACATAAATAATTTGGGTTATTTTTTCAAGTTTCACTAAGACGTTGCTTAACGAAAAATAAGTACAATCAGGTGGCTAGCGCTATGAGCCAAGGAATAGTCGGAGGCTAACACAGAAAAGAGAAGAAAACAAAAAAATATATTTTCTGTGGTGGCTATGAGCCAAGGAATAGTAGACACCTTAAAGTTAAATTTTGTCGAACTGGGTTCTTTCAAGTCCCCTTGAAATAATTCTCTAATACCATATTGAGATAAAAAAAATCGGCTTGTAGACTCTGCTACGCGTTCGTATGTAGACCCTACTACGAGTACTACGACCTACGAGAGGCTACGAAGCGCTACGAGACTTCGCCCATACTCAAAAATCTTAAGAATTATGTACTATCTACAAAATTAAAATGTTCATTATATGGAGTACATTGGAGATAATCAATAGTACTCCTCAATAGTACTCCACCACAAAAAAGTTATACCTAATGTGTTTTCTCTTGAAATAGGTATCTACTTTATAAAAAGTTTTTGATGAGTTTACTTTTCGGGTATTTTAGCAGAGGTTTAAATAAAACAAGTGTTATTTAACTTGAAACTATTTTATATCAACATCAAGTTCTGCGACTTATACAACCGACATATTTACAGCATTGAGCATCGTACCTACTATAATTATATACATCACTTATTTATACATTTAGATTAGAGATATAATTCAAGGTCATAACTATATTCAAATATGACTCAATGTTCCTAAACAAAAGCAAAAAAATAATTGCAAAACATTAGCCGGGCCACCGTTCACTCCAATAGCTTCACCACAAACTCTCCTGTTTTTTTTGCATAACTCTGTAGTACCAAAACTCGAAAAGTAATTTTACTTTTTTGCTAAGATATTTAAAATCAATGTTTTTTTCCCCCCTCTAATTTGTCATTCTACTAGACTGGGTTACGCAGAAAGGGTGTACTAAGCAAAAGGGTCTCATAGTACCCATTATTCTGAACACCTTTTTCTATGGTTCCACAGAAAATGGTAATTGAAAATTGACAAAATGTATGTAACAGCTGATTTTTTTTTCGCGTTATTAGGATTGGTCCCATAGTAAAAGTTGTTCATAATGATGGGTATAATGGACCCATTTCGGCTTAGTACACCCTTTCCGCGTAACCCAGTATAGTTTCACAGCATCAAGGACATGTCGGCAATAGATTTTTTATACTCTATTTCGTATTATTTTTTACAAGCTTTTATTTAACATACAAATACAATACAAAATAATGTATATTAGTTTGTTTAGGCCAAATCAGAATTAGTACGAGTTCCTTCTAACAGATTTTGCTGAAATTTTGCACACATCTTTAGTTATGACAATACAATATGCAATACCCAATATTATTATATTTTCAAAATGGCCGCTGCCACAAGAAGGCGGACGGTGTAATTTTTGTCAACCCTGTTAATATGGGCATATATTCAAATGAAAGGCTTGAATAGTAGGAAACGATAAAGTGACATCAAACTAAATTCAATATGGCCGCCGCTCCAAGATGGCGGTTTATATTTTCTTTGCTAAGGCTAACTAAGCTTGTTTAAAAAAACGTTCTTTACAAAAAAAATGCAATAGGTTTGCGTTTAATTTATCACTAGGCAGTATGTCCTTAATTATGTATAACTATTAGAACAGCAAAATAAAACAAAAAGGTTCTCTTCAAGTTTTGGAACTCTAGACAGAAGCTTTCTAAATTATTCTGCATAATTTATACAATTTTGCTTAAAATTTGACTAAAATGAGTATCTACGTAAATGAATAATTTAAATTATAATTATAAACAATAAAACCTAACAATTAAAGCCTTTTCGTATTTAATCATTCTTAATAAGGTTTATTGGTATGAAAAAAAATGCATCTTCTGCAAGCGTTTTTAGTAATATATTTTAGGATAATACTGGTTATCTTAATTAATTATATTACAATAGTAGGTAGGTACATATTTACAATTTAATATAATAAAACTTATATATACAGGAGTACAATTTGACCGATTAAAACCTATATACAGATGTGGAGTCATGAGCAGACAACCCTTTACCAAAGGTTGGCGGACATCAAGACTGTTCAAAAAAAAATTACTTGTGGTAAGTAAAAGTCTCACTGTTTTCAAATACGGACATTTTCATAATCTTATTCCATGAAATCTTTACTTAAAACTAAAATGACGATAAACTTAAAAAATTTACACCTGCAGGCAAAGGGTTATCTACAGATTACGACACACCTCGTAAAAGCGAAATACCACTTACTGACTGACTGACTCATCATGACATCTCAAAAACTGCTTGTCTTACGAACCTGAAATTTTTCGGGTAGATTCCTTAAATGGGGTGTAGAAGGACTTTGTGAAAAGTCCAAATCAAGGTGGCTAAAAGTTTAAGCGTACAAAGCCACGGGTAACAAACTAATGTTTATAAATTACACCACATAAACGAGGTCACATCGCGAGTAAGCGACCGTAGACAAACAAAGACAAAGATAATATATATGCACAAAACACGACTAAATCAAAGACAAATTTGAAAAAAACAGAACGTGGCATGTGGCAAAAAGATGGATGGTAGACAAAGAAAATTGTTATTTGCTACGCTGATAGGTCATATTGAAACCTTTATTCAAAGTTATTTCAAACATTGTGTTTTTTTGTTTGTTACTGCAATTAAACTGTAATAAATTCAAGACCTTATAAATCAAAGGTCATTGACCTTTCCGTCTCTTTGACAAACAATGTAGTAGTTTTCTTTATGACTAAAAAGTACATTTTATTTTGATACATCTCTGAAGTTTGGCTAAGTCCACCGAGCTTCGTTAGTTTTTTCTCTAACCACCTACTTCTGAACTTGGCTACGGAACTACCATATGCGTGTCTTGACATGCTCTTGGCCCGTTATTGTAATCTCTACCGTAATAACCATACCGGTAATGATAATGTATGATGATACAGCATAATATATAAGGCGTGCTATAAAATTTTCCAGCGCAGTCTATAGATATATAAACGCAACCTTAACCTAAACTATATTATAGTCTAAACTTACAAATACGTATCACAATCGGTTCATAACTACACAATTGCACTAGTCCTAGTTCATTCCACTTTCAGGGTCCTTGTCCACCCGCGGGGACACCGCGGGACGTTGCCATAATCACGTGTGGCTGTGACCGAGGCTACCGTGCGAATGATGGTGATTGGCAGCCAAGTGGTGGAAGTACGGCGCGTAAGGGCCAGGCCCCGTGAAAGGGTAGGGCACGCCGTGGCTGTAGAGTAGCCCTCCTGGGTACGGGCCCGATGGGAAGCCCCCGCCTGGTGGTGGTGGAACGGTGGGGCTGTTCACGTCCATTCCTGGATTCTGCTTTTTCCATTTCGTTCGGCGGTTTTGGAACCAGATTTTGACCTGTTGAGGAAAGTTATTGTAAGTTTTCGTATAATTCGCCTATTATGAAGAACTATTAAAAGAACTAGGCTATACGAGTTCCTTGGTTTGCCACGGAATCCTGAAAAATATTTCTTTCGGTCCTTTTGGAGATCGATGGGGGAGCCCTATGTCCAGCAGTGGACGTCCTACGGCTGAAATGATGGTGATGATATAGCAGATAGATAGAAACTCTTTATTGTGTACACCAGAATTAAAATTATAAACAGATAGAAAACACTTACGAGCTAGTGCCACAAGTAGTGGCCTTACCGCTAAAAGCAATCTCTTCCAGGCAACCATTGGATGGCAAGTATTTACGTAACAGAATCGACGGGGGATGCCAAAACACTTTTAATGATACCATTAAATAAATACTACTAAATGATACATAGACATAGACCAGAGTCACCGACATAGCTGTTAAAATTTGCAAGTTGAAGTGGCAATGGGCAGGCCACATCGCTCGGAGAACCGATAACTGATGGGGAAGAAAGGTTCTGGAGTGGAGACCACAAACCGGAAGACGCAGCGTAGGTAGTCCTCCCACTAGATGGACCGACGACATTGTGAGAGTCGCGGGCATCCAGTGGATGCAAAAGGCAGGCTGTCGTTCAGTGTGGAGGTTAAAAAGGGAGGCCTATGTTCAGCAGTGGACGTCTTCTGGCTGATGATGATGATGATACATAGATACTTAGATAAACCATAAAAAAATTAACCAACCTGCGTTTCCGTCAAACTCAAACTCAGCGCCAGATTGAGCCGCTCGCACACCGACAGATACCTCGTCGTCTTAAACTTGTTCTCTAACGACACCAACTGCTCATACGTGAACGCTGTTCTCGCCCTCCGAGGCTTCGTGCCTCCTTTAGAGTCCCTACTTGAAGAGCTTTTGCCTTTCTTCGAGCTGGAACTGTGAGGGCTTTTCGGATCACCGTTCTCGTCGAGATCAGACTGTGTGAGGAGATCGTCGTCCAGATTTGATGTCTGGTCGTCCGTTTCTACTTCGTCAGTTTCAAGATCTGAGTGGAGGTGGTCTTTCACTGGAACAATGGAAAGAATTTTTAGATTAAGGTTAACTAGCCCGTTGGTCTAGTTAGATAGCCCGTTGGTCTAGTTGGTAGTGAACCTACCTTCTGAGCTTAGGGGCGTGGGTTCGATTCCCACCTAGGACAAACATTTATTTGATGAACATTTGTGTTTGTTCCATAATATCTGGTTGTTAATATCTATAACTATATATGTACGTGTATATCAGTCTCTGGCACCCATATCACAAGCTTTGCTTAGTTTAGGGTCAGATGACCGTGTGTGCATAAATGTCTCGAATATTTTTTTCTATTATTTTTCTATTTTTATATTCTCAAAAACGGTGAAGGAAAACATCGTGAGGAAACCGGTATGTTCAAGAATCTCCAAAGTTTTAAGATATATGACATTTTACCAACATGCACTAGGCCAGCATGGTGGATTAGAGCCCACTCTCTCTCTCTCTCTGAGAGAAGGCCTGAATTCCAGCTGTGGGAACATGATTGGCTGAAATGATGATGATGATGATGAAACGTGCTCCATCGTAGACCGCGTCATCGCTTCGCATCAGCCGAGTAGGTGATCAAACGCAAGCCTATTATAATAATAGAAGTTGTATAGGTATCCAAAAAAATTTGCTTATATAGGTCCACCCACGAGATAGACAGACGACCTAAAAGAGACCGCAGGGAAACGTTGGATGCAGGCCGCTTCCAACCAGCCCTTTTGGAGATCGATGGGGGAGGCCTATGTCCAGCAGTGGATGTCCTACGACTAAAATGATGATGATGATGATAGGTATATCGAGAGGGCTACAGCTGCAAAGCAAGACTCTAGACCATCATCCTAAGGTGGCGTGCTTGGCAATTTTTTATTCTACGGTATTGGCATGTACCTATTGGCGTAATTTTGCCAATGTAAAGGGCGAAGATACATGCTAAAGATAAGGGCCTATACTTGAGTCACGCCAAGACTGCCAGCTGCAGTTCAGCTTCTAAGCGTGACTTATATGGATAAAAAAATGAAATATTTGATTAAGGTAAGCTGTTCTCAACACAGTATAAAATAATACCTTGCCATAAATTATTTTACAACACATTTGCTCAAAAAGTGCACTTACGAAGCCTGTATACATCGTTCGAAAGTTAAACATTACGGATCATACAACGGAGCGTGCGGAAATGAATTTGTCCGCACGCTCAGATGTATAGCACCGTGCGTGTGATTTACGGTATTTTTTTAATTTCCATCATAATTACATAAAAATTCCACAAAAGAGTTTCATATTACGAGAATAAATAAGCTGAATGATCAAACCTCCTTGGAAGCGCTTTTGCTCAATACGTTTGTCTCAGTTTAATACTAAAGAGAAAATGAGACGAAAGATGTAGTTCTAATTTTCACCACGTGATAGTGGCGCTATTTGCATGTTCGCGCCATTTTCTTATTATATTATAGAAACTATTGTTGTGACTGATATTAAGTTATAAACAAAAATTGTTTCATTTGTAGCCTTTTTTTCTCGCAAATGTGTTGTAAAACGTTGTATGGCACACGTGCGGATTGTTTATTACAAACTCGTGACTATGGTAACCCCTCGACTTCGTCTCGGGCTTACATTCGTCTACTCGTTTCTAATAACCAACTTTCCGCACTTGTATCATAAATAACTATTATTTAAGTATTAATTTATGGCCTGGAATGTTTTTGGAAGCAGCTAATTTTACTGCTCTAGTTTACAAGCGCAACCAGAACAAACCTAGCGTTTAAATAGAGTAAACACAATAATCTAGAGCCATAAGAAAAAAAGCTAGTGCTTTTTATTCGTAGGTTTCATCAGAAATCATTAACCTAAAAAGCTTAAATTGCACACCTTTTATACTCCGTTGATTGTTTTTCAACGAAAGTCTTCGTAAAGCGTTTCTGACAACATATTAAAAAAATATTTCTTAGAATGTTTGTGGCCCATCTGTCGTCACCAAAATTAATTTATTGAAGGTGAAAGTAGTTAACCGCACATAATATAAATCAAAATGTTTTATGATTTCCTCATAATCAACATTTTTCTTAATATTTCTCGTGTTTTGTGGTGATATAAGGGGCATTTCCCTTTCCTCTCAGGCGGCCCGCGTCGAGTGATACCATGCGAAATAGTTTTAATACCACTATTAATTTTTTAATGTGGCAACTTTGCTAACAAATTTTCATCGTCCGGAAACATTAAAAAAATAATTTAGTACGCGACAGTTTTCTGTTTAGTAAAATTGTTAAAACGCGAATGGCGATAGCAAACGGGATGTATAAATATTAATGGTTCGAGCCGATGTTTATAATCATCAAGAGTGAGTTTAGGAAACGCGAAATGGCTGTAAAATTGCCGATAAACGACTGTAAAATATGGGCGCCATAAGTAAAAGCTTATAGGTTTATGGCTTCACTAAATGGGGACAAGAATTATAATAAAGACGGAAACCATAACCTACACTGACTAAAATATTTATTTGCTGCGTTCTTTTTACCCGTTGCATCTGCGTTTGTGATTTTTCAGTTTTTATTATTTTAAGGAATATCAAGTTTTATTGGCCGTCATGATATACTTACTAATATTTAGTCAAAACCTATCGTGGTTTCTTAAAACTAGACATAAGTAACCGGAGTATAATATAGAGGAGAGATCATACTTGCTTAGGAGAATAATACATTGAGGACATGTTTTTTGCACGTTGGCGCCAAAACTCTTGAACTATCGCTCGGTATTTTTCTTTCTTTTCAGTTTTGGTTCCACACATCTTGTATATTTGGCTAGTGTCAATTACCATTTTAGAATTTTCACGAAGTTGACAGCACATCTTCACAAATTTTAGAAAACAACTATTAATCAAAGTCATACACAGTACGTAAGTCGCAATCTCGCCACAATCAACTCTAAGTTCCGCCGCAGTAAAGTGATGAAAACTAAGGCTTTGCAAATAAAATTAAAATACACGTTTCACTGCTTACATCATTGTTATCGATCACATAATGGTTGCCTACTAATTCACCATTACCACTACAAAATCACAAGTTTTGAAGAAGAAAAGAAACACGTCGGCGCTATACTCCACACGTGTATTTTTATACACAATTTAACCTATTTTGACACCTTAACAAGTTAGGCCAGCTGTCTACATAAAGCGTGGTGCAGATTATCAGCTAGCTAATACTTAGTGTAGCGATATTGCCTTGACGAGTGATTTAAAGGTGACGCGCGAAACGCAGTGCTAAAACAAACAAATCGTATCGACCTACGTCGTAAATGAAACTGTAATTGTACGCATTTGAAAGGTTAATATCCACATTAGCTAGGGTTACCAGACGAAAAAAAAACTCCGTACAAAACTCGATATTTCCGGACATTGCCTTCAAAGTTCATATATTTCGCGGCAAAATTAACTTGATTGGCGGCCTTTTTCATTTCTAGAATTTCGGACAAAAGGCTGAATTCCGGACATGTCCGGAAAATTCCGGACGTATGGCAACCCTAACAATAACTAAAGTACCTATACATGAGTGGAAAAAAAAACACATAGGCGCAGCAAAACGCTTTTTACCTTGTTAAAAAATGTAACTTTCCTATATATGTATTTTATCCCATGCACATGTAGGAAGGTGGGTATCTATCCTACAGGTAGGTACCTGTTATATAGGTACAGGCTTCTCGTCATGTATATAGGGTTAAGCTGAAAGGTTAGGGACCGTGATACTTAACATTATAAACAACGTTTACCATGGGAGCAAGCAAAAATCGCAAAAAAAACTGTCCCATACAATTTGTCGAGTGTCATCATCATTATCGCCATTATCACCTATCATGTTCCTGGGTCTCAGCAGAAGGAACTATTGGGGCAGAGGCCTTCTCTCAGAGAGAGAGGATCGGTTCTAATCAACCAAGCTGGCCCAGTACATGTTGGTGAATGTCATGTCTTTGAACTTTTGAGGTTTTTGGACATACCGGTTTCCTTCACCGTTTTCGATTATTGAAAATGCACATAAAAAAACGTAGAAAAAGTTTATTCAAACTTGACAAAATATATGGAACAACTGATATTTTTTTGCGATTTCAGAATTGCTCCCATAGTAAAAGTTGTTCATAATGATGGGTATTATGGACCCCTTTCGGCTTAGTACACCCTTTCTGCGTAACCCTGTATAAAGAGCTAATTGTTAAATGTTTGTTTTTGTATGGAATAACAAAAAAGGATTATTAAAAGAGACGAAACATCATTATAAATTAAATTAAAAACCGTTGACGTGACGTGAGTACACTCACGTCACGCATTGTGTTTATCGGTCAAAAAGAGCTCCTGGGGCTCGACAAAATTAAGCACATTTATATTTTATATAGCATAATATATTAGAAATACAGTAAATGTTTATCGGCACTTATCGGGACTTATCGCGCGATATTTTATTTTAGTTAAAAACACAACAAAACCCTGAACACAAAATCCATGAAATTATTTAAAACCTTGTATAACACTATTAATCCATCCGTACCTCTCTCACGTCCACAATCCACATGCCTAATGAGGTGCCAAACAAGCAAGCCGATCGGACATTCCAATAGGTAATTAGATATCCAGCGTGTGTTGCACTTTTTGCACGAATGCACGCATAGATTGCACGCTTGCACGCATATATCTGTCGTGTGCACAGGTGTAGCACTATATATCATTGCAGACATTTAGGTTAATTGCGTGCCTAACAAGACGGTTGGCTGCTTATTGTCAGCAGTCTTTTGTTTCTTTGCAAACGCGAAATAATCCACGCCAAAGAGTTTGGAAAAGGAAAGAGTTTTTACCTAAATACTTAGTCAGTTGTAACATGGGAAATAAAAAAATTACCCATGTTACTGACTGACAAATATCTTATTTGCCGACAAAAGGAGGAGGTTATCAATTCAACTGTATGATTTTGTTTATGTTTGTTACGCGATTATAGTTCTCTACAATGCACCACACTTTTTTTTTAAATAAACAATAGAAACGGTGTTACCTACAATAGTTCTAGAACTGTGTCGCAGGTAACAACGTCCACCTTCGAAGCTGTACAAAATTCTAAGTTCAAAGGAGAGTTTTTTGTTAAATATTTTATTATATTATAAGCAAAAGTGAATGTTAATATTAATGTATTGAATGAAGTAAAGTTTTAGGTATTCGATGTATTGATTAAGTATGTAGTTTGAGTGTGTGAAAATTGAACGAACTAGGAATCTAGGAAGTAAATACAATTTTACAAAAAATTAATACAGTATTTACGGGAGTTTAAAAAAAAAAGTCCAGTAAAAAGTTAAGTGCAGTTTATAAAAGGGATTCATTCCCAAAATTTTCACCAGATGGAATATTTTCTGCTAATTTAAATGCAGCTTTACTTGAGATCATACTAATATTATAAATGCAAAGTGTGTTTGTTTGTTGGTTTGTTTGTTCCTCTTTCACGCTGCAACGGAACAACGGATCGACCAGATTTTTTTCATGGGTATAGTTCAAGAGCCAGAGCGTGACATAGGCTACTTTTCATCATCATCATCACCATCGCCATTTTTCATCACTGCGCGGGTGAAGCCGCGGGGCGCAGCTAGTATAAAATAAACTTTAAAATTGTTGGCAATCGGCGAAGGTATCGCTTAACATACATACACAGAAAAACAGCTGAGAACCTCCTTTTATAGTCGGTTTAGCATCATTATTAGCCTATCATGTCCCCATTGCTGGGACACAGGCCTCTCAGAGAGAGAGGATGGACCCTAATCAACCATGTTGTAGTACCCATTCCCTCCCTAAATCGTATTACGTAGTAAACGGACAATCCTGATAACAGAGGTATTTTATTTGTAGAGTTCCTCAAACTATCTGAACGCAGTGAAAAACCTACAACACTGTACAAGAGTTTACCCCCGTAGGGAGTGGTGATACGGCTACGTAAGCCTGGCTTACCGACGCCATGTTGCAAATCCAACCCGCGTGTTTACAACGCACTTTACACACGAGTCGAGTGAAGCCTGTAGCAAACCATCAGTGCAAGTATCGTTCTTTTATCGATCGTCAAATTGACAGTTGAGGTCGTCAAATTCGATAATATGCCATTTTTTCAGTACTCGCTGTGATAGATTCTATGGCATTTTAGCGAATTTGACGATCGATAAAGAACGGTACTTGCACTGTATGGTCGTCAGAATGGAAACGTATGTCATGTCCTTGCCTGTTACAGCGTACAAATGTTAGTTTTTTAAATATTTTTTTATAATTTTTGGTTAAAGTAAAAAAAAAACTAAATTATGTCTATGTTAGAATGTTGTTAAAATCAAGTTTTGGTTAAGTTGTATTTTATACCTTATTTACAAAAGAAACATGTTAGTTACAACCTATATAAGTTATTATTATTATTTAAAAAATTATACTTATTACCCAGACCGATTTTATGACAATTATTTAGTCTTAAACGTTTATCGGGACTTATCACGTATTATTTAATTTAGGTAATAATATGTACCTAAATTAAATAATACGTGATAAGTCCCGATAAACGTTTAAAACATGTGTTCAAATCGCGAAAGTTTAAAAATTACTAATTATTTAGTCTACATTACATATCAAAACATTATTAAGTCCACCATCGCTGTGTACATCAATCAACGATCAAAAAGTTTTACACAAACAAAAATAGAACTAAATGTCACAATAATTGTAGGTGAAGACAGCATGCATTAATACTGAGCGAAAAATACATAGTTATAACAACACGAACAAAAATTAAAAATCGAAGTCAAAGTTTAGATCAACAAACTAGGTATACGCAGAAGACAGTCAAGTTCTGTTCCCGCGTCCCGGGCAGCGCGAGCTGCATGTTGTTGTTTTACTATGCGACCAATAATGTAACCCAAGGTGTAAAAAAATAAGATTTGTAATTTTGACTTTGCGTGTTTGACAGTTCTAAGACAGGACAACGTCTGTCAGGTGTGCTAGTATGATATATTTCTACGAATGCGACGATCATCCATTCGATACAAATCCCAGTTTACGCGGCATATGAAAGCTTTTAGCTATACTTACCTACAGTTCCCCCGAAATCCCAGCGCGGAAAGGCACTTGTAATCGAGAGGGCTTTATTAATTACAAACTTGGACCGCAACCCTCCTTTCCCACCCCTTGACCCCCCAACATCCATAACCGAACCATTACCGACTCTAATCTTCACAACCTAAGGCTAAAAACCCCTCAGCACCACCCGTTTACGAAAACGACGAAAACCCAGCCTTATCTTTTGGGCGGCAGCGCTAAGAGGTGGCTTTTAAGCGTAGCTGTAAGCGATTTTCGACTTAATGTGGAAAGTTTTAGGGTTATTTTCGGCGCGGATCGTGTAATCTGCAAACAAGAACGATCAATTTGTTAAATGAAGAAAATGGAGATGTGTAATTTGGAAGGATTCTTGGTTCGGTGATTTTCGTAATCGAGCCTTGTTCGCAGTGTGTCCGACTCTTAGGTCGGATCTATTGACGGCTGCTGGATTGGGCTTGAGTGCGATATATCTACTTACCTACCTACTTTTAGACGCAACTTGTGTCGATACTTTGGTGCCGTCACATCTTCCTGAGACACAAGGTAGGGCTGGCGCGGCTGCCAATTCGGCAGAGCAGCACAAGCGACGCAAATATGCTAACCTCGGCAGTCGTTACATATTTGAGGCGTTTGGGGTCGAGACATTGGGCCCTTGGGGACCGGGAGCTCACCTCATTTTCAAAAATATTTCAGAGCACCTGGTTAATGCGACGCGTGACCAAAATGCTGGCGTGTTTCTGGCGCAACGTATTAGCATTGCCATTCAACGTGGTAATGCCGCCAGCATGTTGGGTATATACGCTACCAACTGGTAGTGGGCTTGAGCATTTGGATTGTCTTTAGACCTTCAACGGTCTATGGGCAGTCTAACTGTATTTGTAGTGTTAGTTTTAGCTTGTATTTTGTTTAGTTAATAAAGGCACTTGCCCATGATAATAAAAACTTTTAGACATATTAGGTATATACGTTCCGGTGGAGATCCTTAACACGGATTCACCCCAATGCAGCTGGGTATCTTTTGAAGATTACCCCCCTCCCCCAGTCAACAAAAAAAAAGTATTTACGGAAGCCAATTATTGGTTTCAGTTCCGTAAATACCTGGCTGAAGGCTGTGGATAGTGATAAAAGTTTAACAACGAATCTATATACAATATTAAATTGTTATCTCAAAATAAAAGCAACCTTTTCACCCATTTAGTATTCGCAGCGAAAAGTTAAAGGGTGTTTTCACGTAATTTTGGCGTAGTAATTAAAAAGTCAGTGCTGGCAACATTAAGCCCCTCGTTAACGGCCGCTTCCGCATCCGCTTACACCGGAAGTACCCACTCACTGAAATAAATACTTTTAACACTTCCACTGAATTATTTACAGCTGTGATTTGGAAATTTATGTTTTAAGTAAATGTTAAAAGCTTCATAGATTTTTTGTATAACACTGAATTGGCCCGCCAAATATTTTTATGGCTGTTTCCAATGTTGGCAACAATTTAACAGTGGTAAGCTTAGTCTTTTAGGAAGCGATGGTGAGGGTGGTGGGTTCTTAAGTATAAAGTGGTAAAAAAAGTTGGTAGGAAAAGTTGTAACGTTTCCCGTTTTTGTGACATCAAGTAACTTCAATATGCCACAGCTTAATAAGATTCCCTCAAAAATATACGCTCAGGCAGAGATGAGTGGGTTTAAATATGCGGGCCCCCTTTCGCGCGGGGCCCGTAGCAATTGCTACTCTTGCTACGTGGTTAATCCGGCACTGGTCGTAGCGCACGTAGCTCTCATAGTTTAGCTCATCTAGCATGTTTCAACAGATCAGCAATGGACCATCCGGTACGAGGGTAGTCATCGGAAGTCTTCGAAACCACTCGTTAAGGTCACGATTTTCCTATAGAACTATGTTGCAGACCTTAAACTAGGAATGACTTAATACGTATAGTAGCTACCTGAATGAATGTTCCCCGATAGTTACAATCTGGGTGTCTTCAAGTCGCGAGTGAATCGGTATCGTAGTCAAGCGTGCCCTATCGTAGACCGCAAACACAAACCTAACAATAATGATACGTTTACTTCTTATTTAAATTATAAAATTTAAAAAAGAAGTATATGAACTTTTTTACACTCCAGTGGCAATAACTTTTCTCAAAAAAAACACTTGATTACCTTAGTTTTATGTTTCGTATATAGGTATAGAGGTATATCTCTTTTCAAATACTAAATGTTAGGTATTTATTTAGTTAATTTAGTTTATAGTACATACCAACAGCAGTAGGCGAACTTGTTTAGTTTTTAGTGGCAACCGCTTTTGTTAGAAATAAATAAAAGCACTTTAAACAGATTTCAAATTACTAATCGAATTTATTACTTAAATTATCACAGGCAAACCCCTAAATACAACCATGTCTCAGCCCAACTCTGCATTACCATAACTACTAAAGCGTCTCGAAATCTACTCAATCGAAAAAGGCTGAGAAAACAAGCACGAAAAACGCCTACCCAGCGAAACGAACCGGGCGCGTCCGGCCGAACCTAAAGGGCCGAAAAATAAGCCAATTCTGACCCTAAACGCTGCCAAATTTATGTCTTCCCTTGACCCTTGCGACGCCTTATTCACCTTTTATTTTTATTTGAGTGAGCAAGGAACAAATCTTAGCGTAAAAGGGATAATAAAATAATCGTTAGATTCGTTTAGACGACTCTAATTTCACGCCTCGCTGCGTAAAGGGACGCTGTAGGGTTGATTCTGTCTCGCTCACGCTAGGGGTGGTGTTGTCTCTTTTTAGTGGTAGCCAGTGCGAGTGAGTTGCAAATTCTTGTTTGCGGGATTTACCATGAAGATTGCTCTTACAATCCGGCAATAATGCAGTAATTAATATGAATTTAAGTAGGTTACCTATATTTTTCTACGGCGTAGGTTTTTTTTTTAAAATCAGACAAACAAAGGAAATATGGTAAGGTGTCGAGGCGGGTGCAAACGCATCAGGTCTAAATCAGGCTTGATGCCTTTAGTTGAACTCGCTGCAGACGGCTTTTCCGCCCTTTTTGCATGTGTACTATTATTCATTGGTGGAGCTGCAAGTTTCTTAGTCCGCGTTAAAAAGTAGTAGAGAAAAGTAAGCAAATTTTATGGAATAATGTTTTGGTTTTTTTTCCAAAAAAAAAACATCAATTTGGTTTAGGTTTTTCTATGTTTGCCGCCTCCATTTTGGTTTTAAAAATAAACCTAATATATAATTTGGTTTTGAAAATAACTGCAAAAAATATGTTATCTAAGTAAACGAAATTTTGCGTATTTACTAATTTTGAAGTCGGGTTTTTTTCAATTGATAATTATTTAGTTATTATGTAAAGCTAAAAAATCGTGCTAAAAATCGCTGCGAATTATTTCTGCAATGCGATGTGATCCAACTCGACCCTACTCTCTGAACGCCGGGATACGTTTCGAAAACGATTTTATTTTATTTCTTGTATACACGGATACCGCGTATCATCGGGTATTTTTTTTTATAAGTAAACGGATCCCGGTATCGTTGGATACAACTCGTCGGGATCCGTGGCTAATTCAAACCGATACCGGGATCCGTAGATACAAACCCCTTCAAACCATAGACAAGAATCTCCAAACGATTTGTAATAAAAAACATCGTAACGCATATCGAAATACTTCCCGATTCCCGGCCGATAGAGAAGCACTACAGGCAGCACAGCGTGAAATATCGACACTTAACGATATTTACTGCGACGATACGCCGATCGAGCATTTTGTTTATGTGTATCGATTTGATAGCTCCGTAGTCTAACTATACATACTCGGTCCAAGCATTTATTTGGTCCGACAGCTGCAACAACATTGTAATTATTAAACCCTCGACGCAAAACAAGAGGTGTTATAAGTTTAACGTGTGTTTTGTGTATCTGTGTGGTGTTTACAAATACATTAGTATTGGAACCGCTGACGCCAAACGCCAAAACGCATACAACTATGACTTTAAATCATAATCATCATCTTTAATTCTTGATGTCATTGTCTTTTTATCGAGCCGATGTAAGCTTATAAGTTACCCGCCATTAATTTTTTTAAATATGCCTTAATTACATCGAGATACAATTCCTATGGATAGAGTCACAATCTCTCATTGAAAACAGTCAAATAACGTCCGAACGTGTACAAACATATATATCATATATCAATTATATAGTTCACAATTACTCCAATTTAAACGTTATGTCGCTTGCATAGTGTTCAACGTTAGATGTCCGCTATGCCATCGTGGCTCTGGCATCGCGCGGCGTTATAGTCGTATCGCGGTTACCTTGTAACTAACCAAAAAGTCGGCGCAATTCGTAGCGTGCGCTGAGTTTAGGTTCGGAGAAATTTTGACACGAATGTGACTATAAAATTATGTACCTATTGTATCTAGATGCTTAAATACAAAAAAAATACTTCATTTTTATAGTTATGTACGAAGTATTTGTGATGTTTTTTACATATAATATTTATAAATCGTTTCTTTTTATAAAAAAAATATATAATCACACTTGCCTGTGGTACAAAATACCTCCTCTTGATAAATTTTAAAAATGGCACTGTAAGACATTTTTGTGGGTACAGCAGTAAAGTTGCGGATCATGCAATCGACAGCGGAGCTAGAGCTCAACTTTTTTTTTTACACAAACAATACAGTTTACAATTGTTGCACCAAAAAACCACAGCTGGTTTGACATGGCTGGTTTGAACTGGCGCAATGGTGCGAACTGCGAAGCTTCGCATAAGTGTGGCAGCCGGTCCCGTCTACTTTTCACTTCCCCCACCCCTCCCCTCTCTCTATTCCGTGGCCTGTGGCATCGTAGCTCTCAAACGGCTGAACAATTTTGATTTACTTTTCAGTTTTTTTGTTAGCTAAATGACGTCATTTTAAATCCAATATGGCGGACTCCCAAAGATGGCAGACCAGTTATTTTTATGCACCCCCCATGATATGGGTAAAAAGAAAGCGAAAAAGCTTGTTTAATTTTATTTTTATTTTATTCCAACATCCTGTTCAAACCGTTTATCGCAACAATAGGTTATCAAAATCACGTTTCGTATTAATCAAGATATCAACGTTAACAATACAATATACTGACTTCCTCAAAAGTTAATAGTTGATTAATGAAAATGTATTTTGCTAACAGCTTTATAAGGTTTAGAATATAATTTATTTCCCGACGGAATGAAAATATTGTTTAGCTTATAACTGTCACGTACTCAATCAGACTCAAACAAATTGCCAAAACGCCGATAAATGTTAGCGCGTGAAAGAATTTGGTAAATTGACCTGTATTTCTTTTAGGTACCTACTATTTGATACAAAATATTGAAAGCAGCGCAAAAATAACACAAATAAGTGAAATAAGTAACCTCTGTCAACTCCACAGAAATGTTTTTTTTGTTCTGTGGTCAACTCTGTCAAGGCCGACAGTGTACTTATTTACGCACGTAAAAACTCGTACTTCGTCCACGGGCGTGTGATTCAAATAATCCAAATATGTTGACGTCTCTCCGGCGCGGAAGCAGAGGTCCGTCGGTAATGTCCTAACCCTTGCCAAAATCCGACGGCCGACGGCATGCCGTGACGTGGGGAATCAGTTAACCTGTCATCGAACGTCAGCTGCTGTACTGCAGTCGTGCTGTGACCGCAGGCAGCAATGATTCATCATTTAAGGTCGTACGGTGGTATAGTATGAAATCTTTGGTAGTACGTTTCACCTATGACGGGAAGTTAAAATTGTAAACAGTTTTTTGGGCCTAGTAGCTAGGCCGGGTAATTATTCTGTGTTTACCACTGGCTTTTCGGTGAAGGAAAACATCTATAGCCCGTTGGTCCAGTTCGTAGTGAACCTGCCTTCTGAGCTTGGGGGCGTGGGTTCGATTCCCACCTAGGACAAACATTTGTGTTTGTTCTATATCTGGTTGTTAATATTTAAGTATGTATTAAAAAAAATATATGTATGTATATCAGTCTCTGGCAGCCATATCACAAGCTTTGCTTAGTTTGGGGTCAGATGACCGTGTGTGAAAAAATGTCCCGAATATTTATTTTATTTATTTATTTATCTTGAGGAAACCTGCATACGTACGGAGAAGGAATTCAATGGCGTATGGTAATCCACCAACGTGCACTGGGCCAGCGTGGTGGATATGGTGCCCAATCACCCTTTCGGGGTAGGCTAAAAGTCCAGCAGTGGACTGTTAAAAAGGCTGATTATGATGATGATGATGAACACAGTGTTTGCGCAAATTGTTGGTTGTTTTTTACATTATCATGTATATACAGCTATTTAACAGTAGGTAACGCACCATTTTACTTACATTTGTCAATAAACCGTTTGAACCAACAAAAATTTGTTTATTGACAAATGTTGGTAATATAATTTGCATTAGAGATAAATAGCTTTACAAGATTTTGTAAAGAATAATAATCAATTTGCGCAAATATCATGATCGTTTACAATAATTACCCGGCTTAGCCTTCGACCAAAATAAAATTAATGGACAGGCCATAACCATTGAACTTGCTCAGTAAAAACGAGGCAAAACCGTGGACATATACTTCAACACCTACTTAATTCTAACCATGTACAATACATTTGTTACAAAAATAGATAGCGGTTATTTGATGTGTATTTACATTTCGGGAAAGCACACGAAGGCATAATTTGGTCAGATGTTTCGTTATCATGTAACAATAGACACGTATCGCACTTCCTACGGCTACGGCGGCGTAGCAAATTCTTTCAAAGAGCCCTTGTTCTCCTATGGGTTCTTATATAGTTACTTTTGTTTATTTATAAGTATTATAGTTTGGCAATGCGAGTTTTGGCGCCAACGCGGAAAAAACATGTCGGCTCGTTGGATTATTTTCCTAAACTTGTGTATTTTCGAGTGTTAATGTGTACTAAATGGTGAATTATTATTCATTAAGTGCTCGTAAACGTGCCCGAGTGTGGGCAAGTGATATAACGAGGTGAAACGTGTCTTTTCGTGTTGTTTCCAAAACTCCATAGGAGCCTCTTGTAAAGTCTCCACCACTTTACAGGGGCATGAGTTCGACTTGACCGTGACTTACTTAGCTTGACTCTGACTGTGACTATGACTTGTTTGACGCTATTAAGACAAAGTAAACTGTTTAATATTACGAGTAAAGGACATTGAATCCACGCTCATGAAGATTTTAACAAAAAAAAATTGGCAATGCTTAATCTTTGGACAAAATAAAGGCCAGCGTTTTGGTCTTGAGTTGCTTCGACCGGTCGTTTTAGCTTCTGACCTTTAGAATTGTCAATGAATAATATGACATCTCTACTATGTTCCCTGCAATGTACAGTGATGATACATTCATAAGATAAATCAATTAGCCTTGAGCGGCGACGGCCGTGTCCGATGACAACTTTACAGCTTCCGACCGAGTCTGACCGCGCCGCCCGCGCCGCACGTGTCGGGCGTCGGGGGGTTGTATTAGGCACGATCAGACCTTTGTATATCCAAGTAAACGCCACAAGTGTTGCATATCTAGTGAATGTCCCTCTTTATTCCGCTACCCCGTGAATGGAAATCATTAGTTGTCTATAGACGTCGATTCATCTGTAGTCTATGGCTATGGGTCAATGACAGCTAGACATCCTCTTCCGCTCTGGCCGCTACACGAGTAGGATGCATTTTTCTTGTAATACTAAGTTAATATTAAACAACCATATTTAAATCACTTTATATCGTTTATATCCAACCCTGAGTCCTATAGGCCCTTCATGGTAGCAGAGCGTGGTTACGGCGGCCTACCTACTGAACAGATCACCTACGCGGAGACTTTGGAATAAAACACCATATGAAGCGCCACAGATATACACAACCAGATCGGCAATATATTTTAGTGAAAGAGACAACTTGATATGGCTCAGCACAAGTACGAAAAGGACATAAATAGAATTTGTTGTCCTTATCGGCGTGACCTGTTTTTGGTACCTCAAGTGTCAAAATCTGTAATAATCAGTGACAAACAAAACGGGTCTGAATTATATTTATTGCCTTTTTTTGGTGATTTAATGTGATAAATGCGTGTTTCCTCTGAGAAATAATTGTAAAAGATATTTTACAATGGTTGGTTGTAGCATTTTGGGCTGCAAGAAGCGCAGTGAGCGAAAATACGATGATGAGCGAGAGGCACTGAGCTAGCCACGCTCATTGAAAATCTATAGGTAGTAGATCTGTGTGAAGCGCCTACCTTGCATGTCATATTTCTAATACAATTATGATTAATCGTCATAATTGACTCTGTGTCAAATCGTCAAAACGTCAAAGAATCGACAAAATATATACGTATTACATATTACTTCACCAGGTATAAGTAGGTGGTGGATTTCCCCGATCATTATAATCTGGGTATATTTAAGTCACGTAATTACTGTGGTGGAGGTCAAACGCAAGCCAAATATTAATTTAAAAAGTAATTATTGTGTATTTAGTAGGTACTATAGGTATATTTTAGTATTCGACACAAACCTAGTAAGTAAGTACTTACTTAGTCCAAGTAGACGCCACAAGTCGACCTACTTTGCATGTCATATTTATAATACAATTATGATTAATCGTCATAATTGAGTCTGGCTAAAATCAACAGAATCAGTCTGCTCAATCGTTGCCGCGACAACACGTGTAAGTTTGAAACGAAAATGGGTTATTGTGCAATACTGAGTTGTAAAAATACAGCAAATAGAGTTGGCCGACAGAATAAAGATATTTATTTTCACTTTTAGGTACGAAAAATTTGACACGTTAGTTTTCATACAGTTTGGACCACTTGTGAAGACTACTTAAGTATAGATCTGTGGGCACGATCATGAATTAACTATACTTAGCTAGGGTAGGTACTATTTAAAATAAATACCTTTCGTCTAGTGAGAATTTTGGCGTTTCACGTCTAATACATTAGCCAGTATCAAGTAAAAATATTTCAATAGGTATACCTATTGAAGTATTTTTATTTAACATCATCCAACAAGTCACAGTCAGAGTCAAGTAAAGTAAGTCACGGTCTAGTTAAGTCATGTAACATGACATAATAAAGTGGTAGAGGCTTCTATGGAGTTTTAGTAACAACGCAAGACATGCTTTACCACTTGCAGTTGATAAACTGACCGCGATCTATGTCAATGTATAGGAACAACAGTTTTCCAACGGCAAAGTTAAGCTTGTCTCTCAATCCAGTTTATTTTGTTATAAATTAATGTTTTGTATTTTATGTGGTGGTACGGAACCCCTATTTCTCAAGCCCGACTCGCGCTTGGCCAGTTTATTTCTAAATGATAAAACACATTTAGATCATAGAAAATAACTGTGGATCTAAGTATATACTTTTTTTTTTTTTTTTCTTTAATAACTAAACAAAATACAAGCTAAAACTAACACTACAAATACAGTTAGACTGCCCATAGACCGTTGAAGGTCTAAAGACAATCCAAATGCTCAAGCCCACTACCAGTTGGCAGCGTACCCAACATGCTGGCGGCATTACCACGTTGAATGGCAATGCAATGCAGTATATACTTGACAAGATTGTCAGAGTTTTAAAACCGGCTAAAACGCTAGAAATGGCCTTTACTGTTACGTCGAAGAATATAAAATGTAAGAGTACCTAATTGTCCATGCATTCACCTCATTTTCTAAAGTTGATTGCACTTCACTTGAACCACCACAAAAACTTATGCAACCTCGAGACACAAACTAAAGAGGTGCAGAGACCTAACACCAAGTTCACATAATGTCAGAGAATCGACAAAATACACGTAGATTAAGGTACTACTTCACCAGGTATAAGTGTAGGTAATGGGTTTCCCCGATAGTTATAATCTGGAAGTATTTAAGTCACATAATTGCCGTGGCAGAGCATATTTTTTAGTAAAAAAGGTTATTATATTGCAATTAGGTACTGTATATTTTAGTATTGGACATAATTATTTGACAATATTCATCCTCAAAACATTTTTATACGTATTTTTTTCTGTTTTTTATACGCAATAAATGTCAAAAAAGTCTATTGATAAAATACCGTACTTATAGTGCTTTCGGATGTCGTTAAACTTATCGTAGCCGAGGCCTCGCAAACAATTGCTCGTGAAAATTATCGTAAATATTTTAAGGTAACTTTTACGTATTATTAAAACGTTGCCTGGGAACCAAACTACTATTAAAAAATACAGGGGTGCAAGTACCGTTCTTTTAGCGATCGTCAAATTGACAGTTGAGGTCGTCAAATTCGATAATATGCAATTTTTTCAGTACTCGCTGTGATCGATTCTATGGCATTTTAGCGAATTTGACGATCGATAAAGAACGGTACTTGCACTGCTGATATCTATCAAATCGTCATTAATCGTCGTCGTCGTTAATTCAGGTTTAGATATTTATTTATTGTTAAAATTATGTTATTTGGTAAAAAGTAACAACACTCCATTGTATGTGCCTACATAATGATTGGAGTCCAATCATTGTGTGCATACAATAATAATGTTACGGGAAGTGGATACAGGGATTGGAAGAAAACACCAATGTATGAATGTTCGGTTTATTTACTCAACCGTTTCACATATATACCAAAATCAGAGTTTTTACATACGACTCACGGCACCGGTCCCAAACCGGAGAGGAGACGCTCTCGCACCGAACACTGACACTATCCTTCCCACTTTACACTTTCACTTTACTTCACTTTCATTCTTTTCTTCCCGCTCCTCTGGCACGGGGTCACAGGTGCATTCTTATGGATATCCGAGTGCGCTTTGGCAGGCCCAAAAGCACTACACCGTATAGTATTTTATGTAAGCAATTAACCTTTTTTGGAGTTGATCATCTGTGTGTTCATAGTCTGCTGTTCATTGGCCGCGGAAAATGAACAAAAAACTGCACACTTCATTTAACGCTATTTTGCCAACAAATTACTTGCCCGATGATTGCCGATTCGATGCGCTTTACTTTGGGAGAAAACTATAATGGGGGGACAAATTCAAGCCTCGTAAATTATAGGTGCTGTTGCAACGCCTGTTGTTTAAATAATAATACAAAAGTAATATGATTATTTACGGGATATTTACCGTGGTAAGGTTGTGGAATGAGTTCTCGATATTTCGGATACATGGTGTATGTAACTGCGCCGAAATATCGGAAGCTCATTCCACAACCATCATCTTACCACGGTAAATATAGTAAATACTTAATCATTAAACTTTACTGAACAACCGTGATAGTTTAAAAGAGTATTTTAATAATACAATTATTGCAATGAAATATTGTATATCCAAGCATCACACTAATATATACCTATTATAAATGCGAAAGTTTGTGTGGATGTGGCATTGTAGCTCCCAAACAGCTGGGTCAATTTTTTTTTTGTTTTTTTTTTTGTTTAAAAGGTGACTTATTCTAATAATATCCGTCTTTTGTTTTTCTATTTGTTATTTTCTGTTAGTAGTGTCATCAACCAGGATTACCTCGTCTTTAGACAATCTCACTATCTCCTCCCTCTGTTCCAACAACAAATGGGGCCGTAGCCAAGTAAAAAAAAAAGTGTTTTATTTTATTTTATTGTTTCACTAAACTGGCCGTAACATCTTTAGATTCATATTTTAAAATACTTATAAATATTGCAATGTACGACCTCCTAGAAGTGAACACTGCATGCACGCGAATGAAGCGCTGTGTTCCAAGATATGATTTAAAATAAATAAATAAAAATATTCGGGACATTTTTGCACACACGGTCATCTGACCCCAAACTAAGCAAAGCTTGTGATATGGCTGCCAGAGACTGATATATGTACATATATATTTTTAAATACATACTTAAATAGATATTAACAACCCGATATAGAACAAACACAAATGTT
The DNA here is from genome assembly GCA_914767915.1 of Agriopis aurantiaria. Lineage (NCBI taxonomy): Eukaryota > Metazoa > Arthropoda > Insecta > Lepidoptera > Geometridae > Agriopis > Agriopis aurantiaria. The sequence goes on from OU612004.1 coordinate 7,964,552, forward strand.
CATCAAATAAATGTTTGTCCTAGGTGGTCCAGTTGATAGTGAACCTACCTTCTGAGCTTGGGGGCGTGGGTTCGATTCCCACCTAGGACAAACATTTGTGTGATGAACATTTGTGTTTGTTCTATATCTGGTTGTTAATATCTATTTAAGTATGTATTTAAAACTATATATCTATGTATATCAGTCTCTGGCAGCCATATCACAAGCTTTGCTTAGTTTGGGGTCAGATGACCGTGTGTGCAAAAATCTCCTGAAATATTTATTTATTATTTATATATAGCATCGTTTTTAGCGATAAAGCTAAACTTGAGTTTCTATATCTATTCCTATGTATACTATTTTTTATCCTGGAATCTGCACAAAAGAGTTTCTATCTATTGGAAACACTTTTAGCGGATTTAATCGCGTGTATTTTACACTATTTTAATCTCTTCATGTCAAGAAGGCCTCCAAGGAGGCTTAAAAGGAAGATAACCCAAGACTCCAAGAAAATAAGAAAAATTATGAGGATGTATACGTCAATGGAGTATTCCACACAAGAAGCGTCACTTAAGACAACGGTTCAAAATAAAGCTTCAGAAGATAGATTGCTTCAAAAGGGATATATATATAAAAAACTGGCAATTTGAATACTTTGCTGTCTGTCTCAACGGTCACAGGTAGACTAGATGACAGATGTCTACAGAATTGTTATAAAGTTATTTACAAGTACCGCCAATACGCAAAAGTCGTTCACTTTATCCAAAGGTGAAGAATTGGAGGTATGTTCTATCTATACCTATACCCATCAACTCAAGATAATGTCCATACCAAAGAGATGTCTCTAAAGGCCTCCCTTTGAATTTGGCACTGTCCTCGTCGCTTGCCAGGTTTTGCATGCCTGCCTACTAAATTAAATTCTTATAAGATTCCGTTTGGTACTAACCGGAGTCACTGTCATCCCGGTCATAGTGTGGCCTCCAGTACTGCTCGTCGTATCTCAAAGGCACGTCCGACCGGCCCGTGAACTTGTTGGGATCCAGTATGTTTTCCACTGAAAAGGCTATCGCAGGCCGCTCGGGGGGCCGCGTGAGCCCCAGGCGTCGCGTTAAGTCCACCGGGGCCGCGTCTTCGACGCCCACCACATCCACTTCTCCGCTCGCTTCCGCTTCCGCTTCTTCCGTCTCATCCTGCGCCTCGTCTCTCCTCTCCTCCGACCCTCGCGCCATTACAAGCATCGTCATATCAACGTCTATGTTACCCAGGTCTTTGCGCACATTAGCGGTTGAATGAGTCTGTATAGCACTTTCACTGCACTGTTGTGGAATCGTTTATGGGTAGGGTTCGCACTGTAATCCGGCGAGTGTTGAGCAAGATAGTCCCGAGTGAACATTCGATTATCGCAACTCGATGTCAACTAAAATCGGGAGTGCACGATGCGGGCGGGACCGAAGGCCGGCGCATGGGGGGAGAGCGTGAGGGAACCCTGGCTCGGGATTGGGCGCGGGAAACGAGGCGTGCCCGGGGTGGAGAAACGTAATCGAGCAATAAGGTTTAAACAATTTCGTTTAATACGTTGAATTATGTAAGAGAGCGGCGGGCAAGTAATCGCGCACAAGCGATAAGGCCATTTGCGCTACTTCGTTACGTATTAATGGGCCAGGAAATTGACTTATGAATATTAGAGGTCGCGGCGAGTGTAAGATCGGGCCAAAGCGGCCCCGGGCGGCCGCGCTCGGTTATTTTCCTAGTTAAGCGCCGGAGTTGGAACAATGATGTTTATTGAGTTTGAACTTAATGGGTTTCGGTGTGTGGCTGCGAGCGATTTACGCCATTAGCGGTGTTTGCGTTGGCTCATGGAACTCTGCGAGCGCTACCTGGAGTAGGGACTTAGGTTTTACCGGAGGTTTTAATTGTCTTTGTTTTGGTAGAGTAATTAGTCTATGCGGGCTCGTCAAACTGACATGACGTAAGGACTTTAAGCCATTTATTGGCGACCGTTGGCAACACCGTTTCTTAGTTATTATATAATATTCCGAAAACCCGTACAAAGCGCTTTGATTCAACTTTTATTGTGCGAATTGTTAGTCTGTGGAATGCGCTGCATGAATGGGTGTTCCCCGATAGTTACAATCTGGGAGTCTTCGAATCGGGAATAAATCGGCTTCTTCCTCAGATCATACAAACGAGGGAGATATGAAAAGGAGACGCAGCGGGTGCGAACACAGCAGGCTTAAACGTTGAGTCTATAAATCACCCTGCAGACTACCTTGCCACCCTTTTTTGCATATGGACTAGCAGTTAGAGTCGCTACAAGCTTCTTAGTGTGCGTGAAATATGAGTACCTAACCTAGGTATAGAACCTACTTCCAGTTTTCGCGGTATAGTGAAAAAGTGGGTGAAACACTGAGACATTTGAACACAAACTATAATTATACTAAGATTATATCTCCCTTGTTTGTGTGATCTGACGTTTCTTCTATAGGCAAGCGGGCTCCGTCGTTAACCGAAAATATTCTTCAGTACAAATATAATAAAAATAATAGAGTAATTTTCATATTAAATTGTTTCATCATGGGGCAGGCCGACTTTTTTCGATCTCCACCGCCATTCTAGAAAATATCAACACGTACCTACCTACGCGGTTTTTAAAAAAATAAATTGATTTTTTTCCAATAAGTTTTCACTTTCCTTGTGTTTTTAATTTAAACAAAAGTATATTCGTTATTTCTGGCCAATGAGCGGTATATTAAGGAAAAACCAGTCATTTAGTCTGCTACTCTAGCACCATTGGTGAAATAGTTTTATTTTATTGGTAAGTAAAGTAGGTACTGATAAGTTTTTATTTTATTGTATTTACACGGCTAATCGCGCTAAGCATCTACCGTTTAAAACTGGCAATGATATGCACGAATACTGCGTTTTAGTCACGCTTCTCTTTCGTGATTAGAAGCAACTCAACAACTACGGGGTGTTGGGGAATGTAACTTGAGAGTTTTTTTTTTCTCCTCGTTTTTCGTATTTTACTGTCATAAGTATGGCACAGTAAAGTAAAGTACGTATTTAATTTTTTTTAAGTTTAAATGAAATATTATCATCAAACTTTCTTTTTTTAATTTTCTTTTTTTTTATTCGTTTATTTCATATATAACCACATAATTTATCTAAATTAGTATCGAAAAACTAAGCTGTTTGTATCGATACTAAGCGATATCAATACTAATACTCAAAAGACATGTTTCACCTCGTTATATGACAAGATAAGAAAAATAATGCAATTAGTTGTTTTCTTTAACTTTGGCGCCAAAATTTCGATATGAATCCTACGCGGCGCCTTAGAAAATGGATTAGCATAGAATCCGTCACGTGATTTACAAACCGGAACAGGCCGTCTGTCAAATATCATGTAGCCTTTGGAGCCATTTACAGGTTACCAGTACATTTTTTTTTTTTTTCCTTCTTCCCCGAGTTGGGGCTTTTGGCTCCGCATGATTGATGCAGTTGCCATATTCAAGTCGTATGAGTTTAGTTTTAGAATTTAAAGGTAGGGAAACGATACGCGAAAATTAGGATATAGGAAGGATTAGGATGGACGGAACTCAAAAGGAACAAAAGGAACCCTGTAAAGTGGTGGAGACTTTACAAGAGGCTCCTATGGAGTTTTGGAAACAACACGAAAAGACACGTTTCACCTCGTTATATCACTTCCCCACACTCGGGCACGTTTACGAGCACTTAATGAATAATAATTCACCATTTAGTACACATTAACACTCGAAAATACACAAGTTTAGGAAAATAATCCAACGAGCCGACATGTTTTTTCCGCGTTGGCGCCAAAACTCTCTACCAGTACATTAAAAAGTGTACAGCCCTGCAATTTGCCGTCCTGTCAAAAATAGGTATATCAGTTTCGTTCTGGTAATAACAATTTTGGCATATGAGTAAAGAAGTACATGTTTAATTCGTTTATGCTAAATTAGCACTACTTCAACTAGTCCTAATTCTGTGGTTGGCACCCACATAAAAGTTTTTTTGTTTAATATCGAACGGCTGTCAAGGCATTTTTGTAAAAAAAACTGTTGTAGCCAGTTGCACCCATATAAACGAAACGTCAGTCATTCGAAATCAGTTTGCATCTGTGATGCGGAGTTCGACGCGTTGACATAAATAAGAATGTTCAATCAAGGTTCACTCCAAAGATGTCATACTTATACTACGTATGCCTCACTCATAATGCCTGGTAACTGTGCTGGTAACAGATTTTCCTTCTCTTATCCGTTCTATTTACTTCTCTTTTCTGTGTTGCCACCCAATTACCTATTAGGTTGTCTATCAAAAACGCCCTGTACCAAAGAGGTCCGAAGTGATACAAAAAGCCGGCATGCCTTCACGTGGAGCGCTTTAGCCGCGCGTGATTAGACGCGCGGCGGGGACTCATTGTGCAATTACTCTCAACACTATCATACCACGCTGCGTACACAATTTACTAAAACCATAAACTAAACTATATCTATTACCTGTATATAAAAATTTATCTCTATTTACCTTGGTCACGCCATAACTTGAGAACGACTCTACCGATTACATTCCTTTTTTAAAGTTTTCTAATACTTTGTAGAAGGTTCTTACGGAAAGAAAAGTCAAGAAAAATGCGCAGAAAATTGGTAAATTCCAGATAATTTAACGACGATTTTAATTTCGTGCATTTGAGGCATGTGAATTTACCAGACAGCAGTTTAATTTATTTTTATTTTTGTACATCTATAGCTAAGCTAGGGCAACGTCTGTCGGGTCAGCTAGTGCTATATAATAAAAAAAACAAAGTCGGGTTAGTCCATTCAAGGATCCTTTTGTCTATGGTCCATTATAACTCAAAAACGGCTGGACCGATTTTCATGGTCTTTGATTTGCTGGATTTCACTCCGCCCCGAATAGCAGAATAAGTATGAAAATATCGAAAAATTCACGGGGCAAAAAATTATGAAGAAAATTCATTTACCCATACATTTTGTATGAAACGGCACAAATTTAAGCCACATCATAGCAAAAAAAAAACATTTAAGTCAAAGGAGATCGCTGTCGCTACCAAGGAGGTTGCTACAAGGAAGCAAGAAATATAGAAGTACTTCCTTGGAGCAACCTCCGTGGTCCTCCGTCTGCGGGTGAAACTGCGAGGCGCAGCTAGTAATAGATAAAATACGTACCTACATACGTACTTCAGAAATTAAGTTAAGCAAATTTTATTGCCTACTTTCTGCTTGACCAAAAGATAAGCCTTGTATGCTAACCCAGCCCGCAGCAGCGACTTCACATTATTTTGTAAAAAAAAAAAAAAAATTTAAGTGACACCTTTTTCATCCACGGCGCTTGCAGATTTACCTATGCAATTTTAGTTTCCTAATAACTACTTTAGTTTAGTTTAATGGTATGTACCTACTTTACTTAGTTGCAATTTTGTTTGACATAAATTCTAAGACATTTAAATTATAAAACCATCCTAAGTGCTACATCACCCATAAATAAAAACAAAATATTTTATCCTAAAAAATATTATATACTTGAAATGCCTTTTCTGGAGAAAAAACTCCGCTAAAACAAAACAATACCAAATCGCTTCGTTAAAAAACTAGTCCGTAAAAACGCTCGTTTCACTAGAGACATTAATTAAAAAGTTTTTATGCAAAAACCGTCCCTTCCTCGGTCCAATTAAAATTGTATCCGGATTCATTACGGCACTTTATTTTTAAGCGATCTGCCCGAGACGTCCGTAAATTAATCCATTTTGAGTTATTCGTGACATCGGAAAAAGTCGACCGGAAAAAAAACACATTTTTGTAGTGTTTTTAATATTAGGTAAGTAAGTACCCAAGTTATTTATTTACACGAAAAATATTTAAATCACAGATATTGAAAACCTAAAACTATTACTACCAAACATAAAAACTAAAATAAAAAAAACAACAAATTAAAACCTAACTATCATTCTATTAAACCGCTACCAGTGGGAACTGTTCCCAAAATGCTGGCCCCATTACCACGTTGTATGGCGATACCTATAGTAAGTACTTACCTATACTACTCCTGACCGCCACCTCGCCTGATGTAGTCTACGATGGAACACACAGAAGAAACCCATTCACTCGCAACTTGAAGATACCCAGATTGTAAAAGCTAAACTATTGGGGAACACTCTTCAGGCAGCGCAGTCCAGTCTACCGGTTCGTACAATGAGAGTCAAAACGATGTTTGGGGTAGGTACCCGGAATATCAACCATGAAACGGTGTCTATTCTAGAGACATCATAATTAGTAAGATCTGTGATTATCATATATGTAATAAAATAAGTTTTCCCAGTGACGAAAATGAGACACTGATTCCGGAATAATTTTGTTCTAAAGCAGATATTAACGTAAATAATTTGTTGCCTCCAAAATCTAATACGACCGTATCAAAACTAAACAAGAATTTCTACTAACCACTGAATTTGACAATTTTGAGAGTCGCTGGCATCCAGTGGATGCAAAAGGCAGGCTGTCGTTCAGTGTGGAGGTTAAAGGGAGAGGCCTATGTTCAGCAGTGGACGTCTTCTGGCTGATGATGATGATTTTTTCCAACTGAGCGGATTTAACGTTAGTTTGGTGCCACAATAGCAGTTTTCCGTAAGGCCCCTGGTACAGCTCTCCCCTTTAAAAAAGTTACCAACTTAGAATAACTACTCAGAGAAGGTAGGTTTCCAAACAACGCCTTCTCAAAACGTAAGCTACAAATTCGCTTTGTAGCTTACGTTTCGATTGGTATTTTAAACGATTTAAGCAAGAAAATTAATGGAAGACCTGTGGAATGTCACACCATAACTCTTATGCTGCTTTTCTGATTTGTTGTGGTACGATTTCACCGCGCAAATTGTCATAGTAATTTTTTTATATTTGTTCTGGAGCCATATATGACTCCATTTGAATGGCTTAAATTTTGCGAATGTACTTGGTTTCTTGTGTAGTTATTCTAAGGTTACCAATTACTTTTTAAAAGTGTTGTCTTTACAGATATTTTTTCAGGAGTTAATAAAATATCCATTCAAGCAACAGAAATACGACCAATCATCCTCCAAAAACGTAAAAGATATGTCTCATTTAGCGTACGAAAATAGCATAAACATAAAAATCAACGTGAGCACCAACGTATGCAGCGCGTTGTCAAATGAACACGCCAGGAATGTTAATAACCAATTTGTATTTAACAAATCTGTCTCTTGAACACATCGTTTTTTCATAAACACGATGCGTTATTACGATAGGGATGTGAAAGCTTGGTGTGGAAGCGATATCGATAGTTAAAAGTTGAAAATCTTTTGCACATTAGGCACTTCTATTGCACCGTAGTAGATAAAGAAATGTAGGCTGAAAGGAGATCATCGTAACTACCTACTCATCAATTTAAAAAAAATAGGTGGTGGGGGGAGGGGATTAAGGAATCGCCCTGAAATTTTTGTTGAATGTTTTGATGATTTTCATCGTGATTTTAGGGTCGGACTCCATGGTAAAAATTGTTAATAATGATGATTAAAATGCCCTCCTTTCTGTATAATATACCTACTCATACAAAAATTTATTACAGCAAATGTTCAACTCAAGAAAAAGAAATTGGTCCAATTTTTTAAATTTAATTATTGTTACTTTACTTCCATATAAATAAAGTTATTCACAAAAGTTGATATGGCATTTGCATTCATTAAAAGTAAATAACTTTATGCGTACTACATAATATTACCTAAAATTTTAAAGTAAGTGTTTATATCAAAATACCATACCACAGCCAGCTACAAAAAATCATTGTTAAACACTATCTAAATTTGTACCAATTGACAGCGAAATAGTAGACATTACCTAAGTATCAATAGTATCTAATATACTATCGATACTCTAGGACATCACTACGCAAAATCATAAACGACGTCTTCCCAGTTAATTGAATGTTCCTTGGACAAATTCGAAATAATTTGTGCGTTCAAAACCAGCGAAGATTGTTATTGCTTCGTTGCTTTACTCTTTGATGCATGGTAACATGGGAAGGAACGTAGCGTGGTCGTTTCGGGAACATCACTTTGTAATTGGCTCTCAAATAAATAATAGCCATAAAATACATTGTATACTTTATTCATTACTTTAGGAGTACTTGGGTAACTTTTATAAGATAAACAGGTTATTCACCTGATGGAAAGCGCTACACATACGTCACGTCAGTAAAAATGCACACGGTTCTATTACAATTTTGCAATTACATTAGCGCAATATCACTGATAGTGACATAATTACTGTCAATTACGCCCCGAAATAGTGATCATCCCGCCCGCTAGGTGGCGCGCAGGTAATTTGTCACACACTCCGACCAGTCGCCTGACAGGGCCACATGATTTATCGCGCTCCGCACAGACAAAGACTTCTCTAAATAGGCCCCTCGGCAAACCAAACAGTCAATTTGTGCGTAATCACTGCACGAATATAACCTCTAAAGCTACCGCGCAAGGACCACTTTCGCGCCAAAATTTGACAGTTGCGTCGGCTGTCAACGCGATCGACTGCGTTCGGATACATTCCTAAACTAATTGTATGTATCGCGCCGAGCACAGAACACATTTGTCAATTGTCGCTCGCCTCCCCGTGTAAAGGAACGTAATTAGTTACTGAAGTATTTCGGGAACGCTTTGACGGCTTATTAAGATTTCAAATTGAACACAAATTAGATGTCATGCCTAACTTATTTCTAACCTACGATACGCTTTCATTTCCCATCGGGACGTTGAAAAATTTAGTTGTCGACGCGAGGACAGCCTCGTTTTCCGGACATCAAAAAGCTATCTGTTTTAAATGGGACTTAACTCCTCAGATAAATAATTAATGTTATAATAATAATACATCTGTATTACGAACAGAAAAACGCATACCTAGGTGGGTATATTGTTGGCTCAAAATACAATATTTTTAAAAATATAAATTATTGATAATTTTAAAATATGATCTAAAACCTTAGCTTAAATTACTTACTTTAGGGTAGGCCATATTTATATACTTAGCTATACCTAACTAGTAACTATGAAATCTTACTGATAAAACTATATCTCTACCTGAATCTCCCGTATAATCCTCATCATTAGCCTATTACTTACGCAGTGACTATTATTTAGTCAGGGGCCTTACGCCCAACTCCTTACGTGGTATCAAACTAACGTTAAAACAGCGCAATTCGGAAAATCACGCGAACGTGTACCTTATCGCGCCTTGATACGGTTTGCGGTCGCACAACATTTTTTCATCGCCTAAACTGGATTGCTCGACACAGCGAGGCGTAAAGCCCCAGAACTAAGTATACCTATTACATCTTCCATGCCAATACACATGCTTACATTCAATCAAATCTCATTAAAAGCAATAAGCGGTATATCTACATCCCTAACATTCCGACCACATGTCTACACCCCAACTAATTATAACACGTCAGTGATCGATTCAAGTTCTCAAGCAGTGCCATCTGTGAACAAGCGAGATAGATCTATTGTCGACAGCCGTACCAATCGATTCGATACATCGACTTTTTTAATCGATACCTTTACACGAGCGCACCACAACTAATCCGGGTACCGAACCATCAATTAGTGAATGCTCTCACAACATCGTGCTACGTTTCTTTTTCAAAAAAACGCGAGGCTTTGAAACAGATAGACAACAAAAAGAACGAATCGAGATTGCTCGAAGCTTGGAAGTGGCAAATAAAAAAAAAACATTTGTCCGGAAATCGTTACATCGTTTTGATTGCTACCGTTTGTTTGATTTGATTGGAAAAGAGATTCCTATACGTCCTGTTTTTGGTTTATTTGCGTTGGCAAACTCCCTACTCAATTATTAAGTATAAGTATTAATGAAAAAAATCTACATATCTAATTATTAGTCTTGGTACAATACCTATTGGGTATATCATCATTAATATTATCAGCCTGTCATGTCCACTGCTGGGACACAGGCCTTCTCTCATAGAGAGAAAGGATGGGCCTTGCTGGCCCAGTGCATGTTGGTGAATGTCATAATATTATTGTGTTTTAGGGATATGTATATTGTAGAGTTTTGTTATAGCAAAGTATGAAAAGACCCTCATTGACATGTTTCACTTAAAAACCACTGGAAACGATGCTCAAACTTATTCACCTACTGCCATCTAGCGCAATTTTCCTAAACTTCGAAACATTACTTACAACCAACAAAACCCCTTCAACTATCAATAAACGTAATCGATAAACTGCGGCAACTCTACTTATTTTACATAGATGCCAGCACTACAACCTATCGTTTCTATTTTAATACCACGAAAAAGTTCGTCTATTATGCCTATCGTATCTACTCTAGCCACTTACAAAAAAATAAAAATAAAGATGGCGTCAAATTATTTGGCGCGAAATTTTCCCGCCGTAATATTTTCCGCACGAGACGATCGGTGGGAGCTAATTGGATTCCAGTTACAATAAACGCGTCAGCCCCGCGTTCTGCGGCGATAAAAAACCCACCCCTCGTTTTCAAACTTGAAAGAAAATTGGGAAAGCGGATAAAATAACAAAATATATTGGCAGGATACTTCCTGTTTGGTAAAAACCGCCATGTTTGATTTTTCTTACCTTATTGTGGTCACGATTCTTTTTACTTCATTTAAATAAAACAGTAAGGTACCTACCTACGTAGATAAGAATGATTCGATTTAATAGCAATAAGTAGGTCATTATTGTTTTAGGTGCTCTACAATAACGTAAACTGACATTTCCTGCACAATCATTTGAATAATTTATCAATTTATCATTAATTTATTATTCATGGCAAGCTCAACACGAAGTCTTGTTATTGATTCAGCATATTTCATAAATTATTTCAATGATTATTCTGAATAAATCAATTGCATAGACAAAGACGTTTACAGTGCCAAGCCTTGCTTGGTGACGAGCGACGCTTAGTCAAAACTCACCCCCGCTCACAGATCTTATATCTGTGCCCCCGCTAAATCGCTAATGTCTTAGCGGTGAGGTAGCAATAAATTATTATTAAAATAAAAACTTTTTTAAAACAAGCTTTTATAAAAGCTTGTTTTAAAAAAGTTTAAAAATCCGGACCCCTATTATAGGGGTCCGCTCATTATTTAAGACCAAAGTGCGTGGGAAGACAAATCCAACGAACCCAAACTCGACGGGGCTACGTCGTTTCGTTTAGGAGTTCCTATAGCCACCTTCTGTCTCCATCATCAGACAAGCTCGATGGTACCATAAAATTGTATTGTCACCGAGCTTAGCTAAGTAGGTACGTCAAGTTTCAGCTCTCTCGGTTGAGGATAACTCAAGAGGTCTAAAATTCAGTTGCAAGATTTGTCTCACAGCAAGTTATACAAAAGCTTGTAAAAAAAGAACTAATGGCATTTCTATTTGTGTTGTAAGATATTACATTATTGAATGTAAGTATTTAAGTATGTGAAACCTAATCTGTACGAATAAATATAATAAAATATTCGAATAATAAAACTTAAGAAATGTAAAAGTTAATCCCATATTTTTCTCGCCTGATGTAAAGCGATGATGCGGTCTACGATGGAGCACGCTGGCCTAAAAGAAACCGATTCACTCGTGATATAAAGACATCCAGATTTATGCATATTTTCCCGTGCATATATTGAAAATATTTTTATACAACCCGTGTAATATAAATTAATGTTGTATTTCGTCCATTAAAGTGGATTAGGTACAAACAGGTAGGTAACCAACGTAAATATGATAAAAAATACTATTTGCATTCCTATTTATAGGTAGAAGTGTAAACAAAACAAATTGTTTAATGATTGCAATCATCGAAAGCAATAGAGCATACAACAATCCATTCACATCTACTTTGCCTATTCTTTTACATTTTCCTTCAACAACACAAAAATAATACTTTAAATACGTCATAAATCCATTGTTTTAAGGTTGAATTTTCTTTGTTCTTAGTTACGGCTCCATGGAGGCTTCATGTAAATCAACTCACGTATATTGGAAAAGAGTCTTAACTTGCGTTCTTGTGAAGAGACTTGCGACCTTTTTCTAATAGTTGATATTGATCAAGGATAATCGCGAATACAATCAAAGTGACAGTGTGAATTAAAATTATTCTATTTCTGTCAAAGATTTCTGGCATTTTAGAGTTTAAAATAGTGGGAAATTTTTGATTTGATTGGAACCAGTTGATTTGATTGGAACAAAACGCTTCATCAAGTTCCATTCCGCTCAACTATGTAGTTGGTCCGTTCAGTTGGTCGGAGTGGAACGACTGATTATTTCATTTGCATACATAAAATATTCGGGTCATTTTTTTGCACACCGTCATCTGACCCCAAACTAAGCAAAACTTGTAATATGGCTGCCAGAGACTGATTTACATACATAATTTATGTATTTTTAAATACATACTTAAATAGATATTAACACCCAGATATAGAACAAACTCAAAACTCAAATGTTCATCACATGAATGTTTGTTCTAGATGGGAATCGAACCCACGCCCCCAAGCGCAGAAGGCAGGCTCACTACCAACTGGACCAACGAGGATGGAACACGTTGATCTAGAAGAAATCTATTCACTCTTTAGCATTGAAGATGCCTTTGCCTGTGCCAATGAAATAATCCCACTATTTTGACCACTTAATTTAACATTCTTATAAATAATAAGAATGTTTTTAAGATTATGGTAACCACCTGAACACGTATTGAATTCCATTAAAACAATCTCTAAATTTAAATTTAAATATAAACTTGTTTTGAGTGGGTTTTTAATTTTTTTATTTGTGCTTATTGTGGGTAATTATAATATCGATAATAAAGTATTTTTGATACATACGTAGATACAGAAATAATCAAGTAAATTTACCTAAGTATTTACTTTTGAGAAAAATCGTATATAGATTAGATACATAATAGTACGCTTTTTCGTGTCTTAATTTTCCTCTTTGACCTTCGTTTAGGTAGGTTACTCTCTCGTTTTATCCTCTCTACGAATCAATTACTTTTTTGCGGAGTTCGTTTATAACTAAGTACTTTTAATAGGTACCTGTTAAGCAGAAAAAATGTAAATGGAATGGACATTTTAGTCATCTAAAACAATCCACAGTCAATTGCCAACGCAAGGGCAGTTTGGTATCACGTCTTGAGCCAATATTATTTCTATTAAAAACATATAAAATGGTGCAACGATCTGTAATTACATAGATAAAAAATATTTTGTGTTTTTAATTTTATAACTGTCACAGTGAAAGTTTTTTTTTTAAATTAAGTATTAACCAGTATTATCTGTGATATAAAAAGTTTTTTTTTTAATCATTAAAAAAGAGTTCACTCGCTCTACTTTTGAAATAAGTTGCAAAATATATTTGCGAACATGTTCGAAACATTTATGAAGCAGTTTAAAACTCAATGGCGGCAATATTTGGTGGCATCTCTTGGTAAGAAACGCGTTACGCAATTTTTAATCGACTTCCAAAAAGGAGGATTCTCAATTCGGTTGTTTTTTAGGGTTCCGTACCTCCAAAGGAAGAAACGGAACCCTTATAGGATGTCCGTCTGTCTGTCCGTCTGTCAAGACCCTTTATCTCAAGAACGCGTAAAGGTAGCAAGTTGAAATTTATACTAAATACTTGGGTCTACGGTTTCTTTCGACTGTAAAAAAATAAAAGCTGTAAGTCAACGCAATCAAAAGATATGAACGTTTATGTCGCATATTTTGCGATTTCACAGGGGAATCAAAACCTATAGGGTACTCCCGTTGACATGACATGACATGACATGACATGACATGAAATTTGGCAAGAGGCAAGATCTCATAGCACATATATAGGAATAAATCCGAAAGTTATAAATTTGAAGGTATATCATTTAAAAATGATTATTTTGCTATTACAAACTTACATTTTGTAGTTGGAATGTATGGAAGAACCTTATTGTCAACTACAAACTTAAGTTTGTCTTTCAATATTTTAACTTCAGTTATTTTTTATTTTTTTTGATCTCGCGCTCTGAGGTTTCCGTCTAACGGAACCCTCAGAGCACGAGTCCTACTCGTACTTGTCCGGTTTTTATTTTTTTGTTTGTTACCTCAAAACTCGCTCATTTATGAACGGATTTGAATATTCTTAAAAAAATATATACTTTTAGATCCCATGAAAATTTCATCAAAATCAGTTCAGTAGTTTGGTTTTTAAAATGTCATCGATAAGTTAACAAAATTGCGTATTTTACTAATTATGAAGGCGGTCTTTTTAATTGATAATCGTTTCCAAAATACCTACTACCTCATACCCACTCGTAATAAAACTACTGAGGTACTTAGGCCCACTTACACGTAAACAAACAAAGTATCTAGTTAGTCCAGATTAACAAATCTAGGTTAATCAATTATTATAATTAATAGATCAAATGTAGAACCTCGTTTTGGTGTCGCTAATGACTTAGTCATTAGTGCTAACTTCAGAAAGCTCGGAATTCACAAAACTGAGGTTCTATATTTGAGTTTTTAGTTATAGTAACTAATAATTTAGCCTGGATTTGTTAATCTGGACTAACTATCTAGATACTCTGTTTGTTACCAAGCAAGTGGGCCTGGCTCACTCACACGAAAACAAACAAATATTCTATTCTGTGCCTGACCCCTGAACTATAACCAAGCTACCTCGATAACTTATCCTCAGTCCAAATATGTTTTGCTCTGACAGCTATTGTGAAAAAAAGTAAATTGAAACCATGAATTCTGATCACTTTCGCTAGGTTTTTGAACGTATGAACTTAAATTGAAGAACAATAATTACGCCCGATATTATTCTTCCTGGGGAAATGTTTCATCATCATCATCATCATCAGCCAGAAGACGTCCACTGCTGAACATAGGCCTCCCCCTTTAACCTCCACACTGAACGACAGCCTGCCTTTTGCATCCACTGGATGCCAGCGACTCTTACTATGTCGTTGGTCCATCTAGTGGGAGGGCTACCTACGCTGCGTCTTCCGGTTCGTGGTCTCCACTCCAGAACCTTTCTTCCCCATCGGTTATCGGTTCTTCGAGCGATGTGGCCTGCCCATTGCCACTTCAACTTGCAAATTTTAACAGCAAATGTTACAGCAGGGAAATGTTTACGCGAGTAAAACCAACTATCGCCTACACACGATGCACTGAGTTAGCTTTAGTTACATCTTATGTAGGTACAGTCACCCACAATAGTATGTCCTTACCTATAATACATTTTATAATTTTTTAAATAATGTCATAGCATATTTTCTAATGAATGGACACAACATAAATTCAAAAATTAAGTCACTGTGACGTATGCAAGATAAATCATCAAAAATTTATAGCCACTCGTGGCGTGATTAATGTCATCATCATCATCATTTCAGCCGTAGGACGTCTACTGCTGGACATAGGCCTCCCCCATTGATCTCCAAAAGAACCGGTTGAGCCGGTTGCCTGCATCCAGCGTTTCCCTGCGGTCTCTTTTAGGTCGTCTGTCCATCTGCTTACTTAATATGAAAACACATTATTTTTTATATTTTCTTAATATTCATCAATCTCTAAAATATACTCAGGTTAAAGTCAAAAATTATGTAACTATCAATTTGTGGCATACTGGCATAACATGGTGGCATATCAAATTCGATAAAAAGTGTAAATGTAACTATCAGCCAGAAAAAAACATGTAAGATAAGACATCAAAAATTAATAGCCAATTAGTGTCCTGCAATACCTAACAACTATACTAGTTTATGCCACAAACTGATGTATAATATAACTGTTGAGTTTATGCTGAGTACATTTATTAGACTGTTAGACTTAACTGTTGGCCTTTTGGAAAAACTCAGAGTCACACAGCGGGCAATGGAGAGAGCTACGCTCGGAGTTTCTTTGCGCGATAGAATCAGAAACGTGGATATTCGCCAAAGATCCAGAGTCACCGACATAGTTAAAATTTGCAAGTTGTAGTGGCAATGGGCTGCCACATCGCTCGAAGAACCGATAACCGATGGGGAAGAAAGGTTCTTGAGTGGAGACCACGAACCGGAAGACGCAGCGAAGTTAGGCCTCCCACTAGATGGACCGACGACATAGTGAGAGTCGCTGACATCCAGTGGATGCAGATGGCAGGCTGTCGTTCAGTGTGGAGGTTAAAGGGGGAGGCCTATGTTCAGCAGTGGACGTCTTCTGGCTGATGATAATGATGATGACATTTATTAGATTTCATGGTTGGTCCCATAGTAAAAGTGGTTCATAATGATGAGTACAATTACCTTCTTTTGGCTTCGAGAGTGTTCCCCTTACACCCTGTATAAGAAGAAGATTGTATGTTACAAAATTATTTAAAAAATTATGAAATGTTTACTAATTAATCTAACCGGCTCTTTTGGAGATCGACGGGGAGGCCTATGTCCAGCAGTGGACGTCCTACGGCTGAAATGATGATGACTGATGACTAATTATTGCAGGCGACTGTACCCAATGTACCTAGCAGTATTACAAATACTTGAAGTCGATTACAATTCTACTACCTATAGGCAAGTTAGTAAATTATTGCAGGTCGCAATTCTAAGATATCCGTGACTTAATAAATATTCAATCATGACTTATCTTGTTGAATAACTTGAATATATTGTTATACTTGGTCAAACTTTTATAAGCACTGACAATAACGTTGTGAAAAGCTATAATGTTTTTTTTTTTTTATATTTTGCTTTAATTTATTTGCTACTCTAGAGTAGCTACTTAGCTACATATCTTACTTAATAAAACGGCCAAGTGTAAATCGGGCTCGCGCACTGACGGTTCCGTACCACCACAAAATACAATAATGATCAACTTAAAAACCAACTTCAAAATTAATAAAATATGGTATTTCGATTCGGTGAAAGAAATGAAAAGGACGTCCAAGTAACCGAATACGTTGCTTAACTTGGTAATGAACAGAAATTTGACACCGACTTTCACTTGGCCATTATTTAAAGAGATGCTGGTTTCGCTGTCCACCCACAAGATGGACAGACGACCTAAAAGAGACCGCAGGGAAACGCTGGATGCAGGCCGCTTCCAACCGGCCCTTTTGGAGATCGATGGGGGAGGCCTATGTCCAGCAGTGGACGTCCTACGGCTGAAATGATGATGATGATGATGGTTTCGCTGCCAACTGGTAGTTGGCTTGATCATTGTGATTGTCTAGACCATCAACAGTCTATGCAGTCTGTTTTTGTATAATACCTGGGCCAAGTAATAATCTATTAGTGAGCTTGTATTTTGTTTATTTTTACTAATATTGATAACCCCGTTGGCCCTGTTGGTAGTGAACCTGCCTTCTGAGGTTGCATGGGGTGTGGGTTCGATTCCCACCTAGGACAAACATTCTGTGATGAACATTTGTGTTTGTTCTGTATCTGGGTGTTAATATCTATTTACTGTTTAACAGTCTCTGGAAGTCATAGTATAAGAATTCGACACCTTTGCTTAATTTGGGGTTAGATGACCATGTGTGCAAAAATGTCCCGAATATTTTATTTATTTATTTACTAAAGACACTTGCCAGTAAAAATGATGTACCTACGTAATTTTTCAGCGAGCTATGGCAGCCTGTGCACGGGAATGTCCATGGGGTGGACGTCCCCAGTGCTACCCCAACTTAGGGGCCCCAACTCTCCACTACCCAACGCGCCGACGCTGCAGGAAGAATCCTGGATTGGGTCGCTTCTAGTGCTAGGCGGACTTATAGGTAAGAATAAAGTTACCCTACAGTAAGCTATGGCAGCCAGCACCTCTGAATAATAGTGTTTTTCCTCCGGTGAGAGCACATCTGTGTTGATCCCACGTGTTACCGCGACTGAAGAGCCTCAATTGTCCGCAAGCCGACGCTGCAGAAAGAATCCTGGTTGCTTGATGCTTCTAGTGCTAGGCGGACTTATAGGTAAGAATAAAGTTACCCTACAGTAAGCTATGGCAGCCAGCACCTCTGAATAGTAGTGTTTTTCCTCCGGTGAGAGCACATCTGTGTTGATCCCACGTGTTACCGCGACTGAAGGGCCTCAATTGTCCGCAAGCCGACGCTGCAGAAAGAATCCTGGTTGCTTGATGCTTCTAGTGCTAGGCGGACTTATTGGTAAGAATTAAGGTGGTACGTCTTACCTATGGCGGGAAATTCAAATTTCAAACAGTTTTCTGTTCTTGTGGCTAGGCTAGGTGATTATTCAGATTAGGTATATCAGAAATGTATCAGCCAATTTAAATTGTTTTAAAAGTATGTTTAATGTAATTAATTATATCTTTCGATAAGCAACATATATTATTCAATATGTAAAAATGAATCCCTATTTACCTTGGTTACGCCATGACATGAGAACGACTTTACCGATTTAATTCATCTTTATTTTTTAGTTTTCTAATACCTTGTAGAAGGTTCTTACGGAAAGAAAAATTCAGAAAATTGCGCTGAAAATTGGTAAATTTCAGAAATCTTAACGATGAAACCGCGGGACGCAGCTAGTTTGTAATAAATGAAACACATATATTTTTATTTTTTTTATTTTTATTCCAACGTTTAATTTTTTATAGAAACTTGTAAAACAAATTCGCAGCGATATAATGGGTATTACCTAATGCTTTTCGCGTAAATAAGAAAAACGTCCATTCATCAGTTGGCAATTAAAAGGCAATGAGGTGGCCTTCAAGAGCTCTTGAAAAGGAAAGCCTTGACACCGACTTGACATACGTTGGTGCGACATTACACTCCGTCCAAGTATTTATTAGCTCTGACAGCTGCAATAACATTGTAAAAAGTTGAATGAAAACCACGAATTATAGCTGAGGGTGGGTTGAACTTCTTACTTTAGTTTTAACAAATGTAGACATTTCAGTTAAAGTACTGGGGTGCAAGTACCGTTCTTTATCGATCGTCAAATTCGCTAAAATGCCATAGAATCGATCACAGCGAGTACTGAAAAAATGGCATATTATCGAATTTGACGACCACAACTGTCAATTTGACGATCGATAAAAGAACGGTACTTGCACCCCTGGTTAGGCAAAAAAACTGTTGCACCATCTGACATTTGTTCAATGACGTCATAACTTTAACTGTTAACCGTAACTGCCCACGCTTCGTTATTATTTATATTAAATATGTGTCAGATGCATATAATATAATTCCAGCTATGCATCTGAGGCAAGTAACGTCTCATTTGACTTGCAACCCTGGTAACTTTAACTATATATGTTAGTGAATACTCTGATGCAACGCATTTCTTAGTAACTGCTAAAGTAACTGTTACTGCTAACTGCTAACTGTTACTGTTATTGTCAAATTTGCCATAAACCTTTACTTTAACTACTACTATGGTACAACCAAGCCTAAGTATTAACGAATGCATGCAACGACGAACACTTATTATTTTAGAATATGTTATCACTTAAGTGACAAATAATGGACTTTGTGGTAATAAAGTTCTTTAAACCTAAGCCTAATCAAAAAAACCGGCTAAGTGCGAGTCAGGCTCGCGCACTGAGGGTTCCGTACCACCACAAAAATAAAAAACGAAATTACTAGTTATAACTTGGTAATGAACAGAAACTTGTCACCCACTTGCCGTTATTATTTGTTGTTATACTTAATGTGTACTATAATCATGCCAAGTTTGACTCTTATACGTATTACCGTTTTTGCATTAGCGTTTAGTCAGTTTTTAAAGCCTTGTTGTTAGCCTATAACGTCTCTATTATTAGGTACACGTCACTGAATAGAGCTAATCTTTGGATGGCTGAAATGATTTTCTTGAATCATAACTGTGAAACAAAGATTTCATTCAATCAAGTCACATTTCAACAAAAAAAAGCAAAAACGGTTTAGCTATTTGGGAGCTACAATGCCGTAGCCGTGGTAGCCCATTTGGGTGACCGCTAGACTTGAAAACATGAAGTCGCGGGTTCAAACCCCGGGCCCGTACCAATGAGCTCTTTGGAGCTTATGTACGGATTTGCATACCACTGGCTTTTCGGTGAAGGAAAACATCGTGAGGAAACCTGCATACGTACGGAGAAGGAATTCAATGGCGTATGTGAATCCACCAACCCGCACTGGGCCAGCGTGATGGATATGGCCCAATCACCCTTTCGGTGGTAGGCTAAAAGTCCAGCAGTGGACTGTTAAAAGGCTGATTATGATGATGATACCATAGACACACAGACACATACACACGTCGAACTTATACACGCTTCAGTTTGCGTGGGTGGTTAAAAAGAAAATAGCATCCTAATTGAAATTGCAATTTCCAGGTCCATTCATAACGGTCCCGCTGTCGAGGTACGTTGGCCGCCGCTGGCTGATCCTCGGATCCAACCTGCCTCTCCTCCTGGGCTGGCTGCTGGCTGGAGTAGCCTCGGACCTGCCCACACTGTACGCCGCCAGGATCATGTGGGGCTGCGCTACTGCCATGCAGTTCGCTACTGTGCCTATTTACATCGGGGAAATCGCTGAGGTATGCAACTGTTGAAATGCGACTGGACTAGTTGGAATCGTATCTAGTAAAAGCCGCAGTAAGAGCAGTGGTGACAGGTAGCATGTACGCTTTACAATCTGACGGCACCCGGTTCGATCCTCAGCCAGTGGTATATTTAGTAAGTACTTAAACAATTATGTGCAGTTTTGATGACATCGCTCAACATCGCGCGGAAACCGGTATAAGTATGTCCAAGAACCACAAAAGTTCAAAGAAATAAGACATGGTGCCAGCATGGTGGATTAGGGCCCATCCTTTCTCTCTCTCTGAGATAAGGCCCGTGTCCCAGCAGTGGGAACTTAATAAGCTGATAATGATGATGAATGAAAACCTAAACGATGACCTGCCTTGATACCTGACAGAAAACTCCAGGATCTCTATAGAGCTACTCATTGGAGCCCCACTAGCACTGCGCCGACGCTTTTCCCTAAACCTCCTCCCCACAACATAGTAAACCACGCAGCATATCATCATCATTCATCATCATCATCCGCCAGAAGCAAGCTCAAAAGCAAGCTCAAAGTCGCACAACGAGCTATGGAGAGGGCTATGCTCGGGGTTTCTCTACGAGATCGAATCCGAAATGAGGAGATCCGTAGACGAACGAAAGTCACCGACATAGCCCACCGGATTAGTAAGTTAAAATGGCAGTGGGCAGGGCACATATCACGCAGAACAGATGGCCGATGGGGCCGAAAGGTTCTGGAATGGAGACCACGGACTGGTAAGCGCAGCGTAGGACGTCCACCCACAAGATGGACAGACGACCTAAAAGAGACCGCAGGGAAACGCTGGATGCAGGCCGCTTCCAACCGGCCCTTTTGGAGATCGATGGGGGAGGCCTATGTCCAGCAGTGGACGTCCTACGGCTGAAATGATGATGATGATGATGATCCGCCAGAAGACGTCTACTGCTGAACAATAGAAAAGCACAGTGTTTACCTCGGGGTTAAAGACTTATTTAGTCCCTCGAACTATAAGCGCCCTCGCCACGCTCGGGTGCCAAACCCCGTCTCGGGTCTAAAATTCTAAATAAGTTACTTTCACCTCTAGGGTAACAATGTACTATTGTGATAAAAAAGCTAATATTTCTTTCAGGACCACAATCGCGGCGCTCTGAGCGCTTTCTTCCTCCTGTTCATAAACATCGGGTTCCTGCTAGCGTACGCCATAGGTCCTTTTACTACGTACTGGGGCCTGACGGCGACTGGCGGCATCCTGTCACTTCTTTACGTGCCTTTTGCCTGGAGCCTGCCAGAGACACCGTTTTTCCTTGTTTATAGGGGTAAGGGAGAGAGATGATAATTATTATTGGAGGTAAAGAATGAAAGAGAGGAAGACACATTTATGATTCCTTCACGCATTTAGCTTGGTTGGAATACTTAATCCAAAAGAGAAAGAATTACGGGATTAAGATAGAAAAGAGAAGCAATGGAGAAGCATAGTAGCAAAACGATAGAAAGAAAACTTTTTTTTATGCATAATTTTCTAGACATCCTTAGAGATTCTCTGCCTCCTATTCATAGAAATTGGGAGATAGTTGAGCTAATCCTTACAGATCCAATGTGTAAGCGGTTCACTTTAGGTACAAGAGAAACTTCGACAAAAATCAAGAAAACTTTATTCCCCAGGTCGTCACGAAGAAGCATCGTCAGTACTCCAGACTCTGCGCGGCAAGTCCAAAGAAGCAGTGAAGCCAGAATTGGAAGGCCTGCAAGCGATGGTGACAAGAGAATTTAAGGTGGCCCCTAGAATACAGGACTTATGGGCTACCAGAGGAAATGTAAAAGCTTTGGGTAAGATAAAGGAAGTAAAACGAGTAGATTTATATGATATGCAGCGCAGAATGTATGTAACCATTTGGTAATTTCTTAAATATAGCACACTCCTACTCTAACGGTTGCTTGGAAAAGATCACTCTTAGCGGTAAGGCCGCCAGTTTTTCGCTAGTTTTTTAACTGTTTTGGTTCCATGTATGTAACATCTGGAGTGAACAATAAATAGTTTATATCTATGTATTTCAGTTACCCAGATTTAAAACCCTTTGTTCCGATGTCTGCAGCCCCTTATTGTTAGGGAATGGGGCGAAAATTGCTGGCGGGCAATTTTTGCCACATTTTATTCAGTGTCGATGGTCACAATCATGACTGAAGAGTGGAATGATATCTTCAGTTTAAAGTTCTATGAATCTGTCACAGAACCGATAACCGCTGGGGAAGATGTGTTCTAGAGTGGAGACCAAAGTATCTGCAAAGGTAGCATATAACACCTTGAGATTTGGAGTGACGACATAATAAATATAAGACTTCTTAAGTTCAGCCTATCTTGTTCCCACTACTGGGACTCGGGCCTTCTCTCAGAGAGAGAGGATGAGCCCTAACCCTAATCCACCATACAGGCGCAGGGCATGTTGGTGAATGTCATGTGTCTTTGAACTTTTGAGGTTCTTGGACATACCGGTTTCCTCACGATATTTTCCTTCACCGTTTTTGAGGGAAGGCATCGTAACTGAGCCGATAATTGAACCAGGTGCCGTCAGATTGTAAAGTGCAAATGCTACCGCTCGGCCACCATCACTCTGCCTGCTCTTATAATATAAGACTGCTGGAACCTAAAAGCCGAAGACAGACTGGGAGATGTACCAAGGTGCCTTTTAGCAGTGGGCCAAGGTAGGCTAATTATGATGATATTTGCAGCTGAACAACTTCTCTTACCTCCAGGTATCTGTGTATTCCTGGCGATGCTACTGCAGCTGTCTGGTATCGACGTCCTCCTGTTCTACATGGAGGAGTTGCTCGCGAAGGTCGGCACCAAGATCTCTCCCAGTGACGGGACCATCATCATGGGAGTAGTACAGGTATTACCACAGCCTTACCTCCACTCGGATAGAGTGCGCGAGCATGTAAATTTGTATGGAAATCGAGCGTGCCGCATTTTTTTCTACTACTTAAGGAAATGATTTAGTTTCTTTTTGTTGTAATTTAGTTTTGGGTGTCTTCGTCACCTCGCCTGATATTAAGTGATGATGCGGTCCAAGATGGAGCACTTTTGCCTAGAAGAAACCAATTCACTCGTGATTTGAAGACACGCAGATTGTACTATCGGGGAACACCCATTCAGGCAGCCATTCCGTGCATTCTAGTTCGCACAATAAAAGTGGAATTAAAGCGATTCGTACGGGCATAATATAAAAAGTGAAGCAAAATAAAACATAATTGATTCGGCAACTTCTAGGCTCTGCCTGTTTTAAGCCTATAAAATCCAAAAAGCCGTGGCGTGGTCTATACGTACCAGAATGTGGTAAAGAGTGCACCGTTTGCAGGTGGCAACCAGCTGCGTTACTCCGATGGTGGTGGACAGGCTCGGGAGGAAACTTCTCATGTGGACCACATCTCTCGGGCTCACCATCTTCCTTGTAAGTTTGTATAAAAATAAAAAACCCCAATATATTTTTTATTGAGTAAGGCGTCTATAGTACGCATGCATCATTATGAACAACTTTTACTAGGGTAGCAACTCTATAGAACTGGTGAAATTTTTTCGCGATTTGAGGGTCGGAACCATAGTAAAAGTTGTTCATAATGATGGGTACTATGGACCCCTTTCGGCTTAGTACACCCTTTCCGCGTAACCCTGTATTACATTAACGAAATATGATAGAGTTCTTGCTGTGGGCTGAATAAACTGCCAATGGTGATCCATATTTTTGTGTCCATATTTTCAGACATTGATAGGCGTGTACGCTTTGCTGGACTCCTACTACAAAGTTGACGTCTCGTCGGTAGCATTCCTTCCTCTGCTATGCCTCATCGTTTACATGGTCTTATTTACACTGGGTAAGTAGGTATATGTACATTGGCGGATCCATGGGGGCAATGCCCCCCCTCCCCCCCTCAAAACACCTAGCAATTCCATACATTCAACTCAATTTTTCGATTTGATTCCTGCGAACCGTATCAGAATGGCCCCCCCAAAATGAAATCCAAAAGCCCCTGTATATGTACTTATTTTATTATAATAAATACCTATGTGAAATAAATAAATGCTTATTTTACAATCGTTTGTAGGTACGACCATAATGTCTAATACAAGATTAACGAGAACAGATAATACTGCATGCAAACGTGCAAAGCATTAATAATAAATATTTAGCTATTGAGGACCTACTTAATGACTTTACGTGTAATGTACTATGTTTATCGGAAACGTGGGGAGAAGATGATCGAGTGCAAACTATGGTGATCCCCAATTTTGAACTCGCAACATATTTTAATAGGAAATTCTTTTTGCACGGTGGCACTGCTATATTTGTCAGAGATAATATTGATTTTAAAATTAGAAATGACATTAATAAATTTGCCTTTGAAATGAATTTTGAACTAGCAGCAATAGAATTAAGAGCCTCTAAGCTAATTGTCATAGCCGCATATAGACCTGATAAAGATATTGACCTTTTCTTTGAACTTCTTAATAAATTATTACATAAACTCAGTCACGAAGGAAAACGTATTGTGATAGCAGGTGATTTTAATTTGAATGTTTTAAAATTAGATAAAAACATTAAACGAGTGTTAAAAATTCTGAGCAACTTTAATTGTAAATTTTTACTAAACGAACCGACCCGAGTACAAGGGACAAGTGCTACCTGTATTGACAACTTTATAGTAAATTTTGACAACTGCAAGGGCTATGTATTAGATCGTAAGCTATCTGACCATAAAGTTATTAAGCTAAAAATTTTTGACAATGTAAATAACAGCGACTATAGCAAAAAACCTTTGTGTTTCACAAGAAATATGTCAATCAATAACTGTAACTATTTTCATTACTTGTTCGAGAAAAATTATGTTAATTTGAAGAGCCAACTAATGACATGCGAGGACGCTAATGTAAGAATGAACATATTACAAGACGCAATTAAATTTTGCTACGACGTAGCTTTTCCTAGAAAACAACTCACAAAACGCAATGTCGTTAAGAAGTGGACATCAAAGGGTGTTGAAATATCTAAAAGTAATTTGGCAAAGATGGAGATGTTACAAGAACTTCATCCAAATGAACAAAGGGTCATACAGATACGGAAATACAAAAAGATTTTAAGGAGAGTCTTTATCGCTGCAAAAAATAAACAATATAGTCATAGGATTAAAGCTTCTAAAAACAAAATAAAAGAAACTTGGAAAATAATAAACGAACAAGTGAGATATAATAAAAAACAGACATATAAAAATGGAATAAGAAAAATTAAATCTGAAGACGGGAAAGAATTAACAAATTGTAAAGATATAGCGAATGCATTTAATAACTTTTTTAGAAATATTGCTCATAAACTGACATGTAATACACCAATTGACGCTAATAAATGTATAAATTATTTAAAACTAGGAACCAAAGTAACTAAAACAATAGAATTTTCCCTCGTAGACATTAAGGAATTAGTGACGATTGTAAGAAACATGAAACAAAAGACAACACCAGATATATATGATATGAATTGCAAGACACTAAGAGAATTAATTTTGACTAATGAATGTCTTATGGAGCTTTTATACACTACAATTAATTACTGCCTAGAAAAAGGAGTGTTTCCTGACTGCCTCAAGCCTGGCAGGGTGATTCCATTGTATAAAAAAGGGGATAGTACGGACCTCGGTAATTATCGTCCGGTTTGCATATTACCCATAATATCAAAAAATACTTGAATCAGTTATTAAAAAAAGAATTCTTGAATACTTTGAAGGAAATAATCTTTTTACTGCATCTCAGTTTGGTTTCCGTACAGGTAGATCGACAGAAATGGCAATACGGAAAGTGGTATATTACATACTCGATTCATTGGACAAGTCACAGAAATGCGCAAGTATTTATTGCGATTTGTCCAAAGCATTTGACTGTCTCAGACACGATATATTAATATTAAAATTACAACATTACGGGTTTAAAGGACCTGAGCTTAATATGATGCGCACATATTTGCAGAGTCGTTCTCAAATTGTTTCATTGAATGAGGTAAAATCATCATTGAGTTTTATGGATATAGGAGTGCCCCAAGGCTCAATATTAGGGCCTCTACTTTTTTTAATATATGTCAATGACCTTGTAAACATTATGCCGGATTGGACTTACATTAGTTTATTTGCAGACGACACCCATGTGGGAATTAATGACAAGTTTAAAGATAGGTTAGAAGTAAAAATTAATGAGGCCATGCATACTCTTAAAGAATGGTTTAATGCCAATGGGATTATCCTGAATACCGATAAAAGCGCTATAATGCATTACCAATCTCGAAAAAGGATTAACAGCGAGCCTGGATTAAAAGAAAATGTGTTCCTCGGCTACACAATTGATAACACAATAAACCATTCAGTCCATATCGGAAAAGTATGTAAAAAAATGGCAAGTGCTAACTACGCACTTCTAAAACTGCAACCATTTCTAGACAAGACTGCTTTATTAGCAGTATACTTTGCACATATACAATCTCGAATTAGGTATGCTGTTACTGTGTGGGGCAACGGAACAGATATGCTTAAAGTCTTAAGAGCCCAAAAACGGGCAATAAGGATAATTTTAGGGCTAAGAAAACGCACGTCAGTTAGACAACATTTTAAAATTAATAAAATTATGACTGCAATATCCTTATATATATACAATTGTTTATTAGAAATTTATGATGAAAAAGATAATATAACTAAAAATAAATACAAGTACATTCGTAAATGTCGGAATTACGATGAATTACGTAAACCGATAAATAGATTAACTAAAGTACAAAAACAAGGTATCTACAATAAAATCTGTATGTTTAACAAACTGCCACATAATATAACAAACCTACACTCAAAAGACTTTAAGAGAAAGATAAAACAGTTCTTCGAGTCCAACCCTTTTTACACATTGAATGAGTTTATGAAAATGCGCTTGACAGAGTGTTCGTTCTTGAAGGAATAGGGAACTA
This sequence comes from Agriopis aurantiaria, assembly GCA_914767915.1. NCBI lineage: Eukaryota > Metazoa > Arthropoda > Insecta > Lepidoptera > Geometridae > Agriopis > Agriopis aurantiaria. Next base: position 7,992,068 of record OU612004.1, read on the forward strand.
TCTCTACTAAATATAATTGTATTTTGATAGGACATAATTTTGGTGGAATAATGAGATTGACATGGTGTTCATTTTTATTTCTGACATTAATGATTGAGTTAATTAGGTGTGGCATGTTGACGTTTATAATAATTTAATATTGACATTTTAATCTTATTATTCTATTCCCAATCCTATTATCCTGTGCTAATTCTTATTTACTTGTTGTCCATTCATTTTGCTATTATAAATTGTATTGGTTTGTGTAATATTTTAAGTTAAGCGTTGCACTGTAAATTGACTTGCCCAGTGTAACGAATGTTATAAGGCCAATAAATGATTCTATTCTATTCTATTCTATTCTATTCTAACTTTAAACAGGGAAAATTGTCTGAGGAGAGAAAAAGCTTGTACCCTGCAGTGGGCTGAAAAATGTCAATTTATATTATCTTTGGGGCTGAATGAGCTGCAGAATGGGCCTTACACCTAGCTGTTTAAAGCAATCTAGTCTAAGTGATGAAAAAATGTCGCGCGACCGTAAACCGTATCTGGGCGCGTTAAGGTTCACGTTCGCGTGATTTTCCGAACTGCGCGGTTTTTTAGTTTGAAACCGCGTACCTAAGGCGTTAGAAGTAAGGCCCCTGCTAATAATGATGTTGATCATAATATTATTTACCCATCTCCAGGCGTGGGTCCGGTGCCGTGGATCCTGGTGGCGGAGATGTTCCCCGTGAAGACTAAGTGTCTCGCAAGCGGGATCTGCTCCTTCATGTGCTGGCTCGCTGGATTCATATGGACCAGGTACATCATTTTTGAATTGCAACTTGGTACACGTGGTAACTTCAATTGCTTCATACAAAAGATGAATAGTGGTGAAGGTAAGTAACGCACCGCCAATGTTCCGGGTATTTGTAGGCTTCCACAGGCGGTGGTCTTGAGTCGCGGGCATTTAGTGGATGCAGATGGCAGGCTGTCGTTCAGAGTGCAGTTTTAAGGGGGAGGCTTACGTTCAGCAGTGGATGTCTTCTGGCTAATGATGGTGATGATGATAGGCGGTTGTTGACCACTTACTATCAGGTGACCTGACACCTGACCTTACGTTTGTATACTATTTTCATCGTTGTTTTTCCACCTGAGTATAGGCAAGTATAGGTCTCGTCTCCAGCGTGCCATCTTTTCCGGTCCTATGCCCATCTCATTTACTTTTATATATAGGTAAATACAAAGATGCTTATAAAAAAAAAAACAATATGAAAGAATGGAAATTAGTAGAACTGGCATACGTAAGATTGGTAGAGCAACTAATATATAAAGACGTTGAAACCACATCCCTACTGAAACCGTCAACGTACCTGAGACAACCGTCAGCTGCTCATAAACATGGTACATGTAACTGCGCTAAAATATCGAGACCTCCATTCACAACCTAATCACGGTAAATAAATATTCAGGACATTTTTTCGCGACCGCAAACCGTAACCGTAACCGTATCTGGGCGCGTTAAGGTTCACGTTCGCGTGATTTTCCAAAGCGGATTTAACGTTAGTTTGGTGCCGCAATAGCAGTTGTTCGTAAAGCTGCTAACCGCATGCTCGCCTGGCTCGATGACGTTCTCTTTACCTAGCCACTGCTAATTGGCAGATTCTTCCGCGACGTGGCAGCGTCATACGGCATCTACACAGCCTTCTGGATCCTGGCGGTCTGCTGCGGCATCGGGTTCATATTCTCTGCCACTCTGCTGCCGGAGACAAAGGGGAAGACCTTTGATGAGATACAGGATATGCTTAATAACAGGTGAGCCATGTTTAGTTTTTGATATGCTTCAATTAGCATCATTTGTAACTATATAGAGTCTTGTTTTAGAATACGGGCCTAAATCTTGGAAGCCGATTTAACCTACTTAGTGGCGTAGCTAAATAACCAAAGGCCCTAGTGCAAAAAAAATAGGGGCCTATCTAACCTGGTTAGGTTTTATCAAGTATAAATATAAACTTATTAGGTGCATGTACGAGTATGTGTACGAGTTATATTTTGAAGATGGGAGACATTTTCGCAAGTTCAGTTTGAGGCTTACTGGTCAGGGTCCGAGGGCCCCCTGAGCTTGAGGGCCCCGGTCCACTGCACCACCTAGCCCTCCGGTAGCTACGCCACTGAACCTACTACTAACTGTATCGATTAACCTCAAAAAGTTGGCCTTTATTTCCTGGGGAATAGAGGCCAGACCACGGGGAGATATGGCGCTTGAGATTGGAGACTCAACGCTTGTAATTGGAGACACAAGTCATTCTATAGCCCATTGGTCCAGTTGGCAGTGAACCTGCCTTCTGCGCTTGGGGGAGTGGGTTCGATTCCCACCTAGGGCAAACATTCATGTGATGAACATTTGTGTTTGTTCTATATCTGGGTGTTAATATCAATTTAAATATGTATTTAAAAATAAATATGTATGTATATTAGTAACTGGCAGCCATAGTACAAGCTTTGCTTAGTTTTAGGTCAGATGACCGTGTGTGCAAATGTGTCCCAAATATTTATTTATATTTATGTTATATCAATCCGTGCCTAGGATTGGCCCGCTCGAAAAAGGTTAAGCTGAAAAAGTGTAACTTTGGCTTACGGCGGCGGCGGGGTAAAGGATGAGCAGTCAAGTGGTTATATCGTCATAGATCAAAGCCTAGATTACATGTCATTAGAACTAAACAAATACTTTTTATTAGTAGCTTTACCTAGTCTATGGAACAAACCAAACATATCCTTTGCAAAATGTGGAATGAGCTACCTTCCACGGTGTTTCCGAGAAGCTACAACATGGGGTTCTTCAAAAGGCGAGTTAATAGTCCTTAAGGGTCGGCAACTTATCTGTGACGCCTCTGGTGTTACAAGTATCCATAGGCGACGCTGAGTGCTTACCATCAGGCTTGTTTGCTACCTATGGCAAAAAATATATTATAAGAAAAAAAACATTTCCTCTATTCATAACATTGTATTTAGAAACTTATACACACGAATTTATTGTAAACATACATTTTTATTCCATTAATTACGTTAAATTTAATTATATATTATTAGTAAGAATACTTATAAATACAAAACGGCATCAATATAGCATCTTACATTTATAGTCTGTGCTTATATAATATTCGACCTTATTTAAAAACGTCAAATAAGTGTGTCAAAATTTGCTGTCACGTTTTCGCGCGTAGAGATTTCCGTCAGAGTGAAAAAGAAAGCAGCAGAGCAGTTTAAGCATTTATAGTCTGTGCTTATTTAATATTCGACCTTATTTAAAAACGTCAAATAAGTTTGTGTCGAAATTTGTTGTCTCGTTTTCGCGCGTGGAGATTTCCGTCAGAGAGAAAAAGACAGAGCAGATCAGTTTTTTTAAACTTAACTGACGATTGTAAGTAAAGTCGATTGTTTACATGCATTACAAATTAAAGTTATTAGACTATGTTCTCCGATAAGTCGAAACAGTTATATTCATTTTGATAAGATTTAATATACATATACAAGGTTACGCGGTAAGGGTGTGCAAAGCCGAAAGGTAATTATAGTACCCATCATTTTGCACAACTTTCACTTTGAAAACACAAAAAAAATTATTGTTGTTCCATACATTTTATCGAGTGTGAAAGACCATTTTCTATTCGTGAAATTCGTGTTTCTCCCATAGTAAAAGTTGTTCATAACGATGATTATAACGGACCTCTTTCGGCTTATTACACCCTTTCCGCGTAACCCTGTAGAATGCTACAATTAACCTAGGAATGTTTAAAAGTTCGCTAAGCATAAAGTTTGCCAGTATAGTTAATAGCAATTCGATTAAATTGTGGAGTTTTCCGGCCAAGAAGGAACAAGCATATGTTTTTTTTATTGCAGCATATGTTATGCTGTAATTTGCTATACTTATATAAGTTCGGTGACAATACAATGTTATGGTACCAACAAGCTGGTCTGATGATGGAGACAGAATGTGGCCATAAGAACTCCTAAGCGAAACGACTAACCCTTCGATTTTGGGTTCGTTGGAATTGTCTTCCCAAACTATTTGATAAATTCAATATGGCGGATGCTCCAAGATGGCGGACAAAACGTTATTATCTACCATCATGATATGGGTATCAAATGAAAGGGTTTGCTGAGAAGAATACGAAAAAGCTTGTTATTCAAAAGTATTATTTATATTCATCATCATCAGCCGGAAGACGTCCACTGCTGAACATAGGCCTCCCCCTTTAACCTTCACACTGAACGACAGCCCGCCTTTTGCATCCACTGGATGCCCGCGACTCTCACAATGTCGTCGGTCCATCTAGTGGGAGGCCTCCCTACGCTGCGTCTTCCGGTTCGTGGTCTCCACTCCAGAACCTTTATATATATTAATATCAATTATTTATATTAATGTTTGTTTATAATTTTTTGGGCTATTATTAATTGATTATTGATTAGCATAGCATTCTTGAAATAAAATATATGCAAGCGTTCAACATAACGCGAGCCATTTTCAATATTTGTATTCGCCCAGTCTTTTGCCCACTTAGTATTTCAATAAGTCATATACAGTTGACACTTCTCATTTGATTTTATATTCTCTCATTTAAATACTACCCTTTTTTTAACCGACTTCCAAAAAGAGGCGGTTATCAATTCGACTGTAAGTTTTTTTTTTTTTTTTTATAAAGTCAAGAACACAGAAAGTAACTACTAAATTAAGTTATCTTGTTTGAAAGTACTACGCGGAAATTAATACAGCTAAAATTGCTTTGAATGTGTTAAAAAAGTTTTTAATGCACTCCAAAATCCAACCGATCTACTAAAATACATATAAAAAATGTAATTTTAATTTACCTTTCCAGGTCCAAGGAGAACAAGCCAGTTGACGTGTAACTAACTATAAGTAATTAATAACACTCTTATATGTAAATAAAACATTTCCAAGTTCGTTCATTCCTATCATTTATTTATTAAGGTTCCTTGAGGCGTCTTCAAGTCGCCTCTTCTCCTGAACCATTTGGCCAAGCATGCGGATCATTTCGTCCGTCATTGCGACCAGGCCATGCTTTGTTAGTTATCTTTGGAACTGGAGGGGACAGATCCGGAGCCCTAGGACATCTTTGCCGATCTCAGCGACTCCACAAACGGAGCATAACTGTCCTTTGAATTCGGGCATGAAGCTGGCACCGCAGAGGCTGCATTTCTCTTCAGGTTTTCCTCTGTAGATAGGCTTGTAGGATATGCCACAGATGTTGAAAGGGTTGTGCTCGTCGTAGAGTAGCTTGTGTTCGTCCGTGGGCGTCTTCTCGCAGGCTTGGAGGATCTTCCTGGCCTGCTGAGCGACTTCTGGTCGAGGGCCGAGCTCCAGGAGTCTCCGAGCGAAGGAAGCGGCTGTCCTGAAGTTCTTCAGTTTGAAGAACATGTTGAGAGCGGTGCGCAGGGTCAGGATCTGGTGGACTGGGTGCAGCTTGCAGTGGGTGAAGTACGCGGCCATTTCGCAGGTGCGTTTCTGCTCTTCGAGGGTGTTCTTCGGCATCGCTGTAACAAGGAAAAAAAAATCGACATCTCTTTATGGTTGATATTCCGAAAACCCGTACGAAGCGCTTTGATTCTACTTTTACGGTGCGAACTGCTAGTCTGTGGAATGCGCCGCCTGAATGGGTGTTCCCCGATAGTTACAATCTGGGTGTCTTCAAATCACGAGTGAATCGGTTTCTTCTAGGCAAGCGTGCTCCATCGTAGACCGCATCGCCGCTTTACATCAGGCAAGTTGGCGGTCAAAAGCAAGCCTATTATTAAATAAAAAAATGCGTATGCGTATGGCGCCGCTTCCGAGGTCTGCGTCAGACGCGTGCGGCTGCGATCGGCCGCGATGCACGCAAGTCAACCTTAAGAAGTAAACGTTAAGAATGGCTAGGCCGATCTTAATGAAATTTAGCAGGAAGATACTGATAACAGATTTCACACCTTCCTACCTATGACAGATTATAAATAACTAGCTGTTTTTTTTTTATGACCGTGGATTCAATGTCCTTTAGTCGTAATCTTAAACAGTTTACATAGTCTTAATAGCGCCATACAAGTCATAGTCACAGTCAGAGTCAAGCTAAGTAAGTCACGGTCAAGTCAAACTCATGCCCCTGTAAAGTGTTGGAGACTTTACATGAGGCTGCTATGGAGTTTTAGAAACGTCACGAAAAGACACGTTTCACCTCGTTATATCACTTTCCCATACTCGAGCACGTAATCCCGCAATGCTACCCGGAGTTATCACGTTATTCCTCATTTCTGGGGGAAAATTATTCTATGTCCGTCCTTATGATGCACGCAATTTTCCTGTCAAACTTCGTTAAGATCGACCTAGCTGTTTTGCCGTAAAAAGCAAACAAACAGACAGAGAGACATAGTTACTTTCCCTTTATAATATTACTAGCGACCCGTCCGCCCGGCTTCGCACGGGTGTAACTTACGTGCGAAGCCGGGGCGGGGCGTTTGTTACATATATAAACGTTCCGTGAAAAATTATCTAACTGATGGTGAAAACCGCATCAAAATCCGGTTGCGTAGTTTTATATCTAAGCATACATAGGGACGGACAGACAGCGGAAAGCGACTTTGTTTTTTTCGATACTATGTAGTGATTATAATGTACAAATATGCAATTATAATCTACCTGTCTCGACGAACTCTGCAAGAAAACCATTTGAAATCTATACTAATATTATAAAGAGGAAAGATTTGTTTGTTTGTTTGTTTGCATTGAATAGGCTCCGAAACTACTGAACCGATTTGAAAAATTCTTTCACTGTTGGGAAGCTACACTATCCCCGGGTGACATAGGCAATATTATATTTTCAAAAAAAAATAGGGATCCTTACTAAAATTCCAATAATGTTACCCAAGGTGTAAAAAAATTAGATTTTCAATTTTGACTTTGCGTGTTTAACTTTTCTAAGACAGCACAACGTCTGTCAGGTCTGCTAGTATTAAATAAAGTCAAATATACTAGTATATAGTAAGGTAAGTATTGGACACTAATGCGAAAGAAAAATAAACCGGCAAAGTGCGAATCGGGCTCGCGCACTGAGAGTTCCGTACCACCACAAAATACAATAATTATACATTTAAAAAAAACGACTTCAATATTAGTTAAATATGGCATTTCGATTCGGTGAAATGATAAGGTCGATGTTACAATAAGGTTGTCTAAATAACGAAATTACCAGTTATAACTTGGCAATGAACAGAAATTTGTCGAAATTTGTCACCGACCCGCACTTGGCCATTATTTATTATTTGTTGTTATACTTTAGAGTTTGTACTATAATCATGCCAAGTTTGACGCTTGTACGATTACCATTTTTACATTAGAGCTAATACAAAAATACGTTTGTTGTATGAGGACCCCCCTTCTGTTTTTACTTTTTGGTATTTTTATTATATCTTAGTTAATCATTAATATTCTGTGAAAATTTCAACTGGCTATCTATTACGGTTCGAAAGTTACAGCCGTTAATTAGGACAGACGGACGGACTACGAAGCTGAATTAGAAACACTTACTGTTTCTAATTCAGCTTGCAAGATTTGACTAAACAATCAAACTAGCATACAAACATTGCAGTTAAATAAAGTTTCTAAAAAAATTCTCCCGTCAACGAATAATTATTTATTTATTTAATTATCAATTTAGAAACCGACTTTAAAATCAGTAAAAAAAAAGTTATTTCGTTTACTTGGATGACATATTTTTTCCAGCTACATATTATGATTTAAAAACCAAACTACTGAACCGATTTTGATGAAATTTCTATCGAACCAATTTGAAAACATATCCATTCAATTAAAATAATTAAATCCAAATCGGTTTATATACAACTGAGATCTGAACTAAAAAACATTATAATCGAAATGAGAACCCTCCTCTTCTTTTTTGAAGTCGGTTAAAAGGGGAAAGCTTTTCTCACCTTTTCTAGCTGTCTCCATCTGCAGTCCGAGCAGGTACTCTCTACAGATGGTAAGCAGTTGCTGCGCCTCGGTCAGCTCCGGCTTAGTCTCGACGTGTAGCAGAGGCACACATTGCGTGATGCGCTGCAGCTTCTCTACAGCTTCGGAGAATTTACCGCCCGTGGTCAGCTGGTAGCATTGCTGCAGTTGTGATAATAGGTCGTCCAGTTTCGATGCTGGAAAGGGAAGGAAGGAACTTCAGGGCACGGATTCTACTGAACCAACTGTTTTTAAATTGTTATTGAATTGCATCAAAAATAACACTTAAGTATTAAAAAAATGAAAAAATATGACAATTTGTGTGACCAAACCAATTGTTATTGTATTGGGCCATTTTTTTTACGCGGTTAAGTCCGCGTTTGACCACTATCTCGCCTGTTGGTAAGCGACAATGTGGTCGAAGATGCAGCACGCAGACTTTGAAAATACCTATCCACTCTGGCCTTGAAAAGGCCCAGATTATATCTCTCAAACTCTAATTAAAGTATTAAAAAAAACACAACAACAAAAACAAAACAACAAATAACAACAACTTAACTTTGTAGTGGACAATAAGGTTCTTCCATTCATACCAACTAAACATTTTAAATTTTCCAGTTATTTTGATTTTAAAACCAAACTACTGAACCAACTCTGATGAAATTTCTATTGGACCAATCTAAAAGTACATCCTTTCAAATAAAAAAAAGAATTTTCCAGGTCTGTTAATAAATGAAGGAATTCTAAGGCATTTTTTTTTTTTTAAGTATATTCTTAAGACCACACGACAGAAGTGAAAATTTCATCAAGCCTGACTATATCTCTCTCGCTCCCTCAGTCGATTCGAGCCGACTTTACCCGAACGAGTATCTGAGCGCTACGGTCACGCGAGTTCAGTGATTTTTCCCCATAACAAAAAGTGCCCACTAAAGAAGTTTTCACTTAAAAAAAACAACCGAATTGAGAACTCCTTTTTTGAAGTCGGTTAAAAACACAAACAAACTGACGCCCGAAAAGGGTAATGAGGATGGCGGATAAATCCGTGACGATAAAAGCATTTTTGTTTGTTTTTTTACATAGAATTTTATTGATCTACGTTTGGCCACCAACTCGCCACGTTTGATACTCACTGACTATAGGCAACAGATCCTTCCCGCTGGCCTCCTTCCAGTTGCGGTGGAGGTGCGAGACGAGGGGCGGCAGGGAGGGGAGCGCGCCGAACGTCAGCCGAGCGCGCCCGAACATGGCCACGAACGTGTCTAGGTACGGCTCGAAGTTCACTATGCCCACTTGTTCGTTCAGCAATCTGGAAGGTTAATAGAACATTGTGTAAAAATACAGAGCAATTACATTGGGTTCTATGATGATTAGCTTGTTTATCATCATCATCATTTCAACCATAGGACGTCCACTGCTGGACATAGGCCTCCCCATCGATCTCCAAAAGGGCCGGTTGGAAGTGGCCTGCATCCAGCGTTTCTCTGCGGTCTCTTTTAGGTCGTCTGTCCATCTTGTGGGTGCAAGCTTTTTTATAAGGTAACTAGCAACGCACCCCGGTTCGCACGGGTATAAGTCTTATTTTTTACACCTTGGGTTACATTATTGGAGTTATAGTAAGGGAAAAAATATAGCCTATGTCACCCGAGGATAGTGTAGCTTCCCAACAGTGAAAGAATTTTTCAAATCGGTTCTGTAGTTTCGGAGCCTATTCAATGCAAACAAACAAACAAACAAACAATCAAATCTTTCCTCTTTATAATATGAGTATAGAATAGTATATATAAAAAAAATGGACTCAAGAATAAGCACAATGGAGAGTATAACCTGAATGCGATCTCAAACTGTCCGGTGGCGACGTGATCGTGCGCAGTCTTCAGCTTGTTAGACAGCGCGATGGAGGTGCCGCGAGTGGGCGCCACGAAGAACTGGGCCGCCTCGTCACCGCCGTCGATGTCCGCTGCAAGTTAACAACATTTTTTATCATACCTCCCCAGACCCCCTCCCCTCCCCGTCTAGACAAGAGCCACACACTGTTAGCGTTCACGCCTGCGGAAAGATGAAATTGTATGAAAATGACATTAGCATGAGATAATTTATCTCATGCTAATGTCACTGTCCATGTCATTTTCATACAATACATCTTTCCGCAGGCGTTAACGCTAACAGTGTGTGGCTCTTGTCTAGCCCCCCAGGGGTAAAAGCGCTTTTGAAAACGAAAATTGATTATGGTGCTAGTGATTAATGCAGTGACAATATAACCACTTGACTGCTTATCCTTTACGCCGCATAAGCCAAAGGTTCTAACATGTCAACCTAAACTATTTCGAGCGGGGCCAATCCTAGGCGCGAATTGAATGCATGACTTTTGATTCTCCAATCACAAGCGTCGAGTCGCGTCGAGTCTCCAATCACAAGCTGCCCCCCGCGACCGCCGTGACATCATTTTGCAAAAGAGTATTTTGACAAATGCGTGATCAAGTGGTTATATTATCTTTGGATTAATGATACGAAATCAGAAAAAAAACGCGTTTTTTTTTTAAATTCAACACCAGCTCATGGGAGTTAAAGACAACTGTTATTACAAAAAAAAAATACTCAGTTATTTTTAAGGGTTCCGTACCCAAAGGGTAAAAACGGGACCCTATCACTAAGCCTACGACGTCTGTCTTTCTGTCTAAAGGGGCTCGAGGTAGGGGTTAAGTATAAGATTTCCACAGATCTGTGGTATGTGGATTCCCTGTGTCAATCTATCGCTTATTTATCAGGGAATTTTCTGAAGAGCTTTTTGATCTCTTGACTTCCACCACCGCACCGGGCTGGCAAAGCACCGTCAACGCCGCTAGTGTTGCAGGTGTCCATAGGCAGCGGTTTCTGCTTACCACCAAGCGGACCGCAAGGTTGTTTGCCGCTGTTTTTATAAAAATAATTACAACAGAATAGAAGCCAATGGATATAGTTACCGGAGACAGGCACCAGTTCCTCCGGCAGCTCCAGGTCTTCGTCCCCAACGTCCCAGCCGCCGTCATCGCAAGCATCCTCCACAACCACTTCCTCGTCACCTTCCTCCTGACAAACACACAAAAGTATACATTTTATAACCATTAACGCTTTTTCAGCGGTATGCATAGTAAGTAAAGACAACTTAGGCAAAGAGGTCGCCCGAAGAATCCAACTCGGATGGGCAGCGTTCGGGAAATTGCGTGACATCTTCTCGTCCAAGATACCACAGTGCCTAAAGACAAGGGTCTTTGACCAGTGTGTGTTGCCAGTGATGACATATGGTACTGAGACGTGATCCTTAACTGTTGGCCTTTTGGAAAAACTCAGAGTCACACAGCGGGCAATGGAGAGAGCTGTGCTCGGGGTTTCTTTGCGCGATAGAATCCTGAACGTAGATATTCGCCAAAGGACCAGAGTCACCGACATAGTTAAAATCTGCAAGTTGAAGTGGCAATAGGCTGCCACATCGCTCGAAGAACCGATAACCGATGGGGAAGAAAGGTTCTGGAGTGGAGACCACGAACCGGAAGACGAAGCGTAGGTAGGCCTCCCACTAGATGGACCGACGACATTGTGAGAGTCGCGGGCATCCAGTGGATGCAAAAGGCAGGCTTTCGTTCAGTTTGGAGGTTAAAGGGGGAGGCCTATGTTCAGCAGTGGACGTCTTCTGGCTGATGATGATAGTAAGTAAAACATAACATGCCTCGGTGGTAAAATTGCTTATTGCGAGTGAATGGTTAGATCGCCCAGGGGACTTACGGCTACCACTTAACGCGGGCTCGAAACAACGCTGAAACAGCGCAGTACGGAAAATCACGCGAACGTGAACCTTAACGCGCCAAGAACCTGCGCCAATAGTATCCAAAATTTCTTTATCCATCTGTCTTTCTGTCTTATTATCCGTACCTAGATATTTATATTCTTCAACGTACTCTAGATTGTTTTATACTATAATTGGTTACCTTGTTTTATTAGTCACTAGCGACCAGCCCACCCGGCTTCGCACGGGTGCAATGTACGTGCGAAACCGGGGCGGGTCGCTAGTTATATATATAAACCTTCCGTGAAAAATTAACTGATGGTGAAAACCGCATCAAAATCCGTTACGTGGTTTAGGAGGAGTTAGCGGCCATACAGACAGACAGACGCGGAGTGAGAAGAGATAGAGATTAATTGAATTTTTTCAGCAATCAAAAGTTTTAAGTTTATCAACTCGTTAATTCGGGGTTATTAAACCTTTTTTAATGCATACTTGTTGAACAAATACCGTCCAGTATGAGAGCTGACCTTATTCTCCTGCAATACATCATCATCGCCCCAGGCCCCGGCGGCTTCCAGCGGCTCGTCGCCGATGTCTGCGGCAGTGGCCGCGCCACCGGACGCGCCCGGCCGCGCATTACCCGCCACCTCGAAGAAACTCCTAACAACAAAACAAAGTTCGGTCGTGCATGGAGTACTGCTCTCACCTTTGTGATGGATCAGCTTATGCTCCATTCACAAATCTTAGACATTTTATGTAAACAAAGAAATGTCACGAGAAGTCACTGTCAAAGTGACATGTCAGTTGCTCAAAACATTTTTCACTTATGAAAAATATTTTACTCTCTATTTTCTTTGGCTTTGCTCTCGCGCGGTACAAAGGGGGATATTCTCATAGTTCAAAATATTTATAAAATACATAATTAAAAGATTGTAATAGATGGCGTTGATTATAGAGGCGTTGACTATTATGATAGAGGAAATAAAGGTCAAATCAAATGTTGGCCAGAAATTTTTAGAACCCCTACTGTCCTACCAGTATAATAAAATATTTTCTATAATTTATTTATTTATTTATTATAACATTGTATAGAACAGATATTACGTTAAAATAAATGGTACGTAGTAGTAATAGTTTTTATTTTATAATTGTTCATACTAAGACTAGAAAAACATAATAAAATATATTTTTGGTCAAATATTGGAAACTACCATTATGATAGATATTTTTGCACTGGTAAGGGTAACCTCTTTGTTTACATAAAATATCTAAGATAGGGAACGGAGTATAGTACTAGCTAGGGGCGTCAAAGTCTATTGAGAAACGTGCCAAAAGGCTCATCGGCAATGAATCCCTGGTTCAGACTAAGCTTCTTAGTCTTGAGCATCGGCGCAAAGTTGCTAGTCTATCGGTTTTTATCGGATACATTTCTGAGTGTGCATCGAATTGAATGACTTAGGACTTTTTCTTAATCGGCACGAAAAATCGACACCGCTTTATGGTTGATATTCCAAAAACTCGTAAGAAGCACTTTGATTTCACTTTTACTGTGCGAACTAGTCTGTGGAATGCACTGGCTGAATGGGTGTTTTTTTTTAAACATAAATAATAGGCTTGCGTTTGACTACCATCAAGCCTGATGTTAAGTTAGTTAGAGTTGTTAAGTTAGTGTTCCCCGATAGTTACAATCTGGGTGTCTTCAAATCACCAGTGAATCGGTTTCTTCTAAGCAAGCGTGCTCCAACGTGGACCGCATCATCGCTTAACATCAGGCGAGTTGGCGGTCAAACGCAAGCCTTAATAAAAGTTATTGGTTCAGGGCCGAGGATCAAACCCGGTGCCGTCAGATTGTAAAGCGCACATGCTATCCACAGAAAAGTTTATTATAATTTTTATTAGAACGGCTGTCAAGGAATTTTCGTAAGAAATTTGTTGTAGCCATTGTTTGGTTGGTGCACCCATATAAACGAAACGTCAGTCATTCGAAATCAGTTAGCAACTGTGATGCGGACAAAGAACTTTGAGACCTAGCCTAAAAAGGTAAGGTCCTAGTTCTTTGGATGCGGAGTTCGATGCGTTGACATAAATAAGAATGTTCAAGAAGGATCATAATGCCTGGTAACAGATTTTCCTTCTCATTTCCGTTCTATTTACTTCTCTTTTCTGTGATGCTACCACTTGGCCGCCATCGTCCAGTAGCCTAACACTAGAGGCCTTACTTATAAACGTTACTTAAAAGTTAAGCAATGCTCAAAATTGCTGTCAACTTCTCGGTGGCGGAAACTGTTACAGGCGAAAACGAGACAGAGCAATATTAAAGTTATATGATCATTTACGGGATATTTACCGTGGTAAGGTTGTGGAATGAGCTCCCGATATTTCGGCGCAGTTACATGCACCATGTCCAAAACACGGAACATGTCCATGTTTTAATATCCCGTAAATAATCATATAACTTTAGTGAACAACCGTGATAGTTTATAACAGTGTTTTAGAGCAATATTAATCTTTAGTTAAGTAACGTTTATAAGTAAGGCCGTAGATATTTGATGATTCTGATCGTATAGTAAAGTGGTGTTTACTTGGAGACGGAGAGTAGCGGCCAGTTGGGCTGGTTCCTGAACACGGGGAGTGGCGGGCGCATAGTCACCGCGTTCGGGTTGGCTTCCGGCACAGGCAACCCCGCGGCTTCGAGCGCTGCCTTCAGCGGAACCGCCTCATCCTCATGCTTGTGGTTTATAGCCGTCAGGTAGGCCAGGGATAGCTAGCGAACAACAAATATCATCATCATAATCAGCCTTTTAACAGTCCCCTGCTGGACTGTTAGCCTACCCCCGAAAGGGTGGCGCGACAAATATATACACGAATTATCAATTTAAAAAACCGACTTCACAAAATTTGTAAAATACGCAATTTCGGTGATGCTTGGATGGCATAACATTCATCATCATTTCAGCCATAGGACGTCCACTGATAAATAGATAAAGACAAATAAATTTATTTCCAAAAATACGAATTAACTATTAACGGCCGGTTATCCGAGCCGCGTAGGCAACAAAAAGCCCCCTCCAAGTTATAGCGACGATGTATTTTGCCACGCTAGAGTCAGGACGCCCGCGGGGGGTGTGCAACGACAAACACGAACATAGGTCCGACCTCGATGACGCCTGGCGCGGTACTAACCGGGCGCGCGCAAATTCACGCGACCTTTTTACGCTTTTAATTTCACTAAAAAACGAAACTATTCACTATCTAAAATCTATCCAAATAAAAAAATGTTGAATAAAATTGCCTTTCAGTACATGCAATTTCCAGGTTATTACGAGCTTTCATTAGAGCATAAAACGAAAAAAAAAAAAAACTGAATCGACTTTGTTTCAGATTTTTTTTTTATCGAGGAAATTTTGTTATATCGTGTTTTGAACCAAATCATAAACTCAAACACGATGGTTGGTATGGTTGGTTAGTACCAAAAACCCTTTCTAAGCGCTTTGATTTCACTTTTATTGTGCGAACTGCTAGTCTGTGGAATGCGCTACCTGGCTGTGTGTTTCCCGATAGTTACAATCTATGTATTCAAGTCGCGAGTGAATTTCTTATCTTATTAGTGATGTGATATTTGTGTAATGTTTATTTTTAACCGATTTCAAAAAGGAGAAGGTTCTCAATTCGACTGTAATTTTTTTTTACTGTATAATCACCTGCAGTCTTCTGCAAAAGCGTAAGTCTATTATATAAATTCGTACCTGTCCAGAGTTCTTCAACAATCTGATCATCTCCTTGCTGTCTCCCAGCATCAGAGCTCCCTGGAACTGCGCCGACACATCCTTGCGTATCTCGGCTATCTTGATCATCTTTTTCAGCTTGTCGAGGTTGCCAGTTATCAGGTACAGGAAGGACAGCTTGTCGAAGTTTTTAGTGCGCTGGTAGCACATCTCTACAATCTGTCAAGACATAAATGCTCGTATAAAGACACAGATATATTAAAAAGTTAGAAAAATATATTAAATACTATCTGCGCCCCGCGGTTTCACCCGCGTAGTGATGAAAAATGGTGATGGTGATGATGATGAAAAGTTGTTCCGTTGCAGCTTGAAAGAGGAACAAAGGAACAAACAAACAAACTAACAAACAAACACACTTTCGCATTTATAATATTAGAAAGTTTTTTTTTAAACTTCTGGTTTGATGATTGATTATGAATTCCACCCATAATGTGTCCAAGTTTTTATTTAACATCTTATAATAGAGCCCAACAACTAAAACAAAATTTAAATTTGTTTAAAAATAAATAAGTTGTATTTTAATTTAATGCTAGACAGAGAGCGCACTATAGCACGTTGTGACGTCTTATCTTGCGTGCGCCATATAAATGCTATACTAACACACGCTATGCGGAAAAGGGACAGAACATCCGCTCTCTATCCCCACTAAAAACTTTAAACGCTAATTTCTCAGAGATTTATCAACCAATTCAAATTATTTTTTCAGTATGTTTTTATTTATATTCGTTTGTTGAGTCTGTTTTTGTAATAAATAAAACAATATATTATGACACATGACTATTCAATAAACGGGACTTGATCATCTACTTTTTCATCCCTAGAGATGAAATATTTCCTGCAAATTTAATGCAATTTAATTTGTGCCACTTTTGAGATATATCCTATCTATACATACAGGGTTACGCATACAGACTGCACTAAGCCGAAAGGAGGTCATTGTACTCATCATTATGAACAACTTTTACCATGGGACTAATCCTGAAATCGATTTAAAAAACTGTTTCATACATTTTATCGAGTGTCAATGACCGTTTCCTATGGAACAGCTGGTATTTTTTGGCGATTTCAGTTCCTCCTATAGTAAAAGCTGTTCATAATGATGAGTACAATGACTTTCTTTCGACTTGGTACAGTCTATATGCTTAACCTGGTATACAGTATCTGTATAGAGATAAAGTCTCTAATTGCGATATTTTTTTCACGATTTCTTAGTTGCTCCCATAGTAAAAGTTGTTCATAATGTTGGGTACTATGGTCCACTTTCGGCTTAGTACACCCTTTCCGCGTAACCCTTAGCAAGTTTACCTGGTGGTTGCCAATGTTGAGAGCCGCCTCGGCCAGCTTGTCCCAAGCGTCAGGCTCGTCCAAACTCTTGGCGGCTTCTAGCGCCACCTCTATGTTCCCGCATTGGAGCGCCAGTGACAGGCGAGTGCGCGGGTCTTTTACGAAGTGGAGAGCCACTTCAGGGTAACCTGGGTCAAAAAAAATATGTAAGAAAAATAGATGGGTGACCGCCTAGACGTGATGTTGTCTTTTTGCACTTTTGTATTTTGTGGTGGTACGGAACCCTCAGTGCGCGATCCCGACTCGCACTTGGCCGGCTTTATTCACATATTACAATGAAGAGTTAGTCGATAATTTAATTGTACTGTGCAGCCATGCGTGAGCTACTTACTAGAATGACAAACTTTTACTATATTCCGAAAACCAGTGCGAGCGCTTTGATTCCTCTTTTATTGTGCGAACTGCTAGTCTGTGGAATGCGCTACATGAATGGGTGTTCGCCGATAGTTACTATATGGGTGTCTTCAAATCACGAGTGAATCGGTTTCTTCTAGGCAAGCGTGCTCCACCGTAGACCGCATCATCACTTAACATCAGGCGAGTTGGAGGTCAAACGCTAAACTATTATTAAATAAATTAAAATTACCTTACGAAGCAATAAC
This sequence comes from Agriopis aurantiaria, assembly GCA_914767915.1. NCBI lineage: Eukaryota > Metazoa > Arthropoda > Insecta > Lepidoptera > Geometridae > Agriopis > Agriopis aurantiaria. Next base: position 8,009,516 of record OU612004.1, read on the forward strand.
GATATAACCACTTTGTTCATCCTTTACCTCGCCGTATGCCAAAGTTACACTTTTTCTGCTTAACCTTTTTCGAGCGGGCCAATCCTAGGCACGGATTGAATGAATGAGTTTTGAGTCTCCAATCACATGATCATAAGATACCCAACCAAGTGGTTATATTATCTTAGTTACGAAGGCAGTCTGACATCATCATCATCATCAGCCAGAAGACGTCCACTGCTGAACATAGCCTCCCCCTTTAACCTCCACACTGAAAGCCTGCCATCTGTATCCACTTGCCCGCGACTCTCACAATGTCGTCGGTCCATCTAGTGGGAGGCCTACCTACGCTGCGTCTTCCGGCTCGTGGTCTCCACTCAAGAACCTTTCTTCCCCATCGATTATCGGTTCTTCAAGCGACGTGGCCTGTCCCATAAAATAACAGTCTGACGTAACTTCTTCGAACTAAACTGACCTTTCTCCTGTAGGTACGCGATGATGCTCTGGCCCACCAGTTTAGCGGTACGAACCATGTGCAACACTTGATCGTATTGACGCGTCACCAGGGCTAGCTTGAACCTGAAAACAATATACTTTGGTAAAAATTAACTTCAACATAGTGAATATCCACTGTGTCGTGGCTGTATGAAGGAGAACGAAACTGTAGAGCATGTGCTGTGGCATTGTGAAGCCACAGAAGAAATTAGAATTGCTACCTGGTGGCATGAGGCATCATTGCCTTTTTCATCCACGTCACCACAACTGCTAGACTGCTTTACATTTTCATCATGCACAGTTCCAACTGTGCCAGCGTCCCAGAGCCTCACTCCGATATTTCAAGGAGTTGCACAATATTGGGGAAATGCATAATACACCTCAACCGGGACATCAGCTCAGGACTTATCTCGAATAAGAATAATAGATAATAATAAAGAATGTACATTAAACAATGATTATGATTGGTTTTATATGTGTACTTTCGCCAACTTTTCCCCCTCTATACAGCTTTACCAACGAAAAAAAGGAAAAGGTGCTCATGTCAACGCGTATTTGTTTTTTTAATAATTTAATTGAGATGTTTGCTGAATTGTTTAGCAAAGTGCTTTGAAGATTTTGGCCCTAGCATCAGCTGTCATTTTTATAATTTTTTTTCGTAATCGCAGTGCACCATGAAAGTTATATATTTGAATAGGTAACACTTATACAATCAAAAATGTCAAATCACATAATGTCCCGGGTCAAAGATCAATTTTTCAATCAATCACTTATTTAAGAAATTAATTAGGGGTTCCCATTCTCTGTGGACCCGGGTATGTCCTAAAACTGCGACCAGAACCACCGGATGGGCAGCAGCATCCTCCTACTGCACGGTGGAACGCTCTGCGATCCCCGACTCTGGGATTATGGCAACCCCCTCAAATCTGTCTGATGATGATTATTCTCTGTGGACAGCACGTTGCAAGCGTACGCTGGCATGTGAAGTGAACATACGATATTATTTGAGCGTACCTGTATTCCGTTGGGTCGATGTTGAGCACTTTGGGGCGGCACTCGCGGTCGAGACACACGACGCGCGCTCCGCTGTCCGTGGACAGCACCTTGCAAGCGTACACCGGCACGTCCAGGGTACGGATGATGCCGTAATCTCTGAACAGAAACACATATATTATTATGTTGCTTGGTAATGCACAATACACCCCAAGTGTCAGTGCAGGAGGTTAGACAAGACCCACTCGCTGTTAGCGTTAACGCCTGCGGAAAGATGAAATTGTATGAAAATTACATTAGCTTGAGATAACATCTCTCAAGCTAATGTCATTGTCAATGTCATTTTCATACAATTTCATCTTTCCGCAGGCGATAACATCTCTCAAGCTAATGTCATTGTCAGTGTCATTTTCATACAATTTCATCTTTCCGCAGGCGTTAACGCTAACAGAAAATGGGTTTTGTTTAACCCCCGAGGTCTTATTACCCCCACTTTGAATTATGTTGCTTGGTTGTCAGTCGTGACAAGAGGGGCCAACCAAAGTGGCTAGTAGCAGTTTTTCTGCCAGAAAGCCTCTAACAAATTCTTTTTAGTAGTGATGTACTAATTATTGACTTTTCATATGGTCTAAGTTATATCTTAGGGTCTGGAACTGCGGAACCATTCCTGTTGAAATGTCTCCATTTTTCATTTTCATCAAAAATCTATGATTATGTATGTATTTGATATGATTATTCGTGATGCAAAGGAAGACAGATTGAAATGTTTTGACTCGCGGGTCCTCTGATATGTTGTTCTAGCTTCTTGGCTAGTTGTTCTAACTTCTTGCCATCTTGTCAAAACAATGATAACAGCGTTGTTGTTGTAACAATCCTTACAACAATACTTGATATGAATCACCGTAGTATAAATGAAAAAAAGTTTGAGCAGCCGAGATAATGAACCCTCCAGATTTTACTGACGCGAGCTTTCTGTGATACTACACAGTTGTTCTAGCTTCTTGGCTACATGGGTTCTAACTTGTTGGTAGAATAGTTGCCCGTCCTTGCAGCGGTACTTGATATGATTCGCCGTGGAATAAATAAAGACATACTGAGCAGCCGAGTCATCAAACCCACTCAACTTGACTCACGCGCCCTCTGTGATACTAGACAGTTGTTCTAGCTTCTTGGCTACTTGGGTTCTAGCTTCTTGGTAGAACAGTAACTTACCCGTCCTTGCAGCAGTACTTGATATGATTCGCCGTGGTGTAAATGAAGACCGGTTGTGCGGCCGAGTCATCAAACGCCCCTGACTTGACTCGGGCGCCCTCTGTGATCGTGCACAGTTGTTCTAGCTTCTTGGTGCACAGTGTGACGGTGTGTTTGCCGAGTAGAGCTACTAGCGACATGTCGGAATTCCAAATCGCGTATCGGCATTTGGCAATTTTCACCTGAGAAAAAAAAATTGCTACACATTTTTTTTTTTAACTGATAATTATTTAGAAAATGCCAGTTGAAAGGATAATTTCTAATCATTCATTCATTTAATATAAGAGGAAGGAGTTCCTTTTTAACGGATTTTAAAAACAGTGGGGTTTTCAATTTGGTGATTTTTTTTTCCTCAAAACCCATTTGTTAATTTATAACCCGATTTGGAAAATTATTTTTTACTTTGAAAGGACACACTTTCAGATTGGTCACATAGAAATTTTATCAAAATCAGTTTAGTAGTTTGGTTTTTAAATCAAAAAGACTGTTTTTATTTTTTTTTTCATTCGTGTTTTTTTGTGTATTGATAATTATATATTATATGGGCCTCCTTGCGCTACAGGCTAATTGAAGCAATTTATAATGCTCGAAAAACGACTGTTCCTAAAAAAACAAAAACAGAGTCAGAGCAAGGCAACGAGGCTGATAATGATGATGATGATTAAGAAATGATCCTTACATAGTTCTGTACATGATCTCACATTATAGTGCACACTACTACTAGGTAGTAGTCGATTGAATCACGCGTTACTTTGCGGAAGTTTATCTTTAAAACTGTTTCTGACGAATGACTAAAGTACTAGTTCCGTACATTATTTCACATTATACTGCACACTACTACTGGGTAGTACTCACGTGAGCGATGGTCCGCTTTTGCTGCACGTCTAACAGCTGCACGCACTCTGGCTCCCTCAGTAGGAGCATGCCAGTGCCAGCGTACATAATCTCTTCACATTGTGGTGTAGATATCTTCTTTGACACTTCGTTCTTTAAGTTCTTGATTACCAGCTGGAAAATAAAGGAAGGTTTAGAAAAAAAAACACAAATAAATAATGAATTATGTAAACATCTGGAAATAACGCTTAACGGCCAGTTATCCGAGCTGCGTAGGCAACAAAACGCTCCCTCAGCCCCCGCCAAGTTATAGCGACGATGTATTTTGCCACGCTAGTCAGGACGCCCGCGGGGGGTGTGCAACGACAAAAACGAACATAGGTCCGACCTCGATGACGCCTGGCGCGGTACTGAACGCGGTGCGCGCAAATTCTCGCGACCTTTTTACGCTTTTAATTTCACTAAAAAACGAAACTATTCACTATCAAAATTCTATCCAAATAAAAAAATGTTGAATAGGATTGCCTTTCAGTACATGCAATTTCCAGCTTGTTACGAGCTTTCATTAGAGCATAAAACGAAAAAAATAAACTGAATCGACTTTGTTTCAGATTTTTTTTTGATCGAAGAATGTTTATTCTATCGTGTTTTGAACCAAATCATAAACTCAAACACAGATGTATCTGTGACGTATTTTTTTCCAGCTCAAATATTGTAATTTAACTGAATAAAATTGATTTAAAACCGTCAAATTTACTATAAGAGGCCGTTATGGGTCCTTTCACATATTTTGATGAAAAAAGCATCGAAATCTGGATTTTTGGTGTTCTTGGAGGATTCGTGGAGGTTCTTGGACATACCGGTCCTCAGGTTGTTTTCCTTCACTGTTTTTGAGCGATGGCATTGAAACTACACATAATATATTTGAGTATTAAGTAATTGAAATGGCAGTGGGCAGGGCACATATCACGCAGGACAGATGGCCGATGGAGCCGAAAGGTTCTGGAATGGAGACCACGGACCGGTAAGCGCAGCGTAGGACGTCATCCCACAAGATGGACAGACGAACCTAAAAGAGACCGCAGGGAAACGCTGGATGCAGGCCGCTTCCAACCGGTCCTTTTGGAGATCGATGGGGAGGCCTATGTCCAGCAGTGGATGTCCTATGGTTGCAATGATGATGATGATAAGTCATTGGTGCAGGGCCGAGGATCGAACCGGGTGCCGTCAGATTGCAAAGCGCACATGCTACCGCTCGGCCGCCATCGCTCATAAAGATATGGGTCTGGGCATATCGGTTAGACCAACTTTTACTCTAGTACTGACCTGGTTATTTTTCTCGAGCGCGGCGAAACGATTCCTGGCGACCCAGACGGCGGTGGTGGCGTGTCCTTTCAGGGGCTCCGCCGAGGGTGCTTCGCCCCCCTCCCGCGGCGCCGTGTATAGCTCGTACGTGGACGTATCACCAACTCGCCAGTTCACTAGCACGCACCATTCCGCGTGGTTCAAAGACATGCTGGAAATATAAAAATATTAATTTTAAAAAAACAAGCTACGTAATTAAAATTAAAAACACGAATGTCTATATTAAACCGTTGAGCACGAATCGATCGCGTCGCGTTGTCACTCTTTTGGCTATTTCTAGTTAACAACAGTATTTTTTTTACGGATTTTGTCGCGTGTATTTTATATTATTTAAATTCCTGAAGTTTTGAACACTTTACAGTATCCGGTGGACTAGATGACGGAACTCTATAAAAACAAGTACCGCCAACGATTTTTAGAGTTCCGTACCCAAAGAGTAAAAACGGGACCCTAATTACTAAGCCTACGATGTCTGTCTGTCTGTCGGTATCTCCGTCTGGCCTACCTATTAACGGCTGTATCTTTCGAACCGTAATAGATGATAGCCAGTTGAAATTTTCACAGAATTTGTAATGTTACAGCGGATTAGAAAGATAAGTAATTTTTCGTGGCGGCTTCTAGGCAAACGTGCACCACCGTAGACCGCATCATCATTTAACATCAGAGGAGATGGCGGTCGAGCACAAGTCTATTTATCAATTTAAAACTAAAGTAGATATTAGTCACCTGTAAGGCTGGTGGCGACCCTGCCCACGTATCTGCATGACGGGCGCATCTCGGTTCGTCTGCATATCCAGCTTGCGAAGTTGTCTGGAACATAACACATTATCACATAAGTCTAATGGGCCATTCAAATATACGTAACCCGATTTTTGCCATAAAAAACAAACCTCAAAAAAGCAACCCTCTTATCGATCACCAAAAGGGCCGATGGGAAGCGGCCTGCCTTTCATGTCAGTCGAATGTCGGAGAATCGTTGGCCAAAAGCACAGCACAGTGGGAAATGGAAGGAGGGAAGGGATGCCTTTGCCCTGCAGTGGGACGGTGCAGGCTAATATAATTAAATAAATAATAAAGGGTCAGATGTAGAAGGCGGTAATCTTTGACACGGCACGTATCGTCAGGAGGTTCCTCACTCTGCAGCCCTAACTACCGGTAGCTTGGGCCCTACCCCGCTGCCAGCGGCACCCTAGGTTTAAGTTTTTTTATTATTTTACGTTTTTATGGGTAAATATTGTAAACAAACTTAGATTTAAGATTGAAAATAAATATGTATATAATACTATTCGGGAAATTTTGGAACACACGGTCATCTGACCCCAAACTAAGCAAAGCTTGCGATATCGCTGCCAGAGACTGATATACATACATATATAGTCTTAAAATACATACTTAAATAGATATGTATTAACAACCAGATATAGAACAAACATAAATGTTCATCACATAAATGTTTGTCCTAGGTGGGAATCGAACCCACGCCCTCAAGCTCAGAAGGTAGGTTCACTACCAACTGGACCAATGGGCTAACTTTACTAAAAAGTGTTGCTTCAAAGACCTGTCCTTGATGTAGAAGAGCATGTTGTTGTGAACTGCGCAGGCGGGGCGCTCGCGCTGCAGCTTGAACAGCACCAGGCCCGCGTCGTGTCCCGCGGCGAACAAGTTCAGAGTCGGGTGCGACGCTAGCACCCAGTATCTGCAACCATAGACCATGTTACCATATTAGTTATTTCTGTCTGATATAACATCTATATTAATTTTCTTGTATGTCTGATATAACATCTCGATTAGTTTTCTTGTATGTCAGATATAACATCTATATTAGTTTTATTGTATGTCTGATATAACATCTCGATTAGTTTTCTTGTATGTCTGATATAACATCTATATTAGTTTTCTTGTATGTCTGATATAACATCTATATTAGTTTTCTTGTATGTCTGATATAACATTTACTTTAGTTTATTTCTATGTCTGATATAACATCTATATTCGTTTTCTTGTATGTCTGATATAACATTTACTTTAGTTTATTTCTATGTCTGATATAACATCTATATTAGTTTTCTTGTATGTCTGATATAACATCTCGATTAGGTTTCTTGTATGTCTGATATAACATCTATATTAGTTTTCTTGTATGTCTGATATAAGATTTACTTTAGTTTATTTCTATGTCTGATATAACATTTACTTTAGTTTATTTCTATGTCTAATATAACATCTATATTAGTTTTCTTGTATGTCTGATATAACATTTACCTTAGTTTACTTCTATTTCTGATACAAAATTTACCTTAGTTTATTTCTATCTACACTAATATTATAAAGAGGAAAGATTTGTATGTAAGTATGTTTGTAACGAATTTGATCAAAAAGTACTGGACCGATTTAAAAAAATTCTTTCACCATTTGAATGCTACATTATCACTGATTAATATAGGCTATTTTAATTAGAAGAAAAAAAATAGGGATCCTTACTAAAACTCCAATAATGTAACACAAGGTGTAAAAAATAATATTTACAATTTTAACTTTGCGTGTTTGACAGTTCTAAGACAGGACAACGTCTGTCAGGTCAGCTAGTGTCTGATATAACATCTATATTAGTTTTCTTGTATGTCTGATATAACATCTAAGTATATTAGTTTTCTTGTATGTCCGATATAACAGCTACATAGTTTACCTCTCATGTTCCCGCCGGAAGGAGTGCAGGCAGGTGCGCTTGGTCATGTCCCAGACACGCAGGAATTTGTCCTCGCTGTTCGACAGGATGGTCTCGGAGCGAGCGTGGAATAACGCACATGACACGTTGTTGTAGTGCCCGCGACACGTGTCCACTTCCCACGCCTGTAAGACAGAATGGAAATGATAGTTATTACTAGTACTTTGAATACAGGAATCCTATTCCAGGTCGTTGAGGAAGGCAGGAGCTATCCTGAACTGTTCTAAAGCTACCCCAACCTGACTCCTATCAACAACGTGCTGTGTGATAAGTTTCACCAAACGTAACTATATACCACTGGATTACGCATATAGACTGTAAAATGCCGATAGGTCATCATGGGGTCAGCTTATGGATAGCTGCCTTGTAGATACTTGTGTCAGTAAGAAATGCCGTGTCATTAGGACTCTTTATTCTGTTAAAGCTAACAAGTACACTATTAAAAGAAAAATAAAAGAGCATATCACACTTTTAGCATGAAAGCGAATCTCACGACACTTCACACATCAAAATCGGTCATGCCGAATTTAATAATAGGCTTGCGTTTGACCGCCAAATCGTCTGATGCTAAGTAATATTGCGGTTAACGGTGGAGCACGCTTGCCTAACCGAAACTGATGAAGAAATTTTATGAAGAAACCGATTCACTCGTGATGTGAAGACACACAGATTGTTACTATCGGGGAACACCTATTCAGGCAGCGCATTCCACAGACTAGCAGTTCGCATAATAAAAGCGGAATCAAAGCGCTTCGTACGGGTTTTCGGAATATCAACCATAAAGCAGTGTCGATAAACCATAATTCTCATAATCATACCTTGGCATCATTCATCCTCCACAGTTTCACCAGCCTGTCATCAGCAGCGGAGACGATCAGCGGCAGAGTTGGGTGGAACGAGGCCCAGTTGACCCCACGGTCATGACCTTCAAGCACATGCTTCACCACTGCGTCCGCCTGTAAGAACAGAGGTCATGAGCTCACCAGAAATTGATCTAAAGATTGCACAAGCTCCATGTTAGAGGAAGAATGAATTGCATGAGTTGAGGTGATAGTATATATGGGTATACCGAAAGTATGAATGTCCTAAAACTGCGACCAGCACCACCGGAGGAAGGGCAGCAGCGTCCTATTAGTACACGGTGAATGTCCTCGGGCCTGGACCAATGACTTATTTAGTACTTAAATGAATTTTGTGCAGTTTCGATGTCATCATTCAAAAACGGTGAAGGAAAACATTGTGAGGAAACCGTTATGTCCAAGAACATACAACATTCACCAACATGCACTGGGCCAACGTCAATGACGATTTATATTATCTAGGTGGGTTAGGGCCCATACATCACTCTCTCTCAGAGAAGGCCTGTGTCCCAGCAGTGAGAACATGATAGGCTGATAATGATGATGATGAGATCAAAACAAACAACACCAAAAAAGTTTTTACTAAAAACTCAATTTTTACTTGATGATTGTATTTTATCCAAAATCTTAATTCAAAATGTATGTAAGCCAATGCTAATTAAAATGTCTTAAAAATGCGTTTAATGCCTTCTAAGACAGTTTTCATGTAGTTATAATGGTTAAGGTAGCAGCTGCCTTTTCTTTCTTTACTAAAGTTTCCACCCTGTATATAGGGATGTCAGAAATTATAGCAATAACACTGGATTAGCACTTTTTGAAATATAACAGCTCAAATAAAAACAGCACTCAAGTAACATACAAAATACCTGCAACGGGATTTTCTGCAATATAACAAATTGTTTAAGAACTACTGTGTTAATTCAATAAGTACGAAAATATTTAAATTTAATTAGCCACGGACTAAAATCTACAAGCTACTTTTTTTTTTTGACATTGACTTATGCTGTTGGCCTTACGGCCTCTACAGCTTGACCGGACTAGTTAGCGAACGCAGAGGACGTTCAGTATAACTTGATGGTTTAAGTTTTGGGCGACTAGCTCAAGGGCACCTCGAAGGTACGAACCTCTGCTTCGGCCGTCGCCGGGAGTGGGAATCAGACTTGCCCAGGCACCCCAGAGGGGTTGTGCTCTGAAGCCCTACTGAGTTGTTGAACTGATTGATTATTTGTACAAGCTCTACTTTTAATAACAAGGTTACAGTTTATGATAGATATAAATAATATCATTAAAACTGTGTTATTCATAAGTAATTTTTCCAAGCCAAAAGATCATTGTAGTCATCAATTACTTTTACTATTAGAACAATTCCGAAAAAACTGTTGAACCAATTTGTTTTGTTATGTATGGAACAGGATTTTCGCAATTTTAGGGTTGGTCCCCTAGTAAAACTTGTTCATAACAATACTTGTATCATGACCTCTTTTTGGCTTATTACCATCGTTCCGTGTACCCCTACCGTCTAGGCATACAATGCTACAGTTGTTACAGATCTGGCCACACTCCAAAACTCACCTGTCCAAACAAATCTGTTGCCTGAGGGTTTCTCAAGTGTTCAGCCAACCCTGTCGGTCCAGGGGCTACGCTCTTCTTCCTCAGCCCAGAGAAGTCCCAAACCCTCACAGACTGGTCAAGAGACGCAGAGACAAGCAAGTCGTCAGTGGGATGGAATTGGGCACACATGACATAATGGTTGTGGCCCGTGAGGACACTAATGCACTGGCGAGACTGCCAATTCCATATCCTTATTGTCTGGAAAGGAATATTTTATGTTTTAAATGCATAACATTATGAAAATTTTTATTTTTATCATGAAAATCTAATAAATCTAATAAAAATCTAATATTCTAAATAGGAAATTTATATCTAATATTATAAATTAGAAAGTGTGTTTGTTTGTTTCTGTTTTAGGCAGTAATAGAGCAACGGATCAACGTGAATTTTTGCATAGTTGGGAGGCCATAGACATTGACATAGGATACTTATCATGCCAGAAAAATGTATGGTTCCCAATAGAATGTCCACCACGCGTGTGAAACCGCGAGGTGCAGCTAGTAAGCTTATAAAAGTTTGCTATTTCAAAGGATATTATGTAATTGATTTTAACTGATTTTATTTTAACACTTGCCACATTTTAATAAACATATAACAAAGCAGCATATTACCTTCCACCATTGCAACAATTCATAGTCATTTAAGTAAACACCCTTTAATTTGTTTATGAAATATTAAAAATGCAATATACTGCAGTAAGCTAAAAATGCTCATTAAAGATTTTTTTTATTGATTTTTTTTTCATTTTAATTATAGCTTTATCCACTAAACTGTGGAATGCGCTGCCTGAATAGGTGCTGACTTGTGACTTAAAGACAACCAGATTGTAAATATCGGGGAACACTCATTCAGGCGCGCATTCCAGTTCAGCGATATGCACAATGAAAGTGAAACCAAAGTGCTCCATTCAGGTTTCAATTTCAATCATGTAAATCATCCAACAGTCATTAAAAAGAAATGTAAACAAACCTGATCATCAGATGCGCTCAGGATCCATGGGTATTCATGGTGAAAGAACGTAGTACGGATATAGTCCAAGTGCCCAAGCAGAGTGAACAAACATCTTCGCAGCTTGTAATTCCATACCTGAAATATAACAAAAACATAGCATTAACAGCTAGTTACTTGTGCTGTATTTGTATTTCCTTTAGTGTAGGCCATAAGATTGCATCCCAGTGCTGTCCGTCTGGCACAGCGGCCAGCCACTGAGGGGGTTTTAGTGGGTGCAATCTCACATAACCTGGCTAAACCCGAAGCCTGAAGAATTTCAAAGAATTGGCTGATTTCGAAGGCCACGGGTTTTTCATAGTCTAAATCTTCACAGACTCCAGGGTCCGTACCATTTTTTTACTTTATTCTTTTAATTGATTTAAAATATCTAATAAGTGTACTTGTCATACAAAAGGAAGTTAGCATTTTCTTATAGCTACTTAAAATTACTGTTAGTATTACATCTATGTTTTTAAACAATTTGTCCAAGTGGCGTGTATACCACGAGCAATCCAGCTCCCGCAAGGGCCACCCGTTCACGAGTGTGACGCACACGCCAGCCGTTGTTCTCCTCTCCATATTTTAAGGAAGAGGGCGACCCGCCATATGACGCCGCCACAAGAAGAAGCTTTAGGGTGAGCGTGAGTGCTCCGGGCATACACACATTTAATATTTTAACATGAAACATACACATAATTTTATTTTGCCACGGCCACGGGATTGCATTCCATAAGGTTGTAAATCTAGTGTTTCTTGCCTGACACCTACTGCCTACAGGCTACAGCCCAGTTATTCAAGTTTCCTTCAACATGAATCTTAGCGTTCCGTACCCAAAGGGTAACAATGGTTCCCTATTACTAATCCTACGACGTCTGTCCTACTACCGACCTATTCACGGCTGTATCTTTTGAACCGTAATAGATAGCCAGTTGCCATTTTCAGAGAATATGTAATGTTACGGCGGATTACCTAAGACATAATAATAATTAATCAAAAAGTAAAAACTATATGGGGCCTCATACAAAAATTATAATTTTTTAAACATAATTTTGTGTGATCTGGTGTAAAAATGTTTATACAAGCATTAACTTATACTCAGTATGATTATAGTACACAAGTAAAACAATAAATAATAAACACCTGTCAAGTGCGAGTCTGGCACACACTAAAGATCCACTAGATGAAAAAAAATAACTTTTGGGTAAGGAACCTTCGCCACCAGTTAAAAGGCGAGGCAAAGATGTGGACTTGGATAGAGCATACTTACCTACACAGATCATGTTTACTCTCAATTGATATTTTGGGGAAATCAGACTTGGGCAGAGATTTACTCCCTCGCTGTGCAAATAAATTTGAAATAGATATCACGCACATTTTACTGATTGTCTCATAAAAGAAAGGGGTAGGCGGATTGAAATTTTGCAGTTGAAGGCACACTCTTCTTAATGTATGTGATAGCCTGACAAACTATATAGATAAAACTGACAAACATGAAATGTGCCAAGAAACTCATCAGCAAATGCCAAGTTCAGACAAAGATTCTAAGCCTTGAAGATCAGCAGGAAGTTGCTAGCCTATCAGTTTTTTATCAGATACATTTGGAGTGTGCATGATTTAATTCCCTCCTGCCCATTTTTCAATAGGACAGCCACGAAAGGGCAAAAAAGGCGACACCGTTTCATGGTTGATATTCCGACAACCTGTATGAAACGCTTTGATTTCACTTTTATAGTGCGAACCGTAAAAGTGTAAAATATGTTGCTTGAATGTATGTTTCCCTATAGTTACAAACTGGGTATCTTCAAGTCGTGAGTGCATCGTTTTCTTCTAGGCAAGTGTGCTCCACCGTAGACCACATTATCTCTTAACAACAGGCAAACGCAAGTTTCATAAAAGAAAAGTTAATTTAGTCTCCGTAGTCTGATCTAGCATCTATTCTGATGTACTCAAAACTAAATTTGACAGAGGCAGATAATGAAAAGGGGCAGATAATTTTAGTCGTCAGATATTGGTTTAGTTTTGTGAGTGGTAGGTATGACAGAATCGATGCCAGTACCTATTATAAACTCAATATTTAGAGTACCTAGGTACCTACCAAATGATTATGTTTATCGATAATTCAAAATAATCCTTAAACTGTGAATCTGCATCCTCTTATTAATAGCACAGGCTAAGTTACATCAATTAAAGCGATAAATGTTGCACATTTTGCGGCATTTGACGATATACGTGTCAAGAACATGACGAAAGTATAGCATTAAACTGTGACTGAAAAACACGACTATTTCATCATACCTTGATTTTATAGTCATCTCCGCCCGACACAAATAGAGGCTGCTGGCTGTGGAAGCAGATTCCTCGCACAGGACCATCGTGTTCATCAAATTTCTCCAGTAATGTGCACATCCGATAGTCCCAAAGTTGGATCACTCCATTGTGTAAACTGGCTAAAACCCATGGCCGTTTGGCGTGAAAGGATATACCTTTCACCCGGGCAGACTTAGTCTCAAATTTTATTAGCATTTTCACCACAAATAAAGTCGGTATTTGTTAATTACAATAAAACAATAATTTCTCGGAAAATGACAGCCTACCGGCTGACGTGACACGTCCAACAAAACGAACCACAGGCTAAACACAAGTGCTGCCAGCCCAACTAAAGTAGATGTTGCTATGAAGCTGGTTGAAAAGTCGCTTGATGTCACTTTAGGACTTGAGTTTCAAACGCTAGGTTTCGCTATTTAGCTATCTTTTACCCTTTGATCTGAGTTTCACCCACGTCTTCACCCACATGGTTTTACCCTGAGTCAAAAATATATATTTATACATCCTCTTTTATTGCATTTATAATAATAAAAAGCAAGGACAGTAGGTTAACCACAATAAATGTACTAAGAAACGAACTCGTGCCACGGTGTTTATGGTCGCACTCCTCCGAAACAGCTCGACAGATTTAGATTTTTTTTATGTAGATAAATCTATATAGTAGGTATGAGAATAGGTAGTCTAATATAAATAAAAATCTCGTGTCACGGTATTTGTGGTCGCACTCATCCGAAATGGCTTGACCGATTTTTATGTTTAGTTATTAGGTATGAGGATAGGTCGTAAGGTATATTTCATCTTACTTTGCTTGACTCTGACTGTGGCTATGACTTGTTTGACGTTATTAATACTCTCAGAGCAAATAATTTTTTATTTGCTCTGAGATTAATACTATGTAAACTGCTTAATTATTACGACTAAAGGACATTGAATCCACGGCCATGAAAACTTTAACAAAAAAAAAAGTTTCTAAATTCAATGTTTGTCAACAAAATCCGCATTGTATTGTATTATGTAATGTGATTTCTTCAATTTATTTAACTCATAGACCGTGAAATAAAATAAATCAAACGTGCATTTTGAACCTTGTCGTCTTTAAACTTTTCGTAAACAGCCACCTACATTATTATAGTTAATCACTCATCCAAGATAACCTCAAATATGAATGCTGATGAGCTCAAAGAAAAGATGAAAGAATTAGGAAAAATATGTATTCCCGGTATGCGATTAAGCCCTGCCAATCGCGATTACATATCAGGTCCTGGAACTCACGAACTCAAGGGCTATATCTACGCAAACTTAGCTGGAATACTGAAAATGACAAAAGATGATGAATCAAAATCTGAAGTAAGTGTTTGAATGTTCTACACTTTGGTTGGCGTCGTTAAAAACTCATAAAACCCTAAAATATATAAATCCTAATAGTCTATACAGAAAATGTACAAGTTGTATTTATATTTTTTAAATATTTGATTTCATGCCACCAAACAAAATTTTTCAGGCAACATTAGTGTCAGTGGAAAGCCCGACTACTCCAAGCATTCTGCCCAAAACAGGTGACATTGTTACAGCAAAAGTTACCATCGTCAACCCCAGACAAGTACAATGCACTATATTCTGTGTTGGACCATCAGTACTTGCTCGGCCTTACCGAGGAATACTCAAAAAAGAAGAAATCAGAGCCACTGATAAGGACAGGATCGACCCGTACAAGTGTTATAGGCCTGGTGATGTAATTTTGGCCAGAGTTGTATCCTTTTAAATATAAAATAAAATATTTAATTATAGTTTAAAAATCTAAATAACTTGCCAAGAGCGTGTCGAGATGCAAATATTGGTGGTTATAGTGTGTGTATCAAACAAACAAAGTATTATGTTTTAAACGAAGGTTTTAAATAAAACATTTTTTCAATCAAACATATTATAATTAATTGTACTAAATATTTTATTGGTTTGAGGCGAGCAGCATACACTGTGATGCCTATATCACACAATGTCATTATATGTTAAGATTATCTTCTTCATTCTTATCCATCTGTCCAGTTTGTTTTTAAACATATTTATTGATTTTGATGCAAAGTAGCGCGTCCATTCATTACTAACTAGCAATAAGTAATTCGTGAACAAACAAACCAAATAGAATGGGTCGAAAAGCTCTGTGCGATTGATTCATTCCCTACGATGGAGAGTATTTGTTCGTTTGATCGAACTATTTTTGGATAGGGTGATGGAGATGGCTCACGCCTCCCAGCAAACCATAGAAGTTGAGCGAGCGGCCGCAAGGTGCTTCAGGTCATATGGGTCGTGGCTCGTAACAAACCAAAGGAGCCATGCGAGTGGCAGCGCAGCGATTCGGGCCATAAGAGTCGTGGCTCGCAGTAAACCGAAGGAGCCGAGTGACGGCTACTTTTTGCTTCCTTTTCTTCATCTAAAATTTCTTAAAACAATATTTTCCTTATAACATAAACAGTTGCCGATGCAAGAGTTTCATTGGTATCCCTTATCGACTACGGAGAATGAGCTCGGAGTGGTGATTGCAACTGCTGAAGGTTCTCCTCAAGGAGTCAGCATGATTCCAGTAAGCTGGTCAGAGATGCAATGCCCCAAGTCCCTGGTCAAGGAACCAAGAAAAGTTGCCAGGGTAATGCCTGAACTTATACTTGCAAAAATGCTGTCAAAACAAGAGAATAAAAATATGGAGACTGAAGAAAGTGCAGAAGTAAAACGAGAAAAATCACTCCCGAAACAAGATACTCGTAATAGAAGAATGGAAACTGAAGGAGGTGCTCACGTAAAGCGAGAAAAGCCACTGCCAAAACAAGAGAATAAAAGAATGGAGACTGAAGAAATTGTAGAAATAAAATAAAAAAAATAAAAAAATACAAACAAATATTAACAATACAAATATTTTTGTAATACTTTATTTTTCTTGGCTTTGTTTGTTGAGCAGTTTTACCATCAACAGTGAGGGGGATGGTGAGATTGTTTAAATACAGAAGGTAATTCTGGTTGATGACACTATTTGACCAAAAATCCTAACGCTAAGTCATAGCCACAGACCATTAAGGGATCATGCGGATCACGGCTGGTGGGCTACCACAACCTCAAAAACATTCTTATAATAATCTTACATTGAGTTTCGTTTTGCTCTCTCATTAGCCGAGAGAGCGAGTCAAAAACTCAATGTAAGGTTGTGGTAGGCCCCCAGAAGTCATAGAACCGACACAGAGCACCCCGACTCCACCTAGTCTTGTGGTCCCTACCCCTAGAATGTATATAAAAGCGCGGGAGCCAGAAGCTCAAGGGAGGTCCTGAGTGTGGCGAAGCGATTCAGCATTATTAGTCAATACGGGAGAAGAGAAGCCACTTTTTATCATGTTGTACATTTTCGGCCCGTATTGCACCACATACATGATAATGTACAGCCTGATAAAACGTGAACTTTACTCATGTACATGGATTATTGCCTGTATATCTTTGCCGTACTTCCGATAATTGACGGCCAGTAATGTACAACATGGATTGTACTGCATTATATTTGGAATCACTGTACATGCCTTCCCGTACATTATCGTGTTGGCAAATATCATGTTTTACATTATACGACACCCAGTTTTATAGTGCTAACAGACGCACGAACGCGGCTGACGGACCGCCGTCCAACCAACGGGAGAGAAAGAGTGAGAATATCATATTTCCCTCTCTTTCTCTCCCATTGGTCAGACGGCGGTTGAGGTCAGCCGCATTCGAGCGTCTGTTAGCACTATTACTATAGTCTTCTATTCTCAAAGGTTTTACTGCCAAGGCTTGCCAATAGACTTTTCACATTGAATCGAAATAATAAATAATCGAATCATAATGTTATATTTTCATCAGCTGCTTCTCGTGTTCTTACGTTCAACACTAAAATGGGAACTGTCAAACTGATTGACACATGTCATTTTCTATTTCATCTTATTTTATTTTAAGAAAAGTAAATTTTACTAAAAGATTCCTGAAACAGTTATTAACAGTTACAGCGGCTTTATATCATAAAAACTTAGTCATTCCAGTGTTTATTCATATGTGTTTTCAGTGTAATGAGGTCATCTTTGGCCACTTATCAATAAGTAAACTTAGTTGATCTTACCAAGAAACTTTTGAAGATTGTACAATTGTACAGTATAAAGCAAGGCTTTTTATGGTAAAGACGTGCATTGCGAGGCGCCAAAATGAAGTTCGCGGAACATTTAAGCGCTCACATAACGCCTGAATGGCGAAAACAATACATAAACTATGAAGTAAGTTTCACTTGGTTTCTGGTCTCTACGTGCTTATTTTTTGTTTTTCTTTGAGTTAGCATTGATTTCTGTGACCTCAGTAGCGTGGCTATAATACACGAGGGATAATTTACGAGTTTCGAGTGACACTACAGTGTTAAACTCTTTTTAGAAAAAAAATCAAATGTGTTGCTTAGACAATTTCACTGTAGTTATACCTTACGATGTATTTTGTTCCATAGGAAATGAAAGCAATGCTCTATACAGCTGTAGAAGAGGCACCTTCAGCTGAAAACGTTGAGCCCGAAGTACTATCGAGACACTTTGCCAACTTTGATGAGACATTCTTCCACTATAGTGATCAAGAATTAAAAAAGATAAATACTTTTTATTCAGGTATTCGTGAATTGAGTAACTTTCTGATTTTGAAACACTTAACAGATTTTATGATAACAGATTTGTGTATTTACATTATTTTACTTCCTGATTCTTCAAACACTTGGCATAGCATCTCACCTTACTAAACATTGTAAATCGCTTCGACCCACCCTGACACGTGCTGTTTGGTGTAAATGATCCCCTAGGGTCCGACACCATCAGGGACAGTTTTGACCTTCAAGATCGTGACTTAAGTCCTGGAAATATGCAGTTTGCTTGAATTTTGTGCAATCATGAGTTTCATGTTTCGTTCGAAATCGTTTTTGGTTGTAGCAGAAAATGTTAAATCTTTATGCTCTGTAACTACTGGAAACCTTGCCCACCAATCCGAAACACAGTAATGAACTGTATTGTTGATGTATTAAAACTTGTTGTATTACTTGTAGAGAAGCTTGCCGAAGCGACGCGCAAGTTCGCCACATTACAAAGTGAGCTCAAATCTCACTTTGACACAATCAAGCCCAAAGGTGGGGGTGACAGCAAGAGAGCCATTCCACGCCGGAAGGTAATATATCCACTGTTCTTGTGTACTTTTTTTTAATGCCTTTGTTGTCAAACAAGCAGGTGAACTGCCTGATGGTAAGCAGTCACCGTCACCTATGGATGCTTGTAACACCAGAGGCATCACAACTAAGTTGCCGACCCTTTAAGAATTCATTAACTTTTGCCTTTTGAAGAACCCCATATTGTAGTTTCTTGGAAACACAGCGAAAGGTAGCTCATTCCACATTTATCAAACAGTTATCTATACCAAGGTGTAGTAATCATGGACACTGTTTCATGGTTGATATTCCAAAAAGCTGTAGGAAATGCTTTGATTCCACTTTTAATACACATACACATTTAACCATCACATTGTTAGGTTAAAAAAGTTAACAAAAAATTTAGAAAGTGTGTAAGTTTTGTAAATTGTTCTAGAAAAACAGTGGTTTAGTCAACTATATTTTTGTTGTAGGTATGTGTGTGTAGTTTTGTGTAAATAGTTTTAATGTAAGTTTAGAAGTAATTTCTTTTGTTATTTATACTGTGGCCGAAGTTTTGCCGCCATTTATTTTGAGCTGGTTGAATGGACATGCTACCAATATACATATATTCTACTATTGGGCTAAACAATTCATAGACATTTCGGGTTTATATTTTTTAAATTATTTTACTCTAAATCTTGTTTCCGGTTTCGTCCCTATTCAGACATCGATTCCTATTCACCCCGTCTTACGAGGTACTTAGCAGCTTAGCACAAGTATAATATGTTTAATTAAAGAAAAGAAAAACTACACAGCTTCAAAAATAAAAATAATCTAAAAGGAAAGATACAATTAGTGTCGAATGGGTCGTCGTTAGATTAAAAAGATGTTATATTTGAAACAATAATTTTGACATAGGATTTCAATTGATTACAAAATTAATATATATCTCTCATTGTTTTTTGCTGCATATGGAAAAAAACAGTTTCAAGGAGCAGCCAAAATTTCGGTAGGTATGTTATTCCTAAAAAATTTGCATGTCACTTTTTGCTACAGAGAATCAATTGTAGATGCAGTATTTTTAAAATTAAAATGTAGTATTTTTCTTTTGTACTGCGTGACGAACAAGTCGTCTTTGGTCCCATTCACATTGCAGACGCAGGTGGTTCGTTTGTGCGTTCTACTCACTGAGTTAGTTTTATTTTCGCCTATTTCAATCACCTCTCGCTACTTGCATATTTTGACAGTATGCATACTTGCATTTGCAAAAGCAATAATTCTCAATATAGAAAACCGACTTCAAAATTAGGAAGCGCTATTACAAAATAATTGCTTTGCCAAATCAACAAGCACTTGAACAATCGTATTCCTATTAATCGAGCTGACTCAAAAACCACTACCGCAAAGTTGATACAAAATTTGTGGGACCACCTCGAGAGCTTTCTTAAATATAATTAATAGAAAAATACATAGTAATAATAAATTTCAGACTGAATTGAGAACCCTAAAGTCCCCAAAAAAATAAAACCATGTAATGAAATAAAGTCGAGAATAAAATTAACTTATTGTTAAGAAAGAAAGAAAAAGAAATACATTTATGATAGAAACAAAAGAATTACAGACACAAAACAGACAACAGAATTACATTTTGAGTAAAAAAAAAAATTATGGTTACTGCCACAGGACTGTGCCAGCGTAATGCTGGTTGTAAACAACCAGCGCTGTTTTTTGGTAAAATAGCGAGCAGTTTTCGCTACGAAGTGCGTCTGTAATGTGAATGATGTGAAGGAAGCGTCACGCTTGCATATAAGTTCATAACCCTGCGTTGTCAACCAACATTTTGAAGTTCAAGAGTTGCACTATAGAATACAAAGTCTTTCATCTACAATACTGTATTTTTTTCTTTTTCTTGTTTCTTAATTTGTAAATGTCATCTCCCCAGGTCCAAGAACTGAAGCTAGCATTCAGTGAGTTCTACCTAAGCCTGATCCTGCTTCAAAACTACCAGAACCTGAACTACACCGGCTTTAGGAAGATATTGAAGAAACACGATAAGGTATGATTAGATATGAGTACATTGCATAGATATACAAATACATGGATACGGGGCTAGTACAAAATTCAGGATAAACGTGTCCTGAGTTTTTTATGGGTCGATGAGTCCTGCACTGGTGCCCCGCTTTGGGTGTATTGTGTTTTTCCCCCTACCAGCATCTTCCCGAGCCTACCTAGCTTTATGAAATATCTGAGCCAGACTCTGGGGTGCTGGCACAGTTGCTTCAGTGGTGTAGATGATATCTCGAGTGTATCTACAGGGTATTCTTTTAGTTTTTTCTCTGAAGTATAATTTGGATTGCTTCAAATGAGGGGTGAATAGAGTCCTCAAGGGTAGAAATGGGTGCATTACATTTCGCACAACACTGTATTGTAGGTATAGGCGGCGGTGACAACTTACCATCAGGTGGCCCGCCGCTTGTTTTCCACTTATTCTACAAAATAATAATAAATACCTTACGAGGGGAGGTAAAAAAAGAAATCTATAGTTTTAGATATCTTTGGTAAATTGCTTTTTTGTTTATTTTGATGGATGAATTATTATGGAAATGTACTTGATTGTCTCTAATGATTGATTACCAGTCTACGGAGTCAGAGATCTTAGCGGTACACTGAGAGGGTGGCGGTTGGGTGAAATGTTGACGTTACTAGGTGACTTATCAACTATTATGACTATTATGACTTATCACAACGCCATGACCGATTTTGTTAAAACTTGAAAATTGTACAAATAAATACTTGCACTACTTTTTATTTGTTCGATTTACTAGCAGTAAAAAACAACTGACTAGTAAAACAAATTTAATCAAAATTAGAAATGAAATATCAATAAGCTCTCGCAAAGGTCTAATAAAATTAAAAAATGAGATTCTAACCGGTACACAAGTACAAGGACACCAAAAAGAAGAAAAAAATATGTAACAGGAAATCCAAAAGGTCTGTGGCATCGAACATATCTGAGATATTTTGACGTTTTTCCTCTTTAAAAATCTGTTATGTCACTATGACTACAGTTAAAATATTTGTTTTAATAATACGTTTAGTTAGCGCGTTATATGTCACCAATCATCGGCAAACATCATGTTTCAACACAAAGTAACACAATGCGGGATATTCGATCGTTTTTGATTGGTGCTAATATAAAAAAAAAACTATTTACTTGCTTTGACGTTTTTTATTAGCTTTAGAAAACTAAAAGGCCTATAATCTATATACATAAAGCGTCACTGACCCATCACGAAATCTCGAAAACGACTTGACTTACGAAGCTTAAATTTAGCAGGTGGATTCCTTACGGGGTATGGCTAAGAAAGGATTTTGCGAAAGGGCCGAATTAATGAGGCAAAAGTGGGTCGACAGTTTAAATGAAAATGTAGGTACGCGTACGAAGTCGTGGTTATATTTATGAGATGAAGCCTAAAATGAAATAAAAAATAAGTAAAAGATACTTTAAGACTTATTAATAAATTGACGTAATTCCTGAAATAAAATAGTCCAAAAACGTGGTTAAAGCTTGAGATGATATGACAGTTACACCATCCCAAGATCCATTCAATTTATTTCAATGCCCTTTATTTACAGAGCAAATTTATTTTATTCCATAATCATCGTATAATATAGACCTTAATTCTGTCTTAATCTATGTTGGAGAAAAAAAGTCACATTGTATTTTTGTTTTTCCAAACTCGTCAAATTGATCTCTTCTAGATCTTCAAGTACCTTTTCAAACGAACATATATTTTTTTTTTAGCAAATACTTATCCTATTTTAATGAAACTTGGTAAGTGCTTAACTGGCAATGGCATCATCATTATGCACGTATCATGTTCCCACTGCTGGGACACATACCTTCTCTCAGCGAGAGGATGAGCCCTAATCCACCATGCTGGCCCAGTGCATGTTGGTGAATGTCATGTCTTTGAACTTCTTGGACACACCGGTTTCCTCAAGATGTTTTTTTCCTCCTTTACTGATATTTGAGCGATGGCATCGAAACTGCACTTGATAAGTTGATAAGATGAATAAGTTGATAAGTACTAAATAAGTCATTGGTGCAGGGCCGATGATCGAACCGGGTGCCGTCATAGTGTTAACACACGTATGGATTTGGTTAACGGACCGCTGTCCAACCAACGGGAGAGAAAGAGTGAGAATATCGTATTTCCCTCTCTTTCTCTCCCGTTGGTCAGACGGCGGTTGAGGTCAGCCAAATCCATACGTAAAGCGAACACGCTACCGCTCTGCTACCATCGCTATGGTTGCCGTGTTATATATAACACGTTTACGACGTGTTGGCGTGTGATGTTGTTTCATACATAATTAGAGCCTGAGTCGTTACGGCTTCCTGTTAACGCGGGCTCGAAACAGCGCTGTAACAGCGCAATGCGGAAAATCACGCGAACGTGAACCTTAACGCATCGAGATACGGATTTGATCAAATGTCATTTTATCTAATTTGACGATCTCAACTGTCAAATGGTGGTGCTGTTTAGGTGATTGAAATAAGTTGCGCGACCGCAAACCGTATCTCGGCGCGTTAAGGTTCATGTTCGCGTGATTTTCCGCACTGCGCTGTTCTAGCGCTGTTTCGAGCCCGCACTTGCACTGCAGAATCGCTTAAAACAGGTAGCCGTGAAGCCCCTGATGTGAGAGGCACCGGTAAGATTAACTTCCAACCTATTTCCAGTTATTAAACGTATCAAACGGAGCACAATGGCGAGCGGAACACGTGGAAACTTCCCATTTCTACACAAACAAAGACATAGACAGACTTATAAGCGACACCGAGGCGACGGTCACAAACGACCTTGAAGGCGGCGATAGACAGAAAGCCATGAAGAAGTTGAGGGTTCCACCACTGGGCGAGCAACAGAGCCCGTGGACTACCTTCAAAGTGGGACTCTTCTCTGGGTCCTTCATTGTTCTGTTCATTACAGTAGTTTTGTCCGGTAAGTTCAGATAATTTTGGTTTGATATTTTGGGCATCCAGTGGATGCAGATGGCAGGCTTTCGTTCAGTGTGGAGGTTAAAGGGGGGAGGCCTACGTTCAGCAGTGTACGTCTTCTGGCTGATGATGGTGATGATGATGATGATTTTGGGCATTCGAAGACTGGTTTCCACACAACGTTGACTTTGAAAGTACATCTTTCCGGGCTGGCAAAGCGTCGGCAACACCGCTAGTGTTGCAGGTGTCCATAGGCGGCGATTAGATATAATTTTTTGAGTTCTTACCCACCGTCCACCTCCTGAGACCACCTGGGTGAACCGTGGAAAGTATTTATTACAATGGCTCGTCTTTGTTCACCTGGGTGGGTGTTGGGAAATATTTAGTTTCCAACGCTCACATTGTGATATATTTTTTTTTTGCTTGCGTTTGGTTGTCTCCTTACCTGATGTTAAGCGACGATGGCGTCTACGGTGGAGCACGCTTACCAAGAGAAACCGATTCACTCGCGATTTGAAGCCAGTTACAGTGGCACATTCAGTTTTACCATCAGGCGGAAAGAAAGCCAAAATGCCGCTCTTTTAAAAAAAACTTCTTCTAAAAAGGATGTGTGAGTGGCTCGAACAAAATTATATTGCCAAACCAACAACTTCTACATAATTTAAAAAAAAAACATTTAAAAGTAATTTTTGATGTCTGTGTTTTTAAGGTTGTAAAGTTATAAATCTAACTTACTTTGGAGTGATTATCCATCCCAAATCTTAATTCTAAACCAAACAGATTAAAATCCAAAATTTATGTTTCCATATCACTTCACTACTAAAGTACCTGGTATAACTTAATCTCTGTATATTTGCGCTGATAACGACCATGGTCAGTAACAACAATGAGACTGTTCAATAAACTGTGGAGACAGCAGTTTGCAATTTGTGGTCGCTATGTAATCTTCCGAAGATATTAATAGCCAGGGGTGTCATGCTTGCACGTGTAAAGTAAATTTTTCGCGCTGGCTACACTCGCGCTTTCCAAGTGTGTACTTTCTCCGCAATGTGTAGTTGAATAATTAGAATCCATAAAACATTAATTGAACAACTGATATCCTAATATTATATAACTGGAAACGGTAAATTTTTTGAAAAAAAAAAACTAAAAACTGACTTCAATACTTATACCTACATGTACAAACTTTAACTAAAAAAGTAGAAAACTGACAGTTAAAACTGATATTGAAAGTCCTCATCAAAACTTTTGCTGAAGGGACGTCTGTGTATATTTTTTTTTCCATAAAGCGCTGAATCAATTTCGTTAAAATTTATATGGGACCACCTCTGAAGTATGACTTACCAAACAAAAAATAATCATCAAAATCAATTCATAATTGGCGGAGTAATCGAGTGACAAACATACAAAAAAAAAAATTGTCGAATTGGGAACCTCCGCCTTTTTTGAAGTCGGCTAAAAAGCGAAAGTAACTCTGTCTCTGTCTGTTTGCTTGCTTAGCACGACTAAAAAGCTAGGCTGATCTTAAAAAAATTTGGCAGGCAGATAGTGTGCATCATGAGGACGGACATAGGGTATTTTCCCCCCGAAAAATACGGAAAAACTGTAAAAATCGCTGGTAACACCGCGGAATTCAGCTAGTCTATACTAATATTATAAAGAGGAAAGATTTGATTGTTTATTTGTTTGTTTATTTGTTTGTTTGTTTGCATTGAATAGGCTCCGAAACTACTGAACCGATTTGAAAAATTCTTTCACTATTGGGAAGCTACACTATCCCCGGGTGACATAGGCTATAATCTATACTCGTGCGAAGCTGGGGCGGACCGCTAGTATTTTATATTTATCATGCTAGATGTTGGTGCAACAATATGTTGTTAATCTGTGCAACATTGACCAAAAATTTCTATCACTTTCGCGCTGTTGTTTGACTAGGTCTTGAGCCTGCGCTCGCGTCTTAAAATATGAATTTTGTCCTCAACCTGTCGCTAATATGTACTGCATTGACCAAAAATTGCTCAATTTAAATTGCGATCACTTCACTCGCGTATACAAAAAACTTGTAGTATTTGACGAGCTGGCTTCTGTGACCCCCATTAAAAAATCTAGATACGCCAATAGCTATAGGTGAAAGTTCGCAGCCAGCAGTAGGCTTCAAAGAATTTCTGAGGCAACCCTACCACATAGGAGCTATTTACAACTCTTTGTTTGGTTTCTGGATTAGTTCAGTAGATGCCATTGTAAATTACAACTAAGGTTACATTATGTTTGCGTGGGATTATCTGCTACT
Organism: Agriopis aurantiaria; assembly: GCA_914767915.1. Lineage (NCBI taxonomy): Eukaryota > Metazoa > Arthropoda > Insecta > Lepidoptera > Geometridae > Agriopis > Agriopis aurantiaria. The sequence goes on from OU612004.1 coordinate 8,035,394, forward strand.
ATTTCACTCGTATGATAAACTATTTGTACCTATAGATAAGTGTTGAAGGTGCTACAGGATCTTCCAAACCAAAACTGCATGCCCCTCCATAGCATCTACGCACTATTCGCCACTGTCTGCCTACCTAGATATGGGGGGGTTAACTTAGTTCTATAGTCCATCCTCATGATCTACGCCAAACTTCACCAAAAAGTCGAGCTCGGGGGAGGTCAAGGGTAGAGGTCGGTTCAGCCATTTATTAGGTTATTTGACTGCATCCCACAGTTTCTGAAAAGCTGATCAACACAAAATTTAACTAACACGTTATTTTAAGTTTTCGTTTATTTTATGTTTTTAAAGTTGTGCATAATTAAGTTAGACACGTTGTTAAATCTCATGCCAACTGACGTGATTGGTTGAACGAAAAAAACAACAGCCAATCAAGTCACTTGACAAATTGAACAGACTTTCAGATAGATGTATAAAAAAAAACATACAGTCGAATTGATAACCTCCTCCTGAAGTCAGTTAAAAATACTGTTCATTCTAGTATAACCCTAGAAGATTGTTATCTAAACTTTTTTTTCTATACTAATATTATAAAGAGGAAAGATTTGTTTGTTTGTTTGTTTGCATTGAATAGGCTCCGAAACTACTAAACCGATTTGAAAAATTCTTTCACTGTTGGGAAGCTACACTATCCCCGGGTAACATAGGCTATATTTTTTTTTTTTTTAAATAGGGATCCTTACTAAAACTCTAATAATGTAACCCAAGGTGTAAAAAAATAAGATTTACAATTTTAACTTTGCGTATTTGACAGTTCTAAGACAGGACAACGTCTGTCAGGTCAGCTAGTTTTAAATATATATAAGGATCCTACTTGTGCACTAGCCATAGAAAAATCGATGGCACTAGCTCTTAAGTTTCTTTATCTGTAAATAGTTTCTATCTATCTATACTTCCTTGTTCCAGCATTATTCCATGAAGGCGGTACAGATAACTTTAAAACCGCGTTCAGATTGTACCGAGGCCCGTTCCTGTTGGTAGAGTTCATATTCCTTATCGGGATCAACGTGTACGGCTGGCGGTCTTCCGGAGTCAACCACGTACTGATATTCGAACTGGACCCGAGAAATCACTTGTCGGAGCAACATTTGATGGAGCTAGCGGCGATTTTCGGGGTAGTTTGGGCCTTAAGTATACTTAGGTAAGGTTCTATTTTCTAAAATATTAAGACTTGTGTATGGATGGTGGTCATACGGAGTCGACTATATACTGGTATTCATATTAGAATCGAGAAACCATCTCTCTAAGCAATATTTGACGGAATAGACCCCCAGAATAGGCATGATGACTAATATTTTTTTATTACCTCATAAAAAAGCTGATCATAAATAGAGATGATCACCGAAAATAAAATTTAAATGTGTAGGGAGATATCAACATTTTAATGTCTTGCTAGACAGAAAGATACATACAAATGACGTTACTTTTAAGTACGCCATACAAAACTAGTACAAACTCCATACTAAAAACTTGAAACACTTTCATTTTAAAAATGTGTATGCCTAAAACACTGTTTTAAACTATCACGGTTGTTCACTAAAGTTAAATGATTATTTACGGGATATTTACCGTGGTAAGGGGGCGTCCATTAATTACGTGAGGTGTTTTAGGGGGGGGGGGGGGTCGAGCCGAATCTCACCTAATCTCACGTGGGGGCGAGGGGGAGTCTCGGCAAATATCACGTATTTTTTTTCCCCCCAAGTAAGATTGTAAAGTTGCAGGAAAGTTGGGTTAAATGAAGTAAAACATGTTTCTCCACAAAAATATGGCTAAATCCTACACAACATATTGAGGATTAAAATACACACAAAAATACGCATTTAGAAAAATCTCACGTGAGATTAAGGGAAGGGGGAGGTGGTCAAGCCAACCAAGGAGGTCGAAAAGTCGCCAAAATCACCTCGCGTAATTAATGGACGCCCCCTAAGGTTGTGGAATGAGCTCCCGATATTTCGGCGCAGTTACATGCACCATGTTCACAGGAAGACTAAACTATCACCTGACTCTATATGCCTATTTAAATATATTTTTCAGGATAACTATTGTGATTAATTGAATTTTTCACAAAAAAGTTATTTTTAGCAAATCGAATCACTTGGCCATAGCCTGCATAATAATATCAGCTGCCCCATGGTAAAATGTCATTCAGACTCAGCAAAATGTATGGAACAGCTGATATAGCTTTCACTATTACAGGGATGTATAGTAAAAGTTGTTCATTTATGAATGCGACTTCCTTTCGACTTAGTACACCCCATGATCCAAGAAAACAAGGTCTAGCGCTCTGGGAGTTGACACTCGATTACGTCACTGTCCAGTTGCCACTATTGCAACAGCTACAGATATTGGGAAACAAATTAGCTAATAATATATTAAATAAAATACTTAAAGCATTTCAATTGTCATTTGTTTTGTCCGCTCAAGCAAAGCAATTCAAGTTAAGCACGAATTTACGTTATTTATATCAATACCACATTGATTTATTGGATTCTCACAGGTAATATACGGAGATTGGGGAAATAAAATTTCACGCTATTGGTAATACAGAAAATCAGCTGTATCGTCATATCTCTCGAACTTGTTGTAAATTACTTATTCTGATCTTGCTTATAAATTGATGACGTCAGTGGGTGTCACCCACGTGACACTTATTCTCGGAGCGCTATACTTGGCGGAGTATATTATTATACCATGGTACAACCCAAGCCCATAACCCTGTATTTGTATTCCAGTTTCATATACAGCGCAGCGCTGAGCATCCCTCCGTTCGTGAATCCCCTCGCGCTGGTCATCATCATGGCCGTGTTCCTCGTGAACCCGTTCAAGGTGTTTCGACACGAGGCGCGCTTCTGGTTCCTCAGGATATGTGTGAGTTGCCTTGTATAATAGGTGCACAAAAAGCGCGTCTCGAAATAGTTCCAAAAAATCGCGCTCGCTTCGCTCATGGTTCCCTGCGTTTCTACTGGAACTCTTTTATTGTTCTTGAGACTACTGGATCATCTGAAATGGTCAGCGAGGCCGTCTCTCTATAAAGTACTCAATTTTTTTTCCATAATATCGGAGCTAGCTTGTTCGTAACCATTTATAATATAGGCTTTCATTTTTACTACGGAAGAAAAAATTACGTTTCCTACTCCATATTCGTAATAGGATAGTAGGTAATGGGTAAACCGCGTGGTTTGGCTTGTGTTCTAATAATGCGCATAAAAATTAAAATTCGCTCACGCCCTTTTGCTTTTGCTTGTCCCGTGCAGCACAGTGTTAGTTTATTCTTTTTCATACCCAAAGGATTGCAATGGGACCAACGCTGTCTAAGCCAACGCTGTCTTTGTGTCTGTCCTACCTTTTAACGGTTGTATCTTTTGAACCGTAATAGATAGCCCGTTGAAATTATTCCAGAATATGTAATGTAACGGCAGATTAACAATAAAACAACATAATTGTCTATTTGCTAATTGTTTAAATGTATAGGGTCGTATATTGGCGGCTCCCTTCGTGCCAGTACTGTTCGCGGACTTCTGGCTGGCGGACCAGTGGAACTCGTTCGCGGCAGCCTTCCTCGACTTCCACTTCCTCATAGCGTGCTACGCCAGTAACAGCGACTGGTTCAATGTATCAGGTAAGAGGAACGATTCAAACATCCATAGCTAGTCTATTGGTTAACTTTGTTTACCAAAACGAAAAAACAATAGAATATACTGAAAATTTAAAGTCCACTATATAAGCTTGCCTATATCACGCCTTTGCCGTTGCGTTAAAACGTCACCTGGTAAAAGTGTCTCAAAATTACTGGGGTTGTTATTCTTAAAATATATTTTCAATGGCTTTGATATAAATTAATACATAATTATTTCTTATATTAATTTGTTTGTTTGCTTTGTTATTCTACAAGGAGAATTTCCATAAGTCTCATTTATATCTATTAAATTTACGCGCTCGCTTCGCTCGCGCCATACCACATTTATTACTGTTCTGCCACGATTTCATACTTTCTGATATTCATATATCTCATAATTTTTGTGTATGTCAGTATTTTATGGCCTGGAAAGCTTTTAATGTCTTGCTAGACAGAGAGCGCACTATATGTACTTACAAATTACGTCACCTTTAAGTTCGCCATACAAACTCCATGCTGACACTCGGTTTGCGGGAAACGGACAGAGTAATCCTTTCTAATCCGAAAAAAAAACTTTAAACGCTTATATTTCAGAACTTGATTAGTCGATTTAAATAGTTTCTTCAACATAATGTTTTTTTTTTTTTTACTAATCTAATAGGTACGTAAAAAATACGTTTGTTATATGGGTCCCCTTTAGTTTTTACTTATTATCTTTTATTAACTCGCCGTAACATTACATATTCTGTGAAAATTTCAACTGGCTATCTATTACGGTTCGAAAGATACAGCCATTAAAAGGTAGGATGAACAGACAGACAGCGTAACCTTAGTAATAGAGTCCCATTTACACTCTTTGGGTACGGAACCCTAAAATATCTGGGCATAAATAAAACGTGTTCAAAATTAGGAAGAAGAGCGCACTATACTTACTTATGACGTCACTTATAAGTGTGTCATACAAACTGCATACTGTCACTCACATTGCGGGAAAGGAACAGAGCATCCCCACCTAAGCCGGTCAAACACTTTAAATGCTTATTTATCAAATGTTTACTAGTCAATTAAAATATATATTTCAGTAGATGACATTTAAAGTATCAAGCCTTTTATTTTTAACATATTATCAACACGTTATGGAAGCTGACGTGGCTTTCACACAATTTATTTATATTACACGGGAAATACTCACGAACTATAGTCGGAGTAACCGGCTTAATCTTTTCCCGTGTAATATACATAAAAAAATATCAACACGTGTCCGTTATTGTTTTAAAATGAGCCACATTTTGTACAGATTCGTTCGAGGCATCCCGCTGGTTCGTGGTCAGCCGAGCGCTGGTGAACATAGTCCCGGCGTGGACTCGGTTCTGGCAGTGCCTGCGTCGGTACCGCGACAGCCGCGAGGCGTTCCCGCATCTCGTCAACGCGGGGAAATACTCCACCACATTCTTCGTAGTCACGTTTGCTACACTACGGACTATACATGCCGGTGAGAAAATTCTCCAATACAGCACGCCTAGCACGTAGCACGACCCTGGACAAATTGTCTTTTCGTTCAATCTATCCTAGGGCACATATCGCGCAGAACAGATGGCCGATGTGGGCGAAAGGTTCTGGAATGGAGACCACGGACCGGTATATGCAGCGTAGGACGTCCACCCACAAGATGGACAGACGATCTAATAGAAACCGCAGGGTAACGCTGGATGCAGGCCGCTTCCAACCGGGGCCTTTTGGAGATCGATGGGGGGGCCTATGTCCAGCAGTGGACGTCCTATGGCTGAAATGATTATGATGATTCTAAAATTGCCGTTTTGTTCTTCAATAAGTGCTAGCAAAGTCTTTACCAATAGGGTTTTAATAAGTGCAAATAAAAAAATTAAAATAGGAATATACATATTCCTCGACGTCCTCAACAAAAGAGATTTGTATAGATTATTATTAGAGTAAATGAAAAATAAGTTTGCACTTAAGGTGGTACGTGTCATCTATGGCTCCCGCCATAGAATTTTTTAAAAAAAAGATTAAAATCAAATTTTAAACAGTTTTTTTTGTCCTTGTAGGTTCCTTTTTCACCCTTTGGGTACGGAACCCTAAAAATTTGTTTAAAGCACAAATACAAATAAACACCCAAACCAAAGATAATATAACCACTTGATCGAGCATGTAGTCAAAATTCCCTTTTGCAAAATGATGCCACGTCGGTCGCGGGGCAGCTTGTGATTGAAGACTCGACGCGACTCGACGCTTGTGATTGGAGAATCATAAGTCATTCATTCAATTCGCGCCTAGCATTGGCTCGCTCGAATTAGTTTAGGTTGACATGTTAGAACCTTTGCCTCATGCGGGGTAAAAGATGAGCAGTCAAGAGGTTATATTGTCATTGACCCAAATCCAACCAAATAAATAGTTTGGAACTATTATTCTCTCCACCAGTTGACTACGCAGACCCGTACAACAACCCATTCCTGTACGCTTGGTTCGCGTGCCAGCTCGTATCATCTCTCTATACGTACACGTGGGATGTGAAGATGGATTGGGGCCTGTTCAGTGTCGGGCCTTCGCATGAAAACAAGTTCCTGAGAGAAGAGATTGTTTATAGCGTTGGAGTGAGTGTTTTTCATTTTAAGGAATTCAATTTCATGTAAAGTTGCCTGGGAGAGATTGCTTATAGCGATAAGGCCGCCAATGTGGTTGTTTTTGTCTCATGTGTTTCATTTCTGGTGTGAAAAATACGAAATGTGAACTAGCTGCGTTCCGCGGTTTCGCCCGCGTGGTGATGAAAAATGGTGATGATGATGATGATGATGAAAAGTAGCCTATGTCATGTAGCTCTCTGGCTCTTGAACTATACCCATGCAAAAAATCAGGTCAATCCGTTGTTCCGTTGCAGCGTGAAAGAGGAACAAACATCCATACATACAAACTTTCGCGTTTATAATATTAGTAGGATAAGTGGCAAACAAACTACGGGCCACCTGATGGTAAGTGGTCACCGCTGCCTATAGACACCAACAATACTCGGGGCATTGTCAGTACATTGCCTACCTTTGAGGACTCTATTCACCCTTCATTGTCTATCTATGTCGCTTGCTTTGCTCAAATATATAGGTGAAAAGCTGAGCGTTCTAGATTTGTACTGCTCGTGTAGTCCAAAGATACCAACTCGGTGAATTATTCACTATTTAAGCCACATAACGTAACGTAATGGGGATTGTCCAAACTTTCTGACCCTATAGTTTTGTTATTATTTAAAATGTAGACTATTTTAGGATTAATTTGATAGTTGATTGAATCAGGCGTCACTTTGCGGGAAGTCCATGTTTTAATTGTATAACAAAGTCCACTGTGCAATAATGGCATTTTTTGTTTGTTTGTGTAAATAGCTAAGATGATTTGTTCTTTGATTCCCTCCTGCCCATTTTTCTATCGGACTGCCAGAGTGGGCCCGAAGAATCGACACCGCTTTGTGGTTGATATTCCGAGAACCCGTACGAAGCGCTTTGATTCCACATTTGTTGTGCGAACTGCTAGTTTGTGGAATTCGCTGCCTGAATGGGTGTTCCCCGATAGTTACAATCTGGGTGTCTTCAAGTCAAGAGTGAATAGGTTTCTTCTAGGCAAGCGTGCTCCATCGTAGGCCGCATCGTCGCTTAACATCAGGCGAGTTGGCAGCCAAGCGCAAGCCTATTAATAATTTAAAAAAAAGAAAGAAAAAAGATAAATTTCAACATAACACCAACGCTGACGTCATTCAAGGGTAAATGAAGGTCAATCATATTTAATCAAAAATATTCATCATCAGCGCTTATTTTTAACCGACTTCAAAGAGGAGGTTATCAATTCGACTGTATGTTATTTTGATAAAAATCGATGTATAGTGATCAGTAATTCTATTGCTTGAAATGGTTTTGTAATTACAATCTATAAAAAAATATGAACAATCCCTTGGATTACATTCCGTTCGTACTTCCGAGTGAGAGAGAAACGCTCTGCAATTTTAATTTAAAAAAATCAAAGAAATGACGCTAAAAGCTATTGAAAGTGTGGTACGTGATCTTCAGGATACAATAGTGCTGATGGCAGAGAAGATCAGCACGGTGGAGACGAAGCTCGGTGAGCAGAACATTTTAATTTTAAATCTTGTTGAGACGATCAATCTTTTGAGATTGGAAAATGCGGGTACCACTTTACTAACCGCCACGAATCGAACAGAACCAAACACAACACCCACGACAACGATACAGCGCCCATTACGACAAGCGAGAATAAATGCAAAATTAACATCTGCAACTAACGCTACAGTTGCTGCAAAGAAATTGAGAGATGTAATTTCTAATAAAAGTTTACGCGTCTCCACCGGCCAAACAACCCCGAGAACTACCGAGGCAGGCCGAAGCGAGCCACAAGCTAACCCCTCCACCGGCGCCGGCGCTTCGGCAAAAAGAGGAGTTGTAGCTGTCACAGTTGCGGTACCAGTGCCTAATATTGTGGCCATACAATCGGCTGGTGCAGCAGACGATGATGACGTCATGAAAACAGAGAACGGACGGAAGAACGCTGAATGGCAACGGGTTACTCGTAGACGAGCGAGTAACAAACTGAGACCTATAGTGATTGGGTCCGGAAAGGCTGACGAAGATCTTCAAACTATTGAAAAGTTACTGTATGTGCAGGCATGGTCGTTCAAACCAGAAACTACAAAGCAAAATGTCCTTAACTATATAAACAAGTTTGCGGCAGTATGCGATAGGTACACTGTAGAAAAACGCGATATTATGACTGACAAACACGCTGCGTTTGTTATCGGTTTCCCAGAAAGCTTATTCGATACAATATGCGCGCCTTCTTCATGGCCCCCGGGAGTAAAGGTCTCACAGTGGTTTCAAAGGACCACTGGCAGGACAGCGCATAGTTCGCACCCTGCCGGCAAGCCCGCCGCTAATAGCGCGGCCCGCCAGTAGCACCGCGCATGACTCACTTGATGCGCCCGCGCGGAATGTAAACAACGATGAATGCAGAAACGGGCGACGTGCAGGCTACTCCACCGTAGAACAGACAATTATCATTTGTCAGCAAAACATAAGATCTTTAAATGTAAAGAAAACACAACGACTTGACGTTCTACTGCAGCAGGAGTTACAGTGTGAAATACTTGGAATAACAGAACACTGGTGTAGCGGCGATAACCTTAAATGCGTAAATATAAACGGTTACACACTGACGTCTAGTTATTGTAGAAAGCATACCGCGCGCGGTGGTTCCTGTCTATTTGTAAAGGACGGTGTGAAAGCTATCGAATGTGTAGATTTTGTACAGTTATCGACCGAGCTATACTGTGAAGTGTCCGCAATTGAGCTTTTAGATTATGACATTATCGTGTTATGTATATATAGGACCAACTTGGTTAGTGCCAGTTGTTTTCTTGCTTATTTTGAGCCCGTTCTTGAGCGAGCCAGTGAAATCAATAAAGATTGTATAATTATAGGCGATACTAACATTAACTGGTTGCACAAAAACTGCGGTGTTCAGAAACAACTTGGTGATATGCTTTCGGCACACAATTTTGCCAACTTAGTCGAATTTCCAACGCGAGTGTGCGGTAACTCTTCAACCTGTCTGGACCATGTGTACAGTAACAGGCGGCACGGGACGGTGGTTGCGACTGCCGTGGATACCTCGTTCTACACCCCAGATGACCCTCTTAGCGATCACAGGGCGGTGCGTACCGCGGTCGCATGCCAGCCGCGGCAACCGCCGCCGCGCACCCACCTGATCAGGGATTGTTCTGATATGAGTCGCTCAAACTTTAATTTGGCTGTAATGAGTGTAGACTGGGAATTTATTTACATAAAATACCAAAACGCTGTAGAAAAATTAGCTTCTTCCGTAATTAACATTCTTACAAATAAGTATCACATTTGTTTCCCACTTAAACGTAAAAATATCAAGAAGTCAACATGGGTTAATGAAGAGGTGCTCAGGCTTAAAACTGCATTGTTTGAAACCGCCCAACTAACTGGAAAATTCCCAGATAACCACCAACTATTATCAATTTCAGAGGAGTTGAACTCTCTCTATGACAAAGCGTTAACAGCACACAAAACTGTCTTCTATTCCAGGATGATTTCGAATAGTTCTAATAGGCAAAAAGCTATCTGGAAAGTGGTCAATGCAGAGAGGGGTATCAGTAAAAAGTCGCCTGTCAGTTTTACGGATATCGCTGAAGATGGTGTGGGTAATAGATACCAATCCAGAAAAGGTGTAGCCGATGCCATGAACTCCAGGTTTGTGGGTGCGGCGACGGCGTGCGGTGCGCCGCGCGCGGACGTGTCGCGCGTCGCCGACGCACTCACAACTGCGCGCCCGCCGGCCGACACTAGCTTGAGACTCACTAGGTTCACAGCTGATGAAGTGTACAAAATCATATCGCGCATACCGGGAAAACCGACCAAAGACATATACGACATATCGATGGAGCTCATCGGTTATATCCAGAAGATTTTGGCGCCATGTCTTGCTGAGCTATACAATCGCTGTATAAGCGCAGGAATTTACCCGGTTGCGATGAAGCTGAGTAAAGTATCGCCACTCTTCAAAGGAAAGGGAAAGCGCGAAGATTTGGACGCGTACAGACCCGTATCCATCATCCCAGCGATATCCAAAATATTTGAGAATGGTCTATGTTCGCGGCTCACAAACTACCTTACCTTCACTGGGGCGCTCTCGGAGAGGCAGTATGCATACCGGACGGGCAGATCTACCACAGTGCTTACGCGAGAGGTGGTCAAACGCGTGATGGAAGCCAGTGAGAAAAGGCAGCGAGTCGCCGTCTTATGCTGTGATTTATCGAAAGCTTTCGATGTCGCAGACCACGAAGTCCTCGCTGCCAAGCTCATCCACTATGGCATTGGCGGACCCGCCCATGCACTGTTTACTGATCTGCTGCATAACAGATCACAAGTGGTTGTCGGTGATGGTGGTGTAACAAGGTCGGACCCGTTGGGAACAACGTTGGGAGTGGCCCAAGGATCATCGGTGTCCAACATCCTCTTCTCATTGCTGCTTAATGACTTGCCCAGCTTTGTCGCATCCGGAGAAATATTTATGTACGCAGATGACGTAGCCGCGATTGTTACCGCAAAAACATCCGAAGAGCTGGAGAAGCGGCTGAACGATACAGCGAATGAATTAGCACAGTGGTTTAGACTAAACGGTCTCGTCCTAAATCTGAAAAAGACTCACTTCATACAGTTCTCAGTCTCAGGGCGCCGATTGGATGGACTGAGAGTAATGATACAAGGAGAATCAATAAACCAAGTTGACTCGGTTGCGTTCCTCGGCTTCCAACTAGATCGTGGTATGACTTGGGCCTCACATATAGATAAGCTCTGTGCAAGACTAGGTAGTGCCTGTTACGCCTTGAGCCGACTTTCCCGAGTGGTTTCCGCTGATGTGGTGCGTACTTGCTATTTTGCGACCGTGCATTCAGTCCTGCAGTACGGGGCTGAACTGTGGGGGCACGCGGCCGACAGACTACGTGCCTTCAGGATGCAGAAACGGGCAATAAGGGCGATTGTTCAGGTCTCGCGCCGAACATCAGCGAAACCATTCTTTAAGTCGCTCGGTATACCGACACTACCTTCGATCGTAATAATGCAGGCAGCTCTCTATGTGAGGCAGAACCTAGACTCGTTCGAGAGGCGAGGAGATCGCCACTCGTTTCGTTGTAACCTCCGTAACGTGAACAGTCTCGCGACAGTACACAGACGGCTCGCACGCTCGGGGAAATTGACTCACGTGATAGGGCCGGAAATATATAATTGTTTACCAAAGGATATCACGAGTACCGCTAGTGAGCACATATTTAAAATTAAATTGAAAAATTGGCTCGTTGATAGAACCTTCTACTCTATCGACGACTTTTTTAAAAGCGAGACAAAATGTTATTTCAATAACTATGGTCGCAATCTTAATTAATTAATTATATATGAATATATTTATTTACACAAGAAGGGCATAGAAAATGTAATTAATTTATTTATTAAGCAATTGTAATGTACTACTACTTATTTTGAACAATTTTTTAATGTACTTTTATTGACTGACTTATAATTCACACAATTATCAATAAAAATGTTTATCTGTTTATCTGTTTATCTGTTAAATGTGGCATTGCGAATATATAATTGATGTCTAGGTATGTATAACGACGATCGGACGATTTTTGACTGTTCACTTAGAGATTGTGTCTCTATAGGTATTTTATCTCGATGGTTGATGGGCTCTATTTATGATCACCTTTTTTAGGAGGTAATAAAAATATAAAGACTCCAGCCTATTCTATATTGATAGCCCGTTGGTCTAGTTGGTAGTAAACCTGCAATCTGCGCTTGGGGGCGTGGGTTCAATTCCCTAAACAATCACGTGATGAACATTTGTTTTTGTTCTATATAAATAAATAAATATATATATGTATATCTGGGTGTTAATATTTATTTAAGTATGTATTTAAAAATATGTAGGTATGTATATCAGTCTCTGGCAGCCATATCACAAGCTTTGCTTAGTTCGGGGTCAGATGACCGTGTGCAAAAAATGTCCCAAATATTTAATTATTATTCCTCTATTTTAACCATAAGCTTATTGTTTCAGTTCTACTACTTCGCGATAGTGGAAGACTTCGTGCTTCGTTTCATCTGGATCGTATCGTTTCTACTCACGGAGAATAATTTCGTGAGCGGAGAGACGATGGTCTCCATACTCGCACCGCTAGAAGTGTTCAGGTTAGTTGGAAAGGCTGATATTCATTAATATACATAATATGTTTCTTTGCAACTTTATTGATAATAGATTAATAATGAACTAAAACTTATGTGCCCATAATGCTAGCAGCATCGCCACGCTGAATGGCTATGGGCAACCTTTGCACAAGGTACAGTTAGGGGCGGGTTATTTGATTAATTGTTATATTTTTTTTTTATTTTAAATATTTAGTTTGTAATTACAATTTTAATTAGTAGGTAGTTTGTTTAGATTTTATTATAAGTTTTAGTTCATTATTGATTTGATATTTGATAGCCCGTTGGTCCAGTTGGTAGTGAACCTGCCTTCTGAGCTTGGGGGCGTGGGTTCGATTCCCACGTAGAACAAACATTTGTGTGATGAACATTTGTGTTTGTTCTATATCTGGTTGTTAATATCTATTTAAGTATGTATTTAAAACTATATATGTATGTATATCAGTCTCTGGCAGCCATATCACAAGCTTTGCTTAGTTTGGGGTCAGATGACCGTGTGTGAAAAAATGTCCCGAATATTTATTTATTTATTTATTTATTATTAATCTATTATCAATAATGTTGCAAAGAAACATATTATGTATATTGCCTTTGCACAAGGTACGAGCCGGAGCGAGGGTCGTTATTTTTTTCCCTCATCCAATATATTCCATAATATGTTACCAGGCTGTCGTTCAGTGTGGAGGTTAAAGGGGGAGGCCTATGTTCAGCAGTGGACGTCTTCTGGCTGATGATGATGATGAATATATTACCGGACATAATCATATCATCATCAGCCAGAAGACGTCCACTGCTGAACATAGGCCTCCCCCTTTAACCTCCCCCACTGAACGACAGCCTGCCATCTGCATGCACTGGATGCCGGCGACTCTCATTATGTTGTCGGTCCATCTAGTGGGAGGCCTACCTACGTCTTCCGATTCGTGGTCTCCACTCAAGAACCTTTCTTCCCCATCGGTTATAGGTTTTTCGAGCGATGTGGCCTACCCATTGCCACTTCAACTTGCAAATAGCACTTGGCAGTCCCATTGTATGTTCTAAACTAGATGACATAAGTAATACACAAAGAACAAACAAAGAGGGGCCGATGGTCACTTGAGGTGACTCATATATCCGAACAGCCCTGGCTGCCTCCGAATGTAATTAATGTTGGTTGTTTATGTGTGTAATTGTTTCTTTTTTTTGTTAAAACTTTCATGACCGTGGAATCAATGTCTTTTAGTCGTAATATTAATCAGTTTACAATACAATACAATACTCTTTATTAAAATACCACAAAACAAGGATAACATAAAAATTACAACAACATGGTCAACATGGTCATGGTGTGGTGGTTACATTACATGGTCTTAATAGCGTCAAACAAGTCATAGTCACAGTCAGAGTCAAGCTAAGTAAGTCACGGTTAAGTCAAACTCATGCCCCTGTAAAGTGGTGGAGACTTTACAAGAGGCTCCTATGGAGTGTTGGAAACAACACGAAAAGACACGTTTCACCGCGTTATATCACTTACCCACACTCGAGCACGTTTACGAACGCTATGAATAATAATTCACCCTTTAGTACACATTAACACTCGAAAATACACAAGTTTAGGAAAATAATTCAACGAGCCGACATGTTTTTTTCCACGTTGGCGCCAAAAACGAGTAATTGTTTCTTTAGTAAAATGTTGGCATAACTTTCGACAGACGCTTCATTTGGAACTTCTTCCGCCTCGAGAATGAACACTTGAACAACTGCGGCAAGTTCCGCGCCGTCCGCGACATCTCGGTGGCGCCGCTCGACTCCTCGGACCAGGCGGACATCATACGTATGATGGACCATCCCGACGGAGTCCTCAATAGGTAACTTATCATCATCAGCCTATCATGCCCACTGCTGGGATACAGGCCTTCTCTCGAAGAGAGGATGGGCCCTAATCCAACATGTTGGCCCAGTGCATCTTGGTGTATGTCGTACGGTCTGAAATTTTGAGTTTCTTGGACATACCGGTTTCCTCACGATGTTTTCCTTCACCGTTATCGAGCAACGGCATGGAAACACTTAATTTATTTAAGTACTAAATAAGCCATTATTGGTGCAGGGTCAATGATAGAACCGGGTGCCGTCAGATTGTAAAGCACACAAATATCCGCTCTTATCATCTTCGAAAATGTTGCGCGTATCTGGGCGCGATAAGGTTTGCGGTCGCGTGATTTTCCAACTGAGCGGATTAGGTGCCTGTAATAGCAGTTGTCCGTAAGGCCCCTGGCCCCTTATTATGGATGATTTGGATCGCGATCGCGTGCCATCTCACTTACGCTCGTGGTGCGAGTAAATAAATGCGAACGGGACGGCATGCAATCTCGATCCAGATCAAAGAACCATAATAAGGCAGCTGGTCGTAAAACGGCCTAGCTGTTCGTAAGACGGACTAGCTGGTCGTACTCGACTCCTTACTTATTATAGGCCTGTGTCCTAATAAAGTTATATGATTATTTACGGGATATTTACCGTGGTAAGGTTGTGGAATGAGCTCCCGATATTTCGGCGCAGTTACATGCACCATGTAAATAACCTTACCACGGTAAATATCCCGTAAATAATCATGTAACTTTAGTGAACAACCGTGATAGTTTAAAACAGTGTTTTTTAGTGTCCTAATGTTTCATTTATTACAAATAACAGGCTTAGCGAAAGATATAATTAAATACATTACACACTGAAAAAATAATTTAAGTTGTCTGATAAATATCTGAGATATAATCGTTTGAAGTTTTTGATGGGGATAGAGAGCGGATACTCTGTCCCTCTCCTGCAAAGCGTGTCTTAGCATAACAATTGTATGGCGCACGGCTTGACGTCATTACGTGCTATAATGCGCTCTGTCTACCATGAAATTCAAATACTTATAACTTTTGTATTTTTGAGCAAATTTTAATTTTGTTTTCGTTATTTGACTCTATTTATAATCAGCTTTTTTATGAGGTAATAAAAAATTAGGACACAGGTCTAATGCTGGTCGAAATTGCAATTACATTATATTGTCCTTTCGTTCCAGGTTAACAAAGAAAAAGAATGCGAAAAAGACAAAGGAGGACAGAAAGCCGCTGCTGAAGAAGGAGTCCATTCAGGACTTGCAGCTCGAGCTGGACCTGTCTTCCAAGATGCTGTGACACACTGTGATATTGTACTTAATTATATTAGCAATCAAGTATTAATCTAAATATATTTATAGTAAATTGAGAAACAAACTGTTTTATTCAACACTAAATAGATAAATAAATATTTGGGACATTTTTGCACACACGGTCACATCAGCAGCCATTAAACGTCCACTGTTGGACAAAGGCCTCCCTCTTAGAGAGGGGTGTTGCCATAATCCCCACACTTGGTAGGCGGCTTGGGGATCGCAGTACGTTCACCGTATACTAATAGGACGCTGCTGCCCATCCTCCGGTGGTTCTGGTCGCAGTTTTTGGACATACCCGGGCACAAACGGTCATCTGTGATCACCAAAGTGATCGCGCATGTGGTTAAAATTCCCTTTTGCGAAAGTAACCCACGTTGGTCGCGGGGGGTATCGAATAAGCCCCAGGAGGTGTGTCGGGCCGCAAATAATGCTTTTAATTCAGAGTGATAAAGTAATTAAAAAGTCAAATTTTAAAATTAGTGAATAAATTTATTTTTGTAAACTTAATATTATACAGCATAAAATATAGAACATCTAGCAACAATGCTCAGGCAATTTCCATAGTATTAATACTTGTTAATATTATAAAAACACATAAAAAATAGATGAACATACCTATATTTAGGTAACTGTCAATACATATTGACGTCGATTCTGTCATATCATTTTCTAAACTTAACAAAATTTGACAGATCTAAAATTGTTGTCATCCTTTTTGAACACAGTGGAATGAAAAGAGACGCGAATAATATTAGCCATTTTAAATTGGTTTAGTTTAGCGAGTGGTACAACAAAATCGGTGTTAGTATTTTATGTTGCAACATTTCTAAGTACATGATTAGGTATACAAGTCTCGATTTACATTATTCTAGTAGCATTCCATTCCAGCGATCTAACCCAGTGCTGGCCGGCTATTCTTGCACATGCGATATTGTTTCCGTCCCACTCACACTTACATTAATCTAAATGAGTTTGCAAAATCGAGAACTCAAAACTGTCCGGTCTGTAACGTCATAGATTATATATCACATCATTAGCTGGAAACGTGAGAAATAAATAATATTTGTTGCAAAAGACAAACTATGTACAACAATAAAACGATACGGCATATTAAATATATAAAAAACTCAATTACTATATTATCACAATCTTCTATGCACAGTTTAAGCTCTTAAAGTTACAGTTTTATAAATAAATGTTTTTTTTTTTTATTGATATCTTGGCTTCTATACACAATCACGGTAAATATCTCATTACTAATCATAATTGTTGTGAAACATTATTTTCAATAGTTATAGCAAAGACTACTTGTAGGTAGACTAACATTCGTCCAATCCAGTACTGGATTGAATTTACTGGATCCAGCAACTAGAATAATGTAAACCATTCATAATACTATTGGCGAGGCTACTTATCGCTATGCTAAAATAGGCTACCGGACATAAATATTTAATTTGTTTAAAATAACAGGCTTAATAATTATATTTTTAATTTATAAAATTAATACAATTAAATGTAATACAATCACTGAAGAAATGATTTAGATCGGCTAATAAATTTTGTTTATTTATAAACGTTTACCCCCTTATTAATAAACGTGGAGTAGCCTTGGAATAGTTACTCCGTCTTTGTCTTTTTCGATCGAGTTCAAAATGTGAAAGAGAGAAGAAGACAAAACACGGCGTAACTATTCCAAGACTACTCAACGTTTATTAATATGGGGGTTAAAGTTTTTGCTCAGATTAGAAAAGGATACTGTGTCCCTTCCCCACAAACCGAGTGTCAGAATGGATTTTGTATAGCGTACTTACAAATGACGTCATCTGTAAGTATAGTGCGCTCAATCTGGCAAAACATTAAAATGCCTTATATCTTCCTTAATTTTAAACATTTTAATTTCGTTTTCTGTTATCGCCTTTATTTATAATCAGGTTTTATATAAGATATTAAAAAATACAGTCCGGTAGCCTATTTTAGGCAGTCGAACTAAAGTTCAACCGATGGGCAGAATTGGCGGAATAGAAAATTCCGCCAACTTGCCTGATGTAAAGCGATGATGCGGTCTACAATGGAGCACGCTTGCATAGAAGAAACGGATTCGCTCGTCTGGATTTGAAGACACCCAGATTGTAACTATCTGGGAACACCCATTCAGGTAGTGCATTCCATACACTAGCAGTTCGCTCAATAAATGTGCAATCAAAGCGTTTAGTAAGAGTGCCTTTAGTAGAACTTGTCCTGCAGAAGAACTTGCCGCCCTTTGCATGTGAACTATTAGTTTATTGGTGTAGCTGCAAGTCTCTTAGTGTGCGTGAAAAATGAGTAAGTGTTTACAGTTTTTGCGTTAAGCGGTATAGTAAATAATAAAATGTATGAAACATGGTGACATTTGAACACAAATAATAATTGTACTACGGCTTATCTCCCTTGTTTGTCTGATCTGAGGCATATATTTATTATTTTTATGCCAGATCCAGGTGGAAAACAAGCAGACGGGCCGCCTGATGGTAAGCAGTCACCGTTGCCTGTGGATACTTGTAACACCAGAGGCATCACAAATACGTTGTCGACCCTTAAGGACTCTATTAACTCGCCTATTGTGAACCCCATATTCAGAAATAAATGTGGTCCAATAAGGTTTTTGCCTTATTTCAATTTGTGTTATAAATGTTATAATGCTAACAAAATTGTTAGAAAAATAAATAGCAAAAATATTGTTTATGTTTATGAAAATTGCCAAAAATTCTAAGCAAGATTGCACTCAACATTAAAAACTGAATCACATTCAATAATAATATTTATATTTAGATTATTTACATGAATAAGGCATTTCGGTGGTCACTATGCCAATATTATTCATAGATGGAGAATTTTCTTCATTACGTGCTGCCTCTGAAAATAAATAACTATGAACATAAAGAAATTATGATTATGATGATCATGATGATTTCTAAATTGTTGTGGATTTCTGCATTGGTTGTGTACCAGTACGCTTAGTCCCAGATTTGATAGTTTTCGAAAACTTTTTTCGTTTACGTATTGTTCCATACATTTTAGTAAAGCGCCTCCAGCGGAAACTCGGAGGAACTAAAATCGATAGTAACCGGCGGTATAGATTGCTTCACTCTAATACGAAAAAAGTTTTCGAATACCTTTCAGTCCAGCAATGTATGGAGCAATACGTAAACGAAAAAAGTTTTCGAAAACTATTAAAACTTGTACCTACTAAGGGTACTGGATACTTCTCTTATTGTTCTCATTTGTGGAGAATTGAGATGTTTGCATGACTAGGTTGGGTTTGGACCAGTTGGGCAAAAATATATGCTACTCGCCTACCTATGACCGCAGCGATTCCAGTCTGGACTGCATCTCATCCAGTTCGCTCTCATCGGGCTCGGGTGCTTCGGTCTCCTTGCTGGTGGAGGGCACTCCGACGGCGGCCGCGGTGGGCGGAGCGGGCGCTTCTCCAAGCTTGCCTTGCGTCAGCTCCCACAGTACCTAAGAACGCAAGTAAAGTGGAAATTACGTTATGAACTTGCAACTCCTATTAACTACGTGCGCTTGAGTTTTTTTTTAAATCCAGGATATGCATGAGTTTGTTCACATCACGCCTGATGTTAAACAAAGACACGGACTTAAATGGAGCATGCTTACCTAGAAGGGACATGTTTACACTCGATTCGAAGACATACATTTCCGGGAACACAAGACTCCAGCAGAGTTCCACACCCTCACTGTGCAAGTGTGCATATGAGTGATGGTGGCCGAGCGGTAGCATGTGCGGTTTACAACGGCGCCGTGTTCGATCCTTGGTTATGCACCAATGACTTATTTTGAGCAGCTAGAATATCATCGTCACGGATTTTATCGCGCAAAGAAACTCCGAACATAGCTCTTTCCATTGCCCCTGTGGCTCTAGTCTTTTTTTTTTTATTATATAATACGCTTGCCTTTGACCACCACTTCTGGTTAGGTCAAAGGGCGGATCCAGAGGGGTTCATGACGGACGCTGAAAATTTTGGCCTTTATTCCAGATGGAGTGAAGCCGTGGAATGAACGTAAATGGATGCTAGTTTCGACATGCACAGGATGCGCGGCGTGAAGCCAAATAGTGTCGCGGATTATAAAGGGCATGGAGATCTGTGGGTTGGTATCGCGACAAAATTTATTTATTATGTCGGAGCGTGGGAGACAGGGGGCGCCGGCGGTGGCCGATCTGCATCAGAATATCTTGGTTTTATGGCGTGAGTATAGCGGCCGAGGAGAATGAGACATCGCACGTACAATGTGACAGGTTTTATTATCGTAACACTGATTACTCTTACAATGGAAAATTACTTGAAAATTACTTGGAGACAAGGTGTTCCGCCTTGTAACGAACGCTGCCACTCTCCAACCAACAATCAAAATTCAAAACCCAAAGTAAAGTGAGCTCCACCGAGCCTCGCGTGTCCGCGCGCCTTCACTAGCGCCTCTGCCGGACGGTATCCAAACTTGCTAAACGTTGATTGGTTGCCAACGACACATCCATCTATCCATAAACAACTTCAGGAGAGAAGTTACTGCAGCGTTACACCGGTGATGGCGCCACCATCACTAGTCCACCAAAACTAAGCTATGTGGCGCCTAACTAAATAATCTAAGCCATAAAAACTATCCGACGGTAGTTGCACCCGAGGGCTGAAACGTCAACACGCCGACATATAGATGCAGATGGCAGGCTGTCGTTTACAGTGGAGTTCGAAGAGGGAGGCCTATGTTCAGCAGTGGACGTCTTCTGGCTGATGATGACGATGCGGTCTTCAGCATAAGGTTTCCTTGGTCAAGATTTCTTACCTTATCAACCTCACTCTGCGCCGCTTCTTCCATTTCCTCTTCATCCTCGACCCCGGACATGGTTTCGTCCAACATCTCTTCAATGATGCCAGCTCTCATCATCTCCTTGCTCATCTCCTGCATGATGTGGGCTATCTCCGGCAGCCGGATTAACGCTTGCATTGCTTGCATCACCTGCAATTATTAATTATGTATGGTTTTTTAATGTTATTTATGTATGTTTTTAAGCACTACAAACTGTCGGGGTTCAATTTCAGGTATCTGAAATATACACACACACGCCCACATGGCACACGCCCGTGTGCCCATCAATGAAGTACGACATTATTTTATGAATACGTCTTTACTGGAAAATATACGAATCTTTATGGGCGTTGTGACCTGTTAAAATTATCATCCTAAATTTGATAGACCATAATGGGTGTAGCGGCTGAAGTGGCAGTGGGCAGGGCTCATATCACGCAGAACTGATGGCCGATGGAGCTGAAAGGTTCTCGAATGGAGACCACGGACCGGCAATCGCAGCGTATGACGTCCACCTAGAAGATGGACAGACGACCTAAACGAGACCGCAGGGAAACGCTGGATGCAGGCCGCTTCCAACCGGCCCTTTTGGAGATCGATGGGGGAGGCCTATGTCCAGCAGTGGACGTCCTATGACTGAAATGATGATGATGAATGGGTGTAGCGCGGGGAGGGATAGAATGAATTGATAGACCTGTCAAAACATAGCATAAATTGAAACAAATTGTATAGATTCGCCAGCTAGTATGTTCCTTTTTCATACTATGCTTGTGTTGTGTATACAGCTTTAAAGTATAATTTGCCAAAAAGCTTTTTACCAGTAAGAGATTAGGTTTATCAGCGCCTTTTTTTTTAATTATCTATGGATCAACAAACAGTATACAGAAGAATAATCGGATTCACCTGAAAATAACTTCACCTTTAGGGAAGAAAAAAAGTATGAATGCATACCTCTGTTGATTTCTGCAATGAGCCAGCAACCCGTAATGTGGCTGTACAAAAAAAAAAAACGATTAATACAGCAGTTTTGCGAGTCGGGAAAAAATATTTTTGTTGGCCCTTTCGTTTTTACTTTTAGACTTTTTTATTATTTGTTAGTTAATCCGCCATAACATTACATATTCTCTAAAACTTTCGACTGGCTATCTAATACGGTTTGTAAGATACAGCAGTTTAAAGATAGGACGGACAGACAGCATAGGCTCAGTAATAGGGCCCTGTTATTACCCTTTAAGTATAGACCCCATTTTTTTTATATATAAGAAGATCGGCAAACAAGAATACGCTTTGCCTAATGGTAAGCAGTAACCGCCGCCTAAGGGCACCTGCAAGACTAGCGGTGTTTGCAAGCCCGGAGAGGTAGTTGTAGACACCTTTCTTGAAACGCTTCATGTTGAAGCTCGGCGGGAAGACCTTTGGGGGAAGGATATTCCACACCCTGCATGCCAGCTGAATAAAGGAGCGGAAATATCGAACGGTGTGGGATTTCCAGCTTTGCAAGATGTGGGGGTGAGCTTTTTGACAGTGTCGAGATATTGTCGGTAGTGGAAGTCTGACGCACAAATAAAACCAAAAAGATC
This sequence comes from Agriopis aurantiaria, assembly GCA_914767915.1. Taxonomy (NCBI): domain Eukaryota; kingdom Metazoa; phylum Arthropoda; class Insecta; order Lepidoptera; family Geometridae; genus Agriopis; species Agriopis aurantiaria. The sequence goes on from OU612004.1 coordinate 8,057,477, forward strand.
TTCAGAACATTCCCCGAAAAACAGGCAAAAAAATGCAGAGGGAACCCACATCTCTATGGAGGCTAAGTGGATCCAGCTTGTTAATGAGCTTGGGATAGTCAACAATTCTAGTGGTTCGCCGCTGTAGGAAGTCAAGGGGCTGCAGCTAGCTATCAATCTGCTGCAGCTTTATGAACATATTGAGAGCTGCAATTTTATTTTTTTATCGCTGATAATTCTGCGTTTTACTACCATCCCGCCTGTTGGTAAGTGACAATATGGTTGGATATGGAAGGTGAAGCACGCAGACTTAGAAGATACCTATTCACTCTGGCCTTGAAAAGTCCCAGACTATATCTCTCAGGAAACAAGGAAGCTGGCAGGTTGTTCCAATCCTTGGCTGTACGGATTAGAAATGTGGATTCGAAACGTTTGGTACGTATCCAAGGAAAATCTACAATGAAAATCTTCATAAAGACACCATTTTGTGCATGGAAACTACCGAAAGTGGAAAGCGAAATGCACAAAATGCAAAGGAAGTAACTTCCATTCCCTTATAATAGAGAACCTTTGCTAAATTCTTATAAGCTATATGTAAGTTTTTATTTTATTTAGTGAAAAAATATTTTTTTCTTACCCAGTTGATTCTTCATCTGCATTTGAACCGAGTTCAAATGTGCTTTGCTCGTGTATATTTTGCTTATCGCCTTTCTTGATCTGATGATTTCCTTAGCTAATATCGTACATACTTGCTTGTCCCCTTTTGTGGCTGCCTCTTTGAGCGACCGCTTGATCTTTTCTTCTTCTCTTTGAATACCTGGAGATATGAGATCATAGAGTAGCAGCGGTAAGTGGGCGAAGGTCTCCAAGGATCGGATGCCATAGAACAGTGGACCTCCAGGCCACCCCCGGACCAGATGGCGTGAAGAGTCAGAAGGTTCAATTATGATTGGTTGGTGGGCGCGACGTAGCAAGCGGCGGGGCACACTTGTGTTGTTTGTAGACAGGATAAAATGTTGATGTGGAAATAGCTAATATATAACTAACTAATAAATTTAGTACTTACTTCTGATCTGCCTGTCTAGATTATATCCTTCCTTGCGGATTTTATGGGACCATTCATTTACCTAAAACATTTATGAAAGATCGGTCTTACTAAACCAAACTATTTGGAGTAAATTAATATTTTTTTAAAGAAAAAAATTACCAATTCTTTTGGATTTCGTTCAGGAGATTTCCCAAATAAACCCATTATGAAAAAAACTGAAAAGCTATAGGACAAAGCACCTACAAATCAAAATTATTGAAGAGTTTGTTTTGACTGGTTTTGACCAAATTGACAGCTGGCCTAAAGCCAGAGCTCATGAGGAAGACTGGAAGAGGACAGTGACACTGACAGCCGCTGTATATTTTGTTGGTGATACCAGTATGTTCAGTAAAAAAAACGATGGTCTAACTCTATAGGTACGCACGCGTCCACTGGGTCGGAATCGGAGCTTACGGATTTGTTGCTTTGTATTGAGTTCTATGTACCGAATAAAATCTGTAAAAAAGTGAAGGGGCCGAGGTAAATACTTATTGCATACACTGACATTTTCGCAATAGTTCTTCAAGCGCACACTTCAATGTTAAGCAGCACAGAACAGCAAACGATATACTCAAAATTTATTCAAATGGACGACCAAGGGGGCAGGGGTGAGGGTGTGTAGAATTCAAAGCCATTTCTGATAATTATGGTTTTAATCAACAAAATACAGCTAATATAGCGTAATGAAAATTAGGAATGATATATCGAATAATGACAGATTATGTCAGTAATATAAGAGCTATATAATAAGGTTGCATACACAGGTTGCATATCACCACATTCTCCCCCAGTTAAGAAGTATCATAGTCCCGGAGATAGGCAGGAGGGTGTCGTTCCCTTGATGATCGACGGGATGTGTGCGGGGATTGATCTGGGGTATCATATTGCTCATCGTTATCTGAATCTTCGATATCTGGATCCTCAGTATCAGACTGCACATTCCCAGTGGGAGCTAGATGTCGGTTTGAGACCACTAGCTCTCTGCCGTTTTGCAGTCTTACATGTGAATGTAGAGGGTTGGTTTCGACAAGTTCGACTTCCTCTACTATTGGATCATATTTGCTTTTCTTTATGTTGTTCTTTAAAAGTGCCTTCTCTGCCTCTGTAAGCCACGTCGGCATTGACTCTCCGCTTGCTGATCTGCGCGGGTGAGTAAACATTCGCTCATGAGGAGTGCAACCAGTCGCTGTGCATAGTAATGATCTAATTGAATGTAATGACTGTGCGAGAACTGTTTCCCAGCGAGTGATAGGGAGATCTGATGTTTTTAATGAAAGTTGCACCGTCTTCCAAATAATGCCATTGTATCGCTCGGTTTGGCCATTGCCTTGTGGATTATATGGTGTAGTATAGCTTGTGGCTACTCCCATCCCGTGCAGGAAATTTTTCAGATCAGTTGATACAAATGCTGTTCCTCTATCTGAATGTACATAGTTCGGTATACCAAATACAGAAAATAGCTCTGTTAGCTTCTTTTTAACAGTTTCTGAACTAAGGTCTGAGCAGGGGAACGCGAAAGGAAATCTGGAGTATTCGTCTATTATAGTGAGTATGTAACGATTACCATTGCCAGTATGGCATGGCAGTGGACCCTTAAAGTCAATTGAAATCCTTTCAAATGGAGCGGTTGCTTTGATTAAAGTGCCCTTTGTCTTAAGGAATCTAGGCTTTATTTCAGCACAGACCTGGCATGACCCTGTGATTCGCCTAACGTCTTCGACTGAATATGGCAAATTTTTCGATCTAACCCAGTGAACCATGCGCGTTATACCGGGATGACATAGATTCTTATGCAGTTGAGAGAGTTTGTCGCTATTTGATTGTGTAGTTGCCGTTATATTTGCTCGAGATAGAGCGTCAGCTACAATATTATCCTTGCCTGGACGATATATTATATCGAAATTATAGCTCGAGAGTTCCAATCGCCATCGTTGAATTTTATCATTTTTGATCTTAGAACTATGTTTTTGATCAAACATGAATGCTACTGATTTTTGATCGGTAATGAGTTGAAATGTCTTACCCATAAGGAATTGTCTCCACTTTCTTACGCTTTCTACAATAGCCGCAGCTTCCTTTTCAATCGCTGAATGATTGCGTTCAGGTGCACTCAAAGTTCTTGAAAAAAATGCTACTGGTCTGCCTTTTTGGGTTAAAGTAGCAGCTAAAGCGTGATCAGATGCATCCGTTTCTACAGTTAGTAGAATGTTGGGGTCGATAATGTTGATTGCTGATTTTGCTATTTCAGCTTTTAGCGATTGAAATGCTTGTATTGCTTCAGACGACAGCGGGATTCTGTCCGATTTTGTAAGGAATTTTATCTTGTCTGAGAATTTTGGGATCCATTTTGAATAATGAGCAAAGACGCCCATGGTCCTTCGGAGTGAGGATAGATTATCGGGTATTGGCATTTCCAAAAGAGGGCGAAGACGCTCAGGATCCGGTTTGATTACGTTATTACAGATGTTATAGCCTAGTAAGTTTATTTCTTTTTTTGAAAATTCGCTTTTCTGTAAGTTTAAAGTTAGATTGTATCGAGTTGCAATCTCTTGAAAGGAGCGTAATCTTTCATCATGCTCATCCTGATTATGACCACAGATTGTAATGTCATCTAAGTAAGCATATACTCCTTGTAGGTGTTCTCTTTCAATGATTGTATTGATAGCTCGTTGAAAAGCTGCGACTCCGTTGGTTACACCAAACGGTATTCGTCGAAATTGATATAGATTTCCGCAAGCTTCAAAAGCTGTATATGATCTCTCACTTTCTAAAATTGGAATCTGATGGTAAGCGCTGCGTAAATCTATTTTGCTAAATATTTTATATTTACCAACCTTTGCAATAAGTCCATCTACTGACGGTAAAGGATAAGCATCGAGTTCCGTGAATCTATTTATTGTCCTAGAGTAGTCGATGACCATTCTCTTCTTGTGATGCTCGCTAGACGTTACGAGAACTTGTGCTCTCCATGGTGATAGACTTGGTTCGATTATCTTGTCTTCTACAAGTTTTTTTATTTCAGCTTTAATAAATGTGGCATCTGAATCGGAGTATTTTCTGGACTTTATAGCGATTGGCTTCTCGAACGGTAGTAGATTAGTAAACAAGCCGACAGGTTCGATATTTGCTTCAGATAGTACGCATAGCTTGATTGTTGGTTGAGAACCACCGAATTTCATTTCTAAAGCTTTATGATTCTGTAAAACATCATGTCCAAGTATGATGTCTGAGCAAAGTCCATCCATAATCATGAGATTAACTTCGATAGTTTGATTTTGTAAATTTAGTTTAAGTCTGCATGATCCCTTCGCTTGCGCGCATAGATTTGTTGTAGCCATTGTAATCTTTTGATCGCAGGGATTTATATTCAGATTGCAGTAGTTAACAACACGTTGATCGATAAAACTGGCTGTACTACCAGTGTCAATAAGTGCCCTCGCTGTTGTTTTGCCGTTTATGATTACCGGCACAGTTGCTTTATTGAGATCCGTTGATGACAATATGCAAGAAAGATATGATGAGGTGGGCATTGCATGATTGTCGTGTTCTTCTTCTATTGTCTCACTTGCTGCTACTCGGGGACCTCTGCTAAGACACACTTTCGAGAAGTGTCCCCTTTTACCGCATTTCGTACAAGTCGTATCGGAAGCTGGGCATGCACTGCGAGGATGACGTGGATTTCCACAGAAGTAGCATAAATCACGTCTTTTTGTGTTATTGGTAGCACAGTTTATAATGGACGTTGGTTCTCGTTGGTAATTATCGTTATGGATTTGCGCCATTTCTAGAGATCGTGCTTGTTCATACACTTTGTCCAAAGTAAGACTACTATTTTCTAAGAGTCGTTGACGTATAGCCGATGACGATAGCCCTGAGATGAAGGCGTCTCGAACGTATTCAGTTTCATTTTGTTCGGCGTTTACTGATTTAAAATTGCAGTCCTTCGATAAGAGTTTTAGCGTTTGAATGTATTGATCAATTGATTCTCCAGGCTGTTGTAGTCTTTTGGCTAGTCGATGACGAGAATATATTTCATTTGTTGGTTTCAAAAATAATGCATCTAGTTTTTGTATAGCTTTGTCATATTCTTTGGAATCGTTGATGTGTTTATATAGAAGTGGTGATAAGTAATTGACTAATAATTAATGATTAAACGAACTTACCTGTACGTGAAGTTCTATCATAATTATACGAGGGATTTGTCCGAAGAGATTAGCTTTTTATTTAGTTTACATGTAGTAGACACACGGTGTCGCCATCTGCACTGTATTTGAGACTTTTTTTTTTTTTTTTTTATGGTATCTCTTCAACCTTCCTTTAACCTTCATTTAGTTCAGAGTTTATGTTTTTGTAAATGTTGATGTTTGAATGATGTTATGTATGTAGGTAAACCTATTTAACGATACATAATACATATGTCATTATAGGGAAATGCTTAATAGGGTGGGTGGGATGCTAATCTCTTCGGACAAATCCCTCGTATAATTATGATAGAACTTCACGTACAGGTAAGTTCGTTTAATCATTAATTATACTCATGATTTGTCCGAAGAGATTAGCTTTTTATTTAGTTTACATGTAGATGTTGAGAGTGAAAATATCAACTTTCAAATAAACATCAGTTTCGTTTGCTTAGTAGCAAATTGAATATAACTATATATATATATATTTACATGGTAATAGTAATATTGACAAATTAATATCAATTATGAGTATTTATTAATTAAATTAATCACTCATAATATTTCTTGCGAAAGTATCCTTATGGTTCGCATTAAGAATTAAATTTAAATTAAAAATTTTTGCAAATGTTTGGGAGCTACCGCTCTACCCTGCAGTATTTCTGGATTTTTTAAATGAAAATTGGATAGAATCAGCACTTGTTGTGATATCCCAGAACGAGAAGATTTTATTAGGTCTGGAGTTTTTATATTAACCAATTTTACAGAAATTATGCGTTTATTTTTGATAAAGTTTGCACTCTTATGTGCTATAGATAGCGCCAATAAAGTAGCATTGTATTTTTATACATTGGTATATATATGTTTTCTAAATGTAATACTTCATAAGATACCAACTTGTTAGGGTGTCGAGTACAATTAGGCGTATCCCAAGTTATATCATACTTTAGTAATGTTGGGTGCAATCTAAACAAACCCCTTGTGAAGGCGCTTAATATAATCATCATTGGTTATTTCTTGGCTAAGAATCAGAGAAAATGCTGATCTAAAATACAAAGTTATATAAGTATACATGGTTCGGTATTTTACCCTGACTCATATATAATTGCTATAATATTACAGTATGCAACAGTATCGTGTCATACTGCTTTATAAAATTTTCAGTAAGTGATGTTAACATTAACTGACAAGCTGCTGACACCTCTTTTCAAGAGTGACGTCCTGCTTGATAACATCCCGGCCGAACCAGAGTAATCTTCCGATGCATATATCGATTGTTGGAATGTGAGATAGTCAACTTATTAGAGGACTTACAAGGCCGATGTCTCATTAATTATTTTCCGGAATGCTTTTAAAATTATGGAAAACGGTGGAAAGCTGTAGAAATAGTAAAGATTTGACCACGAGTTTGTAAATGTAGGTATCTATTGTAAAGACGTCAGGGTCTTTATAATAAACTTTGCCACGATATGTATTTGGTACATTTTTTGTTCAATCTACTCGCAAATATGTCGGCTTTAGGATTGCCAAGGCATTGCACGATATTTTTTGAAATGCAATTTCTGACAGATCCCATTCGATGTCTCGATGGACATGTGATTCTGCATCTGCGACATCGTTCCCAACTGAACTGATGTAGAAAGCGAAAACGATGAGATTGCGTTCTTCGCACCACTGCTTGTTTTCGAGTGACATTTGTGATATGAAGGAACTAGACACCTGCCATTCGAGTTGTGCAAGAAATGTCGTCAGTAGTATTGTCAATCCGTAAAATAATTTGTTAGACATGATAGAATTTTGTAGTTTTAAATCCGAAAAGGACAACCAGAATTTTTATTTCATCATGCATGTGTCATAAAAATTCGCTGTCCATCCACATTCCACTAGCCCACACTACACTACAGGTTCTCCATCCCGTAGTTGAGGCATCTTAATAGATTTAAAACTTATTTTGATTAATGTCAGTTCTGGGGTGAACTATCGTATGAGACCGCCATTTAAGACCTGGAAATATTAATGACGGCATGCTCATGTTGTCATAATACTCGTCATCTTTCAAGGTCAAATATTTACATCACTCCAGTTCTTTTGTATAAGGCCAACTGTGTTTGACGGCTGGGCAGGTCGATGTAGGTATCCTTACCAAACGATGAACGAATTCTCTAATTCTACAGTATTAGAGTACCTAGTCTATAGGTAGGATAGGATAGGGTTAGGAACCCCAGGAATTTACATGTTGTATCCGGGAAGACATAATACAACCTCTAAGGCCTATGGCCTGAGGCCTATGGCCTCTAAAAGTTTAGTTGTGTCGTTGAATGTTTTCCAAACATGATTCTAGACTATTCGGTATTAATGAGGTATAATCTAGAAAAATTGTTAATAAATGGACACAAGATCGCAGTAAAATCAGCAGTTTCACAATTTAATCTTCCTGAAAACGAACGAGGCTGTACTTGACCCAAAGGGCAAAACATTGAATTTATATGTTTTCTCGTCAAATTGAAAAAACGGAGATACTTCTTTTACGCAGCATGTATGCGTATAAAAGAATAAGCATCTGGTGCTCATGGAACATTCTGGAAACATGTTTTAAGGCCGTTCTATCCTCAAGCTTTAATTGAGAAGTGTTAATGAATTAATTTTAATGATTTAGAATTTAGTGTAAATCTATATTTGCAGTTACTTTTTTTTTTATTTTTTATTTTTTGCACCATAAATACAGGAGATAAGAATTGTTCTTATAAAAGCTGACATTTCACAATGACTTCAGTTGTGAAAATATTACGAATGGCAAGTTCGTATATAATTTGTTCCGTAGCGGCAAGCATTCTTGCTGCAGGACGTTTGTTTGTTTCACTGGACGAGAAAAAGGTATATATATAATACCCCCCTCTATCCAAGATAGTATAATACTGTCGCACGTTATGATTGCGAAAGTGTTAAATTCTACCCTGTATTTTATCGTGTCTAACGGCGGTTGCTGTTGCGATTCTGCGCCGGACGCGACGACGACTTCGATGAGTTGGAGTGGCGATTCTTGTGGGTAGGTAGGTCCTTCAATATTTGAATAAGAGCAGTATTTTTAGTTCTCACGACACACATAGTGAGAGAGCCGTAGCTAAGCCTGATAGTGTAGCTGTGCGTTATTTATACTGAGCTCGCTGCCGTTGTCTGTTTTAAGCACAGCCTCGGAGACAACCGCTACCACTTCCAGATTGAGAGTGTGTGCTTCAATCAAAGTGCATTTTTCCGGTAGTACATACCATCCACTTATTCACTAATATGCACTGGTCCAGCATGGTCGATTAGGGCTCATCGTCACTCAACTCTCTGAGAGAATGCCAGATTCCCAGCAGTGGAAACATGATAAGCTGATAATGATGATGATATACTTATCCGTAAGTTAACTGCAAATATCTTTCGGCAAACCCGTCCTAGCTATTAAAAGGAGTTCGTCATCAAATCTTGATCATCAAGATTCGGTGTCGGGTTTGTATTACATGGCACCAGATCAACTCTGGCACAGGTGGCGGGTGCTGATGTACCCCGAGGGGGGAGACTGCACCAGCTGAGAGCAGCTTGACGGTAGCCGCAGTACTGGTGGATGGTAATAGTGCGGCGCCGGTGATAGCGGCGCCGGTGGTAGCGGTGTCGGTGGCAACAGTGGCAGTGGTTCTTGTCGACGGTGTTGGCACACCAAAGTTACCCAAAAGACCTCGACTAAAATAGTATACATAGATATAGTACCTATATTTTTGGTAAGTTACTGCCCCTAAGGCTGCCCGCCCTTCTAAATTAATACTTAAGCAATTATTAATAAAGTGACAGCCCTAATAGCTGACCGCATTAGTAATGTATGCTTGCTATGCTATGCTTGCTATGTATGCTTTTGTTTAGTGTGTTTTAGTACATAAGCATTAGCAATGAAGTGACATTTCCAAAGAATGACCGCATCGTCCTAAGTTGATAAAATTATAGTAAAGTGATAGTCCCACAGACTACCCGCAGCACTACATCAGAAAGTAAAATATTAACTACGTCAATTATAGCAAAGTGATAATCCCACAGATTACCCGCAGCGCTATATTATAACGTAAAAAACAAACATAACGCGTTCAAACACACTAATACATGTCACGTACAAACGCACTAGTAATCTAATGCTGTAGTTTAATGTCCTTTAGCATTAGCAATGAAGTGACATTCCCAGAGAATGACCGCATCATCACTTTTACTTAACTATGTGGGTACGTTAATTATAGTAAAGTGATAGTCTCACAGACTACCCGCAACACTATAACGTAAAAGATTAACTACGTTAATTATAGCAACCTGATAATCCCACAGATTACCCGCAGCGCTATATTATAACGTAAAAGACAAACATAACACGTTCAAACACACTAGTACACGTCACGTACAAACGCACTAGTAATCTAATGCTGTAGTTTAGTGTCCTTTAGCATTAGCAATGAAGTGACATTCCCAGAGAATGACCGCATCATCACTTTTACTTAACTATGTAGGTACGTTTATTATAGTAAAGTGATAGTCCCACAGACTACCCGCAGCACTATATTATAACGTAAAAGACAAGATGACACGTCTGTTTATTACAGACACATCTGTCACAGACGCGCTAGTAATTGTGAAATGCTAAAATAAATTAATATGAATATAATTTATTGCTGTTGTTTAGTGTTTTTTAGCACCAGCAATGAAGTGACATTCCCAGAGAATGACCGCATCATCACTTTTACTTAATTATGCACGTTAATTATAGTAAAGTGATAGTCCCACGGACTACCCGCAACACTATGTTATAACGTCAAAGACAGAAGATAACAAGTTTGTTAACAAGAAGATAACAAACATACTGAATTAAAACGTATATGTGGGTATTTGAAAATTTATTTACCTTCTATGCATAGCATGTCCGGCGGCGTTGATTCCAGCATGGCACCGGCGGCGGCGGTGACTTTGCGGCGCCATAAACACGATAGAAGCACGAATATTGCGGAGCCGTACCTAATAACGATCGTATACTCGTAACAAAGCTCGAGCGTGATGACGATCGCGATGTGTCCGGTGAAGAAAACGTTGACAGTCTCCTCGACGATCACGATGTTATTATGTTGATCTCTGCGTCGTGTGCGCATTAACTTTTGTTCTAATTTTATTTGCTATGGACTTGTCTTTGAAAAACAGCACGAGTACGTTTAACTATGTTGATTTTTTGTGTATAAGAAAATAATAAATGCGCAACACAATTTGACGCGTGCGGAATGGCGGAGCACTGAAAGTGTAATGGAGGTTAAAGGAAGGTTGAAGAGATACCATAAAAAAAAAAAAAAAAAAGTCTCAAATACAGTGCAGATGGCGACACCGTGTGTCTACTACATGTAAACTAAATAAAAAGCTAATCTCTTCGGACAAATCATGAGTATAATTGATATTTGCAGTCGTTACTTACTTTTTCTTTGTTTTGTATTGCTTGAACGAAATTATTGAAAGTTTCCTTCCAATGAGTCCATAGATTCGATTGGTCCGAACTAGCTGAGGGATCGGCTTCGAATCTTTCAGGTCTCAGATATTTGTCCATTTTATTTTATTTTGTTGATTAAATTGTAGAATTCAAAGCCATTTCTGATAATTATGGTTTTAATCAACAAAATACAGCTAATATAGCGTAATGAAAATTAGGAATGATATATCGAATAATGACAGATTATGTCAGTAATATAAGAGCTATATAATAAGGTTGCATACACAGGTTGCATATCACCACAGGGTGTAAGTGCTAAATGGGGAAACTGTAGGTAAAACACTGCCATTTATTTAGTTTTTCTTAGTCGTTTCCCAACAGGCGAGTTGGTGGTCAAATACAATACCGGGCAGAAAACAGGAAAGTTTGGAAAACGAGGGGGAATGTAGTAAATGGCTGGAGTGGGCTGAATAAGCTGCCGACGATGGTGATTAAAAAGTAACGCATCAAAGTAAATAACAACTAAAGTAAAAAAGAAAGTAGCGCATAAAGTAAATAACAACGAAAGTAAAAATCTGGCAGCACTAAGTTTTGTTTGACATTGACAGATATAAATTTTTGATGACTTCATCGCTCATGACCTTCATGCCTTTATGACCTCATCACACCCCCACGGGGAAGAAAAAAAAAAGGCCTCATCACCTCCGCTAGGAGTAATAGTGTTCCGTGCTCATCACACACAAACCGCCTCATTTGCCTCGTCACAGTCGTCATTGGTCTATTTTAGAGCCTAACTTTTGGCGTCATCTTAAAAAAAGTATATCGATCGATACCATATTTTTTTCCTCCTGTGAGGAGGAGACAATGGTATCCAACATCTCAAGTATTTGAAGTCTCAACCCTTAGTCTCAACCAAAGATATCTGTTATCTAGGCAATCATCTTAAGTGTATCAAGGAAATATTTTCTCCGAGAATATTAACTCTTCGTTTACTCTTACCAAAGATTTTATGACGTCATTGATTCTTACTAACCCAACACTATTCTATCTCCTCAGTCACTCCCACTTCACTCACTCCCACCTCACTGTTGAGGGCAAAAATCCAAGGACGTTGTGTACCAATAGGGTTGATGGGCTTAGAATGTCCTTGCAAATTCACTTACTGTCGTCGAAGCTAGCAAAAATCTAAATGCCCCAACAACCAATGGGCCCGTAGCTTTGATAAAGGAAGATTTTACGTCATTATGGCTATTTAGGCTGCGGCAGCAGCCAAAATAGCCAAGCCAAGTAAAAAAAAAAAAACAATTCAAATCCAATATTGTTTGTTTTGTTGTTTTGATTTAATTTGTATTCAATATTCTGTATTTGCAAATTAATTTATTCAAATATTATCTTTATTAATTTACATTAATGATATAAACAAGTTTATTTGGTGATCAAAAACATAAAATAGGTTACAATAATATGGAAGCAATCAAAAGAGTACGCTCTACCAATTGGAGTGAACAAGAGAAGGTATCTTTAATTATTATGTTATGGAAACTGACCATTGATTAAATGAATGCTAACTATAGCAATAAATCAATATACTATCCTAATGTTCGTTAATAATATATACCTATGCTTTTTTTAGAAAGTGCTCAAAATGCTGGTGCTTGAGCGAGCTGATATTTTAGAAAAAAAAGATACCAGCACAAATACAAATAGAGCTAAAAAGCGAGCTTGGGACGAGGTGTTGTCGCGGTTTGTTTTGACCTCTTGTTTGGATTCTGTTTATTGATGTTGCTTCATTTCAATGTATCTTATATTTAAGGACATATTCTATTTCAGTTTTAACACAATCAGTGGCAATAAACGAGAGTTAGTGCAACTCCTCAATCAATGGAGAAATATGAAAAATAGGGCCAAAACTGCCCTTCGAAGACCAGAACGAGAGCGGGGGAGATCGACCACTGTGACTGGTGGTGGATCTCCCCCGCCTTCTGAAGACTGGGAACTCATACCGGCTAATCCTATTGAGTTTTCAGAGGATTCAAACTGCTATAACAGCGAAACTGTCAATATCAAACAGGTTAGTATTTAGAGTTTATTATTTTTAGTAGATTAGTGTTCAGGTAAAGTTGTATGTTGCAATCAACAACCGTGTTTCTTAGACAAATGTCTAATGTTTTACATTTCAACAAAAGGCATCAAAAAATACACTTAAAGAGTACTTTTACGACTTACAGCAATTTTGTTGCGTTGCTCCAGCGTAGACAGCATCATCGCTTTACATCAGGTGGGTTGGCGGCCAAGCGCAAACCTGTTATTTTTTAATTTTTAAATACGCACATTCTACACCAATACCGCTCCGAGCTTATTTTATTCTTGACTTAATTGATATTTAAAAACTATAGTTCTATTGAAATATATTCAATGGCACTTAAGTTTTTACTAAAATTTGCAGTTCTGTTAAAAACCACAATGTGCAAGTAAAACCACAGTCACTGCTTAACAATTAAATGGGTCTTGGATGATATAATTTAGGGCAAGAATAGAACTCATCAACCTCCAAAAGCATATGAGGTGAGTAAATCCAAGTTTAATCCATAAATAATCAATATGTTGTCACCATTTTAGGAGTACTCCACTCAAATGATGGCAACTCCAGTGTCGCTACCACAGAAATTACTAGAGCCAGAGATGTCACAAGTTTCTTCTGAAAGTCTACCTCCTATCCTGCCTGAGACGCCACAACCATGGGAAAGACCAGGCCCTTCAGATGCAGTAAACAAAAAGCAAAAAAAGAAGAATCACAAATCAGACTGCTGCAGCGAAAGCCATGAACACCAACTATTCATACTTGCAAGAACAGCGAGGGAAGAAGCCATGCTACGTGAAAAAGAAGCTCATGAATGTAAGATGATAAATGAAAGAGAATTGCATGAGAGAAGAATGGCACTTATGTCTTTGGAGGAGGAATATTGGCAACAGAAAATAAGGAGCTTGAAATAAAGCTTTTGTCCACATCATGCATGATGTTAAGTAAAGATGAGCTAAAGACTATGACAGAGCATGTTTACCTTGAAGTAACATGTAAGAGATCCAACTCTGATGGGCAGCATTCTGGAAATTATGTGACACCTCGTCAAAAATACCACAGTTCTTAATGACCAGGGTCTTTAACCAGTGTGTGTTGCCAGTGATGACATGGTATTGAAACATTGTCCTTAATGAGGATATTCACCGAAGGACCACAGTCACCTACATAGCTGCTCGGATTTGCAAGTTGAAGTGGCAATGGGTAGGCCACATCTCAATAATTGATGGGAAAGAAAGTTTCTTGAGTGGACACCACAAACCGGAAGTTGTAGCGTAGGTAGACCTTCCACTAGGTGGACTGACGACATTGTGAGAGTAGCGGGCATCCATTGTTCATTAGATGCGGATGGCAGGCTGTAGTTAAGTAGCAAAATCTATGGTCAGCAGTGGACATCTTCTGGCTGATGATAAACATATAAGAGCACCACATCGCTTTACAAAAAAAAAAGTGAAATCAAAATGGTTTGTGCTCATGATTAGATCCACCATGGAAGGGAAAAAAGTGTTGTTTAGTCACATTTGTATAAAGGAAGCTTGCTAATAAAGCTGTCATGCCAAACCTGAGAAAGGCCTGCGAAATGTGCAGCACCTCTCAGTTTGCAGAAGAAAGTTCCTTAATGGGCTCACTCTAAAGGTGCATGGCGTACACTACCAGATTCCCTGTGAACCGGTCTCGGCGATTCCGTAATGACGGATACTGAGATAATTAACTTTCGAGTAAGCCGGGAGTATGTTAAGAACACGTGTAGGTATATTATTTAATAAAAATAAATTATTTTTTATACAGATATTTCTTGTTATTCATACCACATCATCATGTGATCATCATCAATGATGTTTTTTTTTAATGATCATGTTTCAAAATTTGTATGTCAAAACAAGAATAAGTAGGGTTGTGCAGATAGTGTAATTTTCTCAGATTTTACTTTCGACTGGTACATATCTGCATATTGAGTTTTACTCTTTTGGTTACCTAGTTATCGGAAAACCGATCACACCTTGTTCTTCTTTGAATATAATCTTCGACCAAAATAAAATGAATGGACGGGCTATAACCATTGAACTTGCTCAGTAAAAACGAGTCAAAACTGACATTTACTTCAACACCTAATTATAACCATGTACCTACAGTACATTTGTTACAAAAAATAGATAACGGTTTTTTGTTGTGTATTTACACTTTGGGAAAGCACACGAAGGCATAATTTTGTCAGATGTTTCGTTATCATGTAACAATTGTCACGTGTTGCACTTCCTACGGCTAGAGACCGACTGAAACGAAGTGAGCTCCGGCGCTCATTTTGTAATTTCAAAAAAGCGCTTCTGCTCCAGTTCATTCGTTTTAATTTGGTCGAAGAATATAATTGCCTTGCCAGTACAAATAATAAATATTATTATTATTTGTACTGGCATGCTAGGCCTGCTGCTTTTTGGTGTTGGTTATTAAGAACTAATTTTACTCGGATCTATGGTTGAAACAAATTTTATATTTGTAATTATGTGATGGCAATGTTAAGTACCTATTTAGCTATTAGCTAGTTTAGATTTTCATCATCATCATCATCATTTCAGCCTTAGGACGTCCACTGCTGGACATAGGCCTCCCCATCGATCTCCAAAAGGGCCGATTGGAAGCGGCCTGCATCCAGCGTTTCCCTGCGGTCTCTTTTAGGTCGTCTGTCCATCTTGTGGGTGGACGTCCTACGCTGCGCTTACCGGTCCGTGGTCTCTATCCCAGAACCTTTCGGCCCCATCGGCCGACTGTTCTGCGTTATGTGCCAAAAAAATACTTTCAATACAAGCTTTTCGTATTCTTCCCAGCAAACCCTTTCATTTGATACCTTAAAATATCATAGGGGTGCATAAAAATAACAGGTCCGTCATCTTTTGGAGGCCGCCATATTGGATTTAGAATGATGTCACTTAGCTAACCATGCATTGTCATCCAAACTAAATGTGCATGCCAAATTTCAGAATACAAGCTAACACAACAAAAACAGGAGTAATTTTTATTTACAAGTACCACTAAAAAGGAAGGGTCGTCGTAGGTATTGAGGTCACGCATGTGCTAATTTAATGTATTATGTTGCGGTGACAACACTGCTGTCATTGCCAGCATGACTAAAATGTTTGATATACTGGGTCATTCTCGATAGGTCCATTGCTAAGATCCATAGGTAATGGATCTATAGATAATTAGGTAGCAGGAGTAGGTACCTTCGGGCAGGGTTAGGACTACGTCACACTCCGAAGCTGATGACCACAGGACTAACCCTAACCTGGCCACCTGTCCGGTGAGCAGGTTCGGTGAATGGTTACGGAAGGAGCGCAGGTCGCAGCGATATCCATAACAAGTCTAATAAGTCTCCTACACGTGGTTGCCGCCTGTTATTGGTCTGGTCCCCTCAGGAACGGATGTAACCAAAACTTATAGACGCAACTCTTAACTCCCAACCTTCCCCTCCCATCCTGAAACTCCTAGGTACTGGATAGGCATGTTCAGGCATGCTTGGTAGGATCTTCTTTATTCCTCTACCGCACCATCATCTCCAATCCTATTCCATTCCAAGCAGCTGTGATGACGTAGTGGTCAGGTCATTGTGGGCCCGCCATCCCCAAAGGAGAGACGGTGGGTGGGGGGTTGACCACCCACGTGTTTGATGCTGCGCGTGGTAGCCCGTACGGGGGGATGCAACAATCCTGGGGGCTGAGCAAAGAGCTGTCAGTTACGGTACAGCTCTGTCGCGACACTCCTCTTTGGTGTGAATTTCACCTAAAACGGGGGGCCAATGACTAGCCACCATTGGCAATCCAGCATGGTAGGCAGCCCTCTGCTACTGCCTGGCGAGAGGGGTGGGTTTCTGGGGTCTGCAGTCCGCAGTGCACGCCGTATTTCGGCGAATAGTTGGCGTCGGTTTCGGTGGTGCTGTCTGTGTCTCGTGAACAACTTAATCTGCCCCTCTATATCCTTCCAGGTAGCCCTGGTGTCTTAACAAGACATCCCCTAGGTGCGGGCTCCGTGGAGGGTGGGGAGCCTGGGGGACGAACTATAAGAGCATTAATATGGATAGCTCATCCAACCCAACTAATTTACCTAACACACCAATGGAAACGGATTGCTTTACTAGCTCTGCCGGACCGTCCCGACTTATAGCCGCGGTGACCAATGTTGCGGCTGTATACGCCGGCCGTGACGTGGACATAGCTGGCAGGACGGTTGTAAGGCCGAAAGGCAGGCAGGGGAACCGGGCTGGGGGGCAACGGCTTTTGGCCGGAGGTCCTAGCGCCAGTATACCTCACTCCGAGGTGGCTCACGTCCCCGGAGTGAAGCGCAGTAAGAGCAAGATAATAACGAATAACAATAATAATACTAACTGCATCCCTAAGCCGGCTGCACCGCCGTCAGACACCGTGGACTTGTCCGCGATGACTGACGGATCTGTTGGTGGCAGAGGCCAAGGACGTGAACTTAATAACTCCTCAAAGATTAGCGTCCTCCAAGTAAACCTTCAGCACAACATCACGGCGACAGCTAACCTGCGCAGAATGCTGGAGGCAAACGTAGAGACCATAGCTTTGATCCAGGAGCCCTGGATTAGGACAGGACGGGTATGTGGTCTCAAAAGCTTAAGGGGTAAGTTAATACTCGATTATACCTGTGACAATATCCGAGCGTGCATGTACTTCCCGAGAAACATAACAGCAGTACCGGTCACACAATTTTGCTCTAGAGACCTGGCAACAGCCAGACTCCAGAGTGGAAATGGGGAGGACACCGAAGAACTTATTATCGCATCGGCATACATGCCTGCTGATGAGTCAGCACCGCCTAAAGCGGTGACAGATCTGGTAAGCTACTGTGAAACTAACGACTTCAAGCTTATTATCTCAACAGATGGAAATGCACATCATCCTCTGTGGGGAATGCCATCATCAAACGGTCGGGGGGAGGAACTGGTAAACTTTTTATTTACTACTAATCTCTCTATTGCGAATTTAGGGGCAGAGCCAACATTTGTGACAAGGCAAAGCCGCACCATCATAGACCTAACCTTAGTCTCGGGTGACTGCAGCCTTGTGAAGAACTGGAGAGTCTCAAACGAGCACTCCGGCTCAGACCACAGGTGGATCAGGTATGACCTAGCACTGACCCAGACAATGCCAACACCGACGAGAAACCCTCGTAGAACTAACAAGGTAGGTTACATATCAGCCCTAAAACTAAACCTTAACCCTATTCACCCGGGTACAACCTATACGCACATTAAAGAAATAGAAAATGCTGTGACTGAACTGACAGACAACCTTACCACAAGCTTCAGGGCAGCGTGCCCACTATCAACTCCGGGAGGCCAAAGTAAAGGTAACCGGTGTTGGTCCAGGGACGCAGAGAAGCTAAGAAAGAAGACACGTAAGCTGTACAATCGCGCCATGAACACCTATGGCGATGTAGATTGGGACAATTATAAAATGGCGATGCGAGAATATAAAAAAATTATACGAACTAACAAGCGACGATCATGGAAAAAATTTACTAGTAATATTGAGTCTAACTCTGCAGCGAACAGAGTCAGGAAAATCCTAGCGGCTGATCCAAACCGTGATATAGGAACACTCAAAAGATCCGATAACACCTACACTAGAACAGAAATAGAAACTAATAACCTACTACTACAAACACACTTCCCAGGATGTCTTATTAGTAATCAATCCACATGGATCGAGAACAATGGGACCATAGCAACAGACTCAGACTGGGCGGCCGCACGGTCAGTAGTAACAAGCGATAAGCTAACCTGGGCAATAAAATCATTCCAAACTTTCAAGTCACCTGGACTAGATGGAGTCTTTCCAGGACTCCTACAATGGGGAGAACACTTACTAAATGAAACCATAAAACAACTCTTCAGGGCCTGCCTAGCCTTTAAGTATATTCCGCTTGGATGGAGAGAGGTAAGAGTACTCTTCATTCCAAAACCGGGTAAAAGCGACTACACAAATCCGAAAGCCTATAGACCAATCAGTCTCTCATCTTTCCTATTAAAAACTCTAGAAAGACTAGTAGAAAGGCACATTAGGGACAACGTTCTAATCAACAACCCTTTACACCCACAACAACATGCATACAGCTCGGGGAAATCCACTGAGTCAGCTCTACACAGAGTTGTACAAGTCATAGAACGAGATATCAACAATAAAGCCCTATGTCTGGGAGCTTTTATAGACATAGAAGGTGCTTTTGATAAGACAAATTTTAATAGCATCGAAACAGCACTGATAAAACACAACACTAACCCAACGCTGATAGAATGGACACTAAACATGCTGCGACTAAGGGCAGTGCGGATTGACCTGGATGGCGCGACGAGGGGAATAAATAAATAAATAAATAAATAAATATTCGGGACATTTTTGCACACACGGTCATCTGACCCCAAACTAAGCAAAGCTCGTGATATGGCTGCCAGAGACTGATATACATACATATATATTTTTAAATACATACTTAAATAGATATTAACAACCAGATATAGAACAAACACAAATGTTCGTCACACAAATGTTTGTCCTAGGTGGGAATCGAACCCACGCCCCCAAGCTCAGAAGGTAGGTTCACTACGAACTGGACCAACGGGCTATCAAGGGTGATGAAGGGCTGCCCACAAGGTGGCGTAGCATCGCCGATCCTATGGAACATGGTAGTAAATGTCCTAATTACGAGACTGAACACAGAACGCTTTCTTACGGTGGGGTACGCTGATGACCTGACGATCCTGATCTCAGGCCAATTCGCCAGCGTTGCATGCAACCTCATGAATAATGCACTAAAAATTGTAGAAAGATGGTGTAATGAATATGAGCTAACCGTCAACCCGGGTAAAACAGAACTTGTAATGTTTACAAACAAAAGGAATCTGGGACCTTATAAACTACCCTCCCTCTTTGGACAACAGCTCTCCTTGTCGGAAGAAGTAAAATATTTGGGAATCACACTAGATAGAAAACTAAATTGGGCCAAACATCTCGAAAACAAAGCAAAGAAGGCTACCATATCATTCTGGCAGTGTAGGAAAATGATAGGGAAATCTTGGGGTCTCAACCCCAAAATAACACTTTGGCTATATAATACCGTAGTCAGACCCTCTCTGACTTATGGTGCAGTAGTATGGTGGCCCAGAACCAAACTAAGTACAACAATAGATAAACTAGCCACGATACAGAGATTAGCTTGTGTAGCGGCGACAGGTTGCATGAGCTCTGCACCCACGGTAGCGCTGGAAGCACTACTGGGGCTGACACCGCTGCAGTTCTTCATACAGCAAGAAGCAGCAGCATCCGCATACAGGCTCAGAGCTTTAGGCCTCTGGGTACAAGATGATCTAGCCAAACATACCACCATACTAGCTGCCTACGCAGACTGTAACCCAACAATGGTCTCACTATATGATAGGGTGCCAAAGAAACATATCTTCACAAGGAGCTACAATATCCAATTATATGAAGAACACAGCGACAGCTCTGGGATAAGGGAAGTGAGAATTTATACAGATGGGTCTAAAACAGATAGAGGCACCGGGTCTGGTACGTTCTCGGAAGACCTCAATATACATTTATCAACAACCTTGGGTGAATATAACTCCATTTTCCAAGCAGAATGTGTAGGTATCATCCAGGCGGCAACAGCGGTATTACAAAGACAGGTAACTGACCAAACTATCAGAATTCTCTCGGATAGTGCTGCAGTGCTAAAAGCATTACAGAGATACGAGCATACCTCAGGACTAACCATACAGTGCCATGACCTGCTGGAGACCGTAAGTAAACACAATCATGTTACTCTCCAATGGATCAAGGGGCACAGTGGGTCTAGGGGAAATGATGCGGCTGATGAACTGGCGCGGAGAGGCTCGAGCATACGACCGGTAGGGCCCGAGCCGATAATCCCCTTACCTTTTAGCCAAATCAGATCCTGGATTCGTCAACGTACTACAAGACTTCACAAAGAATACTGGGCAAGTACTAAAAACTGTAGACAATCAAGGGAAGCTTTCCCGGAACTCAATCCGAGATACTCCCGTAGATTGTTGAATCTAAAACGTGGCAAACTCCGGCAAATTGTTGGGGTTATCACAGGACATTGCCTTTTAAACAAACACCTTTTTAAAATTGGGGTTACTGACAGTCCCCTATGTAGAGGGTGTCTGGAGACTGAAGAAACGGCCGCACATATGCTGCTGGAGTGCAGCAGCGTGGCAGAACAACGAAACACTATCCTCGGATCACCGAGGACGCTCTGGGAGGCCTGCGCAGGCATAAGCGAGCTGCTGGCTTTCCTGGAGGAGACCGGGTGGCTGAATTAGCTGCAGCCGGGTGACGCAAAATGGGCCAATGAATGGCCTAGTTGCGGAAAATGCCCGCTACACAAGTAACAAGTAGGTACCTTCTCAGTTCTCACTAGTATTCGGGTGTTACAAGGTAGGTACTGAAATACATCTGCACAGACTAATATTGTGAATAAACAATAAATACATCCAAAATTCTGTAATTTACTCAGTAGGTAGACAATTTAGATTATAAAATATATGCATATATTGAATATATTTTATGACTGTTTGAATATGACTCCTTATTATAGCGTGACCAATCCGGCAGTTGAGAACGAAATAAAACAAAATGTTCATGTAATCAGCATTTAATTTGGCAAAATAAACCGGCCAAGTGCGATCGGGTTCGCGCACCGAGGGTTCCTTACCACGACAAAATACAATAAGGTTGTCCAAGTAACCAAATTGCCAGTTAATAAAACGCCTTCCAAAATTGTCGGAGCAATTGCTATGCAGTTTGCTACAGGTGCTCGAGTATAACACAATTATATTATCACCCAATTATTCAACATCTCCAATGAATTTTCTCAGATTTTACACTACTTTCGGCTGGTACATAACATTATCTGGAAATCGAGTTTTACACTTTTGGATACGTCTCTATTTCCTAGGGAATAAAGGCCAACTTTTGAAGGTTAACGAAGTTATGGAATCAGGGCCCTGGTTCTTTGAATAGAATTGCCAAATTGTGCAATACAGCACAAGCGACAATTGTGGTTTTTGTAGTGGCATATGAACCTCTCATCACATCCATCAATATCCGGAACCGTTGCTTCCAGACGTTGAAGCATTCTTCGACAATATAATAGGTTTGGTTATGGTGGTCGTTATATTGCTGCTCTTCTTCAGTGCTGGGCCCAAGTACTGGCGTTATAAGATGGGGGCTACATGGATACCCACTATTACCGATGAGCCTACCGATGTACTCTTTCTCTTCAAACCTCCTCTTAATAGAGCTTTCCCTATAAATTCTTTCATCGTCTGTACTTTCCCTCCAATGACACACGATGTCGCAGATTTTCAGGTCAGCGTCGCAGACTATCTGTAATTATTACAAGCATTACATTATATTTAACTTTTACGTTTATATTTGTTTGTATGTTACTTACAAATCTGCAAGCCTAATTTGACCTACCTACTTCCTGACTTTCAGTTGAGTTGAAATTTGGTCATCATCATCATCAGCCAGAAGACGTCCACTGCTGAACATAGGCCTCCCCCTTTAACCTCCACACTGAACGACAGCCTGCGTTTTGCATCCACTGGATGCCAGCGACTCTTACTATGTCGTCGGTCCATGAAATTTGGTACACCTATGTAACTTGGACGACAAAGCATTAATATATGGTACCTACCATGGAGCTTTTCTGAAGATGGAGTCGGAAAGTGGTCATAGTAACTAATGAACATAACAAGATAACCCCATCATGTTTACTGGAATGGTCTTGATGAGTACAATTTTTTTATAGTTGTTTTTTTTTTAAATAATTAGATTCCTGTATATAATTACCTAAAAATGTCTTAGATAGCTAAGGTATACTCACAAATACTACTGTATGTTCCTGTTTCATTAAAGGATAAATAAAAATATGTCAGCGTTTGACCCTCAACTTTCCTGTAATTACACTAATGTCATCATCATCATTATTTCAGCTATAGGACGTCCACTGCTGGACATAGGCATCTCCCATCGATCTCCAAAAGGACCGATTGGAAGTGGCCTGTATCCAGCGTTTTACTGCGATCTCTTTTAGGTCGTCTATACATCTTGTGGGTGGACGTCCTATGCTGCGCTTACCGGTCCGTGCGCTAATATAATTGAGTTTGTATTACATGTGTGTATGTTCCCACTCTACTCTGTAATGGCTGTAGTTTTTTTTTATAGTTGACAGGTATCTAAAGCTTCACAGTTTGACTAGCTCTCCAGTCACACAAATTGTCACTTATGACACTTTTTTAATACTTTAAGTGTAATTTTTGATGCAATTCATTAACAATTTAAACCAATGTTCGCTTATTTACACTGGTTGGTAGTGCCTATGCCGCTATGGTGGTACTTCCCCAGGCAGATGGCAAAATACTCCTGTTTACCTTTTTTTTTTGATGTTGACATACGCTGTTCGCATTATGGCCTCTACAGCTTGACCGGACTAGTTAGCGAATGCAGAGTGCGTTCGGCATAACTTGATGGTTTAAGTTTTAGGGGCACCTCGAAGGTACGAACCTCGGCTTAGGCCTTCGCCGGGAGTGGGGATCACTGGCTAGGCACATCAGAGGGGGTTTGCCCTGAAGCCCTTGCGGTTTGTTGAACTGATTGACTATTTGGAGCTATGACTACCAAAACTTACTTGGGTATTAATAGAGTAATGCCCCTTTTTGTCGACATGGTACTGACTCGCATCTCCATCGACCTTCCTTATTTTAATATGAGTGCAGGCTATAGCACCATTGATCCCTTGAAGGCCGCAAATGGCTTCAAATTTGCGGATCGCGTTGGCTTCTTCAGTCATATTCGATGGCATTTTTATATAACGCGAACTTTTCGAAGCCAATGCGATGGCCAATTTGCGGGCCAAGCGTGACATGGTCTGTTGGCTCATTCCATGCATGTCAGCGCAGTTCTCTTGAAGCTAAAAAAGAAATAGGTACATAGTAAAGAACATAAATAAATACCTACTACTCATTAAAACGTAATATTTAACGTGAATTTACGCAAGCTTTGGTATAGCTTGAGCGAAATGATTAGTAGGGAACTACCTCATTGGTACCCCAGTATCGGATTACCGCCATTACTTGCAGTTCTACAGGGATACTTCCGCCTCGGGTATCCACCAGCAGATCCGGTCTCACTAGTTCGATGATGCGCCACATATTGGCCTTACTAAATTGGTATCTTAATTTGAATTCTTCATCCGATAAATCCTGTAGCGGATTAAAACGAGCTTTGTGGCTCTTTCTTTGTCTTCTTGTCGAAGCTCTGAAACTAATTAATTCTTCTACGTCGTTTTGGAAATCTCTAAGAATATTGTAATATTTGTCATCCATCGGCCTTATTATGTTTCTTTGATCGGGGTTGATATTGACACATTTTTGACATTTGAAAGGGGTTTTGGAAAGAAAAAAAAAGAAAAAACTTGTCTATTTCCATTTTGGTATTACGTTCCCGCCATTTTCGAGGAAAGGGATTAGGATTACAAATGATTGAAATTGACTGAACAATTCTAGTACTTTGACACAAATTTGGTATTACGTTTGTCCGATGACAGTCGAAACCGACTCGTGAAATGTCAAATGAAAGAGGCAGCAAATTCGTGGCCGCTATCAGATATTTGGAGGTTATTTTATTCTTCAAAAGTACTCGATTGTTGTGCCGGGCGAATATAGAAGTTTAGTGAATTAATTACTCAAACTACGCGTTATGGCCGGAGCGATGCTGTTGGCTACTGCTGAAGAGAGACGCCTGAGAAGACGCGCGAAAATCAATCGATGATTCGACTGATGACCTCGGAAAAAGAGTTTGTTGGGCACTACCGTCTTCGGAAAGTAGAGTTCGAGCTCCTTTGCGAAGACGTACTCCCACTTTTGCCTGTAAGACAGCGCACGAACGCTTTGCGGCCGGAGATACGGGTAGGTTCCTAGAGGTTTACTACAGTACTTACCTACATTGTGCGTATTTGTTTTCAATAGTTATAAATACGTGGTAATGTTTTCGGCAGATATTGGCAGCATTGGCATAACAAAAAAATGTTGGAGCATACTATCGCCTTGGTCTGGCTCAACCTACTGTATCAGCATGTTTAAGAGATGTGACAGACGCCCTTAACCACCCAAGCAAGCAGGCCAAGTTTCCCAGAAGTGATGCAGAACGTGAGAATATTGCACGGAGGTAAGAATTTAAGTATATTGTCTTGGCAGTCAATCAATCGTCTCGACCAATAGAAACATAATTGTGAGTGCAAGCCGGTGTTATAATAATTTATATTGTCTTGTTTTAATTTTGGTCATTAAATTATGTCTGTAATTCTGTAGCAATCAGCCTTAAAACATAGTACGGTATTGTTGCAGATTCATGGATGATCATGGACTCCACGGAATTGTGGGTTGCAATGATGGCACTCATGTTGCAATAATCCGCCCGTCAAACCATGAAGAAGCATATTACAATAGGAAGCAATATCATTCCCTACGCGCTACTGGTATGTTGATATCTTCTTATATACATATAAAAGGTGATGTGTGTATGTTGAAGCAAGTTGAAGTGTCAGTGGGCAGGGCACATAGCACACAGAACAGATGGTCGATGGGACTGAAAGGTTCTCGAATGAAGACCACGGACCGGTAAGCGCAGCATAGGACGTCCATCCAAACAGACGACCTAAAAGAGACCGCAAGGAAACGCTGGATGCAGGCCGCTTCCAACCGGCCCTTTTGGAGATCAATAGGGGAGGCCTATGTCCAGCAGTGGACGTCTTATGGCTGAAATGATGATGATGATGAAATTTATATGGTGACTTCCACAAAAATGAATAATTATTCTGCATATCAATGAAATTCTGTGGTTCCTCTTTCATACATGAACTATGGATCAATGTGGCGGACAGTGACATAGGATGCTTTTTATCCTGCAAAAATGTGTGGTTCAAAAATGTGCAAAAAGAAAAACAGTAACACCCACAATTTGATTTCATTTAATTATTAAACTGGCCAAGTGCGATTCAGGCTTGCGCACTGAGTGATCGAATCCATATCACGACAAAATACAAAAAGTAGTGCAAAAAGACAACATCACGCCCAGGCGGTCACCCATCCAAGCACCGACCCCGCCTGACGTTGCTTAACTTGGTGGTGAACAGAAATTTGTCACCGACTTACACATGGGAATTTTTTATTATTTGTTGTTTTATTTTAATGTGTACTATAATCATGCCAAATTTGATGCTTGTATGAATTCCCTCTTTAAGAGCAAATACAAAAATAATATTTTTTTACTTATTATATGGGGTTTTTATTTTATGACTTTATTATTAATTCTTAGTTAATCCGCCGTTAATATAAATATATTGTGAAAATGTCAACTAGCTCTATCTATTACGGTTTGAAAGATACAACCGTTAAAATGTAGGACGGATGGACAGACAGACAGTGTAGGCTTAATTATTACTAAACCTTTGCCCGTTTATCCCCTTTAGGTACGGAGCCCTAAAAATGATGAATGCATTGATGAATGAATGCAAAGGGTGTAATGTGTCACAGCGGCCTCAAGCTAAAATAATATAAATATTTTTTGTGTTATTTCAGATGATATGGCGATTTGTTTGGTGTTTGACCTGTCTGAACTGCAAACGAAGGCCATGGACCTACTTCTGGCAGCAAGACTAATTGGGTCATTCAATGAGTTATCTCAGCTTGGGACTGCAAATAAATTTTCATGTTTACTATCGACGGCAATACAATGTTGTTGTTAGTTATGAAAACACTGAATCTACTTAAGTCTCCACACAGAAACAGAAGAGCAAAATATTTGGGATAAAACAAAAGACTGTAAACACGCAAAAGCTTTCTGCCTGTTGAGCGAGGACTTTCACCGTTTGCGAGTAGTTGTATGTCGCGAATACACTCCGACACCGCGATGGCCCGCCCCGCTTCCACCCCGTGTCGTCGGGGTGGAACCTACCATTGCCGAGGCGCTCGCACATTCAACATCGCTCGCGATCCCGCGGCGCGACTACGCCTGACCGGGGTCTGCATGAATTCACGTCTGCGGACCTGCTGTTGCTCAGGCGAGGTATTCCTCTCCAGGCCCGCTGGACGGCGGTACGCGCCTGCGCGGAGCGCGCGCCTCCACACAGCTACGAAGTGACAGCGACACTCAACGCGTCACTCCATTCAGCACGACGCACACGACCGGTATGTGGACCGCATCGGAGCGGCGCTGCTGGTCGCACCGAACATACCACCGGGTCGGCTGCATTTCGCGCCACCCGCCACCTGCTACCACCGGGCCGTCTGCTTCACGGCGCCGCTCACCTCTTCACGCGCGCGCGCCGGATACGGAGAGTTGCACACGGCATATGGCCTACCGACGCGATGCGCGCATCGACACTTGACCTTGCCCCATCTGTACGGGACCGTGAAAATCGACGAAGCTTCTTGAGAATTCGGAGCCACCAGACACTGTACGGCCGGCTGCTCCTGCGAGTACGTGCCGCCACTCCCGCTGTGCTGCCCACCCCGCCCGTCCAACACGGCTGGGAACCGTTGTCCGACCTGGACGCCGGCGCCGGCTGAGGATAGGCCGCGCGGAAGCTCGAGCCGTCCGTACCGCAGTGTACGCCTCACCCTGCCGACTCCTCGACAAGGGCAGGTGCCCCTACAGGTCAAGAGCCCCCCCCCGCATTGGCGATGGTCGACCGGTAGCTTGACAACCGGACTTACCATCGGAGCGGCCGCGATACGTTGCGTCGCCCCCACCTCACCTGACTGACCTACTAGCTGGCGGGATACCTGAGTAAGAGCGGGACCGCCGGTGCCACAACCTCGATCGACCGCCGACTGCGATTCGTCGCGTCGGCCAACACCTGCCTCGATTGTGTACCGGTTTGGAGCGTCGCACCTACCGCGTATAGCCGGCCGGTACACCATACCACCTTGACCTGTGCACCCGCACCGCGCCTCCGCGCACGGCAGGAGCTACGCCCGGGTGAGCAGCGCCCCCAGGCACAGCAGCGGCGGCCCGCGCATGCAGAACTTCGCCCGCCGCCTTCTGTGACGTGCCCGCGTGCCGGTCCACAGGTGGAGTGTGATTACGGCCGTGGTGTGACGGCCAGACGCCGACCCGGCTTGGAGGGCAGACAAGGGAAGGAAGACTACCCGATGACTGACTGACTGCCCTCGGCCTCGCCCGCGCAAACAGACGCTGGCGCCGAGGCGCCGACTACCGCGCGCAGGGACTCCTACAGGGAGACCTCCGTTATCGCCATCTCGCTCTGTGCCCCCCACGCCGGAGCGAGCTGCGATTGAGCCCCCGTCAGCTGCGCGGTAGCACCGCGGAGGGTCGCTTTAGCTTGCTCGCACCCTTCCTCCAGACCACAGAGGGCGTTCGAGGCGCCGAAAGACACTCGCGTCCTCGAAGATTATTTCCCTGGGGTCAGTGTACACCTTAGTAATAAGATGGATGTCTTAAGGCCGATACCAACCTTACCTAAATACAGGGAAGGAAGTAGACTGATGATTCGACTTCTACCCATCGATAGATAAGAGAGTGAGAGACTAACAAACTAGTAAAGTTAACTAGATCGGACCTTCGTCTAATGACAAGTACCATCACAGGTCACTGTGAGCTAAATAAGATTTTTGATGGACATGTCCCAATAACATAATGTCTTCATGCCATGACGGCTGATTTTTTTGATGAATATTGTTGCAAGGGTAGGTTATCTTGGATTAATAAACATTCATTTGTTTACAAAATATGTAATATTCCCTTTTTGTTCTTTTATGTATTCGCTTATCTATCTATATCGCTTAGAAAAAATAAAAACACTTTTTTATCATTAACATGCTTTTATTTTAGTGTCACTTATGAATTATGATAACAAATCTTAGAAGGAGATTTTAACCTATTTCTATCTGTATCGATTTTAAACTTGCATTTAATCCTGATCCATGAATCCAGAGACATCCATGTATGGAACAGCTGATATTTTTTCACATGCAATACTTATCTGTTATACCTAATGTATTTTTCAGTCTACATAAACATTGATAATAAGAAAGTATTAATCCACAACTCTATCTAGCACTTTTTAAATTTACTGATAATTAGCTGACCCGGCGAACTTCGTACTGCCTTATAGAATGAATAAATGCTGTGTTTAGTTATTAGCTGAGTTATATTAACTTTTTTGCTACATTAAATTAATACATTGAAATATACACACAAAATGTCATCCAAATCGGTCCAGTTTGGAAGAGTTAGGTGAAATACCGACAGCAGCGCCACCTACCGGATCCAATTGTATTTTCAAACCACCCTAAAACCCATTCCAATGTACACACAAAATTTAATCCAAATCGGTCCAGTTTGGAGAAGGAGTTAGATGAAATACCGACAGCAGCGCCACCTACTGGGTCCAATTGTATTTTTGAACCACCCCAAAACCCATTGCAATATACACACAAAATTTCATCCAAATCGGTTCAGTTTGGAGGAGGAGTTAGGTGAAATACCGACAGTAGCGCCACCTACTGGGTCCAATTGTATTTTCGAACCACCCCAAAACCCATTGCAATATACACACAAAATTTCATCCAAATCCGTCCAGCCATTTAGGAGTTAGATTACAAAAGCTTGTACAGAAAAAAAAAATTAGGATAATAAAGATAATTTATTTCCACAAAACACAAGTTAATCATCTATAAATACATTTAAAAACAAAATGCTCAATAGGTGTTTAAACAATATTAGTTACTTTGTATTTATATTTGGCCATGGCCTAGTTAGTAGGCGGATAAAACTAGAGAGATGGCATATTTTTTTTGTAAATATAAACATTAAAAAATATTTTATAGTACCTATACGAAGCGCTTTGATTCTACTTATAGTGTGCTGACTGCTAGTCGGAATGCACTGCCTGAATAGTTCGCCAATAGTTACAATGTGTAAGTCTTTAAATCACTAGTGAATCGTTTTTTTTCTAGCGTGCTCCATCGTAAACCGCATCATCGCTTAACGTCAGGCGAGTTAGCGACTAAGCGCAGTATTATTATTTAGTAATTGTAAATGTACCTATGCCTAGATAATAATAGGTATAGTCAAAACCTGCCGCCATAACAAAAATTTTTCATTATAAAATCACTAAATTGTAATTAAATTTCTCGACTAAAAATTTCCTTGGTTCTTAACCAACTTCGAAAAAGAAGGAAGTTTCTCAATTCGATCCTTTCGTTTTTAGATCTCTTATTGTGTGACATTATACTGTGGTTCATCACGGAGGTCTTAGATGCGCGATTACGAGGTCCGTTTTGGTCTCCACGATTTCTTACTGCCAGTTTAGATATTACCTGATATAATTCAGGATGCCACCTGTAGAAAGCGACAGAAGTACGTGGCAATGGAGTCGCAGTATTATTTTGTTCCCATTGCCGTGTCAACTGGCTATTTCTACCGAATTTGTGAAACCTTTATTCTTATGATTGCTTTTTATGATTGGCTTTTCGGCAGATTTAGGTAATCTTGTTTTGTTAATAACTCCATTTAATAATATCCCTACCGGTGGCCCGTGGTCCAACTCATTGGACAGAAGATTTGGGATGCATCCATCGAGATACAATACCTATAGACCCTATAGACTCTATAGGTATTGTATCTCATAATGATATTAGGCAAAAATTATCGGAACGCCGTTGTACTTACCTAGACATTAATTATATAGTACCCAATGCCACATTTAATCCAAATTTTGACTTTATGTTGCTAGCATCGTAGCACTGGCATCGCACGGCATTGTAGCCGGATCGCGGTTGCCTTACAACTAACCAAAAATTCAGCGAGTTTTGGTTCAGATATTTTTTTTGCACATTTGTGACTCTATAGGTATTGTATCTCGATAGATGCATCACTTAGTTCTTTTCTTACAAAATAATCGCAGTAATATTGTAAACATGAGAGTTTGTGTGGTTACAACTTTGTAACCACTGAACTAATTTGGATGTCCGCAGCCACTGTAGTCAGTATCTGCACTACTTGACGCATGCTTGCCGCCATGTTTTCTTGCGCCGCTAAACGCCTCTCCTCTATGTCCAACGCCCACTGTGGAACTTCTGACTGATCTGTAACACGCAAATAAATGGAGTCAAGAAAAAAATCCGTTCATTTATATTTAAATTTCATGATGCGAGATAACTGATCTATATCTGATATCTCGCGATATCTTTCAAATCTATACTAATATTATAAAGAGGAAAGATTTGGTTGTTTGTTTGCATTGAATAGGTTCCGAAACTACTGAACCGATTTGAAAAATTCTTTCAGTGTTGGGAAGCTACACTATCCCCGGGTGAAATGGCTATATATCTATACCCGTGCGAAACCGGGGCGTGCCACTAGTCTATACTAATATTATAAAGAGGAAAGATTTGATTGTTTGTTTGCATGGAATAGGCTCCAAAACTATGTAATAATGGCGTTTTCCGTTAAAAACGTGTACAAATTGTAAAACCACAAACACAAGGCTGGTGGCAATTGCATGCGTCAAGATAAAATCTCGAATTTACTTACATTTCGGAATTTCGGGCCAGTTTTCGTGACGCCTTCGCCAAGGGAGTTCAGTGAAGTCACCATGGCCTCCCACCTCTCACCGGAGGTTTCGTGTTTGGCGAATGGGCCACGGCCAAGAAACAATATTACTAGGAGGCCACGACCCAAAGCAAGAGCCCTATTCTCCTGCATAAACTGTAGTATAAGTTCCATCTGCCTGAGTCACCTGCCAAGGGCTAACTTGCTTTGGTGATGGAGTTTAAGTTCACTTTTATTATCCACTACCTAGTCAATCTTATTCTGTGAATTTGTATTGATCGTTGTGAATTCTAGGATACTTTACTCTTTGTTCTAGGAACACCGAACAAGCGGAACAAGTAATCAAGGTACTCTTTGCAAGTAATAATAAATAAATGTGAAATAATAAAGTGAATTTTGACGTATGACATTTTATGACAATTGCGTTTTGATAATGCTTTTTGAAAAAAAAAGTACATAATCCGTAAAATAATAAATTCTACTAGTGATAGTTATTTGTGCTATTTACAAACTGTTTTAACAGCATAACGGATATATTTTATACAGTTAGTGCACTTATTTGCTAACTTCTGCCACATAGTGCCAGCCCATAATTATTATGCCCAAGTGCATAGGTTTTCAGTATCGAAACGCCAACTTGCTTCACTTGTAGTCATTCGTTCATTAGCGATCAGGGGCGAAAACGAAACATAATACCAATAATTCTGATAGAAGTTGACCCCGATCGCTTATTAACGGACCCCGATCCGGATCCCGATCAAAGAAACAAAATAAGGCAGCATGTTATTGTTTATATTGTTACACATTTGTTGTTACATAGATTCAGTACTAATGTACTCATAAATTAGGGTGTATATAATATACAACATGATATTTGCCAACATAATAATGTACGGGAAGGAAAGCACAGGCAGTAATTCATGTACAGTGATTCCAAATATCATGCTGTACAATCCATGTCGTACAATACTGGCCGTCAAATATTGGCTCGTGTCAATAATGTACGGGAAGGAAAGCACAGGCAGTAATTCATGTACAGTGATTCCAATTATCATGCTGTACAATATTGGGGTGTGCATTATTGAATCGTGTCAATAATGTACGGCATAATATTGTACGCCACAATATTGTACAGCATGATAATTTGTGTACTTGTACATCAAATATCATGCTGTACATTATCGTGTGTGCATTATTGGGCCGACCTGATAATGTACGGCATGATAATGCACGACACGATATTGTACAACATGATATTCCATGTACATGTACACCAATTATCATGCTGTGCATTATTACGCCGTACAATAGGGTGTTTGACTGCATTGAAAATATTATGCCAATTGACATCATCCATAAACATGACATAATGAAAAAGCATATTTCATTGATTTTTTAATGAAAATATACTTATTTTTTGTAAAAAACGCGTATAAAATAACTGTATTTTCGACATTTGCTCACGTGATCGAAAACGGTCTGTAATTGGCTTCATCCCTAGTGACGTCACACAAATCTAAACAAACAGATTTTGTATTGATATTTGCGAATTTAATGTTGTAAAGCTATTTTGAGAGCGATTTATCCAGAAATTATCACCAAAAACAGTCCGGAGGTTAAATGTGAGAAGACTGGAGAAACATTTTGTGCAAGCAGACAACAGTAACTTACCCAAAATGAATGTATTTATGGTTGCATATTTCTTCAATAATAATCTACGACATTGTTTCTACGCTGCAGCGGCCTTATTATGTTTCTTTGATCGGGGTTGATATTGACACATTTTTGACATTTGAAAGGGGTTTTGGAAAGAAAAAAAAAGAAAAAACTTGTCTATTTCCATTTTGGTATTACGTTCCCGCCATTTTCGAGGAAAGGGATTAGGATTACAAATGATTGAAATTGACTGAACAATTCTAGTACTTTGACACAAATTTGGTATTACGTTTGTCCGATGACAGTCGAAACCGACTCGTGAAATGTCAAATGAAAGAGGCAGCAAATTCGTGGCCGCTATCAGATATTTGGAGGTTATTTTATTCTTCAAAAGTACTCGATTGTTGTGCCGGGCGAATATAGAAGTTTAGTGAATTAATTACTCAAACTACGCGTTATGGCCGGAGCGATGCTGTTGGCTACTGCTGAAGAGAGACGCCTGAGAAGACGCGCGAAAATCAATCGATGATTCGAGGCAAGCCAGCCTCTGATGACCTCGGAAAAAGAGTTTGTTGGGCACTACCGTCTTCGGAAAGTAGAGTTCGAGCTCCTTTGCGAAGACGTACTCCCACTTTTGCCTGTAAGACAGCGCACGAACGCTTTGCGGCCGGAGATACGGGTAGGTTCCTAGAGGTTTACTACAGTACTTACCTACATTGTGCGTATTTGTTTTCAATAGTTATAAATACGTGGTAATGTTTTCGGCAGATATTGGCAGCATTGGCATAACAAAAAAATGTTGGAGCATACTATCGCCTTGGTCTGGCTCAACCTACTGTATCAGCATGTTTAAGAGATGTGACAGACGCCCTTAACCACCCAAGCAAGCAGGCCAAGTTTCCCAGAAGTGATGCAGAACGTGAGAATATTGCACGGAGGTAAGAATTTAAGTATATTGTCTTGGCAGTCAATCAATCGTCTCGACCAATAGAAACATAATTGTGAGTGCAAGCCGGTGTTATAATAATTTATATTGTCTTGTTTTAATTTTGGTCATTAAATTATGTCTGTAATTCTGTAGCAATCAGCCTTAAAACATAGTACGGTATTGTTGCAGATTCATGGATGATCATGGACTCCACGGAATTGTGGGTTGCAATGATGGCACTCATGTTGCAATAATCCGCCCGTCAAACCATGAAGAAGCATATTACAATAGGAAGCAATATCATTCCCTACGCGCTACTGGTATGTTGATATCTTCTTATATACATATAAAAGGTGATGTGTGTATGTTGAAGCAAGTTGAAGTGTCAGTGGGCAGGGCACATAGCACACAGAACAGATGGTCGATGGGACTGAAAGGTTCTCGAATGAAGACCACGGACCGGTAAGCGCAGCATAGGACGTCCATCCAAACAGACGACCTAAAAGAGACCGCAAGGAAACGCTGGATGCAGGCCGCTTCCAACCGGCCCTTTTGGAGATCAATAGGGGAGGCCTATGTCCAGCAGTGGACGTCTTATGGCTGAAATGATGATGATGATGAAATTTATATGGTGACTTCCACAAAAATGAATAATTATTCTGCATATCAATGAAATTCTGTGGTTCCTCTTTCATACATGAACTATGGATCAATGTGGCGGACAGTGACATAGGATGCTTTTTATCCTGCAAAAATGTGTGGTTCAAAAATGTGCAAAAAGAAAAACAGTAACACCCACAATTTGATTTCATTTAATTATTAAACTGGCCAAGTGCGATTCAGGCTTGCGCACTGAGTGATCGAATCCATATCACGACAAAATACAAAAAGTAGTGCAAAAAGACAACATCACGCCCAGGCGGTCACCCATCCAAGCACCGACCCCGCCTGACGTTGCTTAACTTGGTGGTGAACAGAAATTTGTCACCGACTTACACATGGGAATTTTTTATTATTTGTTGTTTTATTTTAATGTGTACTATAATCATGCCAAATTTGATGCTTGTATGAATTCCCTCTTTAAGAGCAAATACAAAAATAATATTTTTTTACTTATTATATGGGGTTTTTATTTTATGACTTTATTATTAATTCTTAGTTAATCCGCCGTTAATATAAATATATTGTGAAAATGTCAACTAGCTCTATCTATTACGGTTTGAAAGATACAACCGTTAAAATGTAGGACGGATGGACAGACAGACAGTGTAGGCTTAATTATTACTAAACCTTTGCCCGTTTATCCCCTTTAGGTACGGAGCCCTAAAAATGATGAATGCATTGATGAATGAATGCAAAGGGTGTAATGTGTCACAGCGGCCTCAAGCTAAAATAATATAAATATTTTTTGTGTTATTTCAGATGATATGGCGATTTGTTTGGTGTTTGACCTGTCTGAACTGCAAACGAAGGCCATGGACCTACTTCTGGCAGCAAGACTAATTGGGTCATTCAATGAGTTATCTCAGCTTGGGACTGCAAATAAATTTTCATGTTTACTATCGACGGCAATACAATGTTGTTGTTAGTTATGAAAACACTGAATCTACTTAAGTCTCCACACAGAAACAGAAGAGCAAAATATTTGGGATAAAACAAAAGACTGTAAACACGCAAAAGCTTTCTGCCTGTTGAGCGAGGACTTTCACCGTTTGCGAGTAGTTGTATGTCGCGAATACACTCCGACACCGCGATGGCCCGCCCCGCTTCCACCCCGTGTCGTCGGGGTGGAACCTACCATTGCCGAGGCGCTCGCACATTCAACATCGCTCGCGATCCCGCGGCGCGACTACGCCTGACCGGGGTCTGCATGAATTCACGTCTGCGGACCTGCTGTTGCTCAGGCGAGGTATTCCTCTCCAGGCCCGCTGGACGGCGGTACGCGCCTGCGCGGAGCGCGCGCCTCCACACAGCTACGAAGTGACAGCGACACTCAACGCGTCACTCCATTCAGCACGACGCACACGACCGGTATGTGGACCGCATCGGAGCGGCGCTGCTGGTCGCACCGAACATACCACCGGGTCGGCTGCATTTCGCGCCACCCGCCACCTGCTACCACCGGGCCGTCTGCTTCACGGCGCCGCTCACCTCTTCACGCGCGCGCGCCGGATACGGAGAGTTGCACACGGCATATGGCCTACCGACGCGATGCGCGCATCGACACTTGACCTTGCCCCATCTGTACGGGACCGTGAAAATCGACGAAGCTTCTTGAGAATTCGGAGCCACCAGACACTGTACGGCCGGCTGCTCCTGCGAGTACGTGCCGCCACTCCCGCTGTGCTGCCCACCCCGCCCGTCCAACACGGCTGGGAACCGTTGTCCGACCTGGACGCCGGCGCCGGCTGAGGATAGGCCGCGCGGAAGCTCGAGCCGTCCGTACCGCAGTGTACGCCTCACCCTGCCGACTCCTCGACAAGGGCAGGTGCCCCTACAGGTCAAGAGCCCCCCCCCGCATTGGCGATGGTCGACCGGTAGCTTGACAACCGGACTTACCATCGGAGCGGCCGCGATACGTTGCGTCGCCCCCACCTCACCTGACTGACCTACTAGCTGGCGGGATACCTGAGTAAGAGCGGGACCGCCGGTGCCACAACCTCGATCGACCGCCGACTGCGATTCGTCGCGTCGGCCAACACCTGCCTCGATTGTGTACCGGTTTGGAGCGTCGCACCTACCGCGTATAGCCGGCCGGTACACCATACCACCTTGACCTGTGCACCCGCACCGCGCCTCCGCGCACGGCAGGAGCTACGCCCGGGTGAGCAGCGCCCCCAGGCACAGCAGCGGCGGCCCGCGCATGCAGAACTTCGCCCGCCGCCTTCTGTGACGTGCCCGCGTGCCGGTCCACAGGTGGAGTGTGATTACGGCCGTGGTGTGACGGCCAGACGCCGACCCGGCTTGGAGGGCAGACAAGGGAAGGAAGACTACCCGATGACTGACTGACTGCCCTCGGCCTCGCCCGCGCAAACAGACGCTGGCGCCGAGGCGCCGACTACCGCGCGCAGGGACTCCTACAGGGAGACCTCCGTTATCGCCATCTCGCTCTGTGCCCCCCACGCCGGAGCGAGCTGCGATTGAGCCCCCGTCAGCTGCGCGGTAGCACCGCGGAGGGTCGCTTTAGCTTGCTCGCACCCTTCCTCCAGACCACAGAGGGCGTTCGAGGCGCCGAAAGACACTCGCGTCCTCGAAGATTATTTCCCTGGGGTCAGTGTACACCTTAGTAATAAGATGGATGTCTTAAGGCCGATACCAACCTTACCTAAATACAGGGAAGGAAGTAGACTGATGATTCGACTTCTACCCATCGATAGATAAGAGAGTGAGAGACTAACAAACTAGTAAAGTTAACTAGATCGGACCTTCGTCTAATGACAAGTACCATCACAGGTCACTGTGAGCTAAATAAGATTTTTGATGGACATGTCCCAATAACATAATGTCTTCATGCCATGACGGCTGATTTTTTTGATGAATATTGTTGCAAGGGTAGGTTATCTTGGATTAATAAACATTCATTTGTTTACAAAATATGTAATATTCCCTTTTTGTTCTTTTATGTATTCGCTTATCTATCTATATCGCTTAGAAAAAATAAAAACACTTTTTTATCATTAACATGCTTTTATTTTAGTGTCACTTATGAATTATGATAACAAATCTTAGAAGGAGATTTTAACCTATTTCTATCTGTATCGATTTTAAACTTGCATTTAATCCTGATCCATGAATCCAGAGACATCCATGTATGGAACAGCTGATATTTTTTCACATGCAATACTTATCTGTTATACCTAATGTATTTTTCAGTCTACATAAACATTGATAATAAGAAAGTATTAATCCACAACTCTATCTAGCACTTTTTAAATTTACTGATAATTAGCTGACCCGGCGAACTTCGTACTGCCTTATAGAATGAATAAATGCTGTGTTTAGTTATTAGCTGAGTTATATTAACTTTTTTGCTACATTAAATTAATACATTGAAATATACACACAAATGTCATCCAAATCGGTCCAGTTTGGAAGAGTTAGGTGAAATACCGACAGCAGCGCCACCTACCGGATCCAATTGTATTTTCAAACCACCCTAAAACCCATTCCAATGTACACACAAAATTTAATCCAAATCGGTCCAGTTTGGAGAAGGAGTTAGATGAAATACCGACAGCAGCGCCACCTACTGGGTCCAATTGTATTTTTGAACCACCCCAAAACCCATTGCAATATACACACAAAATTTCATCCAAATCGGTTCAGTTTGGAGGAGGAGTTAGGTGAAATACCGACAGTAGCGCCACCTACTGGGTCCAATTGTATTTTCGAACCACCCCAAAACCCATTGCAATATACACACAAAATTTCATCCAAATCCGTCCAGCCATTTAGGAGTTAGATTACAAAAGCTTGTACAGAAAAAAAAAATTAGGATAATAAAGATAATTTATTTCCACAAAACACAAGTTAATCATCTATAAATACATTTAAAAACAAAATGCTCAATAGGTGTTTAAACAATATTAGTTACTTTGTATTTATATTTGGCCATGGCCTAGTTAGTAGGCGGATAAAACTAGAGAGATGGCATATTTTTTTTGTAAATATAAACATTAAAAAATATTTTATAGTACCTATACGAAGCGCTTTGATTCTACTTATAGTGTGCTGACTGCTAGTCGGAATGCACTGCCTGAATAGTTCGCCAATAGTTACAATGTGTAAGTCTTTAAATCACTAGTGAATCGTTTTTTTTCTAGCGTGCTCCATCGTAAACCGCATCATCGCTTAACGTCAGGCGAGTTAGCGACTAAGCGCAGTATTATTATTTAGTAATTGTAAATGTACCTATGCCTAGATAATAATAGGTATAGTCAAAACCTGCCGCCATAACAAAAATTTTTCATTATAAAATCACTAAATTGTAATTAAATTTCTCGACTAAAAATTTCCTTGGTTCTTAACCAACTTCGAAAAAGAAGGAAGTTTCTCAATTCGATCCTTTCGTTTTTAGATCTCTTATTGTGTGACATTATACTGTGGTTCATCACGGAGGTCTTAGATGCGCGATTACGAGGTCCGTTTTGGTCTCCACGATTTCTTACTGCCAGTTTAGATATTACCTGATATAATTCAGGATGCCACCTGTAGAAAGCGACAGAAGTACGTGGCAATGGAGTCGCAGTATTATTTTGTTCCCATTGCCGTGTCAACTGGCTATTTCTACCGAATTTGTGAAACCTTTATTCTTATGATTGCTTTTTATGATTGGCTTTTCGGCAGATTTAGGTAATCTTGTTTTGTTAATAACTCCATTTAATAATATCCCTACCGGTGGCCCGTGGTCCAACTCATTGGACAGAAGATTTGGGATGCATCCATCGAGATACAATACCTATAGACCCTATAGACTCTATAGGTATTGTATCTCATAATGATATTAGGCAAAAATTATCGGAACGCCGTTGTACTTACCTAGACATTAATTATATAGTACCCAATGCCACATTTAATCCAAATTTTGACTTTATGTTGCTAGCATCGTAGCACTGGCATCGCACGGCATTGTAGCCGGATCGCGGTTGCCTTACAACTAACCAAAAATTCAGCGAGTTTTGGTTCAGATATTTTTTTTGCACATTTGTGACTCTATAGGTATTGTATCTCGATAGATGCATCACTTAGTTCTTTTCTTACAAAATAATCGCAGTAATATTGTAAACATGAGAGTTTGTGTGGTTACAACTTTGTAACCACTGAACTAATTTGGATGTCCGCAGCCACTGTAGTCAGTATCTGCACTACTTGACGCATGCTTGCCGCCATGTTTTCTTGCGCCGCTAAACGCCTCTCCTCTATGTCCAACGCCCACTGTGGAACTTCTGACTGATCTGTAACACGCAAATAAATGGAGTCAAGAAAAAAATCCGTTCATTTATATTTAAATTTCATGATGCGAGATAACTGATCTATATCTGATATCTCGCGATATCTTTCAAATCTATACTAATATTATAAAGAGGAAAGATTTGGTTGTTTGTTTGCATTGAATAGGTTCCGAAACTACTGAACCGATTTGAAAAATTCTTTCAGTGTTGGGAAGCTACACTATCCCCGGGTGAAATGGCTATATATCTATACCCGTGCGAAACCGGGGCGTGCCACTAGTCTATACTAATATTATAAAGAGGAAAGATTTGATTGTTTGTTTGCATGGAATAGGCTCCAAAACTATGTAATAATGGCGTTTTCCGTTAAAAACGTGTACAAATTGTAAAACCACAAACACAAGGCTGGTGGCAATTGCATGCGTCAAGATAAAATCTCGAATTTACTTACATTTCGGAATTTCGGGCCAGTTTTCGTGACGCCTTCGCCAAGGGAGTTCAGTGAAGTCACCATGGCCTCCCACCTCTCACCGGAGGTTTCGTGTTTGGCGAATGGGCCACGGCCAAGAAACAATATTACTAGGAGGCCACGACCCAAAGCAAGAGCCCTATTCTCCTGCATAAACTGTAGTATAAGTTCCATCTGCCTGAGTCACCTGCCAAGGGCTAACTTGCTTTGGTGATGGAGTTTAAGTTCACTTTTATTATCCACTACCTAGTCAATCTTATTCTGTGAATTTGTATTGATCGTTGTGAATTCTAGGATACTTTACTCTTTGTTCTAGGAACACCGAACAAGCGGAACAAGTAATCAAGGTACTCTTTGCAAGTAATAATAAATAAATGTGAAATAATAAAGTGAATTTTGACGTATGACATTTTATGACAATTGCGTTTTGATAATGCTTTTTGAAAAAAAAAGTACATAATCCGTAAAATAATAAATTCTACTAGTGATAGTTATTTGTGCTATTTACAAACTGTTTTAACAGCATAACGGATATATTTTATACAGTTAGTGCACTTATTTGCTAACTTCTGCCACATAGTGCCAGCCCATAATTATTATGCCCAAGTGCATAGGTTTTCAGTATCGAAACGCCAACTTGCTTCACTTGTAGTCATTCGTTCATTAGCGATCAGGGGCGAAAACGAAACATAATACCAATAATTCTGATAGAAGTTGACCCCGATCGCTTATTAACGGACCCCGATCCGGATCCCGATCAAAGAAACAAAATAAGGCAGCATGTTATTGTTTATATTGTTACACATTTGTTGTTACATAGATTCAGTACTAATGTACTCATAAATTAGGGTGTATATAATATACAACATGATATTTGCCAACATAATAATGTACGGGAAGGAAAGCACAGGCAGTAATTCATGTACAGTGATTCCAAATATCATGCTGTACAATCCATGTCGTACAATACTGGCCGTCAAATATTGGCTCGTGTCAATAATGTACGGGAAGGAAAGCACAGGCAGTAATTCATGTACAGTGATTCCAATTATCATGCTGTACAATATTGGGGTGTGCATTATTGAATCGTGTCAATAATGTACGGCATAATATTGTACGCCACAATATTGTACAGCATGATAATTTGTGTACTTGTACATCAAATATCATGCTGTACATTATCGTGTGTGCATTATTGGGCCGACCTGATAATGTACGGCATGATAATGCACGACACGATATTGTACAACATGATATTCCATGTACATGTACACCAATTATCATGCTGTGCATTATTACGCCGTACAATAGGGTGTTTGACTGCATTGAAAATATTATGCCAATTGACATCATCCATAAACATGACATAATGAAAAAGCATATTTCATTGATTTTTTAATGAAAATATACTTATTTTTTGTAAAAAACGCGTATAAAATAACTGTATTTTCGACATTTGCTCACGTGATCGAAAACGGTCTGTAATTGGCTTCATCACTAGTGACGTCACACAAATCTAAACAAACAGATTTTGTATTGATATTTGCGAATTTAATGTTGTAAAGCTATTGAGAGCGATTTATCCAGAAATTATCACCAAAAACAGTCCGGAGGTTAAATGTGAGAAGACTGGAGAAACATTTTGTGCAAGCAGACAACAGTAACTTACCCAAAATGAATGTATTTATGGTTGCATATTTCTTCAATAATAATCTACGACATTGTTTCTACGCTGCAGCGGCCTTATTATGTTTCTTTGATCGGGGTTGATATTGACACATTTTTGACATTTGAAAGGGGTTTTGGAA
Source organism: Agriopis aurantiaria (assembly GCA_914767915.1). Lineage (NCBI taxonomy): Eukaryota > Metazoa > Arthropoda > Insecta > Lepidoptera > Geometridae > Agriopis > Agriopis aurantiaria. The sequence continues at coordinate 8,099,787 of OU612004.1, forward strand.
AGAAAAAAAAAGAAAAAACTTGTCTATTTCCATTTTGGTATTACGTTCCCGCCATTTTCGAGGAAAGGGATTAGGATTACAAATGATTGAAATTGACTGAACAATTCTAGTACTTTGACACAAATTTGGTATTACGTTTGTCCGATGACAGTCGAAACCGACTCGTGAAATGTCAAATGAAAGAGGCAGCAAATTCGTGGCCGCTATCAGATATTTGGAGGTTATTTTATTCTTCAAAAGTACTCGATTGTTGTGCCGGGCGAATATAGAAGTTTAGTGAATTAATTACTCAAACTACGCGTTATGGCCGGAGCGATGCTGTTGGCTACTGCTGAAGAGAGACGCCTGAGAAGACGCGCGAAAATCAATCGATGATTCGAGGCAAGCCAGCCTCTGATGACCTCGGAAAAAGAGTTTGTTGGGCACTACCGTCTTCGGAAAGTAGAGTTCGAGCTCCTTTGCGAAGACGTACTCCCACTTTTGCCTGTAAGACAGCGCACGAACGCTTTGCGGCCGGAGATACGGGTAGGTTCCTAGAGGTTTACTACAGTACTTACCTACATTGTGCGTATTTGTTTTCAATAGTTATAAATACGTGGTAATGTTTTCGGCAGATATTGGCAGCATTGGCATAACAAAAAAATGTTGGAGCATACTATCGCCTTGGTCTGGCTCAACCTACTGTATCAGCATGTTTAAGAGATGTGACAGACGCCCTTAACCACCCAAGCAAGCAGGCCAAGTTTCCCAGAAGTGATGCAGAACGTGAGAATATTGCACGGAGGTAAGAATTTAAGTATATTGTCTTGGCAGTCAATCAATCGTCTCGACCAATAGAAACATAATTGTGAGTGCAAGCCGGTGTTATAATAATTTATATTGTCTTGTTTTAATTTTGGTCATTAAATTATGTCTGTAATTCTGTAGCAATCAGCCTTAAAACATAGTACGGTATTGTTGCAGATTCATGGATGATCATGGACTCCACGGAATTGTGGGTTGCAATGATGGCACTCATGTTGCAATAATCCGCCCGTCAAACCATGAAGAAGCATATTACAATAGGAAGCAATATCATTCCCTACGCGCTACTGGTATGTTGATATCTTCTTATATACATATAAAAGGTGATGTGTGTATGTTGAAGCAAGTTGAAGTGTCAGTGGGCAGGGCACATAGCACACAGAACAGATGGTCGATGGGACTGAAAGGTTCTCGAATGAAGACCACGGACCGGTAAGCGCAGCATAGGACGTCCATCCAAACAGACGACCTAAAAGAGACCGCAAGGAAACGCTGGATGCAGGCCGCTTCCAACCGGCCCTTTTGGAGATCAATAGGGGAGGCCTATGTCCAGCAGTGGACGTCTTATGGCTGAAATGATGATGATGATGAAATTTATATGGTGACTTCCACAAAAATGAATAATTATTCTGCATATCAATGAAATTCTGTGGTTCCTCTTTCATGCATGAACTATGGATCAATGTGGCGGACAGTGACATAGGATGCTTTTTATCCTGCAAAAATGTGTGGTTCAAAAATGTGCAAAAAGAAAAACAGTAACACCCACAATTTGATTTCATTTAATTATTAAACTGGCCAAGTGCGATTCAGGCTTGCGCACTGAGTGATCGAATCCATATCACCACAAAATACAAAAAGTAGTGCAAAAAGACAACATCACGCCCAGGCGGTCACCCATCCAAGCACCGACCCCGCCTGACGTTGCTTAACTTGGTGGTGAACAGAAATTTGTCACCGACTTAAAATAATATTTTTTTACGTATTATATGGGGTTTTTATTTTATGACTTTATTATTAATTCTTAGTTAATCCGCCGTTAATATAAATATATTGTGAAAATGTCAACTAGCTCTATCTATTACGGTTTGAAAGATACAACCGTTAAAATGTAGGACGGATGGACAGACAGACAGTGTAGGCTTAATTATTACTAAACCGTTGCCCGTTTATCCCCTTTAGGTACGGAGCCCTAAAAATGATGAATGCATTGATGAATGAATGCAAAGGGTGTAATGTGTCACAGCGGCCTCAAGCTAAAATAATATAAATATTTTTTGTGTTATTTCAGATGATATGGCGATTTGTTTGGTGTTTGACCTGTCTGAACTGCAAACGGAGGCCATGGACCTACTTCTGGCAGCAAGACTAATTGGGTCATTCAATGAGTTATCTCAGCTTGGGACTGCAAAGAAATTTTCATGTTTACTATCGACGGCAATACGATGTTGTTGTTAGTTATGGAAACACTGAATCTACTTAAGTCTCCACACAGAAACAGAAGAGCAAAATATTTGGAATAAAACAAAAGACTGTAAACACGCAAAAGCTTTCTGCCTGTTGAGCGAGGACTTTCACCGTTTGCGAGTAGTTGTATGTCGCGAATACACTCCGACACCGCGATGGCCCACCCCGCTTCCACCCCGTGCCGTCGGGGTGGAACCTACCATTGCCGAGGCGCTCGCACATTCAACATCGCTCGCGATCCCGCGGCGCGACTACGCCTGACCGGGGTCTGCATGAATTCACGTCTGCGGACCTGCTGTTGCTCAGGCGAGGTATTCCTCTCCAGGCCCGCTGGACGGCGGTACGCGCCTGCGCGGAGCGCGCGCCTCCACACAGCTACGAAGTGACAGCGACACTCAACGCGTCACTCCATTCAGCACGACGCACACGACCGGTATGTGGACCGCATCGGAGCGGCGCTGCTGGTCGCACCGAACATACCACCGGGTCGGCCGCATTTCGCGCCACCCGCCACCTGCTACCACCGGGCCGTCTGCTTCACGGCGCCGCCCACCTCTTCACGCGCGCGCCGGATACGGAGAGTTGCACACGGCATATGGCCTACCGACGCGATGCGCGCATCGACACTTGACCTTGCCCCATCTGTACGGGACCGTGAAAATCGACGAAGCTTCTTGAGAATTCGGAGCCACCAGACACTGTACGGCCGGCTGCTCCTGCGAGTACGTGCCGCCACTCCTGCTGTGCTGCCCACCCCGCCCGTCCAACACGGCTGGGAACCGTTGTCCGACCTGGACGCCGGCGCCGGCTGAGGATAGGCCGCGCGGAAGCTCGAGCCGTCCGTACCGCAGTGTACGCCTCACCCTGCCGACTCCTCGACAAGGGCAGGTGCCCCTACAGGTCAAGAGCCCCGCATTGGCGATGGTCGACCGGTAGCTTGACAACCGGACTTACCATCGGAGCGGCCGCGATACGTTGCGTCGCCCCCACCTCACCTGACTGACCTACTAGCTGGCGGGATACCTGAGTAAGAGCGGGACCGCCGGTGCCACAACCTCGATCGACCGCCGACTGCGATTCGTCGCGTCGGCCAACACCTGCCTCGATTGTGTACCGGCTTGGAGCGTCGCACCTACCGCGTATAGCCGGCCGGTACACCATACCACCTTGACCTGTGCACCCGCACCGCGCCTCCGCGCACGGCAGGAGCTACGCCCGGGTGAGCAGCGCCCCCAGGCACAGCAGCGGCGGCCCGCGCATGCAGAACTTCGCCCGCCGCCTTCTGTGACGTGCCCGCGTGCCGGTCCACAGGTGGAGTGTGATTACGGCCGTGGTGTGACGGCCGGACGCCGACCCGGCTTGGAGGGCAGACAAGGGAAGGAAGACTACCCGATGACTGACTGACTGACTGCCCTCGGCCTCGCCCGCGCAAACAGACGCTGGCGCCGAGGCGCCGACTACCGCGCGCAGGGACTCCTACAGGGAGACCTCCGTTATCGCCAACTCGCTCTGTGCCCCCCACGCTGGAGCGAGCTGCGATTGAGCCCCCGTCAGCTGCGCGGTAGCACCGCAGAGGGTCGCTTTAGCTTGCTCGCACCCTTCCTCCAGACCACAGAGGGCGTTCGAGGCGCCGAAAGACACTCGCGTCCTCGAAGATTATTTCCCTGGGGTCAGTGTACACCTTAGTAATAAGATGGATGTCTTAAGGCCGATACCAACCTTACCTAAATACAGGGAAGGAAGTAGACTGATGATTCGATTTCTACCCATCGATAGATAAGAGAGTGAGAGAATAACAAACTAGTAAAGTTAACTAGATCGGACCTTCGTCTAATGACAAGTACCATCACAGGTCACTGTGAGCTAAATAAGATTTTTGATGGACATGTCCCAATAACATAATGTCTTCATGCCATGAGGGCTGATTTTTTTGATGAATATTGTTGCAAGGGTAGGTTATCTTGGATTAATAAACATTCATTTGTTTACAAAATATGTAATATTCCCTTTTTGTTCTTTTATGTATTATCGCTTAGAAAAAATAAAAACACTTTTTTATCATTAACATGCTTTTATTTTAGTGTCACTTATGAATTATGATAACAAATCTTAGAAGGAGATTTTAACCTATTTCTATCTGTATCGATTTTAAACTTGCATTTAATCCTGATCCATGAATCCAGAGACATCCATGTATGGAACAGCTGATATTTTTTCACATGCAATACTTATCTGTTATACCTAATGTATTTTTCAGTCTACATAAACATTGAGAATAAGAAAGTATTAATCCACAACTCTATCTAGCACTTTTTAAATTTACTGATAATTAGCTGACCCGGCGAACTTCGTACTGCCTTATAGAATGAATAAATGCTGTGTTTAGTTATTAGCTGAGTTATATTAACTTTTTTGCTACATTAAATTAATACATTGAAATATACACACAAAATGTCATCCAAATCGGTCCAGTTTGGAGGAGTTAGGTGAAATACCGACAGCAGCGCCACCTACCGGATCCAATTGTATTTTCAAACCACCCTAAAACCCATTGCAATGTACACACAAAATTTCATCCAAATCGGTCCAGTTTGGAGGAGGAGTTAGATGAAATACCGACAGCAGCGCCACCTACTGGGTCCAATTGTATTTTTGAACCACCCCAAAACCCATTGCAATATACACACAAAATTTCATCCAAATCGGTTCAGTTTGGAGGAGGAGTATGGTGAAATACCAACAGTAGCGCCACCTACTGGGTCCAATTGTATTTTCGAACCACCCCAAAACCCATTGCAATATACACACAAAATTTCATCCAAATCCGTCCAGCCATTTAGGAGTTAGATTACAAAAGCTTGTACAGAAAAAAAAAATTAGGATAAAGATAATTTATTTCCACAAAACACAAGTTAATCATCTATAAATACATTTAAAAACAAAATGCTCAATAGGTGCTTAAACAATATTAGTTACTTTGTATTTATATTTGGCCATGGCCTAGTTAGTAGGCGGATAAAACTAGAGAGATGGCATAATTTTTTTGTAAATATAAACATTAAAAAATATTTTATAGTACCTATACGAAGCGCTTTGATTCTACTTATAGTGTGCTGACCGCTAGTCGGAATGCACTGCCTGAATAGTTCGCCAATAGTTACAATGTGTAAGTCTTTAAATCACTAGTGAATCGTTTTTTTTCTAGCGTGCTCCATCGTAAACCGCATCATCGCTTAACGTCAGGCGAGTTAGCGACTAAGCGCAGTATTAAATGTACCTATGCCTAGATAATAATAGGTATAGTCAAAACCTGCCGCCATAACAAAAATTTTTCATTATAAAATCACTAAATTGTAATTAAATTTCTCGACTAAAAATTTCCTTGGTTCTTAACCAACTTCGAAAAAGAAGGAAGTTTCTCAATTCGATCCTTTCGTTTTTAGATCTCTTATTGTGTGACATTATACTGTGGTTCATCACGGAGGTCTTAGATGCGCGATTACGAGGTCCGTTTTGGTCTCCACGATTTCTTACTGCCAGTTTAGATATTACCTGATATAATTCAGGATGCCACCTGTAGAAAGCGACAGAAGTACGTGGCAATGGAGTCGCAGTATTATTTTGTTCCCATTGCCGTGTCAACTGGCGCTATTTCTACCGAATTTGTGAAACCTTTATTCTTATGATTGCTTTTTATGATTGGCTTTTCGGCAGATTTAGGTAATCTTGTTTTGTTAATAACTCCATTTAATAATATCCCTACCGGTGGCCCGTGGTCCAACTCATTGGACAGAAGATTTGGGATGCATCCATCGAGATACAATACCTATAGACCCTATAGACTCTATAGGTATTGTATCTCATAGTGAGATTAGGCAAAAATTATCGGAACGCCGTTGTACTTACCTAGACATTAATTATATAGTACCCAATGCCACATTTAATCCAAATTTTGACTTTATGTTGCTAGCATCGTAGCACTGGCATCGCACGGCGTTGTAGCCGGATCGCGGTTGCCTTACAACTAACCAAAAATTCAGCGAGTTTTGGTTCAGATATTTTTTTTGCACATTTGTGACTCTATAGGTATTGTATCTCGATAGATGCATCACTTAGTCCTTTTCTTACAAAATAATCGCAGTAATATTGTAAACATGAGAGTTTGTGTGGTTACAACTTTGTAACCACTGAACTAATTTGGATGTCCGCAGCCACTGTAGTCAGTATCTGCACTACTTGACGCATGCTTGCCGCCATGTTTTCTTGCGCCGCTAAACGCCTCTCCTCTATGTCCAACGCCCACTGTGGAACTTCTGACTGATCTGTAACACGCAAATAAATGGAGTCAAGAAAAAAATCCGTTAAATTTCGTGATACGAGATAACTGAAAGTATTATCTTCCAAATCTATACTAATATTATAAAGAGGAAAGATTTGGTTGTTTGTTTGCATTGAATAGGTTCCGAAACTACTGAACCGATTTGAAAAATTCTTTCTGTGTTGGGAAGCTACAAGATCCCCGGGTGAAATGGCTATATATCTATACCCGTGCGAAACCGGGGCGTGCCACTTGTCTATACTAATATTATAAAGAGGAAAGATTTGATTGTTTGTTTGCATGGAATAGGCTCCAAAACTATGTAATAATGGCGTTTTCCGTTAAAAACGTGTACAAATTGTAAAACCACAAACACAAGGCTGGTGGCAATTGCATGCGTCAAGATAAAATCTCGAATTTACTTACATTTCGGAATTTCGGGCCAGTTTTCGTGACGCCTTAGCCAAGGGAGTTCAGTGAAGTCACCATGGCCTCCCACCTCTCACCGGAGGTTTCGTGTTTGGCGAATGGGCCACGGCCAAGAAACAATATTACTAGGAGGCCACGACCCAAAGCAAGAGCCCTATTCTCCTGCATAAACTGTAGTATAAGTTCCATCTGCCTGAGTCACCTGCCAAGGGCTAACTTGCTTTGGTGATGGAGTTTTAGTTCACTTTTATTATCCACTACTTAGTCAATCTTATTCTGTGAATTTGTATTGATCGTTGTGAATTCTAGGATACTTTACTCTTTGTTCTAGGAACACCGAACAAGCGGAACAAGTAATAATAAATAAATGTGAAATAATAAAGTGAATTTTGACGTATGACATTTTATGACAATTGCGTTTTGATATTGCTTTTTGAAAAAAAAAGTACATAATCCGTAAAATAATAAATTCTACTAGTGATAGTTATTTGTGCTATTTACAAACTGTTTTAACAGCATAACGGATATATTTTATACAGTTAGTGCACTTATTTGCTAACTTCTGCCACATAGTGCCAGCCCATAATTATTATGCCCAAGTGCATAGGTTTTCAGTATCGAAACGCCAACTTGCTTCACTTGTAGTCATTCGTTCATTAGCGATCAGGGGCGAAAACGAAACATAATACCAATAATTCTGATAGAAGTTGACCCCGATCGCTTATTAACGGACCCCGATCCGGATCCCGATCAAAGAAACAAAATAAGGCAGCAGAACTCAAAACGTAAAAACTACAATGTAAGTATTAATTTTTAATTGTTCTCCAAGCAAAACATTCAATTCAAGTTGTACAAAAAGTATGTTGTAGTAGGTGGATATCACTATTTTGTTAGGTTATGTCTTTACAATGTTTAAAAAGAAAGTAACAGTACATAAAATAGTAATGCAATAAAAACACAAATTGTAATAGAAATATATAGACTCAAATATGTACCTCAAAATGATCTTCGCACATAGAAACACTTGAATTAGCTCCAATACTTTTGGGTTCTCTACGAGCTACTTAGTTCCAACCACTTTTTGCGAGTTTTGGGGTCCATTGGAACAGAAATGAATAGTTTTTCCGGTGTTTTATGGAAGTATTTGTACATTGTGGCACTACACAACATTTATAAACCATTACTTCTATTAGAAAATTTGTGATTATCAAACTTTTGCTGCCTGGCTGCAGTTGTTTTGTTTTGTGTGACGTCAATCGTCGCTCGACCGGAGCTATGACGCAGGTCTGCGTTTTGGCGCGATATTTTTTTATTCAAACTTTAACATCGATTTATATCGCAAATACGAATGATATCCAGAAAATATAAATGCAGTATACATTAAATTATATCAGGCAATAATGTGCAATAGTTTCCCAAAAGTAGTCAAATACCCTATATCATGGTGTACATTATCTGTGTCGTACATTATTGCCTCCCATAAATTATTGTTATGATGCACAGCTGCCTTATTTTGTTTCTTTGATCGGGATCCGGATCGGGGTCCGTTAATAAGCGATCGGGGTCAACTTCTATCAGAATTATTGGTATTATGTTTCGTTTTCGCCCCTGATCGCTAATGAACGAATGACTACAAGTGAAGCAAGTTGGCGTTTCGATACTGAAAACCTATGCACTTGGGCATAATAATTATGGGCTGGCACTATGTGGCAGAAGTTAGCAAATAAGTGCACTAACTGTATAAAATATATCCGTTATGCTGTTAAAACAGTTTGTAAATAGCACAAATAACTATCACTAGTAGAATTTATTATTTTACGGATTATGTACTTTTTTTTTCAAAAAGCAATATCAAAACGCAATTGTCATAAAATGTCGTACGTCAAAATTCACTTTATTATTTCACATTTATTTATTATTACTTGTTCCGCTTGTTCGGTGTTCCTAGAACAAAGAGTAAAGTATCCTAGAATTCACAACGATCAATACAAATTCACAGAATAAGATTGACTAGGTAGTGGATAATAAAAGTGAACTTAAACTCCATCACCAAAGCAAGTTAGCCCTTGGCAGGTGACTCAGGCAGATGGAACTTATACTACAGTTTATGCAGGAGAATAGGGCTCTTGCTTTGGGTCGTGGCCTCCTAGTAATATTGTTTCTTGGCCGTGGCCCATTCGCCAAACACGAAACCTCCGGTGAGAGGCCATGGTGACTTCACTGAACTCCCTTGGCGAAGGCGTCACGAAAACTGGCCCGAAATTCCGAAATGTAAGTAAATTCGAGATTTTATCTTGACGCATGCAATTGCCACCAGCCTTGTGTTTGTGGTTTTACAATTTGTACACGTTTTTAACGGAAAACGCCATTATTACATAGTTTTGGAGCCTATTCCATGCAAACAAACAATCAAATCTTTCCTCTTTATAATATTAGTATAGACTAGTGGCACGCCCCGGTTTCGCACGGGTATAGATATATAGCCATTTCACCCGGGGATCTTGTAGCTTCCCAACACTGAAAGAATTTTTCAAATTGGTTCAGTAGTTTCGGAACCTATTGAATGCAAACAAACAACCAAATCTTTCCTCTTTATAATATTAGTATAGATTTGGAAGATAATACTTTCAGTTATCTCGTATCACGAAATTTAACGGATTTTTTTCTTGACTCCATTTATTTGCGTGTTACAGATCAGTCAGAAGTTCCACAGTGGGCGTTGGACATAGAGGAGAGGCGTTTAGCGGCGCAAGAAAACATGGCGGCAAGCATGCGTCAAGTAGTGCAGATACTGACTACAGTGGCTGCGGACATCCAAATTAGTTCAGTAGTTACAAAGTTGTACCCACACAAACTTTCATGTTTACAATATTACTGCGATTATTTTGTAAGAAAAGGACTAAGTGATGCATCTATCGAGATACATTACCTATAGAGTCACAAATGTGCAAAAAAAATATCTGAACCAAAACTCGCTGAATTTTTGGTTAGTTGTAAGGCAACCGCGATCCGGCTACAACGCCGTGCGATGCCAGTGCTACGATGCTAGCAACATAAAGTCAAAATTTGGATTAAATGTGGCATTGGGTACTATATAATTAATGTCTAGGTAAGTACAACGGCGTTCCGATAATTTTTGCCTAATCTCACTATGAGATACAATACCTATAGAGTCTATAGGGTCTATAGGTATTGTATCTCGATGGATGCATCCCAAATCTTCTGTCCAATGAGTTGGACCACGGGCCACCGGTAGGGATATTATTAAATGGAGTTATTAACAAAACAAGATTACCTAAATCTGCCGAAAAGCCAATCATAAAAAGCAATCATAAGAATAAAGGTTTCACAAATTCGGTAGAAATAGCCAGTTGACACGGCAATGGGAACAAAATAATACTGCGACTCCATTGCCACGTACTTCTGTCGCTTTCTACAGGTGGCATCCTGAATTATATCAGGTAATATCTAAACTGGCAGTAAGAAATCGTGGAGACCAAAACGGACCTCGTAATCGCGCATCTAAGACCTCCGTGATGAACCACAGTATAATGTCACACAATAAGAGATCTAAAAACGAAAGGATCGAATTGAGAAACTTCCTTCTTTTTCGAAGTTGGTTAAGAACCAAGGAAATTTTTAGTCGAGAAATTTAATTACAATTTAGTGATTTTATAATGAAAAATTTTAGTTATGGCGGCAGGTTTTGACTATACCTATTATTATCTAGGCATAGGTACATTTACAATTACTAAATAATAATACTGCGCTTAGTCGCTAACTCGCCTGACGTTAAGCGATGATGCGGTTTACGATGGAGCACGCTAGAAAAAAAACGATTCACTAGTGATTTAAAGACTTACACATTGTAACTATTGGCGAACTATTCAGGCAGTGCATTCCGACTAGCAGTCAGCACACTATAAGTAGAATCAAAGCGCTTCGTATAGGTACTATAAAATATTTTTTAATGTTTATATTTACAAAAAATTTATGCCATCTCTCTAGTTTTATCCGCCTACTAACTAGGCCATGGCCAAATATAAATACAAAGTAACTAATATTGTTTAAACACCTATTGAGCATTTTGTTTTTAAATGTATTTATAGATGATTAACTTGTGTTTTGTGGAAATAAATTATCTTTATTAACTTTTTTTTTTTTTCTGTACAAGCTTTTGTAATCTAACTCCTAAATGGCTGGACGGATTTGGATGAAATTTTGTGTGTATATTGCAATGGGTTTTGGGGTGGTTCAAAAATACAATTGGACCCAGTAGCTGGCGCTGCTGTCGGTATTTCATCTAACTCCTCCTCCAAACTGGACCGATTTGGATTAAATTTTGTGTGTACATTGCAATGGGTTTTAGGGTGGTTTGAAAATACAATTGGATCCGGTAGGTGGCGTTGCTGTCGGTATTTCACCTAACTCCTCCAAACTGGACCGATTTGTATGACATTTTGTGTGTATATTTCAATGTATTAATTTAATGTAGCAAAAAAGTTAATATAACTCAGCTAATAACTAAACACAGCATTTATTCATTCTATAAGGCAGTACGAAGTTCGCCGGGTCAGCTAATTATCAGTAAATTTAAAAAGTGCTAGATAGAGTTGTGTATTAATACTTTCTTATTATCAATGTATAAGTAGACTGAAAAATACATTAGGTATAACAGATAAGTATTGCATGTGAAAAAATATCAGCTGTTCCATATATGGATGTCTCTGGGTTCATGGATCAGGATTAAATGCAAGTTTAAAATCGATACAGATAGAAATAGGTTAAAATCTCCTTCTAAGATTTGTTATCATAATTCATAAGTGACACTAAAATAAAAGCATGTTAATGATAAAAAAGTGTTTTTATTTTTTCTAAGCGATAATACATAAAATAACAAAAAGGGAATATTACATATTTTGTAAACAAATGAATGTTTATTAATCCAAGATAACCTACCCTTGCAACAATATTCATCAAAAAAATCAGCCCTCATGGCATGAAGACATTATGTTATTGGGACATGTCCATCAAAAATCTTATTTAGCTCACAGTGACCTGTGATGGTACTTGTCATTAGACGAAGGTCCGATCTAGTTAACTTTACTAGTTTGTTAGTCTCTCACTCTCTTATCTATCGATGGGTAGAAATCGAATCATCAGTCTACTTCCTTCCCTGTATTTAGGTAAGGTTGGTATCGGCCTTAAGACATCCATCTTATTACTAAGGTGTACACTGACCCCAGGGAAATAATCTTCGAGGACGCGAGTGCCTTTCGGCGCCTCGAACGCCCTCTGTTGTCTGGAGGAAGGGTGCGAGCAAGCTAAAGCGACCCTCCGCGGTGCTACCGCGCAGCTGACGGGGGCTCAATCGCAGCTCGCTCCGGCGTGGGGGGCACAGAGCGAGATGGCGATAACGGAGGTCTCCCTGTAGGAGTCCCTCCGCGCGGTAGTCGGCGCCTCGGCGCCAGCGTCTGTTTGCGCGGGCGAGGCCGAGGGCAGTCAGTCAGTCAGTCATCGGGTAGTCTTCCTTAGGGTAGTCGCTCATATTGTGTATTGTTTAATTAAGTTCTATATGTGTATTTCCAGTTCTGTGAACCTATTAAAAAAAAAAAAAAAAAAAAAAAAAAAAAAAAAGTCCTCGCTCAACAGGCAGAAAGCTTTTGCGTGTTTACAGTCTTTTGTTTTATTCCAAATATTTTGCTCTTCTGTTTCTGTGTGGAGACTTAAGTAGATTCAGTGTTTTCATAACTAACAACAACATTGTATTGCCGTCGATAGTAAACATGAAAATTTCTTTGCAGTCCCAAGCTGAGATAACTCATTGAATGACCCAATTAGTCTTGCTGCCAGAAGTAGGTCCATGGCCTTCGTTTGCAGTTCAGACAGGTGAAACACCAAACAAATCGCCATATCATCTGAAATAACACAAAAAATATTTATATTATTTTAGCTTGAGGCCGCTGTGACACATTACACCCTTTGCATTCATTCATCAATGCATTCATCATTTTTAGGGCTCCGTACCTAAAGGGGATAAACGGGCAAAGGTTTAGTAATAATTAAGCCTACACTGTCTGTCTGTCTGTCCATCCGTCCTACATTTTAACGGTTGTATCTTTCAAACCGTAATAGATAGAGCTAGTTGACATTTTCACAATATATTTATATTAACGGCGGATTAACTAAGAATTAATAATAAAGTCATAAAATAAAACCCCATATAATACGTTAAAAAATATTATTTTTGTATTTGCTCTTAAAGAGGGAATTCATACAAGCATCAAATTTGGCATGATTATAGTACACATTAAAATAAAACAACAAATAATAAAAAATTCCCATGTGTAAGTCGGTGACAAATTTCTGTTCACCACCAAGTTAAGCAACGTCAGGCGGGGTCGGTGCTTGGATGGGTGACCGCCTGGGCGTGATGTTGTCTTTTTGCACTACTTTTTGTATTTTGTGGTGATATGGATTCGATCACTCAGTGCGCAAGCCTGAATCGCACTTGGCCAGTTTAATAATTAAATGAAATCAAATTGTGGGTGTTACTGTTTTTCTTTTTGCACATTTTTGAACCACACATTTTTGCAGGATAAAAAGCATCCTATGTCACTGTCCGCCACATTGATCCATAGTTCATGTATGAAAGAGGAACCACAGAATTTCATTGATATGCAGAATAATTATTCATTTTTGTGGAAGTCACCATATAAATTTCATCATCATCATCATTTCAGCCATAAGACGTCCACTGCTGGACATAGGCCTCCCCAATTGATATATACACACATACACACATCACCTTTTATATGTATATAAGAAGATTGTTCAACATACCAGTAGCGCGTAGGGAATGATATTGCTTCCTATTGTAATATGCTTCTTCATGGTTTGACGGGCGGATTATTGCAACATGAGTGCCATCATTGCAACCCACAATTCCGTGGAGTCCATGATCATCCATGAATCTGCAACAATACCGTACTATGTTTTAAGGCTGATTGCTACAGAATTACAGACATAATTTAATGACCAAAATTAAAACAAGACAATATAAATTATTATAACACCGGCTTGCACTCACAATTATGTTTCTATTGGTCGAGACGATTGATTGACTGCCAAGACAATATAGTTAAATTCTTACCTCCGTGCAATATTCTCACGTTCTGCATCACTTCTGGGAAACTTGGCCTGCTTGCTTGGGTGGTTAAGGGCGTCTGTCACATCTCTTAAACATACTGATACAGTAGGTTGTGCCAGACCAAGGCGATAGTATGCTCCAACATTTTTTTGTTATGCCAATGCTGCCAATATCTGCCGAAAACATTACCACGTATTTATAACTATTGAAAACAAATACGCACAATGTAGGTAAGTACTGTAGTAAACCTCTAGGAACCTACCCGTATCTCCGGCCGCAAAGCGTTCGTGCGCTGTCTTACAGGCAAAAGTGGGAGTACGTCTTCGCAAAGGAGCTCGAACTCTACTTTCCGAAGACGGTAGTGCCCAACAAACTCTTTTTCCGAGGTCATCAGAGGCTGGCTTGCCTCGAATCATCGATTGATTTTCGCGCGTCTTCTCAGGCGTCCCTCTTCAGCAGTAGCCAACAGCATCGCTCCGGCCATAACGCGTAGTTTGAGTAATTAATTCACTAAACTTCTATATTCGCCCGGAACAACAATCGAGTACTTTTGAAGAATAAAATAACCTCCAAATATCTGATAGCGGCCACGAATTTGCTGCCTCTTTCATTTGACATTTCACGAGTTGGTTTCGACTGTCATCGGACAAACGTAATACCAAATTTGTGTCAAAGTACTAGAATTGTTCAGTCAATTTCAATCATTTGTAATCCTAATCGCTTTCCTCGAAAATGGCGGGAACGTAATACCAAAATGGAAATAGACAAGTTTTTTCTTTTTTTTTCTTTCCAAAACCCCTTTCAAATGTCAAAAATGTGTCAAATTCAACCCCGATCAAAGAAACATAATAAGGCCGCTGCCACAGATATCTGTGGCCGCTGCATCCAGCGTTTCCTTGTGGTCTCTTTTAGGTCGTCTGTTTGGATGAATCCAAAGAGAATACAACACAGATCTTAATTTTTTTTTTGTTAAAATATTCATGACCGTGGATTCAATGTCCTTTAGTCGTAATCTTTAACAGTTTACATAGTCTTAATAGAGTCAAACAAGTCATAGTCACAGTCAGAGTCAAGCTAATTAAGTCATGGTTAAGTCAAACTCATGCCCCTGTAAAGTGGTGGAGACTTTACAAGAGGCTCCTATGGAGTTATGGAAACAACACGAATAGACACGTTTCACCTCGTTATATCACTTGCCCACACTCGAGCACGTTTACGAGCACTTAATGAATAATAGTCTACCATTACTACACATTAACACTGAGAAATACACAAGTATAAGAAAATAATACAACGAGCCGACATAATTTTTTTCATGTACGCTCCAAAACTCACACTCAATTCAGCTGCCTTATTTTGTTTCTTTGATCGGGATCCGGATCGGGGTCCGTTAATAAGCGATCGGGGTCAACTTCTATCAGAATTATTGGTATTATGTTTCGTTTTCGCCCCTGCTGCCTTATTTTGTTTCTTTGATCGGGATCCGGATCGGGGTCCGTTAATAAGCGATCGGGGTCAACTTCTATCAGAATTATTGGTATTATGTTTCGTTTTCGCCCCTGATCGCTAATGAACGAATGACTACAAGTGAAGCAAGTTGGCGTTTCGATACTGAAAACCTATGCACTTGGGCATAATAATTATGGGCTGGCACTATGTGGCAGAAGTTAGCAAATAAGTGCACTAACTGTATAAAATATATCCGTTATGCTGTTAAAACAGTTTGTAAATAGCACAAATAACTATCACTAGTAGAATTTATTATTTTACGGATTATGTACTTTTTTTTTCAAAAAGCAATATCAAAACGCAATTGTCATAAAATGTCATACGTCAAAATTCACTTTATTATTTCACATTTATTTATTATTACTTGCAAAGAGTACCTTGATTACTTGTTCCGCTTGTTCGGTGTTCCTAGAACAAAGAGTAAAGTATCCTAGAATTCACAACGATCAATACAAATTCACAGAATAAGATTGACTAGGTAGTGGATAATAAAAGTGAACTTAAACTCCATCACCAAAGCAAGTTAGCCCTTGGCAGGTGACTCAGGCAGATGGAACTTATACTACAGTTTATGCAGGAGAATAGGGCTCTTGCTTTGGGTCGTGGCCTCCTAGTAATATTGTTTCTTGGCCGTGGCCCATTCGCCAAACACGAAACCTCCGGTGAGAGGTGGGAGGCCATGGTGACTTCACTGAACTCCCTTGGCGAAGGCGTCACGAAAACTGGCCCGAAATTCCGAAATGTAAGTAAATTCGAGATTTTATCTTGACGCATGCAATTGCCACCAGCCTTGTGTTTGTGGTTTTACAATTTGTACACGTTTTTAACGGAAAACGCCATTATTACATAGTTTTGGAGCCTATTCCATGCAAACAAACAATCAAATCTTTCCTCTTTATAATATTAGTATAGACTAGTGGCACGCCCCGGTTTCGCACGGGTATAGATATATAGCCATTTCACCCGGGGATAGTGTAGCTTCCCAACACTGAAAGAATTTTTCAAATCGGTTCAGTAGTTTCGGAACCTATTCAATGCAAACAAACAACCAAATCTTTCCTCTTTATAATATTAGTATAGATTTGAAAGATATCGCGAGATATCAGATATAGATCAGTTATCTCGCATCATGAAATTTAAATATAAATGAACGGATTTTTTTCTTGACTCCATTTATTTGCGTGTTACAGATCAGTCAGAAGTTCCACAGTGGGCGTTGGACATAGAGGAGAGGCGTTTAGCGGCGCAAGAAAACATGGCGGCAAGCATGCGTCAAGTAGTGCAGATACTGACTACAGTGGCTGCGGACATCCAAATTAGTTCAGTGGTTACAAAGTTGTAACCACACAAACTCTCATGTTTACAATATTACTGCGATTATTTTGTAAGAAAAGAACTAAGTGATGCATCTATCGAGATACAATACCTATAGAGTCACAAATGTGCAAAAAAAATATCTGAACCAAAACTCGCTGAATTTTTGGTTAGTTGTAAGGCAACCGCGATCCGGCTACAATGCCGTGCGATGCCAGTGCTACGATGCTAGCAACATAAAGTCAAAATTTGGATTAAATGTGGCATTGGGTACTATATAATTAATGTCTAGGTAAGTACAACGGCGTTCCGATAATTTTTGCCTAATATCATTATGAGATACAATACCTATAGAGTCTATAGGGTCTATAGGTATTGTATCTCGATGGATGCATCCCAAATCTTCTGTCCAATGAGTTGGACCACGGGCCACCGGTAGGGATATTATTAAATGGAGTTATTAACAAAACAAGATTACCTAAATCTGCCGAAAAGCCAATCATAAAAAGCAATCATAAGAATAAAGGTTTCACAAATTCGGTAGAAATAGCCAGTTGACACGGCAATGGGAACAAAATAATACTGCGACTCCATTGCCACGTACTTCTGTCGCTTTCTACAGGTGGCATCCTGAATTATATCAGGTAATATCTAAACTGGCAGTAAGAAATCGTGGAGACCAAAACGGACCTCGTAATCGCGCATCTAAGACCTCCGTGATGAACCACAGTATAATGTCACACAATAAGAGATCTAAAAACGAAAGGATCGAATTGAGAAACTTCCTTCTTTTTCGAAGTTGGTTAAGAACCAAGGAAATTTTTAGTCGAGAAATTTAATTACAATTTAGTGATTTTATAATGAAAAATTTTTGTTATGGCGGCAGGTTTTGACTATACCTATTATTATCTAGGCATAGGTACATTTACAATTACTAAATAATAATACTGCGCTTAGTCGCTAACTCGCCTGACGTTAAGCGATGATGCGGTTTACGATGGAGCACGCTAGAAAAAAAACGATTCACTAGTGATTTAAAGACTTACACATTGTAACTATTGGCGAACTATTCAGGCAGTGCATTCCGACTAGCAGTCAGCACACTATAAGTAGAATCAAAGCGCTTCGTATAGGTACTATAAAATATTTTTTAATGTTTATATTTACAAAAAAAATATGCCATCTCTCTAGTTTTATCCGCCTACTAACTAGGCCATGGCCAAATATAAATACAAAGTAACTAATATTGTTTAAACACCTATTGAGCATTTTGTTTTTAAATGTATTTATAGATGATTAACTTGTGTTTTGTGGAAATAAATTATCTTTATTATCCTAATTTTTTTTTTCTGTACAAGCTTTTGTAATCTAACTCCTAAATGGCTGGACGGATTTGGATGAAATTTTGTGTGTATATTGCAATGGGTTTTGGGGTGGTTCGAAAATACAATTGGACCCAGTAGGTGGCGCTACTGTCGGTATTTCACCTAACTCCTCCTCCAAACTGAACCGATTTGGATGAAATTTTGTGTGTATATTGCAATGGGTTTTGGGGTGGTTCAAAAATACAATTGGACCCAGTAGGTGGCGCTGCTGTCGGTATTTCATCTAACTCCTTCTCCAAACTGGACCGATTTGGATTAAATTTTGTGTGTACATTGGAATGGGTTTTAGGGTGGTTTGAAAATACAATTGGATCCGGTAGGTGGCGCTGCTGTCGGTATTTCACCTAACTCTTCCAAACTGGACCGATTTGGATGACATTTTGTGTGTATATTTCAATGTATTAATTTAATGTAGCAAAAAAGTTAATATAACTCAGCTAATAACTAAACACAGCATTTATTCATTCTATAAGGCAGTACGAAGTTCGCCGGGTCAGCTAATTATCAGTAAATTTAAAAAGTGCTAGATAGAGTTGTGGATTAATACTTTCTTATTATCAATGTTTATGTAGACTGAAAAATACATTAGGTATAACAGATAAGTATTGCATGTGAAAAAATATCAGCTGTTCCATACATGGATGTCTCTGGATTCATGGATCAGGATTAAATGCAAGTTTAAAATCGATACAGATAGAAATAGGTTAAAATCTCCTTCTAAGATTTGTTATCATAATTCATAAGTGACACTAAAATAAAAGCATGTTAATGATAAAAAAGTGTTTTTATTTTTTCTAAGCGATATAGATAGATAAGCGAATACATAAAAGAACAAAAAGGGAATATTACATATTTTGTAAACAAATGAATGTTTATTAATCCAAGATAACCTACCCTTGCAACAATATTCATCAAAAAAATCAGCCGTCATGGCATGAAGACATTATGTTATTGGGACATGTCCATCAAAAATCTTATTTAGCTCACAGTGACCTGTGATGGTACTTGTCATTAGACGAAGGTCCGATCTAGTTAACTTTACTAGTTTGTTAGTCTCTCACTCTCTTATCTATCGATGGGTAGAAGTCGAATCATCAGTCTACTTCCTTCCCTGTATTTAGGTAAGGTTGGTATCGGCCTTAAGACATCCATCTTATTACTAAGGTGTACACTGACCCCAGGGAAATAATCTTCGAGGACGCGAGTGTCTTTCGGCGCCTCGAACGCCCTCTGTGGTCTGGAGGAAGGGTGCGAGCAAGCTAAAGCGACCCTCCGCGGTGCTACCGCGCAGCTGACGGGGGCTCAATCGCAGCTCGCTCCGGCGTGGGGGGCACAGAGCGAGATGGCGATAACGGAGGTCTCCCTGTAGGAGTCCCTGCGCGCGGTAGTCGGCGCCTCGGCGCCAGCGTCTGTTTGCGCGGGCGAGGCCGAGGGCAGTCAGTCAGTCATCGGGTAGTCTTCCTTCCCTTGTCTGCCCTCCAAGCCGGGTCGGCGTCTGGCCGTCACACCACGGCCGTAATCACACTCCACCTGTGGACCGGCACGCGGGCACGTCACAGAAGGCGGCGGGCGAAGTTCTGCATGCGCGGGCCGCCGCTGCTGTGCCTGGGGGCGCTGCTCACCCGGGCGTAGCTCCTGCCGTGCGCGGAGGCGCGGTGCGGGTGCACAGGTCAAGGTGGTATGGTGTACCGGCCGGCTATACGCGGTAGGTGCGACGCTCCAAACCGGTACACAATCGAGGCAGGTGTTGGCCGACGCGACGAATCGCAGTCGGCGGTCGATCGAGGTTGTGGCACCGGCGGTCCCGCTCTTACTCAGGTATCCCGCCAGCTAGTAGGTCAGTCAGGTGAGGTGGGGGCGACGCAACGTATCGCGGCCGCTCCGATGGTAAGTCCGGTTGTCAAGCTACCGGTCGACCATCGCCAATGCGGGGGGGGGCTCTTGACCTGTAGGGGCACCTGCCCTTGTCGAGGAGTCGGCAGGGTGAGGCGTACACTGCGGTACGGACGGCTCGAGCTTCCGCGCGGCCTATCCTCAGCCGGCGCCGGCGTCCAGGTCGGACAACGGTTCCCAGCCGTGTTGGACGGGCGGGGTGGGCAGCACAGCGGGAGTGGCGGCACGTACTCGCAGGAGCAGCCGGCCGTACAGTGTCTGGTGGCTCCGAATTCTCAAGAAGCTTCGTCGATTTTCACGGTCCCGTACAGATGGGGCAAGGTCAAGTGTCGATGCGCGCATCGCGTCGGTAGGCCATATGCCGTGTGCAACTCTCCGTATCCGGCGCGCGCGCGTGAAGAGGTGAGCGGCGCCGTGAAGCAGACGGCCCGGTGGTAGCAGGTGGCGGGTGGCGCGAAATGCAGCCGACCCGGTGGTATGTTCGGTGCGACCAGCAGCGCCGCTCCGATGCGGTCCACATACCGGTCGTGTGCGTCGTGCTGAATGGAGTGACGCGTTGAGTGTCGCTGTCACTTCGTAGCTGTGTGGAGGCGCGCGCTCCGCGCAGGCGCGTACCGCCGTCCAGCGGGCCTGGAGAGGAATACCTCGCCTGAGCAACAGCAGGTCCGCAGACGTGAATTCATGCAGACCCCGGTCAGGCGTAGTCGCGCCGCGGGATCGCGAGCGATGTTGAATGTGCGAGCGCCTCGGCAATGGTAGGTTCCACCCCGACGACACGGGGTGGAAGCGGGGCGGGCCATCGCGGTGTCGGAGTGTATTCGCGACATACAACTACTCGCAAACGGTGAAAGTCCTCGCTCAACAGGCAGAAAGCTTTTGCGTGTTTACAGTCTTTTGTTTTATCCCAAATATTTTGCTCTTCTGTTTCTGTGTGGAGACTTAAGTAGATTCAGTGTTTTCATAACTAACAACAACATTGTATTGCCGTCGATAGTAAACATGAAAATTTATTTGCAGTCCCAAGCTGAGATAACTCATTGAATGACCCAATTAGTCTTGCTGCCAGAAGTAGGTCCATGGCCTTCGTTTGCAGTTCAGACAGGTCAAACACCAAACAAATCGCCATATCATCTGAAATAACACAAAAAATATTTATATTATTTTAGCTTGAGGCCGCTGTGACACATTACACCCTTTGCATTCATTCATCAATGCATTCATCATTTTTAGGGCTCCGTACCTAAAGGGGATAAACGGGCAAAGGTTTAGTAATAATTAAGCCTACACTGTCTGTCTGTCCATCCGTCCTACATTTTAACGGTTGTATCTTTCAAACCGTAATAGATAGAGCTAGTTGACATTTTCACAATATATTTATATTAACGGCGGATTAACTAAGAATTAATAATAAAGTCATAAAATAAAAACCCCATATAATAAGTAAAAAAATATTATTTTTGTATTTGCTCTTAAAGAGGGAATTCATACAAGCATCAAATTTGGCATGATTATAGTACACATTAAAATAAAACAACAAATAATAAAAAATTCCCATGTGTAAGTCGGTGACAAATTTCTGTTCACCACCAAGTTAAGCAACGTCAGGCGGGGTCGGTGCTTGGATGGGTGACCGCCTGGGCGTGATGTTGTCTTTTTGCACTACTTTTTGTATTTTGTCGTGATATGGATTCGATCACTCAGTGCGCAAGCCTGAATCGCACTTGGCCAGTTTAATAATTAAATGAAATCAAATTGTGGGTGTTACTGTTTTTCTTTTTGCACATTTTTGCAGGATAAAAAGCATCCTATGTCACTGTCCGCCACATTGATCCATAGTTCATGCATGAAAGAGGAACCACAGAATTTCATTGATATGCAGAATAATTATTCATTTTTGTGGAAGTCACCATATAAATTTCATCATCATCATCATTTCAGCCATAAGACGTCCACTGCTGGACATAGGCCTCCCCTATTGATCTCCAAAAGGGCCGGTTGGAAGCGGCCTGCATCCAGCGTTTCCTTGCGGTCTCTTTTAGGTCGTCTGTTTGGATGGACGTCCTATGCTGCGCTTACCGGTCCGTGGTCTTCATTCGAGAACCTTTCAGTCCCATCGACCATCTGTTCTGTGTGCTATGTGCCCTGCCCACTGACACTTCAACTTGCTTCAACATACACACATCACCTTTTATATGTATATAAGAAGATATCAACATACCAGTAGCGCGTAGGGAATGATATTGCTTCCTATTGTAATATGCTTCTTCATGGTTTGACGGGCGGATTATTGCAACATGAGTGCCATCATTGCAACCCACAATTCCGTGGAGTCCATGATCATCCATGAATCTGCAACAATACCGTACTATGTTTTAAGGCTGATTGCTACAGAATTACAGACATAATTTAATGACCAAAATTAAAACAAGACAATATAAATTATTATAACACCGGCTTGCACTCACAATTATGTTTCTATTGGTCGAGACGATTGATTGACTGCCAAGACAATATACTTAAATTCTTACCTCCGTGCAATATTCTCACGTTCTGCATCACTTCTGGGAAACTTGGCCTGCTTGCTTGGGTGGTTAAGGGCGTCTGTCACATCTCTTAAACATGCTGATACAGTAGGTTGAGCCAGACCAAGGCGATAGTATGCTCCAACATTTTTTTGTTATGCCAATGCTGCCAATATCTGCCGAAAACATTACCACGTATTTATAACTATTGAAAACAAATACGCACAATGTAGGTAAGTACTGTAGTAAACCTCTAGGAACCTACCCGTATCTCCGGCCGCAAAGCGTTCGTGCGCTGTCTTACAGGCAAAAGTGGGAGTACGTCTTCGCAAAGGAGCTCGAACTCTACTTTCCGAAGACGGTAGTGCCCAACAAACTCTTTTTCCGAGGTCATCAGTCGAATCATCGATTGATTTTCGCGCGTCTTCTCAGGCGTCTCTCTTCAGCAGTAGCCAACAGCATCGCTCCGGCCATAACGCGTAGTTTGAGTAATTAATTCACTAAACTTCTATATTCGCCCGGCACAACAATCGAGTACTTTTGAAGAATAAAATAACCTCCAAATATCTGATAGCGGCCACGAATTTGCTGCCTCTTTCATTTGACATTTCACGAGTCGGTTTCGACTGTCATCGGACAAACGTAATACCAAATTTGTGTCAAAGTACTAGAATTGTTCAGTCAATTTCAATCATTTGTAATCCTAATCCCTTTCCTCGAAAATGGCGGGAACGTAATACCAAAATGGAAATAGACAAGTTTTTTCTTTTTTTTTCTTTCCAAAACCCCTTTCAAATGTCAAAAATGTGTCAATATCAACCCCGATCAAAGAAACATCTGCCTTATTTTGTTTCTTTGATCGGGATCCGGATCGGGGTCCGTTAATAAGCGATCGGGGTCAACTTCTATCAGAATTATTGGTATTATGTTTCGTTTTCGCCCCTGATCGCTAATGAACGAATGACTACAAGTGAAGCAAGTTGGCGTTTCGATACTGAAAACCTATGCACTTGGGCATAATAATTATGGGCTGGCACTATGTGGCAGAAGTTAGCAAATAAGTGCACTAACTGTATAAAATATATCCGTTATGCTGTTAAAACAGTTTGTAAATAGCACAAATAACTATCACTAGTAGAATTTATTATTTTACGGATTATGTACTTTTTTTTTCAAAAAGCAATATCAAAACGCAATTGTCATAAAATGTCATACGTCAAAATTCACTTTATTATTTCACATTTATTTATTATTACTTGTTCCGCTTGTTCGGTGTTCCTAGAACAAAGAGTAAAGTATCCTAGAATTCACAACGATCAATACAAATTCACAGAATAAGATTGACTAGGTAGTGGATAATAAAAGTGAACTTAAACTCCATCACCAAAGCAAGTTAGCCCTTGGCAGGTGACTCAGGCAGATGGAACTTATACTACAGTTTATGCAGGAGAATAGGGCTCTTGCTTTGGGTCGTGGCCTCCTAGTAATATTGTTTCTTGGCCGTGGCCCATTCGCCAAACACGAAACCTCCGGTGAGAGGTGGGAGGCCATGGTGACTTCACTGAACTCCCTTGGCGAAGGCGTCACGAAAACTAGCCCGAAATTCCGAAATGTAAGTAAATTCGAGATTTTATCTTGACGCATGCAATTGCCACCAGCTTTGTGTTTGTGGTTTTACAATTTGTACACGTTTTTAACGGAAAACGCCATTATTACATAATTTTGGAGCCTATTCCATGCAAACAAACAATCAAATCTTTCCTCTTTATAATATTAGTATAGACTAGTGGCACGCCCCGGTTTCGCACGGGTATAGATATATAGCCATTTCACCCGGGGATAGTGTAGCTTCCCAACACTGAAAGAATTTTTCAAATCGGTTCAGTAGTTTCGGAACCTATTCAATGCAAACAAACAACCAAATCTTTCCTCTTTATAATATTAGTATAGATTTGAAAGATAATACTTTCAGTTATCTCGCATCATGAAATTTAAATATAAATGAACGGATTTTTTTCTTGACTCCATTTATTTGCGTGTTACAGATCAGTCAGAAGTTCCACAGTGGGCGTTGGACATAGAGGAGAGGCGTTTAGCGGCGCAAGAAAACATGGCGGCAAGCATGCGTCAAGTAGTGCAGATACTGACTGCAGTGGCTGCGGACATCCAAATTAGTTCAGTGGTTACAAAGTTGTAACCACACAAACTCTCATGTTTACAATATTACTGCGATTATTATGTAAGAAAAGGACTAAGTGATGCATCTATCGAGATACAATACCTATAGAGTCACAAATGTGCAAAAAAAATATCTGAACCAAAACTCGCTGAATTTTTGGTTAGTTGTAAGGCAACCGCGATCCGGCTACAACGCCGTGCGATGCCAGTGCTACGATGCTAGCAACATAAAGTCAAAATTTGGATTAAATGTGGCATTGGGTACTATATAATTAATGTCTAGGTAAGTACAACGGCGTTCCGATAATTTTTGCCTAATCTCACTATGAGATACAATACCTATAGAGTCTATAGGTATTGTATCTCGATGGATGCATCCCAAATCTTCTGTCCAATGAGTTGGACGACGGGCCACCGGTAGGGATATTATTAAATGGAGTTATTAACAAAACAAGATTACCTAAATCTGCCGAAAAGCCAATCATAAAAAGCAATCATAAGAATAAAGGTTTCACAAATTCGGTAGAAATAGCGCCAGTTGACACGGCAATGGGAACAAAATAATACTGCGACTCCATTGCCACGTACTTCTGTCGCTTTCTACAGGTGGCATCCTGAATTATATCAGGTAATATCTAAACTGGCAGTAAGAAATCGTGGAGACCAAAACGGACCTCGTAATCGCGCATCTAAGACCTCCGTGATGAACCACAGTATAATGTCACACAATAAGAGATCTAAAAACGAAAGGATCGAATTGAGAAACTTCCTTCTTTTTCGAAGTTGGTTAAGAACCAAGGAAATTTTTAGTCGAGAAATTTAATTACAATTTAGTGATTTTATAATGAAAAATTTTTGTTATGGCGGCAGGTTTTGACTATACTCTAGTATAATAATCTTTGACTATACCTATTATTATCTAGGCATAGGTACATTTACAATTACTAAATAATAATACTGCGCTTAGTCGCTAACTCGCCTGACGTTAAGCGATGATGCGGTTTACGATGGAGCACGCTAGAAAAAAAACGATTCACTAGTGATTTAAAGACTTACACATTGTAACTATTGGCGAACTATTCAGGCAGTGCATTCCGACTAGCAGTCAGCACACTATAAGTAGAATCAAAGTGCTTCGTATAGGTACTATAAAATATTTTTTAATGTTTATATTTACAAAAAAATTATGCCATCTCTCTAGTTTTATCCGCCTACTAACTAGGCCATGGCCAAATATAAATACAAAGTAACTAATATTGTTTAAACACCTATTGAGCATTTTGTTTTTAAATGTATTTATAGATGATTAACTTGTGTTTTGTGGAAATAAATTATCTTTATCTTAATTTTTTTTTTCTGTACAAGCTTTTGTAATCTAACTCCTAAATGGCTGGACGGATTTGGATGAAATTTTGTGTGTATATTGCAATGGGTTTTGGGGTGGTTCGAAAATACAATTGGACCCAGTAGGTGGCGCTACTGTCGGTATTTCACCTAACTCCTCCTCCAAACTGAACCGATTTGGATGAAATTTTGTGTGTATATTGCAATGGGTTTTGGGGTGGTTCAAAAATACAATTGGACCCAGTAGGTGGCGCTGCTGTCGGTATTTCATCTAACTCCTTCTCCAAACTGGACCGATTTGGATTAAATTTTGTGTGTACATTGCAATGGGTATTAGGGTGGTTTGAAAATACAATTGGATCCGGTAGGTGGCGCTGCTGTCGGTATTTCACCTAACTCCTCCAAACTGGACCGATTTGGATGACATTTTGTGTGTATATTTCAATGTATTAATTTAATGTAGCAAAAAAGTTAATATAACTCAGCTAATAACTAAACACAGCATTTATTCATTCTATAAGGCAGTACGAAGTTCGCCGGGTCAGCTAATTATCAGTAAATTTAAAAAGTGCTAGATAGAGTTGTGGATTAATACTTTCTTATTATCAATGTTTATGTAGACTGAAAAATACATTAGGTATAACAGATAAGTATTGCATGTGAAAAAATATCAGCTGTTCCATACATGGATGTCTCTGGATTCATGGATCAGGATTAAATGCAAGTTTAAAATCGATACAGATAGAAATAGGTTAAAATCTCCTTCTAAGATTTATTATCATAATTCATAAGTGACACTAAAATAAAAGCATGTTAATGATAAAAAAGTGTTTTTATTTTTTCTAAGCGATAATACATAAAAGAACAAAAAGGGAATATTACATATTTTGTAAACAAATGAATGTTTATTAATCCAAGATAACCTACCCTTGCAACAATATTCATCAAAAAAATCAGCCCTCATGGCATGAAGACATTATGTTATTGGGACATGTCCATCAAAAATCTTATTTAGCTCACAGTGACCTGTGATGGTACTTGTCATTAGACGAAGGTCCGATCTAGTTAACTTTACTAGTTTGTTAGTCTCTCACTCTCTTATCTATCGATGGGTAGAAATCGAATCATCAGTCTACTTCCTTCCCTGTATTTAGGTAAGGTTGGTATCGGCCTTAAGACATCCATCTTATTACTAAGGTGTACACTGACCCCAGGGAAATAATCTTCGAGGACGCGAGTGTCTTTCGGCGCCTCGAACGCCCTCTGTGGTCTGGAGGAAGGGTACGAGCAAGCTAAAGCGACCCTCCGCGGTGCTACCGCGCAGCTGACGGGGGCTCAATCGCAGCTCGCTCCGGCGTGGGGGGCACAGAGCGAGATGGCGATAACGGAGGTCTCCCTGTAGGAGTCCCTGCGCGCGGTAGTCGGCGCCTCGGCGCCAGCGTCTGTTTGCGCGGGCGAGGCCGAGGGCAGTCAGTCAGTCAGTCATCGGGTAGTCTTCCTTCCCTTGTCTGCCCTCCAAGCCGGGTCGGCGTCCGGCCGTCACACCACGGCCGTAATCACACTCCACCTGTGGACCGGCACGCGGGCACGTCACAGAAGGCGGCGGGCGAAGTTCTGCATGCGCGGGCCGCCGCTGCTGTGCCTGGGGGCGCTGCTCACCCGGGCGTAGCTCCTGCCGTGCGCGGAGCCGCGGTGCGGGTGCACAGGTCAAGGTGGTATGGTGTACCGGCCGGCTATACGCGGTAGGTGCGACGCTCCAAACCGGTACACAATCGAGGCAGGTGTTGGCCGACGCGACGAATCGCAGTCGGCGGTCGATCGAGGTTGTGGCACCGGCGGTCCCGCTCTTACTCAGGTATCTTGCCAGCTAGTAGGTCAGTCAGGTGAGGTGGGGGCGACGCAACGTATCGCGGCCGCTCCGATGGTAAGTCCGGTTGTCAAGCTACCGGTCGACCATCGCCAATGCGGGGCTCTTGACCTGTAGGGGCACCTGCCCTTGTCGAGGAGTCGGCAGGGTGAGGCGTACACTGCGGTACGGACGGCTCGAGCTTCCGCGCGGCCTATCCTCAGCCGGCGCCGGCGTCCAGGTCGGACAACGGTTCCCAGCCGTGTTGGACGGGCGGGGTGGGCAGCACAGCGGGAGTGGCGGCACGTACTCGCAGGAGCAGCCGGCCGTACAGTGTCTGGTGGCTCCGAATTCTCAAGAAGCTTCGTCGATTTTCACGGTCCCGTACAGATGGGGCAAGGTCAAGTGTCGATGCGCGCATCGCGTCGGTAGGCCATATGCCGTGTGCAACTCTCCGTATCCGGCGCGCGCGTGAAGAGGTGGGCGGCGCCGTGAAGCAGACGGCCCGGTGGTAGCAGGTGGCGGGTGGCGCGAAATGCAGCCGACCCGGTGGTATGTTCGGTGCGACCAGCAGCGCCGCTCCGATGCGGTCCACATACCGGTCGTGTGCGTCGTGCTGAATGGAGTGACGCGTTGAGTGTCGCTGTCACTTCGTAGCTGTGTGGAGGCGCGCGCTCCGCGCAGGCGCGTACTGCCGTCCAGCGGGCCTGGAGAGGAATACCTCGCCTGAGCAACAGCAGGTCCGCAGACGTGAATTCATGCAGACCCCGGTCAGGCGTAGTCGCGCCGCGGGATCGCGAGCGATGTTGAATGTGCGAGCGCCTCGGCAATGGTAGGTTCCACCCCGACGACACGGGGTGGAAGCGGGGCGGGCCATCGCGGTGTCGGAGTGTATTCGCGACATACAACTACTCGCAAACGGTGAAAGTCCTCGCTCAACAGGCAGAAAGCTTTTGCGTGTTTACAGTCTTTTGTTTTATTCCAAATATTTTGCTCTTCTGTTTCTGTGTGGAGACTTAAGTAGATTCAGTGTTTTCATAACTAACAACAACATTGTATTGCCGTCGATAGTAAACATGAAAATTTCTTTGCAGTCCCAAGCTGAGATAACTCATTGAATGACCCAATTAGTCTTGCTGCCAGAAGTAGGTCCATGGCCTTCGTTTGCAGTTCAGACAGGTCAAACACCAAACAAATCGCCATATCATCTGAAATAACACAAAAAATATTTATATTATTTTAGCTTGAGGCCGCTGTGACACATTACACCCTTTGCATTCATTCATCAATGCATTCATCATTTTTAGGGCTCCGTACCTAAAGGGGATAAACGGGCAAAGGTTTAGTAATAATTAAGCCTACACTGTCTGTCTGTCCATCCGTCCTACATTTTAACGGTTGTATCTTTCAAACCGTAATAGATAGAGCTAGTTGACATTTTCACAATATATTTATATTAACGGCGGATTAACTAAGAATTAATAATAAAGTCATAAAATAAAAACCCCATATAATACGTAAAAAAATATTATTTTTGTATTTGCTCTTAAAAAGGGAATTCATACAAGCATCAAATTTGGCATGATTATAGTACACATTAAAATAAAACAACAAATAATAAAAAATTCCCATGTGTAAGTCGGTGACAAATTTCTGTTCACCACCAAGTTAAGCAACGTCAGGCGGGGTCGGTGCTTGGATGGGTGACCGCCTGGGCGTGATGTTGTCTTTTTGCACTACTTTTTGTATTTTGTGGTGATATGGATTCGATCACTCGGTGCGCAAGCCTGAATCGCACTTGGCCAGTTTAATAATTAAATGAAATCAAATTGTGGGTGTTACTGTTTTTCTTTTTGCACATTTTTGAACCACACATTTTTGCAGGATAAAAAGCATCCTATGTCACTGTCCGCCACATTGATCCATAGTTCATGTATGAAAGAGGAACCACAGAATTTCATTGATATGCAGAATAATTATTCATTTTTGTGGAAGTCACCATATAAATTTCATCATCATCATCATTTCAGCCATAAGACGTCCACTGCTGGACATAGGCCTCCCCTATTGATCTCCAAAAGGGCCGGTTGGAAGCGGCCTGCATCCAGCGTTTCCTTGCGGTCTCTTTTAGGTCGTCTGTTTGTATGGACGTCCTATGCTGCGCTTACCGGTCCGTGGTCTTCATTCGAGAACCTTTCAGTCCCATCGGCCATCTGTTCTGTGTGCTATGTGCCCTGCCCACTGACACTTCAACTTGCTTCAACATACACACATCACCTTTTATATGTATATAAGAAGATTGTTCAACATACCAGTAGCGCGTAGGGAATGATATTGCTTCTTATTGTAATATGCTTCTTCATGGTTTGACGGGCGGATTATTGCAACATGAGTACCATCATTGCAACCCACAATTCCGTGGAGTCCATGATCATCCATGAATCTGCAACAATACCGTACTATGTTTTAAGGCTGATTGCTACAGAATTACAGACATAATTTAATGACCAAAATTAAAACAAGACAATATAAATTATTATAACACCGGCTTGCACTCACAATTATGTTTCTATTGGTCGAGACGATTGATTGACTGCCAAGACAATATACTTAAATTCTTACCTCCGTGCAATATTCTCACGTTCTGCATCACTTCTGGGAAACTTGGCCTGCTTGCTTGGGTGGTTAAGGGCGTCTGTCACATCTCTTAAACATGCTGATACAGTAGGTTGTGCCAGACCAAGGCGATAGTATGCTCCAACATTTTTTTGTTATGCCAATGCTGCCAATATCTGCCGAAAACATTACCACGTATTTATAACTATTGAAAACAAATACGCACAATGTAGGTAAGTACTGTAGTAAACCTCTAGGAACCTACCCGTATCTCCGGCCGCAAAGCGTTCGTGCGCTGTCTTACAGGCAAAAGTGGGAGTACGTCTTCGCAAAGGAGCTCGAACTCTACTTTCCGAAGACGGTAGTGCCCAACAAACTCTTTTTCCGAGGTCATCAGAGGCTGGCTTGCCTCGAATCATCGATTGATTTTCGCGCGTCTTCTCAGGCGTCCCTCTTCAGCAGTAGCCAACAGCATCGCTCCGGCCATAACGCGTAGTTTGAGTAATTAATTCACTAAACTTCTATATTCGCCCGGAACAACAATCGAGTACTTTTGAAGAATAAAATAACCTCCAAATATCTGATAGCGGCCACGAATTTGCTGCCTCTTTCATTTGACATTTCACGAGTTGGTTTCGACTGTCATCGGACAAACGTAATACCAAATTTGTGTCAAAGTACTAGAATTGTTCAGTCAATTTCAATCATTTGTAATCCTAATCCCTTTCCTCGAAAATGGCGGGAACGTAATACCAAAATGGAAATAGACAAGTTTTTTCTTTTTTTTTCTTTCCAAAACCCCTTTCAAATGTCAAAAATGTGTCAAATTCAACCCCGATCAAAGAAACATAATAAGGCCGCATAATAAGGCCGCTGATCGCTAATGAACGAATGACTACAAGTGAAGCAAGTTGGCGTTTCGATACTGAAAACCTATGCACTTGGGCATAATAATTATGGGCTGGCACTATGTGGCAGAAGTTAGCAAATAAGTGCACTAACTGTATAAAATATATCCGTTATGCTGTTAAAACAGTTTGTAAATAGCACAAATAACTATCACTAGTAGAATTTATTATTTTACGGATTATGTACTTTTTTTTTCAAAAAGCAATATCAAAACGCAATTGTCATAAAATGTCATACGTCAAAATTCACTTTATTATTTCACATTTATTTATTATTACTTGTTCCGCTTGTTCGGTGTTCCTAGAACAAAGAGTAAAGTATCCTAGAATTCACGACGATCAATACAAATTCACAGAATAAGATTGACTAGGTAGTGGATAATAAAAGTGAACTTAAACTCCATCACCAAAGCAAGTTAGCCCTTGGCAGGTGACTCAGGCAGATGGAACTTATACTACAGTTTATGCAGGAGAATAGGGCTCTTGCTTGGGTCGTGGCCTTCTAGTAATATTGTTTCTTGGCCGTGGCCCATTCGCCAAACACGAAACCTCCGGTGAGAGGTGGGAGGCCATGGTGACTTCACTGAACTCCCTTGGCGAAGGCGTCACGAAAACTAGCCCGAAATTCCGAAATGTAAGTAAATTCGAGATTTTATCTTGACGCATGCAATTGCCACCAGCCTTGTGTTTGTGGTTTTACAATTTGTACACGTTTTTAACGGAAAACGCCATTATTACATAGTTTTGGAGCCTATTCCATGCAAACAAACAATCAAATCTTTCCTCTTTATAATATTAGTATAGACTAGTGGCACGCCCCGGTTTCGCACGGGT
Organism: Agriopis aurantiaria; assembly: GCA_914767915.1. Lineage (NCBI taxonomy): Eukaryota > Metazoa > Arthropoda > Insecta > Lepidoptera > Geometridae > Agriopis > Agriopis aurantiaria. The sequence continues at coordinate 8,132,304 of OU612004.1, forward strand.
ATAGATATATAGCCATTTCACCCGGGGATAGTGTAGCTTCCCAACACTGAAAGAATTTTTCAAATCGGTTCAGTAGTTTCGGAACCTATTCAATGCAAACAAACAACCAAATCTTTCCTCTTTATAATATTAGTATAGATTTGAAAGATAATACTTTCAGTTATCTCGCATCATGAAATTTAAATATAAATGAACGGATTTTTTTCTTGACTCCATTTATTTGCGTGTTACAGATCAGTCAGAAGTTCCACAGTGGGCGTTGGACATAGAGGAGAGGCGTTTAGCGGCGCAAGAAAACATGGCGGCAAGCATGCGTCAAGTAGTGCAGATACTGACTACAGTGGCTGCGGACATCCAAATTAGTTCAGTGGTTACAAAGTTGTAACCACACAAACTCTCATGTTTACAATATTACTGCGATTATTTTGTAAGAAAAGGACTAAGTGATGCATCTATCGAGATACAATACCTATAGAGTCACAAATGTGCAAAAAAAATATCTGAACCAAAACTCGCTGAATTTTTGGTTAGTTGTAAGGCAACCGCGATCCGGCTACAACGCCGTGCGATGCCAGTGCTACGATGCTAGCAACATAAAGTCAAAATTTGGATTAAATGTGGCATTGGGTACTATATAATTAATGTCTAGGTAAGTACAACGGCGTTCTGATAATTTTTGCCTAATATCACTATGAGATACAATACCTATAGAGTCTATAGGGTCTATAGGTATTGTATCTCGATGGATGCATCCCAAATCTTCTGTCCAATGAGTTGGACCACGGGCCACCGGTAGGGATATTATTAAATGGAGTTATTAACAAAACAAGATTACCTAAATCTGCCGAAAAGCCAATCATAAAAAGCAATCATAAGAATAAAGGTTTCACAAATTCGGTAGAAATAGCCAGTTGACACGGCAATGGGAACAAAATAATACTGCGACTCCATTGCCACGTACTTCTGTCGCTTTCTACAGGTGGCATCCTGAATTATATCAGGTAATATCTAAACTGGCAGTAAGAAATCGTGGAGACCAAAACGGACCTCGTAATCGCGCATCTAAGACCTCCGTGATGAACCACAGTATAATGTCACACAATAAGAGATCTAAAAACGAAAGGATCGAATTGAGAAACTTCCTTCTTTTTCGAAGTTGGTTAAGAACCAAGGAAATTTTTAGTCGAGAAATTTAATTACAATTTAGTGATTTTATAATGAAAAATTTTAGTTATGGCGGCAGGTTTTGACTATACCTATTATTATCTAGGCATAGGTACATTTACAATTTCTAAATAATAATACTGCGCTTAGTCGCTAACTCGCCTGACGTTAAGCGATGATGCGGTTTACGATGGAGCACGCTAGAAAAAAAACGATTCACTAGTGATTTAAAGACTTACACATTGTAACTATTGGCGAACTATTCAGGCAGTGCATTCCGACTAGCAGTCAGCACACTATAAGTAGAATCAAAGCGCTTCGTATAGGTACTATAAAATATTTTTTAATGTTTATATTTACAAAAAAATTATGCCATCTCTCTAGTTTTATCCGCCTACTAACTAGGCCATGGCCAAATATAAATACAAAGTAACTAATATTGTTTAAACACCTATTGAGCATTTTGTTTTTAAATGTATTTATAGATGATTAACTTGTGTTTTGTGGAAATAAATTATCTTTATTTTTTTTTTCTGTACAAGCTTTTGTAATCTAACTCCTAAATGGCTGGACGGATTTGGATGAAATTTTGTGTGTATATTGCAATGGGTTTTGGGGTGGTTCGAAAATACAATTGGACCCAGTAGGTGGCGCTACTGTCGGTATTTCACCTAACTCCTCCTCCAAACTGAACCGATTTGGATGAAATTTTGTGTGTATATTGCAATGGGTTTTGGGGTGGTTCAAAAATACAATTGGACCCAGTAGGTGGCGCTGCTGTCGGTATTTCATCTAACTCCTCCTCCAAACTGGACCGATTTGGATTAAATTTTGTGTGTACATTGCAATGGGTTTTAGGGTGGTTTGAAAATACAATTGGATCCGGTAGGTGGCGCTGCTGTCGGTATTTCACCTAACTCCTCCAAACTGGACCGATTTGGATGACATTTTGTGTGTATATTTCAATGTATTAATTTAATGTAGCAAAAAAGTTAATATAACTCAGCTAATAACTAAACACAGCATTTATTAATTCTATAAGGCAGTACGAAGTTCGCCGGGTCAGCTAATTATCAGTAAATTTTAAAAGTGCTAGATAGAGTTGTGGATTAATACTTTCTTATTATCAATGTTTATGTAGACTGAAAAATACATTAGGTATAACAGATAAGTATTGCATGTGAAAAAATATCAGCTGTTCCATACATGGATGTCTCTGGATTCATGGATCAGGATTAAATGCAAGTTTAAAATCGATACAGATAGAAATAGGTTAAAATCTCCTTCTAAGATTTGTTATCATAATTCATAAGTGACACTAAAATAAAAGCATGTTAATGATAAAAAAGTGTTTTTATTTTTTCTAAGCGATAATACATAAAAGAACAAAAAGGGAATATTACATATTTTGTAAAAAAATGAATGTTTATTAATCCAAGATAACCTACCCTTGCAACAATATTCATCAAAAAAATCAGCCCTCATGGCATGAAGACATTATGTTATTGGGACATGTCCATCAAAAATCTTATTTAGCTCACAGTGACCTGTGATGGTACTTGTCATTAGATGAAGGTCCGATCTAGTTAACTTTACTAGTTTGTTAGTCTCTCACTCTCTTATCTATCGATGGGTAGAAATCGAATCATCAGTCTACTTCCTTCCCTGTATTTAGGTAAGGTTGGTATCGGCCTTAAGACATCCATCTTATTACTAAGGTGTACACTGACCCCAGGGAAATAATCTTCGAGGACGCGAGTGTCTTTCGGCGCCTCGAACGCCCTCTGTGGTCTGGAGGAAGGGTGCGAGCAAGCTAAAGCGACCCTCTGCGGTGCTACCGCGCAGCTGACGGGGGCTCAATCGCAGCTCGCTCCGGCGTGGGGGGCACAGAGCGAGATGGCGATAACGGAGGTCTCCCTGTAGGAGTCCCTGAGCGCGGTAGTCTGCGCCTCGGCGCCAGCGTCTGTTTGCGCGGGCGAGGCCGAGGGCAGTCAGTCAGTCATCGGGTAGTCTTCCTTCCCTTGTCTGCCCTCCAAGCCGGGCCGGCGTCCGGCCGTCACACCACGGCCGTAATCACACTCCACCTGTGGACCGGCACGCGGGCACGTCACAGAAGGCGGCGGGCGAAGTTCTGCATGCGCGGGCCGCCGCTGCTGTGCCTGGGGGCGCTGCTCACCCGGGCGTAGCTCCTGCCGTGCGCGGAGGCGCGGTGCGGGTGCACAGGTCAAGGTGGTATGGTGTACCGGCCGGCTATACGCGGTAGGTGCGACGCTCCAAACCGGTACACAATCGAGGCAGGTGTTGGCCGACGCGACGAATCGCAGTCGGCGGTCGATCGAGGTTGTGGCACCGGCGGTCCCGCTCTTACTCAGGTATCCCGCCAGCTAGTAGGTCAGTCAGGTGAGGTGGGGGCGACGCAACGTATCGTGGCCGCTCCGATGGTAAGTCCGGTTGTCAAGCTACCGGTCGACCATCGCCAATGCGGGGCTCTTGACCTGTAGGGGCACCTGCCCTTGTCGAGGAGTCGGCAGGGTGAGGCGTACACTGCGGTACGGACGGCTCGAGCTTCCGCGCGGCCTATCCTCAGCCGGCGCCGGCGTCCAGGTTGGACAACGGTTCCCAGCCGTGTTGGACGGGCGGGGTGGGCAGCACAGCGGGAGTGGCGGCACGTACTTGCAGGAGCAGCCGGCCGTACAGTGTCTGGTGGCTCCGAATTCTCAAGAAGCTTCGTCGATTTTCACGGTCCCGTACAGATGGGGCAAGGTCAAGTGTCGATGCGCGCATCGCGTCGGTAGGCCATATGCCGTGTGCAACTCTCCGTATCCGGCGCGCGCGTGAAGAGGTGGGCGGCGCCGTGAAGCAGACGGCCCGGTGGTAGCAGGTGGCGGGTGGCGCGAAATGCAGCCGACCCGGTGGTATGTTCGGTGCGACCAGCAGCGCCGCTCCGATGCGGTCCACATACCGGTCGTGTGCGTCGTGCTGAATGGAGTGACGCGTTGAGTGTCGCTGTCACTTCGTAGCTGTGTGGAGGCGCGCGCTCCGCGCAGGCGCGTACCGCCGTCCAGCGGGCCTGGAGAGGAATACCTCGCCTGAGCAACAGCAGGTCCGCAGACGTGAATTCATGCAGACCCCGGTCAGGCGTAGTCGCGCCGCGGGATCGCGAGCGATGTTGAATGTGCGAGCGCCTCGGCAATGGTAGGTTCCACCCCGACGACACGGGGTGGAAGCGGGGCGGGCCATCGCGGTGTCGGAGTGTATTCGCGACATACAACTACTCGCAAACGGTGAAAGTCCTCGCTCAACAGGCAGAAAGCTTTTGCGTGTTTACAGTCTTTTGTTTTATTCCAAATATTTTGCTCTTCTGTTTCTGTGTGGAGACTTAAGTAGATTCAGTGTTTTCATAACTAACAACAACATTGTATTGCCGTCGATAGTAAACATGAAAATTTCTTTGCAGTCCCAAGCTGAGATAACTCATTGAATGACCCAATTAGTCTTGCTGCCAGAAGTAGGTCCATGGCCTTCGTTTGCAGTTCAGACAGGTCAAACACCAAACAAATCGCCATATCATCTGAAATAACACAAAAAATATTTATATTATTTTAGCTTGAGGCCGCTGTGACACATTACACCCTTTGCATTCATTCATCAATGCATTCATAATTTTTAGGGCTCCGTACCTAAAGGGGATAAACGGGCAACGGTTTAGTAATAATTAAGCCTACACTGTCTGTCTGTCCATCCGTCCTACATTTTAACGGTTGTATCTTTCAAACCGTAATAGATAGAGCTAGTTGACATTTTCACAATATATTTATATTAACGGCGGATTAACTAAGAATTAATAATAAAGTCATAAAATAAAAACCCCATATAATACGTAAAAAAATATTATTTTAAGTCGGTGACAAATTTCTGTTCACCACCAAGTTAAGCAACGTCAGGCGGGGTCGGTGCTTGGATGGGTGACCGCCTGGGCGTGATGTTGTCTTTTTGCACTACTTTTTGTATTTTGTGGTGATATGGATTCGATCACTCAGTGCGCAAGCCTGAATCGCACTTGGCCAGTTTAATAATTAAATGAAATCAAATTGTGGGTGTTACTGTTTTTCTTTTTGCACATTTTTGAACCACACATTTTTGCAGGATAAAAAGCATCCTATGTCACTGTCCGCCACATTGATCCATAGTTCATGCATGAAAGAGGAACCACAGAATTTCATTGATATGCAGAATAATTATTCATTTTTGTGGAAGTCACCATATAAATTTCATCATCATCATCATTTCAGCCATAAGACGTCCACTGCTGGACATAGGCCTCCCCTATTGATCTCCAAAAGGGCCGGTTGGAAGCGGCCTGCATCCAGCGTTTCCTTGCGGTCTCTTTTAGGTTGTCTGTTTGGATGGACGTCCTATGCTGCGCTTACCGGTCCGTGGTCTTCATTCGAGAACCTTTCAGTCCCATCGACCATCTGTTCTGTGTGCTATGTGCCCTGCCCACTGACACTTCAACTTGCTTCAACATACACACATCACCTTTTATATGTATATAAGAAGATATCAACATACCAGTAGCGCGTAGGGAATGATATTGCTTCCTATTGTAATATGCTTCTTCATGGTTTGACGGGCGGATTATTGCAACATGAGTGCCATCATTGCAACCCACAATTCCGTGGAGTCCATGATCATCCATGAATCTGCAACAATACCGTACTATGTTTTAAGGCTGATTGCTACAGAATTACAGACATAATTTAATGACCAAAATTAAAACAAGACAATATAAATTATTATAACACCGGCTTGCACTCACAATTATGTTTCTATTGGTCGAGACGATTGATTGACTGCCAAGACAATATACTTAAATTCTTACCTCCGTGCAATATTCTCACGTTCTGCATCACTTCTGGGAAACTTGGCCTGCTTGCTTGGGTGGTTAAGGGCGTCTGTCACATCTCTTAAACATGCTGATACAGTAGGTTGAGCCAGACCAAGGCGATAGTATGCTCCAACATTTTTTTGTTATGCCAATGCTGCCAATATCTGCCGAAAACATTACCACGTATTTATAACTATTGAAAACAAATACGCACAATGTAGGTAAGTACTGTAGTAAACCTCTAGGAACCTACCCGTATCTCCGGCCGCAAAGCGTTCGTGCGCTGTCTTACAGGCAAAAGTGGGAGTACGTCTTCGCAAAGGAGCTCGAACTCTACTTTCCGAAGACGGTAGTGCCCAACAAACTCTTTTTCCGAGGTCATCAGAGGCTGGCTTGCCTCGAATCATCGATTGATTTTCGCGCGTCTTCTCAGGCGTCTCTCTTCAGCAGTAGCCAACAGCATCGCTCCGGCCATAACGCGTAGTTTGAGTAATTAATTCACTAAACTTCTATATTCGCCCGGCACAACAATCGAGTACTTTTGAAGAATAAAATAACCTCCAAATATCTGATAGCGGCCACGAATTTGCTGCCTCTTTCATTTGACATTTCACGAGTCGGTTTCGACTGTCATCGGACAAACGTAATACCAAATTTGTGTCAAAGTACTAGAATTGTTCAGTCAATTTCAATCATTTGTAATCCTAATCCCTTTCCTCGAAAATGGCGGGAACGTAATACCAAAATGGAAATAGACAAGTTTTTTCTTTTTTTTTCTTTCCAAAACCCCTTTCAAATGTCAAAAATGTGTCAATTTCAACCCCGATCAAAGAAACATAATAAGGCCGCAGTTTGAATAATAACCATCAACCATCAATGTCATCTTATCTATAAAATGTCAATGATAAAATGCCAATGTCACATTTCTTTAATTTCTTTCACGAAAATAATAGGTAATGTTTTGTTTAGTTTTGAATCTGAAAATAAGAAATATTTTTAGTATTTCTATTTCCTAAACTTTTCTACCGCAGTAAGAAGTGTTACTCAGTTGTACAAAGTTTTTCTTGCTGTTGGACATCAAGGTTGCGGTAAGTTCTTTAATATTAGAGTAAAGTGCAAATTATATGATGCCGGTATTGCTCCCTGTACGAATCGCTTTTCTTTTAAGAGCTAATTTAAATTAAGAGTATCCTATCATTATGAGTGAGTTTATTACACTATTATAGGTTTAACGTTGCAAACATTTTCCTGAGTTGTTTAATCACTTTCATTTTAAGGTTAAGTTCATTGGTCCATTACATCAAAGGAACTTCTCCGGGTAGACTGCAGTTACCGTAGAGGGAGAAAGCAAACTGAATCTATGGCAGTTACCGACTCTAATAGTTCAAGTTGAGTGTCAATTAACACAATGGTTGGCAGCACTGTGATTGTCAGCTTCAGGGCTGTGTAGCATTGTACATAGTAATTACAAAACGCAAGATTCTCAAATTTTCTCCTTTCCTTACACTTTGTTACATAATGGTTGCTCTGTAAAAAGTTTTGTATATTTAATTAAGCCTTGTTGATATATATCACATACTGGGCTCATTAATTGGTTGTGTATGTCCCAAGATCATATGGCATTTTTGTTTTGTGGACATATCTACATTGCTCTAGAAATACTGGTAATACATTTGAAAGTCGTAACTTTTAGTGTTTTATTTCCAGAGCGTGTCAAGTTAGTTGACCAGGACAAAAAACAAAGGAGGAAACAAAAAAGTTTTTGGACAGTACCAAAATAAGATTTGGGGTCAAGATTTTAAATTCAAAACATGAAGGCTTGATTAATTGTGCTGTTTCTTACAGTTCTAAAATCGTTACATACATAGGTAATGCTAGTCTGGACCGTGACTTCCATCCCCAATCTATTTATATAAAAATGAATCCCTATTTGCCTCCGTCACGCCATAACTTGAGAACGACTTTACTGATCACATTCAACTTTTCTTTAAAGTTCCGAGTAATTTGTAGAAATTTCTAACGGAAATAAAAATTAAGAAATTGCGCAGAAAATTTGAAAATTTCAGAAAACTTAACGATGATTTTTACTAAGACAGGACAACCTCTGTCGGGTCAGCTAGTGTAACAATACATAATGCCTAGTTTCTATGCCTCCCCACTCTATTGAGTTTCATAAATAGCCATATTACCATTACAACCATATTATGTAACAATGATAACTTAGTGGTTGGGGCATTTTAATTTCCGCACTAGAGATGAAATGGATAGCTGTTCTAGCAGGACACTAGATATATCAGGCTATTGATTTTACACTATTAATTATTGAAATATGCAATGAATATGTATGAATGAATGATTAATGGTATTGAATCAGAATCAGAAATCACTGTTTTAAACTATCTCTATTGAAATTTCTTCTCGGGTCTAGCCCGGACCTTTATATGGCTTCAGTGGGGCCAAAACCATCACTGAGATGTCTTTTTGTGTATAAAAATAAATCAAACAATGTCGATTTGGATGATGTAAGTAAATGGACTATTGATGCTATGGGGTTACAAATATACTGGGCTATTGAGGTGAACACCTTGTGGATAGGACAACAGATCTATAGGATGAGAAACGGCACCTGCCTTATCCTGTCTCATCTCAAAATATATTTAGGCAGGTGATGACTTGCCACCCACTAAATGGGCACACAATAATTTAGTACATAATAATTGCTGTCAAACTTTACATAACAATGGGACATACAATAATTTAGTACATAATAATTTCTGTCAAACTCTACATAACAATGAGACATACAATAATTTAGTACATAATAATATCTGTCAAACTCTACATAACAATGGGACATACAATAATTTAGTACATAATAATATGTCCAAACTTTACATAATAATGATCAATTAAATTCCTATAAGTATAATAACACTAGCTACGCCACGCGGTTTCACCCGCTTAGTGATGAAAAATGTTGATGGTGATGCTGATGATGCAAAGTAGCCTATGTCGCTCTCCGACCCTTGAACTATACCCATGCAAAAAATCAGGTTGATCCGTTGCTCTGTTGCTGCGTGAAAGAGGAACAAACATCGATACATCTATATATACAAACTTTCGCGTTTATAATATTAGTAGGATTTTATTCAATTACTATTCAAAATAACAATTGTAATTATTCAAGTTCAATAAAATGTAAATTTTTATTTATTTATTTACACGATTAATATTGAAAACATGTAATACACCTATGTATTACTACCTAATTATTATATTAATTACCTACATATAAACAAACTGAAAAATAAAGCCTATTCTAAAAATCCCTCGATGGAAGAAAGTGGCCACAATGCTGGCGGTGGTATTGCCGCGCTGGATCATTGCAATTTTTTGCCCAAAATAGGCGCCAGCGATCCCGAAGCCGCCTGCCAAGCGTGGACACCCCTCTCTAAAAGGGAGGCCTTTGTTCAGCAGTGGACGTTTACTGGCTGATGATGAGGCGCCAGCATTCCTTTCACCTGTCGCCTACACCAAGCCTTTGGCCAAGACCCTGTATAAATCGACACTTGTCAATCGATATTTGTTTACATTACATATTTTTCCTTAATAACATATACTTTATATTGTTTCCATGGACACCTAAATCATGATAACACTTATCTTGGACGTCAAACAGGTTGTTATGATAATAAATTGCATCTTGTTGCACCCGAATGACGCATAAGACATAAAAGTTATCGCTTTAGTATAATTACCCATTGCACTCTGACTCCTGATGACATTTGTACCCAGCCTAGAAGCTGATATACTTCTATATTTGTCACTTTTGGAGATATGTATAGACATAACCTCTTATTTCATATAATTATTTTTTTAAAACTCTCTTCCCGACTATGAATCCTCATGGGGGTGGGGTCAGCCTTTCTTATTTTTCTCTTCACTTCGCTCTATTCTCGACATCGTCTTTAGAAACCTTATGCTGGAAACAAACTATCGGACGCGGCTGATGGACGCGGCTGACGGACGCGACTGATAAGTGTGCACAGTCTTTCAAAAGACAACAACGGCTGACAAAAACATCCGCCAGGTTTCTATCGGACGTCCGAACGCTCAAGGTCAGCCCAAGGTTACGTCCATGACTTACCCGATAGTTTGCACAGCTCAGTGTACATTCATTATCATTATCATCAGCCCTGAGTGACCCACTGCTGGGTATAGGCCTCCCTTTGTTTATGCCATTCTCCCCGGTCTCTCGCTATTCGCATCCACTCGTTCCCGACAGTATTTTTGATGCATTATGGTCCATCATTCATTATCTAGATACCTTTATGTCGCGTCCGACAGCCGCGTCCGATAATTTGTTTCCAGCTTTACACTCTCTCATGTCCTTTGGCACAACGTCTTCCCACCTTGTCTCGGATCTGCCTCTGGATCTTTGCCCAGAACCATTAACTTTGGTTAGGAATGGAAAGATATAGCACTATTAAAAAAAAATTACCATGATTTACATTTTTATCATACAAAGTTAATCTGTATATAATTTATATTTTTTTCTTTATTTCGGAGAGTGTGCATCGGATCTGCATGATCTAATTCCTTTTTGCCCATTTTTCTATCCGATTTCGGACATTTCTTCAATACCACAACTGGCAAAATCTATATCCAGGGTTAAAGGTAACTAACGCAAAACTTCTTGGGTAACTTTGGTGCATCGAGACTAACAACTTTTGTTGTAAGAGTTATCAGCCACCAGTGCGCGGGCGTCCGTCTCCGGGAACGCTCGTGTATTCCCTAATGACGGAGCGCTAATGGCTCCGAAACCAGTCGATCGTCTCGACACAAAAAAACATAATCGCGAGTGTAAGCCGTCTGTAATAACTTATGTTTCCTCACGCGAGTTTTAATGAAGTCATAATAAGATTATTAAAGTTGCTATCAAGATGCCTTTGTTTTATAATGAGTTAATGATACTCTTGTCAGCCCTTGCACAATAATGCTATTATCACATTCTGCACCTTACTGTATTCATATTATGTAGAAATAACAGGCATTCATTGCACCAACATCTATTGTAATTTGTATGGCTACTGGTATAGCGCAGCGGTAACACGTCTGCCTCATCAGCAGAAAGTCCTGGGTTCGTTTCGAAAGCAGATGTTTGAATAATGAATGAATAATGATGATACCTGGGTCTGGTCTCGTCTGGGTCAGAGTGTATGTTGTCTGTGTTTTTTAACCGACTTCGAAAAAGGAGGAAGGTTATCAATTAGGCCGTTTTTTGTAGAACGGCCTAATTGTATGTACATTAATGTATGTACAGTGATTTAGCTGGCTTGAAGTAAACCAATTTGCGTGTTTATCATGTAGAAGAAAACCGCGAGGTTGTCCCACAAAAATTTCATTAATTAGCGTTCAGTAGTTTTTAAACTAGCTCAAATAATATGGATTTTTGCTAGAGCGCCTACGAAAATAGCGATAACAACTCACTACAATACTTTTGTTTTGCTGTTTGTTCAAGTTATAACAAGGAGGTATTCATGCATGGATGTGTACCTAATCATATCTATAAATAAACTAGTAGTTCGCCCCGAACAGAGTTAAAGGTTTTAAGCATGCCACTATCATAAGTGTTTCACAAAAAAATCTAAAATAAATTATCATTAAAAACTTTGCGGTTGGTTAAGTGAGTAAACTTGACATTATTTTCTCATCAAAATTTAACAAAATATAGGGGACGATTTTTAGACCTCGTCGACCCCCAAGATCGGATTTCGTTTATGTCGACCATTGGGAAACCGATTTCGACGAGAATCCCTGCTTCAGAGTCTGTACTATACAACAATCATGCCAAGCTCAGTCCACAGACTGCATTAATCATAATTATGTAATTTAGATTTGCCTTAAATTCAACCTAGTACTGAAAAAAATCTGCCTATAACTAGGGGCTAGGTAAACACGTATTGCACACACTGACGTACTCTTACTACAAACGCACACTTCAATATTGAGCGGCACACAGCTGCAAACGATGATCAAATGTTAGCCCGTTGGTCCAGTTGGTAGTGAACTTGCCTTCTGAGCTTGGGGGCGTGGGTTCGTTTCCCACCTATGACAAACATTTGTGTTTGTTCTATATCTGGTTGTTAATATCTATTTAAGTATGTATTTAAAACTATACATGTATGTATATCAGTCTCTGGCAGCCATATCACAAGCTTTGCTTAGTTTGGGGACCGTGTGTGCAAAAATGTCCCGAATATTTATTTTATTTATTTATGTCAGTAAATGGTCGACCAAGGAGGATGTAAGTACTAAAGAGGAAACTGTAGGTAACACATTCATATTTTTTTTTCTGAGATTGATCGCCTTAATGCACTGCATTGTGTAGGTACAGTTACATTACAAGCGTTTATGTTACGGAACCTCAGTGCTGCGTGAGACATAATATCAACATGATCTCGTGATTCAGTCCTTGCTTGTTTAATCAAACATCCACCTTACCTATACCTGCTTGCATGCCTATCACCCTGTTGCCACATACATTCTTCCTTCGACGAAACAAGTAGGTAGATTATCTTCAACGCGTAATCCATTCCTGAACGATAGTTTTCAGAAATGAAAAACGCTGAAAGACAATAGCATCGATTCTGATGTACTCTAAACTAAATTTGACAGCTCTAAAATTGTAGCCATCCTTCTTTCACATATTAAAATGAAAAGAGAGGCAGATAATTTTAGTCCTGTCAAATTGGTTTAGTTTAGAGAGTGGTATGACAGAATCGACGCCAATCTCGCTCTACTCTGATCAAAGACTAGGGCCGACGTTCATACTAAGGAACTTGTATAAAGCTGCCTCCAGGCCATAAAGGGTAGGTAATGCACTGACAATGCCCCGGGTATTGTAGGTGTCTATAGGCAGCGGTGACCACTTACCATCAGGTGGCCAGCAGCTTGTATGCCAATTATTCTATTAAAAAAACCGAACAAGTACGAGTAGGACTCGGGCTATGAGGGTTCCGTCCAACGAAAAAAAAAATACTGTAGTTGAAATATTGAAAGATAAACTTAACTTTGTAGTTGACAATAAGGTTCTTCCATACATTCCAACTTATAAATGTAAGTTTGTAATAGCAAAATAATTATTTTTGAATGATATTACTTCAAATTTATGACTTAGATTTATTCCTATATATGTGCTATGAGACCTTGCCTCTTGCCAAATTTCATGATTCTGGGTCAACGGGAAGTACCCTATAGGTTTTGATTCCCCTGTGAAATCGCAAAATATGTGATATAAACGTTCATATCTTTTGATTGCGTTGACTTACAACTATTATTTTTTTACAGCCGAAAGAAACAGTAGATCCAAGTATTTAGTATAAATTTCAACTTGATAACTTTACGCGTTCTTGAGAAAACGGGTCTTGACAGACGGACAGACGGACGGACAATGAAGTGATCCTATAAGGGTTCCGTTTTTTCCTTTTGAGGTACGGAACCCTAAAAAAGGCTAGAATCTTGCATTATTACATTACAAGCGAATGCTTGCGGTGAGTGACCACCTTTATGGAATTTAGGGCAGACAAACATACAAACATACATAGATGTTCGCATTCATAATATTCGTGTGATCTAATTAGGTCTAGGTATATGAGTAGGTAGGATTAATGATAATGATGGATAAAGTCCATCGAACTCAAATCAAATTCCGAAGTACAAGGGTCGTCGGCAACATGTCTCTCAACGAGGTTACACGGAAGAGTGGCGCTACGCCGAGAGGCGGTCGTTGTAATCATCATTATAATTATGATTTATTTCTTGCAAGGGTCATCATCATCATCATCATCAGCTCTGAGTGACTCACTGATGGGTATAGGTCTCCCTTTGTTTATGCCACTTCGTTAACCTAGTCTCGGCCACCACGCGGTTACTGCTGTACACCACCTCCCATCATTACGTCTGGCCATGTGTGCTGCTCAGTTCCACTTTAGTTCCTTCACCCTTTTTACGACGTCTGCAGCTTTGGTGTTTGCAAGAGTAGGTCGAATAATTTATATTGTGATCTTATTATTAAATTAAGCACACTAACTCCTAAGTTCTAATTCTAATTCAAAGTGAGAGTGATAAGACATGCACTGACATCCCGCTTGAGGTGTATTGTGCATGTGCCCGCCAGCCGACACAAACCAGCCGAGCTCCAGCACGGTTTTGGTTCGCTGACTAAACCATAACCGACGAGCTTGTATGAAAACTTTCATGAAAGTTGAAGAAGCGAAAGATGTCAGGATCGTAGGAAATGGAGAGATGTGGTCTCTGACTACCCCAAAGAGGCGTGACTGTATGTATGTATGTATGAGTACAACTGACCTCCTTTCAGTTTAGTACAACCTTTCTGTAATCCTGAATCTATTTATGACAAACAATATGAGTCATAGAGTATAGAGTAGTATCGCACCGGCGACATCGACACGTGTGGTTTTATTTCACAATCCCACAGCGGGCGGCGGCAGATTGCGGCCGGTTTACGAAATTACGACCGACACTGACGCGGTGTGCTGCATTTTGCACGTTGCCGTTGGTACCGACTGCGCACCTGACGATGGATCTTTAGATAAAAGTAATCAACGTGTACTTAGCAATTAATGTGACTTTTTAGCTGATATCCGGCTGCATGAGTGCAGTAGGTATGTACGATTGCTTGCACTGAAACCTTTTTAGAGTTCCGTATTACTACAAGGAGCTTACAAGTTCGTTCTCTGCGTACGGACGCCCTTGGTCGTACAACGGGTCAAATAAGTGGCTCGCGCTATTTCGGTCACAGAGGATAGGGAGAGAGGCGTAACGCCATACCGGCTCTTCCCCTGCGATCCCACCACGTCCGCTATCAATCGGTGGCGACCCCGTTAAAGCCGCGCAAGGTGGGAAAGTGGCACAACGAAACACCAGCAGTCCTCTCCTACCGCGGCTTACCACCACCGGCTGTAGTGCCTTCCATACTACACCGCAGCCCGCCTCAGTTGCAGTGCCTACCAACAGCTCGGGTCCCGCTTAGTTTTATCGCAGTAAAGGTAGTTCACCTACGGTTACTCAGAAGGCGGGGATACCCACGGGGGTCCGTATTATTCCCTGTTCTATAGCCTTCTCATCAGATCTAGCAAATCTAATACTGACATCCCGCTTGGGGTGTATTGTGCGTTTGCCCCTGCCAGTCTACCCAAACCAGCCAAGCTCCCTAAAATAATGAAGCACGGCTTTGGGTCGCTGACTAAACTGTTCTACCCACAGACGTATATCCAAGTAGACGCCACAAGTTGGTAGGTTGTCATTATATTTCCAATACAATTATGACTAATCGTCATAATTGAGTCTGCCTAAAATCAGTCTGCTCAATCGGTGCCGCGATTACACATGTCAGTTTGAAACGAAAATGGGTAATTATGCAATACTGAGTTGTAAGAATACAGCAAATAAAGTTGGCCGGCAGAATGACGATATTTCTTTTCACTTTTAGGTACGAACAATTTGACACGCTCAGTTTTCATACAGTTTGGACTGCTTGTGAAGTCCACTTAGATATAGGTATTTGGTTTTACCCCTATTTCGCCAGGGGTAGTGGTATTGGAGACTAACCTAGTAGATCTATCTCAGTAAACTAAACTTGATCTTAGAAAATTAAACGTGTCAATACTTTGTATAATTTTACAAATTACAATATTGCTTGTTATCATAACTATAAGGGCATTAAGTATGCATGCACTCGATGTAAATAAAGCATTGCAGCAGCTTTACATGTGTTTACATGAGAGTTTACATGATTACAATTCTGTTACCTTTTTTATATACAGGTTTACGCATATACCCTGTACTAAACCGAAAGAAGGTCATTGTACTCATCATTATGAACAACTTTTACTATGGGACGAAACCTGAATCGCCATACATTTTGTCGAGTGTCATTGACAGTTTTCTATGGAAGAGCAGATATTTTTTTCACAACTTCAGTTGTGCTTCTGTGTTTCAGTGTTGGGCCCTTTGTAAAGTTGTTCATAATAATGAATACAATGACCTCCTTTCGGCTTAATACAGTCTATATGCGTAACCCTGTATAAGTGATGTGCCATTTGTATTTTTGAACTGAATCTCTATTGTGGTGCCAATTGCAAAGCCGAAACGGAACCCCTTTGTCGACTGTTCTCAATTGTCATCCAGTCAGAATAAGCCTTTGAGAATATAAGGTGGAATAAGCTATCTGTGAGCTATATCAAGTTTTGCTTGGACTATTTTGGTAGGCGTTAAGTCGGAACAAGTAGGTTTTTTTAATTGTTAATTATTGTATTTTGTGGTGGTACGGAACCTACAGTGCTCGAGCCCGACACGCACTTGGGCAGTTTTTATTTGGACAAATCTTTAATAAGCAAATAAGCTAACGGGCCGCCTGGTGGTAAGGGTTCACTGTCGCCTATGGATACCTGTAATACCAGGGGCATCACAGGAACGTTGCCGATTACCGACATTTGAAGACTATTAACATCTCTTTTGAAGCACCCCATGTTATAGTTACTCGGAAATGCCGCAGGAAAGAGCTCATTCCACAAATTCCATTTAGTATTATTGTATTAAAAGCTTATAATGTCAACATTTTCGCAACATTATTAATAAGCATACGTATGTGCAATTATATGTACCTATATGTAAAAGATAATGTATCATTTCTTTATGTCGTCATAATCACCTAGCATAGGGACAGATTAACGCGAAAGTTTTGTTTCTTACCTATTTTATTGCCGTTTGATAACTCTGTTGCTAAAGCGATAATTTAATTAATTCCACTGCTAAGATTATCAATTTTTATTTTTGCCTACATACCTAATGACATAACACGCTTTTTATATACTTACAAGCTTTTATGTTCATCATCATCATCATTTCAGCCATAGGACGTCCACTGCTAGACATAGGCCTCCCCCATCGATCTCCAAAACAAACTTCAGGAATCCGTGGAGAAGCAAAAAAAAAAAACTCGTTCGTCTGCGGATCTCCTAGGACATTTCTGATTCGATCTCGTAGAGAAACTCCGAGTATAGCCCTCTCCATAGCTCGTTGTGCGGTTATGAGCTTGCTTAGGAGGTCCATAGTGAGAGACCACGTTCACTGCCGTCAGTCACCACTGGCAATACACACTGGTTGAAGATATTCTGGTTGATGGTAAGGCACTGAGGTATTTTTGACGAAAAGACGTTGCGAAGATTACCGAACTCTGCCCATCCGAGTTGGATTCGTCGATTGAGCTTTTATGTTAGTTTGGGTCAAATGTTGCAACTGAATTTTAAAACAGTTATCCCCAACCGATTGAGCTGAAATGTATACACGTTTAGTTTGGATGACAATGCATGGTTCGCCGAGTGACTTCATTCTAAATCCATTATGGCGGACTCCCAAAGATGGCGGACAACTTATTTTTTATACACCCCCATAATATATGGGTATCAAATGAAGGGCATTGCTGAGAAGAATACGACAAGAAAGCTTGTTAAAAAGTCTTCTTTAATTATTGGCAATGGGCAGGCCACATCGCTCGAAGAACCAATAACCTATGGGGAAGAAAGGTTCTTGAGTGGAGACCACGAACCGAAAAACGCGGCGTAGGTAGGCCCACTAGATGGACCGACGACATCGTGAGAATAGCGGGCATCCAGTGGCCGCAGATGGCAGGCTGTCGTTCAGCGTGGAGTTCTAAGGAGAGGCCTACGCTCAGCAGTGGACGTCTTCTGGCTGATAGTGTTGATGATGATGAAACAATGTTCTTATTATTGTTTCTATAGATTTAGTTTAGATGGGCTTAGATGAGATTTTAGTCTCGTTTTCCTATTCCGCGTCTCAGTAGAAAGCACACACACCTCTCCTTATTCTAAGCGAGCAGTATTTTAAATCATCAAACAAAATATTAAAACGGCCATTTACACTCGACAGAATGTATGGAACAGGGCCCTGATTCTGTAACTATAAACCCGCACGTAACGCGCCGTGTTAAATTTACCTCTAAAAGTTGGTCTTTATTCCTATAGAGAATAGAGTCCAGAGGTTAACGCACGTAACGCGGTGCGTTACGTGCGTGTTAAAGTTACGGTATCAGGGCCCAGCTCTTTTGTTCCCAACGAGTAACACCCTCAACTGTCACAATATTACTCGATGGGTTTTTTTTGTTACGATATTAGGGTTGGTCCCATTCTAAAATTTGTTGTCCTCACAAATAGAGCACCACGACAACAACTTTCCATCTAGTGACTTGGATCGCGGTGGCCTTAGCTTTCAAGCTGAAACCATCACGATCCAAACTGGGTAGGGAGCTGAGATCGAAGTCACTAGTGTCCAGAAAGTCCGTGACCGAAAATTGGTAATGGCCATAATTGCAGCGAACGGCCAAAGCCTCAAGGTTGACGCCAAAAACAAAGATCCCCTTGTTATAGTGAAATAAATACTAAATACAACTCATAATGATGAACTCACAATGAGTTTAATTTTTTAATTAAGGTCTTTTTTTTAGTTTGTGCTGTAGTTTTTATTTTTAGTTTTAGTTAACCTTGAATGGGTGAATTGGGAAACTGTAATGCCCATTCAAGGTTATGTATTTCATAAATAAAATAAAATAAAAAAATTAACAAAAATAACAAAATAAACTCCTTTCGGCTTACCCCCTCTTCCGCGTGACTCCGTATATTCGGGCTTTGTACCTTCTAGCTCAAATAGGTCTTTGTTGTTATCATTGTAAGTAAATAATACTTTTATCGATTTCCATAGATCCGGCTCGTATTAAAGTAAGATTTATCGATTGATTATATTTTGTAATCATGGTAATCTTTGCTTTGTGCGCGTGCCCACCTCACGTGTTATCGAACTTTCTGTATCTAATATTATCTATATTTTTATTATTATTTAATATATTTTATAATAATTTAATCCACTTGTTATTTATACACTGACATTGTCAATAACCTTTATGCGTGTTGATATATACCTACCTATCACGCATGTTATTTTAGATAATTTAATGATAATGATAAGTTGATATAAATATTTTTCGTAGGGGTTAACGTGTTGATGCGTAGATTGTTGTTGTTGTTTTGTCAATCGTGTTAAATTGAGTTTCATTAGGCTCTGTTCATGCCAATTATTGTTAAGAGGCTACATTTCTTATTCTTATTCGAGATGGGGGCGATAAGTCCTGCACTGACGTCCCGCTTGGGGTGTAATGTGCCTACATTTGTTCCCATTGCAGGCCAAAGGCCTTCCCTTGCCTCCTCTTTACCTGGTCCTCGGCTACAGTTATCTAGTCTCTGACATGAGAGTTAAGTTCGGCCCGCCGTCTCTTTCTGGGCCTGCCGGGTGGTGGTGTTTGTCGTGGGGCCCACTCGGTTATTTTACCTCGTTGGGTTCTTTCGGCATACGACTTACATGCCCAGTCCGATTTCAGCATAGCAGCTTTTTGAGATACATCCCTGTTTTTTTTTTTTTTTTCGTCTAACCCACTAGCGACTACGACTAGTGGCCGCGTTGGCATTTTTAATTCTCTTCCAGGAGAAGTGGTAGATCTCCTATATAGGCGTTTTTGTACTCAGTCGAAGAAGTGGTTGGTAAAGGAGTGCTTTTATGAAGTGGAAGAATTCCTAAAGAAAATGGCACGGCGTTTTTATTCTTACCTATGATTTGGCTTGTAGATAAATTAATAGTTTATTTATTTATATTAATTCTTTTGACATATTTATAAACTAATACAAATTTGCACGCCCTTACCCTTAGGGATGTTAATAGGTAAACATTTAATATTTTAAGACCTTGTATACCCATTGGCAAGCAAATAAAAACGTTGACTTTGACTTTGGAGCCACTAGTGACCGCGACTGGTACCTGGGTTTAGTGTCTCAGTGTGTGGCAGAACTTAAATCGCCTATAAAATGAAGTTAGTGCGGCCAACTTACCTACTTATCTCTATTCCCGATCCGGTTTCATCCATTCTCATCATGGTTCATGAGCCTTAATTATCTTGTAAGTTATATCGGATGTCCTTAAATGATACAGTACGGTAGCTTGCGATGAATAATTTAAATCCAGTATAACCTGATCACTGGACGTTCTATTCCACTATATAATGGAACTAGCTGACCTGACAGACGTTGTCCTGTCTTAGAACTGTCAAACACGCAAAGTTAAAATTGTAAATCTTATTTTTTTACACCTTGGGTTACATTTATTGGAGCTTTAGTAAGGATACGTTTAAAAAAAAAATATAGCCTATGTTACCCGGGGATAGTGTAGCTTCCAAAATAGTGAAAGAATTTTTCCAATCGGATCAGTAGTTTCAGAGCCTATTCAGTGCAAACAAACAAACAATCAAAGAATCAAATCTTTCCTCTTTATAATATTATTATAGATAAAAGTTTTCCACGCGAGGCTGTCATATTCGATTAGAAAGTACAATGGTGGCGCCCCCAAACAACTTTTCAGATAAGTTATTTGCTCTGTACGAAATGAAATTCTCTAAGTAGACATCCGTCTGACTTTTATAAGAATTAATAAATAAGAGTTTTTTGGAATTAGTTCTAATTAATAAATTTATTTAAAAAAAATAAAGAATTCGCGGGAATTTAATTAAACGGGATTTATTCTTTAATTTACACTCTTTATTTTATTTTATTCGGACCTCGTTTGATATCATTTTTTCCCCCAAATAAACGCAAGTCTTAACTCAGCGATGGTGGCCGAGCAGTAGAATGTGTGCTTTACAATCTGACGGCACCCGATTTGAACCACGGCCCTGCACTAATGACTTATTTAATACTTAAATAAAGTATGTGCTGTTTCGATGCGGTCGCTCAAAAGCGGTGAAGGAAAACATCACGAGGAAACTGGTATGTCCAAGAACCTCTAAAGTTCAAAGACATACGACATTTCCCAACATGCACTGGGCCAGCATGTGGATTAGGGCCCATCCTCTCTCTCCCTGAGAAAAGGCCTGAGTCCCAGATAGAGAGACATGATAGGCTGAAATGATGGTGATGAAGTCTAACTCAACAAGTAAGCATCGTCATCCGTCAGTATCTCTTCAGTTTTTGTCATAAATGGCACATATTATACCAACTCTTAGGACCAATTCAGATGCCAATTTAACGTCATTAACTCGATAGGCTAGATCACACTACTATAAGATAATTGCACGATCTGGAAAAAACACGTCGAAAAAAACTGTACGCGAATTACACTGGCGCAAAAAGAAGCTACAAAAAAGATCGCAGTCATCAAAATTATAGAGTACCTACCTACTTGCCGCACCCTGCGATTTTACCCGTGTAGACCATTGATGTAAGTATTATAACAGTCATTGGTATAGACTATCACTCATGAACCGCAAATTTATCCCAGAAAAAAGTATATCATGTTACTATCTCAACTACCTATATATCCTGACGCGTGACCAAAATACTGGCGTGTTTCTGGCTCAACGCATGAGTATTGTCATTCAGGGTGGTAAAGCTAAAATAAATAAAAAAGGTATAAAATATCTTTGCAAACAATCACGTCGATCCGTTGCTCTGGTCCACGGCACCCGGGACAGCAACACAACACTGCACTTACTTACATCAGCGGCTAATGCCTATGGTGTTGCAATTAGAGGCAGCCTATCTGGTGTAGCAGAGGCATTAGCCTCTGGGTTGCAGACGTTGCAGTCTATAGACGGCGATAAGCAACCAGCTTGCTTGCCGCTCTTTGTTACAAAAATAAATTATTTCAACTTAAAAAACCACTTGAGAACCTTTTAATTTTTTTCGTCGGGTACAAAACCACGCTTATGTGACAATCCCCCAAGCGGCAAAGCGTCACCCTTACATGGTCGAAATGCCATTCATTCGCACCAAGTGTTTTGCCTCCTCTTTCTTAATTAGAACAGCAAAACAATGGAACTCTCTCTGTGTTTCCACAGCATTACATCTATGAGTGTTCAAGTCTAGGGTTAATAGGTTAATAATGGACAAACGTGCTCCATCTTCGACCGCATCATCGCTTTCCATTGGGCGAGATCGCGATCAAACGTTAGCCTAGTCCGAAGTAAAAAAAAAAACTTAATGTTTACTGGTAGCTTTTGAAGAGTTCCACTATCGACACCCTCGTCACCAACTGTAATGTATGGGACTCTTGAAAACATTCCAAATAAACCCAAGCTCGAGGGGTTTACTAGTAGCCATTGCAGAGTTTTGATAGTGAAACTCTTCAATGGCTATATACTATAGTACTAGTATCTATTTGAGACTTCGCCACTTTGTTATCTGGATGGCAGTACAATAATTTGGTACCATCGAACTGATCTGATGATGGAGCCAGGAATGGGTAGTAGAACTCTTGAATGGCTACTAGTAAACCCCTTAAGTTAAGGCTATTTTGGTCTGCTTTAACAAGTAACATAAGAAACAAAACAAAACAAGACCTCAATCGAATCGGGAAAAGGTAGAGCACAAAGCATCTTCGACAAAGAGCTAAAACTGTGTTTGATTGATGACACTGACTATCAGCTTCTCTTGCATGACCGGCCGTTCGAGACCTATCAATTACAGCACTGTGAGGCAATTGTCAGCCCATTGGTCGGACACTACCACAATTGTACACCATTTACGGCCAATTGGTCGGTATCCTGGAAACCGATGCCGTGATGAGATCGGACACGAAATGTTTGCTTGATACTTGGGTGATGTACGTAATTTTTTGTGTTGTCTTTTCCACTGCAGAGCAATAGTTTCCACTTCTCACGTTTGAGAGCTTTTGGGGTCCAGCCGCTGCAGTGAGACTCAAGCTCGTCTCGCTATTACTTTTTGGGCCTGTCTGGAGCCTTTGTGACATTTGGTGACCCCATTGTTGTGGTTTTAGCTCACACATTTACGGGCATACGGCAAATGTGTCGAGCCCTACTCCATATCAAACTGTCTGCCTTTTGTCTGACTTCCAACATCTTTTTTTGGAGCGCGGTGTTGAGTTTCTGACATGGCCGGCAATTTTACTCTGCTTGCTGGCAGACCCCTAGTTTGGACTTTTCATAACATTAAAAATCTTCGCTTTATCTATAATCTATAATGGAGATGGCGAGTTGGCGGTCAAACACAAGCCTAATACTAAATTAATCAATAAATCCCGTCGCAAAAAGAGGGGTGTTATAAGTTTAACGTGTGTGCGATTTTGGTATAGTACTTTTTTGTTTTTTAGGTACTTGATCGAGAGCTTAGCTTCTAAGTTATGATTCAAGAAAATTTATTCAACCGTCGTCGGCTCTTTAATCGGAGGTTTAAAAAAAAATTATACTTGTAAACATTTTCATAATGATTTTTACAACACATTTGCTCAAAAAGTGCACTTACGAAGCCTGTATACATCGTTCGAAAGTTAAACATTACGCATCATACAACGGAGCGTGCGGTAATGAATTTTACCGCACGCTCAGATGTATAGCACCGTGCGTGTACTTTACGGTATTTTTTTAATTTCCATTTCCATAAAAATTGTTTCATTTGTAGCCTTTTTTTCTCGCAAATGTGTTGTAAAACGTTGTATGGCACACGTGCGGATTGGTTTTTACAAACTCGTGACTATGGTAAGCCCTCGATTTCGTCTCGGGCTTACATTCGTCTACTCGTTTGTAATAACCAACTTACCGCACATGTATCATAAATAACTATATTCATGTCGTTGAAATCTTTTGTTTAGTTTTTCATGCAATTATGTGAGTTCAGATTTTGGCGATCGTTTTGCATATTTTACCCAAATCACCTTTAAAACTTGCCTATTGTGTTAATGATAATTTTATTGTTTGCAAATTGGGGTCTTACTCCTATTGCTCTTGAAATGAAAAACAAAACAATATTTCAGAATTTTTCATATTCTGACGCATTGGCCTGCCAATTTTATGCTAATAATGTGTTTTACACACTTTTTTATGTTCAAGTGTTAAATTAATAACATTCTTTATGAATTAATTTCCCATGTTTTTGTGCAAAGTTAAGATCCGCCTCGATACTGTTTGTTTTTAAAAGCCACAATAAAAATTAGCTGACTATCTTTGCCGTATGCAATAACGTATTAACGGGCCCGTTATTCTAAAAATAAATATATTAATATACCTACTTACTTAATTTTATTTTAAGCCAAATGACGAATTTGTTACGATGCCGTCGCTCAACAATGGTGAAGGAAAACATCGTGAGGAAACCGGTATGTCTATGAACCTCAAAAGTTCAAAGACATGCACTGGGTCAGCATGGTGGATTTAGGGCTCATCCTCGCTCTCTCTCTCTCTCTCTGTCTCTTAGAGAACGCCTGTTTCCCAGCAGTGGGAACATGATAAGCTGATAATGTTGATGTATAACAAATAGGTAAAATAAAACTCGTCTGATCTGATCAACCGCCTGAAAGCTCATCCATATAATCATCATACATCTGTAGAAATCACACATTGTGCGTTTTACACTATGTTTTTTGCCTCACACCTGCAATATATGGAATGAGCTTGCTCCCGCGGCATTTTCAGGTAACTATAACATGGGATTCTTCAAAGGGGCTGTTAAATAGAGCCTCTGAAGGTAGCATGACAATATTGGCGACTGCGATCGCGTCGCGCGACCCACTGCTAAGTCGGCGTTTATAGTGCCAAATAGTGCTAAACAATGCAAGCGACCGCGTCGCGTGAAGTGTGGGTCGCTTGCATTGCTTAGCACTCCATATAAATTCATACTGATTACTGAGTAATGGGTCGCACGACGTGGCCAGAGCCGCCGGACGCGGTCGCCAAGATATGAATGTTACATATAACGTCGGTAACGTATCTAAGTAAATAAATATTCGGGACAAAGAAAAGATAAAACATTTTATATCTGATAATTTTTTTGCACAATACACGAGTAAATCATACACATTTAAAAACGCATTGCACAATAGGTGTTTATACAATATTTGCCACTTTGTATGATGTTTTGCCTAGTAGGCGTACACATCTAGAAAACGGTATATAAATACCGTAAATACTATTTCATCAGCAGCCTTCCTTATCCCACTGCTTCTTATTCATAGGCTTCTCTTTTGCTATGCCCGACATCTCGAACCTTTGTCCTTCGTCAAATATTATTAACTAAAATTAAAACTGAAAAAAATGAGAATAGATGCAAACACTTTTGGTAGTTGAGAAGTTTTAGTGTTAAAGTTAGGTCTCCATTGTTTGTTTGGTTACTAAATTCGTTCGGAACGAAGTGCTACTCGATAATAGCTCGTATAAAGAAATAATTAGCGCACGCGCACAATACGTTACGTATGCCATCTAGCGATTCTAGCGCTTCAGTAGAGCGTCCTCCGTGCGCAAGAGTCGACGCGTCTCGCGCCGTTTCCGCTCCGAACGATCGTTTTCGACCGTGTTATATAAATTTTCACATTCTTTCGCCATTTCAATATCACGAACCGTATCGAAGTGCTCATCGAAATACTTTTTCATTCGGGAAACTATTGCTGTGCTATCAGTTATTATAGTCTAGTATTTTGGTAAGACAACTTAAAATACACCTGCTGTGAGGTCGCTGGGTGAACATTTAGCGAAAAATGAATTAATCGATTTCACTTTCTGCTCCGTCTAATTTTATTATTACCTACTGAGTTGTGTTGTGTGTTTCGTTTATGTTTTACCTGTCGGTTGCATGTATTCTAATATAGTTCGATATCGGTAAACCAGCCAGACCACATGGTTTGCTTATAAATTAGATTCGATCTGATAACTTTGCTTGATGTGTTCATTGAACATTCTGCTTACTAACTTAACTTGGTAGTTGTGATCTGAATTTCTTGGCACCACGTCACCAATAAGATAATTTAAATTATCATTTATACAGATAACATTGAGTGGTTTTTGGATAGGTATCTAAAATTAAATTTGGTTGTCAGATTAGGTATGACTTTATTATATCCAAATAGCTACGCCCCGCGGTTTCACCCGCGTTGTATACCTCCTTGAAGCAACCTACTTGATAGTGATAGCAACTCCCTTTGACTTAGATGATTTTTTGTCTATGATGTAATATGTCAATTTCTTCAATTCTTGCTGTTCCTTCCACAAATCCAAAATGAATTTTCTTCATGCTTTTTTCTTCGTGAAATTTTCCTATATTTTATTTTGCTATTCGGGGCCGAGAGGAATCCAACAAATCAAAGATCATGAAAATAGTTCCAGCCGTTCTTGAGTTATAAATGGTGTACCTAACACGACTTTGTTTTTTATATTGTATGTAGAAGATAGATATAATTATAAGTACATAATGTACCTGGATGATTGATCTTTTTATTGTTTGTCAATTTAGCTGTTTTATCACAATATTAAGTGCACAGCGTCACTTAACATTGAATAAAGTAAACACACCTACTCTGGATTAGAATAGGATGTATTTAATCGAATACAGAAATTCGAGTATTGTTTGGCTGGAATTGCATAAAACCCAATTGATTATCAAAATTCAATTTGCCTACAATGGTAGAATTACTGATCGTGCAACTTCTAATTGAATATTCAGTCTTAACTTTGACACCAAAACTTCACTTTGGGATATTTTCTATTCTGTTTGATATGAATTATATAAATAAATCTATGTATATGTATTTATATAAGCTAATAAGTCTCTCACTAACAAAATAAAGAATGCAAAGCTAAAATTCAAAAGTTGTTATATGCCGTGAAGGGATTTATTGCAAAGTTTGAGGTATAAACGGAGTACACTACCGAGTTAGTCGCGAGGAAAGGGTTTCCCAAAAATTTTGTAGGCAAAACCGCGGGATGGACTGCTGATCTATCATCATCATCATTTCACCCATAGGACGTCCACTGCTGGACATAGGCCTCCCCCATCGATCTCCAAAAGGGCCGGTTGAAAGCGGCCTGCATCCAGCGTTTCCCTGCGGTCTCTTTTAGGTCGTCTGTCCATCTTGTAAGTGGACGTCCTACGCTGCGCTTACCGATCCGTGGTCTCCATTCGAGAACCTTTCGGCCCCATCCGCCATCTGTTCTGCGTGATATGTGCCCTGCCTACTGCCACTTCAACTTGCTAATCTGGTGGGCTATGTCGGTAACTTTCGTTCGTCTACGGATCTCCTCATTTCTGATTCGATCTCGTAGAGAAACCCCGAGCATAGCCCTCTCCATAGCTCGTTGTGCGACATTGAGCTGATCTATATATATTATACTCATCTCTATTCACCTCAGATGTTTTAGGCAACATACATAAAAAAGTAAACATTAAACTTTATGTATAATTATCAGCCTCTACAACTCTACAACTTTCGCGGCATTCGTTTTGATGCGTCACGTCGTCGTTCTGTTCTTTTATATTCGTGACGAGCCGTGTGCTCGATGAGATTTCCATCCCACACGGTTGGAATATGGAATGACGAAGCTCAAACAACAATTCATACCCTATTTAACTCCTTGAGGGGATGAATTTCCAAAAATTCTTACTCAGCTGACTTTTATTTGTGAACAGAAGGCTAAATACCAAATTCCACGTTTTTAACTCTAATCCCCTTAGGGAATAAGTTTTCAAAAAAGATGTCTAGTACACATTTCCGCGTTTCTAACTTCAAATATGACGAACTCCTATAAAAACTTTCACCCCTATTTAAACCTTTTTGGTGGACGAATTAAAAAAAAAACTACTTTATTGCTCATTTTCGTTATATGAGGAACATTTGTGCAATATTTCATGCTTCAAGAGTTCAAGACCCCGCGGCTTAGGCTTTGCTTTATCTGTCAGTATTAGAATGAATATAATATAGTAGATTATTTGATACGTTTCCTCGTGGTCTTTCATATTTTTTCAGGTCAAGTTGAGAATAATAATTTTGTCTATATAAACAAGCAAATAGATATCAACGTCCTTGCGTATTTGTCCAGTCTGAACAGGAATACTTTGTTAAATATTTTGCTGACTACCGTTTCGGTCTTTCGTATTGTATTTTTTTTTTAATATATTTATTTTGTCCAATTTGAGCAGGCTTAAGGCTTAGAATAACTACACAAAGAAACCAAGTACATTCGCAAAATTTAAGCCATTCAAATGGTGTCATATATGGCTCCAAAAAATATATAAAAAATTTACTATGACAATTTGCGCGGTGAAATCGTACCACAACAAATCAGAAAAGCAGCATAAGAGTTATGGTGTGACATTCCACAGGTAATCCATTAATTTTCTTGCTTAAATCGTTTAAAACACCAATCGAAACGTAAGCTACAAAGCGAATTTGTAGCTTACGTTTTGAGAAGGCGTTGTTTGGAAACTTACCTTCGCTGAGTAGTTATTCTAAGACTGAAGGTTTATTTCTCTTTAAGACTGAGCATCTTTAATTTCAAATTTAAAATCACCTTAACCGAATATTCCTTTATCTTATTTGTATTTAATGAACTGCTTAACATTAAAATATTCGGAACACTTCCTATCACAGTCCATAGGTCAGCGTTACGTAATACATCGTTATAAATTAAAAACGAACAGCTCTACTACGTTCCACCAAATAATACAAAACCTAAAAATTGTTTGTTTAAAAATTGGGAGTACTATCGACATTAACTAATAAAGTAGGGCCAATTTAATAGATCACATATGACACTTCATTAAAATACAACAACGTATCCTTCTAACGGAGGAATATGACAAAAGTTTTTTTTTATTTAATTTTTTTTTAATTATTATTCTAAAAATCTTAAGCGACGATGTAAATTTCGAAAACACCTACCTATAATAATAATATATATATAATTTCATTTTAAGCCATTGGAGCGCAATGTGTGAAAATAGAGAACAGCAGCCGTCTACACATTTTCCTAGCATATCATAAATATATATTAACAAAAAAAAAAAACATTACTACATCAATAAATCCTTGGGGTGTCTGTTGCTTAGTTAATAGGGCTGTACAAATTATCGGGTTTCTCATTAGGAAGCAAATTCATCATTTTGTGTTTATATTGATCTTCTAATTCTTTCCACCTGCAATTTTTTTCTAAATTTGTTTTTATTACCCACCAGCTACACATCGTGGTTCACCCAGGTGGACATACCTTCAGGAATCTCATATAAAAAGTACCTATATCCTATGTTTATCTCTGCAAAAACGTATCCTTCTAACGGAGGAATATGACAAAAGTTTTTTTTTTTTAAATAATTAATATCTAAAAATCTTAAGCGACGATGTAAATTTCGAAAACACCTACCTATTATATAATTTCATTTTAAGCTTTTAAGCCATTGGAGAGCAATGTGTGAAAATAGAGAACAGCAGCCGTCTACACATTTTCCTAGCATATCATAAATATATATTAACAAAAAAAAAAAACATTACTACATCAATAAATCCTTGGGGTGTCTGTTGCTTAGTTAATAGGGCTGTACAAATTATCGGGTTTCTCATTAGGAAGCAAATTCATCATTTTGTGTTTATATTGATCTTCTAATTCTTTCCACCTGCAATTTTTCTCTAAATTTGTTTTTATTACCCACCAGCTACACATCGTGGTTCACCCAGGTGGACATACCTTCAGGAATCTCTAGTAAAAAGTACCTATATCCTATGTTTATCTCTGCAAAAATTACGTTGATCCATTGCTGTTGCTGCGTGAAAGAGGAACCAAGACCAACAAACAACCACCCTTTCGCATTTATAATATTAGTATAATTTATTTGTACTCAAAAGTGTTTGAGGGTTGCACTTTTTGTAATGTAATTTATGTTTGTATTTTAAAAGTAATCTTACTGTTGATTTTGTTTCTCCTACTCGATCTTACCACAGTCAGATCTCGTGCCAGAATAGTATCATGTTTTCAACAGTTTGCATCATTATGCTCGTAAACGTTTATTTATTTTGAACTATTGACACATACTCTTTACCCAAGATATCACTATCGTTTTTCACCTGTGGGCCATGCTATTTGTTGTGACAAATTGTACTTACCAATGACATTCACATTTCAGGTCAGTTGTATCATTTCCACTGCTGATTTAATCTGTACATGCTTTAGTAATCTTGTTAACTTCTTCCGTTTGTGTACCATCTGTATGTAAATTATTGGCACCTCTAGGTTTTATTGCTTTGAATATTATACTTCCTATTTCATTTGATTTACATGTTAAGCCTGTTTTTTATGTGAATGTTATATGACATTGCCTTTGTTCAGATTGTACTTTTCCGTAACCAACAATTGCAAATACTACCACGCGGACTTCGCTCCTTCGGTTGACAGTTTATCGCACACCAATTAGGTCGTTATTAATTATTGTTTTAACATCAATATCGCATGCTTGGCCAGTGGTAGTTATCTATCACGCCAGCGCTTCCACTTCACTCAGATGTGCTCGGGTCATGTGTATGTACGTCGTGACAGCGGCGGCCGCTACCGCTTATTTCGACTCCGACTTCTTAACAGTTCAAACGTGTTGCGGAAATTGAAATCGATTATTTGTTTAATCAATTTTCAGAGACTGACTAACCGAACTATTAAACATTATTATAGAGACTTCTTTTCTTAAATTGTTGTTCGAGTGTTTTTCAAAATTAACGGGCACAGTGATCGGTGCAACTCGAGTTTGGTCGGTGATGTAGTGACTGTTGCCGGGAACTGTACGGAGATGGATACGATAGTGGGAGTGTGGACGGTGGTGGAGAATGTGCGGGTGGCCAGCGGAGCCGCCGAGCTGGCCATCTTCACCGCCATCCTCTACTGGTTCTTTACATCGAGGTTCGTTAACATAATTTCTATTTTATTTAAATATGTTTGTATTGTTTTTATTTGTTTTACCTAATTTATTATGGATTATTTTAGAATGACCAGATTCCAATACTACTGTATTGGACTTTACCACAAAATGGTTAGGGACTACGTGATGCTATCCCGTTTTATTTTACGTCCCGATTTAGTAAACGAGCGGTTCTGTTCATCCATGTTTTTTTTCCATTATATTTTTATTATAATACCACTGCAGATCAAGCGCTTTAATTTATCATTGTTACCCGATGTATTTCTGTTTGTAGTTTAATTCAGTATGACAAGATAATTTAAATTGGTCCTTTTATAATTTTTTTTTAAATTTAATAATATTATCTTATTGATTTATTATTATTATTTTTATCATAAAAACTTTACATTATACAAACCAGATTTGTCGTCAACACAAATAACATTTTGTTGAAACCACGTATTTTAGCTTAGTATTAGATGTGTCTTGTTTAGATGCATTTGTAGACAAAAGTATGATATCACAATATGATTAAAAATATTTAATATATTGGTCTCATAAATTTTATGATCTTCCGGCATAACTAAAGTATATGTTTGAATATATCGTCCTTCAATAAGTTCTTAACGGTACGGATGTTTTGTTCTTAAGATTTGACGAATATTAATTACTAATACTGTATAACAATTATTTGCCTGCCATTCTGGTCTGAGTCAACTGTAATATAAAAACAGTATCGCGTATGTTTAATTTTCTGAGTATTTCTTAGAGACGATACCAAATAATGTTAATGTTAGCACATTATTAGCATAAGCACATATCAATAAATGCGAAAGTTTATGTGTGTATGTTTGTTACTCCTTTACGCTTTATAGCTAGCCGGATCTAGATAGCCCGTTGGTCCAGTTGGTAGTGAACCTGCCTTCTGAGCTTGAGGGCGTGGGTTCGATTCCCATCTAGGACAAACATTTGTGTGATGAACATTTGTGTTTGTTCTATATCTGGTTGTTAATATATATTTAAGTATGTATTTAAAACTATATATGTATGTATATCAGTCTCTGGCAGCCATATCACAAGCTTTGCTTAGTTTGGGGTCAGATGACCGTGTGTGCAAAAATGTCCCGAATATTTTATTATAGCTGGACGGATTTGGATGTAATTTACAATATAGATATCTTTTGTCTATAGGCTACTTTTTATCATCATCATCATTTTTCACCACTACGCAGGCGAAACCGTGGGGCAAAGCTTGTTAATAATATTTTTAAAAATCTTCCGACTCTTATCTGATACAAGATACGAGTAAGTAAATATCTATTACGGATGGAAAGATGGCCGTTAAATAGGACGTACAGATAGACAGCGTAGGCTTAGTAATAGGGCCCCGTTTACACCTTTTGGTTACGGAATCCTAAAAACTGTTATAAAGTACCTACATCACCTATAGACAGTGGTGTTGGTGACGGAGCCAGTAGCGACAATTGGGAATATACGGACTCGTATAGGACGCAACTTCGAGTATACATTCCCTTAGGAAATGTGTACTCAAAGGAAATCCTCAAGATCATATTATACTACGTTAAAGCAATTTAGCTTCCTAGCCTACAGTAATAAGGTTTATTATATTGTAGAACAAAGATCAGTTCTTTAAAAACGAAACAATAACACAATGCAACATTATTATTGTAACTGCATCCGATTGCTTCGGAAATGTATTCAAAATAAAATTTTCTATCGGTCGAATTAATTAAGACTACTTTTGCATCATCAATACTTTTGATAAACTATATTAAACATACTTAAAACATACCCGCATATTTATAGCCGTCACCTCTTCCTACCCATACCCTTGTCAGGTTTTGGCACGTAGTCGATAAAATAAGGTAACCCTAAAATTCCCTTACTACCTTTACCTTTTTTAGGTTACTTCAATAAAGAATGTCTATAAATCGGATGTCATCATCTATGACTAGGGTATAACTGTATCAAAATTTGAAAACCCCTGACTCATAGCCGGATATTTCAATAAAAGTCCGGACAATTTAGTCACAAAAGTCAAACACTGCGCACGTCGTTACAGTGGTAACTGACGCTAGGGGAGGGACTAGGGAGGCTGCGTAGTGCGAGGACACGCTTTGTTATTCTTGTTACATCGCCCAAGGGAAAAAAGCAGGACAAAGTCCGGACGAATCCCTGAAGGGTAACCTGGTTATCTACGACGTAACGTCTCGGTTTGTCCTCATTTGAGGTGGACTGGACCTTGAGAGACGACTAACAAGGCCAAACATGAGTGATTGTTAGGATAAGATAGGAGGGAGGCATGGAAAACAGACAAAGGGGAAGGAACCTTAGAAAATTGAGCAATCACGGTGAGGTTTCGAGGATCCTATATTGCGTATGTAAATATGGGCGTTAAGTACTAATTTTGGCATGTTAAGTTGTCATAAGCGAAGAGGCCATTCCAAATTAAAAAAAAAAATTGTGTAGTATTCATTTTCTACAACTCAAACTAATCTGAGTCATACTTGAGAGTCTAAACATTTGACAGGAAACTACGTTTTTCTGCAGAGTAAAACGTATTTCCTCTGTCAGGAACAAACATTTGCATTGCTGTCGGCCAGCTAGGAAAATTAACAGACGCGTCGATTTTTACAAGATAAAAAGTCCAACACCTATTTCACGTTTTTTTTTCACGACTAAGTCCGCATTTGGCCACCAACTCGCCTGTTGGTACGCGACGATATGGTCGAAGATGAAGCTCGCAGACTTAGGAAATACCTATTCACTATGGCCTTGCAAATGCCCAGATTATATCTCTCAAGAAACAAGGAACCCGACAGGTTGTTCCAATCCTTGGCCTTATACGGATTAAAAGTGTAGAATCTAAACGTGTTGTACGCGTATCCGAGGAAAAACCACAATGTATGGGTGGTAGTGGGCCGTTTTCCTACTTGTCCTGTAGTAGAAAGGGGATGGTAGGATAAGGTCATGTAGCCAAGGTGGTTCAGCCATTTGGGAGCTACGATTGGGAACCACAGATATATAATAAGACAGACACACTTGTATTATATACAGGTTAAACCTATAATACACCTTTTTACGTCGGGGTTAAAAACGTGCGAAAGATATTATTTCTTTTGTATTGTTCTTTTATGCGCTTTTAGTTATTATTGACGCATGATAATTTATTACATTTATTTCAGGTAATTACTTGGGTACTCTTTTTATGCTTATTTATCACAAAACTACGTCTTTGTAAGCTTGTTATTTATTACCTAAGTTAATTCGTTTTTTTAAATTTAATTTTACAATATCTCATAAATAGGTCACCACTAAGTCATGATGCTGTCGATTGTAAAGTAATGTGTAACTATTTTTAGGCATAAAACAAAAACCTACTTCAAGACGATACCTACATGTCCAAACTTAAACTAAAAAGTAGAAAATTACAGTTAAAACAGAGTTTGAAAGTCCTCATCAAAACTTTTGCTGAGAGGAACCACAAACCAAAACGTGTACATATTTTTGGCTTTTGTTGTTTGTTTTTCAAAAGGCGCTAAAAATGGGCAGGAGGTAATGCTCTCTTGCAGTCTAGTTAATAGCTACGATATACAGCGTAATTTGAAAGTGGTTAATTGTTGCAGCCGCGTCGCCGATATGCTGGAACACGTCGGCGAGCGCGTGGGAGGGTGGTGCGGACGCGACACGAGCGCCTCGCTGCGGCAGGCGGTGCGCGTGCGACGGCGACACCACCAGGGTGACTTCTACACCAAATTCGACCAGGAGATCGCGGTGAGTACACCGTGAGAAGAAAGAG
Organism: Agriopis aurantiaria; assembly: GCA_914767915.1. NCBI lineage: Eukaryota > Metazoa > Arthropoda > Insecta > Lepidoptera > Geometridae > Agriopis > Agriopis aurantiaria. The sequence goes on from OU612004.1 coordinate 8,166,976, forward strand.
TCTTGAGTGGAGACCACGAACCGGAAGACGCAGCGTAGGTAGGCCTAGATGGACCGACGACATTGTGAGAGTCGCGGGCATCCAGTGGATGCAGAAGAGAGGCTGTCTTTCAGTGTGGAGGTTAAAGGGGGAGTCCTATGTTCAGCAGTAGCCGTCACTTGACTGATGATGATAAATATGTCTTTTTGTTTGGAAAAATGTACCTATTTTATTTTAAACTTAATCTATTTACAAAGTTGTCTAAATAAATCTTAACTACTCTTAAACTAAAAACCAAAATGAATTAGTTGCTCGCGTGGTAAATAAAGTACCAAGAAAGCTGACTGCATTGACGCGTTCATTCATGATTAAGTTAAATCTTTTTTTTTAAAGGTTAAGAATATATTGACCAGCAGTAATGTCTTACGTTACATAAAGATGCCTACTGTTGCAATTTTCTTGTTACGTAAGACATAACAATGCATTCTGACCGAGTTGGCTTGAATTGGAGCTGTGTATTTCGAACCCTGTCATAATGTCATTGCACACTAACCGCCGTATTAATTTTCTGAACCTCTTTTCTTTTACAGTTATATGCACAGATAATATTTTTTTTCTCTTTTCTGTGGTTATATGCACAGACTGGGTAAAGCTCTACGTAGGTTATATGATTACGAGTTTTTATCTTTTAAGGGGGCTGTTACAGACTGCAGATCTCTCGCTCGGGTATTTTCACATTATTGAATCACAGAGTATGTCATTAAAACATATTTTGTCGTTTCGATATCTTTTGATTTGACGGAGTAATACGGCAACAAGCAAAATATCACTTTTCACTGTTTTTCTAGGTTTTGATTCCCTTGAAAAATCGCAAAATATGAGAAAATATGCGACATAAACCGGTCATATCTTTTGATCGCGTTGACTTACAAGTTTGATTTTTTCTCAGCTGTAAGAGATCGTAGACTCGAGTATCTCTTCTCTTCTCTATCTCTACATAGTATAAATTAAAATCGCTTTCCGCGTCTGTCTGTCTGTCTGTGTGGCCGCTAACTCCTCCTAAACCACGCAACGGATTTTGATGCGGTTTTCATTATCAGTTCGATACATTTTCACGGAAGGTTTATATATATAACAAGCGACCCGCTCCGGCTTCGCACGTAAATTACACCCGTGCGAAGCCGGGCGGGCTGGTCGCTAGTTTGATATAACTTGATGCCTTTACGCGTTTCTGAGTAACATGTCTTGACAGACAGACGGACAACAAAGTGATCCTATAAGGGTTCCGTTTTTCCTTTTGAAGTACGGAACCTTAAAAATAGCATGTTGTGTGTTTAGAAAATGAAATACTGATACTGGGACGGCTGGCTGTAAGGCTGTAAAGTTCTATGGGTCCTATGTAGGTAACTATACTAAAATATCTCCATGTTTTAGTGCCTTTTTAATGAGAATGACATCTACATTGGTAAAACCACATTGGTTGTATCGCATTATTTTACTTTTGCGGCTGACGCAAGCCATGTATACATTTAAAAGTAAATTATTCTCAAAATTGTTATTGCCACATAAAGGTGTTAGGATTGTTTTGGGCCAAGTATCAGTTACATTGCTGTATTATTACATGTAGCAATATATCTTAATTCCTCACGCAATGTGCTTCACACGACACGTTGATGTAATACGGATACCAACTTTATATCTGTAGAGCTGCCAAATGATAGAATAACAAACCAGGATAAACAGGACAGACACCTACTTTGCCTAAGTTAGATAGCCTCTGAGTAGTTAGAGAGCCTTTGCCTAACCTAAGTTAGATCAATGCTCCAACTAGCACGCCGCATAATTCAGTTCGATCTCCATCGTCTTGGCAGTAGCACGTCCGACGTCAATACAAAGAAAAACAAATTGTGCCATACTAAACTGTAAAAACTCTTCAAAAGTAGTTGGCCGTGCGAATAAAGTTAAACTACTACTAAATTGTTCTCGTAATGTCATAGTGATTCAAAGTATCTATCAATTTTACTAAGAAAATTCATCATCATGATCATATCAGCCATAGGACGTCCACTGCTGGACATAGGCCTCCCTCCATTGATCTCCAAAAGGGCCGGTTGGAACCGGCCTGCATCCAGCAGCGTTTACATGCGGTCTCTTTTAGGTCGTCTGTCCATCTTGTGGGTGGACGTCCTACGCTGCGCTTACCTGTCCGTGGACTCCATTCGAGAATCTTTCTGCCCCATCGGCCATCTGTTCTGCGTGCATGCTATGTGCCCACTGCCACTTCAACTTGCTAATCCGGTGAAAGAAAATTCAATGGTAGCTAACCCACTTTACAGATTAATACTCATTTGAAAAGTTGGTAGTTATTTCACGTACCTATGTCAAACATGAATTAAAATTCTTTGAAGCAATGTCACGCAGTTGGGACTCGTAATTCGTGTTGTTCACCTCTAAGGAGCCAGACAGGTCCAGTTCTGGCCCTCAATTTTTATTCTCTTTAGCATATAATCATACAAAAAAAAACTAACTCCATAACTACTCCAAACTCGCTGCGAACGGAACCTCTTCCTCACGTTCAACCTTTTGAAAAACTACTTCAGTATCCCCGGGTAACTAATTTTTGTTGTAATTGCAAGCTCTTTGGAACGACGGAACACGTTTTGCAAGGCATTTTACCAGTTTATAATTGCGTTGCGAGATTATGGAGTGAGCTTCACTTGAAAATGCAAAACTAAGGCTAAATTTACTCACTGTCATAAATTAAAAACAATAGCGCCAAAGCATGTATTTGATATTACAATATTTTAAAAACAAAATATCATGAGCAATTTAAGTGTATATTTGTTGCTGGTAGCCTCGAGAGGTCCACATGGGCATAAAGTCTTCTCTCGACTAGGTCGCTGTCCTAGTCCTCAGTCAAAGGCGTCGAGTTCATGGTTCTATCTCATGCAGGTCTTGGAGGTCTCTTCAGGAATACATTGATCCTCAATGCAGGAATACTATGGCACTCCGCTGGCGCGAAATTTTGTGACGCTGATCTAGGACTCCTTTTAGTCGTCATATTAGCTTGGTGTGGACAATATAAGAACTTGTTTTTTTTTTTCGGAATGTAATCCTGACTTCTTCGCTTTTTGAACTCGGGCCGTGTTTGATAAATTTATTTAACTATCATAAGACAATTATACATAATTATTTGGAACATAAAAGAATTTACCTAAATTTAAACAAATATATGAAACTACACTAACCGAGCAATCGAGCTAATCGAGGGTCGATTAATCGAGCTGGGCTAAAAGTCCAGCAGTGGACTGTTAAAGGCTGATTATGATGACGATGATGATGATGACACTAATCGAGTAGACCGCTGCCCGCAGGCATCGTTCCCAAAATGCTGTCCGCAAGGCCGCGCTGGACTGCAACACTGACGCGTTGCACAAGGTACCGACCAGCATTTTGGTCCCAGGATGCTTTGACCAGACGTGTAGATAATTCTTTGATCGTTTGATCATAACTATTATAAATTGTGTAAAGACGAAAATTGACACCAAACTTTAATGTTCGCTTCGGGATTTTAAAATTATGATTCTTGATGAGCACACCGACTTCCTTAAGACAATTTTCATGGGCGTTGATAGCTACAGGAAGTGCCTCCATCCTGTAAGACTTTACTTAGCTTTTTGCTTTAAGAAATGTGCAATCGAAAATAAATTGCCACTTCGCAATGTAACCGGTTGTCACTTTGGTGCTAAAGTTGCGATATAATGGTAACGACCTTAAGTTCTTGCGCAAGGTCATTTTAGGACACACGTGTGCTCTGTCCTTAACCTCGTGATTTTTATGTTACACCCGTGTATATTATATTTAATTATTAATAAATTAAAAAGTCTATTTAATATAGGCACAAAATGTTTTTTAATGTTATTATTGACTTGAAAATATGCACCTACATGAAGAGAAAATTAAGCATTAACATAAATTCCCACAAAACCCTTTGTTTTTGTGAAATGAAGGTTTTATAATTAAGAGAACATGTTAATTACCTGCACCACCTGTGATTAAAAATCCTGCATTCGCAGGTACTGAAACGAGTTTTCGTAGTTATTATTTAGTATATTTATTAATTAAATCTGATGCCTTTATTAGAATATTGTTAATTTTAGTCAAAATTAACAATATCATGTCGAAAGTAATATTTGTATTTGAAGTGTTGTTACCACATCACACTCCAACCTTACTGCGTACAAAAAAAGCGTCGTCTCTGAGTCAGCTTTGGTACCTGTAAATTTCGATCAATTTACTTGATCGAAGCCTGTAAACTTCGATCAAGCCTGTAAATGTTCTAGCTGAGTAGTTACTTGCAGTTGGTTGCAAAGACATCTCAAGAATTGACCGTAGGCTGACAGGAATGTGACCGTAGCTTAGCCGCGCTCGGGGCGTAATGTGACCGTAGCTTAGCCGCGCTCGGGGCGTAATACTCGGTTGGGGCAGATTCGCATCTTGCCAAACAACCAAAGTTTCGAACTGTCTCTAACATTTAAATAGTATCCAATTAAGAACCAATTGAATTTTATTAACATTATCATCATAATTATGTTACTCTTCGTCATCTCCATTTTGCTCACTGCAGAGTAGAGAAGGGCTAAGTATTCTAATCAAAATCATTCCCAAAAGATGTCCAATGTCGTCAGTTCGCCTTCGGACAAGTCTTCTAGAACTAGTATGCTTTCCTATTCCATCTCTGTAAGGGACATTCATCACTTGGACTTGGACATACCACATCTTGCCAAATGTCCTGTCCAGTGCCGTATGAATAAAACATTAAGCAAATCGGACGTTTTGCTATTAAGGTGTTTATCATTACAGAAATTTTAGCAGTACGGGCATTCGACATTTAAGACATTATATTAGTAGGTCGTTTCGTCTTTGCGATGTTCTTTTCACAAAGGCATTTTAAAATTCGGCCATTTTGCTAGATTATCCTTGCTAGGAGCGGTTGAATTAAATAAGTCGAGTCTTTAGATGTTTTCTTTTTCTGCTACTGTTATACTCTGCATAAATGCAGGCATATTCTGTATATCTGTGAACATGCTAGATGTTTAAAATGTTAACATAAACAGTAATGCAATTTGTCAAAGGCAATTGTATTGTTGTAAGATCGTAGGTTATCGCTTATAGGTGCAATGTCGCCTTAATGTCTTTTTAATATCTTGTTAAGTTCTGTACTTTCATTTCTTGTCTGGCTGTCAATGATCCCCGTTATGTTTTATGTATCATCATTATTTACAGCTCTCTTTATTCCACTGCCATTGTAGGTCTCTCTTGCTGTGCCATCTGCCTCGGTCACGTTTATCGGGCCAAGGTTTGCCTGTGTTTTTTTTAAAGGTTTTTGCATGAACTCGGAAAAACGGATTCAATCTTTTAAATACCATCTAATTGTTCACAATATGACTAAAACTCTTTAACAATTTTCTCATTACGCCTTTGTAGAACTACTGATATCGCGTTGATCTGAAGTTATGTTACTATTTTATAATTTCACGTATATGACTAGGTTTCTCAAGTCGAATCATTACGCCAGGTCTTTTGAGAGGCATTGGTGGGGCCGAAGCCAGCAATTTTATTATTTTATATAATATATCTTTATTTATTTAGATTATCGGGTCTAAACCGGACATTTAAGAGACATTGGTTGGAGGCCGACCGACGCCAAAACCAAGAGGCACTTCTGAATATAAAATACAGTTATTTAATGTGCAAAAAGGATTATAAAACAGTATAGGAAAAATTCTGGGTTATTGTGGTAAGTTCTTGATGGTTTTGAGCTGGTCTATGGTATGAGGTACTGTTGTTATTACTATACCTTTCATCATCATCATCAGCAACCATTTTCCAGCTACTACTAAGTTCTCATCATCTTTTATTTTGTCTTTATGACTCCCGAACTCAAATGAACTACAGCAAAAATAGCGATCTTATTCAGAGACTCCCGATGGACTTGTTTTGGCTAAAACATGCTTTGTCCCGTTTCCACACGTGAGAATTTTTTAAAGCAATTTTATTCATAGCTACTAGAATATGTATCTTATAATATCTATTATATATATCTATCTATCTTATGAAACGTTTGTTGTGGAAGTTAGTCTTAATGTCACCAGTAAATACAAAACTCCAGTTGGTACATAATTTCTACGGTCATTGTCAATGTTAGCATTCGCTTTGGTCGTTAAATATTCTTACGTCATGGTTATTCTATTGTAATACATTAATAGGATTGTGTTTGTCTTATTTTATGGCTTACTACATTGTGTATGACAATGCAATCGTATTCGTTCAATAAAATACTTCTTTTGTTGTTTTATTTATAGCTCGCTTTTGGATATTTTGAACTGTCTACATCTTCTACTCTTTTCTCCTCTTGGATACAATGTAATCACAAGCTTACCCCACCTTTCTTCGTTCTTGACCAACTGAGTACATGGCTATATGAACTCTTCAAAACACTACTTTACATGTTCGCATATTCCTATGCTAATTCTTTTTTATATTTTTTCTAGACGCGGACGTCATCGTTGTATAGAGTAAAGGAAAGCTCAGTAGTGCCGCAGCCGCAGCCTGAAACCAGACCTGCTGTTGGACTCGCGTGCGCCAGATGCGCTCCACAATCTAGGGTAAGTTCAAGAGCTATTCGTATGAGCTGTATGTTATTGTTGTTCTGTATAAAATTGTTGTTCTAGTGTTTATTATTCGAGTTGTATATATATTTTATTATATGTATTTGTATGCGCGCGCACGCACAGGTATTGCGCGTGACGTCACTTGCCGGGCCCAACAGAATACCAGCGCTGGTTGTGTACAACCAGCAACATGCTGAGTTGGGGCCGGTTTTTGTGATAATGTACGCACTCATATTTGAATAACTGTGTTTGTCCTTAAATTTCATTATCACAAAATAAACATTTCTGTATTTCTGTATTTCTGTATACAAACTCTACATTCAAGTGCTAAAATTTATGTATACTTTGAATAGGTAGATACCGAAGATGCTCCCTTGAGCTACTCGTTGCAACATAGACGTGTCATACACTAATCACATCTCACTTCAGACTGTTTGTGTTACATCTTCACGATTCAACAGTTGAAGTGATCTTGATCCTTGGCAGGAAAGTAGACGGATAATAAGATTCTTTTTAGTTCGGAAAATTACGACAAAACGTTACCGTTCTTTATATAATAGTACTTAATAAGCAACGCGCTGACATTATTTTCACGTAGGTACCGCAATATACGGTTACACGTTGTACTCTTAGTATAATTTTATTATAGTATTTTCCACATAAATCGATAGCGTGATGGTGGTCAATGATGCTGACCGGACCGGATGATTGTAAATATACATTGCATTCAATATTTCTATACATGTGGATGCGTTTCGTTCGGGCGTTGAAGGGCATGTGCGCTGCATCACTGATGTATCATGAACATAGTTTGTCTTTCTAAAAACACTGAGTGCTCAAGAATGTTATCCCCTTTATCAATAAACTTTCGATTAAGTAATTCTATGTTATAAAGTGTTTTGTCAACTTCTTGCTTGTGATCAAGTACCAACGCTGTTTTAAACTATCGTGGCTGTTCACTACAGTTACGGGATAATTACCGTGATAAGTTTGTGGATAGAGTTCCCGATATTTCAGCGCAGTTACATGCGCCATGTTTACGGGTTCATGTTATCGGGAATTTCATTCGCTACCTTATCACGGCAAATATCTCGTTAATTATCATATAACCATTTGCATTTAAATAAGACCTGAAATCTGAAGGAATTTCAGCATAGGAGTGTTTTATTTGAGATCAGCGTGGTTATAGGATACTCTATTTAAATTAAAAGCTCTTTACTGTGGATTAAATTTATTTTCAAAGTATATAAAGTTTTTTTTTTATAAAAACCAACTTCACGGGAAGCATGTAAAATGCAATAAACAGGATTCATCTAATTTTAAAATAGATTTTGGAATATTCACTACAAATTTAAATGAGACCAAACTTCAAAATATAGCATTTTTAATTAAAAAAATATTAAAATTATGGCAAAGATATCGCGTAACATAAACACAAATAAACAGTCTAATTGTGAACTACCCTTTTTGAAATCGTTTGAAAATGGAGTAAATTGTGTTAATGCTGTTTTAAATTTTAGTTAGCTGATTTAGTTTTAGTTTAGTCAGCTGATTGATTAAAACTAATTATAAAATCAAAATTACGTTGATAGTAATATAAATAAATACCTACTCGATGATCCGGTAGCGTTACAAGATATATTAGCGTCGCATATACACGATAATATAAAATCAATTACTGAAACCATTGCAAACACTAAAGTTGTGTATCGTTCGCACTTCGCACTCAGATCGAAGTACAAGTAGTATTTATTTCTCGATAAATAAGTCAACCTATCACAGGAAACGATTCACATTGTTCGGATACGAATACGATTACTCCAGTTCCAACTCTCGACCTACATTACTGTCAACAAAAGGAAAACTTTGGTCTCTGACTAATAAAACGTTCTACGAAGACTGCAATAGTACTAACCCTTTCATATATGGCCTTTCGATAAGCTAATCAATGCAACAGCAAGTAATATAACGTGTATAATATATAATATGTAATGCACTGAAACGTGGTCTCTCACTATGGGCCTCATAAGCAAGCTCAAAGTCGCATAACGAGCTATGGAGAGGGCTATGCTCGGGGTTTCTCTATGAGATCGAATCCGAAATGAGGCGATCCGTAGACGAACGAAAGTCACCGACATAGCCCATCGGATTAGCAAGTTGAAATAGCAGTGGGCAGGGCACATATCACGCAGAACAGATTGCCATGGCCGATGGGGCCGAAAGGTTCTGGAATGGAGACCACGGACCGGTAAGCGCAGCATAGGAGGTCCACCCACAAGTAAAAGAGACCGCAGGGAAACGCTGGATGCAGGCCGCTTCCAACCGGCCCTTTTGGAGATCGATGGGAGAGGCAACAGTGGACATCCTATGGCTGAAATTACGATGATGATGAATATATATGTACATATACAACAGAGCTATGTTTTACTGATAGTTCTTCAGTGTCATCTCTTTGAGGTTCCATTTCTAACCGGGGGATTGTCTATCATCAGAACTATACTTATTTTGGTTACTACGCGAAACTACAATCTTGTGTTCAGGTTGAACCACACTCAGATTTCTAAAGTCATGACAATGAAGTATACCTTCTAGGTACGTGGTCGCAACCCTTGAAAATGTCTTTGGAATCTTTATTTCTGCAAGGCTACGTTAAAGGCACTCCATCCTACCAGATCTCCGGCTTTCTCCAGTCCTTTGTAATCGTGTCTTCATCAGAGCGTCCTACGATACTAGTCCGATTCGCAAACGAAAATCGTAATAAAATCGCAATAAACAAACCTCTAAAAATATTACGTAACCGCTAACCTTCGGCACTGATGTTTTAATGATTTCTGCAACTCGTCTGATCACATATAATCTTTCGTCAAACGTGTCAATTTCATATGGTAATCGAATTGTTAATTTCATTTTAACTGGTTTTATAGAACCAACTAGTAAATTCGGTAAACGCCTTGCAGTTTTCCTTGGCAGCCTGCTTCCGACATCAAGATCCTTGGATTGAAACACGGTATACATATTAATGACATCTAATTTAACTGTATCGTTCTAAGAATCTGAAACTTGACTTTGACACTGTATTGCATTACTACTACTACTGTACTATTCTACTTGTATTCAGTATAGATTATATTTTATCCGTACGCTTGATTTATTATATCGCATACAAAAAAAACTTCATAGTTATTTTTTACTTTCATATTTAATGCGGTGTCGTTTTTCTTGGTCGCGCCATAACTTGAGAACGACTTAACAGATTTCATTCATATTTTTTTAAGTTTCCTATTAGCCTGTAGAAGGTTTTTGCGGAAAGAAAAATTAAGAAAATTGCCCAGAAAATTGGAAAATGTCAGAAACTTAACGACGTTTTTAACTTCGCCCGTTTGACAGTTCTCAGACAGGATAACGTCTGTCTAATCTGTTAGGGAACTGCCGGAAGATGTCGACGCTCCAAATTTACTCCAGAAACGAGGCTATCGTATGACTTATTGACCTAGAGATTCAAAACGACATGTATCGTCTCCGATACGCCTAATTTAGACATACTTCTCCAGTGATCTACATAAGGTTAACATCTACATTAACTGCGTTGTTAATTTACTTCCTATTTAACGCTAGCCTTAATATAAATTCTTGGTGTGTTTATAGAATTTTTATCATTTTGAAACCAATTGAGCTCAATCAATATCTCTTCACATCCTGTTTCAGCTAGGGCTTTGTCGGGTCATTGCCTTGTGACTATTCTATCCTACTTTACTGTTATTGACGTGATTCTGTCATCATTTTTTCAACTAAACGAAATTTAGCAGGTCAAAAATTGTTGCTACCCTTTTATCACACGTTGAAATGAAAAGAGACGCAGATAATTTTAGTTCTGTCGAACTAACCTAAGTTTAGTGAGTGGAATAACCGAATCGATGCCATTATGAATTTGAGGTCCCTCTATACTTTGGGCGTTTCATACTAATGTACTAGTGACTTTTTCGTAATATAACCGTGTGGACGAATGAGTATATTTAAATTAGCATTATCATGGTTTATCAATATGTATTTGTTTTTAAGAATGTCTGAATAAAACCGCTCCAACCAGACAGGCGTCTTTACGCAATATAAATATGAAGTAAATAGTGTGTCTCGTATTTTTATTATGTAATTTAATAATATTCTCAAAATGAAATCTAAATAAGTACGTACTCATATACTATGAGCGGTGTGGAGGTTAAAGGGGGAGGCCTATGTTCAGCAGTGGACGTCTTCTGGCTGATGATGATGATGATGATACTATGAGACGTCTCTACGCCTTTTTAAGGCTAAGTACATTTTTGAACTTTGTTACTAGCTTATCAATTAATATGTTCTTTAATAGTTTTAGCCTTGGTTATGACAGCATTGTCGTTAACATTCCTTTGTTTCGACATGTTTTTGTATTTAGTTTACCTGTGAGGTACGAACGGAAGTTTTCTTTGTTGGTCCTTTACTTCAGATTAGACATAAGTTAGCCTCTTTGTTGTCAAATCTAAATATATGAAATCGAAATACCAATCACGTAATCTCGAAAACTACTTCCAAAGCTGTTTGGCTGGTAGATTCTAAGGGGTGTAAAGAAATAATTTTAAGACACGATGTAATTAAGGGGGTGGAACGTAAATTAAAAGTTTAAATGAAAGTCTACGCGTACGAAGAGACAGCAGCTATATGTAATATAAAGTTATACACTTTTTTTTTACATAACCTATACTGTCCCCCTCCTGGGCAAAGGTCTCCCCCATTTCTTTCCAGACAGTGCGATCATCCGCCAGACTCGACCACTGTATCAGGATCATGTCGAGGTCAGCGCGCCAGCGTTTTCTAGGCCTGCCTTGGCTCCTTCGTCCGTTTTCAGGCACCCACTGTGTGATCCTCTGGGCCCATCTATCAGGGTGCATCCTGGCCACGTGTCCCGCTCAACCCCACTTTAATTTGGCAGCTTTGATGCCAACATCAGCGATTCCCGTAATTGAGCGCAGCGTCGTGTTTCGACGTGAGACTCGGTCTGTCCTTTTGATTCTTAGGACCCTGCGCTCCATCGCTCTTTGGCAAACCCCAAGTTTGAACCTCTGAGAATCGGTCAATGACCAAGTCTGTGCACCGTAAGTTAGGACGGGCAGGATGCACATATCGATGAGTGTACGTTTTAATGACAAAGGAAGGTCGCCCTTCATAAGCTCAAATATAATAAAGTTATACACAATTATATGAAACTATTATACCATAATGAATACATATCAAACATTCATTGTTCTTTGTATAAGCCTTTTAATTTTCATAACTTCTTTCTTCTATCCTGAGTTATATATACAAAATAATATAACTTGGGATGGTTATAATAATTTGAAATAAAGTAGGGAATGAACTAAGATGGGCTGATTATAATGACGAAGTTAATGTATTTGAGTAAAATTTATTTTAACAAAAGCCTGTTCTTTAGTTCTCCACTTTGTCATCGGCGATTTATAAATAAATTCCTTTGTTATCAAAAACAGCGTTGCTTTGTCTGTCTATATCTTTGTACTATTTACTCACATCACAGCTTAGACTTCTCTGCATTAATTTTATTTGTAACTCGCTTTTTTAGCGTCACTTGTACTACGATACGAATGAACTATGTAAACAAATGTTGGAAGCCGATTTTAACTTACTTCTAATTATTGTCGTATCGAAGTGTATGTAATCCAGATAAAAATACTCATGCTTATGTAATGATGGAGCATGGAGGGATAAGTGGCTAAATTTACAGCTACAATTACAGCTGATAATGTGTACCTATATTTGTGTCATGGGGGGGGGGGGGGGGGGTTATCTTATATATAATAATAATAGCGGCCTTCGTACGCGTAGACTTTCATTTAAACTTTTAATTTTAATTTTCTGACAATCCTCTAAATTATTTAGTGTCTTAACATTCTTTCTTAACGGATCTTTACACCCCATAGAATCTACCTGCCAAACAGCTTCGTAACTGGTTGCTTCATCTTTCGCTTTCGTTTATACATGTGCAAAACGTGCCTCCAATAAATAACCCCCCTCTGGTTATGGAACCCCACCCCCGTGATGCAAGCTGACGTCGTATTCACACGATACATTTTGTTTTATTATACAGGAATTACTCGCGTTTCAATCTTACGTGAGTAATTCCCGTATAATAAAACAAAAATGCATTTTGCTGATCGATTTTTCAGCTTTCTATGTCTGTTTGCATAATTAAGCAATCATTCATTGGAGGCACGTGGTTTTGCACATGTATAAAACAATCAAACAATCATTTAACCTACGTTGACATTCTAGATTCTATTTAATATGTACTTAGGTAGGTATGTAGTTTTATAAACATTATCTAAGCAACTTATGCTTGTGAGATCGATCAAATTAAATGTGTAAATATAACATATTATATCGTCTGGTTAAATAATCTTCTTAACAGTTCTCGTTTGAGCCATTATTCTAACTTATCTTCCCTTGAAATTAAACACTTAACATATTTTGTCGCTTGTATTTTTATCATCATTTCAGCTGTAGGATGTCCACTGCTGGACATAGGCCTCCCCCATCGATCCCAAAAGGGCCGGTTGGAAGCAGCCTGCATCCCGCGTTTCCCTGCGGTCTCTTTTAGGTCGTCCGTCCATCTTGTGGGTGGACGACCTACGCTGTGCTTACCGGTCCGTGGTCTCCATTCGAGAATCTTTCGGCCTCATCGGCCATCTGTTCTGCGTGATATGTGCCCTGCCCATTGCCACTTCAACTTGCTAATCCGGTGGGCTATGTCAGTAATTTTCATTCGTCTACGGATCTCCTCATTTCTGATTCGATCTCGTAGAGAAACCCCGAGCATAGCCCTCTGCATAGCTCGTTGTGGAACTTTGAGCTTGCTTATGAGGCCCATTTTTTATCGCTTGTATTTCACATGATTTTAGTTCCTGAAGTTTCAAACCCTGCAGTGTACGTGGTCACAGGTAGACTAGATGACGGGTGTCTATTGAAATGTTATAAGATTAGTTACTAGTACCATCAATGGTATTTTCGTGCGAAATATCAGACGAGCGATTCAAAAATCGAGCCCCTGATCATCAGTTATGTAAAGCGAACGAAAGGGCATTTTTTCCAACTGTGTGCCAATCCACGTATTGCACGCCGTTGCATGGCTGCATTTGCTCAACACAGGAAGATGTTCAATGTAGATCGCTATCTTTAATGTAAACAATTGTTTTACATACACGTTTCTTGTCTCATTTGGTGACAAACATTCCAGTTGCAGCAATATAATATGAACATTTCAATTAAATGTTTATTTTCTTTTGTCTATTTTTTGCACACATTGTCAAAAATATACAATTCTTATCAATATTTGTGATGATTGTTGTATTTAGTTGTTACATAAAAAAGGTAGTACAGTAGTAAATTAAACCAAACGAAGCTTACGACGCACAGATACTCGATGGAGTGATGATATACGTATAAAAGCTGGCAATGGCTGGAAACCAAGTATCAGAAATACGACCTCAATTGTTTCAAACAAAGTTTGAATGGAAATGTAAAAGGTAGACAACGCCTGACAGACACCAGCCTGACACCCCGCGTATTGACTACTTACCATCAGGTAGCACGATGCTTGTTTGACTTTTAATCCAGCTGTGGACTAATATACGCTGATTATGACGATGATAAATGAAATCAACAAACAACTTTGCTTAGTTTGGGGTCAGATGACCGTGTGTGAAAAATGTCCCGAATATTTAAATATTTTTTTTTTTGAACTTCAGCCATTTTACTTGTTATATCGTCCTCGACGCCTTGTCAGCTGCATTTTCCTTTGGTATTCACGTTTTTTCAAATGCCGATTTATTCCAACACTTTTAAGTTCTTTACCCTGAACTGCTTTAATCATGTTTTCCAAAAATGGTTTCTTCACCGTTCCCAAATGATTCAGATCAGCTCGCAGCCCACGTGCCTGCATTCTAAGCTTCCATTCACTTGATGACTATATTCTGCCGCAACTAATACGTACATTGACCTGGATTTTAAGGTAACCAGCATGAAAAAACGTCGAAATTGTACCAACGGTATTTTGCAACGTTTTACATAAGTTTTACTACAAACCTTATGCTATAGTTGCAGTTACAGGCTGTCGATTTCATTTGCGAAATCTCTGGCAATGTTTCTCTTATTAATTGTTATCAAACAGCAGCAATGGTGATGATCATTGCTCACTCAATTACTTGGGTTCATCTAATTAAACTGTAATTTTTAAACTTTCGCGATTTGACACATGTTTTAAATGTTTATCGGGACTTATCGCGTATTATTTAATTTAGGTAAAAATAGGTACCTTTCGCTCGACGTTTCGACCATGTTACAATGGCCGTGGTCACGAGCTGACTGAAAACTGCGAGTGAGTCCGGCGAGAAGAGCGGGTGTTTTGTTCTCCTACCCTCACTTGATCTAGAAAAATCGCAGGGTTGTCACTACGACACACAACAGTGACTGTATCCACAGCTGTATCAACGAACTAATTAAACTGATTATTAAATCATGTAATTTAAACATGTTATTGCGCTGCTATTAAATAAAACCGGCCAAGTGCGACTCGGTCTCGCGCACTGAGGGTTCCGTACCACCACGAAACTTGTTAGCTACTAAAGTACAAAAAAAATGTGTCCCGTCAACGCCCAGGCGGTAACACGTTATTGTTATTATTATAGTACCGACCGCGCCCGACGTTGCTTAACTTCGGTGATCGTATGAGAACCGGTGGCGAACAGAAATTTGTCACCGACTCGCACTTGGCCAATATTTATTATTTGTTATACTATAGAGTGTGTACTATAATAATGCCAAGTTTGATGCTTGTACGGATTACCGTTTTTACATTAGAGCTAATATAAAAATAAGTTTAAAAAAAACATTTGTTGTATGGGGTCCTTTAGTTTTTTACTTTTAGACTTTTTTATTATTTATTAGTTAATCCGTTGTAACATCACATATTCTGAACAAAATTTCAACTGGCTATCTATCACGGTTCGAAAGATATAGCTGTTAATAGGTAGGACAGGCGGACAGACGGACAGACAGACAGACATCGTAGGCTTAGGGTCCCGTTTTTACCCTTTGGGTACGGAACCCTAAAAACTACTATGTTTATTACAATGAATCAAAAACCTCATTTGTAAAGTAAGTGGTCGTTACAACTACATTATATTGCGATGAATAATTGTTCTCTACTGAATGAATGTATGATATGGATACCGTATACCCGCGGCTTTACTCGACTTACAGAATATACCCTACGTTACTCAGAGATAGTGTGACTTTCTTCCAGTGAGTTTAGATTCTGTACAGGACTTGCTGAGATTAACTCATACAAAAATAAAAAGTCACAAACTTTGCATTTTTATAGTGCTAACAGACTCTCGAACGCGGCTGACCTCAACCGCCGTCTGACCAATGGGAGAGACAGAGAGTGAAATATGAAATTCTCACTCTTTCTCTCCCGTTGGTTGGACGGCGGTCCATCAGCCGCGTTCGAGCGTCTGTTAGCACTATTGGGCACCGTACCCAATGGGTAAAAACGGGACCCTATTACTAATAGGTACTTATACTCATAATGAATTGTTAATTTTAGATTTGTTAAAAATGTTAGGTTAATATTTGAATTGAATTGAATGAAATGAATTGAATTGAACTAAGCCTACAATGTCTGTCTTTCTGTCTTCGGCTTCGAATCGTAATAGATAGCCAGTTGAATTTTTCACTGAATATGTAATGTTACGGTGGATTAATTAAGAAATTATAAAAAAGACAACAAGTATAAACGAAAGGGGGGGTCACCATACAACAAACGCATTTATTTTACGTCAATTTGTATTAGCTCTAATGTAAAAACGGTGATACGTACAAGAGTCAAACTTGGCATGATTATAGTACACACTCTAAAGTATAACGACAAATAATGGGCAAGAGCGTGTCGGTGATGAGTTTCTGTTCATTTATAACTGGTAATTTTGTGGTGACATGGAACCCTCAGTGCGCGAGCCCGACTCGCACTTAAAATAACTTAACTTAAGTTTAAAGACTCCTATGAAACCACTTCTCTCTTCTTTTTCCCTACTTCTTTCTTCGTTTCATATTATACCGGAGGCTTGCATCTATTCTCTGCCCGAGGTTGAATTCGTAGTGGATTCATAATTCGATTTGATTATTGAGTTGGCGTCAGCCATAAAGTTCTATGGCAAGTTCTTTGGACTTTAATTACTTAGGACCTTAGATTAACTACACAGAGATGGTAAGTTTCCAAACAACGCCTTCTCAAAACGTAAGCTATAAATTCGCTACGTGTGCTGTGTTTACTTGCCTCGTCACGAACACAGACGCAAAAATTATGCGGCAATAATTAAGTTATTTTTTTTGGGAGCTCTTAAACTATCTCCTGACTAATAGCACTGACCACGGAACACTATTATAGCGGGCACTGACCGCGCGAGCGTCGTTTGGTGTCATATATGGCTCCATTTGAACGGCTTAAATTTTGCGAATGTACTTGGTTTCTGTATATAGTTATTCTAAGCTTAGGACAATGGGTTTCCTAAGTTATAAAACATTATTTAATATTCTTGTCTATTTCCTGCCAGAGCCTAACCTGTTCTCAAAGGATGTTGCAAAGTTGGATCTCAGTCAATGGCAAAAGACAAGGTTGATGTTAAAGGGTTTTAGCATTTATCGGCCACGGACGTTTTGTCATCTATAACTGCGTAAATATCAGCAACATTTTAATTATACATTAAATTAATTCTAGAGTTGCGTAAACCAGTATACTTTATTATCTAAAGCCACTGTCCATCATCGACACCCAGCCCAATGGGTCGATGAAATCAGACCCTTCGCAGGTCATATCGCAGGCGTGGATGAGATTGGCCCGGGACATGGATCAATGGCGCAAGGGAGAGGAGGCCTATACCCAGCAGTGGGTTGATACAGGTTGACAATGATGATGATGATGATGAATGTCCATCAACAATTAACATGTTGTCTATTGATGACTTTTGATGACAGGGCTCTAATTCTCTATGAAACCACCATAACACGCCGTAAACGTGTCATAACACGGTAACCATGGTACAAATAACGCGATAGTCAAGATTTCATAATTAAACGAATCAAATGCGTCTTCCGATTAGATACTACATTCACTTGATAAACGCGCACGTAACGCGCTAGCTTGCTCCACGTTATTTTAACTGTTCAAAATGAGCGCGTTACGCATCTCATAGCGTTAGCAAACTTGAAATTGCCAATTTCACGCAGATAACGTAACACGACCTCGTTAGAAGTTTATGTATTGTGGTCATAAAGACTAAGGGCACAGAGTACATTTTTCAAATATATTTTCATGTTATTACGTCACGCGTTTATGGCAAGGAATCTCATGTGAGATAGAGAATAAGAAATGGTCGTAAATGATTTAGGACTGACCAATTTTTTTTACTGTTTACTGGAATATAATTAGGTACATTACATTTAAGAACTTTTAATGACCTAGTTTAAATGGAAACTGGCTTTTAACACATTTAATTTATCTTAAATTACTCACGTACGATTAAGCCGGCTTAATACTACGTGAGTAATCCTCTTATGATATAAACAAAATAACCTAGTTAACCTTAAGGAGCATTATCATAGAATGATGTCGTTAAAACATTCCTAGATTTTTGATATAATCGCTTGACGTCGTTTATCTTCATAATTTTAGTTATCGTAATTTATAACAACATAATTATATTATTTATATATCTAACGGTTCAAAAATCAAGGCCTGTTGTAAATCAACGATATTGCATCAAGGTTTATTGTCTAATAGAATTATACTTGTATTATTATGTTTTCAACTAAAATTGAAATATGATATACTCTCGCACTTGTAATTATTAACAAATGGTTGCATAATTTCATATAATACTAATTAGATCTAAAAACTAGTTCAGTGAAATCATGATTTATACTATGATAACCTTGCATTCGTAATTCTTCTTATTCTTTGGATATTCGTAATTCTTCTAATCCTAAATGGCTTGACTGATTCTGAACTGTTCTGTACTTATGTGGTCACCTGGGTGGGTTTTAGCTATAGTTGTAGTCGGTAGGGGGCACTGTAGTCGAAATACAGATTATTTTTGCTAACGAGGTCTGGCATTACGTCTTCTTACTGGTCCGCTATAGAACGCTGCATATGAAATCAAATTATTTATATTGCACAAGTATTGAAAAAAGCCGGTCGAATCATAAATGAATCCGTAGACGAACGAAAGTTACCGACATAGCCCACCGGTTTAGCAAGTTGAAGTGGCAGTGGGCAGGCCACATATCACGCAGAACAGATGGCCGATAGGGCCGAAAAGTTCTGGAATGGAAACCACGGACCGGTAAGCGCAGCGTAGGACAAGATCGTAGGACCCACAAGATGGACAGACAACCTAAAAGAGACCGCAGGGAAACGCTGGATGCAGGCCGCTTCCAACCGGCCCTTTTGGAGATCGATGGGGGAGGCCTATGTCCAGCAGTGAACGTCCTACGGCTGAAATGATGATGATGAATAAGCCGGTTACTCCGACTATAGCTTCAACCGCTTTTTTATGTTAATTCAAACCTTCAATAAGCGCATACCTCTATAATGTACACATCCAATGCCGTCCTTACGGTACATGCCGGTCGCGTGCGTGATACGCCTTGCAATTATGATTACCACTCTATCTAAACACGCCTTTATGGCCTGCACGGTCCACAACGCTAGCACGAACAGGGGAATTATTTGCATATTATGTGAAAAAGTATTTGAGCTTTTACTATTTCTGCTCTGTTTAGTATAACGTTTAAAACACAGAGCACATGCGTGGTGCATCTTGAATGCACATTTGAACATTTTTGAAGATCTATATCTATACTTAATATTATAAAGAGGAAAGATTTGATTGTTTGTTTGTTTGTTTGCATTGAATAGGCTCCGAAACTACTGAACCGATTTGAAAAATTCTTTCACTGTTGGGTAGCTTGACTATCCCCGGGTAACATAGGCTATATTATATTTATATGTATTAGTATAAATAATCGAAATCAAAAGTTATCGAATAAGACAACAGTTACCTATATTGTTATACATATACCAATATCTAAACAATATGCACTCTTGATTATGATAGGAAGAGGTATAAATATAAAGAGAAATACCATCGCTTACCATCTGGCAAGTTGTTGGCTAAACGTATATCGATTATATTATTTCTTCTTTTAGATTCTATCGATATTTTTAAGTCTGAACTGACTTAGGTAGTGTAGCTAGTTCTTTATTTGGATAACAGACTAAAAAATAACAAGCTATTATAACTTACATGCATCGAGATACAATACATATAGAGTCACAATCGTGCCTAAAAATGTCCGAACCAAAACTCGGTGCACGCTGCGAATTGCGTTTGTAACAAGGTAACCGCGATCCGACTACAACGCCGCGCGATGCCAGTGCTACGATGACATAGCGGGCAACTAACGTTGAACACCATGCAAGCGACATAACGTCTAAATTGAAGTAAATGTGGCATTGTGAAGTATATAATTGATACAATGTATGTACAATGATGCTCGCACGTTTTTCGACTGTTTTCACTGAGATATTGTGACTCTATAGGAATTGTATCTCGATGCATATATGACAACAAAAAACTTGTATAATGTTATAAAACTCCGGCAGTTGTAGGTATACCGCACAAAAAACAATCAGTTTGTAGTATGTTCTTCCCATAATAACTTTTGTAATAACAAACACAAATGGCCGTCACCTCTTAAGTTTCTCTATTCTGTATATATTTTTTATTTCCGGTGTGAACAATAAAGAGTATCCATCTATATTTAATTAAAATACTCGTTATAAAAAAAAATATGTGACATCCGACGGTACTAGCTTCTCATAAATTGACTTTAATTAGCCAAGTTCAAGAGTTAGGTCCCATCCTAAAGCTGTATGTATCATGGTTGTGTGTCATTGTTGTTTTAATTTTATTAGTAACTAGCTGCGCCCCGCGGTTTCACCCGCGTAGTGATGAAAAATGGTGATGGTGATGATGATGATGAAATAGCTTATGTCACTCTCTGGCTCTTGAACCATACCCATGCAAAAAATCAGGTCGATCCGTTGTTCCGTTGCAGCGTGAAAGAGGAACAAACAAACCAACAAAAAAAACACACTTTCGCATTTATAATATTAGTATGATGTCTGTATATTTTGTTTCTGACACAAATAAATATTTTTCTTTCTTTCTTTCTTTCTTTCTTTCTTTCTTTCTTTCTTTCTTTCTTTCTTTCTTTCTATTCAATGTAAACTCTATATAGCGACACTCCATATAACAACAAACTCCCTAAAAAATCGAAATTACTTGACTTTGGTTGGTTTACCTTGTTGTCCATACAATGATACACTTTAATCACATCCACTCTAAATAATCACAACAATACGTCATTATTAAGCAATAAACAGTACATTCTAACACCTTGTATATAAAAAAAACCGGACAAGTACGAGTAGGACTCGTGCTCTGAGGGTTCCGTTAGACGGAACCAAAAAAACCAAAACAAACAGAAGTTAAAATATTGAAAGACAAACTTAAGTTTGTAGTTTTTTTTACTGGGCAAGTGCCTTTAATAACTAAACAAAATACAAGCTAAAACTAACACTACAAATACAGTTAGACTGCCCATAGACCGCTGAAGGTCTAAAGACAATCCAAATGCTCAAGCCCACTACCAGTTGGCAGCGTACCCAACATGCTGGCGGCATTACCACGTTGAATGGCAATGCTAATGCGTTGAGCCAGAAACACGCCAGCATTTTGGTCACGCGTCGCATTAACCAGGCGCTCTGAAAGATTTTTGAAAATGAGGTGAGCTCCTGGTCCCCAAGGGCCCAATGTCTCGACCCCAAACGCCTCAAATATGTAACCACTGCCGAGGTTAGCATATTTGCGACGCTTGTGCTGCTCTGCCGAATTAGCAGCCGCGCCAGCCCTACCCTGTGTCTCAGGAAGATGTGACGGCGCCAAAGTATCGACACAAGTTGCGTCCCATACAAGGGGCCGCCCCAACCTCCAGGGCACAAGTGTCATACCGTCAGGCTTCTTTCCATCGTCACGCGCAAGACCACTCGGTTTGAGCACAGCTGCGACATTGGCGGTGGAAAGTGCCCTGCGTATGATGTCGTTCAGGCTAGCGTGTCGGCCAATACGACCAGCGCTTCTCGAGCAAGAGAGACCATGGTGACCGAGCTGGTCAACAGCAGTACCACACTGACAGCGATGGGCCTCACAGCACCTTGCACCCAAGCGTAAGCTGACAGCTAGACGAAATGCGGTTGGATCTAAAAGGCTACCTGTGTTAAAAGAGGGCATGGCTTGCAACCAAAGTCCCGATTCCCAAACAGAGACAGCAAGAATACGAGCGCGATCTGCAATACTAGGACACGTATCTAGTAGCGATTTCCATGCTAGTTCGCAGATCGGCCGATCCCACAGTCTCTGGGAAGACAACTTTGAAGTTTGTAGTTGACAATAAGGTTCTTCCATACATCCCAACTACAAAATGTAAGTTTGTAATAGCAAAATAATTATTTTTAAATACCTTCAAATTTATAACTTTCGGATTTATTCCTATATATGTACTATGAGACCTTGCCTCTTGCCAAATTTCATGATTCTAGGTCAACGGGAAGTACCCTATAGGTTTTGATTCCCCTGTGAAATCGCAAAATATACGACATAAAGGAACCCTAAGAGCGCGAGACCAAAAAAAAAACTAACTGAAGTTAAAATATTGAAAGACAAACTTAAGTTTGTAGTTGACAATAAGGTTCTTCCATACATTCCAACTACAAAATGTAAGTTTGTAATAGCAAAATAATCATTTTTAAATGATATACCTTCATATTTATAACTTTCGGATTTATTCCTATATATGTGCTATGAGACCTTGCTTTTTGCCAAATTTCATGATTCTAGGTCAACGGGAAGTACCCTATAGGTTTTGGTTCCCCTGTGAAATCGCAAAATATGCGACATAAACGTTCATATCTTTTGATTGCGTTGACTTACAACTTTTATTTTTTTACAGCCGAAAGAAACCGTAGACCCAAGTATTTAGTATAAATTTCAACTTGCTACCTTTACGCGTTCTTGAGAAAAAGGGTCTTGACAGACGGACAGACAGACAGACAGACAGACGGACAACGAAGTGATCCTATAAGGGTTCCGTTTTTTCCTTTTGAGGTACGGAACCCTAAAAAACTAACTGAAGTTAAAATATTGAAAGACAAACTTAAGTTTGTAGTTGACAATAAGGTTCTTCCATACATTCCAACTACAAAATGTAAGTTTGTAATAGCAAAATAATCATTTTTAAATGATATACCTTCATATTTATAACTTTCGGATTTATTCCTATATATGTGCTATGAGACCTTGCTTTTTGCCAAATTTCATGATTCTAGGTCAACGGGAAGTACCCTATAGGTTTTGGTTCCCCTGTGAAATCGCAAAATATGCGACATAAACGTTCATATCTTTTGATTGCGTTGACTTACAACTTTTATTTTTTTACAGCCGAAAGAAACCGTAGACCCAAGTATTTAGTATAAATTTCAACTTGCTACCTTTACGCGTTCTTGAGAAAAAGGGTCTTGACAGACGGACAGACAGACAGACAGACAGACGGACAACGAAGTGATCCTATAAGGGTTCCGTTTTTTCCTTTTGAGGTACGGAACCCTAAAAACAAAAAAAACTGGAGCAGCAAAGAACGTCAGACGAAGATAACTGTTAGCGATCATTAATTTGTGTTTTTGTAGTTAAGTTATAATTTTAAGGATGATTTCAATATTTCATAGTTTGTGTATAAATTTTAACTTAATATTTAGGTACCTCAAATAAAATTGATCAGGATTCGTCTCTATCGCTATTTCGGGAAAAAAGTGTTCGCAAAATGTAGGAGTTTACACATGCGAGGTAGAGTAAACAAAAGCTATTCATCTTTGTCTCTCTTGATAGTTTAAACGAATAAATGAGCGAGGAGCTAGGGACCACCCTTAACAGCGGGTGGGAAACAAAAGGCACCACTACGAAATAATCGGTGCGCTAGGAAAGTAGGATTCAGTTTCAGTCAGATCAGTTTAAGAGCAACTTCCACATTGAAGAGACGTCTGAGCAACTTCGACATTAGAACAACGTGAACGTCCCAAGCTCCTCTTGCAAACCTCCTTAAAATCAAGAGTTTTATTTCTATCATTCGACTCGTTCATCAACGAACAATCCCACTGGAGCGGCAGGCACCCCACATGCGCTGACGCACACGAGCGGATCGGCACCAGCGCCCGAGCGAGACGGAGATATTACACGTGGTCTCGGTCTCCTCGACCCTTCCCGGTCCGCACAACGGAGGCAGCGTTTTTTGTGCCCTACGACAGAGCGCTGCGCTCAACAGCTGGTCCTTCGAGCCGGATCCTTGCGATCACCTTGCAGGGGATCCGGAGCCGACTGCTGCTCCATCAAGAGGATCACGATGCCACTCACCAGAAGTCAGAAAGGTTTGAAGAACGAAAACGAGCTGCGGCACAAGTCTACACCCGACCTTTCGCCGACTCCGGCAGCTACGCCGATTGCCACCAGCTCCGAGACCGGCCGTTCTGCTTCACCTGCGACTGATGTCACACTGCGAGGTAATGGAGCTGCTGAAGAAGAGTCCATGGCAGATACTGCGGTGAGGAAAACCGCAGAGAAGACGTCTTCGGAGAAGTCCGTTGAGGGAGCTTCTAACCAGTTGGACTCAGACGAGAGACATTCAGCAGCAAGAGGAAAAGTTCGTCGTACTGCATCAGCATCGATAAAAATTAAGAGGCGACAAGAACTAGAAGCACGCGCTGAGTTGGCGCGCCGACAACTGGAGTTAGCCAAGATTCAACTCGAACTGGCACAACTCGATGATGAGGATGGAGATTCCATTATAGAAGAGCCTGAGAACCACGAAGAGGATGTCCAGGAATGGGTTCAGTCAACGATGGTTAAGATGTCCGGGAAGGGACATACGGAGAAGTCCGAGGAGGGACTGATAAGGAAGGCGTCCGGGAAGGGGCGGTTTCCGGAACTTTCTCCAGAGCGCCGCGTTGACAAAGAACATGAAGACGAACCTCGCAGTGGAACCAAAGATCTTGCTGAAGCTATTATGAAGGCTATTAGCACCGTGCCGAAGACGACAGCAGCGCCACCTGCGTATTTACATGAGCTGCCACCATTCGACGGCACCAGTGGGGAATGGCTGGCCTTCAAGACGGTGTATGAAGATACTGCTCCACTCTTTTCAACCGTACAGAACATGGCACGGTTGAGGAGGGCAATCAAGGGAACGGCGAGGGAGGCAGTTAAGAGCCTTCTGTATTCCGAGTGCCTGCCGGAAGACGTCATGGAAGCTTTGCGACGTCGTTTCGGTAGGCCAGATGCTCTGATCCTCGCAGAACTTGAAAAGATCAAGAATCTACCAAAGATAACAGAAAGCGCGCGCGACATATGCGTATTCGCGAGCGCTGTGAACAACACTGTCGCAACGGTTCGGGGGCTGAAGAAACCTCAGTACCTGTACTCGCCGGAGATGCTGAAGAGTATCGTTGAAAAGATGCCAGCGGTGCAGAAGTTTCGATGGTACGATTTTGCCACTACAGAAGAAGATGTGGACTTGCTGCTTATGGCTAAGTTTTTGAACAGAGAAGCTGATCGATGTGGCCCATACGCGCTACAAGAAGAAGTCACGAAGAAACAGGTTCCCCAAAAGCAAGCTGTTCATACCACGACCGAGCAGGGTAAAGATAAGTCAACGTGCCCTCACTGCCAAGACAATCATCAGCTCTTTGAATGTAGCAAGTTCCTGAAAGCTTCGATCCAGGAGAGGTGGGAAATCGCCATGAAATCGAAAACTTGCTTCAAATGCCTGCGAAGTCGTCACCGAAAAGAGAGCTGCAGGAAACCTCCATGCAAGCTCTGCAAGCGTTGGCACCATCTCCTGCTTCACGAAGACAAGCCATTAGAACAAAGCATACCGAAGCAGGAGGAGAAGAAAGAAGTTACCAACAATATAAGGCTCTCAGTAAACGCTACAAAGACTGGAAGAGCGTATTTGAAAATGGTGCCCGTGGAGATTTACGGGCCAAAAGGATCAGCCAAAGTATTGGCGCTCTTGGATGAAGGATCCACAGTAACCCTTCTGGATTCTTCACTGGCAGAACAAATTGGACTCGAGGGACCCACAGAATCTCTGTCACTAGAGACTGTGGGTGGGAAGACCATCACAAAGAAGGACTCCATGAGGCTCAACACAATGATTCGAGGCATCCACCAGAAAACAAGAAGAGATGTCACTGGGGCGCGCACAATTGACGACCTGCACCTAACGCCTCAGAGAGTGGATAGAAACAGAATCGAAGAATGCGCTCATCTCAGCAAGTTAGCCGATCAGCTGTATTACGAAGGGGAGCCCCCCAAACTGCTGATTGGACAAGACAATTGGGAGCTCATCGTATCAAGGTCTACGCGAAAAGGGAAGAAAGATCAGCCCGTAGCTTCCCTCACACGTCTGGGGTGGGTGCTACACGGGTCCGACGGGGGAGCCTCGATACAAGTCAACTTTGTCACCTGTGCGCACGTCTCTACCAGCGAAGATCAGATGGAAAAACTCATTCGAGATCACTTCGCCGTGGAGTCACTGGGAGTTCAGCCTCGACGCCCAAGTACTGACGCAGAAGAAATATCTCGAAAGATCTTGGAGAAAACCACTCGAAGATTGGAAAATGGTCACTTTGAAGCAGGCCTTCTATGGAAGAACGACAACGACAAAATGCCGAACAACTACAAATCAGCAGAAAACAGGCTGAAGAACATAGAAAAGAAATTGGACAGAGAAACGAATCTGAAGCTGGAATACGAGAATCAAATCCAGAACCTCCTGGACAGCGAGTATGCCGAAGAGGTACAGCACGCGTCGATATCGGAGAGAAAATGGTATCTCCCTCATTTCGCGGTCACACACCCGACCAAGAAGAAGATCAGAGTGGTGTTCGACGCAGCTGCCAAGTTTGGGGGAAAGAGCCTTAACGACGTACTTCTGACAGGACCTGACCTGCTTCAATCACTTTTTGGGGTCCTTCTTCGATTCCGTCAACATCCAATCGCTGTGGTAGCGGATATAAAAGAGATGTTTCTTCAGGTCAAGATCCGGGCAGAGGATCGAGATAGCCTGCGATTCTTATGGCGAGGAGATCAGCGTACTGGGTCACCTAAGGAGTATCGGATGACATCAGTCATTTTTGGGGCTGCCTGTTCTCCAAGCACAGCGATCTACGTGATGAATAGAAATGCCGCCGAGTTCAAAGATCAGTACCCCGAGGCAGCGCACGCAGTGGTGCGCAACCACTATATGGATGATTACCTGCAAAGTTTTGAAACCGAAGTAAAAGCTGTCAAGATAGCCAGTCAAGTGGACACCATTCACCGAAAGGCCGGGTTTCACCTCCGGGGGTGGGTTTCCAACCAACCTGAGGTTCTGAAAAGGCTCACTCAAGAAGTTAAGAGTAGCAACGAAGTTGAATTGGGGTCCAAAGAAGAAAAAACGTTGGGTTTACGGTGGTTCACACAAGAAGATGAACTGGGCTTCAGAACGAGTCTTCATAATGTCGAGGAAGATGTCATAAACCAGCGAAAGACTCCAACAAAGAGAGTGGTCACAAGCGCTGTGATGTCAACCTTCGATCCAATGGGGTTGGCATCACCAGTACTCATCCAAGGAAAGCGACTTCTGCAAGACATCTGGAGAAGTGGCATAGGATGGGACGATGAGATCATGCCAGCGACTGAGGAAGCGTGGAGGAACTACCTTGATAGCCTGCAACTGCTAAGAGACCTACGCGTCCCCAGGCTCATTACTCACTCCAGCACTGGGGGAGAGATGCACGTTTTCACCGATGCCAGTGAAGTTGCCTACGCTTGCGCGATCTATTGGAGACAAAAAGTCAACCAAGGACAGTACAAAGTTACACTTCTGGCTGGAAAGGCAAGAGTCACGCCACTGAAACCAGTTTCCATCCCACGGCTAGAATTACAGGCTGCACTGCTGGGAACCAGGATGGCACGATCAGTGGAAGAAGAGTTAGATATCAAGCTGGAGAAGAAAACTTATTGGACTGACTCAAGCACCGTTTTGTCCTGGATCAAGTCAGATCCAAGAACCTTCAAACCTTTTGTGGCTCATCGACTCGCTGAGATTGAGGATACTTCAAAGCCTCAGGAATGGCGCTGGGTACCAACGACTCAGAACCCAGCAGATGACGCTACGAGAAACATTCCGGAGAACTTTGGCAGATATCACAGATGGTTCACTGGTCCTACATTCCTGAGCGAAGTCAAAGAACGCTGGCCAGAACCGCGTTCATTCAAGGCCGAGCCAACGGGTGAAGAAAAGGAAAAGTTCTCAGTTGCCACTGTTAAGATGACGGACAAGCATCCGACTCCAGACCCGGCAAGATTTTCCCAATGGAGCCGACTGCTGAGGGCAACTGCAAGAGTACTTCAATTCGTTGACATATGTAAAAAACAGAATCAGCTCGTGAATGCCACTAGAAAACAAGAAAAAGAAGATCCAACGTGGAAAAATGTTTCTAAGAAAAAGAAAACGAAGTTAGACCTAATCAAGACGAAGAACCAAGACCGAAAGTTCATAGCACTCGAGCCATCTCACTTAGAAAGAGCCGAGAAACTCTTATTGAAACGAAGCCAAGAAGAAAGTTTCGGGGAAGACATTACTTTCATCAAGAAGGAGAAATCTCTGAATCGAGCAAGTAAACTGGGAAAACTTGTCTTGGAAAACGATGATGGCGTGCTTCGAATCCAAGGAAGAATCGACGTAGCAACAAGTTTCGATAAGAACTTCAGGCGTCCCGTGGTACTAGACAGCAAGCAGTACATAACAAAGCTGCTTATTGAACACTATCACAAGATCTTCAATCACGGGAACCACGCGACTGTAATCAACGAGTTAAGGCAGCGCTACTGGGTACTGGAGCTACGATCTGCAGTTCGATTTGCTACTCATCGGTGCCAGTGGTGTCAAGTTTACAGAAAGAAACCATATGTACCACCAACCGGGGACCTGCCGAAAGAGAGACTGCAGTACGGCGAGCCACCTTTCACTTTTTCTGGCGTGGACTTTTTTGGGCCGATGATAGTCACGGTGGGCCGACGACACGAAAAGAGGTGGGGAACTTTGTTCACTTGCCTTTCCACCAGAGCCGTCAGCGTCGAACTAGTTTCGTCACTTTCATCAGACTCCATGATCCTAGCACTAAGAAGGATGGCGGCCAGAAGAGGGATGCCGAAAGGGCTTTTCAGTGATAATGGCACGAACTTTGTCAAGGCTAACAAGGAACTTCAAGAAGCCTTAGAAGAGATGAAGAAAGAAGACATCATCGTTGAAGCCGAGAAGATGGGAGTCCGGTGGAAATTCATACCACCTGGGGCCCCGAACATGGGGGGAGCTTGGGAACGGCTGGTGCGCTCCATTAAAGCGGCAATAGCCGTGACTCTACGAGAAAGATATCCGAAGGAAGAAGTCCTTCACACGCTCCTATTAGAAGCAGAGCACATTGTCAACTCAAGGCCATTGGTGGAGGCCATAGATGATGGAGAAGAAGCGCTTACGCCCAACCACTTTCTTATCGGGAGGTCGTGTGGTGCTCCAAGATTGGGAACCTTTACCGACTGCGACCTCAAGGGGCGACGAGCGTGGAAGATGACTCAACGACTAGCCGATCACTTCTGGAGCAGATGGGTGAAAGAGTATCTACCAACTCTGATCCCGAGAAGAGTCAACGGAAAATCCAGAGAAGCTAGAGACCTTCGATGTGGAGACACGGTCCTCATAGTGGATTCCACATTGCCGAGGAACACTTGGCCCCGAGGAGAAGTGGTCCGTACCTACCCCGGACCAGATGGCCGCACGAGGGTTGTCGAGGTGCGCACGACTGGAGGCACCTTGCGACGTCCGAGCTCCAAGATAGTGCTGCTAGTTCCTGTGAAAGATAACGAGCAATCCGTTCCTGTGGAAGACACCGAGTGCCAGAATGCTGAGCACGCCAGTCAGTGAGCTGCGAGTCATCAGATTACAACAGAGGAGAGGACGAGGAGGAAATCGCTAGACCAGGAGTCGATGCTGCGCACGAGGGGGAGGATGTTAGCGATCATTAATTTGTGTTTTTGTAGTTAAGTTATAATTTTAAGGATGATTTCAATATTTCATAGTTTGTGTATAAATTTTAACTTAATATTTAGGTACCTCAAATAAAATTGGTCAGGATTCGTCTCTATCGCTATTTCGGGAAAAAAGTGTTCGCAAAATGTAGGAGTTTACACATGCGAGGTAGAGTAAACAAAAGCTATTCATCTTTGTCTCTCTTGATAGTTTAAACGAATAAATGAGCGAGGAGCTAGGGACCACCCTTAACAGCGGGTGGGAAACAAAAGGCACCACTACGAAATAATCGGTGCGCTAGGAAAGTAGGATTCAGTTTCAGTCAGATCAGTTTAAGAACAACTTCCACATTGAAGAGACGTCTGAGCAACTTCGACATTAGAACAACGTGAACGTCCCAAGCTCCTCTTGCAAACCTCCTTAAAATCAAGAGTTTTATTTCTATCATTCGACTCGTTCATCAACGAACAATCCCACTGGAGCGGCAGGCACCCCACATGCGCTGACGCACACGAGCGGATCGGCACCAGCGCCCGAGCGAGACGGAGATATTACACGTGGTCTCGGTCTCCTCGACCCTTCCCGGTCCGCACAACGGAGGCAGCGTTTTTTGTGCCCTACGACAGAGCGCTGCGCTCAACAATAACAGACTATACGCAATAAGCGTTGTTATTTGTATGATTATTAATATTTGTTGTTTGTCAATTTTATTCTTTACTAGTAAATACATAATTATTATAATAGTGAAATAATATTGATTTTTCTTCTCTCCATTTAACTATAACTCTCAATAACGCCATAAAATCGCAGTCCCTTGAGTGCGCTATATAGAGTTTACACTGTATATAGATTATGATGACGGCGATCCTTTTATTGTTTTTATCATGTTTCCGGATGTGGCTCGCTAGGCCAAACTTACATGCTTCTTACATTTACCTCTTAAGAGCAGCTTCTATGTACCTACATCTACAAACTCAGCTGTTTCTTAGAAAAAGTCCATTGACCTGCAACATAATGCCGCAATTTCACCCGCGTCTCCGAGAGACAAGAACTACGTTTTTCCGAGATAAAAGTATCCTATGCCACTCTCCGGCCCTCTAACTATTTGCAGAAATTCACGTCGCTCCTTATTGTTGCGTGATAGAAGGACAAACAAACCAAAAAACTTTGTTATAATGGGACAAATTCCTAACATCTGTTATTGGCATCTATTACGCAAAATTAGGTATTAGTTTTGCCGTTATTATGCGATACGCCTTCTGCGATTTGGTACGTTGACCTCTGGTGTGAAAGCTTAGGAGGCTTGTATGTTTTGTCAAGTTATAAGCTCTGTTAGACTAAATACTCGTCTTTACAAATGAAGTAAGCTACTGGACTGATTATTGACCTAGCGAAGTAAGGTCTAAGAGCTTACAGTGGGTGAAGGGCGAATTGAATTTTAAACAAATTTATGTTTGTATGTTTGTTCGTAACTTGAGTACCGTTAATTCGATTTTCATGAAATTTTGTAGGCAAGTAGTTCCAGTAAATAGAATTTTAAAGTTCGCATATGAGTTAATTCGATGCTGGGGTTGTCAAGATGTTCAAATACCAAAGTTATAAAATACCGTTGGTTAAAGGAAGGAGTTCCTAATGAATCCGAAATGAACTTACGTATTTTGTACAAATAATGTCAGTATGACTGAGAATTGTCAAATACTGTTTTAAACTATCACGGTCACATCGGTCGGTATCATATCATTCCACAACCTTAACACGGTAAATATCCCGTAAATAATCATATAACTTCGAAAATTTACAGTTGATTATCGTAGCCGTTAACTGTCATATTTTTCAATCAAGATCATGGTAAGTAGGAAAACTATGGAGCGGGTGTACCTTAGTATAGGTGAAGTAATATCTTGAACATCGCAAGGTCTCAGTTTGGGGCGAACTACTTACTTACTAAACATACTTTTCACACACACATCATCAGCCATTAAACGTCCACTGCTGAACAAGGCCTCCCTCTTAGAGAGGGGTGTTGCCATAATCCCCAAGCTTGGCAGGCGGCTTGGGGATCGCAGTACGTTCACCGTGTACTAACAGGACGCTGCTGCCCATCCTCCGGTGGTTCTGCATACTTTTATTATGGTTTAAATTAGGAAGTGGTATTGTATGGCTATGTGACTTTGACCTAGACATATATATATACTACGTTCATATTTAGTTATGAGATTCACCTTTTGTTCTATTTTTATATAGTAGCTGTGTAGTCGTTAAAATGCAGAAGGTCAGGCATAGTGTTCTTTATATTGAATTAATAATTGATGTACTCTTATGTTATCTGTATTGCAAGGGCGCACCTTATCGGAATGATATGATTTAAATGTCATAACAAACGGTTTATAACGAATGGTGTAGGTATGAATGCTCACGAGAGTTCTGAAGTAAAGAAATAGGTATGTAGACCTGCCTTAAAAAAATCACACACGGTCATCTGACCCCAAACTAAGCAAAGCTTGTGATATGGCTGCCAGAGACTGATATACATACATATATAGTTTACATACTTAAATAGATATAAACAACCAGATATAGAACAAACACAAATGCTCATCACATAAATGTTTGTGCATAGGCGGGAATCGAACCCACGCCCCCAAGCGCAGAAGGCAGGTTCACTACCAACTGGAGCAACGGGCTATCAAAACGGGCTAGTTCTCTTGCTATAGAGTTTGTTAGTTCGTGTCATGTTTTACGAAGTCAAGGCTGTCAAGCCTTTTTTATCACGTCAGTATTCGAAGGTCAACTTCAAGTTCAATTTATTTAATTTAATGAACATCAACATGATTTACGTCATTGCATTACATGGTGGAGACAAGACAAGAATTCAACTATCATCATCATCATTTCAGCCATAGGACGTCAGCCACTGCTGGACATAGGCCTCCCCATCGATCTCCAAAAGGGCCGGTTGGAAGCGGCCTGCATATCCAGCGTTACCTTGCGGTCTCTTTTAGGTCGTCTGTCCATCTAGAACTATACGATACCACAATTCTAATAGGTGCAGACTAAGTACATGCTTTAGTAACTATAACGACTGTATGTTAGTGTTGCTATAGTGTTTTGCGTTTACATTAAAAAGTACAAATAAACCGGCCAAGTGAGAGTCGGGCTCGCGCACTGTGTTGCGTACCACCACAAAATACAATAAGGTTGTCCAAGTAACCGAATTACCAGTTATTATGACGCCTTCCAAAATTGTCGAAGCAATTGCTACGCAGCCACAGTTAATTATATTGCTACAGGCGCTCGAGTATATCATCATCATCATCATCCACAGCCTTCCTTATTCCACTGCTGGGTATAGGCCTCTCTCTTGCTATGCCATCTGCCTCGAGTATAACACAATTATAATTTGGTAATAACCAGAAATTTGTCACCGACTCGCACTTGGTCATTATTTATTATTTGTTGTCATACTTTAGAGTGTGTACTATAATCATGCCAAGTTTGCTTGTACGTATTTTTTACATTAGAGCTAATACAAAAATACGTTAAAAAACACGTTTGTTGTATGGGGGTTGTATTTGTACCCTGTACTTTTTGCCTTTTTTTATTATTTGTTAGGTAATCCGCCGTAACGTTACATATTCTGTGAAAATGTACACTAGCTGTTGTCCGCGACTTGTACGCGCAGACTTACATACAAACTTTCAACCTCCAGTTGCCCCCCTTAATTCGGTCATTTCGCAAAATCCTTTCTTAGCGGACCTCTAAACCACATTTAAGGAATCTACCTGCCAAATGTCAGCTTCGTAGGTCTAGTACTTTTCGAGATTTCGTGATGATTGAGTGAGTGAATGAGTGAGTGAGTGAGTGAGTGAGTGAGTGAGTGAGTGAACAAGTGAGTGTGTGAATTTTGCAATTTTTATAGTTATTATTTTCGCTCAAAGCTTTGTTTGTTATTAGGTGGTGTCATTAGCATTCATTAGCATTAGCATTATCAGAAATGAGATTATCCGACAAAGAACTAAAGTAACCGACATAGCTCAAAGAATTAGCAAGCTGAAGTGGCAATGGGCTGGCCACATCTGTAGAAGAACTGACAACCGCTGGGGTAGACGGGTTCTAGAGTGGAGACCACGTATCGGCAAACGTAGAGTAGGACGCCCTGCAGCCAGGTGGAGTGACGACCTGCGAAAGGCGGCTGGTGGCAAGTGGATGCGAAAAGCAGAAGATCGTGCCTTGTGGCGTTCTTTAGGAGAGGCCTACGTCCAGCAGTGAACGAACATTAAATAGGCTGATGATGATGATAATGATGATGATGAGCATTCAATGCCATTATCTTAAATAATTATGTAACTAGATGAAAAGAAATAAACAATCAGTGTTTTTTGTACTTAAATTGTGACTACCTATACTTAAGATATCAACAGTCAGAATTTAATGACATGTGTGACAAATGCTGTGTTTTCGTCAACTAGGTATAATGACGGCAGAGCAAAATCTCGCGGAAGCTGTAGATGGTTTTTTAATAGTTTTATTTTTTTAAATTATATTCTAGCTATGGTTACGGTACTATTAGCGATTATGGCATTTTTTACCCATGTCTTGATATTTTCGTAACTATTGAAATAGTTTTTATTTTTAATAGTTTATCGGACTGACTATTTTTATTCGTCTTTTAAAAAGCTGATTAATAATATAGGTGGTCACTGAAAACAAAATTAAAATATGTTTAATATTAAAGAAGATATACTAATTTTAATAGAGACCGACTAGACAGAGAACGCCATTACACTAATATAAATGTATAAATGACGTCACTTGTAAGTACGCCATACAAACTATACTTTTCAGTATTCCATGTCACTTTGCGGGATACATCCCGCATACATACAGAGCATCCCTTCCTAATCCTACCAAAAATTTTAAACGCTTATATCTCAGAACTTATAAATATTTTTTTTTTCAATATATACATTTATTTAATTATATTTTACACTACTTTAGACAAAGATCCAAATTTCGTGAGTTAATGAGTTAGTGAAGTACTAACTTCTTTGTTTACAACACACAAGCTAACACGGTGAGGGCATGGCTTCCACATGTCATATCTATATCGCTACAAAATCATTGATTCGGATATATCCGTGTGACAATAACTCCATCCAAACCGTCCAACACACAGACCTATATGGCTATATGTGATCCAACATCTATGAACACGATGGAGAATTGCTCAGAATTCAGCAGCTTCAGAATCAGCATGAAGTGTCGAGTGCATTTCTGACCTTCACTACGTTTTACACGAGCTGATTCATAAGGAATCAGTCACAGCCTCGTGGGTGAAACTAGTTTTTTTGTGTACTATGAAAGTTTAACGGTATTTAAACTTCCTTAATATGTATATATCTACATATTTATAATTATGTGGCCATAGGAACTCCTAAACGAAACGACGTAGTCCCGTCGAGTTTGGGTTCGTTAAATTTGTCTTCCCAAGCACTTTGGTCCTAGATGATGAATTCAATATGGCGGATGCCCCAAGATTGCGGACAAAAGGTTCTTAACTACCATTATGATATGGATAACAAATTAAAGGGTTTGCTGAGAAGAATACGAAAAAGCGTGTTTTTTTTATTTTTATAATGTTTATATATTTCCATTAGTGTTTTAATGTTTCTATTCCGCAAACTCGTGGTCCACTGAATCCGATGTGTATCATTTTACATGACTTCAATGCACACGAGGTCATGGTCTATCAGTGGTCAGTATTCTGATCAGAGCAGTGGACGCATCAAGGGTAGCGGCAATGTAGGTGCATTTTCCTTGATCCGTATTGTTTATATCGTCTGTAATTAAGAAGTTTTATTACAGGTCGGTCGTTGGGTACGTGTTTTGGCAATTCAAATCTGTGACAAATTTACAATGTACTTTCTGTCTTTGTTACGTAGTAGTGTGAAATCTCTCTTGTTACATTTATCGACATGGACAGGAGAGTGAAGGACAGAAACATTGTCGATTGCTTTAGGATGTTTTTTTTTTACAATAAATAATACTTAGATTGGCGTTAGACCGCCAATTCGCTTGATGTAAAGCGATGCTGCGGTCTACAGTGGAGCACGCTTGCCTATAAGAAACCGATTCACTCGCGATTTGACGACATAGATTGTAACTATCAAGGAACACCCATGTTGCTGTTCGTTGGCCTTTAATTTGGATATCTCAAAAAAACTGTTCGCTGCGTTTAGGGACATAAATAATAACAACCTTTTTAGTGTGTTATCTCAGAAAGCGAATAATAATTATTCTTATGGAATTACCAAGTAAATCTGAAACCTTAACTTTTGAGTTCGAATCGATTGATATTCAGGAAATATAAACAATCGGTGACTCAGTTTTGTAGTAAATTGTGAATGTGATTAAACACGTGCTAATCGCCTGTTTATTGATATCATGCCAAACTGTTCGTATCGACACACTAGCCTCTAATCCTCTCACAGTTTGTGTATAATTTAGTAAAATCCTTTAAGTTAGCAAAATTTTAGTAAGGTATAACAAAAGTCACGGACCACAGCATCCGTGGAGTTGCTTATTTAATTTAAAAAAGCGCTTGCCCTCGATTACGTTGATTACTATTTTAGGTCACAAAATATACACATACTTTATGCATATTTGAAACAATATAGAAAAATAGTTCTCATTGCAAAAAGTATAAATAATAACAACGTACGCCGTACCTCGAAAGTACGCTAGGATATGCTTAATTTGTAACGGATAGTTAAAATCTATAAAAATAACACAGAATACAAAACAATAATAACTACTGTTATAAACTATCACGGCTATTCAGTAAAGTTATATGATTATTTACGGGATATTTAACGTGGTAAGGTTGTGGAATGACGTGGTTGGTTGTGTAGTGGTTCTTCTTGTGAACATGGTGCAAGTAACTGCGCCGAAATATCGGGAGCTCATTCCACAAGCTTACCACGGTAAATATCCCGGAAATAATCATATAACTTAAATAATTGTGGAAACATTGAAACATTGTGGAATGCTGAAATAAATGAATATGAATATGAATAATAATTACTATACTGTAGGTGCATGGTTATAACCCAGTGCTGTAGAATATGACATTAATATTTATTGGTTTGTCATTAGTAAATATCTACATATAAATATATCAAGTATATAAACATAATTCATGCTAGTTTCTATAACCATTGCGAACGTATTGTAGATTAAACATTATAAATGTATTGTCGTTATCATAATACTGCAGGTGCGGATGTTTTCTTGAATCGTTCATTCATTCACTCGCGATACAAATTCCAAATATAAACAGTGTGCGCCGGCGTCGACGCGAGGTGGCGTGACACAGCCGACCAACCGCGAGCGGCGGCCGGCGGAGCGACGACCTCGGGTAAAGGTGGCCATCCACTGGTAGATAGATGGCACACCGCACACTAGGAACTTAGCCCATTTTTGATCAAATAAAATTGAGGCTTCTCAAGGTTAATGAACATCTGTTATAACAGTAACAGTTTAACACTGTTTTAAACTATCACGGTTGTTCACTAAAGTTATATGAATATCGGGAGCTCATTGCACAACATTACCACGGTAAATGTCCCATAAATAATCATTATAACTTTAGTAACAGTTTAATGTCAATATATTAAATATTGAAATCACTCTTTCGGGGGTAGGTTAAAAGTCCAGCAGTGGACTGTTAAAAGGCTGATTATGATTGATGATTGAAATATTGAAATTAAATTTAAAACACCTCTTACGAATTTTGTCGAGAGTATTTTACATTATTTTAATTCTTGACGTTTGAACACGTTGCAGTGTCCGTGGTAGACTATAGTGCTTTTCATGAAAGAAGTCTCCCAGACGCGGCGCTGCCATCGCGTATGAATCACTATCAGTATCATTTCTCGAGCAGCACTTTTAACTACTTTAGGCATCGTACACGACTCCTTAACGATGTCAAATTAATAAAAATCTCAAAAGTGTCCAAACACAGTAACAACACCTGAACACTACAACATGGAAATTTAGTTCCGCTGTTTGGGGACTTCTTTCATGGAAAGCACTATAGATGATGGACGTCTATAGAAATGTTATGAAATTAGTTACAAGTACCGGTAATGATTTTTAATCAAAACGGTTCCTATGAACATTCGCTCACGGTGTCCAGAGGCCTTGCAGCTCTGCGCCGGGCTTGTTTAGTAATCCCGATAGCCTAAGAAATCATTATGCAATTAAAATAGTTTACATCACCGCTTCACATCAGGCGAGTTGGCGGTCAAACGCAAGCCTATAACCA
This sequence comes from Agriopis aurantiaria, assembly GCA_914767915.1. NCBI lineage: Eukaryota > Metazoa > Arthropoda > Insecta > Lepidoptera > Geometridae > Agriopis > Agriopis aurantiaria. The sequence goes on from OU612004.1 coordinate 8,205,301, forward strand.
AATATTAAAAAAATGCAAGACAATTATCTTTATACAAATGGGGTGAAGACACACTTAAATAATCTCTAAAAACTAGCTCCACAAATTGAGCAATGGACAAATTAATAACAGCTTTCTTACTTGTTTTACTCTTGCTTAATTAATTTTTATAACTAAACTAGAATTTATCGCATCTTAATAAAGGCGTTGCGAACTCGAAACCTCAATATATATATTAAGGTTTCGAGAAACCTCAATATATATATTAAGGTTTCGAGTTCTTTTTGATTAACCTAGTGATAAGATGAGCATGAGCTAGAAATCTAAACAAAATATAGCATTGTGTATATTGGCAAGCCAAAATTAGCAATAGGACAACAATCGAACCCATTGACAGATCTCGGGATGACGACCGATAAAATTGTTGTTTGGAAATCTAGCTCATGCTTATCCTATCACTAGTTTAATCAAAAAGACATTCTTAAGGTCCTCGAACTATAAACCGTACGAAGTGATGCAAGATAATAAGATAACACCATATCGGCCAGCCAAACTTAGCAATGACGAATAAATTGAGCATCAATCGAACCCGGGATGACGACCAATAAAATTGTTGTATGGAATTCTAGCTCATGCTTATCCCTTCAGTTGTTTGGTAAAAAAGAAATTCAAAAGCTCCTTGAACTCTAAACCGAACGATGTGATGCAAGTTAATGAGATAACACCATATCGAAAAGTCAAAATTAGCAATGACGAATCAATTGGTCAACAATCGAACCAATTGACAGATCTCGGGATGACGACCGACAAAATTGTTGTTTGGAATTCTAGCTCATGCTCATCCCATCAGTTGTTTAATCAAAAAGACATTGTTAAGCTCCTTGAACTCTAAACCGAACGAGGTATGCAAGGTTATCGGCCGCTTGCAATTCGCCACGAGTTGCGTATGACCAAATGCCATTAAGTATATTGTTGGCTATATATGCATGCTTAATCACACTTAATTCGTTTTTGCTAGGAATATTGAATAGGCATAATATGTCCTTATGTTTCATTTATTACAAATAACAGGCTTAGCGAAATATTTAACTATATACATTACATACTGAAAAAATAATTGAAATTGGCATATAAATCTTTGAGATATGAGCGCTTAAAGTTTATGGTGGGGATGGAGACCGGATGCTTTGTCCCTTACTCGCTAAGCATGTGTTAGTATAGCATTTGTATGGCGCGCGCACGGTTTGATGTCATCACGTGCTATAGTGCACTCTATGTCAAGCATGAAATTATAATACTTATAAATCATTTATTTTTGAACAAATTTTGATTTCGTTGATGGGCTCTATTTATGATCGGGGTTTTTATGAGATATAAAAAAATAGGATAAACTTCAAATTATCTCTAAGAAAGTTTTGAGGAAATTCTTCTTATAAATACTGTTTTATTTTCATGAACCCGATTAGCATACAACCAATGTAGTAGACATAAAAACAAGGCACGTGTTTTTATTAGGCACAGGAAAGTGACGCAAAGATAACGATAAATATTTGCGAAAATTTTATGCCATCTCTCTATAAGTCTACTAACTAAGCAAAACGTAATACAGAGTGACTTATACCGTCTTACTACAAAAGATTTAAGAACGCTTTAGACATGTGATTAGCATATTTTTCACAATGAAACAACTGCTAAACACATTTCTAAAGCGTTCTTAAATCTTTTGTAGTAAGACGGATTGTTTAAACACCTATTTGTACATGCGTTCCTATTTCTGAATGATTAACTCGTGTTTTGCGCATATACATAAATTTTCATTATCTCTATAAGTACTGTATAATGATTGTGCTGCAACGCTTCCTGAATCGTTTAGTCGCAGAACATAAAGTTTGCTAACTGGTTATCTACTTGGAAGAAAACATCTAGTTACATTGCTGGAATGGGTGTTCCCATAGAGACAACCTGGGTGTCTCCAAGTTGCGAGTGAATCAGTTCTTCTAGGCAGGCGTACTCCATCGTAGACAAACACGGAAAATATTTTTTTTTGTTTAAATTAGTACGGCTGGCAAGTCATTTTTGTAAGAAATTTGTTGTAGCCAGTTGCACCCATATAAACGAAACGTCAGTCGTTCGAAATCAGTTAGCAACTGTGATGCGGAGTTCGACGCGTTGATTTAAATAAGAATGTTCAATCAAGGTTCACTCATAATGCCTGGTAACAGATTTTCCTTCTCAATTCAGTTCTATTTACTTCTCTTTTCAGTGTGGTCAAACGCGAGTTTGTTACAATATGCTATGGCGTGCTATGAGGCTGATTACATTTTTTTTATCTGCTTCTAATAAACGATGTCTATGTATGTTTATCTCTGAGAAAATATGTTATTATGGCGTAATTTTTTAATCTAAATTTTAGTGCAACTTCTTTAAATAGCAATTAGGTTTGGCGATAAATAAATCGGTCATCATCATCATCATCATCATCATCTTCCTCCACAGCCTTCCTTATCCCACTGCTGGGTATAGGCCTCTCTCTTGCTATGCCATCTGCCTCGGTCCTGTGCTAATTGAGTCCAGGTTCGACCCGCGATAGTAGTAATGTCGTCGACCCATCTTGCAGCTGGACGACCAACGCTCCGCTTACCCTGCCTCGGCCACCTCCACCACCTCCACCTGTCATCACTGCGCCTAGCAACGTGTCCTGGGGCCTTTCGGACAACAGCTAATTGCGGCACCTAATCCGCTCAGTTGGAAAATCACGCGAACGTGAACCTTATCGCGCCCAGATACGGTTTGCGGTCGCGTGACTTTCCAACTGAGCGGATTAGGTGCCGCAATTAGCTGTTGTCCGTAAGGCCCCTGCTCAGCTCCACTTTAATTTCATTACCGCGATTCCGACGTCTCGAACCTATGTTCTGTCTATTAATGGAAAATTATATTCCAGGCTAAGCTTATCAACACGTGCTTGCAGTATTATATAACTAGCGCTGTTGCATATAGAACGAATATATCTTTTGTTTACGTTTATTCTATTGACTATGTTTCGCCGCTATAAAAGTCTTATCATCGATGTCATATTAGATTACTCGATCAAATATCGCCTGATTTATTGTTATCAGTGCACAATTGAAGTTGTCATAACCACAGATCAGCAAGGGTAGGATATCGTAAGGTGGCGTGCCGGGTGCGAACGCATCAGGCTTGATGCAATTCGAGCTTGCCCCGCAGACGTCCTTTCGGCCTTTTTTGCATGTGGACTATTAGTTAGTTCATTGTTGTCGCTGCGAGTTTCTTAGTGTGCGTAAAAATTAGCAAGTGTGACGTACTTACAGTCGCTTAGCGTTATAGTGAAAAAAGTGGGATAAACTCGGAGACATTTAAATACGAACGATAGTTGTACTTAGGCATATCTCCCTTGTTTATCTGATCTAAGGTCATAAGTGTCATAGTATTACTTCCGTCCAACCTTTTAAAGGAATTGTCGGGTGATTCATGACGTTAGGGCGTACCACAACTTGTTGTAGCAGTTTCTTATTCCAATTCTTACTTTAGTTAACTTATATGGCGCTCTGCCCACAGTAGCGAGACCAAAAGAAAGTTAATTGTAAGATAACACAAGAAAGTTTAAGGGGTAAGCTCTACAATTACATTTAATTTTTAGTCGTCAAAACTCGAAAAGTTATGCCTTTATAGTTTTTATTTAACTTACAATGCTTGTTAGTGTGTTTGGGTCAAATCTTGCACGCTGAATTGGAATCAGTTCCTAAACGATTTTGCGTAAATTTTGCATAGGTACATCTTTAGTTCTGGTACAATCTTTGATAACATACAGTTTGGATCTGCCTTAAACTCGAGCTAATACCGAAGTCTGCCTTAAATTGCAGGGGCGAGGTAAACACGTATTGCACACACTGACATATTCTTACTAGTTCTACAAACGCACACTTCAATATTGAGCGGCACACAACTGCAAACGATAAGCTCAAAATGTCATCAAATGGACGACCAAGGAAGGGTGTAAGTGCTAAAGAGGAAACTGTAGGTATATAACGCTTCCATTTTTTTATTCTGAGAGTACAGTACAATATGCAAGTACCCTATATTGTTATATATTCAAAATGGCCGCCTGAATTAAAATAAAAACATTGAAATAAAAATTAAAAACATAAATGTATCATATACTTAAATAAAAACTTGTTTTCTATACTATCAATACTAATATTATAAAGAGGAAAGATTTGATTGTTTGTTTGTTTGCATTGAATAAGCTCCGAACATATGAACCGATTTGAAAAATTCTTTCACTGTTGGGAACCTACACTATCCCCGGGTGACATAGGCTATAATCTATACCCGTGCGAAGCTGGGGCGGACCGCTAGTGTTTTATATATGTTAGCTTGTTAGTATCCACATAGTTCAAGACATGCCGTTAACTGAAACAGCGGCATCTCATCATTATGTGAACTAACTTAAACAACAAAATAAAGGAAAAGAAAAAAAGGTAAACTTTTAATGATTTGCCTGGTTTCTTTTCCCATTGGTTGTTGGGGCAATTTTGCCATTAACAGTGAGGGAGGAGATAGTGAGATTGTCTAAAGACGAGGTAATCCTGGTTGATGACACTACTAACAGAAAATAACAAATGGAAAAACTAAAAACGGATACTATTAGATAAAACTGTGTGAAAATTGCTGAGTTTCCACTTGAAGAGGTTGGCTAATTCCCCAAGAAGTTCATATTCGGACTCGATGAAATGCTATGATAGTATATGTAAAAATGCCGTCATCTGCCACCACGCAGAGACAGTGCGTATTTCCACTACTCTACTTTCATCATACTCGCATACCTACGAAATGTCATTGACGGGTGTATTTTTGAGGCGCACAAAATAGTTAACGTCTGGCGCCTCTACTGCATCTATTAATATCCGTTTCTCATCACTATTATTGTTTTTATCCCTCTCGCGCTGATTTTAATTCCTGTCTCTTTCTCTTCTCATCTTTTTCATCTTATAATTGTTGTTGGTCTAGTAACTGCCACAGAACCTTGCCCATGACTTTCAAGTTTCAAATTGAGTGCGTCTATCGTTTGCATAAATCGAGATAAATTGTTTAACACCGCTCGTTTACTCCGCTCCGCAGGATTCGAATCTGCGCAATCAGGTTAAACGCCCCGAGCGCTTAACCGCTAAGCTACTGTCGCTTTTCTGTCGGACTTTAAATTCTTGAGATGTCTTGCTCATCCTTTACCCCGCATAAGCCAAAGGTTCTAACATGTCAACCTAAACTATTTCGAGCGGGGCCAATCTTAGGCGCGAATTGAATAAATGACTTTTGATTCTCCAATCACAAGCGTCGAGTTGCGTCGAGTCTCCAATCACAAGCTGCCCCCCTCGATCGACGTGGCATCATTTTGCAAAAGGGAATTTTGACTACATGCGCGATCAAGTGGTTATATTATCTTTGAACCAATCTAAGTAATAGTAAATCTTATATACCTTTTTAATATCCTCGTAAATTTAAAAACTTCCGCTCTATCTGGGTCAATAGGTTCCAGTCATTATTTTAATTAATTCATCACTTAAGGAGCTCCAACTCCAAGTAGAACAAGTAGGTGTATGTTTAGTACTTACAACGAAATCAACGAAATAAATATTAGCTTTTCGCATCGGCCGTTCCATACATTTTGTCGAATATCAATGACCGTTTTTTGTGACAGCTGATACTTTTTTCGTGATTTCAAAGTTGTTTCCACCGTAATTGTTCATAATTATAGGTTCTATGGACCCTTTTCGGCCCAGTAACTACACTTTTACTGCGTAACCCAGTATAGAGCATTGCCCCTATAGAGGTACTACTTTCTCCGCACTGAGCACAAGAGCCACTTTCGTTGATTCATTTCTATTTATTAATACTTAATCGCGTAAATCACAGCATGATCACAGTTACTTTCATATATTGCTTCTGTGCGATCGTTGTAAGCAAGTTTTAATAATCTAATACCAGATAGACTAGCCTTTTTGTCTGATAACGCAAAATCAAAAGGAGGGTTTACTATGTCTAGGTGTTCTATCGAAGGTGCGACGGTACTTCACGTCGGTCGGAACAGTTGCTTTCACTTTACCAAGCACAAGTTCGCTCGTGCATGGAGTACTGCTCGCACCTTTGAAATGGATCAGATAAGTACCAGCTTGAGGCGTTGGAGTCTATTGAGAAACGTGTCAAGAGGCTCAATAGCAACGATTCCTTAATTCAGTCTAAGCTTCTTAGTCTTGAGCAACGGCGCAAAGTTGCTAGTCTATCGGTTTTTTATCAGATACGTTTTGGAGGGCGTGCATTGAATCTGAATGATCCAATTCTCGCCTGTCCATTTTTCTATGGCAGACTGCCAGTGGGCACGAAAAATCGACACCGCTTTCTAATCAAACCCGTACGAAGCGTTTTGATTCCAAATTTATTGTACGAACGTCTCTGGAATGCGCTGCCTGAATGGGTGTTCCCCAATAGTAACAATCTGGATGTCTTCAAATCGCGAGTGAATCGCTTTCTTACCGCATCATCGCTTAACATCAGGCGAGTTAGTGCAAACGCAAGCCTATTATTACTCACACTTATTATACAGGGTTACGCGGAAAGGGTGTACTAAGCCGAAAGCGTCATACTTATCATTATGAACAACTTCTACTATGGAATCAGCGCTGAAATCGCGATAAAATGTCAGCTGCTCCATACATTTTGTCGAGTGTGAATGACCCTTTTCAAACACTGGCTACGTATTAGCTTTACCTAGTCTGTGACAGTTTTCTATGGAACACCTAAATTAAATTTATCAAAGAAAAACAGCGATGATCAATATATTTTAAATTACGAAGATCAGCATCACACTATTGTCAATGCGAGTGTTTGCTTGTTTATCAACAACCTATCTCACTTATTCTTATTAAATTTACGTGCTATCTCACTCTTACACGACATAATTTAATGCTTCAAAGCTGTCACTATCAAAACGTCAATTGTTTATTTTTAGCATAGATATTAGGCTAATACATAGGTCTGAAAAGACTAAGCAATCTTTGTAGCAATACTATCGGAGGAACAACAACAGTCAATAATAATTTATTCTGCTTAAATATATCAGGCCGGTTATGTTAATTACTACCAACTAGTCCCGTCTGTTCACTATGTTAACAAATATTTTCATTGCTAAGTAGAGTAAAACCTAACAGATGTGTTTCGTTGTCCCCAGGAGTCATGGCAAAACCCGAAGCAGAACGACACGGGTGCGGTCATCAATGTACTTGATATCGGTCGCCAGAAGTACGCCAATGGAGGCGTAGTGTCGCGGTACTTGTGCGACCTGGTGCAATGCTTCAACCTGACGCGGTACGACTACAAGGACGTCGTGCCCAACGTGAGTCACTTCTGATATTGTAGAGTACGCAACAAAAGCGGTCAGCAGTATGCCAATGGCTGTATTACGGATTATTTTGTCTGAAAAGAATATTAAAGACTCTTAAAGATCTACGTTTAGCCACCAACTCGTCTGATGGTAAGCGAAGGTGTGGCCGAGGATGTAACACGTTGATCTTGAAGAAATCTGTTCACTCTAGCCTTGAAGATGCCTAGATTGTAGTTCTCAGGAAACACGGAGGACGGCAGAGAGTTTAACTCTTGGGCAGTACGTATCATAAATGACGACCCAAAACGTTGAGTACGAATCCTTGGAATTTCCACGAGGAGGGGGTGGTAGTGTGCAGTTCTACTGCTTGTCCTGTAGTAAAAGGGGGAGGGTGGAATAAGGTCTTGTCTTGAAGCTCTTGCGCACACACGCCGAAATGTATCCGATAGAACATATCTTTTTTGCTTCAGATAAGCATATTATTATATCTATGTCAAAGATGGCTGTTTATTTGTTTAAAAAAAAGCAAAGAAATTACATTAACAAAATTGTCTTGTCATTCCAGGTAGAAAAAGACGAAAGCTTCTTGCAAGCTATCAGAGATGCCTCAGAGGAAGAACTGTTCAGGGCGAACAAGGACAAGAAAGAGGGAGATAAAAAGACTGAAGAATCGACCGTGAGGGAACGAGTAGAAGCGAGAGCAAAGAAGATCATCAGGGATATTAGCTCAGCAATGTCAAACAATGTGCTCAAGTAAGGGGTTTTGAACCTTATAGCCTACTACTATGTACTCTATTCTAACTACATAATTATATTTGTGGCAGAAGGATGGCATGGCATTCGAGTTTCAGAGCCAAAAGTGACATTGTAATGCATTGCTGCTCAGGATCTTTTATAGTTTTTGGTGACTTTCTATTTATAACTCTTTGACTCGCTGAAAAAAGATTTGTCTTTTCAACTTTACGTCTTTGGAGTTAGGTAATTTTTGTATGAACTTTAACAGCGTACACGTGTGTTCTCGAATACGAGATAGGGCTAGCAAACGTGAGCGTGGCGCTTAACATAGAACAGACCATACCACAGAGTCCATATACCGTAGGAATCTGTATTACTAGAGTATATGGACTCTATGGTATACAGTCGATATACCATAGGATAGAATCTATTCTATGATATATAAACTCCTTGGTATGGTCCGATGTGTGTGTATACCAAACTTTAAACGTAATTGAATCTATCCTATGTCATATGGACTTTATGGTGTCCAATAATCGTATCTATCACGAATAAGAGAAGCTCGCGGAAGATAGGGATTAGTGGAGGAATCGTACCAAAGAAGGCCAGAAGCTTAGGTTAGATCCTGGTTTGATAGTCTTTCTGAAAAAAGAGCGAGACGACACCAATCAATCCATCGCAATATATTTCGGCGCTGCTTATACAATCATAGAACCATAAAATAGGATGTAGTACTATAAAAAATACCATAACATAGACCACATAATATAAGCTTTATATATTTTTGAATAGAGACCATAACATAGACCACTGATTAGCTATATATATATATCTTTGAATAGAGACCATAACATAGACAACGGATACGCTCAATATATTTTTGAATAGATACCATAACATAAAACTCATAGAACACAGATAAGCTTAATATATTGTTTAATAGAGACCATAACATAGAGCACAGATAAGCTTGATATATTTTTAAATAGAGACCATAACATAGACGTGCTTATTCTTGAATACAAGATGAATATGACTCAAACAGGTTGATAGGAACAAATATTTGGCTTTCATTACGCGTGTTGATACACGTGTTTTTAGCTTTTCTCTGACGTCTGCGCTACAAAGTGTGGATCAGAATTGGTTGCGTTATTTGCGTCCGTCTAATTTAGAATGAACGCAAGGCGATTTTTTAATATGGTTTATAGTATAGTAAATTAGAATTCTAATTGCAATAGAAATGACGTTGATATTTTTGTAGTATTTTGGCATATAGGTACCACATATTTTCTCAAAAATTCTCGCTTTTGGTGTCGCACGTCTTGTGCATTTGCCAGTGTCAAATATTGTTTTTTTAAAGGTTTTTATTAGATATCATGATAGTCACAGCGAGAGTCAAGCAAATACTTTGCTTGAACTGGTCTTCTCTGTAGTGTAAAATGTTATTTGATGCTGTTTAGAAAGTCAGTTTAATTGTGTTTTTCTAAAACCAGTTTCCTCACAGTTTCCTCAAGATCGGTATCAGTAGATTTCAGAAATATCTAGTACAGTACGTATATTTAAACGGTTGCCAAAAACATCTGTTTCCGCAAATTCAGAGACATTCGCTTCACTAGTTGTTCGCCTTGAACTGTGACCTCTTTTTCCGCGATCCCTCGACGAATTTTGTTCGTATCTCCTCACATGTTTTTATAAAATAAACTGGCCAAGTGCGAGTCAGGCTCGCGCACTCAGGGTTCCATACCACCACAAAATGCAATAACGAAATTACCAGTTATAACTTTGTAATGAATAGAAATTTATTATAATCATCATAATTATAATTTGACGCTTATACGTTATTACTGTTTTGCATTAGTGCTAATTAAAAAATACGTTTGTTGTATCCCTTTCGTTTTTAGGGTTCCGTACCTAAAGGGAAAAACGGGACCCTATTACTAAACCTACGATGTCTGTCTGTCTGTCTGACTGTCCGTCTGTACTACCTTTAATCGGCTGTATCTTTCGAACCGTAATAGATGGCCAGTTGAAATTTTCACAGAATATGTAACGTTACGGCGGATTAACTAACAAATAATAAAAAAAAATTAAAAGTCAAGTCTTCGAAATAAGCTTTTTGGCCTCAGTCCCCCAACAACCCATGGTCTCCACGCAACGGGCACGAAGCTGTAATGCGGCTCCAACGCTGCGCATTTTCCCCCTTTTTTTATAAGCAGCATAAAGCGTTTTCCGCTGCTGCTGATGGTGAGCGGACGGTGCGACTCAATAGGCTGGCGTGGAGAATGCTGACGCAAGTAGCGTCCCATCTTAGACACTTCCCGTTTTTCCAAGGCACCAGAGTCAGTCCGATATTATTGAAATTGATTTTAAATATTTATCCTTTGTTCCAGGGTGGTAGCATGGCTATGCCACAAGGGTATCCGTCGCATCGCCATCGGCGGGTGTGGAACCCGCACCGCGTGCGTGGACCAGCTCCGGCGCGCCAACGCGGCCGGCGTGCCGCTCATATTCGTGCCGCTGCATCGGTCGCACTTTGACTATATCCTTGTGACCTTCGCGTTGTATCTGACGGGGGTGCGGCCGCCGTTAGTCGCGGCCGGGGACAATATGAGGATACCGTTCTTTGGGTGAGTGTGACGATGTGGTTTTTGGGTAACTGTGATGTTGCGGTTTTCGTTGAGTGTGACGAATGGTATTTTTATTGTGATGGTTTGGTCTTTGGGTGAGTGTGATGTTGTGGTCTTTGTTGAGTGTGATGAAATGGTCTTTTAATTGTGATGGTGTGGTAGTATTTCGGTCAGTGTGACGAATGGTATTTTTAGTGTGATGGTGTGGTCTTTAGGTGAGTGTGATGTTGTGGTTATTTTTGAGTGTGCTGAAGTTGTGTTTTTAGTGTGATAGTGTGGTCTTTTGGTGAGTGTGACGATGTGGTCTTTTGATTATAGTGTTGTAGTATTTGGGTGAATGTGACGAAGTGGTATTTGGGTGGGTGTGATGTGGTGAGTTGGCACTGGTCTTCGACATTGAAAACGCCATGTGTATGATAATCGACATCTTACTATAAATAGTCTGTAAGGACGCGTTCTGAATCACCCCAACGACGCCAACAGCGCTAAAAAGAACCAACACGGAACAATTACATTTTATTCTTACCTTCTGGTTCTCATTAGCTCATGTTGCCGTGGAACACGTTCTAAGTAGAGGCATCTCGTTTCAGCTGGATCCTGCGCGGGTGCGGCGCTTTCTACATCAAGCGACGCACTGAAGGGTCCAACAACCACGCCGACCTCGTCTACAAATCTGCGCTCAGGTGCGTCATCAAAGAACTAAAAAAATCGGCCTTTTCTAAGGCCGGAAAAGGTTATGTGAAAATTACTCTCATCAACGTCCACGTCACGCTTACGGTAATAAGCCCACAGAAACCTCTGAAATGAGGGCTGTTAATACTATATAGTATAAATTTATTTTGTATGCTTTTTAATTTGGTATTATTATATATTTTTCTATCCGTGATGACCTGTAATTGGCTTTGTGTATCTATGTAAGTTTATCTGTAAGAAATTTGTAACCAAGCTGTTGGTCGTCCTTTAAAGCATTTTTTTTTATAAGTAAGTAAATTTAATTTGTAGGCGAATTTTCAAACTTATTAATATTTTGTAAGATTTAATTATTTGATACTAGCTGCGCCTCGCGGTTTCACCTGTTGTGATGAAAAATGGTGATGATGATGATGAAAAGTAGCCTATGTCACTCTCTCGCTCTTGAACTATAGCCATGCAAAAAATCAGGTCGATCCGTTGTTCCGTTGCAGCGTGAAAAAGGAACAAACATCCATACATCTATACATCCATACATACAAAATTTCGCGTTTATAATATTAGTAGGATATTGATATATTTAGATCCATGTGTGGGTGCAATTGGGGCCCCCTGTAACTGCCCACCTCATGTACGTGAAATCAATAAAATAAAACAAAAAAATCTACGAAATTCTTGGATTTTTTAAGACCGCGTTTTCGTCAAGGTGTTATGAATGAAGTAACTATTGGTTCCGTTGCAGGTCCTACATTCTGAACAGTCTTTCTGAGAACAACAACTTGGAGTTCTTCATAGAGGGCGGGCGGACGCGCACGGGGAAACCACAGCCGCCCAAAGGTAACACAAACGTTTTGTACTGATATCATCGCCTTCGTTAACTTGGCGAATAAACGTTTACAAATAATTTATATATAAATAATCTTACATGTCAAAAAAAGGAAAAAAATGTTATAACCCTTTGATAATTATATAATTTAGATCTGCCTTAAACGAGTTAGTGCCGAAAAAAATAATAGCAACCGTGCCTATCATATTGTTTAATAACCGACTTACTCCGCCAATTTAGAATTGTTTTCGTTGATTATTTATTATTAGGTAGGTCATAACTTGTAGGTGGTCCCATATTTTTTTTTAATGTAAATGTTTTTACCATGCTGCTTGGACCAAAAGAATACGGATATAATGGTATGTCACAGTAACTAGTTGTCAGTTTTCCATACAAAATCTCTTGCTCGCTAATTAATATTAGAATTTATTAGAAAAGAAATTCTCAGAAAAAAGACATCTACAATGTTGGTACGTTGTGCGAGTTTACACTAACCTTAGAAGTCACCTAAATCAGATGATTAAATATTTAGAAGTTGCGTAGGGCAAGAAACGTTTCACCAAACTTTAGTGATAACTAGTGACGTTAGGCGTCACCTAAAGTTACGACACCAATTCGGGGGTGCCTAATGATCAATGAGCTTATATGGTATTCTTTAGTCATTGCTAATGATAGGCAACTCTTAAACTGACAGCCCGCGCCGCGCTCTCTCACTCACATCAAAACTATATATAACTTTTAGCTTATGAGTCACCAAAGATAATATACCCACACCACAACACCATAACATAACCACTTGATCGACCATGTAGTCAAGATCCTTTTGCGCGTAGGTCGCGGGGGGCAGCTTGTGATTGGAGACCCGACGCGACTCGACGCTTGTGATTGGAGAATCAAAAGTCATTCGTTCAATTCGCGCCTAGGATTGGCCCCGCTCGAAATAGTTTAGGTTGACATGTTAGAACCTTTGGGCTTACGGCGCTAGTCATAATCAGCCTTTTTAATAGTCCTCTGCTGGACTTAGGCCTACCTCCGCTGTATAAGCTACATTTTTAAAAACAAAAAATATACTTTTTTAATTTGGATTTTCAAAAAGGAGGTGTTTATAAATCATTACATGTATTCATTTTGGCAATTTTAAATATTCAGCCAAGTTTTTTGACTCTGGTCTCGGGTATGTCCTAAAACTACGACCAGAACCACCGGAGGATGGGCAGCAGTGCCCTATTAGTACACGGTGAACGTACTGCGATCCCCAAGCCTGCCAAGCGTGGGGATAATAGCAACACACCTCTCTAAGAGAGGCCTTTGTTCAGCAGTGGACGTTTATTGGTTGATTATGTGTACCAAGTTTTTTAATCAAAATTTAGTACTTTTGTGTGAAAGTGAACCAGCTTCAGGTAGTCGTAGAAAGAAGTATGATAATTGATAACCTAACCTTCTTTACGTGTTCCAGCGGGCATCCTATCAGTGATCATGGACGCGTACATAGACGGCACGATAAACGACGCCCTCCTGGTGCCAGTGACACTGAACTACGACAAACTAGTGGACGGTAACTTCGTGCGCGAACAGCTGGGCATGCCCAAACAGATGGAGACCTTCTGGAGCGCGCTCACGGGCATCTGGCGCACTCTGAACACTAACCACGGGAGCATCAGGGTCGACTTCAATCAGCCCATGAGCCTCAAGGTAAACTAACATCTACACTTATCTAAATTCATCAGGGCTGGATGACATTTTTTTTGCGCTCGCTTTGCTCACGCCTTCAAGGCAAACTGATACCTTTTTTATATACTAACTAGCGGTCCGCCCCAGCTTCGCACGGGTATAGATTATAGCCTATGTTACCCGGGGATAGTGTAGCTTCCCAACAGTGAAAGGATTTTTCAAATCGGTTCAGTAGTTTCGGAGCCTATTCAATGCAAACAAACAAACAATCAAATCTTTCCTCTTTATAATATTAGTATAGATTATAGGCTTGCGTTTGACCGCCAACTCGCCTGATGTTAAGTGATGATGCGGTCTACGATGGAGCACGCTTGCATAGAAGAAACCGATTCACTCGTGATTGGAAGACACCCAGATTGTAACTATCGGAGACACCTACACTTATCCAAATGCAGATCATTTTAACGAGTGAGAGACCGGTTTCTATGTGACAGCAGATTTTTTTTACGATTTCAGTGTTCTTCCATTGTAAAAGTTGTTCATAATGATGGGTGCTATTCACCCGTTTCGGCTTAGTACACCCATTTCGCGTAACCCTGTATAATAAATAAAGAATCACATAAAACAAAATTTTGGCGTATTCGGTGTACATGAAACATACATGAAATTAAAAATACACATGCTTAGGAAAATACTACTATGAGGCGACATTTTCTTTGACGATGGCGCGAAAAACTGATTTGGCGCCTTGTTTCAGGAATTAGTGACATCGTTCCAAAAATACCAGCACTTCAAAGCGCCGATCGAGGCGCCCCTATCGCCTCCCAACAACAACTTAGCCGTCAACTTGGACAAACAGATCTTGTACAACCACAGCCACTCGAGCCTCTACGGCGCTGACGTCAGCTCTGACTACAAGATGATGGTCGAGGCGATCGGAAGACATCTTGTCTATGGTGAGCTCAACAGCAAGGTGTCTAGTTTGTTCAATCGTAGTTATCCTGCCTATTTGTCTATCGAACAGCCAGGGTGATGGAATATTCCGAGAAACTGAAAGAAACGCTTTGATTTTATTTAGCTCTAAGGTCTGGAGATTATGCACGGGCGTAGCTATAGCTATTACATTGCGTCCGCATCCGCAGGTACATTTTTTAAGCAACAAATTTTAAGAATAAGGCAGAATATGCATGTTTCCTAATGTTTCATTTATTACAAATAACAAGCTTAGCGAAGGATATAATTAAATACATTACACATGTGTGAACAAAGTGTTACAATGAATCACTGAACAAATAAATTGAATTGGCTGATAAATCTCCGAGATATGAGCTTTTAAAGTTTTTGGTGGGGATAGAGAGCTGATGCTCTGTCCCTTTCTCGCAATGCGTATGTTAGACGTCATCACGTGGTATAGCGTGCTCTGTCTCGCATGAAATTAAAAAACATGTAACTAATTTATTTTTGAACAAATTTTAATTTTGTTTTCGTTGATGTGCTGTATTTGTGATCAGCTTTTTATGAGATATTGAATAAAATGAGGACCTATTCTAAGCACTTCTCTCATGCGAGAGAAGTGCCAACGATAGCTATGCATTTATCGTTCGTTGTCACAAAAAGGAACCGTTTCTTTATTGTTAACTCCCTACATAATAATTTTCCCTTCCGACAGATGCGGCTCAAGCGACAGCTCTGATGTGCACCAACATAGTAGCATATGTCCTGTTAACTGAGCGGAGGCGCGGTGCCACCGTGGCGTCCCTCGCGGGAGCCCTGGAGATCCGCGCGGCAGCCCTGCGCTCCGCCGGCCGCGACCTCGGCTACTCTGGCAGCACTGCACATGCGCTCCGGCATGCGGTCAGTGCCGACAACATCTTACTTACAGAGACCAACCAAAGTGGAAATGGTCAAAGTAAAAGTTTTTATATCAAAAACACAAATTTGTATTTCTTTTTCATACTTATTTGTTATTTTTTTTGTGTCAAAAACATTAATTTGTATTTGTTTTTGATATTTATTTGGATAATTTTTGTATCCAAAACATTAATTTGTATTTGTGTCGTTCTGAATTATACACTATAATTTGTACATAATTTGTTTCCATTTTGCTTTGTACCATTTTTATGTCATCATCATCATCATTTCAGCCGTAGGACGGCCACTGCTGGACATAGGCCTCCCCCATCGATCTCCAAAAGGGCCGGTTGGAAGCGGCCTGCATCCAGCGTTTCCCTGCGGTCTCTTTTAGGTCGTCTGTCCATCTTGTGGGTGGTCATTTTTATGTAAAAAATTCTAAATTGTTATATTTTTACATTTTGATTTGTAAAATTTTTATGTCAAAAACATTAATTTGTATTTGTTTTTTCTGCTATGTACAATTTTTGTGTCTAAAATCGTAATTTGTATTTGTCTCTTTCCAGTTGGACATGTTAGGACGCGGTTTAGTCCGGCGCGAGGGCAGCGGCGAGAAGCAAATAGTGAAACCTCAGCTGAGCATCCCGGCCACGCTGGAGCTCTCGTACTACGCCAATGCAGTAGTGGCGCACTACGCCGCGCCCGCCATCCTCGGTAAATATCCACCGTTACTGGCTTCTCGACCAGTGGACATTACAAGCACAAATACACAATAAATTTATTTGACATAGAGTGTTTGTACCACAGAAAAGAGATGTAAATAGAACGGAAATGAGAAGGAAAATCTGTCGCCAGGCGTTATGAGTAAACCTTGATTGAACATTCTTATTTAGATCAACGCGTCGAACTCCGCATCACAGTTGCTAAATTTCGAATGACTGACGTTTCGTTTATATGGGTGCAACTGGCTACAACAAACTTCTTACAAAAATGCCTTGAATGACGTCCTAATTTAAACAAAAAAAATTATTAAAATGTACTCGCCTGTTGGCGATTTGGCTTGTTGGCTTGACGATGTGGTCGAAGATGAAGCACGCAGACTTAGAAGATACCTATTCACTCTGGCCTTGAAAAGACCCAGATTATATCTCTCAGGAATCAAGGAAGCCGGCAGGTTGTTCCAATCCAAAAAGTACAATTTTGTAACACTATTTTAAACCCATAGATAATAAATAATAATAATAATAAATATTCGGGACATTTTTTCACACACGGTCATCTGACCCCAAACTAAGCAAAGCTTGTGATATGGCTGCCAAAGACTGATATACATACATATATAGTTTTAAATACATACTTAAATAGATATTAACAACCAGATATAGAACAAACACAAATGTTCATCGCACAAATGTTTGTCCTAGATGGGAATCGAACCCACGCCCCCAAGCGCAGAAGGCAGGTTCACTACCAACTGGACCAACGGGCTAAAGATGGGAGAAGAGGCTGGAGCCCGAAATACAGTGCAAACTAGTTCGGGATACAGAGGCTTCACTATATAAAATGTACTGTTACTATTAGTTCCCAATAAAAATGATTGATTGATTTTATTTTGTGATATTTTTTTCCAGCGACTGCCTTAGAGAGCGTGCTGAGACAGCAAGGTGACGCCACGATGGTGTCCCACTCGGAGCTCATGAGCGCCGCGCTACAACTCAGCGAAGTCCTAAGCTCCGAGTTCATTCTGTGCGCGCCTTGCAAGCGGATCGAGGAAACTCTGCTCGATGCGCTCGACACACTGGTCGCCGCGGAGGTGCTCGCTAGAAACGAGGTCAGTTAAATAAATAAATATTCGGAACATTTTTGCACACACGGTCATCTGACCCCAAACTAAGCAAAACTTGTGATATGACTGCCAGAGACTGATATACATACATATACCAGATATAGAACAAACACAAATGTTCATCACATAAATGTTTGTCCTAGGTGGGAATCGATCCCACGCCCCCAAGCTCAGAAGGCAGGTTCACTACCAACTGGACCAACGGGCTGTCTAAGTATATAAGGCTATATATAAGCATAGATAAATATAGGTAATATGAGTTAGTTTGAAGCTCACGAAAACACATCATCATCATGCTAATGTAGAGACCATCCACCTCCTCGACCACACAAACATTGTTAGAATACTTATATAAGACTAGAAAACCGTTCGAGTGAAAAACAAAGTATCAATGTTAAGTAGTGTAGTGCTAGGTAGCGTTGCGAAACTTGACTGCGATACTAGCGCTACGGTAATTTGTAGAACCCTTTCGTACATTATCTGACTGCAGCGCTTACGGAAGTTCGAGACAACCTATAGCACGCTCAAATTACGGCGCCATCTAAGTTCATACCGTTTTTAGGCAAATTTCCGAGCTACGCTCTAATGTTCCGCTATTGTCTTTCCTCTTAGTCTATCTACCTTGCTATTACTTACATTCTAGTTCTAATTCAAAGTGGGTGTACAGTCTGCCGTAGTGTGGCTGATGCTGTACAGCGTTGTTGTGGAGTAGCGGGTGCCGGAGAGAAACTCTGCTTGATAGTTGTTGATATAATTTACTCCAGCGATGTTACACCCGTGGTGTCTTAGTTGCTACTCAATAATATTAGTTAATTCTATTAACAAGGTTAACTTTTACTTCCGCTGTAGAAACACGTGTGTCCCAGATTCGGCTGCTAGGCCAAGGTACAAAGTCTGTGCGGTTGGGACCGTACATGCTCCACCCGCAGAAAGTGTTAGGTAGAAGTAATATAGAATAAAGTTGAGATGATAAGACCTGCACTGAGATCCCGCTTGGGGTGTCTTAACCTTAACCTTACCATATCTCTGGTTGTTTGTCTGATCTGAGAGTATAAGCAGGTACTTGTTGTCCGCAGCCCCGCGACGGGTTAGAGGAGGAGCGGTGGTCGCGCCGGTTCGCCGCGCGACTCGAGTTCGACACCGACGAGAACGACGAGCGGGAGGACCCTACCAGACACATCAAGTATCACGTTGTGGACACTGAGGACGCCAGGGCCGAACGGTAACTATACATCTCATAACATTCTCTTACCTGGGGGCTTAGTCCCAGATTTGATAGTTTTCGAAAACTTTTTTCGTTAAGTATTGTTCCATACATTTTAGTAAAGCGCCTCCAGCGGAAACGCGGAGGAACTAAAATCGATAGTAATCGGAGGTATAGATTGCTTCACTTTAATACGAAATAAGTTTTCGAATACCTTTCAGCCCAGCAATGTATGGAACAATACGTAAACGAAAAAAGTTTTCGAATACTATCAAATGTGGGCTAAGCCCCCAGGTAGGTTACCATAATCTCAAAAACATTCTTACGAACATTCTCCCTGGATTATTATTCTCAGTTTTTAACGGACGCAGTCGACACTGATTGTATCTTAGATATAAGTTTTTGTAAATGTGTCGAGTAATAGTTATTAGTAGAGTGCAAAGTTGCTTTTTAACCGCGTGCTCAATTCTGATGCCCGAGCAAGCGAAGGATTCTAAAATTGAATCCTTCGCTAAAATTAGAATCCTGAGCGTTAGCGAGGGAATCAAAAGAGCACGAGGTGAAAAAATCTTTGCGTTCGAGTGCAACACGTAACTTTTCATCCCACCTCAGCGAGGAAATGACTAAATGAAAACAAAAAAAAAAACATTTGCGCATTATTAACAGTTTCAGTCAATTCTGTTGGCGTCAAATAAACTTCCTCGTCGCTAGAATCACTCATTTTAGGTTTTCACTTGTTTTCATGTTTCTTGTTTTTAACCTAAGGTTTTAACAATATGACGTGAAAAGAAAAAGGTGCGTGCAAAGCAAATTAAAATAAAGAACGCCAAGAAGGTTCCGAGTCTAAGATTTTAACAAATTAAAAAAGGTTGTATGTTAAATTCGGCACCATGGAGGTAGAAGTAAATAGGTTTAAAGATGTTTTGAATTCACAAACCTATTCACCTTTCTTCCCCATCGGTTATCAATTCTTCGAGCGAATTACTAGTTCACTGATTGTAAACCTAACCTAACCTGGTTGTCAAAATTACTGGGGCCTTACGGACAACAGCTAATTGCGGCACCTAATCCGCTCAGTTGGAAAATCACGCGAACGTGAACCTTATCGCGCCCAGATACGGTTCACGTTCGTGTGACTTTCCAACTGAGCGGATTAGGTGCCGCAATTAGCTGTTGTCCGTAAGGCCCCAGGTGTCGTTAAATCGTCGGGTATTGTAGGTGTCTGTAGGCGGCGATGAACACTTACTATCAGGTGGTCCGTGCGCTTGTTTGCAATTCTACAATCTACTTTAAAAAAAACAACTACTTTCTTATTGGTTTTAGTCTACTGGTTTGGATATTT
This sequence comes from Agriopis aurantiaria, assembly GCA_914767915.1. Classification (NCBI taxonomy): domain Eukaryota; kingdom Metazoa; phylum Arthropoda; class Insecta; order Lepidoptera; family Geometridae; genus Agriopis; species Agriopis aurantiaria. Next base: position 8,225,468 of record OU612004.1, read on the forward strand.
TAAGTATAGTTTTAAATATCTTTGCAGAGAATAGTTAAATAGCTGTGTAATAATGACTTGTATGTGATTCCAGTCGGCGGCTGCTCCTCACGATCCGGCCGCTGCTGGAGGCGTACGCGGCGACGTGTCGGTGCGTGACGTCAGCGGCACAGAAACTTACCGTCAAAGGCACACTAGACAAACTCACTGAGGACTACACGCAGAACAACATGCTCTTCGGTATGTATTCACTTCATAGGCTAACAGTCTAGGCAAGGCCATTGGCAGAGAGGGGTGGGATTCAAACCCCCCTCGAAATGTCTTAGCCAACCCACTGTTATATACGTAGGTACTTACTAATATCTTTGTATATCTCTCTAGTATATAATCTTTGCTAATATATTGAACACCTCAAGAGCGAAGCGGAGAGGCAGTGCTACTGATACTCCCCCCAAATGATTCCTGGCTACAGGAAGGATGCTGTATCCCTTTCACGCAAAGATTGTGTATGGAGTATGTATGGCGTACTTTTTAATTTAACAATTAATATAAATTTATTTAGGAAATTGTGCTCCAGCGTAGACCGCATCATCGCTTAGCATCAGGCATGGTAGCGGGCAAGCGCAAGCCTATTATTCAACAAAAAAGACAAAAATTACTAATAAAAACCTTCAATTCTAGGTGAAGCGGTATCGACAGACGCCATACGCAACTGCCTCCGCCTTTTACGCCAGTGGGGCGTCATTGAAATGTACACGGAGGGCAAGGAACGCAAGCTAACAATACTGCCGCCGTACGACAACCAGCAGAGCTTAGACGACGTCTGCAATAATGTGTACAAGTTTAATATGGACTCTCCACTCATACAGTGATAACTTAGTTGTGCTTACTGCACGTGATAATGACGCCTAGCTCTATAGTGAACAATAAATATGTGCAAAGGTACGTTGGTACAGTGAACATGCGCATTTTTGATATGGACAGTTGCTCATATAGTGAACATATGGATAGGGTTAAATGGACTTGTTGCTGCCCCAGTGAAGTGCTATTGACATGTACATGGAAGTAAGGAACACAAGCTCGATACTACTGTGGTGAGACGTCCAGCAGAGTTTAAACGTGTGCAATGACATTTATAAGTTCAAAATATGGATTATCTGCTTATAAAGTTAATTATATATGTTTGATGTAGACTGACCATATAGTGAACTTGTGAACGTTTGAATAGGCACGTTGCTGATACAGTGTACATACGCTTTATTGACATGGAGACGTTTGCTCGTATAGTGAACATGTACATTGCATATGCACATACAGTGATGTGTTTTATTGACATGGACAGTTGCTCATATAGTAAACATGTATATTGACTAGGCACGTAGTGACGTGCTTTATTGACATGGACGGTTGCTCATTTAGTGAACATGTGCATAGGAACGTTGATATACTGATGTGCATTATTGACATGGACGGTTGCTCATATAGTGAACATGTGCATAGGCACGTTGATATACTGATGTGCATTATTGACATGGACGGTTGCTCATATAGGTAATATGTGTTTAGGCAAATTGTTGTTACAAAGAACCTGTGCTATATTAATATGGACAGTTGCTCATATAGCATGTCGTGTCCAGTGAGTTGGCTATCCATGGTCCATGTTTATTACGGAAATGCTTTGGACGAAATTGACATCTACATGTTTAATATGGACGCTAGTACAGTGGATATTATGGACATGAACAAATATATTTAAAGGACATGCTATGATAAATAAATTGTGTTGAAATAATGTTTTTGTCAGTGTAAGTATGGAGATAGTATAAGTTACAAACTATGGTTTAGCAGTCTAACAGCCGCACTCAGAGACGTTACTTAAGTTAAGGAATACTTAAAATTGCTCTGTCAACTTCTCGTTGACGGATATTGTCACACGTGAAAACGAGACAGAGCAGTTTTAAGTATTCCTTAGCTTAAGTAACGTCTCTAAGTGCGGCTGTAACTCATATATAATTATACTTATAAACAAGGACATAGCCAAGATTTTTGGGGCAAATGCAACATTATTTAAATATATTTATCTTAGGTAGGCAAGTTATTTGAACGAGTTACCGACACTCTCCTTGGACATCTGCCCCCCTTGCCCGTACCTGGCTAATAAATGCAGAGTAGCCCTGGAGTAGTTCATCTGTCTTTTTAATCGCGAACAAAATTTCAAAGTGCTAAGAAGACAAAACCGCTAAGCCACGGTCGTCCTGCCGGCCACAAATATCTTGAGCTGCCCAAACAAATCTTGCAATTTTTTTTTATTGCCTATGACATTTAAATACATATATGTATGTTATTATACGTTGAGTAACCTTATGACGACTATCATAGGGATGTATGTATGGCAGAATATATTTATATATATAGAATTATATATATATCATAGAAATAGAATTGTTGGTTAGTTAGTACTGATTCACCTAACTTAAACTCTTTTCGAAAATGTGATTTAGTTTGTAAGAACTTAAAAATAATGTCTTATGGTCCGACTCAAGTCTTTATGTAACTATAATAAATATAAAAATTCTGCATAATAGTTTATTATGCAAGAACGCACCTAACTTGAGGCTTCGTTTATGGAGACGCGGGGCGTTGAGCGACGCGTCGTGCGGTTAATTCAAACGTATGACAATGTATGAGAGTGCTTGGCGTTACCCGTCAAGACAAACGAAGAGACTGCCTCTTATTGCCACCTTAACACTGCGACAGGAAATGTAATCAGACTGCGGGCAGTATTATTACATTTGCTGTCAATGGATATCGCGACAGTGCCCGCGAGATGTCCCGAGTCTTCATAAACGAGGAAACGGTCTCGTATTCGCTTGCTGTACATATGCATTGTCCTGCTGCCTGATTACGTTAGCTGTCAATGGAAATCTCAATCGTGCCATTTCGCTCATTCCATATTACCTGAATGTGATTGGAATTGCAATTGCGTATGACAGCTAATATTAGTACCATTCCCTAAACTGACACAGGCGTGACACAGCTATCTCGCCTCTTCACTCAGTTGCATAACAAAACGAATCTGACAGAAATATAAGTTTTACTTATTGATGTGAAAAGCCTATAATCCAAATGGGGCCCTACAAATTGCAGTACTCGATACGGCTAAAGCGAGAAATGAAAATGAGAATTTTCAACAATATGTCCAAAATACTTGATCATTTCATGAAATGACAAGCCTTTTTATTATATGACCAATTCTACAATCTGGTTACGACATACATAATGTTCGTTGCGAAACTTTTTTTTAATATATGTTTGATATTATACTGGGACCAAGGAAGCTTATTAACTGATATTATGTTTATGTACATATTTTTACCATTTTGCTTGGGACCAGGGTAATCAGCTCCTTATTTTTTTTTTTTAAAACAACTCAAAAAAACTAGTTTTAGTTGGAAGCTTTTCCATTTGTATTTTTGATGGTACAAGTCGGCTAAACGTTTAAAATTTGACTATGAAGCTTAGGTAATAATTATGACCGCATTACTGTATAGTTTGTTCGGTAATTCCAGTAGAACACTACCTCTCCGCTTCGTTTCGATGTTCCATTTCTCCAAGTACGTACATGCGTATAAAACGGTGGATTGATTAAGGGGACTGTTCCCGTCTGCAGCTCTCTCGCTCGCACATTTTCACATTATTGAAGATATAAAATCAATGAGGGTGAATTTCCAAAAAGTAACAAAATCATGTGTTGGTGTCTATCGTAACATTACAAACATAGAAATGTTTGTTTCGATATCTTGTAATTTGACGGAATAACATGACACGAGAAATAAAAATCACTTGTTACCATTTTACTGTGTCAAATTAAAATATATCAAATTGACAATTTCTTTGTTTGTAATGTTACGAGAGACACCAAGACATGATTTTGTTACTCTTTGGAAATTCACACTCATTGATTTTATATCTTCAATAATGTGAAAATGTGCGAGCGAGTGAGCTGCAGAGGGTATACAGACCCCTTAAGACAATTCTACGGCATTGGGACTTTAACACCGAACGAACTTGGTAATTTGTTATGGACTTTGGTTACATTTTTTTAACACTAAAATGTATGAGTGTAAATGTGTTTATTTATTGTATTGATTTTATAATGTTACATCCTTTATTTGATTTGATTGATTACACTGATATCTCATGGCAGTTAATAAAATTAAGTCTCCGAGATCTCACTGCACTTAATTTTCGTTCTTCACCTAAAAATTAGAAGTAATTTTCTTTTCATTCTGTCTGTTTAGCGAATGAACGGCTGAAACGGTTTTGTTGAAATTCAAAATCAAATCACCTAAGTTTTGTGAATTAAACCTGAGCTTTTTTTCTTTCTTTTGTTTCATGTGACTGCATGTCGGCATGTCGTCAAATTACCGTAGTTTTTTTTTTCATTTCATCTATGATACACGAAGAAATCTTGCAGAGGGATCTCGGAGAAGGCATGATGGCAATTATAGATTCACTGACATAGTGAACGATTCTAAAAACGGAATTTATTATTATTTTTAATGCGGGACTTATATACAGCGATACGCGAAGTATAAGTAAGGGGGTGTAAGTGCTAAAGGGGCAGCTGTAGGTATAACGCTTCCATTTTTTTTTCTTCTGGAAGATAGAGAAACAGTTTTTGAAAATTTGCCATCATGCCTTTATGTATGCGAATGCATTAAAATTTACTTACCGTCAGGTGGCGTTATACAAGTAAACACCAGGGGGGTTAGACAAGCCCCACTTTCTGTTAGCGTTAACGCCTTAAAGATGAAATTGTAAAATGGCATTAGCTTGAGATAATATCTCTCAATCTAATGTCATTGTCAATGTCATTTCATATAATTTCATCTTTCCGCAGGCGTTAACGCTAACAGAAAGTGGGTCTTGTCTAACCCCCCTGGTTAGGTCTAAGATAAGAGCCAAATACCCCTAACTTTAGTATTTATATCATGATTGATCTGTGATTGCGCAAGTTACGATAGTTGGGTTTCAAATGTACATAATATTAAATTGTTTTAGAAAGGCTGACCAGAGTACCCGTGTAACTAGCAGCATGTTTCAGATTCTTGTGTTGATTTCATGCATCTATTGCAGTTTATTAGAAACAATTTGAGCTGTACAGAGGGTTCAATCCACGTAGATCCCCCTTCTTGTCGTTCACGGTATGCAATTTTTGACGTGATAACGTCTTATAAATATATGAACGCCGGCTGCACGCACGAAACATTTTCACGTTCCGCCTGAGCCGCGCGTGCAAGCGAGAGCGCGGAACAAGTGATAGAGAGGCACGATCGGCCTAAGCGTCACGTAAAATTATCGTCCGTAAACCGACTTTACAGACAACCCCATTTTTTTGTCGCGAATAAGTCTGATCGTGATTAACTAATGGGCTAAGTCGCTCTTATCGAATCGATATTTTGTTAGCATATTGGGTAATTGAATGAAAATATTCGAGATAATGTCATTAATATTTAACGGAATGTTTGGAACAGCTGATTCTTATCACGATTTGAAGGTTGGTCCCAAAGTAATTTGTTTATATAAGAATTAATTTATATGTTAACCTGTTAAATATTTTTGTCTTGTTTTCACGCGCATAAATTCTCACCTATACGGCAAGTTGACAAACCATTTTAAAGCAAAGATGAGAGTGCGATTTTAATTAGAAGCGATTAGGACTGAGGCACATCTTTGTGGATTGGAACTCTCTATAGTCTATACCTTATACAGTTTTTTAATTCATGTGATCTTAAGATTACAGGGCCGCAACCCCAAAAACATTCTTCTTACGTTGAGTTTTGTCTCGCTCTCTCGGGTAATGATAGAGCGAGACAAACTTCATTGTAAGGTTGTTATAAGAATGTATTTGAGGTTGTGGTATCCCACCAGGGGGGCCTTACGGCTAGCTGTAGAAGCAATTCAGTTTAGGTGATGAAAAAATGTTTCGCGACCGCAAACCGTATATGGACGCGGTAAGGTTCATGTTCGCGTGATGTTCAGAACTGCGCGGTTTTAACGTAAGTTTGAGACCGCGTAAGGAGTTGTGTGTAAGGCCCCTGAGGGGTTAAACAAGACCCAATTTCTGTTAGCGTTAACGCCTGCGGAAAGATGAAATTGTATGAAAAGACATCAGCTTGGTAGAACATCTCTCAAGCTAATGTCATTGTCAATGTCATTTTCGTACAATTTCATCTTTCCGCAGGCGTTAACGCTAACAGAAAGTGGGTCGTCGAACCCCCCTGGTATTTGTGCATGAAAGTTTATCTCAATTTCATTGTTGTGTATAAATATGTGGTAGAGATTCACTGCAAAAAAGACACAAAGCATTTTCATTGATCGTTTAATAGCTGGCCATAGAACAGACTCTTGAATTATGGAGTCATTAGCTGTATCTCTTTTATATGTACTTTAATTTTATATATTTAAGTTAAAACTATTCGTTTATAAACTCCTGTATAATTGGGAGTAAAATAAAAGATTGAATAAAACAATCGTTAAGAATAAACACTTGTTTTTGTCGTTAACTTCCCACTTGTCCTGTAGGTTATTGTATTAATTTTTCCAAAATATTCCTCTTTTGAGGGTACACCGAGACGTTACAGGCCTGTCCGACGTGTATAGGGGTGTTGCCTCAGATTAGACAAACAATGGAGATATGCCAAGATAATATTAATCGTCATTGGAGATATGCCAAAAAAAAAAACGCTGGAAGAAATCGCTTTAGCGCGATAAGGCCGCCCATTATACTGCCGTATGTAAATTTTTTGTGTTGTAAGTTTAATTTGTATTTTCGTTGTCATAAAGAGAAACAATTTTATTGATAACAGCATGAATAATTATATCATAAGTCAGTCAAGAATTTCATGCTAAAAATATTAATAATCATAATTAATTTCCAATTAATTCATAAGATTTAAGAAAGATTAAATTACATTACATTGTCCGTAGTTATTAAATATATTGTCACTGGCGGTACTCGTGATATCTTTCGGCAAACAGTTATAAATGTCCGGCCCTATCACGTGACTCAATTTCCCCGAGCGCGCGAGCCGTCTGTGTACTGTCGAGATATTGTATAAGTGGTCAAATGTCTCCATTTTTATATATATACTGATTCCTATAAACTAACCAATAGTCCACATGCAAAAAAGGGCGACTAAAGACGTCAAGCCAGATGCATTCGCACCTGCCACTCCACCTAACGATATTATCTCCCTTGCTTATCTGCAGTGCAAGTACCGTTCTTTTATCGATCGTCAAATTGACAGTTGAGGTCGTCAAATTCGATAATATGCAATTTTTTCAGTACTCGCTGTGATAGATTCTATGGCATTTTAACGAATTTGACGATCGATAAAGAACGGTACTTGCACTGCTGATCTGAGATACCAACCGACCGATCGTCAATCGATGCCATTGATCGCTGGGACAATGAGAATCTCGCCTAAGGTTGCCTGGAAGAGATCGCTCTTAGCGATAAGATCGTTTATTCCATTCTGTCAGATTAGTAGTTCGATGATCTGTTTGGACACGCCACTAGATTTATCACTAGTTTTTCAATCCTTCTGCCCCTTGTAGGTACGTAATTTCTGGTGACTACAATACAGTTTATCTATCTCCAATCCGTATGTTTGAAGTGTGTAAGATAACCAGGAATAAGTAAAAAAACCCAGATTAATTGCGTATTCTGTAATTTATTGATCAAATACGCATTATATTGAATTATATGTAGACAGAATTCTCGACTTCTCTGTAGACATATTCTTACATAACAAATTAACTCAGTACAATAAAGCAACACTTAATAACTACATACTTAACCTAAACGTAGTAGTATAATATTCGGGACATTTAAATTTTTTTTTTTTTTTTTTAGTTTTATATTGTAGCGATACAATCTCTGGTTGGTTTCTATTGTCAAATCTTTCAAAATTAATCCAACATTCGTCATCAAAAGTAACGTCATAAAGTAAAAGTTACGGTTAAAATGGTTCTTCACAGCTTAGCTTATTTTGTGCCCGTTGCCGTGGAGACCATGGGTTGTTGGCGGACTGAGGCCAAGAAGCTCATTTCGGAGATAGGGCACAGGCTCGAGGTAAAGTGTGGTGACTCCCGCTCCGGCTCGTTCCTGGTGCAAAGGTTGGCCATTGCCATCCAACGCGGTAACGCAGCGAGCGTTTTGGGTACCTTTGCGCCGGGAACGGTTAGGGGTGGGTTATTTGAATAGTTATTAGTTTAGTTATTAGTGAATTCCAAATATTTTGGATTTATTTGACATATTATGTATTTAAATGCTCTGTATTCTATTAAGCTTAGCTGTTGCTTTTACTGTTACTTTTGCCTCTAACCTATAAGGCGAGGTATTCCCACTTTTAAGCAGGCTTTTTTAGGCTTGGTTTATTGTATTAAAGTTGCTTTTAGGGGAGCCAAATTTTGGCGCTTACACACAGTCGTGCGTTTAACTATTTCTATTTTTGAGGTTTTTCTCAAATTTTTCGAAAAGTATAGCTGTAATGTAACTTTGCGGTTTCCTTCATAATTATGAAATCTATATATCAAGGTATCGCAGAATTGATTTAATAAACAGGTATATAAAAAAAATCAAAAAAGGGAGAAAACCGCAAATCGTTGTTACTTTGATATTTTTTCTATCGAGCGAAATGTTTTTTAATCGTGTTTCTGTTTTTGGGGGTTCCTACATAACATATACCGTCTTACCACAAAAGATTTAAGCACGCTTTAGACAAGTGTTTAGCATATTTTTAGCAGTGAAACAATTGCTAAACACATGTCTAAAGCGTTCTTAAATCTTTTGTGGTAAGACGGTAAATTTTTATATGACACCATTTTTATAATTTTAAGCTAACCATGGAAGTAAACAAACAAACTAGAATGAGCAAAATAGCTAAAAGTCGGAAAAGAGGGCCTTAAGTGCAGCTCGTTGAGCCGCTGTGAAAGCTAAAGTAATATTGCCATTCTGTCAACCGCAAGATATTTGAATTAGAGATTTACGTTCCTAATTAAACACCTTATCTGAACATTACTATTTTAAAAACTAAACGCTTAAAAACTAGTTTTCAAAACGACGATGACTATTATCTTAAGTCTAAACGTTAGATGAGTGCGCGTCCTTAATTAACGCCAACATCGCTGATGAGAACCAATACAGCATGAACAAAAATGTCTTTGTGTCGTGCTGGTTCACATTAACAATGTTGGGGTTGATTAAGAACGCGCCCCTAGACTCATTTAATGATATAGAATCGGCAACCATTTTAGACTTAGGCTTTGTTTCAGAATGTTTAGTTAACGTTCAGTCACTATCAATAAAAAGGACTAACCATCACATAAAGTTTCTATTAATTTACATGTCCGATCAAGTTGCAAATAAAAATGTATTGATTGGTTACGGAGTTTTTTTTATTTATTTATTTATTCCTCTTTGAGGATTTTGGCGTCGCACTTCTTATACATTTGCCAGTGTCAAGTATAAGTTATAGTCTGACAGTAAAAATGAAAAATTACGTAAAAATGCGGTGTTGCCATTTCCCTGCCCGAGTAATACAGAACTAAGTATCCGGATGACTATAAAGGATTGTGAAACGCGATGTGAGATAACAGAAAGTTTTATCTGCCACATAATTTATGTGTTGGTTAGCAACTAGGAACTTTAAAAGCACATTCTGACACAAATTTTAATGAGAATAGAAATTAGAAATTTTTATGATTTACATATTCGACGCAAGTATTTTTAACAGCATCACTTAAAAGGTATCACTTTAATTAATAGCACTTCGTTAATCACAGTCTCAAATTTACTCAAATTCAGTCATGGCTTTCTCATTTTTCCAGCTCTTCCTTCTACTACTAATACTACAATACTATACTAACTAGATTTGGTTATGCTTAATAAATGTTGAATAACACTTTACACCTCTCGTAACCAGTGGCATAGCTAGGAAACCAAAGGCTCTGGTGCAAAAAATTGATTTGGGGCCCTATCAAGTATGAATATAAATTTATATAAATATTTTAAAGGTGCAAAGCTACTTATTAGGTACGAGTTATATTCTGAAGATGGGAGACATTTTCGCAAGTTCAGTTTGAGGTTTACTGGTCAGGGTCCGAGGGCCCCCTGAGCTTGAGGGCCCGGTGCACTGCACCACCTAGCCCTCCGGTAGCTACGCCACTGCTCGTAACGATTACTTCCATTTTCGTTCCCTTTTCCCGTTTCATGTAGTACTTATGTTTTTTATTGTGGTTATAATGAATTTTATTGTCATCAGCTTCAGATAAATTAACCTTTGTCAGTTTTTAGAAAAACCTTCAATAAAACCTTTATTGTTAAATTTTTACGTACTCTACCATAAAATAAAAACTTTTTTCAAACAAAAGCTGACGAGAAAGGAAACTGAAAAAAAGACTTTTTAGTCTTAATAACTCATAAAACTCCTAAATACCTAACCAATTTTAGGTCGGCGCCAAACTACAGAATTTATCAAAATCGGACTGCTCAGTAAAAAGCTATGCGTGGTTATAATTTTTTTTTAAACGCGTCGTCTAGATATCCTCCTCCTTTTTTTCGTCGGTTAAAATAGTTAAGGGTTGTGTAAAAATGTTTACGCGAAACAATTTTTTTGTAACTATAATAAATGGTTTACGAAACGGGAAGGTTACGAAAAGGGAAGTAGCCCTTGTAACTTATGGGTCAATCAAACTAGCGTACGTAAAAACGCGTCGGCGAGATTATCTTTTCTAACGAGCGGTGGACCTAGTGTGAGTTTTTCTAGTTGCGTTAACGTACACGACCGCGTTAAGGTAAACCACGATTTGTATGAAAAAAGAACAACGCCATCTGGCGCCATGTAGATGAAACTGCTCTTATTTCATACAAATCGTGGTTTACGCTAACGCGGTCGTGTACGTTAACGCAACTAGAAAAACTCACACTAGGCCCACGGGTTATTGCATAACTTGACACTCGCTATAGCTATCTTATCATCCCGCTCGCGCGTTCGGTGTAAGTTGGCAAAAACGGGATGATGAGCGCGAACTTTCATAATAGCCGCGCAATGAAAGGTTTACAGAATCGCAATAAAAAAAAGTTGTTTCATATAAATGCGATAGATGGCGTTGACGATGGATCTGAAGATTTTTGCAAAACCACACACAAAGAAAGATTAATAGTAAAAACTTGCTTATTCTCATAAACAGACAATGGCATCGATTCTGATGTACTCCCGAACTAAACTAAATTTGACAGCTCTAAAATTGTTGCCATCCTTCTCTCACATATTAAAATGAAAAGAGAGGCAGATCATTTTAGTCCTGTCAGATTGGTTTAGTTTAGTGAGTGGTATGACAGAATCGACGCCAATATCCGTCTGTATGACACTGTCTGTTATAGCTTACTAAGCTGACACGAGGGAACAAAAAAATATTATTAAAATTCTGCTTACGTAATACTTGAACGGCCGTATGCGGTCGTCTCGGGGTTTTTTACGAGTTCTGCACGCTTAGTCCCAGATTTGATAGTTTTCGAAAACTTTTTTCGTTTACGTATTGTTCCATACATTGTAGTAAAGCGCCTCCAGCGGAAACGCGGAGGAACTAAAATCGGTAGTATTCGGCGGTATGGATTGCTTCACTCTAATACAAAAAAAAGTTTTGGAATACCTTTCAGCCCAGCAATGTATGGAACAATACGTAAACGAAAAAAGTTTTCGAATACTATCAAAACTTGTACTAAAGGTACAGGGGGGGTTAGACAAGACCCACTTTCTGTTAGCGTTAACGCCTGCGGAATGATGAAATTGTATGAAAATGACATTAGCTTGAGATAACATCTCTCAAGCTAATGTCATTGTCAATAATGTCAATGTCATTTTCATACAATATCATCTTTCCGCAGGCGTTAACGCTAACAGAAAGTGGGTCTTGTCTAACCCTCCAGGTGAGCTGCACTGTTCTGATGGTGCATTATCGTCGGTACATGCGCTCCAGCATGAAGCGGAAGACGTCCGCCTCCATCTGCTCGCGGCGACATATCTCCATGACGGACGGCAGGTGGCGCTGCAGCCGCCACATGCACGCATCCTGCACACAACAACATCTATAATGGGAACGTACCCATACTACGTGACCAAAATAAAACGAATGGACGGGCCCAGAAGAAGCGCATTTTTGAAGATTACAATATGAGCGCCGGCGCTCGCTTCGTTTCAGTCTGTTTCTAGCCGTAGGAAGTGCGACACGTGTCTACTGTTACATGATAACGAAACATCTGACAAAATTATGCCTTCATGTGCTTTCCCGAAGTGTAAATACACATCAAAAAACCGCTATCTATTTTTGTAACAAATGTACTGTACATGGTTATAATTAGGTGTTGAAGTATATGTCCGACGGGTTTACTGAGCAAGTTCAATGGTCATGGCCCGTCCATAAATTTTATTTTGGTCGAAGCCCATACTACGTGAGCCGTTGGGGGAGGGGGAGGGGTGGCGTCTTCAAAATACGCTTGGCCACAGGGGCGGGAAGGGCTGAAGAGATTTTGATCTTATTCCTGCGTTAGACTTCCACTACCGCACATCCCGACACCGTCAAAAGTGACCTCGATCTCACCCGATGGAAAGCAATGATGCGGTCTAAGATCATGTTGTTGTTTGTTGTTGGTCATGTTTGCCCAGTAACAACCTATTAACCCTAGACTTGAACACTCCAAGATTGTAATGTTGCGGAAACACTTACTACTAGCTTGTAAAAAGGGCGACAAGGTCGTTTGCAGGGTGAGTTTGACTTAAGGCATCAAGCCTGATTTACGCCAGTTGTGTTCGCAGCCGTTACGCCACCTAAATCTGTGTGTCAGGGGGTCTAGACAAGAGCCACACACTGTTAGCGTTAACGCCTGCGGAAAGATGAAATTGTATGAAAATGACATTAGCATGAGAGAAACTATCTCAAGCTAATGTCATTTTCATACAATTTCATCTTTCCGCAGGCGTGAACGCTAACAGTGTGTGGCTCTTGTCTAGACCCCCTGGTCCGAGGTCCATACCTTGTTGTCTGAGTGCTCGCGCGACTGCAGGTGGCTGGAGACTTCCTCCCACCGCGGGACGATCTGGTTGCAGTATGCACAGTGGTAGATGCCGGTGCGCACCTGAACATAAATCTCGAATTGTACATCTGGTAGCCGTGGTAGCCTATTTGGGAGACCGCTAGACTTGAAAGCGTGAGGTCGCGGGTTCACATCCCGGGCCCGTACCAATGAGCTCTTTGGAGTTTATGTACGGAATTTCATACCACTGGCTTTTCGGTGATGGAAAGCATCGTGGGGAAGCCTGCATACGTACGGAGAAGAAATTCAATGGCGTATGTGAATCCACCAACCCGCAACTGGGCAAGCGTGGTGGATATGGCCCAATCACCCTTTCGGGAGTAGGCTAAAAGTCCAGCAGTGGACTGTTAAAAAGGCTGATTATGATGTTCACTGTGAAGCACAGATAAACATGATATACTGACGTGGTCAGTACGTTGGAGCGACTGATGATTTGACTGATAGCCCGTTGGCACAGTTGGTAGTGAACCTGCCTTCTGCGCTTGGGGCGTGCTTTCGATTACCACCTAGGACGGACATTGGATTCGATTAGGACATGTGACATATCGTCGGGGATAGTGCAATAGCGCGTAAGTAGCGTCGGTCAATACCGCGTAACTACGTATGTAGCCAAATCTATTTTTTTGTACCAACGCACACAACGATATCGTTGGCTCCTCCCTGTATTACAAAAAAAATTAAATTGACCAATAGTAAACGAGATATGTGGTTCCTAGACTCAAAAATTACGAACTTAGCAGTTTTTTGTCTCTCCTGTAAATTGAAGTGAAGTGTAGATACGCGTTATTTACCTGTTTTTTTTTTTGTTAAAATTTTCATGACCTTGGATGCAATGTCCTTTAGTCATAATCCTAAACAGTTTACATAAGTCTTATAACGTCAAACAAGTCATAGTCAGTCAGAGTCAAGCTAAGTAAGTCACGGTCAAGTCAAACTCATGCCCCTGTAAAGTGGTGGAGACTTTACAAGAGGCTCCTAAACAACACGAAAAGACACGTTTCACCTCGTTATATCACTTGCCCACACTCGAGCACGTTTACGAGCACTTAATGAATAATAATTCACCATTTAGTACACATTAACACTCGAAAATACACAAGTTTAGGAAAATAATCCAACGAGCCGACATGTTTTTTTCCACGTTGGCGCCAAAACTCTTTTACCTGTGTTAGTTTCGCGGTATTGCACTATCCCCGACGATATGTTGTTTTCCATAATAAAACAAAAAAACATGACGTAATAAAACATACCTCTCTAACAAGCTCCGAGTCTGGCAGCGAGGTGATGACCGGCGTGCTGTTCAAGGCGCGCTGGTGACGTTGCATGTTCAGGTGTTCCCCGATATCGTCCGCGAATACTGTCACTTCACACAATTGACATCTGCAACAAATGTGTAAAAGTGTTTTAGCATCTCCCGTCCATGGTATAATAATATACTCCGCCAGGTATAGCGCTCTGAGAAAAAGTGTCACGTGGGTGACACCCACTGACGTCATCAATTTCATGGATACACGTACGCGTGCATAAGCAAGAGCAGAATAACTAATTTACAACAAGTGCGAGAGAGATGACGATACACGAAACAATGGCGGACACACTGAAACAGCTGATTTTCTGTATTACCAATAGCGTGAAATTATAACTCCCCAATCTCCGTATATTACCTGTGGGAATCCAATAAGTCAATGTAGTTTTGATATAAATAATGTAAATTCGTGCTTAACTTGAATTGCTTTGCTTGAGCGTATAAAACAAATGACAATTGAAATGCTTTAAGTATTTTATTTAATAGATTATTAGCTAATTTGTTCCCAATATCTGTGTTTGTTGCAATAAAGTGGCAACTGGACAGTGACGTAATTGAGTGTCAACTCCCAGAGCGCTAGACCTTGTTTTCTTGGATCATGCTCTCGTTTATCCTATTGATATGTCTTTTTTTTTTCTTTTTCTTCATGACCCTTGACACAGTCCTTTAGTCGTAATATTAAACAAGTTTACATGGCATTAAATAGGGTCTAACAATTCATAGTCACAATCAGAGTCAAGCAAAGTAAGATACGGTAAAGCAAAGTAAGTAGATTTTTCGTGCCCTTTCTGGCAGTCCGATAGAATAATAAATAAATAAAATATTCGGGACATTTTTTTGCACACCGTCATCTGACCCCAAACTAAGCAAAGCTTGTGATATGGCTACCAGAGACTGATATACATACATATATAGTTTTAAATACATACTTGAATAAATATTAACAACCAGATATAGAACAAACACAAATGTTCATTACATAAATATTTGTCCTAGGTGGGAATCAAACCCACGCCCCCAAGCTCAGAAGGTAGGTTCACTACCAACTGGACCAACGGGCTACAAATGTGTAAAAGTGTGTTAGCATCTCCCGTCTATCCCGTTGATGATGTTTTTTTTGTTATTTTTTCATGCCCCTTGATACAGTCCTTCAGTCGTAATATTAAACAAGTTTACATGGTATTAAATAGAGTCAAACAAGTCATAGTCACAATCAGAGGCAAAGTAAGACACGGTAAAGCAAAGCAAGTCGATTTTTCGTGCCCTTTCTGGCAGTCCGATAGAATAATGGGCAGGAAGCAATTGGAGGGGATCAATTTTTTTTTTAAATCACTACACGGCAAAAAAGTGTACTCACCTATACCTTGCTCCGACCGGGGTCATCATGATAAAACTGGGCAGCGTTATGCAGTACTTCTCATTGATGACCACATCTTCATGGAACAAATTCTGTACGTGCACGCAGGATGTAATGAACTTGTTTATTAGCTTTTTTGTTATGTGAGGCTTACTCTTAACTGCTTGATTGAGTTGGATGACTCTACCTAGCCTGCTTTTGTGCTCTTTTCCACTCACATGTTCTTTCATACTGCGCAATGTAGCTGGGAGTTTTGTTTCACAGATGCGACAGAAAGCGTTTGTATTGCCAGCGTTGTACGTTAAATTATTGTCGTTGGCGAATACAGTCGCTTCATCATCAGGTTTTGTTATGGTTGCTTTGGAAACTATTTCTGTGCAGCCATGTGCTTTCACTTCTACTTTGGCGTCTGGATTGCCTTTGACATCGTTGTCTTCTTTATCAACTGAATTCTTTTCGTTTTTCTTGTTTCTAACGTAGTCTTTCTTGTCGTTGGCGTCGCCTTTCTTGTCTTTTATGTCGTCTTTCTTGTCTTTGACATCGTTTTTCTTGCCTTTGACATCGTCTTTCTTGTCTTTGATTTCGTCTTTCTTGTCTTTAACATCGTTTTTCTTATCTTTGACTTCTTTACTCTTCTCTGACAATTTGGGTTTATTTTGCTCGGTGTACTTTTTAAATTCTTCCTGGCATTTTGCATAAAGTTTTTTGTGGTCAGCATCAGAGAAATGGTCGTCGAGTGTGTTGAGTGCGAAAACGGAGTTGCAAGTCAGACACTGGAAGGAGCTATCATCTGTCTGAAATGATAATTACATATTTTTTTTATCATACAAACTTTTACCTAGAAGGCTACACATGGACCATAGTTCTACTTTTTGTTGTTGTTGTATCTTATATTTTTTTGGAAGTCATCAACCTCATCTCAGCCGTAGGACGTCCACTGCTGGACATAGGCCTCCCCCATCGATCTCCATAAGGGCCGGTTGGAAGCGGCCTGCATCCAGCGTTTCTCATCTACTAGGAAATACTGGGTTTAAATCACAGATTTTAGGAGTTTCACAGGGGTCCATAGTACCCATCGTTATGATACATTTTTACTATTGGGCCAACTCTAAAATCACGAAAAAAACACAGAAAAAGTCATTCACACTCGACAAATGTATGGAACAGATGTTTTTTTTTGCGATTTCAGGGTAGGTCCCATACCATAGTAAAAGTATAATGATAGGTAGTGTGGATCCCTTTCGGCTTAGTAAATCCTTTCCGCGTAACCTTGTATTGTCTCTCCAGTCTCCATCGAGCCTCGGGGAGTCCTACACTACGTCTCGACAGATGTAGTGTGGACAAGCTAGGAGCTTGACCACAGATCATCTGAGCGATGGAGTAGTTGAAGATGGTAATCACCTCGCTTGGGTTGGGTACTGGCTTTCAAGTGGTAATAACTAAATCTACAGTTATATGATTATTAACGAGATATTTACCATGGTTACTGGTTAGGTTGTGGATAAAGCTCCTGAAAGTTATAAAGAAAGAGGGTAGATCGTTTGCACCTAACTTTGTATCTAACCATGTTCACAGGAAGGCTGAAGAATGCAGGTTGTTCGTCGAACAGTTTAAAGTTAGGTGCAGACAAAACGATCTACCTCCTTTCTTTATCTCTAAATTAGTTTTACTCGTACCCTTCGATATAAGCTGTTCTCTGGTCCGAATTCCACTTTGTTCTGGACCAGCTTCAGTAAATGGGCCGATTCTGTCCTGTGGATGTTTTCATTATCGAACTCTTCATTGCAAATCGCGCACGTGTCTTCAGATAAACTGGAAAATGTAATGAAATATCTTTATTTATGGTTTATTGGCCAGATTTGCATCAGAATACTAAAAAAAAAAACAATATACGTATAAATTATTATAACACGGCCTTGCACTCACGATGATATTTTATCGGTCAAGACGAATACGTATATTAAAATTATTATTTATTATATTAAAAAATTGGTTTCCGTACCCATAGGGTAAAAACGGGACCTTATTATTACGTCTACGATGTCTGTCTGTTTATCTGTCTGTCTGTCCGTGTCTGTCTGTCCTACTTTTAAACAGATGTATCATTCGATCCGTAATAGATAGCCCGTTGAATTTTTGACGTGATAACGTCTTATAAATCGATGAACGCCAGCTGCACGCACGAAAAATTGTCACGTTCCACCTGAGCCGCGCGTGCAAGCGAGAGCGCGGAACAAGCGATAGAGGCACGATCAGCCTAAGCATTATCACGTAAAATTATTGTCCGTAAACTGACTTTACAGACAGCCCCTTTTTTTACAGAATAAATGTTACGGCGGATTAACTAAGAAAGAATAAAAAAGTCAAAAAGTAAAAACGAAAGGGGCTGTCCCCACTCCCCATACAACAAACTTTTTTTAAACGTATTTTTGTATTAGTTCTAATGTAAAAACGGAAACACGTAAAAGCGTCAAACTTGCCATGATTATAGTACACACTCTAAAGTGTAACAACAAATAATAATAAATAATGGCAATAATAAATAAAGTGAGAGTCGGTGACAAATTTCTGTCCAAGTTATAATTGTGTTATACTCGAGCGTCACTGTAGCAAAATATTAACTATGTGACGGCGTAGCAATTGCATCGACTATTTTGGAAGGCGTTAAGCCTGAACAATAACTGGTAATTTGGTTACTTGGACTACCTTATAATTTCTTTTACCGAATTGAAATTCAATATTTTACTAATTTTAAGTATTTATTTTTTATTTGATACTTCATTAATTATTGTATTTTGTGGTGGTACAGTACCCTCAGTGCGCGAGCCCGACTCGCACTTAGCCGGATTATCAGGTTTTTAAATTAAATATCTAAAGGCCTACGACTTTGTACGCACAGTGTAACTATCAATCTTATAAGGTTAATAAATAATTCTATTGTAATCAGAATCAAGTTTTCTTCAACTTTTTAATCGACTTCAATAATGTTATTTTTTATGTTTGTTACCTCAGATCTCCGTCATTTACGAACCGATTTGGAAATAAATAAATAATCGGGACATTTTTGCACACACGGTCATCTGACCCCAAACTAAGCAAAGCTTGTGATATGGCTGCCAGAGACTGATATACATACACATATATATTTTTGAATACATACTTAAATAGATATTAACAACCAGAAATAGAATAAATGTTCATCACATTAAGGAATTATTATCATTTTTTTAATTCGCCTTAGGTTGGAATCGAACCCACATCCACAAGCGCAGAAGGCAGGTTCACTACCAACTGGACCAACGGGCTATAAAAAAGTGGATAGGACATAAACATAGTTTGGAGGGGCTTCCCCGATTAGCACCGTGAGCAAAGCGGATTTCACAGAGCGATGAGCTAACAAGGCGCATAGGCAACAGGGCCTCGATGTTTGAATCGCTCGTATAAAAAAAAAAATTTTGACAGAAAGCAAATTCGAATGGTTCAAAGTCACTGCGTTAGCGAGTGATATGATTATTAAAAAAATGCGACTTTTGTTTAGGATTTTGGTTCAAAAGTCAGTTCGAGTTCCATACAAAATATGAACTTTACTGTATTAAACACATTATTTTTTCTTTATCTCATCGTATTATGCACTCAAATGCGCACTGTTCAGTGTAATCGTCCTACAAATGGATTACAATTACAAAATTACTATTTAAGACACTTTAGATAAGACTAATATGACTAATTAAGCAGCTAAAAACGCGCGGCAATCTATATATTTACAATGGGGTCGATTTTGAAGGCACCATTTAAAATTAGAAAGCTAACTAAAATTTCTAACTATAAGTTTAACTTCTAACAATTGGTATTCTAGAGGCACCCATAAACTAAAATATTGACCGGAATTTGAGTTACTTTTGTTCATTTATTTTGAATTGACAGATGAAAAAACATCATTAAAAAACCGGTAATTCCTTCCGATTTCGTTCCGATTTCATGATTACCTGTGGTGTCACTCATTAGGCAAATAGCAAGTGTTGCAAGCTTTTTACCTAAAATGCTTATTGATATTATTCTTAGTAAACATTTTACTTCATAAATTTTTATATTATTAATTGTATCCGACGGTTGTATCAATCGGCGAATCTAACTCGGCTGGGCAGCGTTCGGTAAACTACGCAACGTCTTCTCGTCCAAAATACCTCAGTGCCTTAAGACGAAAGTCTTCGACCAGTGTGTGTTACCAGTGATGACATACGGCACTGAAACGTGGTCTCTCACTATGGGCCTCATAAGCAAAAGTCGTAAGCTCAAAGTCGCACAACGAACTATGGAGAGGGCTATGCTCGGGGTTTCTCTACGAGATCGAATCCGAAATGAGGAGATCCGTAGACGAACGAAAGTCACCGACATAGCCCACCGGATTAGTAAGTTGAAATGGCAGTGGGCAGGGCACATATCACGCAGAACAGATGGCCGATGGGGCCGAAAGGTTCTGGAATGGAGACCACGGACTGGTAAGCGCAGCGTAGGACGCCCACCCACGAGATGGACAGACGATCTAAAAGAGACGGCAGGGAAACGCTGGATGCAGGCCGCTTCCAACCAGTCCTTTTGGAGATCGATGGGGGAGGCCTATGTCCAGCAGTGGACGTCCTACGGCTGAAATGATGATGATTCGACGGGTGCTACAGCTATTCTGCAGGTTAATTTTTAAGAGAAACATGTTAATAGTTCGCATACAATTCAATTGTTACAAAACATCACTAAAGTACAAGAAAGTTTTCATTACCATAGTAAATTTATTTATTAAAGTTCAAAGGGACACTTTTGCCACGGAAAACAAACACAGGTAATGAAAGTTAGACATTTGTTTGCGAATTATAACACATTCTTGGGAAAAATAAAAGCTCGATTCAGATTTCATAGCTATGGCAATTCATTATATGTAGCCGGCTCATGGAGTTTTGGCGCCAACGTGAAAATAAACATGTCTCCTGATTGTATTATTTTCCTAAACTTGTGTTATTTCGAGTGTTATCGTTTAATAATAGTAAATTACTGTTTAATAAGTTTTATCGACCGTTTTCAAGTGTAGTCAAACGATTTATTGACCTGAAACATGTATTTTCGGATGTTTACCAAATTCCACAGAAGCCTCTTGTAAAGTATCCACCATTTTATCAGGGAATAACTTGGACTTGACCGCAACTTACTTTGCTCGACTCTCCCTGTGAGAGTCGTTTCACGTTATTAATTAATATCATGTAAACCTCAATAGTATTCTGACTGAAGGACTCTGTATACATGGTCACAAAAAGAAATAAAAATTTGCCGGATGACGTCCATTTGGCAAAAACAATAAAATTTTTGGTTATTTCAATTTCTCTCCGTGTCCACAAATAAAAAGATAAACCTCTTATTGGTCAGTGGATCAACAGAATTCACAGAAAAACAGAATCAAGTCAACGATAACCGAAAAAACAACGACCACTCTGGCTGGACAGTCGAAAATACACAATCTAGAACGAAGTTGGATTAAAATGCTACGGCTCTTGACCTATTCATCACAGGCATAGAGCTGGTATCTACAGCGGGAAGTATGCTGACGCAGCGTCATGGTTTTACCACTACAACATCACTAAACATCAGGTAAAACGGCCGTAGCTAGAATATATGCTGGATAGGCAGTGTATCGCGGTTTTACTCACTATGATAAAGCATTAAGTCGTTCTGGTCAACGGCCGTAGCTAGAATATATACTGGACAGGCAGAGTCCGTGATTTTAGTCACTCCTACAGCAGAAATAGTTCTTTTGTGAGTAGAAACCAAACAGACGCATTTACAAACTCGCTTTTGTAATATTATTAAATGTGAAAAGCAAATGTAGTTTTTAAAGGGTCACTTTCAAAATTTCGCAGCGCAATACACTTCCACTTGTTTAAAATGTTAGCAAGGTCTAACAAATTCAAAGCGAATCAATTGAAAATGAAAAGATAATCCATTATCGACTGCTGTTTTTCTATTCGATCTTGCCAAGTATTAAATTAGATTATTTGGTTTCAGCACGATGAATGGATCCATGCACTCAATGACATAGTACGGAGAGCCTTTGTGTCAGCAAACGTTCCCTCCGGGCTCTGCAGGTCTGACGGGAAGAGGCCGGACGGGCTGACTCTCGTGCCTTGGAAGAACGGGAAGTGCCTGATATGGGATGCTACTTGCGTCAGCACTGTCGCAGCCAGCCACCTGAGTTGCACCGTCCACTCACCGTCAGCAGGGCGGAATATGCCGCTGATAAGAAAAGGGAAAAGTACGCGGCGTTGGAGCTGCGTTACAATTTCGAGCCCGTTGAGCAAGAAGCTCATTTCGGAGATAGGGCACAGGCTCAAGATAAAGTGTGGTGACTCCCGCTCTGGCTCGTTCCTGGTGCAAAGGTTGGCCATTGCCATCCAATGTGGTAATGCAGCGAGTGTTTTGGGTACCTTTGTGCCGGGAACGGTTAGGGGTGGGTTAGATATTAGTGAATAACAAATATTTTTGGATTTATTTGACATATGTATTTAAATGAAACTGAAATAAAAAAAATATATTATTTATGTAGTATTTATTTCAAAGAGATTAAGTTTTGAAACATTTTTACAGTTTTCCTATTAAATATTATTAAATCTACTTATATTATCAATGGCATCTTTCAATTATATAAATATTGTAGTCTATGTATTTTGCATTCTGAACCTTGCTAGAATCTACCCAAATCATTATAACTCTGAAGTCACAGCAGATTGATGGACAGCGGACATAGCTGTACTACTCGGTAGAGTAGTATTAGGATATTCCTTGCAGTACTATTTCATGGGGGTGATGTATTGACACACATTCGTGCGATGCTCAGATTGTGTAGCTTTAAGCAGCACCTGGAAGTAAAAACAATTTTATGGATTTTATTTTAAGTACTCTGTCCACACCGCATTAAGTTGTGAGTGTGACTTGTAACAGTGTAGTGTAGGCCGGTCACAAGGAATGGAACAGTCATATGAGCATTATTTCTTTCTTTTCGCATGTGCCAATTGGTACTTCGACCAAAATAAAATTGATGGACAGGCCCAGAAGAAGCGCATTTTTGAAGATTACAAAATGAGCGCCAGCGCTCACTTCGTTTCAGTCACTCTCTAGCCGTAGGAAGTGTATAACGAAACATCTGACAAAATTATGCCTTCGTGTGCTTTCCCGAAGTGTAAATACACAACAAAAAACCGCTATCTATTTTTTGTAACAAAAGTACTGTACTTACATGGTTATAATTAAGTGTTGAAGTATATGTATGTCTGACGGTTTTGACTCGTTTTTACTGAGCAAGTTCAATGGTTATAGCCCGTCCATTCATTTTATTTTGGTCGAAGAATTGGTAACCGTTCTGTAATGTTATAGAGTGAGATCTTTACTCATCACCATTGAATTATTATGAATGAAATAAGTATGGGTTCTCTTTCAGTTACTTTTTTTGATCCTACTATAATGCCCTTTGGTAAGGTAGTAGTGTGCATTATTAGTTTGGATATATAAGTACTAACAGACATGTGTATTTTGATGACAACCAACGGAAAGGGGAAAAAGTAAATTTTCTTTTTCCCATTGGTTGGACGGCGGTCTGTCAGCCAAGTCCGTCTCGTCTGTTAGCTACTTAAGACATTTGCACAGACGGAGACCAGGACAGTGGGCAGGAGACATGCTATCTAGTCTCCGCTCTGCTTCAATGGATCATAACGGACACAGGGAATTAATTGTATGGCAAGCAGATTAGCGCAGCTGAAAGGAGCGAAGTATAAAGTTATGCTATTGGATCATGCTCCCGCTCCGCTCGTCTCTGCTACACGACTACACGTATCTGTTCGTCTCCACTACTGAAGTCTACTCATCTCAGCTCCTCTCATCCCTGCTTCAATAGAAACACCCTTTACTCTGTCTACGTACCTATTCAACAATTTATCACAACATAACTAGACCATTGAACCAATCTTGATTAAATTTAACAGTAAGTGATGTGCTCTATGCGAACCGACAAAAGACATTTTTTATTATAGGAAAATAGAAAACCGCCGGGCGCCGCGAATCTTACGTATTGGTAGGTGCTGACCTTGGTGTGTTCTCCTTAGCTCCAACTCTATGTTATGCAGTTTTCTTACAGCACTGGAATGAATAAACGCATCTTCGAGATGCATAATAATAATTCCTTCAGGGTCCATCACGCATCTAGATCTTGTAATATGTATTGTCTTGTATTGTTTTCAACCATAAAGCAGATAAGTATAATCTACTTTTCTATTACTGGTGCCACTTGTTAGTCGCAAAAAGTAGATCATGTTTGATCCACATTTGATCACATTTCCCGTCGAACCAATACGATTTTAAGTCTTTGATATGCTTATCTGTATGTTGATCATTAGGACACGTTTGTTTTTTTGAGCAAAAAACACAAATAATGAGTTTAAACTCACTTTGAAATTCAAGTTATTTTAAAGAGGACCTCAAATGGTCCTTGTTAAAAAACTAACCTATAAGCTAAAATGTCAGCTGTTTTGGCAACTAAAACGATTTAAAATCATTTAAAATGTGCCTTCAGAATAGCAAAACTGCATTTAAACGTGAATTGAGTAGTTTACGGCACATTACGTTCATTCGATTTAAAAATTTGATTTTGACGTTTTTATAATAATTTAAGTGGTGCCTCTGGAATACCGATTAGCTTTTTTAAATATAACAAGTTTTAAAGCTAAACTAAATTTAACTTGTGCCTTCAAAATCGGGCCCAATGTTATTCTAAAGATAATGCACAATCGGTATTAAAAAATTCTCCCTCAGTGACTTTTTATTGAAAACGTGCGAAAGAGATAGCTATGACGGTTGAGTTTAGATAAGATAGTTTGTAGGGACTTCCCGCTTTATGTAGTGTATGGTCCAGTTAGTAGTGAATCTGTATTCTGAGCTTGGGGGCGTGGGTTCGATTCCCACCTAGGACAAACATTCATGTGATGAACATTTGTGTTTGTTCTATAATATCTGGGTGTCAATATCTATTTAGATATGGATTTAAAAATATATATGTATGTATATCAGTCTCTGGCAGCCACTGTACAAACTTTGCTTTGTTTGGGGTCAGATGTGTGTGCAAAAATGTTTTTTTTTTAACCTTTTTGTTTGAATAATTTTGATTTCTTAATTTTTTCAGTTTGGTATTTTTTTTTACTATTGAATTGAGTATTACCTATATGCCGTAGAAATGGATATGACATTATTTGGCTATTGAACTGGCTATCATTTCATTATCAGCCTATCATGTTCCCACTGTTTGGACATAGGCCATCTCTCAGAGAGAGTATGGGCCCTAATCCACCATACTGGAAAAGTTCAAAGATATGACATTTACATAGGTACACATACACAGAGTATGTGAATGTCATATCTTTGAACTTTTGAGGTTTTGTTGTTTTGTTTTTGTTGTTGTTTCATAAATTACTTTACAAAAACAAAAAAAGCGAATGTGTGTTTGTTGGTTTCTTTGTTAGGCTTTCACACGGTAACAGAATGGAACAATGTGATTTCTTGCGTAGAGCTAATTGGAGGGCTGGAGATTGACTTGCGATACTTTTTTATTGCAGAAAAATTTGTAATTTGTTTTGTTTGACAAGTACTGTCAAAAACAATTTATACAATCTCTGTCATTATCGATTATGCAGTGTTCACTAGACATTTCAATGGGCAATCAGGTAGGTGTCAGATTTGTAAAAAATCAGGCTTATATTGAAAAACTAGCTGTTGCCCGCGACTTCGTACGCGTAGAGCTCGGCCTTCGGCCTCGCTACCGCGACCCACTCCAAAACACAAAATTTCATCTAAATCGGTCCAGCCGTTTACTCACCGTTTAAACCTTCCCTAGACCTCCACGAATAATTCAAGACCAAAATCAGCTAAATCGGCCCAGCCGTTCTCGAGTTTTAGCGAGACTAACGAACAGCAATTGATTTTTATATATATAGATATAATCAATATTAAACACTTACTGAAGAAACTATTTAAAGTAAACTAGTAAAGTACTGAGATATAAGCGTATAAAGTATTTGTTTTGATTAGGAAGGTATGCTCTGTCCCTTTCCCGTAAGGCGAATGTCGGTATGGAGTTTGTATGTGGTATTTACATGTGATGTCATTTGTAAGTATTGTGCATTAAAATGCTTATATCTTCCTTAATTTAGAATACATATAAAAAAAGGGTGTTCGCTTCTATTTAAGGTCAACTTTTTTATAAGATAATAATAAAAATTTGTTTGCGAGCCTTTGCACATAATGTTTGGAGTTGGAATCCTAATACACCCATGCAGGTTAAACCGTGGGGCTATAGCTCTACTAGTAAAGTATATTTAATCTAGATTATACCTGTGCCAAGCCCTCTCGCCTATAAGCAGGTTGTCAAACGCGAGGACAGCTGACACCCCACTGGGCCTGTGCAGCAGGAAGGTGCCTTTCATCTCGTAGTGGGTTCTCTCTTGCACGTGGAGGGAAACCTTGGCTGCGGTGGCCAGTAGCACACAGCAGAACTCGCAGAAATAGCCTCTGTTCACCTGGTGGATGGTCATGAACTCAAATCAAAAGAATTGCAATCAGTTTTGCTATTCAATCAATGGCACAGACCACAGCTTAAGCATAAATGGCAAGCCTATGAATCAATTTAAAAAAAGTGTGCTTAAGAGCACACGACAGAAGTGAAAACATCAAGGTTGACTGAGGGTTGACTATTATACATATCTCTATCGCTTCCTTAGTCGACTCGAGCAGACTACCCGAACGAGTATCTGAGCGTGATGGTCATGCAAGTTCAGTGGTTTTCCCCATCCCAAACGTGCCTAAAGAATTTTCCACTTTTAAAACATAGACCAACTACATGTCACAACTGCATGTCAGTGGCACACGTAGGGTTGCAAGACACCCGGGAAATCTGGGATAGTCGCAGAATGAGGTGTCTTGTCCAGTGTCCAGTAATTTCACTTTACTGTCCCGGAATTCACGAATACCTACTAGGGTTTTTTACTAACTTTCGGACACCAAACTACGCACGCGCTGCCGAACCTCATAAAAGAATAAATTCACATCACAGGCACACATTTTCCTATAAAGAGCAATCAACTATTTGGCAAGTTTTTAACTTTAATCCCGTAAATCAGATGAATTAAATTTCACATGGGATGTGCTCTCTGAATAATAGTATAGTATCCATACCGGTCCATGTACTGACGCCGTTCCTAACGCCAGAAATGTCCAGGAATTGATAAGCCAGGATCTGGCAACCCTAGGCATACGGCAGCTTGTATTCAGCAAATTGTTAATAATACCATATGCGTTTTTTGCACGCATTGCAATGGCATTGATAGAGGAGCTTGAATACGGGGACCAGGACGTTTTGTGATACAAAGAACAAAATTAACCTCACACACACCTTCCTAATATGATTGTCACCGTATTTCTCCAAGTACGGGTAAGCCAGCAACTTGTCTGCGTGACTGGTGTCTTGTATATGGTCGCTGGTCTCCTCGTCAGTGTCAAAGTAGCACTCGCAGACCAGACAGTACGAGTTTATGTACCCCGTCATGATGGCGTTCTTTAGGAGTTTCGATCCCATGATTATCTACAAAATAAATAGAATTTTTTAATAAAATATTGAGGTTCCTTATAATTCTAATTCTAAGTGGGGGTGATTAGACCTGCACTGACATCCCACTTGGGGTGTATTGTGCATGTGCCCGCCAGCCTACACAAACCAGCCGAGCTCCTTAAAATAACAGAGCACGGCTTTGGGTCGCTAACTAAACTCTTCTACCCCTATTTCGCCAGGTGCTGTGGTATTGGAGATTGAATTGGTATTGTCAAGTTTCTTCAGAGTCTGACCTTAATCGTATGTCTTCTGTGGCCTTGCAATGCAGTAGTACATGCTCCATGTTCTCGTTTTCCTGTAAACAGCCTTGGCACAGAGGGCTGTCTGTGGCTCCTACTTTGTAGGTACAAGTGATTACACCACACAGTGACCACAGTCACAGTCAGAAGTGATCACAGTGACCTGTGATGGTACCTATCATTAGACGGGGTCTGACTTATTAACTTGAGTAGTTTGGTAGCTACTCTCTTATCTATCAAAGGGTAGAAAGCTTTTGTGCTTAGTCTGTTCAAACAACAGAAGTGTTTGTTTTAGTAGTAAACCTATTACATTATAAAACTAGTTGTTTAAATTGTTTGTCTATTATCCAGTAAATCAAATTTAATTAACATAATTATGAATATCTTAACTTGTACTGTACAAATAACCATAATTATTCATTTTCAAAATTATCCAATGTATTTTATATGTTGTGTTAGGTGACCCTTGGTTTGCATTCAAATGTAAACAAATTTGACTAATGGTAAAGTTCCTTAAAAATAATTTATCTAATGTAGGTATTTACTCATATTCAGATTCGAAAAATTTATCCACTTTAATAAGGTCTGAATAAGATAGGTAACTAGCTTAGTAAGCTAAGTCATGGGTACAGGCTCATAAGATCATTGGGCACAGGTACCTGTTAACTCAGAATACAGAATTCTGTATTCTGAGCCTGTTAATTATCAAGCTATCTAGGCTTTCCTAGCTCAAGGCCTTTACTTTATTGGACACTGAATGAGATTATAATTGAATTTTACCCTATATGGCACTAAACCATGAAAAAAAATATATAATTTGTTTTATTAGTTAGATAGAATGACTCACTTTTTACGTAGATTCTTCTTCGAAACACACGGCAGGTCATGAACGATTGTTGTGAGCTTGGTTGTGAGAGAAATGAAATACGAACACTTGCAAACAAGGGCTTTGTATAAACTCAGTCGATTCTGTGGAAATTATTTCAAAGATAACGAAATTACAATCACAGAAATCCCCGGCCAAAACGCCATTTTTTTTTCAACAATTTCACAATTTTTTGTTATTTTATTTCATGACCTTTGATACATAGTCCTTTAGCCACAGTATTAAACAACTT
This sequence comes from Agriopis aurantiaria, assembly GCA_914767915.1. Taxonomy (NCBI): domain Eukaryota; kingdom Metazoa; phylum Arthropoda; class Insecta; order Lepidoptera; family Geometridae; genus Agriopis; species Agriopis aurantiaria. The sequence goes on from OU612004.1 coordinate 8,254,318, forward strand.
AACAGAGTATGAAATTAAATAGCGTCACACAAGTCAGACAAGTCAGAGCCAGCAAATTACATTTACTCTGACGTCACGGCCAATTCAAACTCATGCCCACAGCATGCCCCAGTAAAGTCATAGAGGCTTCTATGGAGTTTTGGAAATAACACGAAAAACATGTTTCACCTCGTTATACCACTTTGCCACACACGAGCACGTTCACTTGCACTTAATAAATAAAAATCCATCAGTACCCATAAAACAAGTTTTGATAGTATTCGAAAACTTTTTTCGTTTACTTATTGTTCCATACATTGCTGGGCTGAAAGGTATTCGAAAACTTTTTTCGTATTAGAGTGAAGCAATCTATACCGCCGATTTTAGTTCTTCCGCGTTTCCGCTGGAGGCACTTTACTAAAATGTATGGAACAATACGTAAACGAAAAAAGTTTTCGTTAACTATCAAATCTGGGACTAAGCCCCCTGTACTACACATTAACAATCGAAAATACACAAGCTTTGGAAAATCATACAACTTTAAACGACGTTTTTTTTCCACGTTGGCGCCAAAACGTATACTATTTTGACAATAATTTATGACTTCAATAAAAAAAAAAAGGTATCAAAAATGTTGTAATGTCAAAGTCAAACACCGCAGGATCTTTTTTCGTCTTGAGCATAGAGAACATTATATGTCTTGAGAGAATTTTGGCGTCGGCTTGTGCATTTACCAGCTCGAAATTAATATATTTATAATATTAATATGACGTATTCTGTGGTGTTAGTAAAAAATATCGTCAAACATAGATCACATACAACGACCTATATGTATGAATTCGTTGATCTCATACAAAATATTTTCTATTATGTGGATTCTATTATGTGGGTGAACGTAGGGTTCATGTGTGGATCTCATAGTCACAGCATAGTCACAGTCAAAGTCAAGCAAAGAAGTCACAGGCAAAGAGAATGTAACGTTACGCTATCACAAGCATGATACCTACTACCCCCTACTACTTTGGGTAGTAGGTATCATGATCACAAGCAACTTCAGGCAAGCCCAAGTCATGTCCAAGTAAAGTTGAGGTTTCGGTTGGCGCTATTTGCATGATTCGGAATGCGCTGTAGGGTTCTTTGAGGAAATAACCGACTTCCGGTTGAGTAATGTTGGCACACATCCGCCGCCAAATAATCAAAAGTTGTTCAGCTACCGGCGGCCGTGTACATTTAGCGTTTTGTACTGGAAAGTGCCGAAATAATTGTTTTGTTAAATAATTATGTCTCTAATTAATACATGTTTAAAAATGTGTAAAGGATGTGTGTGTTTGCTGCATTATTTATTTATATTACTGGCTCTGATTAAGCCTTGCATTGGAACCCGAGAAATAAGTAAGTTTTACCTTACTTGAATTACACTTTACACGAATATTCTATATTTGAAAGTTGGTAAGTGTACCGGAAAGTCTTAACTCTATAACGGCTGAACGAATTTTGAAGAATCTTGGATTTAGTATGGTATCTTTATATTAAATCCTACTTTTATACCCTGGCCTATCATATAGGCTACTCTAAAGCCGAAAAATTTACGCTTCGTGTAGGCCAGCGGGTGAAAGGCGCTACTAGCGGACGATAAATAGTTTTATTATTAATAATAAATAAATGAATGATAAATATAATTTATTAATTATTATTACAAATACTTACCAAGATGGGGAAAAAACTAATCAAATTTGCTGATTTATGGTTAGATGTCATTAAAACTCAATGATAAGTAGGTACTTAACTAAGTATCAGGAACAGCAATTTTTCTTCGCGATTTTAGTGTTGGTCCCACAGTAAAAGTTGTTCATAGTTGATGTTGTGTTGTAGTTGTTTTCCTAATTGCTAAACGACGGCCTATATACTTTCCACTATAAGATAGTAAAAAAAACCTAGTTTTTTCAGATTTATGTAGGTACTTTATACAGAAAAGTTATATTTATTGAAGGCTGCGTTATAATATTTTTTTTTTTTTTTTTTTTAATTACGTTAAGCCAAAGCTATCTCTTTCGCACATTTTTATAGGTAAAAAATAACAGTGGCAATTAAAAAAAAAACAACGTTTTAGGTCGTTAAAATAACGTTGCTAATAATACAATACAATATTTCTTTATTATATACACCGAAAATACAAATGAATCTTATAAACAAATAAAACAAATATACGGCAGTATATTTGTTTTATTATAGTAATGGGCGGCCTTATCGCCTAAAGCGATTTCTTCCAGGCAACCTTTGGATGGACAGGACTAAAGAAGTTGAAAAACAATAGTTATAAAGCAATTTTATGGTGACATTTTATGTTTTGGCAGAGAAGAAAACTATTTTGATTTTTTTATCTCTAAAAATTTTGAAAACTTAGAATAACTTGAAATTTTGTTTTGTGGAGGGAAGCGGGTTTTTAAAAGCTATATAAATAATTATATGCTACCAATTGACTCAATAACTTGTAGCCGTTCCCTTTTCTAATTATTTCAGTTTGATCATAGTCATCTTTTTTGTCGTATGTTTATTATAATAAATCTCTGTATACAGCGGTTACGCATAAATAGACTGTACCTACTAAGCCGAAAGGAGGTCATTGTACCTACTCATCGGTATGAACAACTTTTACTAAGAAAGCAATCCTGAAATCACGAGAAAAAAAACTGCTGTTCCATACATTTTGTCGAGTGTCATTGACCGTTTTCTATGGAACACCCGACATTCAAATTATTAAAATTCAAATTATTTATTGAGAGTAAAAACGGACAAATTCCACTAACATTTATCTCACGTACTGGGGGCTTAGTCCCAGATTTGATAGTTTACGAAAACTTTTTTCGTTTACGTATTGTTCCATACATTTTAGTAAAGCGCCTCCAGCGAAAACGTGGAGGAACTAAAATCGACGGTATAGATTGCTTCACTCTAATGCGAAAAGAGTTTTCGAATACCTTTCAGCCCAGCAATGTATGGAACAAAACGTAAACGAAAAAAGTTTTCGAAAACTATCAAATCTGGGACTAAGCCCCCTGTTAAATTAAAATACATACTTTTTCGTGATTTCAGGATTGGCCCCTAATTAAAATTGTTCATAATGTTGCGAACAATTACCTCCTTTCAGCTTAGTACAGCCTATATGCGTAACTCTGTATAAGAGATTGATGTATTCTCTTGGGTTTTCCTATACTATTTTATAATTATCCCTATTATACTTAGTAAAAGTTTTCCCGTAAAGCAATGCGAATCAAATCCATTGAATGTTTTAGTTTATCCTTTTGCTCTGTAGTTTTACCGCATTGCTTACGTTTTTGATTGAGGATAACATATCCCAGTAAATGTCTGTATTGGTACCATTATAGGACATATTGCATAAATCTATCCCTATAGTATATAGATTGCTATGTACAGGGGAAAGAGGGGCAAATAAAAACGGGGTACCCCAGTTTTGAAAAATCGCTATAGTAAAGTTGTACCCAAAGCGTGTTGGATAATTTATGTATTGTTGTTTCCATGGAAATAACAACTTACACACTTTTCATTCATAAAATCATTCATTCATTCTTTTTTTTTTGATGATGAATTGTCACGATTTTATTGGAAATTTGTAAGTGTGTAAAATATTGATTTCCTTAGAAACTTTTTTTTACTTTACTTATGGTAGGGCATTTGATTGCGAATCGAATGACCTGATATTTACTACTTTAGCATGTCTAGGCCATGCTTCCATAACTTCAAACATGTGCGTAACGCGGCGTGTTGAGGTTTGGCTTTATGCCCTAGGAATAGAGATCAAAATTTTAGAGGTTTACTTAACGCGCCACGTTTCGTGCGTGTTAAAGTTACGGAATCAGAGCCCATATATACCTATGGGTGTAATTTATGGTGTATTACATAATTTATGTTGATCCACCCACCATAGCGAAAAACTTGAACAACACAAGTTTTCTAATTTAAAAAAAAGTGTCCCACATTTTATCACATAATATGATCGGCCATTTTGTATAAGAACACTTTTATCCCACGTCGATGTGTAGATAATACCTTTTTCTTTATGTTCTTAGATAGGTAACACACCTTAATGATACATTACACCCCTTGTAGTTAAATCTAGTTTATCTCATTTTCATATTTTATTTTAATTACGGCGAGACGAAAGTTTATGGAGATGCATAATGAAGATGATGATTGCATAGATAATCGGTCAAAATACTCCAAAACTAACATTTTTCATACAAATTAAGAAATAAAAAAATGCGCGATGGGTGAGGCTGTTTGGCCAATATTAGTCCCTCCACTATAATCGAAATACCGCATGTTCGTAAAACAAATTGTAAAATATACAAAAGTTAACAAAAAAATACTATCGAATATAAAACATTTTAAGTTATATACCTAATATGATTTTTATTTAAATCTGCCCCAGTCTCCCCTACCCAGTCCAGTAAACAAAACAAACATATTGAATAGTCGATATGCCACACCGGCTCAAATTATGTAGGGTAACATGACACACAAGTTGCTTGATTAAACCACAGAAATTGAAATTCCATTAATAATTTTAGTCATGAATCAAAAGCTAAAAGACAATGACGTAATGAATAAAAGGCCAATAGGAAAGTCAAATCAGGTCAAACGTCATTTTAGAATTGTTACAAATCACTGGTTTTTCCGTAAAAGAGTTTTTCGTTATTCCATAAAAGGGATTTTCGTCATACACTCAAAATGGCCCCTTTATTCTGAGAATTCTGTGCTGTATTAGACATCAGGGGGCTTAGTCCCAGATTTGATAGTTTTCGAAAACTTTTTTCGTTTACGTTTTGTTCCATACATTGCTGGGCTGAAAGGTATTCGAAAACTTTTTTCGTATTAGTGTGAAGTAATCTATACCGCTGATTTTAGTTCCTCCGCGTTTCCGCTGGAGGCGCTTTACTAAAATGTATGGAACAATACGTAACTATCAAATCTGGGACTAAGCCCCCAGGTAAATAAAAAAAATTCCTTGGATGACTCTTGTCCTGTGGAAGATGGGACATCCCAGTTAAGGACGCTCACACTCTACACCCACACTCACTACACTCTACACTCTAGCGCCACCGTCTCATTTTTCTGGGACAACGGTTCGGCTGCCATGATTAAGATCTTAGATGAGAACCTCAAACAGCACTTTTTAATAGACATTTAGGCAGGATTGATAGATAGATAGATAGATAAACTCTTTATTGTTCACACCACAAATTTCATACACACGATAAAACAGCTTAAAAACTAGTGCAACAATCGGCGGCCTTATCGCTAAGAGCGATCTCTTCCAGGCAACCTTACCAGGATTGCTGTTGACATGGTGCCAATGAGTTTAGAAGACGGACTTTTTGATCTTATTCCTGCGTCAGACTTCTTCTACCGCACGTCCTGACACCGTCAAAGCTCACCCCCACATCCAGGATTTCATTACGGGCATTTAGACAAGGTGCACCTGAATCAAATCGAAAAGTTGAGTCGAATGTATGGAATCGCTAGGTGTTTGGGGCATGGCCCCCATGCCCCCCCAAAGAAATCCACCAATGCCCCACATCTTGCAAAGCTGGAAATCCCACACCGTCCAATAATCCGCTCCTTTAGTCCGCGGACCTGCAAGGTGTGGAATGTCTTTCCCCCAAAGGTCTTTCCGCTGAGCTTCAACATGAAGCGTTTCAAAAAGAGTGTCTACAACTACCTCTCCGGGGTGGAAAAGCAGGTGTTGCAGGTGTCCATACGGTGGTTCCTGCTTACCATCAGGCGGGCCGCATGCTTGTCTTCAACTCTTCTAAAAATAAACTGTTAGTGCCGATTGGGACCGGGACGTGGTTCCATGGGGACTGACTGCTTATAATTCTAAGTATCCACCCTGTACCGGCGTTAGGGTAGGGCCTGGTTGGGCGACCGCCCAGGGCGCCAGATATAAAGGGGCGCCATATGCACCTATAAAGGGGTGCCGCAGGTATATATAGATCTATTCTTTCAATTCTATTCTTTGGAATCTATTTGGATATCTCGCCCAAGGCGCTGGTAGTGCTAAAACCGGCACTGTCTCCACCCCATTAGATATATTAAGTTCTCCACCCTCTTTGCTATTTATAATTTTATAGGGCAGTACAGACACATAATTATGACAGTAAAATACTTAAGATAAGGCGGTATGGCCTTTATGGCTTCAGCCTGTTTGTGGAAAATGTTAAGTAGCTATCAGACGAGACGGATTTGGTTTCCTCAACCGTCGTCTGACCAACGGGAGAGAAAAAGAAGGAAATATTTTATCGTCACTCTCTCTCTCGCGTTGGTTGGTCAGCGCGAGGTCGGCGCCGTCAGCGGTTCGTCAACCAAATCCACACGTCTGTTAGCACTATTATAGTACTAACAGACGTATGGATTTGGTTGATCTCAACTGCCGTCTGACCAACGGGAGAGAAAGAGAGGGAAATATTAGTTCGCTGAGGAAATATGTTATTCTCATTCTTTCTCTCCCGTTGGTTGGACGGCGGGTCGTCAACCAAATCCACACGTCTGTTAGCTACTTTATATTGGACACGTGTAAAATATGTTTTTTCTCTTATTTTCAGAAAACCCCGCCGTAGACTTCAGTAAACACAGCATAGTACAACCAATCGTACATCATGGGCGAACGAAACGAGAAATATCATCGACGAGAGACACTGTGAGTAATTGCTACAACCAAGGGTGGATTTAAGGGGGGGGTGGCGCACGGGGGCACGTGCCGAAACCAGGACGGGGCGCTTGTTACATACATAAACCTTCCGTAAAAAATTTTCTTACTGATGGTGAAAACCGCATCAAAATCCGTTGCGTAGTTTTATAGATCTAAGCATATATAGGGACGGACAGACAGCGGGAAGCGACTTTGTTTTATGCTATGTAGTGATGAATCCCTATTCACCTTGATCACGCCATAACTCATGCATCAGAATTTCATAATCTTACCTTGTATTTCGTCTATTGTAGAATGGTGCTCATCATTCAGAGGTACAGGTGACAATACCTGTGGAAGGTTCACCATGGCTTCTGGAGCTGCGGCTGAACGAGGACCTGGTGGTGCAAGACCACACGCTGCAGTACCAGCAGGGAGGGAAGACTGTACAGAATAAACCGAAGAAAGAGGTGAACATATTTGTATTTTCCTTCCTCCCGAACGTTACTTCACATTCGTAGCAACCTTGCCACTTGGATGCTTTTTACTCGGTCCAAGCATTTATTTACACTAACATCTGCAATAACACAACTTAACAAAAAATCACTTACAAATTCCAGGAGTTGGACTTATGCCATTACTCTGGTAGCGTTCGAGGGAATCCGCAGTCATGGGTGGCCGTGTCCACCTGCCACGGGGTCCGCGGCGTTATCTTCGACGGGCAGAGAATGCGGTACATTGAACCTGCTCAAGGTAAAATATGATCACATCATATCTATCACAGTAATATCGTTTATTCCGGAATACATTCCGAGCTAAGCAGCAATGCCGCGACAGACCAGGGGCCTTACGGACAACAGCTAATCCGCTCAGTTGGAAAATCACGCGACCGCAAACCGTATCTGGGCGCCATAAGGTTCACGTTCGCGTGATTTTCCAACTGAGCGGATTAGGTGCCGCAATTAGCTGTTGTCCGTAAGGCCCCAGTAGTGACGCGTCCGCCGGCCCAGCCAAAGAGAATATTATCACTACGTTTAGGCCCAGCGATAGTACACGTCAAGTTGAAGTATTTGTAGGTAGGTAAATTGGCAACAAAAGATGAATTTCGCTGTTTCAGAAGAGGAACAATTAATCAACATGGTGACATTATATCCCTTATAATATCGTCTTATAACATGTCTGCTTTTATAAAACGAATCTGTTGCATTTCTTTTACTATTGGCATAAAACAACAATAGGGCATCGTCATGTTCCTCTTCCAACAATATAAATAAAAGTTGGTCCTCAATCGACGTCTTCCCAATGAACTTGTCAACCGAATGAATACACAACAGCGCAACACTACGAACGCACAACACTGCTGCCTTGCTCGGAATCACCGCGGCAGGCAGCACTGCTGCGCAACACTGTCGCGGCTGCACTGCTGCTTGCTGCCGAGCTCCAAACCATAGGTACCTTTAACAAGGCAAATTTTGCTTCGCAATCTTCGATCAAATAAATAGAGGATATTTCATGCCGTACATCTTATCCTGGCAGCGAATGCCACAGTCTAGTAGTTCGCACAATAAAAGTGGAATCAAAGCGCTTGGTACAGGATTTCGAAATCAATTAATCACCTTTATTACCTCAATTACCTTTAATCAATCATAATAAGGTGTCGCCGCATCACGACCGCCCTGGCCGGCCGATATAAAAATGGGCAGAAGGTAATTAGATCATGCAGATCTGATGCACACGCCGTTATGGTATCCGAGATTTCTCCGATAGGCAAGACTATAGGGAAGAAGCTTAGTCTGAAGTATGATTTTTTGCTGATGAGCTTCTTGGCACGTTTCTCAATGGACTCTTATAGTACCTCAAGCTGGTAGGTACTAGGTACTTGATTGATTTATAGATTAACTCTTTATTGTTCACACCATGAAATTTGATACAGAGGACAAAAAACTCTTAAAAACTTACTTGGCTGATCTATTCTGAAGGATTATATTAAGATTTAAGATTTATTCAATTGTTTTTCTAGATTTTTTTCTACCTACTCGTATTCATAAATCCAATTAATCAGCTTATTATAAACCGTTTCGGAGCGATATTAGTTATAAAATACAATACAAATATGCATTAAATGACTGGTTCAAAAGCATGCACACAAGATGACGTCATAAGGAAAATGGGTACTCTTAGTCGTAAAAATATGACATATCCAATGTATCAATCATTGTTTGAACTGTTCTCGCATTATTCTCGAAAATACTAACAAATGAATACTGGTGGCCAAGAATTTTTAATTAACCTGAAATCTAACTAGCCAATTCAACTTGCAAGTCTGAGAAGCTGTGTCGGTGACTTTGGTTCTTCGGCGAATATCCTTGTTCCAGATTTTATCGCGCAAAGAAACTCTGAGCATAGCTCTCTCCAATTCCCGCTGTGCAGCTCTTTATTGGCCAGCAGTCTCCGTACCATGTCCATACCACGTCTCAATACCATAATATGTTATCACATCATATTAATGTGTAATTGCGAAAACCTAAGAAATAATAATAATTTATGTATCATATAGATAGCATATGTTGGTCCAGTTGGTAGTGAACCTACCTTCTGAGCCTGAGGACGTGGGTTCGATTCCCACGTAGGACAAACATTTGTGTGATGAACATTTGTGTTTGTTCTATATCTGGTTGTTAATATGTATTTAAGTATGTATTTAAAACTATATATGTATGTATATCAGTCTCTGGGAGCCATATCACAAGCTTTGCTTAGTTTGGGGTCAGATGACCTAGTGTGCAAAAATGTCCCAAAATATTTATTATTTTTATATTGGTATTATTATTTTTCCAGGTGCTGAAATACAGGCCTCACATTATTTATACGACCACAAAGATCTTATAACAGAGACCCAGAGACGCAGCAGTCCCCACTTTGCACAGCCCCGGGTGGTACATACTGGTGACTTCGCCAATATCACAGCTTACGATCGAGAAGTGTGGAGCAGGCATCACGGACAGAGAGAGAACAACAAGACTGGAGCTGGCAGGGTGAGTGATTTTAAGGTTCCGTACCCAAAGGGTAAAAACGGGACCCTATTACTAAGCCTACGATGCGATAAGCGTCCGTCCGTCCGTCCGTCCGTCTGTCTGTATGTTTGCCTGCCTGTCTGGCTGTCTGTTAACCAAACAACCAACCCGATTTTGATTAAGTATTTTTTTGTTTGAAAGGTGACTTATTCAAGAAAATCTGTTCAACCGTTGAAGAATATTAACTCTTTTAAGAGGGTATAAAAAAAATTAATTAATTCTTGTATAAATTTCAGTACAAACGAGAAAAAGATAACGCGCAAGTACGCGTGCCATACAACGCGAACAAATCATCTCGCTACGTGGAACTGGTGCTGGTGGCTGATCACAGAGAGTTTCGGGCTAACGGAGGTGATGTGAGGGCCGTACACTCGCAGCTGATACAAATGGCAAACATTATAAACTCAGTAAGTATAATATCAGCTCTATACAAATCAATTATTCATACTCATGCTTTTCAGTGTATAAATTCTTATTATCGTTTAAATAATAATAAAAAAAACATGAAAAAAAAAAACATTCTAATAATACTTATTTTTTATTTTTTTTATGGCTATTGCCTTTATTAACTAAACAAAATACAAGCTAATACTAACACTACAGATACAGTTAGACTGCCCATAGACAGTTGAAGGTCTAAAGACAGTCCAAATGCTCAAGCTTACTACCAGTTGGCAGCGTACCCATCATGCTGGCGGCATTACCACGCTGAATGGCAATGCTTAAATTACATAATGTCAAAATTAAATTAAACAATTAGGATAAACAAATAATATTATTCAACTAGCGGTCCGCGCCAGCTTCGCACGGGTATAGATTATAGCCTATGTCACCCGGGGATAGTGTAGCTTCCCAACAGTGAAAGGATTTTACAAATCGGCAGTGCAAGTACCGTTCTTTATCGATCGTCAAATTCGCTAAAATGCCATAGAATCGATCACAGAGAGTACTGAAAAAATGGCATATTATCGAATTTGACGACCTCAACTGTCAATTTGACGATCGATAAAAGAACGGTACTTGCACCCCTGTTCAGTAGTTTCGGAGCCTAATGCAAACAAACAAATCTTTTCTCTTTATAATATTAGTGTAGATAAATAATAATAATTTAAAATGTCAGTTTTACATTAAGTTATCAGCAAAATATTGTAAATAATGAATGCCTACTCTATACCTTAGATAGAAAGTCATCCACCTTAAAAAATGTTTTCTCAACAAGCCATTTCTTTGTTCTAAAAACTAAGTGCCGTGACGTCTTATGATCGTCCTTTATGTCGTCTGGGAGACGGTTACAACCAGCGTTTACAACCAACTCAGTCCCGCTTTTCTGGAGTTATAGCGTCAGGAAGGAAAACCCGACTTATTTTTATATAGTAGAGAAGAAGAAGATAAGGTCTGCATAACTTTCGCTTCTTCTTCTTTCATGAGTGTTGTCATACAAGCTCGTAAGTTACGGGTACTTTTGACAAGGCATTTACTCAAAAGGTCTTCGATTTGGTCGTGATATTATGTTTGCCCTAAGTGGGAATCGAACCCACGCCCCCAGCGCAGAAGACAGGTTCACTGCCAACTGGACCAACGGGGATTTTTAATTTTTAATTAGTACCTACAACGGGACTATCTAATATATAATTAGTAGGTACATATAAAATAATAAATATTCGGGACATTTTTTCACACACGGTCATCTGACCTCAAACTAAGCATAGCTTGTGATATGGCTGCCAGAGACTGATATACATACATGTATAGTTTTAAATACATACTTAAATAGATATTAACAACCAAATATAGAACAAACACAAATGTTCATCACATAAATGTTTGTTCTAGGTGGGAATCGAACCCACGCCCCCAAGCTCAGAAGTTAGGTTCACTACCAACTGGACTGATTGCTTTACAGATGTACGCCCCTCTCAATATCTACATAGCTCTTGTGGGAGTAGTAGTGTGGAACGAGCACGACTATATACGGATTAATGAGGAAGGACAAGATACTCTCATCAGCTTCCTGAAGTATAGAGAACAGAAACTGGTCTTTGAGATACCGCATGACAACGCTCATTTACTAACGTGAGTTTTTATACATGCATTTTCAGCTTTCATCATCATCATTCATCATCATCATCACCATTTCAGCCATAAGACGTCCACTGCTGGACATAGGCCTCCCCCATCGATCTCCAAAAAGGCCGGTTGGAAGTGGCCTGCATCCAGCGTTTCCCTGCTGTCTCTTTTAGGTCGTCTGTCCATCTTGTGGGGGGACGTCCTACGCTGCGCTTATACCGGTCCGTGGTCTCCATTCCAGAACCTTTCGGCCCCATCGGCTGTCTGTTCTGCGTGATATGTGCCTTGCCCACTGCCACTTCAACTTGCTAATCCGGTTTTCAGCTTCACTTGTTACTAACAATGTACAGGGCTACGCAGCCCCGGATCTAGGGGGTGGGGGCAAACAGGGCACGTGCCCCGGGCGGCAGCATAAAAGGGCGCCAAATTCATGGGTTTTAAAAAGAACTTGATTCACTAAAGCACCTAATTCAGGAGGGTGCGCCAGCATCGTACGTGACTACAACGCATTACATGCTTACGCACCCCTCCCGCCGTTACTAAGACTTGGCTACCGTCAAGTTTTTGCACCTGCTTGAAAAAATCGTAAATCCATGGCTGGGGTTACGTGGAAATAGCTTTACCATCCGTCCGGATTTGTCCGGACATATCCGGATTTATAGACCTTTGTCCGGCTTTTTACGGTTCTTTATCCAAAGGGTGTAAACTTGACCCTACTTATCACTAAGCCTACGATGTCTGTCTCTGTCTGTTGTATCTTTCAAATCTTAATAGATTGCCAGTTTAAAAATTTACTTTGTATCTTTCCAGTCACCAAAAGTTCAGGGACGGAATAGTAGGCATGTCGCTGCCAGAAACGATGTGCAAATTAAAAACTTCCGGCGGCGTCAATGTCAACTTTACTCAAGTGATCGGACTAGAGGCTGCCACTATAGCGCACGAAATAGGACATAACTTTGGAATGGGACATGGTAAGAACAGTTGCTTTTTTAATGGGCTTAGTAATAGGGTTCCTTGGGGTAAAAACGGGAGAATAAAGAAAAGCACCATCTACTGGTATGAGTTGCGCTTCCCTTGAAATGTTGCGAAACTTGACTGCAATACTAGCGCTACGGTAATTTGTAGAACCCTTTCGTACGCTATCTGACTGCAGCGCTTACGGAAGTTCGAGACAACCTATAGCACGCTCAAATTACGGTGCCATCTAAGTTTATACCGTTTTTAGGCAAATTTCTGAGCCACGCTCTAATGTTCCGCTATTGTCTTTCCTTAGCCTATCTATCTTCCTTGTCCCTTTTTTACCCTTTGGGTACGGAACCCTAAAAAACTTCGAGTGTTTAGTTATTTTCTTAAATAATTTTAGACGAAAACTGTCCAATCTCCAAGTGTCAAGACGAGAAGTGCATAATGAGCATGTCGAGCACGTCAGTGGTTCCCGTCCACTGGTCCTCATGCAGCTTGCAGGCTTTGGAGACGTCCTTCAAGAAAGGATTGGACTACTGTTTGCAGTAAGTATTTTTTGTCATCGCTATCTATACTAAGTATATCTATACTAATATTATAAAGAGGAAGGATTTGATTGTTTGTTTATTTGTTTGCATTGAATAGACTCCGAAACTAATAAACCGATAAAAAAATATCTTTCACTGTTGGGAAGCTACACTATCCCCGGGCGACAAAGGCAGTAAGTTATATATAAAAAAATAGTTATATTTAAAAAAAATAGGGATCCTTACTAAAACTCCAATAACGTAACTCATGGTGAAAAATTTTTAGATTTACAGCCGTGCGAAGCCGAGGTGCGTTGCTAGTCAGCAATAAAAGATTCCGATCTTGGCGACCACGACCGGCGACCACAACTGGCAGCAGCGGCCGCGTCGCGCGACCCACTGTTCAGTTTTTTATTTATTTTTATTAACCTATACTGTCCCACTCCTGGGCAAAGGTCTCCCCCATCTCTTTCCAGACAGTGCGATCACCCGCCAGACTCGACCACTGTATCTGGAACGTGCCGAGGTCATCGCGCCAGCGTTTTCTCGGTCCTGCCATCCTTCGTCCGTTTTCAGGCACCCACTGTGTGATCCTCTGGGCCCATCTATCAGGGTGCATTCTGGCCACGTGTCCCGCCCAACCCCACTTTAGTATGGCAGCTTTGATGCTCAGAATGAATTTGTAATTATATAGAGTGCTAAGCAATGCAAGATGCAAGTGATACACGTCACGCGACGCCGTCGATATCATGCGAGACCGAGACAGGTGTATCCATATCCTAGCTTTGTCATCTCTACGCATGGATAAACAGGTAGGCAGCTAGATGGTTATTTATAAATTATTATAATTTCAGCAACAAGCCGGAACGCCTATTCGATTCGCCGAACTGCGGCAACGGCTTCATCGAGCCGGGAGAGCAGTGCGACTGCGGCATCACGGCCGGGGGCAGCATCAACCCGTGCCATGCTTGTTGCAACCCCGACACTTGTATGCTGCGTGCAAACGCTACTTGTGGCGCTGGCGCCTGCTGCGACCTCACGGTGAGTCTTACTGGCGGCATACAAACTGACACTGTGACACCTAACGTTGCATACGAGTTAACATTGATAGTGTTCCCCTCACCGTTGACAATCTAGTATTGTGTGTTACAGACTTGCCGGCCGCGGTCAGCGGGCGTGGTGTGTCGCGCGGCGGAGCGGGAGTGCGACCTACCGGAGTACTGCACGGGACACTCTGAGTTCTGCCCCGCTGATGTTTACAAGATGGACTCTACACCTTGCGGGGTTGGACAGAATCAGGTGCGTGAGATGTTGTGTACAGACTTGCCAGCCGCGGTCTCCGGGCGTGGTGTGTCGCGCGGCGGAGCGGGAGTGCGACCTACCGGAGTACTGCACGGGACACTCTGAGTTCTGCCCCGCTGATGTTTACAAGATGGACTCTACACCTTGCGGGGTTGGACAGAATCAGGTGCGTGAGATGTTGTGTACAGACTTGCCAGCCGCGGTCTCCGGGCGTGGTGTGTCGCGCGGCGGAGCGGGAGTGCGACCTACCGGAGTACTGCACGGGACACTCTGAGTTCTGCCCCGCTGATGTTTACAAGATGGACTCTACACCTTGCGGGGTTGGACAGAATCAGGTGCGTGAGATGTTGTGTACAGACTTGCCAGCCGCGGTCTCTGGGCGTGGTGTGTCGCGCGGCGGTACGGGAGTGCGACCTGCCGGAGTACTGCACGGGACACTCTGAGTTCTGCCCCGCTGATGTTTACAAGATGGACTCTATAACTTGCGGGGTTGGACAGAATCAGGTGCGTGAGATGTTGTGTAAAGACTTGCTGGCCGCGGTCAGCGGGCGTGGTGTGTCGCGCGGCGGAGCGGGACTCTGAGTTCTGCCCAGCTGATGTTTACAAGATGGACTCTATACCTTGCGGGGTTGGGCAGAATCAGGTGCGTGAGATGTTATGTAAGTACCTTCAGAATTGCCGGCCGCAGTTTTTGTAATGTTTCAAAGATTATAGAAGCCGCTAGTAAAGTCTCTACCACTTTACTAGGGCATGACTTGTACTTTAATGTAACTGTGATTCTGACTTGTTTGACGTTATTTAATACCTTGTAAACCTTATTATTATTCCGACAGAAGGACTGTGTATCAATGGTCATGAAAAAAAATAATTTTTGTACAGGCGTACTGCATGCACGGGAGTTGCCGCTCGCACACGGACCAGTGCCGGCTGCTGTGGGGCCCCACGGAGCAGTCGCGCTCGCACGACGAGTGCTACGTCAAAAACACACAGGGCACCAAGTTAGTATTCACTATAAACAGTGGCGGATTTACCAGCAGGCTGAGTAGGCTGGAGCCTAGGGCGGCAGATTTTAGGGGCGCCAAATTTGGGCCAATTCTTTTTATGTCGTACAGAAATTAAAATATTCATTAAAAAAAAAACAAATGTTATTAAGTCCAAACAAATAATTCATTATGTAATATGTTTCACCACTTAGATTCTTTTTTCTAATCATTATTGTGTATGTGGTAGGTATTCAGTGCAATCTTAACCCCTTGTACTTATAATCCAGGGAAGGCAACTGCGGCTACGACCCGACAACCCTGAGGTACAAGGCTTGCGCGTCCAGCGACTCTCTCTGCGGATTGCTGCAGTGCCACAGCAAGGACAACTGGCTCCACCACGCCGTGGGAGCCGGCGGCGGAGCCAAAGCAGGCGTCACTGTATATGTTCGAAATCGTAAATATCTACCACATACCTTCATTCATTGCTTCACGCTGTTTTTATGAACCTCTTACATATACATCATAGAAAAAAGCTACGAAAATAGGGGAATAAAATTCAATACATAATCAAAATATATACTAATATAATCTATAACTCTTAAAACATTAATATAATAGAAACTATCAATAATTCAATTAAACATAATATTCTTAATATCTAATTTTAATTTAACTAATATGTAATATATTATCTATAGAGGAAAGTCACCAAATATGGAATAGTGTCGCGATAACAAGTGCTCTTCAATGGTGATAATTAGAGGAAAGTCACCAAATATGGAATAGTATCCTAATATGGAATACCTTCATTTCTCTAAGACTTAAGTATGAAACGCAACACTCGACCATCTTCTGTTTCATTCGGTCTACTACATATCGGGATATGTAGTAGACCGAATGAAACAGAAGATGGTCGAGTGTTGCGTTTCATACTTAAGTCTTAGAGAAATGAAGGTATTCCATATTAGGATACTATTCCATATTTGGTGACTTTCCTCTAATTATCACCATTGAAG
Organism: Agriopis aurantiaria; assembly: GCA_914767915.1. NCBI lineage: Eukaryota > Metazoa > Arthropoda > Insecta > Lepidoptera > Geometridae > Agriopis > Agriopis aurantiaria. Next base: position 8,270,938 of record OU612004.1, read on the forward strand.
AGCACTTGTTATCGCGACACAGGGAATACCATAGCGATAACTAGCGACGGCAATTTGTTATCGTAGCAATTAATAAAAAAAAAGTTGTTCGTCTTATTTGAATTAATGTTATAACTAAATATTAAAAGTGGCTTTTTTTATTTAGGTGCTAAATCGCATTGCTGAATTTCCATTGAGTGATTATTTATTTTCAAACATGTTAAAAATTTACGAGCGTGAGAGCTGTGGCGGAGACCTAGCTCTTAATAAATATTATTGCTCTTTTCCAGGTGTGAGATTCGATTGCTTCATCGCCAAATTTGACGTGGAAGGGGAATATTTTGATCTTGGAATGGTACCGGACGGCGCAAAATGTGGACATGAACAGGTAATAAATACTACTAAAGTACTAGTATTTTTTGTGACAGTGGTACTCAACGTCGCACTACAAGCTCAAAGTCGCACAACGGGCTATGGAGAGGGCTATGCTCGGGGCTTCTCTACGAGATAGAATCAGAAGTGAGGAGATCCGTAGACGAACGAGTCACTGACATAGCCCACCGGATTAGCAAGTTGAAGTGGCAGTGGACAGGGCACATATCACGCAGAACAGATGGCCCATGGGGCCGAAAGATTCTCAGAGCAGGGAGTACCACTGGGTGCATGGCGGCAACTTGTTGATTTTCACGTGATCTTGATAGTCTGGTAGCTAGCCACCCGGGCAATAGAAAGTGCCCTACCACCGTGCTACAGTTTCTTCGCAATGTTATCTTCACCGGCAGCCTAAAGTCATTGTCGAGATTTCAACCCACACTCTGCGGATTGGAATTCTAACGCGCTACCCTTTGCTTGGCCTCATCTCTGAAAAACTCTTGCTGTTCTAAGAAAGGTCAGTCGCCCAAGTAAAGTAATGTGGTATCTACAGTTACTATGATCCTAGTAAACGATTGATTGATTGATTGATTATTATTAACTAACGGCTTGGTACTTCCACAGATGTGCTTGAAACAGAGATGCGTGTCGGTGGAGGCTGTGAGAGAGGAGGTCTCGAGACGTGACTCTTCCGTCTGTCCCTCTAATTGCTCCGGACATGGAGTTTGCAACTCGGAAGGTATTATTACAATTATTCTATTCCTTTTTTTTCGATTCCCATCTAGGACAAACATTTATGTGATGAACATTTGTGTTTGTTCTATAACTGGTTGTTAATATCTATTTAAGTATGTATTTAAAACTATATATGTATATAATATCAATCAGTCTGGCAGCCATATCACAAGCTTAGCTATGTTTGGGGTCAGATGACAGTGTGTGCAAAAATGTCCCGAAAATTTATTTATTTTATGTAACGTCCGATCAGATGTTATAACACGAGTCAAAATAGGTAGAAAAACTATACTATAGTAATTTTAAATAATACGTGATAAGTCCCGGTAAAAATTTAAAACTATTAGTTATAAAACTAAAAAACACGCATAAATTGGAAAAACTTTTCGAAAGCCAATGGAGAAACTATCTTGATAAGGATGATACTAGTAACTGTTGGCTGGCGACGGTTGCGGAAGAGAGTAAAAAAAGAAGTCTTTGAAAAGAGGACTAAACATTATGATCAAAACATTGCACACTTGGGAGAAAGAGGCGCACTTACAGTGTAAGTGTTTCGATAAATTGATTTAACTGTCGTATCGTCGCACGACACGACGTCGAGTCGCGCCTATGTGTTTTCACCCTTATAATAATAAGCTTTCTATCCCTGCAGGTCACTGCCACTGCGATGCGGGCTTCGCCCCGCCGCGGTGCGCCGCACATGGCCTGGGTGGCTCTGTTGACTCTGGACCTGCAACTAAATCCAGCGGTGGCTCAGTTAACTTCAGACCCACCATCAAACCAAACGACCGCTCTGTGAACTTCAGACCCACTATCAAACCAAACGACCGCTCTGTTAACTTCAGACCCACTACCAAACCAAACGACCGCTTTGTTAAGTTCAGACCCACTATCAAACCAAACGACCGCTCTGCTAACTTCAGACCCACTATCAAACCAAACGACCGCTCTGTTAACTTCAGACCCACTATCAAACCAAACGACCGCTCTGTTAACTTCAGACCCACTACCAAACCAAACGACCGCTTTGTTAAGTTCAGACCCACTAACAAACCAAACGACCGCTCTGTTAACTTCAGACCCACTATCAAACCAAACGACCGCTCTGTTAACTTCAGACCCACTATCAAACCAAACGACCGCTCTGTTAACTTCAGACCCACTATCAAACCAAACGACCGCTTTGTTAAGTTCAGACCCACTAACAAACCAAACGACCGCTCTGTTAACTTCAGACCCACTATCAAACCAAACGACCGCTTTGTTAAGTTCAGACCCACTAACAAACCAAACGACCGCTCTGTACACTTCAGACCAACTATCAAACCAAACGACCGCTCTGTTAACTTCAGACCCACTATCAAACCAAACGACCGCTCTGTTGACTTCAGACCCACTATCAAACCAAACGACCGCTCTGTTAACTTCAGACCCACTATTAAACCAAACGACCGCTTTGTTAACTTCAGACCTACCATCAAACCAAACGACCGCTCTGTTAACTTCAGACCCACTATTAAACCAAACGACCGCTTTGTTAACTTCAGACCTACCATCAAACCAAACGCCCGGTCTGTACACTTCAGACCTACCATCAAACCAAACGCCCGGTCTGTACACTTCAGACCAACTATCAAACCAAACGACCGCTTTGTTAACTTCAGACCTACCATCAAACCAAACGACCGGTCTGTTAAATTCAGACCCACTATCAAACCAAACGACCGCTCTGTTAACTTCAGACCCACTATCAAACCAAACGACCGCTCTCTTAATTTCAGACCTACCATCAAACCAAACGACCGCTTTGTTAACTTCAGACCCACTATCAAACCAAACGACCGCTTTGTTAACTTCAGACCCACTATCAAACCAAACGACCGCTCTGTTAACTTCAGACCCACCATCAAACCAAACGACCGCTCTGTTAACTTCAGACCCACTATCAAACCCCGCGATGGCACTGGTGGCTCCGTATCAGTCTCCGAACTCAGCGGAGGTACTGTTGATTCCAGACCAACGACTGACGCCCGACCGACAGGTAAGTTTTTATATTGTCAGATCAGTGCTTTAAACTACGTTCCACTGAATACGCGATAAAGTTAAGCATTGACCGAGCTTTTATATCTGCGACGCACTTTGACGCGACCCACGCGAAAACCGCTCTAAAATTGTTCTATAGACCTTATTTCATTAGCTCGTAAAGTTTTCGTAAAAGCAAATACAAGTTTGTGCGTGTGAGCTTGTGTGTGTGTGCTTGTGTGTAGCTCTAAGTGTGTGTGGATTTTTGTTACAAATAAAATATTGTCTATTGTCTAAAATCGCCAAAGTATACACAGTACAAAATGCAACATGCGAGAAACAAAACGGTTTACGAATGAGATCGGGCGACTAAAACAAAGGCGAGAATTAAATAAACTCAGCGAGTTGAACGCATCCATCTGCGTCCATAATGTAAACGTCGCATAATCTATATTATGCATAAAGATATTTAGTGGTGCGCAATTTTATTTGAATTGCGATCAGTTAAGGGGCCACCCATTAATTACGTCACATGAATTTCATGATTTTTTGCCCCCTCCCCGTCCTTGTCACACGTGGTCACATTTGTGTGACTCCTATCCCCTGGTGAGACGTCGCTTAAATTGGAATTTTAAATCAAATCAACCGCCACGTGCAAAAATTTTATACAAACAAATTTAATTATAATAATATGGATTAAATTTAAGAAAAATTAAATTATTCGTTGGAGTTGAAGCTTAGAATAATTATACATGTGACATCATGAAGCTAACGCCTCGTCCTCACTCCCCCCTAGCGTATGTCGTAATTTATGAATGGCCCTTTCTTTAAACTTGCCTTATTTTCTACTTACCCACCTAAAATATTTTAATATGTGTCCACAGAGCAAAGGAACTTCATGATAGTGATGTACGTGATCTTCCTCGGGATCATTCCATCGATCATCCTCCTATTGTTCCTGATCTGTTATTACTCTCGACACAACGTACTGTGGAGACAACCCAAGGAACTTTACGCAAAATACATCGCAAGCTGCACCAAAAAAGACTCTAAATTTGCTAATAAAATGAAGACAAAGAGACGCAACTTAGATAATGTTTACAAAGAGACTGATAAAAATGTTATAGAAAAGCCGATATTAGCGGCTGAATTGAAACCAAAATATATAATAAAGAATATTACCAAAGATGACATTCAAATAGGGACTAATGATGTTAAATTAAAACCTGCAAACCAAATGTTCAAGGGTGGCAAAGATGGCATTCAAATACCGATTAATGATGTTAAATTAAATCCTGTAGAGCCATTGTTGAACATTAACAAAGATGACATGCAAATGGCGATTAATAATGTTAAATTAAAACCTGTTAACCAAATGTTCAAGGTTGGCAAAGATGGCATTCAAATACCGATTAATCATGTTAAATTAAATCCTGTAAAGCCATTGTTGAACAATAACAAAGATGATATGCAAATAGCAATGAATACCGTTAAAATAAAACCTGTAAAGCCAATGGCTGCGACTGGCAATGATGACATTCAAACACTGATTAATGATCTTAAGTTAAAACCTGTGAAGACTTCAATTAACAATAAACCTCTAATAAAGGCTAAGCCAGAGTGGTTAAATTTGAAACTGTCATAGATAGCGAAGAATTGTCCCGGTGAAACTGAAAACCAACTTTGTATGCCAATAACTCCGCCTATGATGATGGTAATTTTTTACTTAGCTACGGAACCCATAGCTACCATGAGCTTGTTATAGACAATCATGTTATTTGTGACAAAGAATTTTTTTTATGTACTACATGAAAAAAAGAAATAAAATTAATAAATATATTTGCATTTTTATTTGCCAACCAGCTCCAATTCAGTATGCATGTAATTAAAAAACAAACTAGTATATTAAAATGAATTTAGTTTATTAATTATAGAAATATACATATTTGGAAACTAATACAAAGTATTATACTTTCTAAAATAAAATAATGAAAACTTAAATAATATATTAAAATAAAATAAAAATCTCGGCAAGTGCCTTTAATACCTAAACAAAATACAAGCTAAAACTAACACTAAAATAAATATATTAAACTACACTAATAAACCGCTAACCGCCCGTTTGCAGTGTAGCATTAGTAGGTACTGTAGGTATTTATTTTTGTATATTATTTCTGTTTGTAATAGTTTTCACAATAATTATCAATTTAAAAAACTGACTTCTAAATTAATAAAATAGGCAACTTCGTTTACTTGGATGACAATAATTATGCTTGAAATAAGACTGTTTAAACTATCCATGTTTACAGTTTGCTAAGCAAGCTTCCTTCTTATGGACTGCCGTCAGGCTTATGCACATGGATATCTGATTTCTTGAGGGAACGATCCATTCGAGTACCTAGTTCTTGATGGCTGCTCGTCGGGTTTATTGTCAATCAATACAGGCGTACCTCAAGGATCTGTTCTTTCAGCAACTCTTTTTTTATTGCATATTAACGACCTGCTTAAACCCGGAACCTTTGGGTATGCAGATGACACTACAGTTGTTGAGAGATATATGTCCAATGCTCGTGCCACCCGAGACGAAATTCAGTCCCAGAGAGAGGCAATGGTTGATCTTTTGAACCTTGAAAGCGGTGTCCGATTGGGGTGACGCTAACTTAATCAGGTTCAATGCAACCAAAACACAGGCGTGTTTATTCTCCGCTAAACAAAGTTTGTTACACGTGGCCCCGTTTTTCCGTGGGATCTCCTTACCGGTAAGTAACCACTTCGACCTTTTGGGTGTTGACCTCTCGCTTAACCTCAACTTTGGCTCATTTATTGAATCCAAAGCCAAAACAGCTGCCAAAAAACTTGGTATTTTGTCGAAGGTGCGGCGGAACCAGGGCCAACCAAACTCTACCAAGCTCAGGTCCGATCATGTTTGGAGTACTGTTGTCACCTTTGGGACGGCTCGGCCAAATATCAGCTTGAGGCTTTGGATTCAATAGAAAAACGAGCAATAAGCTCTTTGATGACGAAGTGTTGGTTGGAAAGAAACTTCAGAATCTGAACCACCGGCGTAAAGTCGCAAGCTTGTCGGTATTTTATAGGATTTTCCACGGAGAGTGTGCAACGGAACTGCACGAACTTGTTCCCCCATCACCTTTTCACTACCGGACGTCCAGACGAACGGCAAGGCGTCACCCTTACTTGCTCGAAATGCCATTTATTCGCACCAAGCGTTTTGACTCCACTTTCTTAATTAGAACAGCAAAACAATGGAATGCCTTGCCCCTGTCTGTGTTTCCGCAGCATTACAATCTTGGAGTGTAGGTTATTACTGGGCAAACGTGCTCCATCTTCGAGCGCATCATCGCTTTCCATCAGGCGATATCGCGGTCAAACGTCAGCCTAGTCGGATGTAAAAAAATATATATATATATTATAGGCCTTCGATGTCTATAGATGCTAGGTCATAACGATCTGCAATTACTTTTTTATTATTAGTAGATTGTACAACGAGTGCTTAAAACAATTAATTTTAGTTGAGAGATTTATCAGCCCGAGCATAAGGCGAAGGCGGATATTTAAGTCGCGGATAAAAAGAGTTTTAAGCACGAGTTTTACACTCGGCTTTTCACTTTTGAGATGCTATTTCGTTGATTATTTGAGATGGTATGTCATTTAAACTAAAACAATATTATTCTTATTTAAAGTAATGTTTTCCCCATACTTATATGAATCAATATTGTACTTCATTAATTAATACATGGTTGTAATCAACTAATTCTCTTTTCCGTGTAGGGCCGGCGTTGGTTGCAATAGTTGCCGATGTCGCTCCACAGGAGGCATTCTTGCGCAGCGTGCATGTGTCGGAGTGGCAACACTCACGACACTGGTCAGTTCCGCCCCCGGCCGTGATGCCGCAGTCGCACTCTTCCCCCGGCTCGACGACGCCGTTGCCGCAGGTTGTCGAATCAAATAACCGCGTTGGTTTATTGCTGGAACAACAACACATAGTTAGTTGTTTTTAGTTTTTTTTCATGACCATGGATGCACAGTCCTTCATTGGTAATAATAATAATAATTAAGTTTATATAGTCTTAAATAGCGTCAAACAAGTCACAGTCAGAGTCAAGCAAAATAAGTCACGGTCAAGTCAAACTCACGCCCCAGTAAAGTGGTGGAGGCTTTACAAGAGACTTCTATGGAGTTTTGGAAACAACACGAAAAGACATGTTTAACCTCGCTATACCACTGCCCCACACTCGAGCACGTTCACGAGTACTTACCTAGTAAATAATACACCACCATTAGTACCTACATAATAACAAAAATAATAATACGCTTGCTAATACGCTGAACTATCGGCGATTGATTCTCTGGCAAATACTTATTGTGGCAATTTTAATGAGAACAAGAAAAAGTAAAGACTTACCGTAAACAACCATATTTCCCACTCTCCAAGGAACGCTTTAAAGATTTCAAACTGCACTTGGACCATCCCGGATTCCCATTATCCATCAAGCATTTTTTGGCTGGACATGGGCAGTCTTTGTCTGTAAAGGACCAATAAAAAAATCAGCATTTTTGCAGACATACATTGATTTTGACTCCACACTTGTTTTTTGTCGTTTCACAAATGTGTTTTTTGGATTGTACTCAAAGGGTGTTAACAGGATCCTTACCTATACCTGCAGTGCAAGTACCGCTCTTTATCGGTCGTCAAATTCGATAAAATGCCATCGAATTGATCATAGCGAATACTGGGGTGCAAGTACCACTCTTTTATCGATCGTCAAATTGACAGTTGAGGTCGTCAAATTTGATAATATGCCATTTTTTCAGTACTCGCTGTGATCGAGTCTATGGCATTTTAGCGAATTTGACGATCGATAAAGAACGGTACTTGCACTGCTGTTTCGCCGTCTGTCTTTCCGTCCTTTACAGGGCTGTATCTTTTTAACCGTTAAAGATAATCGAATATACAGGGTTACTGGTAACAGCATCCTCTTAATAAGCCAAAACAAACAACTCTTGTTCTTTCATACATTGGAGTGAATTTTTCAATGATTGGAACGAATGTTTTTTTTTGAATGTCAAAATTTTGAAAGTCGTATTTTTTTTTTTTTCTCGGGCCGCCCTTAACCCATTACTTCCCAAGCATCGAAATCATTGGAATTTTTTGATCAATTCTTTAAATTAAGTTCATAATACATTAAGAAAAAAGAATATGACAAAAAATTAAAAAAAAAAAATATCTTCATCACTGTTTCAGCCTGTCCTATAAATATGACAATGGGGACATGTGATCAGAAATAATACAAGTTAACAATTATAAGAAAATCAGCTTTATTTGAATATTATGTTCACAAACAGTCTTAAAAATAAAATATTATGAGCTTATTTCGTATGATAAGGTATGAAACAATCACTGCAAAGTGTTTTTTCACATATAGCACAAAAGATTAGAGGTTTTTTCTTACAACCTTGTCCTTGACAACGCCTCTGTTTGTCCCTCTTTGTCATAAACATTATCAAACCTGACAGTTTGTATAAGAACTTCTGAAGACTTTTAACTCATTTATAGTTAGATTGAAGTTCAAATCATTTTTATAGTGTTTGGTTATAGTTTGGTGCACAATATATTCTAGAATCTCGTTGTAATATTCGAAAACTTGTTGTGTGCAACAAGTTTTCAAATATTTCTACCGCTGATTTTCCTTCCAACTCCGTAATCATATTTTCCAAACATTGTTTAGCAGTATTAGATTCCGGCTGTATTTCAGAATATACTGGTTCTGTCTTGCTTGTCCGAGATGTGGTTTGAGTAGGATGATTTTCCGCGACGTTATCGATCGTGCACGAAAATTCCACTTGACCAGCTACATCAGACACTGGCAAAACTCCCATATCGTCGTCAGGACCTTCTTCTATGTCAGTCATTTCATCTACCTCATCCGGCGGCAATATGGCAACTTCAATGTCATTCAACTCCTCATCACTAGAATCTTCAATATCTTGAAGATAGTCTAAGATTTCGGACACCTTCAAAGCTTTTTTATACTTTTTTTGCACTGGATCCATGATCTATAAATAATAAAAAATAGAAAATAATAATATACAGCCACACGTATACTTATAATCATACAGACAGGTATATTGTTTACAATTAGACAAGGAACAAAAATTAAATATTTTTACTTACGTATAATTTCTCAACCTTGTAAACAATTCACTTTTTTTACTCTAGGACGATAAATAATTACAATCGTTTCGTGTGACGAGATGTAATATGTTCGGCGTAGACTAATCAACTAATGTAAACACAAGCAACACCCGCAAAAAACAAACAATTGACCATTTTGAACCTGTACTTAGCGTGACAGGATTCACAGGATCGAACACGCTTTCGCGGCAAATTGTACAGACAGGTTCCCGGTGTCATATTTATAGGACGGCTTATTTTGAATGTATATCACAAGTTCACAAATTATATTTTGTTTTTGTTTTTATTTGTTTTATATTTGGTAGAGATCTAAGAATAAGTCTTATGTACTTTGAAGTAGGTAACGTTTTTTTTTTTACGGTATATACAATCGGAACTCAATGCTATCCATCAGACAACAAAAATGATCAATTTTAAAAAATTACATTAAATTACGTAAAAAAATTTTACAGCGAAAAAAAATAATTTGATTAGGAAAATAGTGTAAAAATATGAATTTCATCAGAAATAATAAAAATAAAAATCCAAATACGTAAAAAGAAATTTTGAAAATAGTGTCCTAAAAATATGACAGTGGGGAGGAATGGGTTAAGGATGCTAACTAGCCCTGTATATACGCAACATCTACTGTGTTATTATGCCAGATGCAAATACAAATATTTAAAATTGAACGGTTCATTTTGTAATCGCCTCTTAATACTTACAATCATGTTGGAATCCAATGTTGTGTCCCATTTCATGCGCAATAACTGAGGACAAGGGGAGACAGTTTGAGGCAATCACGGACACACCACACGACTCGTCGGACGAGCACATCGTATCCAAAGACCCAAGACCGCAGAGATTCTCATTAAACCATTGTCGGCTGAAAATTTTTAAGCAGGTAAGTTAGGCTGTAACAACTTTATTAGAATTCTGTCCGTAACAAAACGAAACCTTATCAGATTAGAGCTAATACAAAAATACGTTAAAAATATACGTTTGTTGTATGGGGAAATAAAGTGTTTAGGAAGTTATTTAAAATAAAATAAGGTTGTAATTTTTTATAATCTGATGACATCACCATCGGCATTCGTGAAGATGTCTATACAAAAAAAAGGGCCAAATGCGAGTCGGGCTCGCTCACTGAGGGTTCCGTACCACCACAAATTTCAATAACGAAATTACCAGTTATAGCTTGATAATGAACATAAACTTGTCACCGACTCGCACTTGGCCATTTTTTATTATTTGTTGTTATACTTTAGAGTGTGTACTATAATAATGTTAAGTATGACGCTTGTAAGTAAGTAATAAGTATTACCGTTTTTACATTAGAGCTAATAAAAATATATACGTTTGTTGAAAGGGTTTGCTGCCCCCCTTACGCTTTTAATATTTGACTTTTCAATTTTATTATTTGTTTGTTGTCGCCGTTACATATTCTGTGAAAATTTCAACTGGCTATCTATTACGGTTCGAAAGATACAGCCGTTTAAAGGTAGAACTGAGAAACGGACATACGTACAGACAGACAGACAGAGACGGACAGACAGATATCGTGGGCTTAGTAATAGGGTCCCGTTTTTTACTGAACCCTAAAAATCTGCATGAAAAAAAATACTTACGTTATTAATTGTGTATTGTCGTTGGGTATGTCAATAAGTAGTTTTGTTTTCCTGTACATATTCAGATCTATCAACGTCTGTACCATGGACTTATTTATCGTTACTTCGTCTCGCTCGTTCCACACCACCACTCCCGCTAGAGCTATGGAGATATTGAGAGGGGAGTATATCTGTGAAATAATAATAATAATTAGGTATCACATAAAAAAAAAATTGAAACTGCCACTCACTAATTTAAAAAAACTAAGAAACAAGCTGACACTATCGGGATTCGGATATTAAAAAAATCGGTATTCCTGAAGATCCTGGGGCCTTACGGACAACAGCTAATTGCGGCACCTTTTCCGCTCAGTTGGAAAATCACGCGAACGTGAACCTTATCGCGCCCAGATACGGTTTGCGGTCGCGTGATTTTCCAACTGAGCGGATTAGGTGCCGCAATTAGCTGTTGTCCGTAAGGCCCCTGGTAAGGATAATGGGCAAACTATTTAAATTATTGCATTGACATCGGTCCTTGATAAGTGTGTAACGTTTAAAGATTCCATTACATATAAACAAACAAGCATACATACAAACATATATACATACATCGTCACCGGAAATATGAATTGCTGTAAGGGACAAATTGTAGAAAATGACATAAAAACGAGGTTCGATTAAAAAAAAATCGCTCTATCGATTGGTATATTTAACATTTTGATAGCTTTCAAAATGATGCATAAAATTTCTTCAAAAAACAACGCTAATGGCCTTCAATATTAATGTAAGTACACAAAATAACCATAAAAACTAAATTGTTAATGTATGTACTGGTTTCATTTGTGACTGCTTTAATATAAGAGAAGCATCCAATCCATCTATGTTTTTTAAATTCCTATAATATTAAAATTTTACGGAAAGTATCCGTTACGTTAATTATGAATGTAAAATTTTAAACTAGTTGTCTTTTACCTTAATAATTATAAAAGAAGTTCCATTCTATCGATGTTGTTTGTGCTATCATAGTTTTCAAACTCAATAACAAAGAGTCCATTAAATCAGTTATTATGATTGTACAATTTTATATCTACTCGATGCTTATTTTATGCAATAAGAATATTTAATTCGGTCTACGACTTTATAGCAAAAACAATGACATCTTTCTTTGGAATTGCGTCTAAAGGTAGTGCTGAGATAGGTACCTGTCTAAATAAGTATCTAGATGAAGTCGATAAAAGAGGTCTGAAATATTTAATATTATATTGTGACTCTTGTAGCGGGCAAAATAAAAACAGAATCATTCTCACTGTTTTTAAATATTTTTTAAAAACGCGAAAAACTTAGATGCTATACATATTAAATATTTATTATCTGGACATAAATATATGCCAATTGAAAGCATGCACAGGACAATTGAACGTGAAGTTCGGAAATGATTGTATGGAGCCAAGCACAATGGCTCACGTTTATGAAAACAGCTAGAAAGAAACCTGGCTCTTATCAAGTAAATGTGCTCGATCATACTGATTTTATCAATTGGCAGATTAAAGCTGAAGAACTTTTCACAACTAAAACGATGTCAAACAAAGACTTAAAACTGTCTGTGTGTATAAAATATTAGAGTCATTACATTAAACAAAAACAGTTTGAAAATTATGCAAGTAAAATACATAATTTAAAGAAAACGGAAATACATACAACATTCCTATAGGACTAATCTTACACTGGGGCTGGAAAATGGGCTGTGTAAGATTTTATGTTATAAGAAAAAGGAATATCTCAAGGAATAGGAAAAGAAATAGGAAAACGAAGAAAAAAAGGAATAGTAAAATGAAAAGGAGTAGGGATAGGAATAAGAAAAAGAATAGGAATAGGAAAAGTAATAATAAAAGGAATAGGAATAGAAAAGGGAAAGATAAGCCAACCTGTGGCCAAGTCTTGAGATCAAATTCAGCCAAAATTATTTACAAAAAAAACTTCCTATTTCTACAGCAAAATATAAAGACTTAAAAAAATTGTGTGATAATAGCATAATTCCTAAGATATACCATCAAGATTATCTGAAACTTCCTCACGAATCAAGTATTATTGGCACTTTAAGTAAAAATTAAGACGAAACTGGTGCTCAGAACATTGATATCATAACAAAAAATCCACTCTGGGGAACGGGTCGGAAGAAATGGAAATTGGAGAAGACGTCACAATGGGAAAAGAGAAAGAATAAATTCCATCTATAACAAAAATTTTAAAGTAACAATTTGGTTAACAAGGCAGAGATGCCAGAGAATAACATGATAAATAAGTAAGAAAGAAATGAAAACCCATGGGAAAAAATACAGGTCGAAGAAGAAGCCGAAGGAGAGGAAAATATAGAGTGATTCAGATCACTCTATATTTTCCTCTCGTCCCTATGTACCTATGCTTGGATCTATAAAACTACGCAACGGATTTTGATGCGGTTTTCACCATCAGTTAGATAATTTTTCACGAAAGGTTTATATATGTAACAAGCGCCCCGCCCCGGCTTCGCACGGGTGTAACTTACGTGCGGTTACGGGCGGGCGGGTCGCTAGTATAATTATAAATAAAAGAAAGTCGTGTTCATTACACTATTTATAACTCAAGAACGGCTGAACCGATTTGGCTGAAAATTGGTGGGGAGGTAGCTTAGAACCAGGAGACGGACGGAAGATACTTTTATCATCATCATCACCATTTTTCATCACTACGCGGGTAAAACCGCGTTGCACAGTTAGTTTATAATAAAAAAAAACTCTCCGTAAACTGAGAGACAAAAACTGATAGACTAACAACTATAGAACAACTATGGATGGAGCATTTGTGTGTTTTACAATCTGACGGCACCCGGTTCGATCCTTGGCCCTGCACCAATGATTTATTTAGTAAATAATTAAATAATTTTTTATTTGATTTCAACGGTGATGCACAACATCGTGAGGAAACCGGTATGTCCAAAAACATCAAAAGTTCAAAGACATTATTTGATAGCCCGTTGGTCCAATTGGTAGTGAACCTGCCTTCTGAGCTTGGGGGCGTGGGTTCGATTCCCACTAGGACAAACATTTGTGTGATGAACATTTGTGTTTGTTCTATAATATATCTGGTTGTTAATATCTATTTAAGTATATATTTAAAATTATATATGTATGTATATCAGTCTCTGGCAGCCATATCACAAGCTTTGCTTAGTTTGGGGTCAGATGACCGTGTGTGCAAAAAATGTCCCGAATATATATATAAGTACATATATTTTATGACATTCACCAACATGCACTGGGGCAGTATGCTGGATTAGGGGCCATCCTCTCCTCTGATTGAAAACCTGTGGCCCAGCAGTGGGAACGTGATACGCTGAAATGATGATGAGACTAGCAATTTGTATTCTCATTGCTAGCAACTTTCAAGGCTTTAAAGTTTAGGCTTTGAGCTAGGAATTCATTGCTGATGAAGTTCTTGCTTGAAGGACTCCAACGCATCAAGCAAATTTTTCTCAAAGCTAGTTACAATAAACCTCGAAAAGTCGCACCTTCGAGAGGATAAACATCTTTTTAGCGTTCAATTTAGCCTTCGTAAGTACTCACAGCGTTGTTATAAACACAGACTAGGTTAAACCACTAGTGGGTTATAAATATACTTGTAGCTTAGAATAACTACGCAAAGAAACCAAGTACATTCGCAAAATTTAAGCCATTCAAATGGTGTCATATATGACACCAAAAAAAATATAAAAATTTTACTATGACAATTTGCGCGGAGAAATCGTACCACAACAAATCAGAAAAGCAGCATAAGAGTTATGGTGTGACATTCCACAGCTAATCCATTCATTTACTTGCTTAAATCGTTTAAAATACCAATCGAAACGTAAGCTACAAAGCGAATTTGTAGCTTACGTTTTGAGAAGGCTTTGTTTGGAAACCTACCTTCTCTGAGTAGTTATTCTAAGACTTGTAGGTTCTTCGACCAAAATAAAATGAATGGACGGGCCCAGAAGGAGCGCATTTTTGAAGATTCCTATATGAGCGCCGGCGCTCATTTCGTTTCAGTCGGTCTCTAGCCGTAGGAAGTGCGACACAAGACTATTGTTACATGATAACGAAACATCTGACAAAAATTATGCCTTCGTGTGATTTCCCAACGTGTAAAAATACAACACAAAACCGTTATCAATTTTTTGTAACAAATGTACTGTACATGGTTATAATTAGGTAAGTGTTGAAGTATATGTCCAATGGTTTTGACTGAGCTAGTTCAATGGTTATGGCCCGTCCATTCATCTTATTTCGGTCGAAGTTTAGGTTAGTTACTTACTGAGTTGATTACGTTGGCCGTTCGGATCATGTCGGCGTACACAGCTTGTACGCTGTTTCTCGCCTGGAACACGCTGTGGTCTGCAATCAGCACCAGTTCTACGTAACGAGACAGATTGTTCGCCGCGTACGGTTCTTGTACGTGCTTGTTCTCTGTTGCTCTTTTAAGCTGGAACGCATTAAAAACATGACATTTATTTAATCACTCGAATATTCGTATTTTGCTCTTATTTAGCTTGTTTCGTTCGGGTTATTATTTTGCGTTTAAAGTCTCCGTATTTCACCCACTGAACCGCTTAACGCAAAAATTGTAAGCGCCTGGTAAGCTCCGCACATATACTCCTTTTCCCACGCACGCTAAGAAAATTGCAGCGATATCAATGTACTAACTAACAAGTAGTTCACATGCAAAAATTGGCAGCAAGGTTATCTGCAGGGCTCGTTCGACTAAAGATATCAAGTCTGATTTAGGCCAGACAAGCAGACAAGGTCGAACAAAAAGCTTCACGAAATCCAAGTACCAGGAATGCATGAGAAGACCATGAGGAGGTTTTCCCCCTCGCGACCCGTGATCACACTCCACAGCCGGATAGTACCATTTGTTCTACTGTGTTGCTCCACAAGTAGAACAAACGGCAATAATTTTTCCTATAGGAAAAATTATTGTTTCATTAACTATACAAACACGCTCAAACTAGCCCACTTGCGTCATATAGGGTTAGCGTAGTTAACTCGGAGTTCTATTTATTATATTTATGGATAACTTGCCTTGTGCCACCGGCATTGATCTCTATTCCCTAAGGAATAGATTAGTATTCTGCGTTCTAGGCCTGCTTTCTCTGTTCTTTCCCCTAATCTCTCGTTACTCACCCTGGTAGCCCGAGGACGCTGAGTCGATGGCTCGGGATCGTTGTTACGCGCGGTGTCTGTCACGCCTCCGTTGTTGTTGGAATCCGTGTTGATGTCATTGTGTGTATCTAGGTAGTGAGGGGATTGAATTACGAATTATTAATTAATTATTTGGACCTACAAAAATTACATTAAAACTAAGTAGGTAAATTAATAACTAAGTAGGTAAGAACCTGTGATCGGAAAGAATATAATAATTAACGCTATGGCTGAGCTACAACATCCCCGGGTTCTTCAACAGTAAGTAGTCTCAGAAGGTCGGGAACTTTGATAATTATATTCAAGGTTAAAGTTAAAATGTTAGTTCCCGACTTTGTAGTTTCTTTGATGTACAAAAAGTATTAAATAAAAAAAAGTATTTTATAAAACTTTCTATGTCGGGGATTATTCATAAATTTTATGAATTTTAATTACAAAACCAATAGACTTACTGATCACTATACATCAATTTTTATAAAAAAATAAGCGCTGATGTCCAATATTTTTGATTATATATGATTGACATTAATTTACCCTTGAATGACGTCAGCGTTGGCGTTATGTTGACTTAGCTGTTTACATAAAAAAAGACTAACCACCAAATCCTAATGTCATTGAAAGATGAAAATATGAGAGGAGTATGTTTTTTTTTGTATAAACATCGGAAACAGACGGTGACGTCATCAGATTTGTTTTCCTTAAAAACAAATGTATTCAAACTAGTATCTTAAACTAGTCTATATTTTTAGAACATAACATAGGTAAAACTATAAATTAATAAAATTTGGGCAATTCCCATTCATGACAAGTAGAACGCACAGGGCCCTGATTCCGTAACGTTAACACGCACGTAACACGGCTGGTTAAGTTACCTAATCTCAAAAAAAAATTGGGCTCTGTTTCCTAGGGAATAAAGGCCAACTTTTATACCTACGCGTTACGTGCGTCTTTGAAGATATGGAATCAGGGCCCTTGAGAAGACTCGTCTGCTGTCCAAACTCGATACCTACTTTCTTCAGATTCAATATTTAACAAGTTCTGCCCGTCGAAGATAACGCCTTGCAAGCCGTGGCAGGTGGACACGGCCGCCCATGACTGCGGCTTCCCTTGAACTCTACCAGAGTAATGACAAAATTCCAACTCCTGGAAATAGTAAAAAAAAATGCAATGCTACCCCTGCCATGTATGAGTGATGCGCAACAGATTGCCTCGTATTTATGATGGCAAAACAATTTTTTTGGGTTCCGTACCCAAACGATGTAAACGGGACCCTATTATTAAGCCTACTGTGTCTATCTGTCTGTCAGAAAATTTTCACAGAATATGTAATATGCTTTTCATTACAATATTATTATTGGGTATATCAAACAAAGAAAATAAAAAAGCCTTAATTATTATCACTAATACTAATTATTATATACTAATTATCACTAATATAATCAAAAATCAAAAACAAGATGTTGTCCGTGTGGTAAAGTGCCAAGAAAGCTGGCTGCAGCCTGCATTCCCGCGTTGAATTGCTAAAGAAATAGGGTATTTGACTACTTTTGGGAAACTATTGCACATTATTGTTTGATATAAAATAATGTATACTGCATTTATATTTTCTGGATATCAGTCGTATTTGCGATATAAATCGATGTTAAAGTTTGAATAAAAAAATATCGCGCCAAAACGCAGACCTGCGTCATAGCTCCGATCACGTGACTAATTGACGTCACACAAAACAAAACAACTGCAGCCAGGCTGCAAAAGTTTGATGATTAATTAATTTCTAATAGAAGTAATGGTTTATAAATATTGTGTAGTGCCAAAATGTACAAATACTTCCATAAAGACACTGGAAAATCTATTTGTTCCTGTTCCAATGCACCCAAAGCTCCCCAAAACTCGAAAAAAGTGGTTGGAACCAATCTAAGGTTGGAACTAAGTAGCTCGTAGAGAACCCAAAAGTATTGGAGCTAATTCAAGTGTTTCTATGTGCGAAGATCATTTTGAGGTACATATTTGAGTCTATATATTTCTATTATAATTTGTGTTTTTATTGCATCACTATTTTATGTACTGCTACTTTCTTTTTAAACATTGTAAAGCTCGACATAACCTAACAAAATAGTTATATCCACTTACTACAACATACTTTTTGTACAACTTGATTGAATGTTTTGCTTGGAGAACAATTAAAAATTAATACTGACTTTGTAGTTTTTACGTTTTGAGTTCTGCAGCGTAGAAACAATGACGTGGATTATTATTAAAGAAATATGCAACCATAAAAACATTAATTTTGGGTAAGTTACTGCTGTCTGCTTGCACAAAATGTTTCTCCATTCTTCTCACATTTAACCTCCGGAATGTTTTTGGTGAAAATTTCTGGATAAATCGCTCTCAAAATAGCTTTACAACATTAAATTCGCAAATATCAATACAAAATCTGTTTGTTTAGATTTGTGTGACGTCACTAGGGATGAAGCCAGTTACAGACCGTTTTCGATCACGTGACCAAATGTCGAAAATACAGTTATTTTATTCGCGTTTTTTACAAAAAATAAGCATATTTTTATCAAAAAATCAATGAAATATGCTTTTTCATTATGTCATGTTTATGGATGGCGTCAATTGGAATAATATTTTTAATACAGTCAAGTACCCTATTCTCTGCGCGAGGAATGAGCGAGCTCTCTTATCACCAGCGGCGTCGATTAAATGTGACGTTTTTTTTTTTTAAAACAAGCTAATTAATTATTTTTTTAAAACAAGCTAATCAAATTTTTTTTAAGCAAGCAATTTTTTTTATTTTTCATTACTCATACTCGGAAAGTAGGTCTGAAGTTGCCTGACGAGTAAATAATACATTTGAGCCACAAGATCTGTGATTTGAGCCCTAGGGAAAATCTAGGTAGTAGATCTGTGGGAAAATCACTTTCAACTGACAGTGACAGTTGAAAACTGACAGAAACTCAAATTATAAAAAAAAAACTAGTTCTATTTTCACATATGTATTGAACCCATGAACCATGTTCCACACAGATATAGTAGATCTGTGATGTTCCAACTTTTTTTTTCTCAGTGGATTATGGTCCTGCACTTCTTCTGCAGTTGCCAGTGTCAGGAAGTTAAAAAAAAAATTGGCGGGAATCCGATGTTCACTGTTGAGTTTTGTTTATACTTCCGTATAGCAGATTTGTATTAACACAATCAGTTCATGTTTTTTATTTTTAGTTTCCTTGTATTCGTAATGAAAAGCACAGTGTTTACCTCGGGGTTAAAGAATTATTTAGTCCCTCGAACTATTAGCGTCAAACCCCGTCTCTGGACTAAATAAGTTACTTCCACCCCTAGGATAACAGGAATCTAAATAG
This sequence comes from Agriopis aurantiaria, assembly GCA_914767915.1. Lineage (NCBI taxonomy): Eukaryota > Metazoa > Arthropoda > Insecta > Lepidoptera > Geometridae > Agriopis > Agriopis aurantiaria. The sequence continues at coordinate 8,290,427 of OU612004.1, forward strand.
TACATTGTTTTAACAATGTACTATTTAGATTCCCGTTTAAACATCCTTTGGGTACGAAACCCTAAAAAACATTCGAAGGAGTAATCAAGCAAGCTATGGACAGGGCTATGCTCGGGGTTTCTCCAGGAGATCGAATCAGAAATCAGGCCATCCGTAGACGAACGCAAGTCACCGACATAGCCCACCGGATTAGCAAGTTGAAGTGGCAGTGGGCAGGGCATAAATCATAATCAGAACACAGATATCACGCAGAACAGATGACCGATGGGGCCGAAATGATCGCGAATGGAGACCACGGGCCGGTAAGCGCAGCGTAGGACGTCCACCCACCAGAAGGAGAGACGACCTAAAAGAGCCCTTTTGGAGATCGATGGGGGAGGCCTATGTCCAGCAGTGAACGTCCTATGGCTGAAATGATGATGACGATGAAGATAATAGTTATTTAAATAGGTATGCAATATTGATTTATCATTATCATCATCACCAGCCAGGAGACGTCCACTGCTGAACATAGGCCCCCCCTTTTAACCTCCACGCCTTCCTCCTCCAACTCCTTTTAATATTGATTATGGCAAGCTAATTTTATGGGTTATTCTGTAATAACAATATACCTATGCCGATAGTTATTCTACAATAACAGTGTCCGCTCAACCCGAAGGCGAATTCCAGTATTCTTACCTCTTTCTTAGGTTTATGCAGTACAGTTTTCCCTCCCTCCTGGTACTGCAGTATGTGTTCTCCCGTCAACAGATTCTTGTTTTGCCATAGGTACACGACCATCTGTTTGCCTTTCCAGGATATGGTCATAGTTTTTACTATAACGTATTCATCGTTCTGGAACACAGAATCACAAATATTCGTCAATCATATACGACTTATATAAATATCAATAAGCCAGTGTCCTAGTTTTTATTTAATATCTCACAAAAAAGCTCAACATAATAGAGCCCATCTATGAAAACTAACAAAAAAATTGTTTATCTATACTAATATTATAAAGAGGAAAGATTTGATAGTTTGTTTGTTTGTTTGCATCGAATAGGTTCCGAAACTACTGAACTGATTTGAAAAATTCTTTCACTGTTGGGAAGCTACACTAACCCCGGGTAACATAGGCTATATTATATATTTTTTTAAATAGGGATCCTTACTAAAACTCCAATAATGTAACCCAAGGTGTAAAAAATAAGATTTACAATTTTGATTTTGCGTGTTTGACAGTTCTAAGACAGGACAACGTCTGTCAGGTCAGCTAGTAAATAAATAAAAATAATATACCTGTATAATATACTAGCTTACCTGACAGACGTTGTCCTGTCTTAGAACTGTCAAACACGCAAAGTCAAAATTGTAAATCTTATTTTTTTACACCTTGGGTTACATTATTGGAGTTTTAGTAAGGATCCCATTTTTTTTTTAAATATATATAGCCTATGTTACCCGGGGATAGTGAGCTTTCCAACAGTGAAAGAATTTTTCAAATCGGTTCAGTAGTTTCGGAGCCTATTCAATGCAAACAAACAAACAAACAAATCTTTCCTCTTTATAATATTACTCTAGATATAAATATAAATGAATCCCTTGGTCATGCCATAACTTGAGAACGACTTTACCGATTTCATTCTACTTTTTTTTTTAATTTCTAATACTGTGTAGTGTGTTCATAAAAATATAAAACTCACAGCGTCTCCCGTTGAAGATAATTCACGTTTCGTTCTGCTATGATTGAAAATCGGGTGCACTATACGTCTGTCTTTTATGTTTGGGGCGTGATTTTCTGAAATAAAATAACCATAGATTATACGTGCCTTTGTATTAATGCAAAATCTGTCGCAGGTTCGTCCCTCGGAAAAACTAAATTAATGGAAGCGTCTTCCCCTCTAGCACTTACACAATCTTTCACTTTTCTTTTAATAACTAGTAAGAATATGTCAGCGTGCAATGCAATAGGGGCCGTCCATTAATCGTGAGTTTTTTTTTGTTGCTTTTTTTATCCCCCTTGGTGAGGTTTAAAAGTATTGTTTGTGTATTGATTGTGATATTTCGTGATTTTAGCTAACCCCCCTTTCAAGCCTCACGTGATTAATGGACGGTCCCATACGTGCTTACCTCGTGCCCTTCAGTTTTTGGCACTTTTTCGGTACTAGCTCGAGGCCAAACAATATGATCCAAGCCAGCATCACATCACACAACATCAGCCAGTAAGCGTCCACTGCTGAACAAAGCCCCCCTCTTAGAGAGGGGTGTTGCCATAATCTCCACGCTTGGCAGGCGGCTTGGGGATCGCAGTACGTTCACCGTGTACTAATAGGACGCTGCTGTGGCCATCCTCCGGTGATTCTGAAGTTTTAGGAGTCCGGGTCCAAGCCAAGCCGGCTTCCCTATGTCTATTTACTTATTAAGTAACTGTGGTTCTGACTTTTCACAAAATTTAATATAATTGGTAATATTTATACCTTTTTAGGGTTCCGTTCCCAAAGGGTAAAAACGGGACCCTATTACTAATAAATAAATAAATAATAATATATAGATGTCTGTCTGTCCGTCCGTCTGTCCGTCTGGGTTTCCTTATACCCCTACTCCCCCCCTGCTAAAGAAACGCCTAAGAAACAATCCTTCTGATAGTAGATTTAACTTCATATTCGTACTCAAAGATTTGAGTCGTCATTTATGATATGTGCTGCCCAAGAATAGAACTCCCTGCCGTCCTCCTTGTTTCCTGAGAACTACAATCTATAGGCATGGCAATAGAATACGACACCGGTACCCCTGCCTGTAGTAAGAGGCTACTAAAAGGGGACCTCAGGGCTCGGGGTGGTCAAAGTTGGGGCTCTGACCTTCCACTTAACCCAGGACTTTCTTCGCCCAGGGAGAGAACGACAACGATGTGTGACCGACGTTGTCCAACGAGCCGTAACGCAGTGCTGAGGGCTCTGGTGCGTTCCTCTGAGATCCCGGAGCCCTCTTGTCAAGCACTAAGGCTGGTCGCCGGGAGGTTTCACACATAAGATTTTAGTGTATGTAATAATGTAGTTATCCATTTGATATAACAAATAAATAAATAAAATCCATGCACACACAGCCGGATATCTTAAGAACATTTCCACCGTCACAAAAATAGCTTACTTGGTTGTAGGGATCCAATGCAGTGCTTTGTCAGAGCCAATAAAATTAACAAAGCTTGCAGCAAATACATAGTGCCACCTTTCATTCTGAAACTAAAAATGGTTTTGTCTATACTAATATACTAATAATATAATATAATATTATGAAGAGGAAAGATTTGATTGTTTGTTTGTATTGAATAGGTTCCGAAACTACAAACCGTTTTGAAAAAAAATTTCACTGTTGGGAAGCAACACTATCCCCGAGTGACATAGGCTATATAGTATTTTCAAAAAAGTTAGGGATCCTTACTAAAACTCCAATAATGTAACCCAAGGTGTAAAAAAATAAGACACACCCGTGCGAAGCCGGCGTTGCTAGTAAGTTAATAAATAAGTAAAAAAAGTCAACGTCAAAGCAAACAAAATGTAAATAACTTAGCCAAAACTGGAGAGACGAAATACGCTCATCAAGAAAATGGAAGGTAAAAAATAAAATAGTGGATCACGTTTTTTATTTTTAATGGCCATCGCTTATAAATAAAGTAAGTAAATAAGATAACTACTTATTAAAAGACCACATAAACAAGGAAAACACAATTATGATTTATTGATTGAAGCGATCTGTTCCAGGCAACCAATGGACGGAAAGGTATTTTTATATGAATTATTCCGGCCATAACTAAAATAATTTAGGAGGAATTACCTAAGCAAATACAACAAACAATGAAATAAATAATAAATGATTTTTTTAATCCCTGATTATTTACCAAGACGTTATATAAATATCTTCCCTTTAGAGTGTAAAACGTCTTTGTTATTTTCAAACGTTATAAAAATGTAAAGTTAACTCACTATCAAGTCACCTTCCAAACAAAAAATTTAACTCGGTTCAGCCGTTAAATCGGTTCTGATACACAGAACCACAGATAAACTTATATCTATAAGTACATAATACATACATAAACTTATAACAGATAGCCCATTGGTCCAGTTGGTAGTGGGTTCGATTCCTACGTAGGACAAACATTTATGTTATGAACATTTGTGTTTATTCTACTGCATGGTTGTTAATATCTATTTAAGTATGTATTTAAAACTATATATGTATGTATATCAGTCTCTAACAGCCATATCACAAGCTTTTCTTACTTTGGGGTAAGATGAAAGAGTGTGCAAAAATGTCAAAAAAAAAACATCAACCCTCTTTTTAACCGACTTCGAAAAGGAGGAGGTTATCAATTCGACTGTATGTTGCTTTTTTTTGCGTATAAAAGTCTGATTTGAAATGTTCTTTTGTGAATTTCATAGAGAAATGCGGCTAAATAAATTTTGAGCACGAGCGATTTACACCGTGGCCGCGTGGCGGTGGGAAGGAGCGATTCTGTTTAGGTGATTGAGAAAAGTTGCGCGATTGCAAACCGTATCTCGGCGCGTTAAGGTTCTCGTTCGCGTGATTTTCCGAACTGCGCTGTTTCAGCACTAATTCGGGGCCTTACGTCTATCTCAACAGCGCAGTTCGGAAAATCACGCGAACGTGAACCTTAACGTGCCGAGATACAGTTTGCATTCGCGCAACTTTTCGCAATCTGCATCGAAACAGAATGGTGGTGGTGGCTCACAAACGAGACGGAAAGCAAGAAGAAAATCTCAGTATAAGGATTGTTCTTACCGTTTGTAAGATCACGTTTACTTTTTAAAACTTATATTGATAAAAAAACTAACTGTTCTAACTTAAAAAACGATTGTTCAAGCTACGTCTGGAACAGTGGTTCGTCGGATAGTGCGGGTCACAAACTATATTAGCCAAATATATTGGTTTTCAAAACAGGATAAAATAATGGGTAATTTTATTGCGTATTCATAGGTAAATACGTACTTGCCTAATTAATATTGTATATACGATTTTACAGCTTATCGAAATCCCTTATGAAATTATCCAATAGATTACATTATAACAAATAATTAAACTAAAAAAACCCATGACCAATACGGAATTAACCAAAGATCTATTACTATACTACGTACAAACTTTATATCTGAGGGATAAACCCTTTATATCAAAAATACGTATATGCCTTGTACTATATGCCTACTGTCTGTAGTAGGTACTTGCAAGCCATTAGCCATGCCCTCTTTTATCACGGTAGCTTTTAGACCCAACTGCATTTCAGCTTACGCTTGAGTGCAAGGTGCTGTGAAGCCCCATCGCTGACCAGCTCGGTCAGCATGGTCTCTCTTGCTCGAAAAGCGCTGGTCGAATTGGCCGACACGCCAGCCTGAACGACATCATACGCAGGGCTTTTCTACCGCCAATGTCGCAGCTGTTCTTGTCGATGTCGATGGAAAGCGGCCTGGCGGTATAACACTTGTTCCCTGGAAGTTTGGACGGCCCTTGTATGGGATGCGACGCGACTGTGTCGATACTTGTGCTTTGGCGTCAGCGATGCCAGATTTTTTTCTTGTTAAGTCGGGATTTTGGAACATTATGAGGGGAAAAAACGGGATTCTGTCGTCGAAAGCGGGACATAGTAAAAAATACGTTTTTAAATATTTATCTTTTTATTTGAGTTCAAATTATGTTTACGTGACAATAGCTAGCAAAAATAGCTATAGAAAATGTATATTAGTAAAAATAATTACGATATTTTAAATCAGATTTACCCTATCGTTAAATAGTTGAGTGTTATTCGTCTTTAGAATATCGAGTTATCCCCGAAAAGCGGGACTGAGCCTGTCCCGCGCGGGACATTTAATTTTGATTTAAAAATCGGGACGTCCCGCCAAAATCGGAACGTCTGGCAACGCTGTTTGGCGCTGTCACATCTTCCTGAGACAGAAGAGGGCTGGTCCGGCTGCCAATTCGGCAGAGCAGCACAAGCGGCGCAAATATATATATATATGCACGTATATCGCAGCGTTAGTAGTAAAACGAAAGTCTATTAATGAATAAAATAATAATATAAATATGCTCACCTCAGCAGCGGTTACATATTTGAGTCATTTGGGGTCGATACATTGGGGACGGGAAACTCGCCTCACTTTAAAAAATAAATGCTGGCGTGTTTCTGGCTCAACGTATGATAAGAATTGCCATTCAGCGTGGTAAAGCCGCCAGCAGGCTGGGTAAGCTGCCACCTGGTATTAGGCTTGAGCATTTGGATTATCTTAGATCTTCAATGGTCTAATGGGCAGTCTAACTGTTTTTGTAGTGTTAAGAGTCAGCTTGTATTTTGTTTAGGCAGTTGCCCCCTAGTACCTACCTACTTAGTTATTGCTGATTCGAATTCTATTGGTACAACGACCAAAATGTAGTGTGACTTATATACAGGTGGATACTTTATTAGGTATATATGCCAGTAAGCACCTATACCTTAGCCGTTTTTAGGGTTCCGTACCCAAAGGGTAAAAACGAGACTCTATTACTAAGCCTATGATGTATGTCTGTCTGTCCGTCCGTCCTACGGCAGTATCTTTCGTACCATAATAAATAGGTAGCAAGTTGAAATTTTCACAGAATATGCAATATTACGGCGGATTAACTAAGAAATAATAAAAAAACAAAAAATAAAAACGATAGAGCATAATGAAAATGTATTTTTTAACGTATTTTTGTATTAGCTCTAATGTAAAAACAGTGATACATACAAGCGTCAAACTTGGCGCGTCAAAATGATTATAGTACGCACTCTTAAGTATAACAACAAATAATAAATAATAGCCAAGTGCAAGTTGGTGACAAGTTTCTGTTCATTACCAAGTTATAACTGGTAACTTCGTTATTGAATTTTGTGGTGGTACGGTGCTCAGTGCGTGAGCCCGGCTCGCACTTAGACGGTTTATTAACTCCCTACGCAACAAGAGGTTGCTACACGTAGGTTACGTATAGCAACCTCGTTACGTATTAGGTTTGTTATACACAAACCTAAGTGCTCTAATATTTAATAGGTAATAAAAATAGTAATTATTAGTGCATTTACGATTAACGATAGATTTTATTAGTTGATACATATATAGTAATACCCGCCGTCGCCTAATGCCTATTACTAAATTATCTTTGCTAATGCTCACCTACCATCTTTTTCTGAGCAAAGGGGTATGCCGAAAACCAGCCCTGCGTGACCCTTCGGGACCTCGCAGTACAGCACTGAGCGTACCCCTATTGCCAAACATTGTATCTCCTTATGTTTCCTATAGTATAATAATATTATGTCCATTGTTTTTGTTTTTTTGGCCATAAATATATCTTATATTATCGTATCTTATATTATATTATCTTATAAGTTTAACGCGTGTATCTGTGTGTCTGTCTGTGCCATCGTAGCTCCCTTACGGCTGAACCGATTTCGATTGTTTTTTTTTTTGTTGTGAGTCTCCTTAGTTATGATCCAAGAAAATCTGTTAAGCCATTTGAAGATAGCTCTTTTTTATTAAGGTAGATTTGTTATTCATAACAAATAATAGAGTTAATAAGGGATTTTGTTTTTTCTGAAATTAAAAATGTTAAAAGTAAGTACAAAATCATTTGAGGAGGTGAAGAACAAAACCTCCCATTTCCAGTTTTTCTAATTTAGGAGAACACAGAAAAATTTAAATAAATAAAAATATTTAGAAGGAAAGGTGGTTTTGTTCGAAACTCTCGATTTCCAATGAAAATTTATATAGGAAAAGAGGTGTTTTTGACAAGGTTTTACTTACATGCTTCAATCGATTTATAATTTTTTGGACATTAAAAAAAACTAAATTTTCATGAGTGGAAAAGTGAGGTTTTGTTCTTCACCTCCTCATTTATTCTAATCTATAGAATATTATCTAATAAATCTAATATATCTAAAATTAGCAGACCTGACAGACGTTGTTCTGTCTTAGAACTGTCAAACACGCAAAGTTAAAATTGAAAATCTTATTTTTTTACACCTTTGGTTACATTATTGGAGTTTTAGTAAGGATCCCTATTTAAAAAAATATATAATATAGCCTATGTTACCCGGGGATAGTGTAGCTTCCCAACAGTGATAGAATTTCTCAAATCAGTTCAGTAGTTTCGGAACCTATTCGATGCAAACAAACAAACAAACTATCAAATCTTTCCCCTTTATAATATATTTTTATTATTCAGCATTATATTTTAATAAAATACAATTTTTATGGCGCGGCGTGCCTCGAGCATTTATTTTGTTTGTAGACAGCTTAAAATTTAGTTTTGATGTGGAAATAATTTTCCCGGAACCGATTCCTTTACGTTAGTTTTAAGATACGAAGAGCGCCGAAAGACAAGCGAAACTTTTTTTAAAGAAGATTTATATGGGAAAAGTGTATCTCTGGGGAATAAATCTGTCGCTCTACCCTAATCAAAGGTCGCAACAGCTGCTGGTGTCGCTCCACAGGAGGCATTCTTGCGCAGCGTGCATGTGTCGGAGTGGCAACACTCACGACACTGGTCAGTTCCGCCCCCGGCCGTGATGCCGCAGTCGCACTCTTCCCCCGGCTCGACGACGCCGTTGCCGCAGGTTGTCGAATCAAATAGCCGCGTTGGTTTGTTGCTGGAACAAAACACAATACACACACAGTAAGTATTGTAAGGAGTGGCCAGCCCTAGTGTCAGTTGTGTTCATCGCCTTCATAATCAGCCCGATTTTCGGCTTTTAGCTTCCAACCAGCGCCAGCTGTCTTGCCGCATATCGTCACTCCATCGACTCTTAGGGCATCCTATGCTACGTTTACCGATTCGTGGTCCCTACTCTAGTACACCTCAACAGTTATGGGTTCCGCGAAAGATGACTGGCTCGCTGCCACTTCAGCTTGCTAATACGCTGAGCTACCGGTGACTTTGCTTCTCTGGGTCAATGTGGCAGTTTTAATGAAAACAAGAAAAATTTATGACTTACCGTACACAACCGTATTTCCCACTCTCCAAGGAACGCTCCAAAAATTTTAAACTGCAGTTGGACCATCCCGGAAGCCCCATATCCATCAAACATCTATTGGCTGAGCATGCGCAGTCTTTGTCTGTAAAGGACCAATAAAAAAATCAGAAAACAATTTTGCAGTAATAAATAGTTTTTACTCCACGCCAAATGAGTTTTTTGGATTTTGTACTCAAAGATGTTAAAAGAATTTATACTAAGCAATAATGACTATAAGAAAAAAAATGTTTTTAGGGTTCCTTGCCTCAGAAGGATAAAAGAAACCCTCATAAGATCCCTTCGTTCATTTTGTCTGTCTGTTTGTCTGTCTATCTGTCAAAACCCTTTATTTCAGGCACGCGTGGAGGTATCTAGTTGAAATTAATATCAAATAACTAGATCTGCAATCCTTTAGAGCTGTGAACATATCAAATATCTATGTCAATGCAATCAAAATATACCTATGGCCGTTCATGCCGCATATTTTCACACTTTACGCAAGGGGGATTCAAAACCTATACATCCAGTTGAACCAGAATAAAAAAAAATTGGTAAGAATCAAGGTCTCACAGCACAAATAAAGAAAAAAAAAAACTAAATTACATCACATAAAAAATGGTTTTTGCTTTTCAAAACTTACATTTTATTGTTAGTATGTATGGGACCAACTGTTTGCCAAGTACAAAGTTGGGTTTATTGAGTTAACCTTCAATATTTCAAAATTTTAAACCTTTTTTCGTCGAGACTCGATTCCCGGGATGGATAAAATATAATATATATTTAGTAAATACGGAACCCTCAAGGTTTTTTCTGAATCACGCCCACCCGTGCCCCTACGCAAACAAGCATAGCCAGCAAATGATTTGAATACCCTCTTACCATCATGCATTAATCCAAAGTTGTGTCCCATCTCATGCGCAATAATCATGGGCACGGCTCCACAGTTTGGGTCAATCACAGACACACTGCAGGACCTCTCCAACGAGCACATCGTATTAACATACCCAAGACCGCAGAAACTATCATTGAACCATTGTCGGCTGAAAAAAATTTAAGCAGGTAAGTTAGGCTGTAACTACTTTATTAGGATTCTGACCGTAGCAAAACGAAACCCTTTCATGGACCGTGTCCGTGCCTTTCCGAACGTCTGAATGACACGATCATCCAGCCATTCCAAACCCTGTCAAAAGCAGGGAAACGGTGAATTTTTTTCCCATATTTTTCGATGGCCTCACTCACAGATGTGACTGGCGTACGCTAGAAGATTAGACCGGTTTCGACGGAATCCGTATTGCCGTTCCTTGAGGAGATCATTAGCTTCTAGAGACGCCAGGAGCCAGTTGTTGAGGATACGTTCCATAGTCTTCCATAGTCTAGCAGAATATGGACGTGACCAAGATTGGCCTGTAGTTGGCAGAGTCGGCCAAATGATCTTTTTTGGGTTTTACACGTTTGTAAACTTCCTCGACTTTGGCACTTGACCAGTCTCCAGCCATAGTTATGGCTGGAATACCTTATACCACCCGGGCCACTGGCTTTGTTCACGACAAGATTGCGCAGCGTTTTACGAACCTACAATTGGCGAATGCGAATTTTAGACATAATTGTCGTGCAGCCAGGTTAGGATGGAGGTATCTCGCCTCGCTACCAGCATCCAGACAAAAATTTTACAACTACTTGTACGATTACCTCGCGCAGCACACGTGTACCTATCTTACTCCTTATCTTAGTGTATAGAGCGCCTATAATTCACATGCTACGTACAATTATAGTACGTAGCATATATTTAGTTGCATTTTTTTTTCATTCTTTTTTTAACACGAACACGGTTCTTTTTTTTATCAATTTCAAGGAGAGTTACTCGAGCTGCCTGAAAAAGTTACTCACGTTATTAATTGTGTATTATCGTTGGGTATGTCAATGAGTAGTTTTGTTTTCCTATACATATTCAGATCTTGCAACGTCTGTATCATGGACTTATCTATCGTTACTTCGTCTCGCTCGTTCCACACCACCACTCCCGCTAGAGCTATGGAGATGTCGAGAGCGGAGTATATCTGTGAAATAATTAGGTATATCACATTTTTAAAAACGTTTTAAACTGCAGCTCACTAACTGCACTCGGTAGTTTTACCCGCTATCCTGCAGGAGCTGGTTGTATCCCTACAGTTATATGATTATTTACGGGAAATTTATCGTGGTAAGGTTGTGGAAGGGCCTTCCGATATTTCGGCGCAGTTACATGAAACGTGTTCACGGGAAGACTCAAGTCTTCCCGTAAATAAACCTTAGAATATAACTGAAGTGAACAACCGTGATAATTTAAAACAGTGTTGAACGTATCCCAGTATAAAAAGTACCTAGTTTATGTATTACTGGCTGCGCCTCGCGGTTTCACTCCATGAAAATCACTTACCAGCTTGACCATCTTTTTTGGTTTTTTAGACTTTATGTATTTTTTTATGCTTACCTGACCACATACCATTTGTTCCAACCTGGTGGAAGACTGCTAGAAAATGTTTAGCATCTTAATGCACAAATGGAGGACTTTAGCCTCCTCACTTGACAATGCATATATATGGTATCATGGAGCTTTTCTGATGATGGAGTTGGAAGATGATCATAGGAACTAATGAACGCAGCAAGATAAACCCATCGTGTTTGTATGTGCATCAGTCTAGATGAGTACAATAAAAATAATATTAATTGATTAGCTTTCAATTATGCCTTCGTTTTTTTATAACATTCATAAAAATAATTATACTCACGGAGTTGATTACGTTGGCCGTTCGGATCATGTCGGTGTGCACAGATTGTACGCTGTTTCTCGCCAGGAACACGCTGTGGTCGGCAATCAGCACCAGTTCTACGTAACGAGATAGGTTGTCCGCCGCGTTCGGCTCTTGTCCTTGCTTGTTATAGTTGCACTTTTAAGCTGTAACGCATCCAAAACATGATATTTATTTAATCAATGAGTTTTCGTATTTTATTCTTATTTAGCTTGTTTAGTACATTAAAAAGTTCGCAATCAATACGGTCCGCCCGTTTGAGAGGTGATCCGTAGGTGTGTTTGTAGTATTATACTGTGAGTCTTTTGCTACAGACAAACACACAGAGACCCCAGCTCAAATCAGTCACAAATGGAGAGTTAGGCTCGTTTTGCGTCAGGGTCCTGCCGAGCATAAGACCCTTAGGTAGATGCCAAGTGGATCATCATCATCTCAGCCGTAGGACGTCCACTGCTGGACATAGGCCTCCCCCATCGATCTCCAAAAGGGCCGGTTGGAAGCGGCCTGCATCCAGCGTTTCCCTGTGGTCTCTTTTAGGTCGTCTGTCCATCTTGTGGGTGGACGTCTTACGCTGCGCTTACCAAGCCAAGTGGATGGAATGATAGAATTCAGTTGTTCAGAAAAATGTCGTTGAATCTATGTAAATGTTTTTATGGACAGTCCCCGTTGGACGAGACGCATCCTTAAGTGGAGACCGTGGGCAAACACCAGATTTGATATCAACCAGATTGATGATATCCGAAGACATGCAGGTCACGACTGGATGCTAAAAGCAGAAGAAGGTAAGGTCGTAGAGGAAATTGGGAGAAGCCTATGTCCAGAAATGGACGAAGAAAGGTTAAAGAAGAAGAAGAAGAAGAAATGTTTTTCATAGGAAAACTAGAATCATGTGAGGTTCCAACATTATTTCAGATCAGCCCTTCTCTCTCGGGTATACTGTCAAGGTCTTGGACTTTTATTTACTAACTGTCGTCTCTCGTTACTCACCCTGGTAGCCAGAGGACGTTGAGTCGATGACTCGGGTTCGTTACGCACAGTGTCTGTCACGCCTCCATTGCGATCGCCCAGGTATTTGTTGGAATTCGTGTTTTGGTCATTGAGTTCATCTAGGTAGTGCGGCGATTGGATTTGGGGACCTACAAAAATAACATTAAAATAAAATAACTAGGTAAGAAGCTGTTATAGGAAAGATTATAATAATTAACGTTATGGCTGATCTACAACATGGGGTTTTCCAAAAATGTTAGAAGGCCGGGAACTTTGATATATTCAAAGTTCCCGACTGCTAGTCTAATTAGTTGGATGAATGGATATAGTCAGTTCATGACAAGTACCTATAACACACTGGTTATTATTGACTTAAAAGACTGTGGGATGGGTGACGAGAAGACTCGTATGTTATCGAAACTAGATACTAGATAAGATAAAATAATTTTATTTGCACAAAAACACGATACTTACTTGCTGTAGGTTCAATATTGAGCATGTTCTGTCCGTTGAAGATAATGCCTTGCAAGCCGTGGCAGGTGGACACGGCCGCCCATGACTGCGGCTTCCCTTGAACTCTACCAGAGTAATGGCAAAAGTCCAACTCCTGGAAATAGTAAAAAAAATCAAAGGGCTTCAAGATTTTCACGGGCTTCACTTCACGGTTGTTTACGACCGGCAATCATGCTGAGTGCTGCCGGTTTGTGAATAATTGTTTTTGTAAGGTCTAGTTTAGTTTTATTTTTAATTTATTGTGTTACTTTCCATTGTATATTGTGTTTTTTTTTTGCCACAAACCAATTATGTGTATGACATTGTCTATGTATTTTCAAGTTTTTACTGCATTTCTTTCACATTGAACTAGCTAGCCTTACCATGTTAGAGTGATACGCAACCGATTCAAATTAAATTTCAAAATTCAAATTTAGTCATCGGACCATACCCAATATGATCATGTCGAAGGTACTTGAGACACCACCTGGTCACCCTATGCCGGGTTGGATACTCGCCCCGCCAATCTCCCTGAGGGCGGTGTCTCTCAGAGTCCAGCCCCGACAAGGAGGTACCACCTCGACGTCGGTATCCCTACCTCTCCTCCAGTGAGGAAGGAAGATCACACTACATACTTCTAGGTATAAGGTTAAGGTTTATAGACATTTATTCTCATATAATATGTTACATCGCTTCCATGAGAACACTGCTAACAATAAATTTACAGTTCGTCGTATAACGCTTCCATTTATTTATTATTTCCTGAGGAAAGATTCGCCAATTTGGGTTATTCTGTAATAACTAATCATGCCGAAAGTTATGCAGTGTCCGCTTACAAGGGTTAAGGCAAATTCCAGCAGGTATTCTTACCTCTTTCTTGGGTTTATACAGTAAAGTTTTCCCTCCCTCCTGGTACTGCAGTGTGTGTTCTCCCGTCACCAGATCCCTGTTCAGCCATAGCTCCACGACCATCTCTGAGCCACCCGAGGATATGGTCAACCTTACTTCTGGATGGTGTTCACCGTTCTGGAATACAGAATCAAAAATATTCGTTAAACAATATCAATTATTATATAATAACAATAGACTTGTGTCCTAATTTGATAATATTATTATTATTTGGGCCCGTTGGCCCAGTTGGTAGTGAACCTACCTTCTGAGCTTGGGGGCGTGGGTTCGATTCCCACCTAGGACAAACATTTATGTGAGGAACATTTGTTTGCTCTATATCTGGTTGTTAATATCTATTTAAGTATGTATTTAAAACTATATATGTATGTATATCAGTCTCTGGCAGCCATATCACAAGCTTTGCTTAGTTTGGGGTCAGATGACCGTGTGTGCAAAAATGTCCCGATTAATTTGTATTTAATATCTCATAAAAAGCTGAACATTAATAGATCCCATCAATGAAAACTAATCTTCGGAATTCAGAGCAAAGCGCAGGATTCTAAATGTACGGCTGAACGTAGCGAGGAATTCAATAAGTACTTATATGCCGCCCGACAACAATATAAGTAGGTAGGTAGTTATTATATTGGCCCCGAGTGATACGCACTATTTTCTGCCACTATGACCTGACTATGAGACACCTATGAGAAAAAGCAAAAGCAACGAGTTACCTACGGTACCTACTCGAAACTTGTACTATGAAGGTATAGACATTGAATTGAAAGTGTAAATAAAACACAAATAATTATCAGAAGGACGAATGCGGACCAATCAGAAGAGAAAACTCAAACTCATAGGAACAAACTTGAATTTGGTTCACGCTATCCTCTAAAGCCATCTGTCGTTTTTCGAATAAGTGTGACGAAAATATTATACTCACATCGTCTCTGGTTGAAGATAGTTCACGTTTCGTTCTGCCATGAATGCCATGATATAAAACCGGGTGCACTATATGTCTGTTTATGTTTCTGGCGGGACTTTCTAAAGAAAAAAACCCACATAGATTAGAATTAACGCGCAAAATCTGTCGCAGGCAGCTTCCCTGTGTCACACCTACTTATTAACCGTTGTTCTATGACTTTTACAAAATTTAATATACATAATAATATTATACTGATGGATATTGTCACACGCGGTAACAAGACAAGTTTTATGTATTTATGCGGGCAGGCACGAAAAGGAGACAATGTTTCATAGTTGTTAATCCGAAAACTTGTGTATACCGCTAGACTGCATGGAATGCGCTGCCTGAATAGGTGTTCCCTGATAATAACAATGTCTTCAAGTCGCGATTGAATCGGTTTCTTCTAGGCAAGCGTGCTCCATCGTAGACTGCATTTGCGTAGATTGCAGTGGTGGTCAAGTGCAGCAACATTACAAAAAGAATAGAGCAAAAAAATACAGGCATTTGTAAACCGGGGTGCTTGTTTATCACTTCACTACATAGTATCATAGATAAACCTACTAGATAGTATAAAACAAAGTCGCTTCCCGCTGTCTGTCCGTCCCTATGTAGGCTTAGATCTATAAAACTACGCAACAGATTTTAATGCGGTTTTCACCATCAGTTAGATAATTTTTCACGGAAGGTTTATATATGTAACAAGTGAACCGCCCCGGCTTCGCACGTAAGTTACACCCGTGCGAAGCCGGGCGGGCGGGTCGTTAGTTTATTTATAAAACATTACACAATAACTAATGAACATGTGCACATGACATAGTTTTTCCCATTGGTTTCGCTACACATTTAGCACATAGGGCAAAACTAGTGAAGTAGAAAACACGGTTATTTATTTTGTGTAGCGATTTTTTTTTGTCATTTTCATCATCAGCCGGAAGACGTCCACTGCTGAACATAAATAAATAAATAAATAAAGCCTTTATTCCCAAATAAATTACATAAAATTTCAGTGTAGTAGTTAATTGTATTGTTTGGGCACCCAAATTTGGGTATAGGCCTCCTCCATGCAACGCCATTCTTGTCGCTCTTGCGCCATTCTCGTCCAGGTGATTCCGGCAGCTTCGACTATGTCGTCACGCCATCTTCTTCTGGGCCGCCCTTTTGACCTGGTTTCTTCTCTGGGGTACCAGTGCAGGATTCGTTCGCTCCAGCGCCCATCTGTAGCTCTCGCAACGTGACCAGCCCACTTCCACTTAAGCCTGCAAAGCATGCTTGCGGCGTCTAGTATTTTTGTGGTTTTCCGGATGCTAACGTTTCTGATTTTGTCTTTGAGCTTAATTCTTAGCATGGACCTCTGCTGAACATAGGCCACCTTTAACCTCCACACTGAACGACAGCCTGCCTTTTTCATCCACTGGATGCCAGCGACTCTCACAATGTCGTCGGTCCATCTAGTGGGAGGCCTACCTACGCTATACGACTTCCGGTTCGTGGTCTCCGCTCAAGAACCTTTCTTCCCCATCGGTTATCGGTTCTCCGAGTGATGTGGCCTGCCCATTGCCACTTCAACTTGCAAATTTAAACAGCTAAGTCGGTGACTGGTTCTTTGGCGAATGAATATCCAAGTTTCGGATTCACATTTTTAGTACTACATTTTTGTTATTGCTATTAAAAAGTGTTTTTTAAATTAATATTTTTTTCGTTGAAAGCCTTCAAATGTGAAACATCAACTGTGTTTCACATTATTGGTATAGGTACTGAAAATAACATAGACGTAAAAGTTATTTTCATTATCTTTTCGTAAAAGCCGTGTA
The DNA here is from genome assembly GCA_914767915.1 of Agriopis aurantiaria. Classification (NCBI taxonomy): domain Eukaryota; kingdom Metazoa; phylum Arthropoda; class Insecta; order Lepidoptera; family Geometridae; genus Agriopis; species Agriopis aurantiaria. Next base: position 8,307,371 of record OU612004.1, read on the forward strand.
GGTAGGTAGGTACTATAGGTACCTAGCAGATTTTATTTCCAAATTAAATTAACTATGGTCGACTTGAATGGACTTTTTTTCCTTGATTAAGTATCAAGGAAAACTTTCGACGAATTAATCTTGAGGATATTTTAAATTGAACTAAACTAATTAGGTACGGGACAACTGATGGAATTTAAAATTACCCCGAGCAAAGTAAGATAAGATAAGATAATTTATTCAAACAACGAACACTCCTAAATACTATTGCCAAAAAGCATCAATAATACAGTATAATAATCTTTGATAATACCCATGTGGTGCACGCTATGTCTAGTAAAACCCCTCGCAGATTCTGCAAAGCGAGTGTACAAATTAAGCCGTTTTTTTTTTCAACATCATCATTATCCACAGCCTTAGGCCTCAGTAACGGGGTTTTGCTATATCTACCTATCGAGGTTTTAGCGGTAATATGAAAAACTGTGCGAAGATGGAAAATTAATAATGGCCAAGAGCGTGTCGAGACACGCATATGATAGGGTTCCGTTATAATAAGTAGTAAGTTCCCATACTGCATAGTTTAGAAATTACCTACTTGACTTATAGCACTTAGCCAACATAACATAATATACAGCAATCATGCAGCAATTCGAACATTTCCAATGTCACAAAAAAAATATACTTACTGGGTTGTAGGGATCCAATGCAGTGCTTTGTCAGAGCCAATAAAATTAACAAAGCTTGCAGCAAATACATAGTGCCACCTTTCATTCTGAAACTAAAAATTGTTCTGTAAGCTAATAAATTTGTAAAGGGGTAACGCCAAAGCAACGACAAAAGCAAAATAAATTTGCCAAAACTGCAGTGCAAGTACCGTTCTTTATCGATCGTCAAATTGACAGTTGAGGTCGTCAAATTCGATAATATGCCATTTTTTCAGTACTCGGTCGATTCTATGGCATTTTAGCGAATTTGACGATCGATAAAGTACTTGCACTGCAGGAGAGACAAAATTCGACCGTCAAGGGTTCCGAACATGTAGTGCAAATACCGTTCTTTGTCGATCGTCAAATTCGCTAAAATGCCATAGAATCGATCACAGCGAGTACTAAAAAATGGCATATTATCGAATTTGACGACCACAACTGTCAATTTGACGATCGCTAAAAGAACGGTACTTGCACCCCTGTCGAGTTAAATAAAAAAAAAAATTATAGGTAGGTACTTATATTATTGTAAAACACGTTATTAATTTTTACTGGCCATCGATTTTAAAGAAAGTAGGTTCCGAAATAAGATATAATTATTATTATCTTTTTATTAGAAGACCACATAAACAAGGAAAGCAGGTACTTTACAACGAAACTATTTTTTAGCAGAGCAAAACCATGGCGCTTACACACAACCGTGCGTTTCGCTACTTACTTATATTTTTGAGGTTTTTCATATATTTATCGAAAAGTACCTATAGCTGTAATGTAAAATGTAATTTTGCGGTTTCCTTCATAATTATGAACATAGTTTAATAATTAGGTATTTGAATGAATCAAATAAACAGGGAGAAAAGCGCAAATCAGTTTTTTTGTTCTATCGAGTGAAATTTCCTTAATCGTTTTTCGGTCTTTGGGGCTTCCTAGACAACATTCAATATTGATAAATGACACCATTTGTATAATTTTAAGCTAACCATGGAAGCACTTAAACTAGATTAACCAAAATTGCAAAAAGTCGGAAAAGAGGGCCTTAACAGGTGGCCTTATCGCTTAAAGCGATCTCTTCCACAAAACCAGACACGGAAAATAATTAAATACACGGTCTAAATTAATTCAGAAGTAAATACCTAAGCAAATAAAAACAAATAAGGAAAAAAAATGCTTTACGCAATATTATCTAGTTCTGAACTATATTTGAAGTTTTGAGTATCTACCTTCATTATAGTGAGTTAAATAAAATCGATTTTAAAAATTAGGTTTAGTTTAACTAGACTTTTGGGTCAGTTTATGTCCAAACTTTGAATTTTTTATTACTATATTTTTCCCCTAATTCAGGGATTAAAACAAAAAAGAAATATTATGTGGAATTCAAATTGTCCCTTTTTATCCAGGCCAAGCTTTCTGTAGCGTTAAGAAAAGCTGTGGACTGGTGACAAACAAAGGGAAGGAAAGACGAAAATATCAGTATAATCACAGACGACATCATAGACAGTATAATGGATTATTCTTACCGTTTAAGCCAATGAACCCTAAAATAATGTTTGTAAGAAGGCGTTTACTCTTTTAATCTTTACTGTAGTTTAGCAAACTTGTAGAAAACGATTGTTCAAGATATGTCTGGAACAGTTCGTCGAATACTGGAGTCACGAACTATTTGCCCGTACTTTTACCTTTCAAACCAGGAAAAAAAATGGGTTTATTCATGGGTAAATACGTACCTAAATAAATATCGTATAGTTTTACAGTTTCTAGAAAGTAATGAAAGTACATTGTTTATTGTTTATTGTTTATTGTTTATTGTTTATTGTTGCCAGTGTACACATTACATGAGGTCCTTAAAACTACATGTCGGTACAAAGACCCTGTTAGGGCGCTGCAATTTAACTTATTTTAACACATATACATAATTTATAACTATATTCTATTATATACTATTATCCTAAATTATAATAATAACTATTAAACAAAAGCGTTTCTATTAATAAAAACAAAATAAAACTATAAGCTTAATATTTAATTATCTATTGCTAAATTTGCTATTTTTCTACCACTTATCGTCCATATATTCTTGTATACTGTAGTAGGCCTTTTCAATGAGTTTTGACTTGACTGTGTTTTTAAATGAACTATCTTTACAAATGTTTTTTATGGTATCTGGTAACTTATTATAGATTTTAACACATCGGTATTCAGGACTACTTTTATATATTTCTAAATTGGGTACAGGGAGAGCTAATTTGGTTTCACGGCGCTTGTTTTTATCGAAACTAAATATGTTTAAGTTTTTCCTAACAAATATGACCACTTCGAGTATATAAAGAGAGGGTAGGGTAAGAACTTTTTCTGTGATAAAATGGGGTTTACAGCTTTTCCTTTGTTTAATATTTACAATAATTCTAAGGCATTTCTTTTGTGCAATGAATAAATGTTTCGCTTCCGAGCTATGGCCCCACATGACAATGCCATAGCGGAGCCATGCGTATGCATACCCGTAGTACGCGGACATGGCGCAATCTTTTTTAGTGTTTGTTTTTAATACACTAAGGGCATATGTAAATTGTGAAATTTTAGAGCTAATTTTTTCTATGTGGGGTTTCCAATTGAGGTGAGTGTCGAGGGTCAATCCTAATAAGTTACATTCACTGGTTTCTTTTATTTTTATGGTCTTAGTTATTGGTTTAAGGTTTACGTTTTTTTTCTGATACGGTTTGAATTGTAAAATGTTAGTTTTTTTGTCGTTTATTTCAAGGTTATGGTTTTGGAGCCAGAGTTTCAATGTATTGTAGGTTTCAATAATAGTCGAATTAGTGTCTGTGGAGTTATTAGGGCTATTGAAGAGTAGGGAAATGTCGTCAGCAAATAGGACACAGAGAGGATTACATATTTTTGGCAGATCGTTAATATAGATAAGAAATAATATGCAACCTATCACACTGCCTTGGGGAATGGACCAGTTTGTTGTTAGTTTATCTGACAGTACAGTTAGTACTTCTCTTACATTCTCATCTAAACTTTCAATTTCCACACATTGTTGCCTATTAGAGAGATATGATTTTAGCCATTTTAGTGCATTTCCACGGATTCCTACCCCGTGTAGTTTTGTGAGTAGGATAGTGTGGGATACCTTATCATAGGCTTTTGTTAAGTCTAGTAGGAGCCCTATGGCATAACTTTTTTGTTTTATGACGTTAAATATTTCTTGGGAGTATCTATATAGTGCTAGGGTTGTAGATCGATGTTTTCGGAAACCGAATTGGTTTGTGTCGAGGATATTGAACTTTTCTAGAAATGTATATAATCGATTTGTCATTGCCTTTTCAAATATTTTGGAGAATGATGGGAGCACTGCAATAGGTCTGTATTGACTGGGGTCCTTAGGTTTGCCGCCTTTCTTTAGGATAGGCTTTATTTTTGCTATCTTTAGCAAAGATGGAAATGTTCCTTCCGCGAAGGATTGGTTTATTAGAAAGGTTAGCGGGGGAGATAATTCAGTGGCACAAGCTTTTAATAGTGTGGGAGGTATATCATCAACACCGCAGCTACGTTTGTGTGGAAGATTCTGGATTATATTAAGCACTTCTTTTTCATTTACGGGTTCAAGAAACATGGAGTTGATAGATGGTTTGATTACTGGGCAGTGACGAGAAGCAAGTGAATTATTAGGATTTGTTTGTGGGTCTCCTACTGACGAGAAATAGTTGTTGAATGTGGTGGCAATAGTGTGTGGGCATTTCAATATGCCACTGGTTGTGTCTAATTCTATATTTTTGTGTTGAGTTTTTATAGATTTTTTTGTTTCTCTTTTTATTATATCCCACATTTTTTTGGTTTTGTTTATCCATTAGTAGGTAGTAGGTAGCCCTAATTAAATAATCCATATATGGTTAGGTTAGTATTATTGGAACTAAGTACAAACAATATATTACATTATAAAAACCCATGACAAATGCGGATATGACTATATACCTACATGGTACCTATTTTTGAGTGTATTTGTACTAATATGTATTCTGTGGTATAGTAGGTAGGTAGGTATACTAGCAAGGAGGATAGACTTCTTCCTTGGTACTAGGTACATCTGGTACAGGCATGTGCTTTTTAGGTTTGCTTAGCCCAACAAGGAACCCTTATAAGCTAGTTTTGTCAGTCCGTCTGTCTGTCCGCCCGTCCTAAGTTTTTTGAACTAACTTCAACAGTTATTCAGGCAATTCGGTATGTAAAGTTTTTTTTTTGTATTATTTTTATATTTTTATTTCGTAGATAAGGCTATTTTAAGAAACTAATTTCAATATTTTTGTTTTCTATTCAGTAGTTATTTTACAATATTTTTTTGAAAATTGAAATTATGTGACGTCACCATATAGCACAAAATTTCGTTGCGTTGAGAAGTCTAAAAAAGCACCCCATATTGGCAGCCCTGAAAAAAACCAGACAGTCAAACCACAGAAATGAAATAATATTCTATTCTGTGTGACGAACAGTGTGTCAAATGTATAATATTTTTATTCTTAAAAAGCACAGAAAATAAAATGCTACACCGTGACGTCATTTAGAGGTCAATGAAAGTCGAATGATTTCTTAGTTTTATGTTAAAATAAATGGCATCTTATCGTTTTAAAGGGTCAGAGTAGAAAAATAAGGGTTAGTAACATAAAATCTCGAAATGGTTTTGGAATTGGCATAGGTTAATTTTTTTTAGCATACCGAATTGCTTGAAACTTCGCACAAACACAGTTTGAGTTAGGTATAGATAAAAAATAAAAGTATAACATGAATATTATTTTTGAGGGTAATTTTTCACCCTATTAATTGAGAGGGGTGGCTCTGGTATTAATAAATGTCTTTATTGTCAATACAAGATTATCTAGTAAGTAGGTACTAGGTACTATAATTAATAAAATCAGACTAAATGTTAATTATTTTGTCAATTTGGTGTAAACGTTAAAAAATAAGCTGAAATAAGCTTTATTAATTTAAAGAATACTTTTTTTAAACAAATTTTTTCGTATTCTTCTCAGCAAACCCTTTCATTTGATACCCATATCATGATGGTAGATAAGAACGTTTTGACCGCCATCTTGGGGCGTCCGCCATATTGAATTTATCATCTAGGACCAAAGTGCTTGGGAAGACAAATCCAACGAACCCAAACTCGACGGGGCTACGTTGTTTCGTTTAGGAGTTCCTATGGCCACCTTCTGTCTCCATCATCAGACCAGCTCGATGGTACCATTGCATTGTCACCGCACTTACATAAGTATGCCAAATTTCAGCTCAATCGGTAGAAGATATCTGCTTCAAAATTTAGTTAGATAGAAACTCTTTATTGTGAACACCAGAAATAAAAATTACAGACAGATAGAAAACACTTACGAACTAGTGCAACAAGTGGCGGCCTTATCGCTAAAACCGATCTTGAGTTGCAGGATTCCACCCTAACAAACATACATACCTACATACATTCCAAGTTAAATAAAACCTTATAAAAATAACTATCATCATAGGACAAGTGCCATGTAAAGTTGGTTTGAAATTTTTCCGGAACATTTGTTTAACTCCAAACATTGGTGATCTAAGTCGGTTTGGGGTTCCACTCTGGCTTAGGCTTTATTGGAGGCTGAGGTTTTTTATCAATTAAAGGCTTTACAGGTTTTAACTTAACATCATAAATCGATGTTTGCATGTTATCTTCGCCAGTCCCAGCCATTGGCTTTACAGCTTTTTGTTTAATATTATAAGTAGCTTTTTGAATGTAATTTTTGTCGAACTTTGACAATAACTTTATATGTTTTAATTTAGTGTCATTACTTTTTATTTGAGTATCATCATTAGCAGCCTTTGGCTGTGGCTCCACAAGTTTCAATTTAATATCATTAATCGGTATTTGAAATTTATCTTTGTCAACCTTTGATATTGCGTTTACAGGTTTTAATTTAACATCATTAATAGGTATTTGAAATTTATCTTTGTCAACCTTTGATATTGCGTTTACAGGTTTTAATTTAACATCATTAATAAGTATTTGAAATTTATCTTTGTCAACCTTTGATATTGCGTTTACAGGTTTTAATTTAACATCATTAAGTGGCCCGTGAATATTATCCTTGCCAACATTAAAAATTGCGTTTACAGGTTTTAGTTTAACATCATTAATAGGTATTTGAAATTTATCTTTGTCAACCTTTGATATTGTGTTTACAGGCTTTAATTTAACTACATCAATTAGTGTTTTAATGTCATCCTTGCCAATCCTTAACATTGTGTTTACAAGTTTTGATTCAGCATCATTAGTCACTATTTGAGTATCATCGTTGACAGCCTTTGGCAATAACTTTACAGGTTTTAATTTAACATAATTAATCGGTATTTGAATGCCATCTGTGTTAATATTCAACACAGGTTCTACAGAATTTAATTCAACATCATTAGTCACTACTTGAATGTCATCTTTAGTAATATTCTTTACTGGCTTATTTAGCTTCGATTGGGCCGCTAATGTTAACTTTTCTGTGACATTATTAACTGTCTCTTTTTTGTAACCATTAGTATTCAAAACAGGTTCTACAGAATTTAATTCAACATCATTAGTCACTACTTGAATGTCATCTTTAGTAATATTCTTTACTGGCTTATTTAGCTTCGATTGGGCCGCTAATGTTAACTTTTCTGTGACATTATTAACTGTCTCTTTTTTGTAACCATTAGTTGAGTAATTTTTGGTGCAGCAAACGGTGTACTTTGCGTACTGCTCCTTGAGTTGTTTCCAAAACAACCCGATGTGTTGAAAGTAGTAGATCAGGAATAAAAGGATGATGATCGACGGAATGATCCCGAGGAAGATCACGTACATCGTGATCATGAAGATTTTAAGCCGTGCCATCGCATCGGGTAACAGCATCTCAGCACAGGTGACATTTTTATGCACGATGCATGTGTCAGGGTGGCAGCACGTGTGACACGGGTCAGTCTTGCCTTCAGTCGTGAGGCCGCAGTCACACTCCTCCCCCGGCTCGACGAAGCCGTTGCCACAAGTCGGTGAATTGAATAGGCGCGTTGGTATGTTACTGGAACAATGCACAATAAAAAAGTTAGAAAGTGTCCAAAGAACCAGCCAGCTCATTGGGCCAGCCCAATTGTCAGTTTTTAGGGTTCCGTACCCAAAGGGTAAAAAAGGGGCTTTATTTCTAAGTCTACGATGTCTGTCTGTCTGTCTGTTTGTCTGTCTGTTCGTCTGTCCTACCTATATCTTTGTATCTTTCGAACCGTAATATACAAAAAAGTCAAAAAGTCGAGGGGGAGGGGGGGGGGGGGGGATTATAGTACACACTTTAAAGTAAAACAACGAATAATAAAAATTGGCAAGTGCAAGTCGGTGACAAATTTCTGTTCATTACCAAGTTATAGCTGATAATTTCGTTATTTAGACGATCTTATTGTAACGTCGACGACGACGACTGTCGACCGTCGACGTTAATTTCACCGAATCGAAATGCCACATTTTTCTAATTAGCAATTGCTTCGACTATTTTGGAAGGCGTTATGCAATAACTGGTAATTCGGAACTTGGTCAGTTTATTGTAGATCGCCGTTTAAAAAAAGTGTCAACGAGACCTTTGTATTACCATGCCCACACCATGCCTATCCACGCGTTTGATAGAAGGGGAGATAAATAAATCAATAATTTATACTTTTAGAACGTCTATTCAGGTCAATATCATAGGGCGGACCATAAAAAGTACTCTTTGGGGCGGACTGCCCACCAAACATGTTATTTGTTTATAATAATTATAACTTGTTTATTGGGTGTCTTCAAATCACGAGTGAATCGGTTCCTTCTAGGCAAGCGTGCTCCAACGTAGACCGCATCATCGCTTAACATCAGGCGTGATGGTGGTCAAACGCAAGCCTATTAATTATTAAAAAAAAAAAAAAACTAAAAGTAACTTCTAAATATGTATTCTGTTACTAGAACTAAGTATGACTTATTCTATGGCGCAGAGCGCTGTCAACACTAAGTATGACTTATTCTATGGCGCTGAGCGCCGTCTATACTAAGTATGACTTATTCTATGGCGCAGGGCGCTGTCACGTTCATACCCTAGCAAATTATAAGGGGAAGTTCCATTATAATTCATGTAAATTCAATTATATTAAATTTCAAGCCACCGCTGTTAGTTTTGAATATGATACAATTATGTACGTCGGATATTTTGTTTTGTAACATTGTATAACATTTGTATAACATTTTTATTTTGATGTGAAATGCACAATAAAAATACACTTTGTGTTTACTATAGTTTTTGAGATCCTGCTAAAAAATCTTCTAAAAATTGAAGGGGGCGAGGAAAATACGTACCTGTTGCACACACTGACGTAGATATTTTTAGTAGTTCTACAAACGCACACTTCAATATTGAGCGACACACAACTGCAAACGATATGCTCAAAAGTCATCAAATGCACGATGAACTGGTGTAAGTGCTAAAGGTAAACTGTGAATATAACGCTTCCATTTAAAGTTATATACTTATTTACGTTTTTTTTTTAAATATATTTTCTGTAAATAATCTTGTAACTTTAGTGAACAACAGTGACAGCTTAAAACAGTGTTTAACGCATCCATTTGTTTATTTTTTCTGAGGTTTGATATGGTTACCTAGTGCTGACGCTACTTGTTACGATTATAGCGATTATAACGAAAGACCAGAAACAAACATACTGTACACAGTCGTATTGTCCATTCTTCAAGGATTGCTCAAAAGATTTCAAGCTGCAGCTGGACCACTGCACTGTCCCACCACCCATAACACACGAGGATGGACATGTGCAGTCTTTTTCTGTAAAGGACAAATAAAAAGATTAAGTTAACAAAGATCTATTTTATGTCACATACCAAACACAATTTTTCCCCGAATTCTATTATAATGTATGTTGAATGCACAAAAAAAAAGTTATTTCTCTAATGCAAGAAATTACTTTAAGATTAATCTAATTATAATAATATACTTTAACTACATAATTATATTGGCGCCAATAATTACTTCAACAACGGCCCATTGAAACTAAATTATAATCTACCTATTCAATTTAAAACATAGCCAACGAAATTAAACAACGCAAATACTTAACTTAACGCAACAATCTAACATAATATTATTATTACCCTAAACAACCTTGTTGACAAGTTTGCTAAACGACAGTTCAGCAGTGCAAGTACCGTTCTTTTAACGATCGTCAAATTGACAGTTGAGGTCGTCAAATTCGATAATATGCCATTTTTTCAGTACTCGCTGTGATCGATTCTATGGCATTTTAGCGAATTTGACGATCGATAAAGAACGGTACTTGCACTGCTGATCAGCTAGTAAGCTTGTTGCACTTGGACCACAAACGTAATCACCGTTCTTCCTAGAACAGCTGCTTAAGAAACACCAACAGAAATGTATACTCTTAATGAATAAAAAAAAAAAAACTACATTTTAGAGTCTCAATGGATTAGCGGCAATGGACCCAACACAAATAGGTTGTTTCAAGCAATGAGCTTAAATTAATGAGATTATTGGTTTAAATATATTTAAGTAATAATTGTGGTTTAATAAAAAAAAAAAACATTTTAGCAGCGTTTAGTGACACCCTAAGCCACCACGCCAATGTTGGCTCTCTAGCGCCAATAATATAAGGCAACCTTTATGAGGGGCCTATTTAGTGGCAATGGTAGGCAAGTCATCAGTGCAACAATATTTTGGCATGAGACCTAATTGGCGGGCGCTGCACCTCAATACCGTAGACCACCATCCAATCCAGTGTGAACCATCAGAACTGGCCTCAATAGCCCAGAAATCTTTAATCCTATACTGTACAATGGTTTCATATACCTACCCTTTTATACACATTTTATAATTATATTTAATGTTCAAAAAGGCCTCTGTATTGGCTTCGGCTCCACCAATGCCTCTCAAAATTCTGGGTTATACTCGAGAGTAAAAATAATTGAAAAACTGTAAAGCTGCGAGTTAAGCACAATAAGCAATGCCAGCAATTTTTTTTACGTATTTTTGTAGAAGCTCTAATGTAAAAAAAAGGGTCTTGACAGACGGACAGACAGACAGACAGACGGACAACGAAGTGATCCTATAAGGGTTCCGTTTTTTCCTTTTGAGGTACGGAACCCTAAAAACGATAATACGTACAAGCGTCAAACTTGGCACGATTGTAGTACACAACGTAGTAAAATTAGTAGTAAAGTATAATAATAAATAATGGCCAAGTGCGAGTCGGTGATAAATTTCTGTTCATTACCAAGTTATTATACTCGAGCGCCTGTAGCAAACTGCGTAGCAAATTACTCCGACGAATGGAACGCGTTATAATAACTGGTATTTCGGTTACTTGGACAACCTTATTGTATTTTTTGGTGGTATGGAACCCTCAGTGCGCGAGCCCGACTCGCACTTTGCCGGTTTTTTTCAAATCATTTGTTACGGAATACCCACTTACCATCATGATTCAATCCAAAGTTATGTCCCATCTCATGCGCAATGACTACGGGTAAGGTATGACAGTTTGAGCCCATCACGGACACACCGCAGGAAGATTCGGACGAGCACATCGTACCTACATACCCAAGACCGCAGTAACCTTCTTTGAACAATCGTCGGCTGAAAAAGTGTTAAGCAGGTAAGCTTAGGATGGAACAACTTTGAAACCACCCCTTCCATGCCACTACTTCCTCGTGAAAACTCGTACTCAACGATTTGGGTCGTCATTTATGATACGTACTGCCCAAGCATCCTCCTGGATGGCAGGGAGTTCCATTCTTGATTAGATAGCCCGTTGGTCCAGTTGGTAGTGAACCTACCTCTAAGCTTGGGGGCGTGGGTTCGATTCCCACCTAGAACAAACATTTATGTGATGAACATTTGTGTTTGTTCTATATCTGGTTGTTAATATCTATTTAAGTATGTATTTAAACCTATATACGTATGTATACCAGTCTCTGGCAGCCATATCACAAGCTTTGCTTAGTTTGGGGTCAGTTGATCGTGTGTGCAAAAATGTCCAGAATATTTATTTATTCTTGGGCAGTTTGTGATTGGGATTATAGTTCTCAGTAAACAAGGATGTTTGATGAAATCTACAATCTAGGCATCTTCAAGGCTAGAGTGAATTAGATGAACGTGTTCCATTCTCGGCCACATCGTATCTACCATCAGGCGAGTTGGGGGCCAAACGTAGAACAATATACAAAAAAAAGATGAAATGTTGCTTGAATCCGGAAAGTGGGTTGAAACCGGAATTTCGGTCCTCACGGAGAGAGCTCGTCGTAGTGATCCTAAATAAATATTTGAAGATGTACATTAATTATGAACAAGTTTACTATGGGACAAACCCTGAAATCGCGGAAAAGATATCAGCTGTTCTATGGAAAACGGTCATTGAAACTCGAGAACATGTATGGAACAGCTGATTTTCCCCCCCGCAATTTCAGGTTTTGGTCCCATAGTAAAAATGTATCGTTTTGATGAGTATAACCTAGTATATATTTATCTATGGTATAACGAACCCCTTTCGTCTCAGCATACCCTTTCCTTATAGCCCTGTATAAGATACGGAAAAACTCACGTTATTAAATGTGAACTATCGTTTGGTATGTCAATGAGTAGTTTTGTTTTCCTATACATTTTGAGGTCGGTAATCGTCTTGGTCATGTATTTATCTATCTGCATTTCGTCTCGCTCGCTCCACACCACTACTCCCACTAGAGCTATGAAAATGTTAACAGGGCTGTATATCTGTAAAGAAAAACATCACGCATATAAAAATAAACTTTACAACACATTTGCTCAAAAAGTGCACTTACGAAGCCTGTATACATCGTTCGAAAGTTAAACATTACGGATCATACAACGGAGCGTGCGGAAATGAATTTGTCCGCACGCTCAGATGTATAGCACCGTGCGTGTGATTTACGGTATTTTTTTAATTTCCATCATAATTACATAAGAATTCCACAAAAGAGTTTCATATTACGAGAATAAATAAGCTGAATGATCAAACCTCCTTGGAAGCGCTTTTGCTCAATACGTTTGTCTCAGTTTAATACTAAAGAGAAAATGAGACGAAAGATGTAGTTCTAATTTTCACCACGTGATAGTGGCGCTATTTGCATGTTCGCGCTATTTTCTTATTATATTATAGAAACTATTGTTGTGACTGATATTAAGTTATAAACAAAATAATAAAATTGTTTCATTTGTAGCCTTTTTTTCTCGCAAATGTGTTGTAAAACGTTGTATGGCACACGTGCGGATTGGTTATTACAAACTCGTGACTATGGTAAGCCCTCGACTTCGTCTCGGGCTTACATTCGTCTACTCGTTTGTAATAACCAACTTTCCGCACTTGTATCATAAATAACTATTTTAAACAGCAGTTTTATTTATTTATTCCATAGTTGGCAAACAAACTGACGGGCCGCCTGATAAAAAGCGTGCAGTCGCCTATGGATACCTGCAACACCAGTGGCATCACAAATACGTTGCCAACCCTTAAAGACTATTAACGGCCTGTTATCCGAGTCGCGTAGGCAACAAAACGCTCCCTCAGCCCCCGCCAAGTTAGAGCGACGATGTATTTTGCCACGCAAGAGTCAGGAGGCCCGCGGGGGGAGTGCAACGATAAAAACGAACATAGATCCGACCTCAATGGTGCCTGGCGTGGGACTGAGCGCAACGCGCGCAAATTCTCGCAACCTTTTTACGCTTTTAATTTCACTAAAAAACGAAACTACTTATTCACAATCAAAAATCTATCCAAACCAAAAAAATAATCATAGGATTGCCTTTCAGTACATGCAATTTCCAGGTTGTTTCGAGCTTTCATTAGAGCATAAAACAAAATCGACTTTGTTTCAGATTTTTTTTTATCAAGGGAAGTGTATTCTATCGTGTTTTGAACCAAAGCAATACACTCAAACACAGATGTACTTACATGTGAAATGTATTTTTTTCCAGCTCAAATAGTGTAATTTAACTGAATAAAATTGAAGTTATATGATTATTTACGGGATATTTACCGTGGTAAGATTGCTCATTCCACAATCTTACCACGGTAAATATCCCGTAAATAATCATATAACTTTAGTGAACAACCGTGATAGTTTAAAACAGTGTTGAATAAAATTGATTTAAAAACCGTCAAATTTGGTACAAGATGCCGGTAACAGCCTTTTTGAAGAACCCCATGTTATAGTTAGTCGGAAATGCCGCAGGATGAGAGCTCATTTCACCTTCGAGAGGAGCTTTTTGGCAGCGAAACTCACAGCATTCATAAAAATAATTATACTCACAGAATTGACTACGTTGGCCGTTCGGATCATGTCGGCGTGTACAGCTTGTACGCTGTTTCTCGCCTGGAACACGCTGTGGTCTGCAATCAGCACCAGTTCTACGTAACGAGACAGATTGTTCGCCGCGTACGGTTCTTGTACGTGCTTGTTCTCTGTTGCTCTTTTATACTGGAATGCAATAAAAGCACTTCATTTGATCTGGGCCTTACGGACAACTGCTATTGCGGCACCAAACTATCGTTATATAGGTACTTATGATGGACCCTTAACGGAATCCAGCTGCTCACAAAAGTTTATAATTGGCCTAGTATCAGTAGTCTGATTATTTAGTCCGATGATTGGACTGATGAGAATTTATCGTCTCAGTAGTCCGATCTTTTAAATAATCAGACTAATGAGCCTTTTTTTTCTGCGATAAAAAGTACCAGGCGAGCAGAAATACTGAGAAGGTAAGAAAAATGAGGATGATATAAAATAAGTAAATTATGATAAAGATTTAAATTGCCGAACACCTAACTAGTGAGGAAAAAGGCTTATTAGTCCTCGGCCTACTGACACGAAAAAGTCTCATCAGTCCGATCATAGGACTACTGAATTACTAATACTAGGCCGAAAAATTAATTTATATAAATGTATTTTTATTTTTATGCAAAAACTTGAATCATGGGAGTTTTCAACATTGGTTTGAACCAGCTCCGCGTCTCTCTGGATCTAAGTCCAAGCTTGCTATATTAGTGCTTTCCCGTCATCTCTCGTCTGTCGTCACTTACCCTGGACGCCAGAGGACGCTGAGTCGATACGTCGAGATCGTTCTTACTCTCCGTGTCTGTCACACTCCTGTAGAGACCGCCGGGGTACTTGTGGTAATCCGTGTTGAGGTCGTTATATTCATACAAGTAGTGCGGGGATTGGATTTCGAGACCTACAAAAATAACGTTAAAATAACTAAAATTAACTAAAGCGCTCTTTTCCGACGTTTAGCAACTTTAGTCATTCTAGTTTAAGTGTGTTTACGTCCATGGTTAGCTTAAAATTATAAAAATGATGCCATATCAAAATTTAATGTTTTATCTAGGCACCCCCAAAGACCGGAACACGATTAAGAACATTCCACTCAACAGGAAAAATATATGAAAGTAACAATCTTTTGAGCTTTTTCCCCTGTTTTTTTTTTGATTCCTGCAAATACTTATTAATTAAATTATGTCAATGATGTCTTGATATACAGATTTCATAATTATGAAGGAAACAGCAAAGGTACATTTTACATCACAGCTATATATTTTACATTACAAACTGAGCAAACGCACTGACCTTGACCTGTTTAGCACCAGCGCTTCCTCGGCGAGGCGGCAACTAAGCACTGAGTTCTTCCTATCAGACGGTCAACAATCTTAAAATGTCGGGCTTGTATTATGTGAATTTTATTTTTAATTATTACCTTGGTATTCTTATTTTATTTTATCTGTACATTTTTTGTTTTTCTTTTGTTATCTAAATTTTTCTTAGTGTTTGCACATGTTTAACTTCTTACATAATCTATATCTACTCGTGAGAACCTGTAATTGGCTTCCTATCGTTTTTCCATTGTATATTTTAGTGTAAAAAGCTGTTGGTTTTCCAATAAATTAATAAATTAAATTAAATAAATTAAATTACTTTTCGAAAATTATGAGAAAAACCTGTAATTCGGTTTTTCTCGTGTTTTTTTTACGCACGACTGTATGTAAGCGCCATGGTTTTGCTCCGCAAAATGCGACTTTAATCCAATAAACCAAGGCTTATGGTCATCTATATAGTAATAAGCATTGCTTAAAACTGGGAAAGCCTCGCCTTAAATACCTGTTAAGGCTATTTAGCTACAATATGGAATTCATTAAAAGTCGAGTAAATACCTAATCTTATAAAAGGTCGTATTTGTAATGCCTCTGGCGTGGCATATAATAAGTAATAGGTGTTGGAGTCTGCCTACCATCAGGAAATCCGTCTGCTTGTTTGCAACCTATTGCATAAAAAAAATTTGCTATAACCCGCTGGAGACCGCCAAAATTAAAACCCTGAAATAATTACTCATATTTGTATTTTCTGTAACATACTCGATCGTTCGTTAATTTTTGATGGCTTATTTCCATGAATTTTCTGACAAGTATGATACATGCTATGATCGGTGAAAATTAGGTATTGATGAACGTACAATACATCATATAACACTCATAATCAACTCATATCTTAGTCCACTGCTGGACATAGGCCGCTCCCAAGGCACGCCAATCAGCCTTCGGGTTTTTACTTCCAGCTACTGCCAGCTGCCTTATGTATATCGTCACTCCATCGAGTCTTGAAAGAATACTACCTATACTCTACGCTACGTTTGCCGATTTGATGTCTCCGCTCTAGAAAACATCTACTCCAACGGTTATTACTTCTGCGATAGATATGACCGGCCTGCTGCCCCGTCAGCTTCACGCTGAGCTTACTTCATCCTGGATACGATTCCTCTAAGAAACGCCGAACATAGTTTTTTCCATGGCTCACTGAGTGACTGAATTTATGGCCACTCCAGCAGTAGGTGAATGTCCACGTTTCAGCATCGTAAGTCATAGAACGCACTGGTTTGGACTTTCATATTAGTGGGATGGGTGACGAGAAGACTTGCTCGAGCAGGTAGAATGGTACAAGTACTGGTGAGAGGTACTGGTTAATGACTTTCATCTTAACTCGTCGAATGCTAAGAAGTTTTTTTATGGCTAAAATGGGGAATTACACTTTTATTTATTACTTTTGAATTAAGACTTTTTTTATTTTTTATTTCAGATAATTTAAAAAAAAGAGTTTTAAAAAAACGTATAAAATACGTCCATAATATTATATACCATTGGTATTGTGTATAAATCTTCTTACACACAATACGCGCGTCTAAGCACTTTTCGCTTACGCCGACATGCGGTGCGTAACGCATTTGGGGGGTTAGGACTGTGGGATCGACTAGAAGACTCGTCGTCTATTGCGACTTGGTACCTACCGCGAGCAGGTTCAATATCGATCATCCTCTGCCCATCGAAGATAACGCCATGCACGCCGTGGCAGGTGGACACGGCCACCCATGACTGCGGATTCCCTCGAACGCTACCAGAGTAATGGCATAAGTCTAACTCCTGGAAATTGTAAACAAAATTGTAATGATGCTTCAAGATTTTATCGCAAATGCTTTCACGTCTTGCTATAAGCCTTTCCATGCTTCGACCAAAATAAAATGAATGGACGGGCCATAACCATTGAACTTGCTCAGTAAAAACGAGTCAAAATCGTCGGACATATATACTGAAGTATATGTCTGTACACCTAATTATAACCATGAACAGTAAATTTGTTACAAAAAATAGATAGCGGTTTTTTGTTCTGTATTTACACTTCGGGAAAGCACGCAATATAACGCATAAAATGGCATAATTTAGTCAGATGTTTCGTTATCATGTAACAATAGACGCGTGTCGCACTTCCTACGGCTAGAGACTGACTGAAAAGAAGTGAGCGCCGGCGGTCATTTTGTAATCTTCAAAAATACGCTTCTTCTGGGCCCGCCCATTCATTTTATTTTGGTCGAAGTTTCCATGTATGAGTGATACCCAGCCGATTGCCTCGATGGCCAGTAATGGGATGAACCTCTTACCTCCCGAAATATTTATTTATTTACCTCGTTACTATTTTAGTACATTATTCGCATAAGCTCTGCTAGGCACACTAAAACATAGGTATAGTTATTATTTTTTACCGTGAAAAATACGGTTCTAATTGAGAATCTTCTTCCTTTTTTGAAGTCGGTAAAAAATCAATATAATTACGCCGAAATATGGGGAGCACCATCAAAAACTTTTATCAGGTAAATATCCCATTAATAATCATATAACTGAAGATACCAAAAACCAGACTAATTCTAATACCGTAAGAAAATTTGTACAGACTCTAATGAGTAGGTATGCAATATAAAATTATGCCAATCCAATAAATGTTTATGCGATCTATTATTCGGTGTAACTAATTCATGCCGAAAGTGATAATGTTACAAGCAAAGTAGCCGCGCAGGGGGAAGGCAAATTCCAATATATTCACCTCTTTCTTGGGTTTATGCTGTACAGTTCGCCCACCCTCCTGGTACTGCAGTGTATGGTCTCCCGCCACCAGATCCTCGTTCAGCCGGAGCTCCAGGACCCACTGTGAGCCTCCCACTGGTATGGTCACCTCCACCTCTAAGTGGTGAGCACCGTTCTGGAACACAGAATCACAAATGTCGGTCGTATTACGATGTATTTAAATAACAATGTCCAACGTTCATAGGATTCCTACTCATACCATGATGACAATAAAAAAGATTACACGCTACTGACCTGCTCGCAGGGTAGGGGAAACATGCCACCACCACTGCAACTTAGAGGACTAGACGTTACATGCGAAAAGTCCGTCAAGTACCTACCTGGGCGCCCTAAAGGACCGGGCTTTAGTATGCGTTTGCAGACCTCTGCAGAAAGCTGCTCGAGCGCTGCTACGTCCGGGGGCCCCGGAGCTATGCTCTAAGTTGCCACTCAGGACCAAAGTATTCATAAAGTATATCCGCAACAGACTTGCCTACGCTGCCGCGGCATACGCTATGCTCGGCTAGCCAGAAGAAACGATTAGAGGTGGTCCAGAACGTTTCCCTGGGGATGGCCTCAGGAGCCGGCTGATATGTACCTAGTGTACCTACGCAATGATGTCATCGCTCAGAACGCTAAGATCGAGCCAGTAGTGACGGTGAAGTTCGTGGTTGGTCTGTCGCGCAGCATGTTTGTCAACGGGCCACTCCCTCACCTAAACAACACTGCGACGCATCACACACGCCCCCTTGACAAACATACCTGGCCTGCCTCTAGACTTTCTACTGGCTGGCCTGAAGGAAAAAGAAGGGGACTAGGCGACACCATCGTTTGAGGCCGAAGTAAGAACCAAGTTCCTCCAAGCCGAGATGGCCACCAGACCCAATGGTCTACGCGAGGGAGCTTGGGATGCCGCCCGGTGCAACAAAATAAATTGTGAAATAAAAACGTCGTAAAATTACCAAAGCATATTTTTGTCATGCATTTATATTATTATAAAAAAAAAAAAAGCGCGCTCGATGAGGCTAATTGAGTGATTAGTTAAAACTACCCCTTTATATTATAGCCTATACTAGTACTTGTTTGGGTAATGGGGCCAGCATTTTGGGAACAGTTCCCACTGGTAGCGGTTTGATAGAATGATAGTTAGGTTTTAATTTGTTGTTGTTTCTTTTTAATAATAGAGTAAAGTAATATACGTTTGGGTATTTAGTATTCGTTTGTTTTATTTAGTCTCAGTATATAATGACACTTGCCCAGTGACAGAAAGGTTTTGAACTTACGGTGTCTCTTGTCGAAGATAGTTCGCGTTTTGTTCGGCCGTGATGCACAATTGGGTGCACTATAGTCTGTCTATTGATCCTTGAGGCGCGATTTTCTGTAATAAAGAATTTCTGTAATTGATTACAATCAACGTGCTTTTGAATTAACGCAAGACCAAAAAAAAATAAAAATAGAAATATGATGTATTAATGAAAATGATGATGTATTTTTGCCGTTGTTGTATTATTAATAATAATGATGTATTTATAAATGAATACATCGTGCCGCAAAGCACACCATATCTCTCGCTCTCACGGCTAATAGAGAGCAAAGCACACCATATCTCTCGCTCTCACGGCTAATAGAGAGCAAAGCACACCATATCTCTCGCTCTCACGGCTAATAGAGAGCAAGACAAAATTCAAAGTAAGATTATATTATAAGAATGTTTTTGAGGTTGGTGTAGCCCCCCAGTAGGTGCTATAAGACTGGTAGAAATGGTAAATTATGATGGAGCATAATATTTATCATCATCATTTCAGCCTATCATGTTCCCACTGCTGGGAAACAGGCCTTCTCTCAGAGAGTGAAAGAGAGAGGATGGGCCCTGCTCACAGGAAATAATTTTATTTCGTTTTTTCCTGTCGCCCTAATCACGCCCTTTATACAGTCATTCTTGGGTATACCGGTTTCGTCACGATGCTTTTACCTTGACCGTTTTTGAGCGATGGTATCGAAACTGCACAAAAATCATTGGTGCATGGCCGAGGAACGAACCGGGTGCCATCAGATTGTAAAGCGCACATACCCACCTACACAACACACAACATGGACATTTGACTTACCTAAACCTAACCTAATCAATATCAATATAATCTTGAGGCAAGCGGTGCGACTCAACTCAACTCAACTCAACTGCCTCAAGAATTGTAAACCGTAACCGCAAACCGTATCTGGGCGCGATAAGGCTCACGTTCGCGTGATTTTCCAACTGAGCGGATCATCATCAGCCAGAAGACGTCCACTGCTGAACATAGGCCTCCCCCTTTAACCTCCACACTGAACGACAGCCTGCCTTTTGCATCCACTGGATGCCAGCGACTCTTACTATGTCGTCGGTCCATCCAGTGGGAGGCCTACCTACGCTGCGTCTTCCGGTTCGTGGTCTCCACTCAAGAACCTTTCTTCCCCATCGGTTATCGGTTCTCCGAGCGATGTGGCCTGCCCATTGCCACTTCAACTTGCAAATTTTAACAGCTATGTCGGTGACTTTGGTTCTTTGGCGAATATCCACGTTTCGGATTCTATCGCGCAAAGAAACTCCGAGCATAGCTCTCTCCATTGCCCGCTGTGTGACTCTGAGTTTTTCCAAAAGGCCAACAGTTAAGGACCACGTCTCAGTACCATATGTCATCACTGGCAACACACACTGGTCAAAGACCCTTGTCTTTAGGCACTGTGGTATCTTGGACGAGAAGATGTCACGCAATTTCCCGAACGCTGCCCATCCGAGTTGGATTCTTCGGGCGACCTCTTTGCCTAAGTTGGACTTACCTAACTGAACAATCTGCCCAAGATAGGTGTAATGGTCAACAACTTCGAGAGTATCGTTCCCAACGACTACCGGCACGGGTTCAACATGGACATTGGACATGATTTTTGTCTTGTCCATGTTCATTTTAAGACCCACCTGTTGGGAAAGGCTACTGAGGTCGCTGAGCATCGTATTTAGGTCCTCCAGCGACTCTGCCATGATGACTATATCATCGGCAAAACGAAGGTGAGTGATGTATTCGCCATTGATGTTGATGCCTAATCCGTTCCAGTCCAAGAGCTTGAAAACGTCCTCCAATGCGTTCGTGAACAGTTTCGGAGAGATAACATCTCCCTGTCTCACGCCTTTCTGCAATTGGATTGGTTCCGTGCTCTCGTCCTGTAATCGGATCGACATGGTGGCGTTTCTATACAAACACTTCAACACTTCGATATACCTATAGTCGATATGACAACGCTGGAGGGACTGTAATACTGCCCAGGTCTCGATGGAATCAAAGGCTTTCTCATAGTCCACAAACGCCAGGCATAATGGCCGATTATACTCCTCAGTCTTCTGTATAATCTGGCGGAGGGTGTGTATGTGGTCTATGGTGCTCCAGCCTTTACGGAAACCGGCTTGTTCGGGAGGCTGAAAGTCATCAAACCTGCTTTCGAGACGGTTCGTAATGACTCTAGAGAACAACTTGTACACATGGCTCAGGAGTGAGATGGGTCTATAATTCTTCAATAAGGTGTTATCACCTTTTTTGAAGAAGAGCACCACCACACTCCTGTGCCATGCTTCAGGCGTAGTACCATCGAGTATGACGGAATTAAATAACTTCTGGAGGACTAACAGTACCGGTTTTCCACCCGCTCGCAGTAGTTCTGTCGTGATTCCGTCATCACCCGGTGCCTTGTTGTTCTTAAGCTGTTTCAGAGCCATTCTAATCTCGTACAAGCTGATGTCTGGGATGTCCTCAGTGTAGTGTCGGGTCAGTTTAGCTCTCTTGTCCTGAGCTGTACTGACAATAGGCTGTCGTGTCGAGGTGTACAACTGTCCGTAAAACCTCTCAAGCTCTCTCAGAATCTCCGACTTTGACGAAATGATACTGCCATCCTCGATCTTCAGCTTTGTCATTTGGCTTTTCCCAATAGACGAATTTTTCGCGAACACTTTCGAGCCCTGGTTCCGCTCAATTGCATCCCTAATACATCTTGTATTGTAGGAACGCAGATCGTGTCGCACCGATTTCGAGATTCGTCTATTAAGTTGGCCATATTCCGACATATCAGCTGAAGATTGCAGTCTCATCTCAGTCCGGTCCTTCATTAGCTTAATGGTTTCGTCTGAGAGCTTCTGAGGTCTTTTTCGGGGTGGGGTCTTAAAGAACTTGGACCCCACTGCTTGGACAGTTTCCACCAGCCCATTGTTTAATTCGTCCACAGTTCCGCTTTCGGCAAGGCCCTGGAAGCGATTATGCAGTTCGAGTTGGAAGTCATTTGGGTTTTGGATTTGGGCATGACCAGGACGGAGCGTGGACTTCACCAGACGCGACCTCTCTAGCTTGATGTTGATATTCAATGTGCCTCTGACAATACGGTGATCACTACCGGTTTTCACCCTGCTGATCACTGAGACATCATTGAATATTCGCTTCTTGGTCGTCATGATGAAGTCGATCTCATTTTTGGTCGAACCATCTGGGCTCATCCACGTCCACTTTCTGGATGGTCGCTTCTGAAAGAAGGAGTTCATCAAATAGAGTTCCTCCTTCTCCATGAAGTCGACCAGCCGCTGGCCCCTCGGATTCCGCCGTCCATACCCATATGACCCCACTCTTAACTCATCGACATTCCGTGTGCCCACCTTTGCGTTAAAGTCACCCATAACAACGGTGAAGTATGTTTCGGAGGAATGTATGGCTTCGGATATCTCCTCATACAGAGCCTCTACTTCATCGTCAGGGTATGTCGAGGTCGGCGCATATACCTGTATGACCTTCAGCGAATAACGATCGGTTATTCTGAGTACAAGGTATGCTACCCTGCTCGACACACTATCGACCTTAATCACGTTGTTAATGAGTGACTTGCGGACGATAAAACCTACACCACCCTGGGACTTTCGTTCTCCTTCCCGGAAGAAGAGCATGTTCCCGGAATCCAGAACTATCGTATCCTGTCCCTCTCGTCGGATTTCTGATAGTCCTATGATGTCCCATCGTATTTTGCTCAATTCTTCCTCCAGCTCTACAATCTTCTCGTCGGTCCTCAGTGTGCGAACATTGTGCGTTACCAGGGCCAAATTATGTTGGGGGTGGTAGCGGGGCAACTGCCGGAGATTTTTCGCACCCCCTGCTCCACCGTTACCTGACCCGCTACCTTGGTCAGGGATAGAGGAGCTGCCGGGGACTAGGGGCCGTGATATTGTTTTGTCTGTCATGGGGGCGGGGGGGGGGGGGGGGGGGGGGGGTTGCCATAATCCCCACGCTTGGCAGGCGGCTTGGAGATCGCAGAAGGATTCACCATTAAAGTAGGAGGGTGCTGCTGCCCATCCTCTGGTGGTTCTGGTCGCAGTTTTAGGACGTGCCCGGGTCCTACTGAGCGGATAAGGTGCCGCAATTGGCTGTTGTCCGTAAGGCCCCTGCAACCCAATGTAGCCGAGTAACTTTCAAAGGTATCCCTCGTTACAGAAAATGGTACAACTTACTTAGTTTTAGGGATCCAATGCAGTGCTTTGTCAGGGCCAATAAAACTAACAAAACATGCAGCAAATACACACTTCCACACCTCATTCTGGAACTAAAAATCATTTTGTAAGTAGGTAGTAGGTACCTACATTAAATTGGAAAAGGGGCAAAGCCGAAGCTACGGCAATAGGATAATAAATTAGCCAAAACTGTATATTTAAAATTGATATTAAAATTAGTACTGAATAAACAAACTTACAGAGAAATAAAACCATGGTAAAAATAAATGTTTAGTATGAATAACTTCGAGAAGAAATTAAAATTTATATTAAAATTTGTAGGTACTGAACAAACTTAAAAATAATGGTACGTAAAAAACTGCGAGGAGAATTTTGGCTAGTTAAGGCTAGAAATTGAACTAAATGTTTATAATTTTAAAATACTAGGACATATTTTCAGAATTAAAATAAAAAAAAGGAAGGTGGAATCAAAACAGCTTGGCCAAGCTTTCTGTAGCATTGAAAAAAGCGGTGCTACCTAGTGACTCACAAACGAGACCATAGAACACATCGGACGGAAAGACGAAAGGTTCAGTATAATGGGATTCTTCTTACCATTTAAAACCGTTGAATCCTAAAATATCGTTAGAAAGATGGCGTTGAATTTTTAAAACTATACCTAGTTAAAAATTATTTAAAACTCAAACTTTATAAAAACTGAGTAGGTATATCTAGCGACTATAGAGATTGGGAACATCTTAAACCATCTATATGTCAAACAGTGGTTCGTCGGACAGTGCGAGTCGCGATCTGTTGGGCTTATGCTACATTAGCTAAATAATATATTGGATTTCAAACCAGGATAAAACAATAGGTTTAGTATACATGTTCATGACATGAGTCCGCATACAGTTTTAGTAGGTATACCTATATGACATCTACACTTACCTATATAAAATTATTCATGTCTATATCTACAGGGTTACGCATATAGACTGTACTGAGCCGAAAGGAGATCATTGTACTCATCATCATGAACAACTTTTATTATGGGGACCAACACTGAAATCGCAAAAAAATGCTGTTCCATAGAAAACAGTCCTGGCGTCGATTCTGTCATACCATTCACTAAACTACTTAAACCAATCTGATAATAGGACTAAAATTATCTGCCTCTTTTCATTTTAATATGTGAGAGAAGGATGCCAACAATCTTAGAGCTGTCAAATTTAGTGTAGTTTAGTTTAGAGTAGGTACATTAGAATAGATGCCATTGACAAAATGTATGGAACAGCTGATTCTTTCTTTTCGCGTTTTTTTTTTCGGGGTTGGTTCACAATTATAAGTAGATACAATGACCTCCTTTCGGCTTAGTACAGTCTATATGCGTAACCCTGTATATCTAAGTATATACAATTATTCATGTAGTCATAATTATCAGTAACTATTATTGGAACTCAGTTTAACCAATAAATAACAATTTAACAATTATTAATGAAAGCCAAAAACCCCATGACCAATACGGAAAAGAGTTCATTACTCATAAATTTTTCTTTACTTTTAAACGGCTATAGATATCAAAAGTGGGTACCGTGTATAGGGGCGCTTGCAGACGATGTGTAGTAAAAGTGGCAAGTTTAAAAGGCGTAAGCGAGATGGCGGCCATGCGTAGCAACGACGCATCGTTAAAAAAAATCACCATTTCGGGGGTAGGCTAAGAGCGGTTTCGCACTACATCCGATCCGAATCCGATCCGAATCCGTGAATATACGTTCCGAAGTTGTCGTACAACTATTTGTATGGTAGTTTACGCACTAGATCCGATTTCCGTCACCCGAATTCTCTCCGTCATCCGTAAATTTCTATTTCGGAATAGATTCGGATTCGGATTCTTTACTTCTTCTGCGCCTTCGTACGTACAATAGTATTGCCAGAAGTTGACGTCGATTGAAAGGACTCGTGATCAACGACGTGAACACTCTGCTGTGGCTCCGCCTTAAATGATTGCTTGGATTTGTATCAGAGATTGGACTAGTGCGTACGCAATATCCGAATTAGGTCCGAGTTTTTTAGATCCATATTTTCACGGATTCGGATCGGATCGGACGTAGTGCGAAACCGCTCTAAAATAGTGCTAACAGACGCTCGAACGCGGCTGACGGACCGCCGTCCAACCAACGGGAGAGAAAGAGTGAGAATATCATATTTCCCTCTCTTTCTCTCCCATTGGTTAGACGGCGGTTGAGGTCAGCCGCGTTCGAGCGTCTGTTAGCACTATAAAAGTCCAGCAGTGGACTGTTGGCCTTTTGGAAAAACTCAGAGTCACACAGCGGGCAATGGAGAGAGCTATGCTCGGAGTTTCTTTGCGCGATAGAATCCGGAACGTGGATATTCGCCAAAGAACCAAAGTCACCGACATAGCTGTTAAAATTTGCAAGTTGAAGTGGCAATGGGCAGGCCACATCGCTCGGAGAACCGATAACCGATGGGGAAGAAAGGTTCTTGAGTGGAGACCACGAACCGGAAGACGCAGCGTAGGTAGGCCTCCCACTAGATGGACCGACGACATTGTGAGAGTCGCGGGCATCCAGTGGATGCAAAAGGCAGGCTGTCGTCCAGTGTGGAGGTTAAAGGGGGAGGCCTATGTTCAGTAGTAGACGTCTTCTGGCTGATGATGATGATGATGATGAAAAAGGTAAGTAGTATTTGACTTTGACTAAGGTAAGTAGTCCCGCTAGTTTATTGTGCATTTCCCCTTACCAGCACGTATATACCCGAGCCAACCCAACTGGTCAAACAGTAGGTACTTATGTTTTTAACCGACTTCAAAAAAGGAGGAAGGTTCTCAATTCGACTATAATTCACCAATTCGCAGTAAACGTCAGATTAAAAGCTTTAGTAATACCAGCTACACGATAAAATTACTACTAATTGGTAAACAATCAATGTACGTGCTATCGCAGTGTTTTTTTTTAATATTGTTTTATATGTTATGGTTTTGTGTATGGTTTTCCTACGATTCGCATTCGTATTTAACCTGCAGAGCACGCAATTTGATATAGAGTCTGGCTAATGAAAGTAGAGAATGAAAAAGCGCGGCAAATTTAAAAATATCAGCATTGAAACCCCAAAAATTAGTATGAAATTACTGGAATAATCTCACTTGATACTTGTAAGCTATTAATTTTTATTGTAACACAGTCAGAACACAGTAATGTTTGGATTTCATATTAATTTTGGGGTTGCAATGCGGATTTTTTTAAATTAGGCGGGCGCTTTCAGTCTCAATTTTCATTAGCCAGACTCTAATATTATAATCAGGGAAAAGTATTCGTAAAATACTTTAGAACATGATAATGACACCAAATATTTTTGGATTCAATTCAATTCATTTATTTCGGGTCTTAGGTATAACAAATATACACTTGACGACGTCATTTACGGGATAAAAATCAAAATATAATATTAAAATAATACAATAGTTATAGGTACACATTATCAGCTGTAAAATGGCTTGTCAATAATTTTGCAGCTGTATAGAGGCTTTACAGCTGCAAAACCAAAAAGCAAAGTCTCTTTTCCGTGATACTTTCTACATAGCCTAATCTTGTGGTTGTGCCTAGATCTAGTTGAATTGATTGTTCATAATTCTATGATGCTCCCTAGCATTAAATGCTTGGTGGCTTGTGCATAGCACAAGAAAAAAAAAACAGAATGGTTTTCGTTACTTTTTGACTTGACAAACGTTACTTTTGGCAAAAGTTCTGGCAGCACTAGCCAAGGCGCCAACGTGAAAAACATGTCGGTTCGTTGTATTATTTTCAACGTTTATTTTCGAGAGCGAATGAGTAATTAATAATGGTGAATTGTTATTGATTAAGTGCTCGTAAGCGTTCTCGAGTGTGGGATAATGATATAAAGAGGCAAAACATGTATTTTCGTGTTGTTTCTAAAACTCCACAGAAGCCATATTCCTATATTTAAAAGTACTCTTTGACAGAAGCCTCGTTAATTGTCTTCATCACCACCACTTTACTAGGGCACATAGATAGGGCATGAGTTTGACTTACCGTGACTTAATTTGCTTGACTCTAACTGTGACTATGACTTGCTTGACATTGTATAATACTATAATTATAAACCGGATCAACATTACGACTAAAGGACAATGTATCCAAGATCATGTAAAATATATATATAAAAAAAACAGAATATAGAACTGTCAAAGTCAAACAGAGGAGGCTGGCTGGAGGCGAAAAAAATCAAAGTTGTGTGGCGCCTCACGGCTGATGGGAGGCCGTACTTAATTTTGG
The DNA here is from genome assembly GCA_914767915.1 of Agriopis aurantiaria. Classification (NCBI taxonomy): domain Eukaryota; kingdom Metazoa; phylum Arthropoda; class Insecta; order Lepidoptera; family Geometridae; genus Agriopis; species Agriopis aurantiaria. Next base: position 8,335,345 of record OU612004.1, read on the forward strand.
ATGAATATGTTTTGAGTCGTGCAGTGCCTTGTTTAGAATTAGAGCGAACTATATTTACAAAATGCATAGAAGTTGTTTTAAATGAAAGTTTATGTGTTAAATATGTCTCAAACTATTTTTAGTTCAAGAATGTGCGGTGGTCGTGTGTATTTGTTGCATATTTTGTTAATTTTACTGGCTCTGACAAAGGACTGCGTTGGATCCGAAGAATTAAGTAAGTTATAGCTTGTACTTACTACAAATATAGACCGTGTAAGATCAAATAATTTTATCCCCGAGTAAATGTTTGTTATAGGTTTTGTTTGAAAATACTATGATTTATATTCAATACTCAATAGGTACTTACCTTACCCATTGTTTTGAAAATTACATTTCAATCTTAGCATTCCTACTATTGTAATACAATATCATTATATTTCACACCAAAAATACAAAAATAACTAACTATTAATAACTAATAAATAACTATTAATTTCTGTTACTTATGTACGTTATATTATGATTTTTCATGTAACTTTAAACCCATATGACTAGTTGTTTTGCATTCCCATGCACAGTCTTTACCTACTTACTACCTAGGTAGAAACGGATCATAACCTAACCTTAATATATCTTATTGATAGAGAGGTCTGAGATTCTAAAGGACAAGTCAGCATTTCTATGTATGTTTGTTTATTTGTCAGATGACTTGTGTATTAACTAGTCCAATCTTCACAAAATTCTGTAGGGAAGTAGTTAATTAGAAAAAAAAAAAAAGTTGGAATATTGGCAGAATTGGTCGAGAGGTCGCAAGGTCTCAGTTCGGGGCAAACAACCCAACCCATAGATACCATAGATCCATAGATACTAACATACATAGAACCCATAGATTCTAAAAGGACAAGTCGGCATTTCTATCTATGTTTATATTGTTCGATGACGCATATAATCATCAATTTGTGATCAGATCTTTACAAAATTCTTCAGGCAAGTAGGTCATTTCAATATTTTTTAAGTTTAAAATTTTAAGCTTTTGGGCATTCCTCTAACTTAACCCTCGACTTTGGCTTATACATTGATTACAAGGGTCAAATGGCTGCCAAAAAGCTGGGTATCCATCAATGGTGGTCTACTTCATGTCAGAACAGTGGCTTTCACTGTAGCAAGCACAAGTTTAGTTGTGCATGGAGTACTGCTCTCACCTTTAGGATGAATTCGCTAAGTACCAGCTTGGGGCGTGAGAGTCTATTGAGAAACATACCAAGAAGCTCATCAGCATTTAACTTTTAGTTCAGACTCAGTTACAATCTGGGTTTCTTCAAATCATGAGTGAATCGGTTTTATCTATGTAAGCATACTCCATCGTAAATGACTCGTAGTCGGCTCTGCATGATCTGATTTCCACTTTCCCATTTTTCCCATCGAACTGCCAGCAGCAGCGAAAAATTTACACTGCTTCATGATTGATATTCTGAAAACCCGTATGAAGCGCTTTGATTCCACTTTTATTGTGTGAAATGCAATGCCTGAATGGGTGTTCCCCAATTGTTACAAACTGGGTGTCTTCAAATCGCGAGTGAATCGGTATCTTCTATGCCAGCATACTCCATCGTAAACCGCATCATTGCTTAACATAAGGCGAGTTAGAAGTCAAATGCCTATTATTAAATTACATAAACTATCTTTCTTAGTCTTGAGCATCGGCACAATGTTGCTTAGTGCTAATCTATCGGTTTTTTTATTAGATACATTTCGGAGAGGGTGCTTGGATGTGTATGATCTAATTCCCTCCTGCCCATTTATCTATCAGACTTCCATGAAATGAAATGGCATGAAAAATCGATGCCGCTTTATGGTTGATACTCCGAAAACCCATAGGAAGGGCTTTGATTCCTCTCCCAGGGGTCAACAGCGATAAATGTGAGCAAAAAAAGAATTGGGGGTGTAAGAAGATGTAAACAGGGTCTCATTGAACTAGACCAGGTCTCTTTTAAGCAAAATTACCACAATAATAATATTGTGACATTGAAGAAACGTATGTAGAATGTTTCTAAACTGTACCTTAGTACTTTACTTACTAATACCATTCGACAAAACAAAAATAATAAAATCATCGAGATACAATATATTGATGTCAATATATTTCATCTCGTAATACAATGTTAATGTTGTAATACAATTTGTGTCGATCCTGTTACGTAAATTCTTTCCATCCAATGGTTGCCTGGAAGAGATCGCTTTTGGCGAGAAGGTTGCCACTTGTGGCACTAGCTCGTTTATGTGTTTTCAGTGTGTATTTTTTATTTCTGGTGTGCACAAAGAGTTTCTATCTATCTCTATCTATATTATAGTCACAATCGTGTCAAAAAAAAACCGATCCAAAACTCGGCGCACGCTACGAATTGCGCCAACTTTTTGGTTAGTTACAAGGTAACCGCGATTCGACTACAACGCCGCGCGATGCCAGAGCTACGATGGCATAGCGGACAACTAACGTTGAACACTATGCAAGTGACCTAACGTCTAAGTTGGAGTAAATGTGGCATTGTTAACTATTATAATTGATACAATGTATGTGCAATGACGCTCGGACGTTTTTTGACTGTTTTCACTGAGAGATTGTGACTCTATAGGAAATTGTATCTCGAATAAAATGAATGAATCTGTCAACTCATCCCACGGGATCAGTATGGGGTAGAACCAGTTGACGTGAAGAGCCCAAACCCAACAATTTTCACACATTGACAAAAGCTTGTATATTACTTTTAATTCTCAAACATAGCGAGAAACAGAAATACTGTATGAAACAGAAGTACCACTAGTTTGTGTGATCTGAGCTTGTTTGAGAAAAATATGTGAATAATTATGTTTTTCATCGAATTTGCTAATAAGTACTCTAAAATCTTTTTCTCCTTTTGCTCTCTTTCCCTCGCTCTCCTCCCTCTCCCTCTCTCTCTCTCTCTCTCTCTCTCTCTCTCTCTCTCATATCCAATGTAAACATAACATTGTACTCAAAGTAACCTATTAAACAACTTTCCATACCAATAAAACTCCCGTACGCTATTCCAGAGTCAATTAAACGACTGTTAAACGTTAATTAGTATGTCGGTAAAAGCGCCGGTATCGCCGGAAGTCAGCCGCGCATCCGTTGTTGCAATTCAGTGCCCAGCGGACCAGTTGACACCATTGTATTAATAATAAAGCCTGTAGTAAAATTAAATCAATTTAAGTACGTTAATTAAATAACAAAAACAAGTACCGCCACCGCCTGAAAGCTCATCCACAATTTACAAGTATAGATCAGTGGTAATAGCAAACTGTGATTCACGAGATCTTTCCTGCCTCACACTTGCAAAATGTGGAATGAGTTATCTACCGCGGTGTTTCCGTGAAGCTACAACATGGGGTTCTTCAAAAGGCGAGTTAATAGATCCTTAAAAAGTTGGCAACGTAGTTGTAATACCTCTGGTGTACAAGTATCCATAGGCGGTGGTGACTGCTTACCATTTGATTAAAAAACCAAACTAATGAAGATAAAATTATTAAAGTAAAAAAAAAAACCTAGGTGAACATATCGCCACTGCGGCAGAATCCCCAGAGGGCAGATGCAGGGTCCCCAGAATGCTGGCAGCATTGCCTCGCTGCATTGCGAGGTTTAATTTTTGAGCGAAATATGGTCCAGATCTGGGATCCCCCGATTATACTGAAGCGATTTTTATGAAATTTATATGGGACCACTTCTGAAGTATGACAATCATCAAAATCGATTCATGATTGGCGAAGTAATCGCGTAACAAACATACAGTCGGATTGAGAATCTCTTCCTTTTTTGAAGTCGGTTAAAAATAGCTAGGGTTACAGTTTCAAACGTAATCCTCAATAGCAAGCCGACAGTGTCGGGGAAGGTTGATGGCGGCATCGACCATCCCATACTTTGCATACCAGCTGCATACCCATACCTATTGTTTCCCTCCCGTGATGGCTGCCGTTTCCATAGTCTATTGGCCATAATTGTAGGGAAGTGCATATCTGACCACCTGACGCAAGCCCATAAAGAGTTTGCAAGGAACCTAACCGGAATGAGACGGAAATGACAGGTAACGGAAGTATAGACAGGAGTACAGACACATACATATTCACATTGATGCTAAGATATTTAAAACCAAAGAGGTTTTACCAAGTTTATAATTTTTTTTATAAGTTTTTTTTTTTTTTAAAGATCTTGCAGCTGGTATAATTTGGATTGTCTTTAGACAGTCGACGGTCTATGGGCAGTCGCAACTCTTGGTCAACTAATTTAAGGTTTTAGTGTTAGCTTGTATTTTGTTTAGTTAATAAATTACACCTATGCCTTTATGCATTGCACGTATACAAACTTAAAAAAAAAAACAATAGAAAATGACAGTTCAACAGAAATTGAAAGTACTCATCAAAACTTTTACTGTAGGGAACAACCAAAGATTTTTTATATATATACTAGCGACCCGCCCGCCCGGCTTTACACGGGTGTAATTTACGTGCGAAGCCGGGGCGGGTCGTTAGTTATATAAGGTTTATACCTTCCGTGAAAATGTATCTAACAGATGGTGAAAACCGCATCAAAATCCGTTGCGTGGTTCAGGAGGAGTTAGCGGTTATACAGATACACAGACAGACAGACAGACGCTGAAAGTGACTTTAATTTATACTATGTAGAGAAGAGAAAAGATATACCCTCAATAGGTAGAACATCCTTGGGAACCACAAACCAAAACGTCACCTGTGTCTACATTTTTGGTTTTTGTTAAAAAAAAAAAGCGCTGAATCTACTTCGATAAAATTCAGCCACCTCTGAAGTATGACCTACGAAACAAAAAAGAACCATCAAAATCAATTCATAATTGGTAGAGTAATCGCGTAACAAACACAAAAAAAAAAACACATAGTCGAATAGATAACCTCTTCCTTTCGTGGGTTAAAAACTATAATTTACGGCATACTGCCACACTTATTCAAAACTTTTTTTTACATCAGACTAGGTTAACCTTTGACCGCGATCTCGTCTGATGCAAAGCGATGATGCGGTCGAAGAAGGAGCACGTTTGCCCAGTAATAACCTATTAACCCTAGACTTGAACACTCCAAGATTGTAATGCTGCGGAAACACAGACAGGGGCAAGGCGTTCCATTGTTTTGCTGTTCTAATTAAGAAAGTGGAGTCAAAACGCTTGGTGCGAATAAATGTCATTTCGACCAAGTAAGGGTGACGCCTGGCCGTTCGTCTGGACGTCCGGTAGTGAAAAGGTGATGGAGGAACAAGTTCGTGAAGTTCCGTTGCACACTCTCCGTGGAAAATCCTATAAAATACCGACAAGCTTGCAACTTTACGCCGGTGGTTCAGGCTCTGAAGTTTCTTTCCAACCAACACTTACTCATTTTTCTAGCTTACTATGAAACTTACAAGTACACCAATGAACTAAATACTAGTCTACATGCACAGCAAAGGGTGGCAAGGCCGTCAGCAGGGTGTGTTCGACCAAAGACATCAAGTCTTATTTAGGCCAGATGCGTTCGCACCCGCCTCGACACCTTACCATATCTCCCTTGTTTGCTGAGGTTTTCACCAATGCCGAAACCTAGATGTTCCACCACCAAGACGAATCGAATACTTCTCAAGTCCGTTCTTAGATCTCACTTCCGTTGCGACTACCGTTCATAATATTATTCTAAGGATGTTATACACCTACCTATTTACATATATATATTTTTTGCATTTAATGGCTATATTGTTTCCTTGTGAATCACAGTTTCCGACAACGACAGTCTGCGACGTGAACCATTGGCTCACGAATGAATGCTAATTAAAAATCCACCGGTGTAACTTTTTTACTAACAGTAGAGGCCAGCGTGCTCCATCGTAGACCGCATCAGGCAAGGTGGTGGCCATACGCAATTCTATATTATTATTATTTTAAACTCGCGCGCAGCTAGTTTCTCATAATATAATTGTCACCTAATTAATAAATTATGATTGAAACTGTACAATCGTCTTCGAGTCATTTCCTCCATTCCATATCTATTTACGTCTTTCTATGACCTCTATTGAGACTGTTGAAGTGTGAAATTGTTTAGTACCTAGGTGATTCAGTTTCTCGGAAATTCCTAGGTAATATAGAAAAGTGGTTACCTCTAAGGCGTAGTTCATATAGAAGAAGTAAGCAGCGGGGACGCGGTGTGTCTCATACATACATCATCGTTTTCTTCTAGGCAAGCGTGTTCCTTCGTAGACCGCATCATCGCTGAACATCAGGTGTGATGGCGGTCAAGCACAAACCAATCTTTCAATTAAAAAAGTATACTGTGGCGTAAATAATACTAAGACGCGTCCCCGTATGATTGCCACCTCTGTTGAAAACAGTATTGTACTGTTCTTTGCTCCATAATATTGTTTACTGATAAACAAAAATAAAGTACGCTAAACACTGTTTATTTTTAACATCAAAAGTAATTTAAGCCTGATAATTTTTTCAAATTCAAATTAAAATTGTTTATTTCAAGTAACCATGGACTCGTACTTAGCAATATTCGAACAAAGAATTAGGTATAAAAATAATTGTAAAATGTCAGTGGAAAGTTAAAATAAAATTAACATAACATAAAATGTATAATACATATAAATAAAATACATAAGCAAAAGAATTAGATTATTACTATTATAAAAAAAAAATACTACAATTTCCTGATCGGCAATGGAATTTTGACATGCCTGTCACAGCCATGCCGAATGTACATACAGTCCAGCCTAACAACAGAGCAACATTAAATTTTGTGATTAAAATACTCTTCATTTATTTTAAAAGTAAGGCTTACGAGGACCTGTAAAGATCACACGAAAGTTAAGCGAAAAATCTTAAAAACTATTTATATTCAGAAATACTGTCCTTTTTTCTTTTTTTTTTTATTGTTTATTTTGATTCTCTACGGACTCCTGGGTCCGTGCCCTTTGTCAACTTATACAATTTATTTTTTTAACTATATCTGATATTACATATTACATAAGTACTGTCCTTTATTGCCTTCTGTCATTTTAATATACATACTTTGTTTTGTACACGTCCTACGTCCATGCCACGTCCGCTCGCCTCTTCTGTATGATCCACGCCTTAGTCATCACGATTTGTGACCAGCGCGTTACCCGCGCGGCCTGCATACAAAGTTGGAAAGACATTTGATCCTACTATGACACGATAAGGCCCACTTTTAGTCGACCCGATGTTTAGTCGTTGCAATTGGCATTTATCATCCTAATTATAATTGGCGCTAAGTCAAAGGCCTCTGACCCTGTCTGAGCCTTGAAATACAATTTTCAAGCCAAACCATAATTTTATGGCTCACGTTTACGTCACCGTATGCATGTTTATGGGCTCCTTGTTTATTTTTTACATATTTCTATGGTTATTACTCGATGGAGACGTTTATGGGCGCAGTCACGGTGACTGATGCACTCGTGAGAGTTTCGAGCAACAGTTTCAATGATAGTTACATAGCCTCGTGGAAAATTGTAACGGACATGTGGTTCACGGCTCAATCTGTGGTCACACCAGGAAACAATAAGATTTTATGTCTTTGCAACACATTCCCAGAACACTTGTCTTGATTTATCTTCTTATCGAGCCGTTGATTCGTGAATTGTGGATCAAAATTTGGCCACTCCAATGGTTTTCCGAGGCCTCATTCAGATCGTCCAGAATAGAAGAGTGCAGAATGCTGGGTTTCATGGATTGGTGGCTCTGAGCTGAAAGGTCATTAAATGCCATTAACTCATAATTATGAACTACTTTTACTATGGAGCCAAACTAGAAATCGCGAAAAAAAAACTCGGCTGTTCCGTATATTCCGCTGCGTGTGAATATGTATATTTTTAAAAATCGAACAGTAGATTTTTTTCTCGTGATTTCAAGATTGATGGGGAATAAATAAATTATTGAAAAAATGTGTAGTTAGTAGTAGTATAGTGTGTTGTAGTGGCATATTAACTTGGAATGTTTGTGATATGTGAATTTTTGAAGTCAGTTTTTTAAAAAGGTAATTTATTTAAAATCGATTTGACATTTACTTAAAAATATTCAAATTGTCAGGCTGATGAGATTCATAAACTCGAGAGAAGGCAACATTTCTCTTCCTCATAGAAATCCGTCTCGAAGGACCAGTCAGGTATCTTTTGCAACGATTAGGTTATCAAATGGAAAGTTCTAGCCAGTTCCAAGATGTTTGATAAACTTGCTACCTCACCACTAACCAGTAAAATAGTTATAACTTTAGACCAGACGTTTAGCAGGTTTAGCAGGGTCCCGGGGATCGTCTGGGGACGCATTCAAAAGTCCCGGTTTGATAATGTTGAGCTAAAATTGAAAATTGCGACATTCGAATGACGCGGACAATTCTAAGACAATTAGGCACAATTCGCATTTGACAAAAATAAAAGGCTAAGAGAAAACAAAAAATGTTCTGAAGAAATTATTTAAATCAGCTGATAAACTGAAGTTTTTAAATAATCGTTTAAAGTTTTTGGTTGGATTAGAAAGGGATGCCCTGTCCCTTTGCCGCAAAGTGAATGTCAGTATGGATTTTGTATGGCGTACTTACAAGTGACGTCATTCGTATGTATAGAGTGTGCTCTCTGTCTGGCAAGAAAAATTATATGTGGCAAATTATTACCACATACAATTTTGTTTATGGTGATCTGCTCTATTTATGATAAGCTTTTTTTAAGACAATGAAAATATATCAGTGCGGTAGCCTTATTTAACCTTAGTGTCCTTTTAATATGATACAGAGACTGTATTGAACTTTTATATATCTCATATTTAGATAGCAACGTTGTATACACTTTTATTTATTCTATGCCCATAGTCATCATCATCGTTTCAGCGATAGGACGTCCACTGCTGGACATACGCCTCGCCCATCGATCTCCAAAAGGGCCGGTTGGAAGCGGCCTGCATCCAGCGTTTCCCTGCGGTCTCTTTTAGGTCGTCTGTCCATCTTGTTGGTGTACGTCCTACGCTGCGCTTACCGGTCCGTGGTCTCCATTCCAGAACCTTTCGGCCCCATCGGCCATCTGTTCTGCGTGCTGTGTCCTGCCCACTGCCACTTGCTAATCCGGTGGGCTGTGTCGGTGATTTTCGTTCGTCTACGGACCTCCTCATTTCTGATTCGATCTCGTAAAGAAACCCCGAGCATAGCCCTCTCCATAGCTCGATGTGCGACTTTGAGCTTGCCATAGTATTGCTCATAGTAATAATAATTAATATCCAGAGCCATACTTCCATCAATTTGTTCATTAAACCCTACTCAGACCGATTCCATCGTTGGCAATAAAAAATAAAAACTCCATTTGGAAGGCAACGCACCCACTTCGTCAACAGCTGTTTATAGAATCCACATTAACTTGGTCTCTGTCAACCTCCCATATCCTACACTTTTTCTTGGAACAAGGGACAAGTAAGGGGTCTTGGTCTGGTGGTGGTGTTATTTCTGGATGTAACTACACTGGAGACGCTATGGGAATAGTGACTTCCATTTCCATGCTGGGACATGAGCCGTTTCCTTCATGTGACGTCATATCCGAAAGGAACAAATCTTGATTATGGGGTTTGTAAAACAATATTAATAGCATCGTGGACGATTAGACAAAGTGCAATAATTATTCTGGTAAAGAAACATTTAAAGTCTCATCAACGGTGTTTTAAACAATCGCTGTTCACTGCAGTGCTATGATTAGGTATATAATTGCACCGAAATATCGGGAGCTCTATCCACAACATAACCACGGCAAATATCGCGTCATATTTCGATCGACTTCAGGATGGGAGCATATCTAAATGCAGTCTATTATTAACCCCCGACGGAAAAAGAGGGGTGTTATAAGTTTCCGCGCAATCCTCTCTCATCCTCTCCATATCCAAGTCAGCGAAGTCTATGGGACTTTATTTTACCAATGATGTTGGGCTCCGCCACTCTTCGATATCTTGTTTTTATCCGGATCTTCCAACTACTGTTTTCTCGCGCTTCGCGTTTTCTGACCCTAGAGTTTTTCTGAGCACATTCCGCTCTGTCAGCTTGTATTCCTCAGAAATATACAAATATATACATTTAGATATAGACCAATGACAATATAAATTATCTTTGATATAGACAATGGTCTGACTCTGAACGCCAACGCTGTGATCGTACCTAATTGGTGCGGAATTCTTTAATTAAAACTCGCTCACTCCTGGAATCTTATTACATTCTGGCGCAGAAAATGTAACACTCATCACTGCGGAACCCATTTGTAGTAATATTCTGTGTGTAATATATACTTAGGTAGCATATTTGAAAAAGTGTAAAAATCAAGTTCTAGAAATACGGCCATTAAATTTACTGAAACATATTGCAATATAACGAAAGCAAAGCGCAGACGTACATGACCATCTGTGCAATGAAAGCACGCTCTGCTAAAACAAATACCACAATACTATGGCCGATTATTATTATTTCCCCATTCTCACGTACTGACATTGCCCTACAAACTGCGTCATCAGACAACAACAGCATATGGCAACAACAGCAACTTTGCAAGTACTTTGGACAGTTCGTATACGAAGGCAGCCAAAATACCGGATACTCGGCGACGAGAGTAACTTAGCGCGACCAAAGGCGCGACTCGTGTGAAATTCCGCAGGTTGACGGCACTGGTAGACGGCGACGGCAGACGGCATTACTTTACAGTATTAATTTGTATGAGACCGATTCCGACATACGACTGCAACTGCCGATTCGGCAGTTGTATTGTTGCAGCAGTTGATTCAGCAGCAATAAGTTGAAGCTAAAAACGCACAAGTGTGCATGTGGCTATACTCGTAAAAGCTCATCGCATTACGTTGCATCGTGTACGAACGGCCTTGAATTCGCTTTCGCACGTCCTATTCATGACGGTGCAATTCTACAAACAGAGAATTCTAAATTGCTTGTTCTGACTAACTTGGATTAACGTTTGTTCCCCTGTCACTCAAACGGTATAAGGAGCTTTCAGACTATACTTTAGATGAAACTATCGCAAAACTAAACCTCAGATACTTGTGCGATATTTTCACTTCACAAGAAAACCATAAAAAAGAAAGATAAAAAGAACCGATAAATATCTTGAACAAAAAACAACGTACTGGTGGAAAGGTAGCGCTCTTTCACGCTTACATGATCAGCCTTTTTGATGTTCGTCCACTGCTGGACGTAGGCCTTGCCTAAAGAACGCTACAATGAACAATCTTCTGCTTTTCGCATCCATCGCGGTCGGAATCCCTTGGCACCCCATTTCGGTCTGTTAAAGGGACTTAAACATTGACTATCGAGTCAAGGTAATTCTTTAGAATACTTGCCGATCTCTGTAAATCACATTATAGGACACAACTAGAAAATACAACACTCGACAAAAGAATGCACACTAAAAGATTTAAAAGGATCGCATTTTTAAACCAGCTCAACTGGTTCCTCAAGTCAGTAATATCGGATGCACAGAAAAGGAAAGAAAATTGCATCACGTAAAAGGCTTGGAGCCTCTGTTACCGGTATCGTATGCCAAGGCTATTGAGATTTGCAATTTATAAAAATTTCAAGCTATCCCACTGGTTTCTGCGCATTTTTTATGTCTTTTTAAACATTTCTGTTAGGTACCTATAGTTAAACGTCATATCAATCATCATAAGACCAACCAACTTTGTTCGGCGGAAGGTATTGGTATGCTATTTCACAGGTTTTCCTAGTGTGGGGGGTACCAATCCACTTCCACCAGAAATTGTAAATAAATACGTAAGGTATTTAGTTCCATGTATTACAAAATTACAATTCATTAAGAAGACAGTAGAAAATAATTTTATTTGCTTATTAATATTTGCGTCTTTCGTCCTTCGTTTCCATAGAGTATCAATTTAAGATTTTAGCGTCATGATTCGCTTTCACAACGTTGAAGTTGAAGATGATTGGTCTGACCACAATATTGGAACACCTTCCTCTCGGGTACATACTGTTTTAAACTCACACAAATATAAAATACATAGTACATACAATGGAAGATTTCCTTAAACTGGCAATATCGTCAAAATAACTATCAGAAAATATCAGACCTGGGGTTTTAGCTTCAATTTACACCTCAAAATAACGGCAATTCCGCTTATATTTACCTTTAGGAGTCATATAGTTTTGCATAAGTGCTGTTAAATCACCTTAATAACTACGCGAGGCAAACTGGAGTACCTTGAACCAAGTGAGTGGTTCACTTACAAAAGATTAAAACTTTGAGATAAATTTTAATTATTTTCATAAGATTCGAGACGTCGGAATCGCGGTAATGAAACTAAAGTGGAGCTGGGCAGGACACATAGCTAAGCGCAGTAATGACAGGTGAAGTAAAATTTTGACAGAAAGGTAGGCAAGGTAAGCGTGCAAAATAGGTCGACGATATTGTCACTATCGCGGGTCGAACTTGGACTCGATTAGCACAGGACCGAGGCAGATGGCATACCAAGGGAGATGCCTATAACCCAGCAATGGGATAAGGAAGGCTGTGGATGATGATGATTTTCATAGATTTACAGTAATCTCCTAAAAGCACAAGGTGAGGGAGAAAGCCGCTGTTTGTAATTTATTATAAGCCTATTATAGAAAATAGAAATCGAAACAAAATTGTTTAGACAAATGCATATCTCTAAGCTGATGTTCAAACAACTAACCATACGTACGTTTGCTGAGAAAATGCCTTTTTGGTCGTAGAATCCAGAAGCGGTCTGGACAAATGACTAGCATAGCAAACAAAGAACAAGGAACAACACTCGCTTTATTAGCAAGAATTCAACGCCAGAGCTTCAATTAGTACCTTATGTTCTGAGCATATTTGGCATCATTGCCCACAATGGTCATTATGACACTTCATTTAGTTAATGTTACGTTTTGGTATTCTTGTAGGTATATTTATTACACTATTATTTATTTTCAACGTTTTGACCCAAAGAGCCCTCTATTTGCGTGTGTGAATTGTAATTAGCACACACAAATAGAGGGGTCTATTAAGATCACTATCAAAAACAGCTTAGAATATGGTGCAACGTATAGCAAAATACTAGTCAAGTGATTATTATCTTGACTACATAACAATTTACATATAGCCGACTGTGGAAATTATCTAATTAAATATCTAGTCAGTGAAACCGATGAAAGCAGACAAGTAAAAGTTAGTCTCGAGACTAGCTATACAATATATACAGTACAATTAACAGAAAATCCTGACAAACTGTTGGCTTATCAATGTCAATAAGATCTAGTTGGCGGAAAATAGACCAATAATTAAGAAATTTCGTATTTAGAAGGCCACTTAAGTTATTGATGCGTAATAATTACTATTGCCTATTCGCACAATTGTCGAATTATCTGCGTTGAAATCTTTGTTTATAGAGCATAACAAGTCTATAATTGATATTCAATGGCAAAAGCGGTCTATTGCGTAGCAGTTATTCAGTGGCGATTAGCAGTACCAATGACTTTGACAACTTACTTTATTATTTAATCGTTGTTACTAAGGTCATACAACAGATTGAAACTAGATTAGACTGCATTGATAAATTAATGATTATGTATGCAGCAAAAAATAAAATATATGTTTAAATTAATGCCGTATCCGGCACTTAATTACTGACCGACATGCAACGGCTATCATTCAGTTTATGACTTCAACTTCCAGTAAATTCTGCTCTTTGAAAAATTTCTAGCTTTCTACTTCTTGTTTGGAAGCTTTAAATTACATAACCTCCCTTTGATCTCTAATAATTTTTAGAAAACCTCGTTGAAAAACTCGTTCATAATTCAGAAAAGTGTAGTTAAAAATTTCAATTTCTTTTCCGGCAATCTTTAAGCAAAAAAAATACTTGGAATCGTAAATTCAATTTCGGGAGAAAGAAAGATAAACTACAGGACAAATTAACAATTTTCATCATTATCCAGAAGATAACCACTGCTGAACATAGGCCCTTTGTTTACCTTGACACCGGAGTCGTTACTTAGTTAGAACGCCACACTGAAATACAGCTTGCCAACTGCATCCACTGGATGCCCGCAACTCTCACGATATCGTCGGCTATCTAGTGGGAGGCCTACCTACGCTGCGCCGTGGTCTCCACTCGAGAACCTTTCTTCCCCATCGGTTATCGGTTCTTCGAGCGATGTTGCCTGCCAATTGCCACTTCAACTTGCAAATTGCAATGAGCACTTTCGCATTAGATTAAACATTAAAATCACTTTATGGATCTACCTACGAAATATCATCAAATACAATTTAAAACGATAACTGAGCATTGTTGCAAAATAAGAACAAAATTGTTGTCAGCTGTGTTTCAAGAACTACGAGTCGGGTTGGACGCACGTGCGGCTGCGGTTGCATTACACCGATTGCCCAAGAATTCTCAACAATAGGAACTGGAACATTTGTATACCTCGATGATGTTGTGGTTATCGCTTACGTGTATGAATCAGTGCGCTAATTGTTACTTTATCGGATTTCAGTTATGCTTTAGTATTAACTTAAAAACCCATGAATACACAATTATTTGTTTGTTAGAGTTTATTATTTAGTTTATTAGTAGATAAGTTGATCTATTCATCTTCTTGGAATAAAGAATCTGACTTGGAAAATAACCCGATCAAACATTACAATGTTTACTCTTTATAAGACAAGTTTGCATGTTTTTGTGTTTGGATCTGTTTAACACGTCGAGTTGACTTTGATGTGGTGTAATTTAACAAATCTCATACTCGTGTACCTAATGTATAAGTGTATACCTGACAATAAAGTCACAAAACTGCTATTATAGAAGTCATGACGGGAAAACCGCACCTATATATACTATGCTGTAAAAATCATAAATAAGGTGTGTTACCTGGCTAGACAACTAATTTGCTAATTGATCCAAGCTGGCATTAAGTAAAAAGCAGTTTTGTACGGAAAACAGTAAATTATAGATGGAAATAACTAATTTAGTTCACCACGTTCATTAGAATTGAGTGGATGCTTCGCACGCGATTCGTTACTTAGATTATTAATGGTAATTTCTTTGTTAAATCTTTGATTTTTCTTTCATGTATCTAAGATCTTAGTTTTAGTATGGTACACATAATAAATTCCTTTATGAATCAATTAATCGTTACTATTGAAAACAAAAGAGATCACTACAGTTCAAACATCGCACTTAATAAAACTGCGCCTAGTGTGCGCAAACGACTTTCGGATGTGTACAGTCTACCAAACATATTTTACAATAACAACGTTGCGATTTTACAGAACGCAAGCGGCACATGTCTGGTTGTAGACTTGCAGTGTATGCGAGTGCCTATTGGCCCGCAGCCAGCTCTTGCCAATATGTGTTTAAATAGTAAACAAGGCTTCATTAAAACGTTACAGAAATAATCAGAGTTCGTCGCTCTTGCAGTAATACTCGTAGACCCAATTTCTAATTACCGGTAACTTAGTATATATTAGTTTTCTTATTAGTTTATTTATTAATGTAACTTACCTGTCTCATATGTAAATTTTAATTTGAAGTTTATTTTTTTATTTCATTATATGAATCCTGTGTTACAAAGTTGGTTGGTAAAAATATAGTTCCAAAGCTGTTAACATACAACAGAACAGCATACAAGCAGTTACTTCAACTATAGGATATCAAGAAAGTACAACTAAATAAAGTCAATGTATATTGATACATACATGATTCTAATCTCTCATCTAATCTTCTGATCTCTAATTTAGAGGTAAATGTATGAACTAGAGAAATTAGATCATCTCTAATGTGTTTAGTTTTAGTTTCGATAATAATCATAGCATTATAACATAAACGCTATACACCATGTCTCCTGCCTAGTTTAGAGGTACTTTTAGTTTAGATCTATATTTTACCTAGGTACCTAATTATAGTGATAAATAAATATTATTTATTTATTAGAAAACCAACCACTTTTTACACTGAAATATACAATGAAAAAACTATAGAAAGCCAAATACAGGTTCTTACGAATAGATATAGATTAGATAATAAGTTAAACATGTGCGAACACTAAGAAACGTTGTAGTAATATAGAAAACAAAAACATATATGAAAAAATAACAAGGTAATGAGTAATAATGAAAAATAAAATACAGATATAATATAAGCACGACATTTTATGGTTGCTGACCGTCTGCTAAGAGAAACTCACTGCTTAGTCGCCGCCTTTAACTTGACTAATTTAATACTTGGTTTAATAATTAACGACATGTTTTAGCATAACGACATGTTGCAACAACATAATATTAACATTGTGTTGTGGTTATATTGCAGTTCTTTCCTTAAAATTAATAAGACAATGGAAATACCTAAACAGCTCATCATTAAAAAGGAAAATCCACATAATATTTTATTGAAGTCAATTAGTAATGAAATTATTAATGCAAATAATTGCAACTCTGAATATGTAATTTCCCGTATTGTTAAGCGAACCGCATAAGTTGGGCAGTTGGCATCACAAAGAATGTGGGAGTTATAGATGTCGAGGTCAAGTTCTTTCAACCTGTTCTGATAAATCATGCATAGTGCCACTACGTATATTGTGGTGCCACGCATGTTAAGAATAGCTCGATCGATTTAGAAGCCGGAAACGAACTGTCAAATTAACGTTATCTTGCTTGAGAGCTTGATATATAAAGCAGAAAAACAGAATTAGGGGAAATCCTTGGTAATATCGCAAAAAGTTGCTAACAGCCGCACTCAGAGACGTTACTTAAGCTAAGGAATACTTAAAATTGCTCTGTCAACTACTCGTTGACGGAAATTGTCACACATGAAAACGAGACAGAGCAATTTTAAGTATTTCTTAGCTTAAGTAACGTCTCTGAGTGCGGCTGTTAGACTAGTTAAGATAAATATCTTACACATTCTCAACATCAGGAGCCTTACGGACAACTGCTATTACAGGCACTTAATCCGCTCAGTTGGAAAATTACGCGACTGCAAACCTTATCGCGCCCAGATACGGTTTGCGGTCGCGTGATTTTCCAACTGAGCGGATTAGGTGCCTGTAAAAGCAGTTGTCCGTAAGGCCCCTGGAACAAAAAGACTGTTACACTATTTTAGTACTTAACAAATTTTATTATAATTATACAATGTTTTTGTCACCTTACTTTGAGATTGTTTACAAAATTAATGTTCTCAGAGTTTTATTTATAGATTTATTTGTTTCTTAATGTATGACTTACCTAAGCTCTCTATTGAAACACTTCACGGCACACGTGCCGACCCGAAAACCTCAACTTTCTAGATCCCTGACATTTTGATCACATCTAGTCCACGTTAAATGTTATTAATGTGAACAAAACAGCACACCCTCGGAATAGACAAACAAGGGAGATAACGGTAAGGTGGCGTGGCGAGGGCGATTGCATCAGGTCTAAAGAAGGCTTGATGCGAGCTTCTGTGTTTAGGCGAACTCACTCTACAGGCATTGCCGTCTGTGAGTTCTTTTCGCCTATAGAGTGAGTTGAAGTTCATTCGTTTTTAGGGTACCGTGCCTAAAGAGTAAATGTCCTGTCTGTCTGGCCTTCCGTCTGTCCTACGTATTAACGGTTGTATCTTTCGAACCGTAATAGATAGCCAGTTGAAATTTTCTCAGAATTTTCGTTTTTGAGAAATGGGTACGGAACTCTCAGTGCCCGACTCGCACTTGGCCGGTATTTTTTTTCGCGTTGACTATTTGTCAGTTTATTGGTATTGCTGCAAGATTATTAGTGTGTGAGAGAAATGAGTAAATGTGGCGTAAGTACTTACAGTTTTAGCGTTTGTTATAGGTAAACACGGAGATGTTTGAACACGAACAATAACTCTACTAAGGCAAATTTCCCTTGTTTGTTTGATCTGAGAGCACACCCATTTAAAATCTGTCCCTTTTAACTTAATGCCGAAATTGTAAGCAGTCAATGTTAGATATTCCACATTGATAAGTCTCAAGCGAACATCACCGCGACTCAGTAAAAGTACGATATATCTCTACCCTCGGAGTGGAATGACATTTTACTGTAACCGTAAATTGTGCGGTGTCGTAAAGATTTCTTGGCGAGAGTTGTAGCATTAGCGCGGAATGCTACAATAGGACACACATCATCACTTGGATGTCTTGGAACTTAGTGTACGTTCCTATTATAAATAACAGAAAACATCTATCTCCCTCTCTTACTAAGACTAGGTATACCAGGCAAGGTACCACTTTGTCAGATTGGTAAAACATCAATTGACGTCAACTTGCTGCGTCGCATTTGCTGAGGGTGGATTAGGACTGAAAATAATAGACTAAACTGGATAGTATATAGTCGGAATAACAAGTTTTTCTGCACCAAAGAAAGGTTTAAAATTTAAATGTTATAGATAATTAAATGATGACCACGGACCGGTAAGCGCAGGCGCAGCGTAGGACGTCCATCCACAAGATGGACAGACGACCTAAAAGAGACCGCAGGGAAACGCTGGATGCAGGCCGCTTCCAACGTGCGCTTTTGGAGATCGATGGGGGAGGCCTATGTCCAGCAGTGGACGTCCTATGGCTGAAATGATGATGATGATTAATCATTAGATTATTAAAAATATCGACCACCGGCAGGATTCAAACTAGTACAATGACCATTTGTTCTAGTCCCTCAACTGCGGTAGCTAAAAAGTGCAACCCCAAAGTTTATAAACCGCAGTGATACATTTGAGTCTGTTTTGTCGGTACTTAGTTTCGAGTTTAAGTTCCAATGATATTTAGCACTAAGAATGAAGACTGAAGAAAGAAGCAGTTTCGTCTGCACGTAATTCAACTTTTTTGCCAACCACTCGCATTCTTCAGTCTTCCCGTGAACACGGTGCATGCTAACTGCGTCGAAATATCAGGAACTTCATCTACAACCTTATCACGGTAAATATCCCGTTAATAATCATATAACTTGTTATCAACTGTGATAGTTTAAACAGTGTTTTATAAAAAAAATACATTCGAATTCAAATTGTTTTTATCCCATTTACTTTTACTGGACAGTGATAATTTGATGCTCACCATAGAATTAGAGTAGGCTTACTGAGGTTAGTCCTGGCAGATTCGTTTAGTTAGAGAATGGTAAGGACAGCAAAATTCGATATCATTAATAGTCGAATAACACTTTTGTTATCACAACGCATGTGAAGTGTATTGTTACCGTAGTTTTGTATAACACACGTAGAGGTAAAGCCCATTAGCAAGTAATAACTGTTACGCGAAATTACGCCAGTTTGCGAGACCGTTTTGCAAATATAAATTGATATGTGAAGGTTAATGGTAGCGGTTACTGTTATACTGTTAAGTGTTTTAGTTTGTTATTCTCATTTCCTTTCGACAAGTTTTGAAATTTTTCTTTTGTCTAGATGTAAGACATGGGGTTCTCGCAAGGCGTGCTATTTGGGCCTTACTTCTTTACTATGTCTTGTACATAGTTACAACCGTCCGTTAAAATAGTAACACATAGTTTAATTTTTGTTTTTTTTTTACCTTCAAAATACATTAGGATTTGGTTAATAACGACTTGGACCAATCAACCATTAAGGATAAACAAATCATTTATATGCCTTCAAGTTCTGTTAACCATATTAGACAAACTATTTACTATGAACGTGAAAATAAAAATGGATCATCTATATTCTATACGTAGTACTTGTCTTCTCTTATTTATGACTAGCGGTCCGCCCCAGCTTCGCACGGGTATAGATTATAGCCTATGTCACCCGGGTATAGTGTAGCTTCCCAACAGTGAAAGAATTATTCAAATCAGTTCAGTAGTTAAAAATATAATATAAAAAAAAAAAAAAAAAAAAAAAGTTATTAAATATAATTCCTTTCCGTGCACGGTTGCCTGGAAGAAGTCGCTTTAAGCGATAAGGCCGCCTGTTAAAAGCCTAGATAATATTTTTGTTGTAATTTTTATGTTATCCTTGTTTTGTGGTGTTTTAATAAAGAGTTTTTGTATTTGTATTTTGTATTTGTAGTTTCGGAGCCTATTCAATGCAAACAAACAAACGAACAATCAAATCTTTCCTCTTTATAATATTACTAGCGGTCCGCCCCAGCTTCGCACGGGTATAGATTATAGCCTATGTCACCCGGGTATAGTGTAGCTTCCCAACAGTGAGAGAATTTTTCAAATCGGTTCAGTAGTTTCGGAGCCTATTCAATACAAACAAACAAACAATCAAATCTTTCCTCTTTATAATATTAGTATAGATAATAGTATAGATGACCAAAACAACATCGTCACTCATAAACAGGTCCATAACTCTCAAGGTGGTAATTCTGATAATGGTGGTAAAGCTGATATGGCAGTGGTTGCCAGTGTTGCCACATGCCAGGCGCCATGAAAGTAGTTATGGCAGAAGGCACCTCGTCTCGATTCGTATTTCGAATCGATGCCCAGAGATAGGAAAATTATTTAAGTGACGTAAGATTTATTTTAAGTGCTCAGCTCTGTATTATAAAAATAATAAGATATGAAAACCTACCACACATCAGTACCAAGAGGAATCTCTAAAACATGACACAAGTGCAATATAAGTTTATAACAAACGAATATATTATAACATTTTAAAGTAGAAAAAGAAATCAAGTTTTAAGAAATAAAATATACCTCATAATCCTTATATTAAATATACTTTAGTGTAGAAATCCTATTGTCATCATTATTAATATTTGCTTTTAGATTAGTTTATTATTTTTTTATTGTTGTAGTGGTGTGGTCTGTACCGATACATCACCAAACGGATCCAACGGAAGACCAGCGTTGGTTAACAGCCGGCATCGTGATGAGTTTGGGGCCAATCTGTGACTTTTTCACCTAGGTGCTGACTTTTAGTGATTATTAAAACTTATGTGACAAAATTAATTAAACTTTTTTCTTCTTATTGGAAACTCTATTCTTAGAAAAGCTATTTTTAATATCTAAGATGTCGCTCCGTTTTCCCTTAACGGCTTTTTTCAACTTATCACTGTTTTAACGCTAAGGTTTTGCTTCTTGATATTGTACTAGTTCTAATTATCTTGTTCATCAGAAGCAGTCGCGTCTTGCAAAATGTTATATGACACATGAAAACTAGGTATATGAATTTTGTTCCCAAAAAAATGGCACAAAATTTAAACTTCACACCACATCACACATCATCAGCCATTAAACATCCACTGCTGAACAAAAGGCCTCCCTTTTAGAGACATTAAGGGGGTATTGCCATAATCCCCACGCTTGACAGTGGCTCTGGAGTGGCGGCTTGGGGATCGAAGTACATTCACCGTGTAGCCGTGTACCAATAGACGCTGCTGCCCATCCGATGGTTCTGGTTGCAGTTTTAGGACATCGGGTCCAAAAATTAAGCTTAATCCAAACAAACTCTGCAGAAGCAAACAAATTTCATTCGCATCGATCTATGTTCCGCGTAGAGAGCTACGCTTTAGCGCTTTGTCAATTAGTTGAAAGGTCAAATTAATATTTATGTTTTTGCACGCCTTGCGCTTGAAACTCGTAGGTTCGGTCAGATTTCCCAAGCAGCCTCGAACTTTCTTGTGGTAAGTGCGGTTTTAAGGTATAACTGAAGTAAACTGAGGTCAAAGTCATTGAAAGTTTTGAATTGATTGTTTTATGATAAGACATCGAGTGGTCTACAGGGTTATAAGGAAAGGGTATGCTAAGCCGAAAAGAGTTTTATACTCATCATTATAAACAACTTTTACTATGGGACCAAACCTGAAATCCCAAAAAAAACAGCTACTCTGTTCCTTACATTTTGTCGAGTTTCAATGACCGTTTTCTATGGAACAGCAGATATTTTTTCGCGATTTCTGGGTACAAAATCAGAATACTATTTTTGCGTTCTTATATTATGCTCTTCTTGTTTTTGTCAAAAGATCTTTATTCTCTTGGAGTTTTTGTGTAATATAGATAATATTTATAACTTACAATACAATACAATACAAAAACTCTTTGTTAAAACACCACAAAACAAGGATAACATAAAAATTACAACAAAAATATTATCTAGGCTTTTAACAGGCGGCCTTATCGCTTAAAGCGATCTCTTCCAGGCAACCGTGCACGGAAAGGAATTATATTTAATAATGTGTGGCCTTAACTAAAAATAAAAAATAGAAAGTAAATACCTACAACAACAACAATAACAACAACTAACTAATGTATAACTTCTTCTTCTTTCGAGTCGATGTTCCGTAAATTTTATTTTATTTTCAAATTTAAGTTTCTAGACAAAAATTTTGCCACCCCAATGGCACTCCGTCCTTTAGAACTATTACTTGTACAGGGTTATAGAGTGAAGTCTAACCGACCTGCTTTCAACTGAAGTCTGTTTGCTCTGTTTTAGTCTGTTTCGATATTTTTGTGTTTATCTTCGACAGGTAACAGTGAACTATCGCTTTGTAATTAGCGAACTGAGATTAATTTTATGCTTTAAATCTAGGGACCTCAACAAGTTGGATTTCAAGTAATTCAACTATAAAACTTGTCTCTTGTATGTCAGCAAGATCGTTATTATCGTCCTTGGCCAAACGAGGCTTGAATAGGATCTCAATTCGCAACAAGTGGCTATTGGTTATATATGGCGCACCCGCTAAATGTGTCGTCAATGTGTACCTAGTCAATGCCTATAAATTTTGTTGGGTTTATTTTGGATAGGGTTGTCTAGAGGCACAGTTCCAAAAATATTTTTAGAAGTTATAACGTCTTTGTCCTCCGCAGTGGAACTCCACAAGCTAACTTTTTTTGCTGTTGTATTATTAGCTTCGAATGTCATTAATAAACAGAACCCCTCATTTATAAGCTTCCTTTCTCGTTACTTCTATGTATATCAAAGAAAAAAATCACTGAAATGTCCAAAGTTATGTTTTTTGTAACAACATAATAATTTTATTCATTTGCACTTCAGCAGTTCCCATTTTATAATTGCATATTATTATAATCTATGAATGGCAACCCTCAAGTAGCTATAAATTATCGATCGAATTGTCAATTCTAGCGGTTGTCAACGGAACATGGGCTCATACGGTCGTTAGATCAATCGATAATACAGCCGTTCCAGCCGTTGTGTTGGGACTCGGTACCTACGCCACGTTTTGAATTAGAATGAGGTTGATAATGGCGTCGATTCTGTCATACCACTCACTAAACTAAACCAATCTGACAGAACTAAAATTATCTGCCTCTCTTTTCATTTTAAGTAATATGTGAGTTAAGGATGGCAACAATTTTAGAGCCGTCAAATTTGGTTTAGTTTACACTAGAACCGATGCCAATATGTTACTCATTGCTTCTGAGAACTCCTAAAATATGCCATATTAGAAAAATAAATGTATGTAAAAGCGAAAATTAAGCCTCGCAATCCAGCGGGGCAATGCTGCCAGCATTCTGGGGACCCACCCTGCCGCATGGTGGCGATTTGTTCACCTAGGTTATTTTCTTACTTTCTCTGTATATATTTTTAGTAGTAATAGTTTTATTGATAATTTGTATATAATATCCCTATGCTTTGTAATTAATGTAAATAATAAACTCCTGATAATAAAGTGAAATTTCATATAAAAGCGAAATACCACTCACTCACTGACTCATCACAAAATCTCGAAAACAACTTGAACTACGATGCTAAAATTTGGCATGTAGATTCCTTATGGGATGTAGACATCCACCAAGAAAAGATTTTGCGAAAGGGCCGAATTAAGAAGAGGGTTGAAATTTTAAATTAAAGTCTACGCATACGAAGTCGCGGGCAACAGCTAGTACAATAGAAAAGAGAGACTAGAGAGAATGGAAGCTGCTTAAAAAGATATGAAATATAATGTGTAAGAGCTGTACACAGCTTGTGAATGGTTATAAACGCGAGAAAAAGTGAAGTGAAAAAAAACGTGAGTTAGAACTACGACCGATACGAATCTTGTTAGGCAAGCATGTCTGCTTTACCAAACATTCTAATATGTCAATTAGTTTTCAAAATAGGATCCACCTATACCGTTAAATGTCAACTAAAACAGGGGTCTGTCAAATACGACATTCTAAATTTGAATTGAGACTCAACAGTAATACATTGTCTAAAGTCAGTTCTAATTTTAAATCGACGTTATGCGTCTGAGCACGCTCCTTGCGTTGCCAAGTGCAAAATGCGAACACCTTGATCGAAATATTTTTGATTTCTTTTTTGATTAAGGGAGTTTCACCTGGCTTAGCGGAGCAGGTGTTCTGTTAAATTAGAGACAACCCTTTATATCGATTCATTAAACTTCTTAATCTTTACTTCTATACTAATATTATAAAGAGAAAAGATTTGATTGGTTGTTTGTTTTTTTGCATTGAATAGGCTCCGAAACTACTGAACCGATTTTAAAAACTCTTTCACTGTTAGGAAGCTACACTGTCCCCGGATGACATAGGCTATAATCTATACCCGTGCGAAGCTGGGGCGGACCGCTAGTTAGTTATAATTTGATGTCTGTGCGAGTGATTGTGTTATTATTTGTGTCTGATTAAAACCTTACATTTAGGTAATCTGTGCATTTCATCTACATTTGCTATAAGCTAAATGTTTCATTGTTATAACAATTAATAAGGTTATAAAACGGTTTTTGTTAATTTTGGGGAAGACCCATGGCTAATCATTGGCTTTTGTAGTCAGTTTATAATATATACTTGAATGAACATAAATGAAAATCTGAAATGATTTAGAAAAAAATACTCAAATAAAACCGGCCAAGTGCGAGTCGGGCTCGCGCACGTTGGCTAACGTAATAATTTAATCTAAATTATAAATTACTTCTTTTATTTGCATATGTTGTTATGGTTATCCTATGTAGATCAGGTTATGTTAGTATAGGAATAATGTAGAAATCTCATTAATTAACAGAAATAAACCGTTGTTTGTTTATAGAACTGACCTTACAGTTAAACTTCCTGGTTTGTGATAGTGTGTGTACGCTAGGTATGATTTATTTAACACGTGAGCCTGTATCTTGAATTTTCATTAATGTTGTAAACAAACATTAATAATTTATTACACTGCTTGAACTCCATTATTAACTTGATCTTCTTAAAACAATAACAGCTGTTTAAGAAGAAGAATTCTTAACACAAGGGACAACACACAGAACTCAAAGATTATTTTTCTTAGCTTCATCTCTCTGATAGGATGTTCTGGCCCTAAGCATGCGGTAGCCTTGTTCGAACAGCTCTTGAGATAATAAAGCCTCATATTAAGCAGCAGAATTCACCTCACATTCATCATCATTAACAGTCAAAAGACGTCCAGACGTCCACTATTGAACAAAGGCCTCTCCTTTAAAACTCCACTGAACGACAGCCTATCATCTGCATTCACTGGATGCCCGCGACTCGTGATTATTTCTTGGCAACGAACAAATTCTCCTGAAAGATATACACGTGAAACTAACGGAAGGAAAACATTAAGATATCACAATCAGTAGTTCATCGCACATCTGCAGTTGCACTAATGCAGTTCATAAAAACATCAAGGTGCTACGTCTCTTTAAAGTTGACAAGCCAACTCCAGCCCGCATACAAAAAGTAAGAAAACAAACCCGCACGGGGCGCCAGAAAAAGTGGTCCCGCGTCAACATCCCAATTTGTTCAGAAAAAAATGCCTGAAGGAGTCAGAAAGGTAGACTTCCTCTGACGTATAAAAGTCACCTAGTCAAAATTACATTACATTTTACTTACGCAATTTTCCCAATTCAGTAATTTATTATTTTCATTATGTCTATACTATATAGTCTATATACTATAATAATATTATAAAGAGAAAAGATTTGATTGTTTGTTTGCATTGAATAGCCTCATAAACTACTGAACCGATTTGAAAAATTATTTTACTGTTGGGAAGCTACACTATCCCCGGATGACATAGGCTATATTATTATTATTCTTTAAATAGGGATCCTTACTTAAACTCCAATAATGTAACCCAAGGTGTAAAAAAATTAAGATTTACACCCGTGCGAAGCCGGGGTGCGTTACTAGTATTCTATAAAATGCAAATTATAATTTTTGTATGGAGGCTGGCATAGTCCCGGCCCGCCATTTTTTTTAAATGTCGCGTCGCACTTTGGAGTTTGTATTTGAATTGGAAACACTACTATTATAGTAGACGAACAAAAAATTCATAAATCCCTCATAATATTTTGTGTTAGAAACGATCAGTTTAGCGTTTCTTAATTTTTTTAAATATGTACTCAAACCAGTGATAATATGACCCTAATTTTAACTATATTTAGTACCTATATTGAACCCAACTTCTAAAAAAACTATTTAATGTTATTTTTGATTGATATAATAACTTTCTATTGAACTACTTTTGCTTTAAACGAATAATATTATGGTTAGCAGATATTTCAACATAATAAGAATCACATTACAATATTTATGACAAATTATCTCCGTACGTGACACTTTACATCTGTTTTCTAACATTTTGTGTTTGTCTAAATTCTATATTATGTGACTTAATGTTCCCAATCAAAATATGTGTTACATTGTGCGATGTGATTTTGAAGGAAAAAAAATGGCAAATCAGTACTATTGCAAAAAAAACCCTTTGCAAAATCACCCTGCCTCACGTTTTATTTCTAGCCTAAACCTTCAGAAGCTCCACCGAAATCTACTTTAAAGATAACAGATGCAGTGTATCAAATTGCACCATCAAGGTGGATAAAGTTACCGTTATCCGGCAAATTCGATGTCACGGCTCGAACGCTTGCTGTTAGGCAACTTTGATGTTTACACCATGATCCGTTGGCTATGATGGTGAAATTTTAACTTCAAAGCGTTGTTTTGATTACTTTTTCTCTGTGGAAGATAAGGCAGGTAGCGTAGATGAAAGGTTTTAGTATAGTTTATAACATGTTAATTTCTCGGTTAATAGACTGTCATTGTATCTAGTTTGGGTAGTGGCCCTTGCACTTTATTATGTTGGTGTATCAGTGTCTTTAGCAGGCATCTATACGAGCCAGTCAGTGTTTGGTGATCCTTTGATGACGTCACGTAATCCGTTTGAGATCGGTACCCATCTAGATCTATGTCTCCCGAAAGGCTACAATTTCGTTGAGTGTATTTTAAAGCGGTTGTTTACTAATTGTATTGTCATTCGAATAACTTTATCCACTTCTACATTTTTATCATTGTTATCAGGTGAAAACGCTCTCATAATCTTACTCTACTTTTCTCTGTCAACATCGTGCAACACAAATCTCTATGCAAATCAGAGTGATCTCATTTCTGATTCCATTATCTGTTTTTTCATGTTTAAAAAAAATCTGTTTCACGCCTAAAAATAATATGACCCAAATCTTGACCGTTTAGAAAACGGAAGTCCATAGTGTTTCGACATTTCAGACCAGATGTTTGGTTTCGCTTTTCGCTTATTTCATTTCCGCAGACACGAATTCATAAACATTGATTAAAGCTACAAATATTCATATAGCATTTGGTTAGTTTGTTAATTTTTCTTTGAAAAGGCAAAACAAATTTAAAAGCGCCCATAGTTTATTTATTTCATGGAATCGTTATATTTATTATGTACCCATTGGAGTAGATGTTTTAATAATAAGTCATGTAATAGAATGCATCATTGTGGTATTTTTTATTGAACTAAAACTGCACTTCCCTCTGTTTATGAATGTTATTGTTGATAATTCCATATCACTATTGTATCCTTTTCCTTTCGATTTCAATTTCCCAGTTTGCATAAAAACAATACCTACTTTAAAAAAACTGCAACAAGGTTTCACGGTGTCACATGGTGTGTGGTCCAAATAGTTTTTGACACAATAATGATTTCTAAAGGGCTATTCAAGTCATCTCCATTGATAATGATTCCAGTGGTTTTAAACGGTCTAATTTTGTTACATGTTACGATTCGGTCTACATGTTGGTTACTTAAATAGGAATATTATTAGCATTTTGTATTTCGTTATTAGTACGATATGTCTTAGTTATGGTGGCCTATTAAGCTTTGCTTTATACTCTAGAAAGTTATCAAATAATTTCTTACACTCGTGACTGGTTTTGGCTGCTATTTTGTGTTTGTGTTTTGTGTAATTTATTGAACTTCTCTGTTGCAGCATTTTAAATCGACTCATTTTAGTCATTATGTTCTGTTCGTTCGTGTAAATATTTACGCCTCGTTTCATTCACCAGATACCTAAACGCTTCAGGTTAGGTGCCTGCGTTTAGCCAATGTACAGGTTGCGTTCTGCGAAAATGCATTCCTTCCAGTTACTAATACTTCTGTTTTGCCATTGTTTATCTTATTTTGTTCTCAAGAAAGGTTGTTATTGCTTATTCCTATACCAATGTCCGTTTTCCTGAATACAAAAAAACAAAATTCACTTACCATGTCTCCAGGTCCATTGTCCCTTTCATTTTGCGACTGTTTAATGGTTATTGGTTACGTTTACGCATTGGCTTTCCCGTGCCAAATACAAGTATAATTCTTGCTATAAAGTAAAGTACTGACTTTATGTCGCTTTCTAAAATCTGTTTAATTAGTTTCCTAAGGAGTGATTGTAATGTTCATCATAAACATTTAAATAGCCATTTATGATGAATATCCATAATTTGCTTGACACCAAACATTTTATTTTATTTATATAACTAGCAACGCACCCCGGCTTTTCAAATCTTTCAAGAAATTTTCCAAATCGATTCATTAGTTTCGGAGTCTATCCAATGCAAACAAACAAACAATCAAATCTTTCCTCTTTATAATATTAGTATAGAAAAACAATTGAATTGTTGATATTTCATTAAGTATTTGACGCTGACCAGGTTCTTTAACTCAGGATGAAAATAACTTAACACATTAAATAACCTTATCTGTATTCTTTGTTGCACTCATAGTTTTATCTGTTTGTTTCGCATTGCACAAGCCTTGAACGTTATAAAGCTGGCGTGGCGACTGATAAAATAAGTCCAGTGTCATGTAAAAGTGATTAGTTATGTCCACATTCTTTAAATCACATGTTTCATTATAATAATTTCCTCGTGATACACTAGCTGGTTCACAGATCACCGAACCGAAATTGGTAATCTTCAACCCGGTTCATCATTAACAGCCTAACATATTCCTACTGCTGGGACCCAGGCCTTCTCTCAGAGAGATGGGCCTTAATCCACCATGCTGGCCCAGTGCATGTTGGTGAATGTCATATTGTAAGTTATTACAAACAGCTTACACTTACGATTATGTCTATCGGTCGAGTTTTGTTGAAATGTCATAATAAATTGTCTTTGAGCTTTTGAAGTTCTCGGACATACCGGTTTTCTGACGAATTATTCCTTCACCGTTTTTGAGTGATGGCATCGAAACTGCACATAATTTATTCAATTATGTGCAGTTGATTTTTAACCTACTTTTAATTATCGAATGGATTTGAATAACTTTGTTCGAGTGACAATACAATAATTTGGTGTCATCGAACTGATCTGGTAGTACTAGTAAACCACTCTATTTTGGGCTTATTTGGCTTGTTTCAACGTGTCCCATACCAAGATTTCCACTATCCACCACCATCCTCGTCACCAAGTAATGACCTAGCATGTTTAGATGTTAGATCTTATGTCTATGCTTAGATCATCTGGTTGGTTTTAACGAGCCAGTGTTTTTGTTTTGTTTTTTAAACTATTATAATTTATCCTTTCTTAGAGCACGTGGACTGCTGTTATTATTATCTACTGTCTTCTTCCTAGACCATTTCCCATTTACTTACTGTCTTGCATGTATTAGAGTGTTTTCAGTCTCGTTCAAGTCAGAGCTGGCCGGCCCTTATGGTTCTAGAAAGCAGACTAGGGCAAAGGGAAGTCTCAATTTGCCACAACACGATAATAGGCCCGGCTTCCTCGCATGCCCGTATTCTTGGTTCTTGCAATCTACTCGCCAGCATCCATTCAAACTTCATACCTATCATTAAGTGGAATTGCCTATTGCCTTTTTAATTGAAATATTGTTTCTTTATTGATGTTTTGTTGTAAACGTATCGTTTATGTATGCATGTATGTATTTGCTATAACTGCTTTAATAGTATTTCTTTTATCAAATTATCAAAAGCTCTTGTAATCATGTTTGCCGAGATAGCGATCTCAGATACAATTGTAATGGTGTGTTACTCGGCAGTAGTTACAATAAATTGGTCAACTATATAAATGCCAACATTGAAGAAATATACGACTTACGAGTAACCTCCGTGTTTAAATTAAATGTCGTAGATTGCATTGCCATTTAACTACTCGTTGAGTGTTCTAGGTTTTTATGATCCTATTTTCACACCATACATTGAACGTGTTGCTAATAAAACCTTTAGTTAGTGGCATCACTATCATCATCATTATCAGCTATCTCAGTCCACTGCTAGACATTAGGCCTCTCCCAAGGCACGTCACTCAGTCCGATATTTGGCTTTTCGATTTCAGCCACCGCCATCTGCCTTTAAAGTCTCACGCCCAATTTATTAGTAGTACCTTATTTTTAGGGTTCCGTACCTCAAGAGGAAAAAACGGAACCCTTATAGGATCACTTTGTTGTCCGTCTGCCCGTCTCTGTATCCGTCTGTCAAGACCCCTTTTCTCAAGATCGCGTAAAGGTATCAAGTTGAAAATTATACTAAATACTTGGGTCGAGGGATTCTTTCGGCTGTAAAAAAATAAAAGTTGTAAATCAACGCAATCAAAAGATATGAACGTTTATGTCGCATATTTTGCTATTTCATAGGGGAATTAAAACAAAACCTATAGGGTACTTCCCGTTGACCTAGAATCATGAAATTTGGCAAGAAGTAAGGTCTCATAGCACATATTATATAGGAATAAATCCGAAAGTCATAAATTTGAAGTTATATAATTTAAAAATAATTATTATGCTATTACAAACTTACATTTTGTAGTTGGAATGTATGAAAGAACCTTATTTTCAGCTACAAAGTTAAGTTTCTCTTTTAATATTTCAACTTCAGTTAGTTTTTGTTTCGTACTTGTCCGGTTTTTTTATTATTATGTTATTTTTTTGCCGTTCCACTTGTTAGCAAAGTTTGGCCTCTTCCTTTCTTCCACTTCTTACACTTGGTGTGTTACCCCCCCCCCCCCCCACATCTTTCAAAAATCCCGCATGGGACGGCAAACATTTATCTTGTTTAAATGCTCACCCATTGCTTGCATTTGCAGTTTACATTCTCAATCAAGTAATCAATGGCGTTGAGTAACCGTCGTGGTTCACGTAACCGTTAAGTAATCCGTGGAACTGGAAACTGGTTAACTTTAACTGTGACTCGGTGGTGATCGTGTACAGTGCATTTAGTATTTAATACAGTATTATGCACGTTCGATAAGTTCAAGTACCTAGGTAGCGTGTTGCACTCGTCCGGAGAAATCGACTGCGACGTCAACTCCCGCGTCAGCGCCGGTTGGGCCAAATGGAGAGAGGTCACCGGCGTCCTTTGTGATCCAAAGATGCCGCCAAAGCTCAAGGGACTTATCTACAAAAGTATTGTCCGACCTGTACTTCTTTATGGTAGCGAGACATGGCCTGCCTTGCAGCGTCATGTCAAACAGCTTCGCGTCACCGAAATGAAGATGCTGCGGTGGATGTGCGGCGTTACGCGTACGGACCGTATTCGTAACGAGCACATCCGTGGCAGCCTCGTAGTACGGGACGTAGCGGATAAGCTTCAGGAAAGTCGCCTGCGGTGGATGGGCCATGTTCTCCGCAGACCGGCAGTGTACGTCGGCAATCAACTCTTGGACCTTGTGCTCCCTGGAACAAGACCTCGTGGCCGACCAAAGCGACGATGGCTTGACGTCGTAAGAGATGACATGAGAGCCAATAAACTCACCAAGAATGACGCGAACGACCGTGCGAAGTGGAGGAGTCGCAGTAGCGGACCCCGGCCCGTGCCGGGTACACGCTAAGCAGAAGAAGAAGACAGTATTATGCACGTTATTGAGGGACTGAAAGAAACAGTGACCTATGAAGGAAGTCGTATAGGTATTCTAGAGAAAATATTAGCCCTCAAGCCATGTCGAAGACTTCCGTCCCGCGGCCTAAAGCACTGACACTAAGCAACTTTCTCTAACGTTTGAAATCACGAAGTATGAAATGTTCCACGGTGGTAAATCGATTCAGCAAAGTCTTCAACGATAATAATCTACAAAGTTTAGATATTTCTTCGATGGATTGCTAGTGATGTGACAGGAGCACAGGAGTCATATTGTACATCACCGGCTTAACATGTCTACAATTCTTAAATAATCTAGTATAATACGGACCCAATAGTACATTTTACCGTTTGTTCTCAGTAGTTCCTTTAGCACTTCCTTTGAAGAAACTACTGAACCTTTTTTGTCCCTGCGGTTCCTTTCCTACAGTTCAGACTCTAAAATTAATGAACGTGGTAAGATAGTGAATATAGTGATGTAACAGGATTATCATATTCCTGCTCCTGACGCATCAATTAAGCAATTAATTGACGTGGCTTAATTACTTGATAACCCTATTTAACAAGCCGTGAGGTCAAGTGGGGGAGCTACTGATTTTTTTTTCACCTCGTTACTCCTTGCTTCTCCTAAAACAAAAACTTATTTTTTTATCAAAACTCGCGTGAGGATTCATTATAAATTATTATAACACCGGATTGCACTCACGATGATGTTTTTATCGGTCGAGCGATCGGCATCGCCAGTACGCGGGCGGCCGTCTCCAGAATCGGGCGTATTCCCTTACGAAGGGGCAATGGCTCCGAATGAAACCGACCCCAATGTATTGATAACATTTTTGTTTTTTGTTTTGTTGTATTAAATGCACTTTGGCCAACGCTGTCGAGCTCGCAATGCATGCATGAATATTCTCATGAAAATCTATTCTTGTCATCCGTATGCCTTGTCCTTTCATTCAGGGAGTTTCGAAACCATGTGTATTGAGATTAAAATTATAGAATATAACTAGGTTACTTAGTCTTCCTTTATTTGAAACCATTATTGAGGTTAAGGCCTCCACTGTGGGATCGTAACGGCCAAATTAAGATTATCAAAACTAATTCGCTTCTTATAGATAGAAAAGCAAATGTTTACGTGGAGGCCTATCTTCAGCAGTGGACGTCTTCTGGCTGATGATGTCGATGATCCATATGTATTACCTGTTACATCGTATTATATAGACTGTAGGATCTAATTCGTGAATCGCAACAGGTGCGTCAACTTACCTATTGTCATCAAACAATAGTACGAGTCGTTATCACAGACAATCACTCGCACATGTGTGTGTGGAGTGATGAAATATGCTGTCTACTTGTTTGTTAGTGTTGTTATTCTGCTTGTTAACAATTGATATATAACAGCATGTTTGTTGTTAGTTAGTGAAATAACGATTCGCTCCTTCTGATGTTCTTCGTCTGTCCCGTCAACCACGATTCCGACACATTTCTATATTTTTTTATATAGTAGGATTGTGTTTGGCCGCCACCTCGATGTTGCGGTCTACGATGGAGTACGCTTGCCTAGAAGTAACCGATTCACTCGCGACTTAAAGAGACCTATTCTGGCATTGAATTCCATTCCACAGGTCACATTTCTTACGTCGTTAAGAGTCAGTTATCTTAGACATCCTAAAATGCATAAACTATCATAAAATGCGTCCAACAGATGTGTTATTGAAATACACCTGTCTTTCACCTGGCTTTAAAAACGAACACAAACACGTTTTTTCTGTCGCAAATTTTGGCTTTGTTAAACAAGCTCTATTTTAAACTGACAATTTTTTTTTTAAATGTTTATTACGCGTTTTCTCCATTTAAATGCTTCTTTTTTGTTTGGTAGGCGATACTTCAGAGGTGGTCCCATATAAATTTTTTCGAAATTGAAACAGTGCTTTTTGAAAAAAACAATAAAATCCAAAAATATATATTCAATTGACGTTTTGCTTTGTGGTTCCCTTCAGCAAGAGTTGATGAGGACTTTCAATTCAGTTTTAACTGTCATTTTCAAATTTGTTACATGTATTATTAAAGTCGGTTTTTGTCCTCTTCTATAAATTAATTATTAAATTAGAAACAAAACGCAAGTTATTAGCTTTTCTTTATATAAAAGTAGAATATAAACGGCAAATATGTAAATGAAAAAAAAGTACTTGTTTGGAATATCAGAGCAGAATACAGGATTACACAGAACGGCGTGCTAATCCTAAAAGAGGTCATTGTACTCATCATTATTGAAAAAAACTATGGGAACAATCCAGAAATCACGAAAAGATATCATTTACTCTCAACGAAATGAATGAAACAGACAATAATAATTTTTTCGCTATTTCAGGTCTGGGCCCCGATTCTACTGAAGAAATGGTTTTTAAATTGTAATTGCTGCGATTTTAATTGTTAAATAACTGCCTCAAAATTTACAGTTTTAAATTATTTTTTTATACAAAAAAATACAACCACCTAATATTATAACTTAATATTTTTTTAAAAACTCTTAATTTTGAGGCTGTTATTTAACAATTAAAATTTAAAGACAATTTCTTTAGTAGAATTGGGGGCCAGGTCCCATCGCAAGTTGTTAATAAAGATGAAAAATATGACCTCCTTTCAGCTTCACCGTTCCTTTCGACCCTGCTTTAACTACATTATAATTATAGCGAAAGCGAACTCTCAGAGGACATAATGTAGAGGACATCTGTTTTTATCATCTTTCATTTTTCTACAAGTTAAATCTATATTAAAGTAAATACTAATTTATCTTTCTGAGAAATAAAACAATCCATATAATTATTAAATATATGCAACTAACTCGTATACCTAAATGAGGCTTTTTATTTTGTATGTTTTGATTTTATGCAGACATGAGGTTAAAAGAATATGTTTTTATATAATTTAATGTTCTTATTTTGCATTGTTACTTTATTATTTATTGACATTATAATTATAAGTGTGAGCTCAGAACAATAACCCTGTAATTTACGTGGTAGGCATTATATGTGTGTCTCTTTTTCTTGGCAATAAGGTTTTCCCGTTTACCGATTAATGTATTGTTTGTTTTAGTTTATCTTTTTATACTGTGATTTCATAATGTACCCAACCTTTCCAGTTTGCGTTTTTTTCTTCCAATAATTGGCTTGCGTTTGGCCGCCAACTCGCCTGATGTTAATGTTAAGCAGTCTACGATGGAGCACGCTTGCTTAGAAGAAAGCGATTCACTCTTGATTTGAAGACACTTTAACCCTTAATTAGAATATGATACAACTCAAGGCCAGAGCAGTTAGTACTAACTGCTAGTAACAACTAACTTTAGTAGTAAATGTAAATGGCAAACCAATGAAAAATAATATTATAATAACATTAAGCACGCGAACGATATGAGGGGTCAAGAACTCTCACGTCTAGTCATATCGAGCGCTGACTCAGTACTGTAAACTTTCATACTGACACAACGTTGTAACAGACACTTGAAACGGACCAATATGACCCTTATCTCTCACAGAATACAATAAACAATCCTCTGCGTGAAATGTATCCAATTCTGAACGAGCCTATCTTGGCACTGTTGCACTTGCAAGGGTTTGAGTTGTGGAAGCTGAAAGTAGCATGTGTTTAGTCGTGTCTTTATATTTCGCGTTTGTTTTGTAGACGACGACGGCTGCGGTTAATGATAATTCATTGGCCACAGCTATTATAAGACGACAAATTGAATATTAAGTTTCAAAACAAAAGAAATGAGACAGCAAGATTATGCATAGTCTTCATAATCTTCAGCTGCTTAAATTTTAATAATGCATAACTATTAGCTACTCAAAATTTCTCAATAAAAATCGTATCATCTTTATCGATATTAGTAGTACCAGTTCTTGATTGAATCATCTAGAAAAAGCCGGTTCTCTAAACTTTCGTTGCTTTTGTGTGTGACAATATATTTAGAACTATTCTGACCATAATCTGGACCGTAAAAAACGTAGAAATAACATTGAAAAGTGAAAAGCATTGTTACGGAAACGATGCACATTCGATTTCACAAGTGCTCTAATGCCCTAGTTATACTTGCGGGCTACTCTTATCGATTGCTATTCTATAATAATATACATGCCAAGACTTTTTCCATTTGAATTCTATTCATGTTTCTTTTCGAATTTTTTATAAGCCTTTGTTAGTGTTTTTTGTGCTCGTGAGTCGTGAGTAATGTTTGCTCCCGTTTTAGTTTTTTGCTTTATAACTTTGATGTATTGTAAGGAAGTTTTTGCTTTTGCTGCTTTGATAAAGATTGTAATTTATAACCACTGAAGTACTTACAGAATAGTGACTAGGCTAATAGAAAACGATCGCAAACTGTAACAAAATATTGTAGAAGTCAGTTGCAGACTACGAATAGTTGTAGATGTTCAAAGAGACCATGTATCGGTAAACATAGCGTTGGACACAAAGGAGCTCGATGGAGTGATGAAATTCGCAATGGCTGGAAGCGTACTGCTGGGTGGCGTTGGGAGAAACCCTGTAGTGGACTACGACAGGCTGATGATGATGATGACCACGAAGACACTGGCGACTGGACGTCGTGAAAACCGGATATTGTTTCGGGTTTACTTTTATGATACTTTAAATTGAAAACAAACTTATAGGCAGGGCATGTGTTCGTTGTAGCGAAAAGTTATTACCTTGACACTATTTTAAGTATAATACAAAAAATAAGCAGCGAGCACACGAACTAATCAATAAACGTATTTTTTATTTTATTGTTTGGCTCTGTTTTCGCTTGTTCGCCATCTCGCCTGATAATGCGGACTACGATGCAGCACACTTTCCTAGAAGAAACCGATTCACTTGTGACTCGACACCAGGATTCCAGATTTTCTCCAGTTACAGTTCTTTGTTATAGCAAATTATACTATCTTTAGAAAGCAAAAGTCATAATTTTGCAAGCGATAAACTCGGTGCCGTGCCAGTTGCTTTCGACACAGCGCCAGCGTTGATTGTAGACTCCCACGCACATCCTGGCGCAGATGCGATCTCCATTGATTCATTTACCAGCTGATTCACACTGCTGAAGAAACGCGAGGATGTGGGTAATTCCAGGACTAGCTCTAGATCTGATTTGAGGCTTAAATACCATGGAATAATGTTAGATTAAGGTGGATGGAAACAAAGAAAGAAAAAAGAAAATAATAAGAAAAACGAAGAGTTTTTTGAGCTTTTTTTGAAGAATATATGTAATTATCAGAAATGAGGAGATCCGTAGACGAACGAAAGTTACCGACATAGCCTACCGGATTAGCAAGTTGAAGTGGCAGTGGGCAGGGCACATATCACGCAGAACAGATGGCCGATGGGGCCGAAAGGATCTCGAATGGAGACCACGGATCGGTAAGGGCAGCGTAAAACGTCCACCCACAAGATGGACAGACGACCTAAAAGAGACCGCAGGGAAACGCTGGATGCAGGCCGCTTTTAACCGGCCCCAGTCCGTTTTGTCCAGCAGTGGACTTCCTCTGGCTGAAATGATGATGATGACGAGTAATTAAAAATCATTGTACGTAGTAGTAGTAAATGGAGTTATTAATGTTCAAATTGGATTGCAATTTCCGGTGTAAAAATATAGTTCTCAAAAGAATGACTTTAGTGCCATCGCTTTACAACGTAGGTTTAGACCATCCACCTTAAAAGTTGTTGTTTATCATCAGCTTGGGTTGAGTTGCATCAATTTGCGCGGTTATAGCAAACAATACCAAATTTGACTCTTAAAGGTAGGTAGGTCTTGTATATGTTACATATATACGGATGGGACGGATCGGATAGAGCTGACTGTATACTAACAACATCGCGGTATATGTAGTACGTAGTACATATACCTCAATGACTAACAATAACAACTAATCAATGGCAATTATAGTTATGGAAATTTATGAAATTTCATGTAGCAGCGCGTTTCCTATCATCATCATCTACAGCCTTCCTTATCCCACTGCTGGGTATTAAGTTAAATTAAATTAATTAATAACTTCTCTTGCTATGCTATCTGCCTCGGTCCTGTGCCAATCGAGTCCAGGTTCGACCCGCGATAGTGATAATATCGTCGACCCATCTTGCAGCTGGACGACCAACGCTCCGCTTACCTTGCCTCGGCGTTTCCTATAATAATGTTAATAATATATAAATTAAAACGAATCTATAGTTGTAAAACAAGAAATAAAACTTGACGAAGGTTCAAATTATTTATAATCTATACATATAATAAAATTGTAGAGATAAAAAAAACTGTAATTGCGAGATATCAACGAAAAAAATCACACAGGGTGCTTAAAATAAGCAGATGAACACGTTAAGACAGTTTTTAGAATTTTTGTCTGTTTGTCTGTTTGTTTATTTGTGCACGCACATCTAAACCACTGGACGGATTTAAATGTGGTTTTCACGATTATGCTTAGCTATGACCAGATGTCGCGGGAAACGGCTAGTCACAACAATGTAATAAAAACATGTCATTAAATACTCCACTGATAAAATATACGTAGTGGTTACTAATACATAATCAAACAAAACAAAGTACATTTGGTACGTATGCTATTTTTACAATAACATGAATCATATTTGTTTAGTTGGGTTTTGACGGATGACTAAATCCGGTCCAAGCATTTATTTTCCCTGACAGCTGCAATAATAACATTGTATAAAGCTGAATGAAAACCACGTATTCTGGTCACTTTCACTAGGTTTTGAACTTAAGACTAGCAGGTACCTAAGTACCTACCCGATATACTTCAGTGAAATATTAAAAGAAAATTGTTTGTTTTAATCATTTTACCACATTATTGCAGTTGTTAGAACAAATATATGCTTAGACGAAGCTTAGAAACAAATAAATACCTTCATAATAAAAGTAAATAAACATGACTAATAGAAAACCCCAATCAAGGAAGACTATAAATCATCATCATCAGCTTATCAAGATCCCACTGTGACACAGGCCTTTTCTCAGAGATAGAGGCCGTAATACACTATGCTGGCCCAGGGGGTTAGACAAGACCCACTTTCTGTTAGCGTTAACGCTTGCGGAAAGATGAAATTGTATATAAATGACATTGACAATGACATTAGCTTGAGAGATGTTATCTCAAGCTAATGTCATTTTCATACAATTTCATCTTTCCGCAGGCGTGAACGGTAACAGAAAGTAGTTCTTGCCTAGACTCCCAGTGCATGATGGTGCAGACTATAAATATTGAAATGAAATTAGGTACAAACCACAAACTATAATCGATGGAAAAAAATCAAAATAAACATGGTCGTAGAAATGTGTGTACAAATATAACGTCAATTTATAATATACAATACAATTTGTGAGAAATATGAGCTAATTAACTTAATCATCAGCTCATGCAATTCTGAATCATCTTTCGTGATAGTAACAAATTGGGTGTCAACTGCATTGACGCTGAGAAGAGGGGCGCTTTTCCTTGGGCAAAGATTCGCTTGGACAGGCTGTTATCCAACATTCCAAAGCATCAGAAAGGAAACTATGTAATTGGAAAATAATTCATTATAACGAATTTAAAGATTCCCGATGAAAAATGCCCGAGATTCTGCAGCTCTCTCGCTCACACTTGCACAATTGAAGATGTCAAATCACTAAAATAAATGTAAATTAAAGATGATAAAAATACTACAATGATATAACTATTAAGTACCTATACCTATCACAAGTTCACCATCTACGCTAGTCTAAGTGTTGTTTACATACATATCTTGATTTGCATCTTCGTCACAAGATCCTAAGAATACGCGTAAGATAAATCGCGGGAAATAATGAGTCACTCCATTCATAATGTTACTCATCGTAAGTTTGTATCTTAGCGCCACTTGTTTACTTATCGCGGGTGTTAATATTATGTCCTATAATTCTGCATTGATAACCATCTCAGTTCCAATTCCATAGGTTTGTAGTGTTTCGTCAGGATCATAATTTTTTTTAAATGTTGAAATGGGATAGCTTTTGACGACTCACTTGACGACGACTTGGTAAGTGACGATGCGGTCTAAGATGGGGCACGCTTGCCATGAGGTGCTTATTTACACTTGTCTTGAAGATTCCTGAGGGGTTAGACAAGACCCACTTTCTGTTAGCGTTAACGCCAGCGGAAAGATGAAATTGTATGAAAATGACATTGACAATGACATTAGCTTGAGAGATGTTATCTCAAGCTAATGTCATTTTCATACAATTTCATCTTTCCGCAGGCGTTAACGCTAACAGAAAGTGGGTCTTGTCTAGACCCCCTGTGCCCAAAGGTCAGACAAACGTGAGAGATATGGGGCTCGATTTTGTATTTTCGTATGATATTACGCACGATAATATCACGAAGACTTTCGAAAGAAATCTCAAACAAATAATCGAATTTTTGAAATAATCGCTAACGCTGCGAGTAGTTTGAACCATTCTGATTTGCTCTCTATCAATAGAAAATATTTTATTTCGCATGATACTAGTATTTTAGTGCGAAATATCATACGAGCGACTCAAAAATCGAGCCCATGGTAAGCGTTGCGGGTGGGACGCATCTGACCTCAAACAGGCTTGATACCTTTAGTCGAATTCACGCTGTGGACGGTCTTGCTGCCCTTTTTTATCTCCAGATGCAAAAAGATGGGTGTTATAAGTTTAACGTATCTTGTTTTTGAATTTGGCATCGTAACTCTCAAACGGCTAAACCGATTGTGATGCAAATGATGCAAAAGTGTGTATGTTTGTTCCTCTTTCACGCTGCAACAGACGTGAGACGGAGGGCCGGAGAGTGGCAGGCTTGTGAATATTTTCTCTGGGTATCCTGCCCGTTTATGTACACCCATGCAAATATACTGCATATCGTGTGAATATCTCTTGGACATGTTAATTGGATGTATCCGAAACGGATGTTTCTTGCACAGCGTATTCTCTTACAAGAATGTGGTCAGTGCCGACACCTTGAATATGCGTATCTATCTTCATCATCATCATTTCAGCCACAGGATGTCCATTGCTGGACATAGGCCTCCCCGTCGACCTCCAAAAGGGCCAGTTAAAAGTGTCTGCATCCAACGTTTCCCTGTGCTATCTTTTAGATCGTCTGTCCATCTTGTGGGTGGACGTCCTACGCTGCACTTACCGGTCCGTGGTCTCCATTCTAGAACCTTTCGGCCCAACCGGCCATCTATTCGGCGTGATATATGTGCCCTGCCCACTGCCACTTCAACTTGCTGATCCGGTTGTATCAATCTTACTCTTGTTCAAATGTTGAAACTGAGATTTCCAAATTCATTTAAAACCTTACGCTTTGCCACCATTGCTAGCTATATTATCTTTATTCTGTGAAGTGTTATACGTATTTTCGATCTTTTCTGTTTATATCGCCACCTATCGCCACAATATTATCAGTTAGTATCAGCCCAGAGGATGGGCCCACCAAACTGGCCTAGTGCATGTTGGTGAATGTTATAATGTCTTTTGAACTTTTGTTGAACTTTTTGATGTAGTTTTCTCACGAAGTTCACCTTCACCGTTTTGGATCAATGCCATCGATAATTCCCATTGGTGCAGAGCCGAGGATCAAACCGGGTGCCGTCAGATTGTAAAGTGCACATGCTGCCGTTCGGCCACCGTCGCTCTTGTACCTATTCGACAGATTTATATTTTCTCTCTGACATTTAATTGCAATTTGTTATGAATAAAATACTATGAACTATATGTATACGAATATATCCGATGACTTCTGTTTATATCATCACAATCTTACTAAATCTAGTAACTTAGTTGTAAGAGCATATCGCGAAGATCGTTGAAATGTAAATTCTGTTTAAACTCAATTATGTTAATCGTGGTTTATCAATTATTCATAACTAACCAAGGAATGTTCTCCACAGTTCACACTAGAGTCAATAACAGCACCATATTAATATCATCAGTTACAACAATAAGGCTATCAACGTATCTTAAATCAAGGTCTTACTACAATTCTGGAGAGCGACACACCCAAAATTCATGTATATTTATTTGCATATTTGCAATCAACTCGGGTACAATGCCAACTGAAATCCTGAGGCCGTGAGATTTTACAACCGGGTCACACTGATTGTGTTTACCGTTGTAAGAAAAACATTGTCAGGGTGAAAGACCGTGAAGACAATTTATTTGTTTTACAAATCAATCGACGTGACCGAAACATTTAGCGGATAGAATGGAGACTATTGTATAGGCGTGACTGATAATGAAAATTTTGGTGGGAATATTTTTGCTCATTTCAAAGTCGCCCAAATTCTCAAGGTTACAAATCAGAATCAGAAAACATTTATTGATAAACTGATATGTTATTATTATGCTAGATGTCAAATATTCTTCTTAGTCATGTACTGTTTGTACAGTCATCCACTAGTCATTATGTCGACCAATTTTTGTAGCCTCGTTTTTATCTGGGTCTTGCTCACCATTATTTCATTCCGGGTTTAGGTCTAGGTTAAGCCTAGACCTAAACCTATTTACTGTCAAAAACGTATTGAGAGCTTTCTCGACGTCTCTTGTCACTTTGTCTTGCACGATGAAATAACACCCTACAATAACATTCTCTATTAAGTTTTATCTGCGTCTTACGTTAGCAACTATGGTAATATGTAATAGAGCTCTCACAAAAACGAGCATAACAAACTATACATTTCTCATGAAATATTCACATTAAACGGTTGCCATGTCCTGCCTGCTTATGATACTTTTTTTTTTTAATTAGTCTCCGCACGAGGCATTGAAATCGTGCCACGAGTCCTCGTACCTAATTTGCATATCGAATCCATTACGGTTATGTCGTGTTCGAATCTTGCATGCGCGAGTGCATGTTTGACGTATGAAGTCTGTGATTAGAACGTGCAAGCTGCAGCTTTGACAGGTGTGCAGTATGGCTAACGTGATGTAGCTGTTACGGATATTAGATAGCCTTTTCAAGATGGTGTGGTTTGATATTTTGTATGTTACATCAGCTAACCTACAGGAACAGTTATTTCAGTCGTTTTCAGCAAAGGTGTAAAATACAACATGTCACGCACGACTATTATTTTTATTTTCTTAGAAATTTTGCTCGACTAACACCTTAAAACGTCCTAAAAGTTCTAAAGGTGATTTCCAAAAAAATCTGAGATAATATGCCTTTAAAAAAATTAATACACAAACTTTAGGTGTCCATTTTAGAGGTGTATTGCTCACCTAGACTATTTGAGTAATATCTATCATCAGCGGTTTGTACTGTGCGTTGAAATCTAGAAAACGCTTGTTTCGTTATTTTATGTAATTACATCTGTATATAATATAGATGTATTTTCAATGTATATTGTATTATTCTTACGTTGACACTAAGACTGCACTGATTTAGCATTCAACAAACTATAATATTATTATTTATGAGGTATACGGCTGAAGTATGTTTCAACACATCTATATCGTTTAGCTTTAACACATAAGAATATTATGACAACTCTATAAGATTTTATGCACAGTTTTTCTGACTCACTCGAACAGATGTGCACCGACTGCACTCAAACGGATGGTGTGTTTTCGCAATCCTGTCCTTCACGCCACGTTCGAAGAAGTGTCACTCCACAACACCCTAGACTTCCATTCGTCTCGCCATTGAACTATTTGCCCAGTTTTATTGTCATGGAAAGCTGTGCACTTTCAACAGACAAACTTGAGCTTGAAGATGAGGCAGACGAGAATTTTAAACTAGTCTAGACATTTCGAAATGAGAATGCTCATCTTTTCTCTGTTACTGCAAGTGTTATTACGTTATCAGAGTAAGTGCAGTTGCAGATTTCAACATCTTGTAAATAAAATAAAGTTAAAATTGATGAGAGCCGTGTCTGATCATTCCAAATAGTTAACATTGAAGCTGTAAGTAATTATTGAGAGTGCTCCTTGCAATATCAGAGAAAGTAGCTGACCATACTGGACGACCTTGGAACAGTTACGGTACGGTCACTGATTTTGTACTTTTACCAGTAATGAGCATTTATGTACGTCTCGACTCATTAAATAACAATGTACAACAGAATTCAAACTTCAATAAAAACAATTTTATGGAACTCGGATACTCTCACAAATTCAAAGATTTAGATTTAATTAAACAACAGGCCTCAAAGGTCTCGGGCAAATCAAGGTCACATTGTGGCACCGTCATCCTTCACCAAAATCTATTCGAAAACCTTATTAGGATCAACAAAGCTGTTTGATCCAGAGATACATTTCTCACAATGGAAGGAAGTTCACAGACAGTGCGTCATCGTGCACGAAAAAAGCAACAGAATAAACACACATTTGATATTTTATTTTTTACCGCGATTGGGGAGGGACGAGTTATTAAAAAACGTAACACGTCCGCTGTGTTTAGGTTGAACTCTTAGCAGAATCCGGTTACCTGCGGTATGTATGCTGGAGCCTAGAATCCTAATGCACTAGATTTTGTTTAAGGTTTTAAATTGTGCACATTGCTAAGTTTCTCGTCTTATAATATTTGTGCCATATTCATTTAAACGCATTTCGTGAGTGATGCCAAGGTAGTATTTCTGATAACTATGTAGTTGATTAAATTATTTTCGATGATTATTTTGAGGAAGAAGTCTTCATCAAACATTATTTACGAGAGATCACATTTCTTTTATATCAAAGGTAACATTCACGTACCTAAAAGACAAGTCAGTGACCTCATGACGAAGAAATTTGCCGACTCAAAGTCTGTAAGTCTTGTTGTATTAGGTTTAAAGTTTAATGTCTGTTCAACTGTCATAGCATTGAACGGTTCTGCTTGGCTGGTTGTC
The DNA here is from genome assembly GCA_914767915.1 of Agriopis aurantiaria. Lineage (NCBI taxonomy): Eukaryota > Metazoa > Arthropoda > Insecta > Lepidoptera > Geometridae > Agriopis > Agriopis aurantiaria. The sequence goes on from OU612004.1 coordinate 8,380,273, forward strand.
AAAAGTCCAGGACAATGGGCGTTTCGCGGCACCACTGCATACGAGGGGTCATGGATCGGTGCATCTAATTATTATGTTAAGTAACCGTGGTATAATGAGTCGGAGCTATGACTGTGCCCTGCGGAACCCCATGTCGGTGTGACGGCCAACGACCGGAGAAATCTTGTTTTATTTTTGGTACCATGCTCGTAATCTCTTCTGAATTAGAGAAGTAGATTCATTTTTATGATATTCGTTTAAACTATCAAAACAATGTACAGTTAAGTCACTCAAACGCTTTCGTATAATTAATTGACTTTGGATTGTTTTACTTACTTGCTCTAACAATAGTTTTATAAGTTAAGTACTTATTTATGCGGTATTCTACAATTATTATATTTTCATCTATGATATAACATTGCACTTGAAGCAATTTTGTAACAATTGTTATAAATAATTTTGAAACCCCTAGTTTCATATATTATAGTTAATGCAATTTATATCTCCATTTATTTCGATTTTCCCATTGTTCTATTGTTTATTATGTGAATTATATAATGGCGTTGGCGGCGATGAATTATAGTAATGCTCCGAATCATGAATTTAATGCTGACATCGACAAATGCAATGCTGTGTAAATAGGCGTAATGTGTTAAGTAATTCTAGTTAAATAACTTTGTTAGACGTAACGCCTTCCTTATTATTTTGCTTACATTAACATTCATAATGCACTTTCTTTATTTTAGCATAGTTTTAGAATTAGTTTTGCAGTGTGTGATATTTATATCCGTGTCGTCTAAATATTATATTTCAATTAGAACGATGAATAGCCAGCCGTTATAATGTACTTTTTTAATTGCGAAAGTAATTAATTTGAATTGAATTATGTAGATATCTGTGAAAATATATTGTAACAGATGTTTTCTTTCCCGATTTTAAGTTTGTACTCATTGTGAAAGTTGTTCACAGTGATAAGTACATTGACTTCCGTTCAGATTTGTAACACATAACTCGTGAGGAACCGTACGTCCCTCCGTCCTCCGTTATGTTTTAAAGACTTTATATCCCAACCTAAAAGTTTACTACTTACATAAACAGGATGATGTCTTCTCACGTCCTTTTATCATAACATCAGGTCTCTTATCACGAAGGATTATCGTTGACTTGTCGAGATTTGAGGTAACTTCACTGTTGAACTTTGAGCTTATCTCGAAGCTTTGTGTGCTTAGGTCGCTGTTACATTAGTTTTATTCATAACGGTAACGATTCATAATGTTGTAGTAGACTAGCTTTAGCCCGCGGCTTTGTTCGCATTGTGAACAAAATAGCATTTGTCACTAAGTGATAGTGTAGTGCAGCAATGGTGGCCGTGCAGTACTATGTACGCTTTACAATCTGACGGCACCCAGTTCGATCCTGGGCCGGATGTCGGATGGATGTCTATAGAAATGTTATGAAATTAGTTACAAGTGCCGACAATCATTTTTAATCGAAATGTTCCCTATGTATTATATATTATTGTAGTAGATCACGGAGTCCAGAGGTAAAAGTGTTTAATTTCAAAGTATACTATGTTTTGCCTAGTACTTATAATTATCAATTTGAAAAACCGACTTATTTTTTTTGTAAAATACGTTATTTCTGTTTCTTGAAGGACCATTATTGTCATCCAGGTAACCGAAATTAGCAAACAGATTTTTCCAGTTATTTTGATTTTAAAGCCCGACTACTAAACCGATAGTTGATTGAATCAGGCGTCACTTTGCGGAAGTCCATGTTTTATTTGTATATGACGGATCTCTAGTGTAATTCCGCTTGTACTTCGCTTCGAGTACAATAAGAATTTTGGGGATAAATTATTTAAAGTGACGTAGAAGCGAAATTTCACTAGATATTCGTTATATACAAATAATACTAAACCGATATTAAGCAATGAAATTGATATGTTACCAATCTAAAAGTATATCCTCAATTATAAAAGTAATTATTCAAATTTTGAGTTATGAGGTAAAAAACACTACAAAAAAAACTAATTAAAAACCCCTTGTGAAGTGTTCTCCGTTTTTTTTCTTATATATAATATATATATATATAAGGAATTTATTTATTTTTCTCTCCTTTGTCATATTGAAATTTCTATTTACTAAATTATGTCTACAATATCTTAATATGTACAGATTTCATAATTATGGAGAGACCCGTAAAGGAAGATTCTACATTACAGCTATACTTTTCGAAAAGCCTCAATAATAGTGGAAGCGAAGTGCAAGACCGTCGTAAGCGCCATGGTTTCACTTCACTAAATTAAACTTTAACACAATATGTTTGACCTTTTGGGCATCAATAGTAACAAGCATTTGTACAAGGGTGGGAAAACCTCGCCTTAATAGGCAAGTTTTTGTCTTGTATAACAATTATTGATCCTATTTAATAATTTATAATCTCTAATCACTAATAATTGGAATCTGTTAAATACTGTCAGCGCTAATCTGGAATTACGTATGCTCTGATCTTTCCAGGTACCCAAGATACAGGCCTAGCCTAGTTTGGGGCCCACTGCAGACTTTTTTTTGTGTTTTTCTATATTGTATGTCTTTTAGGAATTTTATGTGCTGTTCTTTCGGAAATATATGATTTATGATTATGATTATGAAATTTTGAGTTATGAGGTAAAAAACATTCCAAAAAAACTCTAATTAAAGACCCCTTGTGAAGACTCCTTTTTAATGTCTGTTAAAAGTAATAGCTAAAACCACAGAAAAGAAAAAAATTGTTTAAACGTCTGTTGCAGAGCTATTCATAAATCAACTGAAGCAGTCTTATCGAAAGCAGATCTCTAAATAACCTAATTTAGTACAATCACTGTTTAATATTTCGCACAATGCCAATTCCATCATTCACTATTCCAATTCATTAATTGCTGTCCAACTAGGCTATTTGTAAATAGCTGTTTAAGTGGGCCATGCTAAAACAGCACGACGCGTGTGGCATGCCTTCACGATCTTCACACCCTGATGGCATAACTGGAAATAATACGGAACGAATATAGGTAGGTATATCAGCTAATGACAGATGTACATTTTTTTATTTTTTTTTATGCATATAAATTTCGGAACGAGCATGTCGCTCGCCTGATGGTTACCATCGCGCTAGCCTATAACAGTTCAGTGCTACATCATTTAGAACAGTTCCTAGACCCTGCTTGACAATGCACTGCGCTCGTCATCCTGAGATTTTAGATGTTTAAATCTCTTCATTTCCTGTAATGTCACTCACTGACTGTCATGAAACATTGACACAGTAATGTTTGCACACTACTGCCTGACGCTTGAATAGCTTACAAAGTTTGGATATTGGATAACAATTTTTAGGTGTTTTATAACTGCGTTTTAGATTCTACGTCTGTGCTTAGAATATATTTGTTTCAAATCTTCATCATCGTCATTACCGTCTTTGTCTTCATCCATTTTATGACGTAGACCTCCAAGGCACGCCACTTGTATAGTTCTAGGCTTTTCTTATTCAGTCGCTGTCAATGCCTTGCGTATTATATTCCGGACTCCATTGTCTGTAGCTTCATTTGCCAGTAACTGGTCCCGAACTACTCTACCTTCACTGCCACTCCAGTTTGCTAATGCTCTGAACTCTATCGGTAACTTTAGTTATTTGAATGAATTACTTTGAATTACTTTTTTCCTGATACGATCTGACAGTATGATACCTAGCATTAACTCTTTCCATATTATTAGCTGACATCATTATTATCTTGCCGCATTTCTCAGCTAGACCGTAGATGGGTGTTTTTATTTATTCTTTTTCAATAGATATACTCTCTAACTTTCATCATTATTATGTTTTACTATGCCTTGTTGTATTGTTTACACCAGAAATAAAACAAAAAAGACTTGACTAATGTAACAACTAGCGACCTGATACTTTTCATATCGTTAATGTTTTCCTAAATCATTTATCCTACTTTTTATGCCCGTTGAACTGAATTAACTTTGTTGTTTTTATCTCAAATTACTGTATGCTTAGTAAGTTGATCCTGCATTGTAAGGCCTTAGCACATGCGATAAACAGTGGCATGATAAAATATAATACCAGCATTTTGTTTAAAACAATGCTTCTTTATTTCTTAAATAGTGCATAGAGATGTGCTAAATAAAATAAAAAACAATATGATTGTTGTTTGGATATATGAATAAGAAAACTACATCACTGAGAATGTAAATCTGCACCAATGTATTTACCCTTAAATCAATGTTCCAATGCAATTAAAATGCGTCGTTTTAAATAAAAATTTAGACCCTTACTTAAAGTTATGCAAAAATATAACATTTTTCTTCACTACAAAATTGCAATAAACGACAGAGAAAAGGAGATCTATTCAGATATTTTGTCTTAGTTTGACAACTTTTTTTTCAAACGGCACAAAACTAACCATTATGAACGTGCTAATGATGAAGGTGATATTTTTATGACGAAAAATGTAAATAGCGACCAAATACGGTAAAAAAAAAGCGTTCGAATATTTCATCATAATACCTACTTGGTTCCGAACTCCCCGAATACAACGACACGGCACATGGTAGACAAAGATATAAATATACGCTAGAATAGGCGTGCGAGCGAGACAGTGTCCCATTTAGACTCAGTTTGGCGGTACAGCTCTGATCATGAGTCATTGTCTTCTTCTGTTTGAAACTTCGATCAGAAATGTTTCTGATCGAAGGGTTTAAACGTCGAAACAAATCGATATCAGCAAAGTCGCCGCTGTATAACCGTATTTTGTTTACACATTTTAATCAATGACAGTGTTAACGATATTTAGTTTACTAAAAAAATACTTAGTCACGCCCTTCCACTCATTAGAGGGTATTTTAATGAACCAGGTCAATGGGTTTATCAGCACGCAAGGGAATCAGGCTGAGCTAAATGTCAAGAGTTACAGTGAGACAGTGACCTAGTACTTCTAAAGCTTTTTTGTTAAATGGGGGGGTTAATAAAAAAAAACCCCGACTGCATTGTATAAATAGTAGGTAAGTAACTGAAAAGTAACGGTGTGCTGCGTCCCTGTCTATACCCACTCGTAGTAGATATAGAGCTGTCATACCGCTTTATCTCGTAAACTACAGAAAATTTTATAGCAGTCTTATATTTTTTTAATTCTGCTGTGTGAGCTCTACATATTGATAACACTACGTAATATTGACATTATTGACCTATTTAACAAAGTTTACTTAATTACTATTTTTCAATTTTTTTTTATTCGTGGACCCCGTCTAGAATTTCTGTACCCTAAGTCGCCTTACTATTAAAACGGTTGAAATTACTATTAAAATGATTCTAATGATACCTTACATATCGAAATCCATTTAGCCGCTTAGGCTGTTGAGTGTACCAAAGAATCCTCATACATACATACACTCGAAAAACAGAACCCTCCTTGCGCAGTCGGGTAAAAACACACAATGACTAGTACCCGACACTTACCATATTGTCATATTGTTATGACAGTTACAGAGGACATCTTCGTCATCAATTTCATTGATAGCAGTCATCACATGGCTATCTTCGATCGTAAAACTCCCGTTCTCCAGTCCAATCTTACACATTGTTTCACCAGTTTTTCCACGTCCAACTTTATGGTGCATATTCTCGCCATATGGTGTTGTTTAATATTCGGCCAAGTCGTAAAAAATACATTCGGTCATTGATCTGGCGAGTCGCTCTAGTCTAGCCTTAGCCTAGTAATAAAGTAGTCTAAAAGGCGCAATAACTATTATATTTAATCTATGGCTATGAGGGCTAAATTACTTCTATCTGCTACCTAAATCTACTACCGGCCAATATTTTACTCTCTTGTGTAAATTTTCCACTATAGCAAATTTTAGCAGTGTTTGGCCTAATTGTCATTACATGTAGTCTGAATTAAACATACTTAGAACTTACAATACTTTTGCCGTAAGTAATTATATGAAACTTGCTTCGCCATGCGTGGGAATCATAAGCCGTAGGTACATTTTATCAGGGATAAAAAGTATTTTGTCACTCACTGGCCCTCAAAATGTACCCATGCAAAATACTCCGTTCAATTGATCTTTTGCTGCATGAAAGGCGGCAAACAAACACACTTGCATTTGTATAATTATTAATCAATAGATTTTGCCAAATTTTCAACAATTATTTATTTGCATCATTTCCAAGCTATTCAAAGATTTAAAAAATCATAACCTTTAAAAACAGAACTTCAATGAAGCCTTTGATAGAGTTACAACTTTATTCTCAATCTAGAATTTATATTTGTGTCCATAAGTTTTTTTTACTTCCCTACAATTAAACCTTAGATGGAAACCTGTGTGTATTGAATAAAAACATTTATCACTATCAGTGCATGATATTTAGGACTTCCTCAAGGGTCCGTTACTTGCACCACTTCCTTTCCTTTGTTACACTTTGACAGCTCCTTTCCATTTTAGACGGTTACTTCGATTTATTGTCTTGTATTGGCGATATATTGCACCTTTAGCTTGTAGCTTATAACTAACCCTCTTGTTTACATACGTTCGATAAGCTATGCTACAAAATGGTTTGTCAACGTCTCGCGGACGACAAGATTAACGAGCGAAAATGAGACTAAAAATATGAGCTTCTACAGTCCTATTAGACATTAAATTTCTGAATAAAGGTATTACTCAATTCTCAAATATATTTATTGCGACACTTGAATAATATGCAGATCTTAAATATCATGTTTTATAGCCACATAAACGACCCGGTTAGGGCAACAGTAAGAGCGGGATGGTTAAATGTACATCGTCCAAATTAATCTTGAAAAATTCGTCCAGAACACTATGGGATGACTAATATAGTTTAATTCAAGTGTAGCTACAATATATTTTTTTACTATTTAGTTTCGCCAAAAATGCCCTTAAATTTCCTAAGCATATTAGAATTTTCTCAGTTTGGTCCAGTAATAGATTTGACTTCTTAGAATTGGCTTTCAAACATAATTTCTAACGAAATGTTGATACGCCTGGTACATGTTACAAGAAATAGCTTGCATTTCATCTAATTAGAGTCTATATTTTAACGAGCTTCATCTCGTGGTAAAATATTCAACATCAAGTTGAGGTTGATGAGATAACTTGTCTAAGATCTCGAAACTTGGTAGGCCTCGCTTTTAGGGTCCCGTAGTACTACAAGGATCTATCTAAGTTGTTCTGTCTGTCTGTTTGTCTGTCCGTCCGTCGTTCTGATCCTTCAGAACATTCTAACTTCAGTAACTGCATGAAACTATGCACAGTAACAGCTTCAGCCATTGATGTAAGTAAATAGGGGGAAGATACGGGACGAACTTCTTGACGTGGACCGCACAATATAGGCTCCGGGGCACAATCCACTTCAGTCACAATCGAACTAGCGTTTTGATAGCACGTGAATTACTTGTCAAAATTGTGTGAAATAAAGCAGCAAAAATTACTTCCTGCGTTTTCACAAGGTGCAACAACAGTTCGAAGACAAAAAACGAGTTTCACAGCATTACTTTTCACTCGTAAATACTTAACAACAATTTACTTATTTTTTTTTAAATGTTACTTCTATGGTCTAGTGAAGTGTCTAATGGAGCGGTGAAGTTGACGTTTACAGTGTAGACGTCAACGTCACCGCTGACTCGAGCCGAAACAGAGCCATATTTATTGGGTACAATGTTAGGATCTCACGCGTCTTCCCCCTTTTTAAAACAGTCATTGGCTTCAGTATCTCAATTTTAAAAGTGTTAAAAGAAAATATGATTTTTTATTTTGGGTGTGGCAATGTACGTGTGAAATTGTTTTTAATTATTGATTCAAATACTAATAAATAAATAAATAAATAAAAAAACTTTATTTCAAACATTTTGTGATCATAAGTTTTTGAGTTTTTTATAGTTATAATTCTGTAATAAATTGCTAGAACGTCTTGAATTTATTTTGTAAAGGTCAAAACCTTTGAGCTGGAACCTAGCTCAAAGAAGCTGAAGTAGTAGCTATGATTCAAGAAAATGTTTTCAGCCATTTAAAGTTTTTTAAATAAAATTTCAGTTTCAATTGTATACTTGTACATAAATTACCCTCTGAGTATATAATATATGTTGACTTTTTAAATGATCGCAGCTCACGAAACTGTACAATCTTGACCTTCTTTCCCGTACAAGATCAACTCACATGTTGACCCACTTTGAATTAAAATTAAAGTTGAACTTGGTTTACTTTAGCCGGTTTTTTAATACAATTGTATTTAAAAAGTTGATCAATATTTAAAGGAATCAGCCTATTTGTAAATTTAAAGCTTTTATATTTATGAACAAGCTTTTGTAAAAGGTCTTTAGCAACAACGATCTATTACTATACTACGTATGAGAAAATTTGCCGAAGATTGCAGGATCGGTTTCAAAAGCTAGCTTCCTATTAAAATGAGCATGATTTCTTTATTACATGTTACTCCGAAGTTACGTGTAACGCCGTATAAAGCCAAAAGGCTTGCGATTTCAGGGTAGGTCTGTTATTAAAAGAGGTTCGTAATGGAGCGTACAGTACATGGTACTGAGACGTGGTCCTTAATGTTGGCCTTTTGGAAAACTCCGCCACACAGCGGGCAATGGAGAGAGCTAAGCTCCGAGTTTCTTTGCGCCATAGATTCCGGAACGTGGATATTCGCCAAAGAACCAGAGTCACCGACATAGCTATTAAAATTTGCAAGTTGAAGTAGCAATGAGCAGGCCGCATCGCTCGAAAAACCGATAACCGATGGGGAAGAAAGATTCTTGAGTGGAGACTACGAACTAGAAGACGCAGCGTAGACAGGCTTACCACTAGATGGACCGACGACTTCGTGAGAGTCGCGGGCATCCAGTGGATACAGATGGCAGGCTGTCGTTTAGTGTGGAGTTTTAAAGGGGAGGCCTATGTTCAGCAGTGGATGTCTCCTGGCTGATAATGGTGACTGTAAAAGCTAACTTATCGGTAATAATAACTACAAAGCTCTAAGTTTGTTCCTCTCATTATTTTAAATTCAGTTGTAAACAAAGCCTTTGTTTTTCTCCAATACCGTTACGGAAAATGTTTTATGTAAATGAAAATTTTCCTCTAATGAATCATTGGTTCATTATCGGCACGCGAATGGATTTCCTCTCGCTATATGTAATGATAATTTGCATGAAATATATTCACGTGTGTTGGAGAAAAGGATAGCCAAGGGATAACCACGCAATTTTGTTGTTTCCATATCTATAATCTTCCTTGAAACTATAAGATGTATTGTCGGACTAACGACTCGACGCCTTTTTGGCGTCCATGATGTCACTGTAGTCTAGCGGGACCTGTGAGCGGGACCCATTTTGGCGCCTGTGATGTCACTCTAGTCTAGTGGGACTATTCTAGGCAATAGATATTACTTTTGTTATTTGACGCGACACGAAGATAATCATCCTTGAGCTTGACAGAATAAGGTGTACGCCTGTGATCACCGTAATGTCACTCACATTACCAGCTTGGTGGATTAGGGTCCATCCTCAGTGAGAGAAGGCCCGAGTCCGTGGGAACATTTCATGCTGATTTGATGATGATGATGTTGTCACTCTAGTATAGCGGGACGCGGGGGCAATAGACATTACTTTTGTTACTTGAAGTGATACGAAAAGTGACGGAAACGGAAACAATGTCGAATGCGCCAAAATAGTTCTTGTTTACGTTCTACGGTTGGTCTCATTTATCAGTTGTAGTAATAGCCTAGTGTAGAGTAAGTCGCACAGTAACTATTATTCGTTCTGTGGTTCTTTTTAATTATTCAATTCAATTGATATATAATTGGTCGAGGGCTTGAACAGTTTAGTTTTAATTTCTTCTGTTTATTGGTAGTTATGTTAGATCACATATGAACGGATGTTATCTGATAACGTCCGTATATGCCGTTTTAGCACTTGGTCATGAAGTTTATGACTCAGGTTGCTCAATGAGGAAGTCATTGGAGCTGGATCGGTGCAGCCATAAATACCCATCTATAGCTATATTATTAAATTTCCTGTCTGTCCTTAAGATTCCGCCCACAAATACCTAGATCTATCTTTTCAACAAATCTATAATATACTAGCGGTCCGCCCCAGCTTCGCACGGGTATAGATTATAGCCTATGTCACCTGGGGATAGTGTAGCTTCGCAACAGTGAAAGAATTTTTCAAATCGGTTCAGTAGTTTCACAGCCTATTCAATGCAAACAAACAATCAAATCTTTCCTCTTTATTAGTTAGTATTATAAAGAGGATTTAATATAGATACATACATAAAAGAAAGTCGTGTTAGTTACACTATTTATAACTCAAGAACGGCTGAACCGATTTGGCTGAAAATTTGTGGGGAGGTAGCTTAGTACCAGGAAACGGACATAATTTTCATCAGCATCATCACCATTTTCATCACTACGCGGGTGAAGCCGCGGGGCGCAGCTAGTTAAGAATAACCGTGTGAGAGTTTAAAATATCCATTATAAAAATCTACTTAGTAAGCGCTCAAGCAAAATTTATGTTCGTATTGTTGGAGCTAGTTCAAGTACTGAGCCAAAGTTAAAGAAACTTTGAGGGACAACCTCGAAGAGCTTCCACTACATAAAAAAATACACGCAAATTAGTAAACAGATGTTGGAGTAACCTATGTAGATACATAAAAAAAGTGTCAAAGACGGGACGCTCGGCAGATGAAGTCTGTCTGTCAGTCTGTGTCCCGGCAGGCCGTCTCTCAAAGATGGGCCGTAATCCACCACGCTGGCCCTGTGCATGTTGGTCAATTTATGTCATGTCTTTGAACTTTTGAAATTCTTGGACATACCGGTTTCCTCACGATGTTTTCCTTCACCGGTTTTGAGCGATGGCATCAAAACTACACATAATTTATTTAGGTACCTACTAAATAAGTCAGTGCAGGGCCGAGGATCGAAACGGGTGCGTCAGATTGTAAAGTGCACATGCGACATTGCGACCGCTTGGCGATTATCGCTCATACCATGTAACCAACCAACCATACACCTTTTTTTATTGACGGGGGGGCGGGGGGGGGGAGATTGTACCCACTAAAACCCTCTCGTGGCTCTCTGTGCCAGGCGGAGGGTAGCGGGATCTCCATAGGAACGCACCGGTATCCTCCAAGCACACTGCCTGAAGCAAAGCTCCCTGGAAATGCTCGGGGCATTTCCGTTCCTTACAACGGCGTGGGTCACATCGTGCCGTTGTCTTCCCTGGGCTTGCTGAATGGGAGGTCCCAGAAGGAGGAATTAGGATCCTCAAATCTGACAAACACCTACTGAGACGCAAGCGTTTTGAGATCTTTGTATCCATACCTAATTTGCCTCAATGCATGCTGCTGTCTTCTATATTACCATGATCTAAGAAAACAAGGTCTAGCAATCTGGGAGTGGTCCCGCAATGACGTCACTGTCCAGTTGCCACTTTATTCAATCAGCTGTTACTTGGTGTATCGTCATCTCCCTCGAACCTGTTGTAAATTGACATCATGACATCATTGCGGGACGCCCACGTGGTCATTTTTTCTCGGATTGCTATACCTGGCGGAGTATATTATTATACCATGTATATTACGATATCCTGATTTCGTTGATATTATAAATGCTAATATTTTGTGTCTGTTTGTTTCAGAAAGTCCCGCCTTAGACTTCAGAAGACATAGTATAGTTCAACCGATTCTGAATCATGGCCGAACGAAACGAGAAATATCATCGACGAGAGACACTGTGAGTAGAACCTTCCTTCTAGAAGGAAACAACAACAAAAACGTAATCAAAATCGGCTCAGCCGATTGTGAGCTACGATGCCTGCCACAGACAGATACAGAGTTACACAAATATGCAGTCACATACACTCCTCTTTTTGCCATTATCCTTAGTTCGGACTAAGCTTCTTAGTCTTGAGCATCGACGTAAAGTTGCTAGTCTATCGGTTTTATTTCGGAGAGTGAGCATCGGACCTGCACGATCTAATTCCCTCCTGCCCATTTTTCTATCGGACTGCCAGAGCGGGCACGAAAAATCGTCACCGCTTTATGTTTGATATTCCGAAAACCCGTACGAAGCGCTTTGATTCCACATTTATTGTGCGAACTGCTAGTCTGTGGAATGCGCTGCCTGAATGGGTGTTCCCCGTTAGTTACAATCTGGGTATCTTAAAATCACGAGTGAATCGGTTTCTTCTAGGCAAGCGTGCTCCAACGTAGACCGCATCATCGCTTAACATCAGGCGACATGGTCAGACACAACCCTATTATTTATTTTAAAAAAAAACTGCAGATTGAGTTCGACTAAAGGCATCAAGCCTGATGCGTTCGCGCCCGCCACGCCACCTTACCCTATCTCCCTTGTTTGCCTGATCTGTGCTTCGACCACGTTTCAGCAGTATTATTTATAGACTGATGATAATATAATTTTTCGACATTGAGAACGGAAGTACGTGATGCGACTGACCTCTCGTGTTGACGACCGCTTCATGCCTAATGCTGTTGTAATTTACGCAATTATGTTAAGGCGAGGTTTCCCCAATTTTAAGCAACGCATGTTAATAACTTAACACAGATGATGGTGATGGTGAGTGTAGAGTGAATAGGTATATTCTAAGTCGTCGTGCTCCATTTTCGACCACATCGTCGGTTACCAACAGCCCCAACAGGCGAGTTGGTGGTCGAACGCGGATTAATTCGCGCAAAAAAATATACAAAACCATGGTGCTTACACACAGGCGTGCGTTTCGCCACTTCTAGCTTTCGCTTTCTTGTTCTTTCCTCAGAAAAATTATCAAATGGAACTATTATACCTACAGTTTCCCTTATAGCACTAATACCTCCATTAATACACAGAAAACTTGCGCATTTATAATATTAGTGTGATATAGAAGATAGAAGTAATAAAAATAATCACAGTATAATATGATAAATACGAAAGTGTGTGTGTGTGTGTGTGTTTGTTTGTTACTCTTTCACGCTGAAATGGCTGGACGGATTTAGATGAAATTTAGAATAAGATAGCTTATGTTTTAAATGTTTATCGGGACTTATCACGTATTATTTAATTTAGGTAAAAATATGTACCTTTCGCATGACTTTTCGACCATGTTACAATGGCCGTGGTCACGAGCTGACTGACAAACGTTTTTAAAACATGTGTTTAAATCGCGAAAGTTAAAATTTACTAAGATAGCTTATGCCCTGGACACAAAAGCTACTTTTCATCATCATCATCATGAAATCGCGGGGCGCAGCTGGTACTTCATATATTACTCGTATTCAATATTTGTGCTTCTGTGTTCCAGAGCGGAGCACATCATGCCGAGGTGCAGGTGACGGTCCCGATAGACGGCGAGCTCTGTCTCCTGGATCTGCGGCTGAACGAAGACCTGGTGACGGGAGACCACACGCTGCAGTACCAGGAGGGAGGGAAGACTGTACAGCATAAACCTAAGAAAGAGGTGATTAATACTGGAAATGTCAGAGACATATTATGCTTGCCTCAAAAATGATTAATTGTACTCAAGATCCAAAGTAACAATTGATGTAGTAATTATTTTGCAATTAAAGAAATGTCTATCTGTTAATTAATATACACCTATAAACCAAACACAAAACTTTATCGTTCAAAATCTGCGCGCAAAAGATGTTTTTGGCCGCTAGCGTGGAAAGTAAATTCTAAATTTAAACGTGATGAATTTTACGAACCTTTAAATTTTTTCAGTTTTAAAACGTGTCCAACCTCTTTAAATAGCCTCAAATTAATTGATTCAAGAAGGTACCTATCGTAGCTTAGAAGAAATACAATATTTTCCTCGCTGAGGGAGATGAAAAGTTGTGTGTTTCGCTCGGCAGCAAAGTTATTCTGCGTCTCGAACCTTTGAAACCCTCGCTACGCTCAGGATTCTGTATAAATTGGAACCACGATCAATACAAGTACTCGCGCCAAAAAACAACTTTGCAGCCATGCATATCAAAAAACTATTTCTTCGTTTCTTATTTTATTATTTTACTTAGTGCGACACACACAATACTCCGATCTGAGGCAATTCAACGCCTTGCACGGTACCTTGTGATTATCACACTGAGATATCTGATAATAACTAGCTTGCTTAACTGAGGCTCTTATGTGCAAAAGATAAATCAAGAATGTCTCGTGTCAACATCATCCCTCGCCTATTTCCAGGAGTTGGACTTATGCCATTACTCTGGTAGCGTTCGGGGGAAGCCGCAGTCATGGGTGGCCGTGTCCACCTGCCACGGGGTCCGCGGCGTTATCTTCGACGGGCAGAGAATGCGGTACATTGAACCTGCTCAAGGTAAATTCAGTCATTTCTGTTGTAATTTGAGTTGTATTGTTTTGATCCCTTACTGGTCTCCCTGAAGTCTCATGATTCCATCCTTGAGTCTCGGTACTCTGTCATCTCGACGTCACGCCAGGGTTTTCTAAGCCCGCCTCAACTGAGTCGACTGTCTGGTACTGTGTGCCGATCGTGGGTGCATTAGCCTTGTGCATTTTGTAACTAAATTGTTTGTTAATTCTACAGGATTCAAATTACTGTAATGAATTTTTTAACAGGAAGTGAAGTAAATAACGCATGTGAGAGCTTTCTATAATAAGAACGATAAAAAAATTAAACCTAGTTCCGAAAGGCTCAACAGATGGCGTTGAGCGTTCTGCGTAAAACGTTTCGATAGTTAATATAAAATAGAACCTTAGTAGAGCCAATATTTCAATTTAAATACATTGATCTATCTGTGTGTGATGATGATGATGATGAAATATAGTCAAAGATGAGAGAAGAGACTTGGGGTTGTAAAGAGAAAGTCAAAAGCAGTAAAGATTGATGGAGTCCCGGCCTTGAAAACCACCTAACGTCGTAGTGGGTCACAAAGACAAAGTTGGGGAACTCATTTGTTAGTTGACCAGGTCACTTGTCTTTTAGATTTAAATAATTTTTGATGCACCCTTACCTACATACCATTCTTTCCAATCTGGTAGACGACTGGTAGAAAATGCTTAGCATTAAATCCTCCATTTGTGCATTACTACATTATTTGTAAGAGTGCAAAAAAGTATTAATTAAATAAAGACTTAAAGCTATTTTTATGGTGTTTTCCAGGTCCCGAGATTCAATCCCCACACTATTTATACGACCACAATGATCTCAACACAGAAAACCACTGCGGTTACCGCGGAGGCGTCACCAACAGCACTGAGTACGATCCGGAGTTATCAAACAGACATCGCGGAGAGAGGGAGATCAAGAAAAGTCGGGTTAGCAGGGTGAGTGTCAATTCAATGAAGAGTTAAAGCCGTTGAAAAGAGAGAGAGTTGCTGAAACTATATCTTTCCCACTTTCTATTTTTTTAAAGATAAATAGTATAACAGGCCACGCCTAGGAGGGTTGCATAGCCAAAGCCATAATATAATTATAATAGGCTTCATTATTCTGGATCATTACACACACTGAAAAATTATATAAATTGGCTGATAAATTTCTAAGAAAGCGAGATCGACGATTCTGAGAGATTGTCTGATTTTTACTTACAGTGTAATCTCACTAATCCGGCACTATTAAAAACCGGAGGGTGCCGGATTATTGGAATGTTCGGATTACTGGGTTATACTGAAAAAGTCATAGGTAATAAATAAAATAAAGCATTTCATAGAGAGAATAAATGTATGTAATGTATTATGGAACAATTGAATTAACATGTCTCACTTGAAAGAAACAATACGTTAGCACGTGATAAGTTTTGAGGTTAGACTGCTAGTCGATGACGCAGCGACCAAAGCGCACACGTATAGAGGGGTAAGGGAGGCGTGGGCGGAGGGTGCCGGATTATTGGACGTGCCGATCTATCGAAGTGCCGGATTGGTGAGATTATACTGTATTTTCTTTGAGTTTAAAGTTTTTGGTGGGGATAGAGAGTGATCTGTCCCTTTCTCGCACAGCGTGTATTAGTATAGCATTTGTATGGTGCGCGCACGGGTTGACGCTATCACGTGCTATAGTGCGTTCTCTGTCTAGCATACTACTTATAACTTGTTTATTTTTAAACAATTTGTAATTTTGTTTTTATTGATAGACTCTGTTTATGGTCAACTTTTTATGAGATATTAAATAAAAATTAGGACACAAGCCTATTACGGCTTAATTTTTTAAAATACGGCACTTAATTAATTCCAGTACAAAAGAGAAACGGACAACACGCAAGTCCGAGGGCCATACAACGCGAACAAGCTGTCTCGCTACGTGGAACTGGTGCTGGTGGCTGACCACAGAGAGTTCCAAGCTAACGGAGACAACATACGCACTGTGCACTCGCAGCTGATACAAGTGGCTAACATTATCAACTCTGTAAGTGTTTCAATAACTATCCATAACACAAAGGTAGATAGACTAAGAGGAAAGACAATAGCGGAACATTTGAGCGTAGCTCGGAAATTTGCCTAAAAATCGTATGAACTTAGATGGCGCCGTGATTTGAGCGTGCTATAGGTTGTCTCGAACTTCCATAAGCGCTGCAGTCAGATAATGTACGAAAGGGTTCTAGCGCTACGGTAATTTGTAGAACCCTTTCGTACATTATCTGACTGCAGCGCTTACGGAAGTTCGAGACAACCTATATCACGCTCAAATTACGGCGCCATCTAAGTTTATACCATTTTTAGGCAAATTTCCGAGCTACGCTCTAATGTTCCGCTATTGTCTTTCCTCTTAGTCTATCTACCTTGATAACACTGACCACGCGACACAGAATAGGCAAGGCATGTTCACCTACTTTGCATGTACTGTCTCTGCAGCTTGTCTTAAGTTGGATCAATGCCCCATCTAGGACTCTACATAATAAGTAGTCCATACAAGTATTACCAGCCCTGGCCCACTCCGCATTTTAGGTATGAAGCTACAAATAGCCGACTTGTCGAACCTGCCGCGCGATTGACAGAGATAACGCGTCAAGAGTTACGCGATAGACAGACAGGCACCTTCCAGGTTAATATAGTTGTAGGTAGTTAGCGCTCGCACGTCCTGAATTGCACTTTATTGTGTAGTAGCAAGAGTCGCTACTTATTTAAATGATTTTGCGGAGTGAATCTTCTGTACTTCTACTAATATGTCTTCTGTGGTATTACGTAAACAGAACTAGTAATTTTTTACCCCGCCTTTTGGTATATATTTATACCAAATGGTATATAATCTCCCGTCTATCCTGTTACGTAAATTCTTTTCATCCAATGGTTGCCTGGAAGAGATCGCTTTTGACGATAAACCTAACACTTGTGGCACTAGCTCGTAAGTAACACTGCTAAAGTAATCACCAATTTCGTTATTGAATTTTGTGTTGATACGGAACCCTCAGTGCGCGAGCCCGACTCGCACTTGGCCGGTTTTATTTTTATTCATATGTTTATTTACAGGTGTACTCCCCTCTGAACATCTACATAGCTCTAGTGGGAGTGGTAGTGTGGAGTGAACGAGACGAGATAGGATTACATGAGAATGGAGATACTACGCTCACTAACTTCCTCACCTACAGGGAACGGAAACTAGCCATTGATATTCCAAACGATAATGCACATTTACTAACGTAAGTATGCTGTTATTGCTTAGCAATGACGATATAACCACTTCACTGCTCATCCTTTACCGCGCCGTAAGCCAAAGGTGGCCGTAAGCCGTAAGCCAATTGCGTGACATCTTCTCGTCCAAGATACCACAGTGCCTCAAGACGAGGGTCTTTGACCAGTGTGTGTTGCCAGTGATGACATATGGTACTGAGACGTGGTCCTTAACTGTTGGCCTTTTGGAAAAACACAGAGTCACAAAGCGGGCGATGGAGAGAGCTATGCTCGGAGTTTCTTTGCGCGATAGAATCCGGAACGTGGATATTTGCCTAAGAATCAGAGTCACCGACATAGCTGTTAAAATTTGCAAGTTGAATTGCCAATGGGCAGGCCACATCGCTCGAAGAACCGATAACCGATGGGGAAGAAAGGTTCTTGAGTGGAGACCACGAACCGGAAGACGCAGCGTAGGTAGGCGTCCCACTAGATGGACCGACGACATTGTGAGAGTCGCGGGCATCCAGTGGATGCAAAAGGCAGACTGTCGTTCAGTGTGGAGGTTAAAAGGGGAGGCCTATGTTCAGCAGTGGACGTCTTCTGGCTGATGATGATGATGATGATGAAGCCAAAGGTGCAAAATTTTCAGCATAATCGTTTTTGTGCGGGCCAATCCTAGGCGCGAATTGAATGAATGACTTTTGAGGCTCCCAATACGATACCTGTCACCCCGCGACCGACGTGGCTTACATCTTGCACAAGCAAATTATGACTCGTGCGTGACCAAGTGGGTATATTAACTTTGTTGGTTAGTAATACAAGGTTATTCTGAAAGGGTATGCTTAGACGAAACGGGCTCATCGTACTCATCATTATGACCAACTTTTGTAATGAGATTCAAAATCAGTAGTTCTTTAGAAAAAGGTTATTGAACTAGAAATTTTTCCTTTGGCCACTAACTCGCCTGATGGTAAGCGAAGTTTTGGTCTACGATGGAGCACGCTTGCAAAAAATAAACCGATTCAGAACTTTAAAGGAACACCCATTCAGGCAGTACTTCCCCTCATGTTTTGTTTATTTATTTTTTATTGTTGAATGCTGATGTATTGGTCTATTCTACGAATGTTTCATTTTTAAATTATTTGTAGTTCCGCGCGTCTCAGAAGGTCAGTGCTGAAAACCAGCGCTGCAGAGAAATCTGTAGCATTATCGCTGAGCACTGCCCTTTTTTGTCGCACTGGACACTACAGCGACAACTTAACATGTATTATTATTGTTATTACTACCTTGTTGTTTTTGTTTTGTAATGTTGATGTTGTAGTGTTTTGTGCGCAAAATAAATGTTTTCTTTCTTTCTTTCTTTCAGTGTATATAATGCTTTAGAGGATTTTTTTTATTATTTTTTTTCACACACGGTCATCTGACCCCAATCTAAGCAAAGCTTGTGATATGGCTGCCAGAGACTGATATACATACATGTATAGTTTTAAATACATACTTAAATAGATATTAACAACCAGATATAGAACAAACACAAATCGCACAAATGTTTGTTCTAGATGAGAATCGAACCCACGCCCCCAAGCTCAGAAGGTATGTTCATTACCAACTGGCCCAACGGGCTATCAAACTTATTTAATTTGCCTTGTTAGTGTTGGATAAATCTTGTAACTGAATTTTAGACCAGGTATCCTCAACCGATTGAGCTGTTTGGTATACTTGTGTAAGTTCAGTGACAATGCAATGTTATGGTACCATCGAGCTTGTCTGATGATGGAGACAGAACGTGGCCATAGGAACTCTTAAACGAAACGACGTAACCCCGTCGAGTTTCGGTTCGTTGGAATTCGTTCTAGATGATAAATTCAATATGGCGGACGCCCCAAGATGGCGGACAATTTTGTTTTTATCTACATATGGTTATCAAATGAAAGGGTGTGCTGAGAAGAATACGAAACAGCTTAAAGTTATATGATTATTTACGGGATATTTACCGTGGTTTTATATAACTTTAGTGAACAACCGTGATAGTTTAAAACAGTGTTTTACGAAACAGCTTGTATAAAAAAAGTCTTTTAATTTTATTATGGAAACTGACGTGGTTTTCACACATTTTATTTATATTACTCGCGTAAGCTTAAGCCGGTCACTCCGACTATATTGCTACAGTGCAAAGCGAGACGCAGCCGTGCGCGTGCATTCACCTTGAAAAAAGCCTAATGCGGTTGAAACTATAGTCGGAGTGACCGGCTTAAGCTTACGCGAGTAATTCCCGCGTAATACAAATAAAAGTATTTTTTCAAATTAATAAATATATTATTTTCTGTTTCCAGCCGACAAAAGTTCAGCGACGGAGTAGTGGGTAAAGCGTTAAAAGGTCCTATGTGCACGTTCAAATTCTCCGGTGGGGTCGCCACAAACCATTCTGAAGTGATCGGTCTGGTGGCTACCACCATAGCTCACGAAATGGGACACAACTTCGGAATGGAACATGACACGGGTAAGTAATATTAGTAGATGTACTTCATGATCTAATTCCCTCCTGCCCATTTTTCTATCGGACTGCCAGAGCGGGCACAAAAAATCGACACCGCTCTATGGTTGGTATTCCGAAAACGAAGCGTTTTGATTCCACTTTTATTATGCGAACTGCTAGTCTGTGCAATGCGCTGCCTGAATGGGTGTTCCCCGATAGTTACAATCTGCGTGACTTCACAAAAAAAAAAAAACAGTCGAATTGATAACCTCCTCCTGCAGGCCTAGCACGGACCGTGGATAAATTGTCTTTCCACCGTTTTTATCCCGCGAGAAAAAGACAAAACGTATCCATATTCTAGCTTTGTCGCGTCTAGGCGTGGATAAAAACGGTGGAAAAACAATTTATCCACAGCCCATGTATGTAGGCCTGCTGAAGTCGGTTAAAAATAGGTGTTATACCGTTACAGATGACGACTGCGAATGTCCGGACGACAAGTGCATAATGAGTCCGTCGAGCACGTCAGTAGTCCCCGTCCACTGGTCTTCTTGCAGCTTGAAGTCCTTGGCGCTGTCGTTCGAGAGAGGGATGGACTACTGCCTACGGTGAGATTTTCATCATACCATCTAACAGAGATATAACGAGCGGTGGTGGCCGCGCCTTAGCATGTGCGCTTTGCTATCTGACTGCACCTGGTTCGATCCTCGGCCCTGCACCAATGACTTATTTAGTAGATATAGGCGCCACCGCCTGAAGGCTCATCCACACATCATAGATCAGTGGAAATCGCACACTGTGCAATTCACACGATCAATTCTTCAAAAGGCGAGTTAATCGAGTCCAAAGGGGTCGGCAACGTATTTGTGATGCCTCTGGTGTTACAAGTATCCATAGGCGACGGTGACTACTTACCATCAGGTAGGCCGTATGCTTGTATGTCGTATGTTTGAAGTGAAAACTTGTTTAGTCATGTTGGGCACTTTTTGGGATAGGTGAAAAGCACTGAACTCGCGTGCCCGTCACGCTCAGATTCTCTTATGTCGGCGGTCCCCATGACTTCCTTTTAAAAAAAAGTTATACACTATCTTTAGATGGCCACCTTGCCTGATGTTAAGCGAAGTTGAGGTCTACGATGGAGCAAGCTTGCCTAGAATAAACCGATTCAGATTGTAACTATAAGGGAACACCCATTCAGGCAGTGCATTCCACAGACTACCATATAAAAGTGGAATCAAAGCGCTTCGTACGGGTTTAGTTATGTGCAGTTTGAATACCATCACTCAACAACGGTGTAGTAAAACAGTATCAGGAAAACGGTATGTCCAATAATCTCAAAAGTTCAAGACTAGACATTCACCAACATGCACTGGGTCAGCATAATATGGCCCATCCTCTCTCTGACAAAAGGCCTGTGTGGTAGCAGTGGGAACATGATAGGCTGATAAAGACTTGCGTTTGACCGCCAACTCGCCTGATGTTAAGCGATGATGCGGTCTACGGTGGAGCACGCTTGCCTAGAAGAACCCGATTCACTCGTGATTTGAAGACACCCAGATTGTAACTATCGGGGAACACCCATTCAGGCAGCGCATTCCAGAGACTAGCAGTTCGCATAAGTGGAGTCAAAACGCTTCGTTCGGGTTTTCGGAATACCGACCATAAAGCGGTGTCGTCTTGACCATTGAATGGCCTTGATGCTTAGGCAATAGAATATGGCATCGGTGTTCCCTGCCGGTACTGAGAGCCAACTAACTATGGCCCTCTGGGCTTGAAGGTGGTTAAAGCTCAGAGACTTCCATCTACCTTCGAGTCCGGTAATCGATTGAAGTGAAGAAACCCTAGCAAAGCCAGTCCAAAGCTCTTAAACTCCATCCCCGAACAAAGGGGACACTCTGTGTGACCATTGTCATGGGACAACATTTAGCTCTCCCGGAAGGTTCTTAGGCGCAGCATTTAGAAGTCCTGGGGATGGGGTTGTACGCTGGTGTAGAAGTTGAGACCTCAGTCTTCCGTCTAGCATCGAAAAAAGCCAGCCGCTTGGTGGCCCCGTAATAAATACTTATTTGTTCGTTATTTTTGCAGCAACAAGCCGAAGCGTCTATTCGATTCGCCGAACTGCGGCAACGGCTTCATCGAGCCGGGAGAGCAGTGCGACTGCGGCATCACGGCCGGGGGCGGCATCAACCCGTGCCATGCTTGTTGCAACCCCGACACTTGTATGCTGCGTGCAAACGCTACTTGTGGCGCTGGCGCCTGCTGCGACCTCACGGTGGGTCTTTCTGGCGGCATACAAACTGACACTGTGACACCTAACGTTGCATACGAGTTAACATTGATAGTGTTCCCCTCACCGTTGACAATCTAGTATTGTGTGTTATAGACTTGCCGGCCGCGGTCAGCGGGCGTGGTGTGTCGCGCGGCGGAGCGGGAGTGCGACCTACCGGAGTACTGCACGGGACACTCTGAGTTCTGCCCCGCTGATGTTTACAAGATGGACTCTATACCTTGCGGGGTCGGACAGAATCAGGTGTGTGAGATGTTGTGTACAGACTTGCTGGCCGCGGTCAGCGGGCGTGGTGTGTCGCGCGGCGGAGCGGGAGTGCGACCTACCGGAGTACTGCACGGGACACTCTGAGTTCTGCCCCGCTGATGTTTACAAGATGGACTCTATACCTTGCGGGGTTGGACAGAATCAGGTGCATGAGATGTTGTGTACAGACTTGCCGGCCGCGGTCTCCGGGCGTGGTGTGTGTGTGAAAAAATAAAAAGAACCTAGAGGATAGCGGGTAAAACTAGTGAATAATAGTTTATGAAGTTGATATAAGATTGTGTTTTTAGGCGTTCTGCGTGCGCGGCGCTTGTCGCTCGCACTCGGACCAGTGCCGCCTCCTGTGGGGCTCCACGGGGGAGTCCTCGCATCTCAAGTGCTACACCAACTCCAACATTAAGGGAACCAAGTAAGTACGAGCAAGGAAGATAGACTAAGAGGAAAGACAATAGCGGAACATTAGAGCGTACCTCGGAATTTGCCTAAAAACGGTATAAACTTAGATGGCACCGCAATTTGAGCGTGCTATAGGTTGTCTCGAACTTCCGTAAGCGCTGCAGTCAGATAATGTACGAAAGGGTTCTACAAATTACCGTAGCGCTAGTATCGCAATCCAGTTCTGCAACATTTCGACATCACAATCAACTAGGTATCTACTATTTTTTTAAATTATATATAGACTTGCGTTGACCGCCAAATCGCCTGATGTTAAGCGATGATGCGGCCGACGATGGAGCACACTTGCCTAGAAGAAACCGATTCACTCTCGACTTGAAGACACCCAGATTGTAACTATCAGGGAACACCCATTCAGGCAGAGCATTCCACGAGACTAGCAGTTCGCATAATAAAAGTGGAATCAAAGCGCTTCGTTTGGGTTTTCGGAATACCAACCATAAACCGGCGTCGATTTTTTGTGCCCGCTCTGGCAGTCCGGTTTTGTTTTTATGGTTTGTCTTCCAGGAACGGCAACTGTGGTTACAACGCAATCAACCAGGTGTACAAGCCGTGCGCGTCCCACGACGCTCTGTGCGGCTTGCTGCAGTGTCGCCACCTGAACGAACGGCTCGAGTTCGGCATGGAGTCTGTAGCTTTCCTCTCCGCCATGTTTATTAACGACAATGGTGAGTAACAAACTGTTCACCTCTCACTCGCACTGTGCGTGTGCGAGCGAGAGGCGAATACACACTACACGCCTCACTGCGGTAAGGTCACAGATTACCCTCTATGTACACTATGTACAGACCTGTTTTTTTTGTTGTTTTTTTTTTACGTCGGACTAGGCTGACGTTTGACCTCGATCTCGCCTGATGGAAAGCGATGATGAATTCGAATATGGAGCACGCTTGCCCAGTAATAAGTACATATAGACTGTACAAAGCCGACAGGAGGTCATTTCACTCATCATTATGAAAAACTTTTACAATGGGATCAACCCTAAAATTACGAAAATAACCCGGCCAATTGCGAGTCGGGCTCGTAACTGAGGGTTCCGTACCACCACAAAATTACAAACGAAATTACCAGTTATAACTTGGTAATGAACAGAAACTGGTCACCGACTCGCACTTGGCCATTATTTATTACCGTCACGTAATACCATTTTTACATTAGATCTAATACAAAAATAAATAAATAAATATTCGGGACATTTTTTCACACACGTTTTTTCAATACGTTTGTTGTACCTTGGGGACCCTTTCGTTTTTACTTGTTGACTTTTTTTATTGTTTCTTAGTTAATCCGCCGTAACATCACATATTATGTGAAAATATCGACTGGCTGTCTATTACGCAGTGCAAGTACCGTTCTTTATCGATCGTCAAATTCGCTAAAATGCCATAGAATCGATCACAGCGAGTACTGAAAAAATGGCATATTATCGAATTTGACGACCTCAACTGTCAATTTGACGATCGCTAAAAGAACGGTACTTGCACCCACGGTTCGAAAGATACAGACGTTAATAGATAGGACAGACATCGTAGGCTTAGTAATAGGGTCCCGTTGTTACCTCTTTGGGTACGGAAGTCTAAAAATATCAGGTGTTCCAAAGAGAATGGTTATTGACAAAATGTATGGACATATCACCACACTGCAAAGTGTTTGAAACGTCAGGAGTTATAATAATGTAGAATACACGCTATAATGGAAATTGTTAATATGTAATATCTCTAATAAAGTTATATGATTATTTACAGGATATTTACCGTGGTAAGGTTGTGGAATGAGCTCCCGATATTTCGGCGCAGTTACATGCACCATGTTCACAGGAAATATCGGGAGCTCATTCCACAACCTTACCACGGTAAATATCCCGTAAATAATCATATAACTTTAGTGAACAACCGTGATAGTTTACAACAGTGATCTCTAATAAAAGTGTTTATTTGTAGGCACGATAATCCCCTGCCGCACCGCCATCATAGACCTGGGAGTGAACGACGTTGACCCGGGGTTGGTGCCCGACGGCGCCAAATGTGGCCACGAACGGGTGAGTAGCATAGATAATATAACCTCTTGATCGCGCATGTAGTCAAAATTCCCTTTTGCAAAATGATGCCACGTCGGTCGCGGGGGGCGGCTTGTGATTGGAGACTCAACGCGACACGACTCTTGTGATTGGAGAATCAAAAGTCATTCATTCAATTCGCGCCTAGGATTGGCCCCGCTCGATAGTTTAGGTTGACATGTTAGAACCTTTGCCTCATGCGGTGTAAAGGATGAGCAGTCAAATGGTTATATTGTCATTGGTGAGTAGGATTTTCAATATTAAAATTACGAGGCCCAATAAATTAATATGTAATGCAGTATAGTACGGATAGTACTGTAGACAGGGGCGGATTTCTCTATAGGCAGAGAGGCCTATAAGGCGGCAAAACTAGGTGAGTTTTTTTTTGTAGTTGTGCCTTCTATGAACCTTCTGTGGATCTTTTGTTTGTGTGCTCTGAAGGCCAGGCAAAAGACAATATGTGAATTCATTGCTACGTAATAAGTACAAATAAAAAAAATTAAGAATCACTATCTAAAGACACTGAGAAAATGTTATTTTATAATACTAGCTGCGCCCTAGCGCACTAGCTAGCCTATGTCACTCTCTGGCTCTTGAACTATACCCATGCAAAAAATCAGGTCGACCCGTTCCGTTGTAGCGTGAAAGAGAAACAAACATCCATACATCCATACATACAAACTTTCGCGTTTATAATATTAGTAGGAAGTAGGATAAGACTCGTTGTTTTTCACCTTAATTCGATTCTTATAGATCATTAAATTTTTCGCGGAAAACTTAACGAACAAGCAAGAGACATAACATCTAAATTGGAGTAAATGTGGCATTGTGAAGTATATAATGGAAATAATGTATGTACAATGACGCTCGGACGTTTTTTGGCTGTTTTCACTAAGAGATTGTGACTCTATAGGAATTTCATCTCGATCATTAACTAATTTTAAAGTCGTGTTTTAAAATTAATAATTATAGAATATTAGTTAGGATGTCTATATGAACAAAATAAGTCCATTGCTTTTTTTGTTTGAACGTAGTGATTTTATACCTTCAAAAACGTTTAAACACGTAAACCAGGTAGCTGCGCGCTTTGATACCGCTTGTTACCTCCACAGATGTGCTTGAAACAGAGATGCGTGTCGGTGGAGGCTGTGAGAGAAGTAATCGCGACCCGGGAGTCTTCCGTCTGTCCCTCTAACTGCTCTGGCCACGGAGTCTGCAACTCGGAAGGTTTGTTACATTATGTAGTTCTACCTTTATTCAAACTAAATGCTTGTGAAATCAGCTGCATTATTTAATGCATTTTGTTAAGTGTGAATGCCCTTATTGATTAGAGTTTTTTTTTACATTAACGGCCGGTTATCCGAGTCGCGTAGGCAACAAAACGCTCCCTCAGCCCCCGCCAAGTTATAGCGACGATGTATTTTGCCACTCAAGAATCAGGACGCCCGCGGGGGGAGTGCAACGACAAAAACGAACATAGGTCCGACCTCGATGACGCCTGGTGACGCGGTACTGAACGCGGCGCGAGCAAATTCTCGCGACCAAACGAAACTATTCACTATCAAAAATCTATCCAAATAAAAAAAAAAAAAAAAAAATATTCTATCGTGTTTTGAACCAAATCATAAACTCAAACACAGATGTATCTGTGACATGTATTTTTTTCCAGCTCAAATAATGTAATCTAACTGAATAAAATTGGTTTAAAACCGTCAAATTTGGTATATGAGGCCGTTAAATACCCTGAGCATCGCAAATCATTTATGGATTTTATATCAAAATGTCTTAGTTAGTATTAAATAGATTTTGCAGTTTCCCATCATTTATCATTCAAAAAAACTATGAAGGAAAACATCGTGAGGAAACCGTTATGCCCAAGAACATCAATAAGTTCAAAGACATATTATATTCATCGACATGCACTGGGCCAGCATGGTGGATTAGGGCCATCCTCTCTCTGAGAGAAGGCCTGTGTCCCAGCAGTGGGAAAACAGGCTGATGAATGAATGAATGAATATTCAGGGCTATTGGTAATCAGTTGGCATCGTCTTAAGGGCGGTCTCAGAACATAAAAACAAAAACACGACGACTTTTCGAAATTCGCGAAAAAAATCATCCTTTCCATGCAAAAATATCATACACTTCTGATAAAATATAATTATGAAAAAGTTTGTGTGACTTTTATTTTGTTTTGACGTATTGAAGCCGCCCTCTGTTGATGACATTGACAATGACATTAGCTTGAGAGATGCTATCTCAAGCTAATGTCATTTTCATATAATTTCATCTTTCCGTAGGCGTTAACGCTAAAAAAAAGTGGGTCTTATCTAACCCCCCAGTAACCCTGTATGTAAAAAAATATATATTCCAACAAGTAATGTAAATTTAATGTTTAGGTCACTGTCACTGCGAGGCTGGGTTCGCTCCCCCGCTATGCGCCTCCCCCGGCTCAGGAGGCTCTGTCGATTCCGGGCCCGCCACCGACCCTAGCGGTAAGACCTATCATTACATAAAACCTTTTCGTTTTTCTTCTTCCCTCTTGAAAGAATTTTGGCGTCGCAAGTCTTGTGCATTTGACGGTGTTAAGTTTTTTTTTTCAAGTTTTACTAAATATCATCGAACAAATCAGAGTCAAGCAAAGTAAGCAACGGCCAAGTCCAAGATATGCCATAGTAAAGTAGTGGAGACTTTACTATAGGATTCTATGAAGATTTGGAAACAACTAGAAGAAATGGTACTTTCCATATCATGGCCATTCGGTCTGGTGTGGTAAGAGGTGGTAATGCAGCCAAACCACTTCCACAAAACTTCTTATTGAACCAGGGGTATCGCCTCCGATCGATATCTTATGATGCACCAGTATGATAGAATTGTCTATTAAATAGTAGTAGTAAATAGTTTATTTAATAAATTCCGTGTCCACAGTGCAAAGAAACTTCATGATCGCGATGTACGTGATCTTCCTCGGGATCATCCCCTCGATCATCCTCCTTCTGTTCCTGATCTACTACTCTCGACACAACGTGCTTCTGTGGTGGAAAAAACCGAGGAAATCGTACGTACACTACTTTAGCTGCTGCTCCAAAAACAACTCTAAATTCACCAGCAGAATGTCCAGATTCCAAAACAGCGCGTCTTCTTTACGACACCTTATTAGCTTTAAAAGTAAGAGGAACGTAAATACTGTGTGCGAAATTGAGGAGCATATTTACGAGTCGGTGGATAATGATTCGAAATCTCCGTTTTCGGTACTAAATTTGACAGACAAAAAAGTTTCAACTAAGCCGACTTTAGTTATGAAACCGGAGTTTAAAAAGCCTTTAACTAAACCGATAAAGAAAATTAACAAAGATGATATTCAAGTTGCTACAGATAACGTCAAACTAATAAAGTCAGTAACACCAATAATGAAAATTGACAAAGCTGACATTCAAGTGTCAACTAATGCAATTAGTGATGTTAAATTAACACATATAAATCGTAAAAAGATCAATAAAGATGATATTAAAATAGCTACTAATGACGCAAAACTAAATCCTTTTAAACCAATGGTGAAAATTAACAAAAGTGATATTCAAGCAGCTAATGCTAATGGCGTTAATCTAAGACCTGCACATATATATGAAAATGTTAATAAAGATGAATTTATAACTACGAATGGTGCTAAATTGAAGCCCATAAAACCAATAGCTAAAATTAACAGTCATATAAAAAATAATAATGGTCTCAAATTAAAGCCTGTAAAACCAATGGTGAAAATTAACAAAGCTGATGTTGAACTAGCGGCTGACGTTAAACTAAAACCCGTAAATCCAGTTAAAAAGAATAACAATATTCAAATTGCTCACAATGATGTTAATTTTACATCTGTAAAGTCTTTAGTGGGCGATAAACCTAAGCCTTCGGTAACGCCCAAGCCAAATAGGGCGAATATAAACCCATCTGTGATGATTGTAAAGCAAGGACTGTCCTCTACTACTAATGAAATGTTGAATAAGGGACATTTGTACAATGTCGGTGGAAAGAATGCTTAAAAATTGGTATTTTAAGTTGATGCTTTCATTTTGATGTTGGGTCGCGCGATTGACGTCTTGCCTGTCGTTGGGCCTGCTTGTATTTTTGAGAGATTAACCATTAAAATGCCACGCGTCGCGCATTGCACTTTTTAAGGTATTTGCCAAGTTAAAAAGCCTGACCAATGAATTCTATAGTACATATAAATCACTGAGCCTGACAAATCCTGGACGGAAGGCTGAAAGTCCTGGTAAAAAGACGTGCAACCCATCATCTAAATGCTACCTTGATAAGATATGCTTCACTCTAAAGCTAATGCGACAACTCAAATAGCCGAAGCTCGATAGCCCGTTGGTTCAGTTGGTAGTGAACCTGCCTTCTGAGCTTGGGGACGTGGGTTATAAAAATAATAATAAATTTTTACTTCTTTAACACGATTTAAAAATATAAAATGTAGGCAGGAGCCCTCTTTTAGACAAAATGTCTGTGCCAGAGGGCTCTTCCGTCTCTACATTAATTATAATATAACATATGGATATATAGTTTAACTTTAATTAAAACGTACAAAAACCAAATTGTGTGTGTGTGTGGTTCGATTCCCATCTAGGATAAACATTTGTGTGATGAACATTTGTGTTTGTTGTTCTATATCTGGTTGTTAATATCTATTTAAGTATGTATTTAAAACTATATTTGTATGTATATCAGTCTCTGGCAGCCATATCACAAGCTTTGCTTAGTTTGGGGTCAGATGACCCTGTGTGAAAAAATGTCCCGAATATTTATTTATTATTTATTTAAATTATATAATTTAAAATTGCTCTTTAAGTATGAATTTATAAATTTTAAAAGTATATTCGAGATTTCGCTTTATTTTTTGGGAGTTGGTTGGTTGGTATTACAACAATATAACTACTAACACCGTTTTAAGTCCTGTTTACTGTTTAAGAACACCGTTTTACCACAAAATGTAAATACACTTGTACACAAGTGATGAAACTTGATTGAAAACTCGTACCGGAAATTTACCCCTTCAGGCTTAACACATTCAAGAAAAAGAAACAATTATTTGTATGGTGTGGGTCATGTTCTTTTGAATGTGAATGATATTTGCTGACGTTGTGATACAGAAAAATATCAAGTGGGATACTGATGACACCGATGGCTCTAATTCTAATTCAAAGTGGGGTGATTAGACCACTGGGGGGTTACCAGAACCTCAGAAACATTCTTACTAATAGTTCGGCCGAACTGTGACCGCGCGAGAGAGCGAAACAAAGCTCAATGTAAGATTAATATAAGAATGTTTTTGAGGTTTTGGTACGCCCCCTTACATCCTGCTTGGGTTTCTTATTCTTATTCGGGATGTGGGCGATAAGTCCTGCACTGGAGTCCCGCTTGGGGTGTATTGTGCATCCTTCTTCCCAAGCTAACCCAGCTCCTTGAAAATCGGGATGAGACGCTGGGATGCTGGCACAGTTGCTCCAGTGGCGTAGATGGAAGTGTAAACAACTGCTTGGGATGTATTGTGCGTTTGCTTCTGCCCGCTTGACACAAACCAGCCGAGCTCCTTAAAATAACGGAGCACGGCTTTGGGTGGGGGTATTGGCATGAGATTTTTTTGGGCTTGCGGAATACTGGGGAGAAAAGCGAATAACGAATTCTTTATTCGTATTTTATTACCACTGCTGCAAATACTGAAGATATTTAAATAGACCTAACCATTACACTATGCTATTTAGTGTTGGGATTTACTTGTACAAAGTCTACTGCTGTCCAACTACCATTACACGATAAGTCAGTTAGTGCAATACCATAAAGACACAAAACCAAGGCGGACAATAAAAAAAATATAATTTTATCTAACTGAATCGCATTGTGTAATGGTTGCTTAAAATGTAATTATTGTTAGGTTTTAGTTGTTGCTTGTAGTTTATTATGTAACCACGATAAAACTGTGATATGTTTGTGTGTTTGTATTGTTGATGCTTGGTAGTTGCACTGTTTTGCTCAGTTCACACGCACACATATCAGTTCGGGACCGGATTGGCAACGCCTCGTCTTGATTGGTCGTGAACCAGACGTCAACTGAACGCAGGCTCGTAAACACGCGACAACGCGACACGATGAGATGTGGTGACTACACCGAGCGCCATACACTTCTATGCACCGATTTCTTACTCAGCGACACCGCACGCCGTACCGACTTTTCAGCTGTCACGTCGCTGCCGCTAAATCGTGTCATTTTTTTGCTGTGACTAGCGACTTTATAAACCAGTATAACCACGTACCGCACGATCACGACACGACACTTTATTCGCCACTCGCTTGTTTAGATTGTGTGAGGAATCGTTCATCATCATCATCCTCATCATTTCAGCCGTAGGACGTCCACTGCTGGACATAGGCCTTCCCCCATAGATCTTCAAAAGGGCCGTGTGGAAGTGGGCTGCATCCAGCGTTTCCCTGCGGTCTCTCTTAGGTCGTCTGCCCATCTTGTGGGTGGACGATCTACGCTGCGTTTACCGGTCCTTGGACTCCATTCAAGAACCTTTCGGCCCCATCGGCCATCTGTTCTGCGTGATATGTGCCCTGCCCACTGCCACTTCAACTTGTTAATCCGTTGGGCTATGTCAGTAACTTTCGTTCGTCTACGGATCTCTTCATTTCTGATTCGATCTCGTAGAGCAACCCCGAGCATAACCCTCCCCATAGCTCGTTGGCAAAAAAAACGCCTAATATATTTCTGGGCCTTTTCTAGGCCAGAGTGATTAGGTATCTTCTAAGTCTGCGTGCTTCATCTTCGACCACATCGTCGGTTACCAACAGGCGAGTTAGTGGTCAAACGCCGTTCCGCGTAAAAAAACATTATAATATTAGTATGAGTGACACAAAATAAACTTTTGTGTTTTTTGTTTTCGAACGGCCGGCGGTTCACGAGCAAATCCCAAGGCGATACATTTACACCGCCGCCGATTAATGTGCGTTGCAGAATGGATTTTCATGGAAAAAATACTGAACGACTCGGGTTGAGGCGATGCCGATCCGATACCGAGTTGATATGTCTGATGTGATCAATATACATACTTTTTTTACTAAATAAGTCATACATATAATACTTTAATTTAATTTCTTCTTAGGTATCACATTTCTATTACTCTATTTCTTTCATAATTGTAAATACTTGTACTTATATTTTCTTTAATAAATTTAACCATTTACACTCATTTTTTCTTTCTTCAATTTCCTTTCATTCTCACGTCTAGCGCCTCTAGTGCAGCCTGACAAGAATCGTAATGAAAAAAAGGTCGGATTTTGGTTGTAACTTTGGTTGAGAAGTTGGGAATCCATCTTTTGTGTTTATAAATGATATAAGCTACCTATATTAATAAAAATATATATACTGATCGTTGGTAAGTCGTGTCACTTCAGAACGGCTAATTGTCCGAAATAAGTTGTTAAGAAAAGAAAAAAAAAACCTAGAAAATTTTCAAATTCGGGATACTGAACGTCCT
Organism: Agriopis aurantiaria; assembly: GCA_914767915.1. Taxonomy (NCBI): domain Eukaryota; kingdom Metazoa; phylum Arthropoda; class Insecta; order Lepidoptera; family Geometridae; genus Agriopis; species Agriopis aurantiaria. The sequence goes on from OU612004.1 coordinate 8,412,933, forward strand.
TTTTTATGGGATTTTTGTACGACCTCAATTTTTTTTTTAAATTTGTTCTGGTAACATCAATCGGCTAGTTATGATTTAAAAAAACTTCATATTCTGTCAGATTTTCTCTTCAGTAATAAAGAGAGGCAAAATATAGCTGAAGTAATTTTTTTTTAATTGCCCTTTGACCACACAATCGTATAAACTTGCGGTGGTTAAATGCATAGCATATCAATCACAACATAACCTACTTTCATTTAAATTCTTGTCGTGCTGTACGTAAGTAGTTTTGTAGATGCTGTAATAAACGTAACTGGACATTTGGTGAGTGGTTTGCATTGGGTTATACTAAAACTGCATGAAAACACTATGGTAAGTGGCCAACAATATGCACATCACCTTGATACAATGTCAATGAAATTGTATTTAAATCAATGCCATATTCTTTGCCAGTTACTGTTAATGTTTTTACTAATAAGATTGCATTTATGCATGGAATGTTTAGTTTAACTTAAAAATGCACTACTTTAGGTAAAGTTAACACAGCTTATTTTCGCCAAAGAGTACTAATATTTGCAATGCCGAAAAAAAGACCGTAACATCCCAAATTATATTTGATAAAAACTACTTATTTGCATTTCCGAAAAACTACTGTTAGATCCCAAATTCTGTAAATTAAAATATGCACACCAGCACCTCATAGTTATCGTTTCAACCAATGACAAGCGTCTATCTTATACAGGGTTACGCATATAGACTGACCTCCTTTCGGCTAAGTACAGTCTATATGCGTAACCATGTAATCCATCACATTAACATCTGGAATACAAACTAACAGAACCTGCACTTATTTTTGAGGCACTAAAACATATTTTCCTTCACAGGGCCCCCTCTCCGAAGAAAGCGAGCCTCCAACATCGCATATCCAGAAGCGCAAGCAAATTCGCCGCCAACTTTCAAAACAACTCTCAGAACGCCAGCCAACCAGTTAACGTCCACACTCTGTCTAACCCTGACGATATGAGCTCTAGCTTACTCAGATCCGACTCTGACCGAAGCCCAGCGGGCAATATTAACCCTTCTGTCAACTTCTTTGGAAACTTCAAAGGATTTTCCCTTACACCTATCGAAAAAGCTGAAGAAAACGATCAGAAAAATGTTAAAAACGCGGCCGTGATCGCTGTCAAGAACAATACGATCGATAGAAAAATTGCCAAAGACAATGTTCAAAGCAAAAGTGCAAAAATTACGCCAGTGCATCGAAGCAGTAGCAACAGCCAAAGTATTGTCAATCAAGGAGTGCTAAAGCCTGTTTTAAGAAGCGCTCCCCCTTTACCGGTCGTTCCAGCGACGAGCAAATCCAGTCCAACAACTAGTCCTTCTGTAAAAAGAACTAACAGCAACGTACAGAATAGAATTAAGGCTCTAATCAGTTCTGATAAGGAAGAAATTTCTCCAGCAAACCCAGCACCCAGGCCTGTCATATCCAGCCCAATTCTGGAAGCTTCTACATGCACGGCCAAAGAACTTATATCTCCTTTACAAGGGTCTAAGACTTTAGGCCCTGGCAGGGCAGCCCCGACCATACCTATGACGTCGCCAGATTTACCCAAACGACCTCTGAGCATGCATTCGGGAACTGTCCCTCAGAAACCTCTCCCCGAAGAACCGAAGAAAGTCAAAGAAGGAATTTCTCTAAATCGAATTGCGTCGTTCCTAAAACACGATAAACCTAAAGAGAAAGAACGAAAGCCAGTGGAAAGAAGTCATTCATTACCGAAAAATCCGAACAATCAAGTGAAAATGGTCAAAAACGCCGATAAAGTCGCTTTACGCAGCTTGCAGATATCCAATCCGATTTTACAGAAAGAAATAGAACTCCCGGCTAATACGGTGTCTGTAGTGTCTGATTCTGAAGATGGGGATGAAGGGAAGTCGTTCGTGAACAGAGCTCAGAGTATGCGAGTGCCGTCGACCCAAAAACCAGCTTTACAATCCTTCGGGTCTATGAGACAAGCGCCGGGCGTACCGAGACCTTTATCCATCGTCGGCAGACCCACCGCTCCTCCACCGCCTCTACCAAACCAAGAAGAAAAACAGGACGACTCGAAGACTGACTACGTCGATTGCATAGAAGAGAAACAAGCCCCTTTAGCCCATATAGATGAAGAATCAGGTGATAATATATACGCAATTATCGAAGAGAGTCCTATAAGGAACTCGAAGCCTTTGCCTGGCGTGCCATCTGTCGTTAAAACCATACCGCACCCCCCTCCAGAAGGCTACAACGCTCCCAAAGCTATCCCTACTAACTCTGGAAGCAATGATAGCATGGGTTTGCTCGGAGAAATAGTCAACGAGATACAAACTAGAAATTTCGACTCTATTTACTCCGCATCAACGCTGTCCAGAAAAAAGAAGGGGAAAGACGATAGAGATAGCACGTATATGAATTCAGAACATTATAAGACTCCGGAGAGTGTGTATAGCAACTCTGGGGCGAAATCAACCGCGTCTACGACCAGCAGTGGGTATCTACACCCGTCAGCGGTAAATGTACCGACGCATTTGAAGGACCAAAACAGTAAAGTCGACAACGAAAAAGCGCCTCCATCGCCCACGCTAAAAGGCCCAAATTCGAAAATACCAACCTTCTCCAGACAAGTTACACCGCCCGTTCTCAGAAATACGTCAACGTTCAAAAGTGTGCCACAGTCGCCTAAAAATTCAGTCAAAAATGCTAATACAGTGAATGCGAATGTGACAAAGATTTCCAACAGTCCAGACGTTGTTTCCAGCTGCACATTGCCAGATACGAAAAATATAAAAGCTCCAGACGTTATAAACAATAATAAATTACTAAACGAAGCTCTCAAAGTTGCATCGAAGCCATCTGTCACGGCTAAGCCCAATGACAACAGACCGCCTTTAAGACAAGCCCCCACAGTCGAAAAGAAGCCAACAATAAAGAATGGTCCTACATTAAAACCTGTAATCTCTTCGAGTATAACAAGCAAAACGGACAAAAATCCTCCCTTAAATCGAGCTAACTCTAAGGTAGAGGCCGTAAAAGCAATAGCGGACAATTTGAACAAAAATAAACCAAAGGTTGTCCCAAAACCTTCCATAACAAATAAACCTGAGACGAACCCGAAACCGTCGGGCACAAAACTCACCGCGAAGCCATCCAATGTAGCCAGCCTACAACAGAAATTCGAAAATAGAAAATCGTTAGGGAAAGAAATCACCACAGCGAAGAAATAATATTTAAAATTAAGATTCGCATAAATGAACTAGAGATTATTGTGCAGCTATTTAAATGTAACGTCTAGTCGAATTAATTAGTTTTTTGATGGCCATTTACTCTGGAGAGGGTAACAAAGATCTGACTCGTTACAGAGGTTTTTTGTCGAAATTATTTCCATAGATCTCATGTTTCTGACCGAAAGAACCAAATCTGTAATTTTGTGAAACTGAACTTAACAAAATGACTATTTTTGTTCATTTTTACGACTGGTTTTCATATTTTTATATGAGATTTACTTTGGTGAAGAAATTGGTGCGGTATTATTATATTTTTAATGATTTTGCTGGACAAAGGGGAGCTCAGAATGTTAGTGCATTGCGGAGCAAAAATATGCGCTGGCAGGACAAGAATAATTCTGATTAATGAAATTATAGTGTTAGAAAATTATACTAAAGTTACTGTTAGCAGGCAGCTAGGTTCAATTTTTCTTTTATACAGGGCGTTGGGGTAGACGATGGCCATATTCGAAGATTGATAATTTTTTGTCGTAAGAGAAAATTAATACTCAAAACATTTGCCAAAAAAAGCAAAAAAAATATGGTAATCAATGTTTAAAATAAACAGAATTGTGTCACCAAGTATGTCCATCCGCTAACAAAACAACCTGTATGTTAAGGGGAGGTTATTCCGTGATACAGGTTAAGTTGTGATAAATTTTATAAACGTATGTAACTTATTTGCTTGTGTCGGAATTAAAGTTGAAAACGATAGATAGGGATACACTTAAGAGTGAGCGAGATGGTAGTATGAATCTCAGTTCCATAGCGTTTGCAGCAAACTTCAAGTCACACTTTTAAAAATTATCTCACCTGTACGGAACCTCACGGAATAACCTCCCCTTACCATTTTTCTTGTCCGCCTTTGCATATGCGCTTACCATTGGAATTTGACATTTATCGCGTATAATATAAGTACATTTTTCAATTTGCATTTGATCCTTGTGACAAACTTTAGATTAATTTAGACCTTTGTAAATACTAAACCCAACTATTCCTTTATTTTTAGTGATTATACTGCGAAGTGTCTTATAATGTTAGTCGATAGTTTGTATTTTTATAAAGACTATATGATAATTTAAATTTTGTATATAGCGTAGTATGAAAGCGGATGTTGTGCGTGAAAACTAAGGCTCATCGAACTTTGGGTCATTTTTACTCTTGTCAACCGACTTCATAAAAGGGAGGTTTTCAGCTTGGACCATATTTTCAAGCAGACATACTAATCCCAATTACCAATTTTCCGAAAATTACTCCTCCGATTTTTATGAAACTTGCTAAGGATATTTAAATTGAAAATACGAATATTGGATATAACTTACATTTTTTTTTTTTTTGGAAAAAATATTGAGTTTTTCATAATATCTCTAGTATATAATCTTTGATAATATTAAATCATTATTGTTGATTTTAATATTCTTGCTTAGTTTTACCATAGGTTTTACCAAAATTGGGACAGTAATTTCTGTTTTTTTTTATTTTATTAGTGCATGTATGTATGTATGAAAAGTAAAAACGACCCGATGCTCGGAGCACCGTTAAAGTCTAGTCCACCATACCGGCCAAACATGACCGTATCACTGATAACTAGACGAGATAGCGGTCAAATGTTTAATAAAAATATCTTAGAACTTGAAAAGCCGATTTAAAAAAAAAACAATATACGTATAACATTGAATTATATTTTTCACTTAGTCTGTAATTTTTAGCAAAGAGGTTTGAAGTAAGTGGTCTATGGTCCGGCCGCCATCTTGAATTTTCACGAAAATTTAGTCACAGACTGAAAAATTACACATCGATAGTGGGCAACTAGGTGATTTAAAAAAAAAAACATTTTATCGTAACATCACCGGTTAAAAAGATATATAGATTTTAGTGAGTTTCTCTAAAACCTTGATTTTTAGGGTTCCGTACATCAAAAGTGAAAAACGGAACCCTTATAGGATCACTTCGTTGTCCGTCTGTCTGTCCGTCTGTCAAGACCCTTTTTCTTAAGAACGCGTTAAGGTATCACGTTGAAATTTATACTAAATAAATACTTGGGTCTACGGTTTCTTTCGACTGTAAAAAAATTTAAGTTGTTAGTCAAAGCAATCAAAAGATATGAACGTTTATGTCGTATATTTTGCGATTTCACAGGGGAATCAAAACCTATAGGGTACTTCCCGTTGACCTAGAATCATGAAATTTGGCAAAAGGCAAGGTCTTATAGCACATATATAGGTATAAATCCGAAAGTCACAACTTTGAAATTATATCATTAAAAAATAATTATTTTGTTATTACAAACTTACATTTTGTAGTTGGAATGTATGGAAGAACCTTATTGACTACTACAAAGTTAAGTTTGTCTTTCAATATTTCAACTTCAGTTATTTATTTTTTTGGACTCGTACTTGTAGGTTTTTTATTATTAAACAAAGTGTAAGTGCAATTTAATTTCACGAACATAACGACAAAATGCCTTTAATTTTTTTATCGTCTCCATATACAGAAGTTTCAGTCCCCGACAACTTTATCATAAAAATTCAAGATGGCGGCTGACCATAAGCCACCTTCCATACTAAAATCTTCGAATCCCTTTAGCGTCTGTCCGATAGGTTATTCTAGTTGAGTTTTTAGTGTCTTGTGCGTTCATAGCATTGTCCGGTATTGTGGGTCGGCTTTATACTTTCATTTTAAATTCAAAGCTAATGGTGCTAGAAAAAAACATGCTTTCAAGAAAATATTTTTTATAAAATTGCAGAAATGTTTAACACTGAAATGCTTTATACGCAATACTTGTAATAGTGAGTAAATCTGACAAAAATAATGTGTTCAAAGAATATGGACTTTGACAAACATTTTGATTTTTGAAATATGGTCTTTGGCATACATTTTGAGTTTTGAAATATGGTCTTTGACAAATATTTTGAATTTTGAAATATGGTCTTTGGCAAACATTTTGAGTGTTGAAATATGGTCTATGACAAATATTTTGAATTTTGAAATATGGTGTTTGGCAAACATTTTGAGTTTTGAAATATGGTCTTTGACAAATATTTTAAGTTTTGAAATATAGCATTTGACAAATATTTTAAGTTTTGAAATATGGTCTTTGACAAACATTTTTAGTTTTCAAACTGAAGAATAATTTCCAGTGTTGGTCCCATAAGTAAAAATATTATTGTCTCGAATTGCAGACATCTAGTGTAACTACGAATCGCTACATACATACTGAGTATTTCCATTGCTGTCAACTACTACTATTGTCAATGGATAAACCAATTTTGATAAAACATAAACTAAGTTATACATTACCGATCACGGAGTCGTTTTACCTAACGACCATGGAACACATTGTTTTTGTCTATGATATCAAAGATGATATAAGGATATTGAGGTCATACCCAATTTTAATATTTTCGTATACACTTACTATCTTAAGCAAAAACGCTTAATAAACTTATCTGTTATATTCTGTCAACTTCTAGTCGTCAAAGAGTGGCACGAGTGAAAGTGAGACAAAAAATATTACAGTACCCTTAGTACAAGTTTTGATAGTATTCGAAAACTTTTTTCGTTTACGTATTGTTCCATACATTGTAGTAAAGCGCCTCCAGCGGAAACGCGGAGGAACTAAAATCGGTAGTAATCGAAGGTATAGATTGCTTCACTCTAATACGAAAAAGTTTTCGAATACCTTTCAGCCCAGCAATGTATGGAACAATACGTAAACTAAGAAAGTTTTCGAATACCATCAAAACTTGTACTAGGGTACAGTATTTGTTTATGCATAAGAGGGTAAGTAAGGGTTTACGCAGACAACAGATATTGGTATATACGTGTAATTATTATCTCACACATCCAGAAAAGCCACCCAGAGGCGGATTTGATACCTTGGCCTTACCTTGGAAGATTGCCCCCCCCCCCCCCCCCCCCCCCCCCTCCGATAAATCACAATTTTTTTTATGATCTATAAGAATAGAAGTAAAGTAAAAAAACAACGAAAGTCTTTATTAAATGATAAAATTGTCATAATCAGTGTCATTAGTGTTCACAGAGGGCGGCAAAACTCACCAAGTTCAGCCGCCCCCAAAATTTTGCCGCCCTAGGCCCGAGCATACTTGGCCTATAGGGAAAATCGGCCCCTGTTGCCACCTATGATATTTAAAACATTGGGTTTGACTTCAAGTTAATTTACACCAAAACATTGACTCATTTACGTCCATACATAGTTGTTAACCACTGCCATGGTTCAGTACAAAATAACAAGGGTGCTGTGTCGCAAAGCTTACTCAGAGCATAATTAGGAATTGTAAGCTCTTTAAACAAGATAATTTTAATGTTAAAGGTATTTAATTCTATAACAGAATGTAGATTGTATTTGCTTTTAGATTGAAATATATCAATATTATATTATAGGTATGTAAGATTCCATAGAATAATTGCAAAAACAGAATCGTGCGCTGCTTTTGGAGCAATCGACCTTATTTCTGTCCCGTCTGACAAAAATAATATCTATTGCTCTAAAATTATAAATAAAATTAATGGAAATCTGTTTTAGTGAGAATTTTCTTCGATGATTAGTATCGATTCCGTTGCACAATACTCTAAACTAAATCAATTAGACAGCACTCAGATTGTCCGTCTCTTTTCATTTCCATGTGTAAGAAAGAGGTGGAAACAATTTAAGTGCTGTCTAATTTAGATTTGTTTACAAAATGGTAGGACAGAATCGAAACGTCGATTAAAATATCGCTATGTTTATACAAACTTCCATCTAATATTATATATTAGATTGCAAAATGAAAGATTTAAAATAGTACCAAGATGAAAGGCAATTTTAGTAAGTGCGCTAAGCGTTACTGTACCCTTAGTACAAGTTTTGATAGTATTCGAAAACTTTTTTCGTTTACGTATTGTTCCATACATTGTAGTAAAGCGCCTCCAGCGGTAACGCGGAGGAACTAAAATTGGTAGTAATCGACGGTATGGATTGCTTCACTCTAATACGAAAAGTTTTCGAATACCTTTCAGCCCAGCAATGTATGGAACAATACGAAAACGAAAAAAGTTTTCGAATACTATCAAAACTTGTACTAAAGCTACAGAGCAGTATCGGACGTTATGTGTATCGGACGTTACGTATGTAGACGTGCTCCCGGTTTCGGAGCAATTAGAACGCCTTCATCAGCGAATAGGAGAGTGTATACTTGTCATATAATTTGCTTGTGTTCTGGATATCAAAGCTAGCTGTCACTATGAACGTTTGATATTGATCTTGTGGTTAGTAAAATTCTTATTGAAAAGTACATTAAAGTGTAAATACTACCAAAGAGATTTGTGTAAGTGTGTTTCGCTGTTTGAGAGTTGAAATGTGTAGAAGGATTGTAACTTTGAGGAGTGACACAATTTTAACATTTTTGTCAAGAATAATAATTTATAGTGCTAACAGACGCACGAACGCGGCTGACCTCAACCGCCGTCTGACCAATGGGAGAGAAAGAGAGGGAAATATGATATTCTCACTCTTTCTCACCCGTTGGTTGGACGGCGGTCCGTCAGCCGCGTTCGAGCGTCTGTTAGCACTATAAGAGACGCATTACAAAAATATGCAATCATTTAGGTACCTGGATTTTCGGGCATAAAATGAAAAAAAAAATCGTAGTTGTCAAGACGAATATAAAACAAGTAATGACAGTAAAATTGTTTATTTTATGTCAGTAATTTAACGAAATCCACTCACAAACTTTCCTTCCGATAGTTTTACGAAAAACTAGAATTGTAAATTGGTGGTAATAAGTTGATAATGTTGAGGTTTTCTAAAACTAAGGCGTTAAAACTAGTAAAAGCCCTAATATAACTGATGTGTGGATTTGGCTGACCTCAACCACCGTCTGACCAACGGGAGTGAAAGAGAGGGAAATACGTTAGTCTCACTCTTTTTCTCCCGTTGGTCAGACGGCCGTCCGTCAACCAAATCCACACGTCTGTTTGCACTTAAATATATCAAAACAGGTTCTAGTATTTGGCGGTTATGTGAAAATTTTACGCTGTATTTAATATGTTATTAAATCCCAAATTACACCTCAAAGTTATGATAGGATAAAGTACAGTCCTTGACAAGATGATAATTAATATAACTTTGTGTAAATCGTACCTAATTTATGTTGATGTTGCTAAGAGTGTAAATTATTTAATGTTTCTTTGTTTAAGCTTTTCGCTATGAGCCGTTCGTATGTTTATAAACAGAAATATGTCAAGGGCTAGTATTTTGGGATAGATATGATTCTGTAGATTCATATTATTAGCTTTTATTTTTATAGCAAGACTGTGAAGTAAATATAAAAAATATACATTATATTTACCTATGGCACTTAATTTAGAATAAGATATGATTTTTCGAATTGTTAAAATAAAAATGATGAATTTTTGAAAATTATTCATCGCAAAATATTTTATTGTTTTATTTTCCCATAAACATGACATGCTTATCTCAAAATATTATCATAATATCAACTTCCTTAAAATCAGTGAAGAAAGACGTGAGAAAACCAGTATGTCCAAGAACCTCTAAGTACAAAAGACCGAATATGCACTGAGAATGCACTGGCCTGCATGGTATATTTAGGCCTCTGTTCCCGTTAGTACAAGACCCACCTCTCTCTGAGAGAAGGCTTGTGTCCCAGCAGAGGGAGGGAACATGATGTTGATGACCAGTCGAAGTTAGAGAAAATAAATAGCCAGATACTTAGCAAATAGTTTATTAATTACTTAGAAAACTGGAATTCGAATTAAGTGCTATAACAGTGTTGGTACATAATTAAGTCATGATTTTGAAGGAGCATTTTCGTATATTCTATCACACAATAGGCGTACACCATGTTACATGAAAATAGCACAGCACTGTTATACCACTGTTAGACTTATTATTATTTTGCGGAAGCAGTGGCCAGCGGGTTCCTGAGGACTAGGATCACAGAGTCTCCGCGCAGGAACATTTTTGAGATAAATTTGTCCTTGTTGACAGCCTTACCCTGAAACAATAGATGCAGTTAGTTTTATACTTCAGATTGTTACGACGGCTTCTGCTATGACTTTGACTGATGTTTCACTAGATGCTACTAAGCAGATCTGCCCATTTTCCTATCAGAATATCAGCGGGCACGAAAACGAGATACCGCATCATGGATGATATTTCGAAAACTCGTACGATGTGCTTTAGTTCTACTTCTATTATACAAACTGCTAGTCTGTGAAAGGCGATGCCCGATAGTTACAATCTAGGTGTCTTCAAATCACGAGTGAATCGGTTTTTTTCTAAACAAGCGTGCTCCATCGTAGACCGCATCATCGCTCAGCGCGCGAGGAATCACATCAGGCGAGGTAGAGTCAAATGCAAGACCATTTTGTTTTTTAAAGTTTGATTCGATCATACCAAATCATTGGCGTTTGGGGCGAGACGTTGGGCCAATGAAGACCAGCCTCACCTCATTTTCAAAAATCTTTTAGAGTGCCTGGTTAATGCGACGCTTGACCAAAATGCTAGCATGTTTCTGACTCAGCGCATAAGCATAACCATTCAACGTGGTAATGCCGCCAGCATGCTGGGTATGCTGCCAACTGGTAGTGGGCTTGAGCATTTGGATTGTCTTTAGACCTTCAACGGTCTATTTCAGCGTGTATTTAGTTTAGTTAATACAAGCACTTGCGCTATTAATTATCCGAATAATATATTACAAAGTAGGACAAAGTTACAAATCCATATATGACTATTAGAAGTAGAAAAAATAGACTTCCAAGAATATTTTGTTGGTTGGAAGCTACTAAAAGTTTCTTAAAAAGCTGTAAACTGAGCCTCAAAATCATCTCTTAGACTTCAGAAGGAATTATTATGATGACCCTTTTCCCTGGTGACTGATTATGTAAGGGCGACGCGGAGGTGCGCTGATGACATTGGCCCACATATCGTCTAGTACCGTCCCAAGAAAAATCTGCCCTTCATTGTACAAAAGTAACTAATAAATCTCACACTCCGCAGTTCTGTATTGTTGTTTTTATGTTATAACTATTTCTGTGTATTGAAGCCGCAGTGAACAGACATGTGCTCATTGTTCTACATTAATTATATGGCGAGGACTAAACTTTTCTTCTTCTTTTGATAAATCTTTAAAAAGGGTGTGAAATTCCCCCTCCGGGGTGTCATTTCCGGGTTTGTGTTTTCCTATATTTTCTTGCAAATTTTATGACACTACTGTTTCCTTTGTATTTTTTGTATTAATACTTTGTTAAACATAATATGGAATAAATACAGATATCTGTTGGGTCTGTCTCTGACTATCCATTGCATTAGACTGGATAAATTAGAAGCAGAGCTGACTCATTACATTGGCCCAATGCATGTGTGCTTTGGCACGATTTTGAAATGCGAAGTGCTGGTGCCTTGGTGTGGGTGAGCCTGTACTCTCATCAACACTGAGATGAAGACTAGAATAGCCAGTTGGTAGATTTTTAGGATGTTTGTAGGCTTCTAACATGACAGCACTGACAATCCAAACATAACCTATACATACAAAAAATATTGGAAAAGTAGTGCTTTTTGCTTAAGATCTGAGTACAGACAGATATGAATTAAGATAAATGAATACCTTCTTTCCTTTGCCTATTCTAGGAACTTCAGTCCACATCTCTTTGACATTTTCTAGAACCATGTTACAATGCCGGTCGAAAGCCTTGACACGGCCCAGCAACTTTTTATTGTTACGGCAGTTGATGAGCACTTGTGTGTTGTTTTTAACGGATTGTGTAAGGACTGAGAGAGGGCCGGTGCTGAATTCTTCTTCTTCAATCTTTCCTAACTCTTCAAGAGTCATTTCTGAACGTGGCTTGGATGTGGTTGCCCTGAAACAATGTTTGAGTTAAATATACTGCTTGATAACGCAAAGTGGCTATTGTAATTCCTTCAACAAGTTACTTTACTAACATTTTGTGTTTTTTACGTTTTAACACTAAATTTAATGTGAAATAACAACGCGCGAAACAACTTGAAACGAGACGAGAAGAGAAGGCTTGCTTTGCTTGCTTGCTTTGCTTGTAACTGCCACAGAGTACATATACCAGTAACTTCTTATTGCTTTTTTTGCCTTTTTTTAATGATTATGGATACTAAGTCCTTCAGTCGTAATATTAGACAAGTTTACATAGTAAACATAGCGTCAAACTAGTCATAGTCACAGTTAGAGTCAAATTTCAACCCTAGGAAAGTGGTGGAGGCTTTAGAAGAGAAGCTTCTATGGAGTTTAGGATACATCACGAAAATACATGTTTTACCTCGTTATTATCACTGTTTCACACTCGAGTACAATCAAGAGTACTTAATAAATAAGAATCCATTCATTAAAACACTAAAAATACACATTATTACTCAAGAATACACAAGTTTAGGAAAATAATACTACGAGCCGACATCTTTTTCCCACGTTGGCGCCAAAACTCCTTGCTTGGCATGGCTGGCTTGCGGATTGCGGATGCAATAATCATAGTTTTTTTAATCATATACAATACTTTATCTCTGTGGTGGTTATGAATTTTTAAACGTTTTTTCACAGCGTTTTGGAGTTTTGACGCCAACGTTGAAAAAACATGTCGGATTGTGCTATTATTTTCCTAAACTTGTGTATTTTAGAGTGTTAATGTATATTAAATGGTGAATTTATTATTCACTATGTGTTCGTAAACGTGCTCAAGTGTGGGAAAGTGATTTATCGAGGTGAAACCTGTCTTTTCGTTTTGTTTCCAAAATTCCATAGGAGCCTCTTGTAAAGTCCCCACCACTTTACAGGAGCATGAGTATGACTTGACCGTGACTTACTTAGCTTGACTCCGACTTGTTTGACGCTATTAAGACTATACAAAACCTCAGGTTCTGTATAATCAAAGTACAAAACAGATGAACATGCGGTATGGCCTTAAAGGCTTTAGCCGGCCCGATGGGCGAATAATAATATAAAAAACCACAGCGTTTTTTCTTTTCTTCAACTAAATATTACTCTATGTTCAGTTTCTTCTTTCAAGTTGTTTTTGACATGGGAATCCCGCGAAAATGCTGTATATGAGTGTATCAGTAATAATATTCTTGTGAATAATTAACAAATTATCATTTGTATTTTGCGTATTCTAAAAAATATCTCTTCAGTCTACCTCTCAAAGAGAATACAATAGAGACTCCTCAGCAGATCAGACTCCAGACTCGGGCGGACGCTCAGAAGATACTTATTTAGAGAAGAAATCAATCGGACCCTTTGGCTTGGAAACCTATCACATAAATAGATTTATTAGTCTCTTTGGTAATAGTGTTCCGTGATCATTCTGCCACTTGCCAGCACGCCCAGCACAGACCACACTCTTTGACTAAGGGGTTTCTCTGTCTGCGACGCAGGGCTTGTCGCATTGTCACAAACTATTGGGACGTGCGAGGAGAAGAGCCCTACGAGGAAAGAAACTGTTTCATGTGCGAACTCTGCGGACCTTTCTGCTTCCAATTTACTGCGTTAATACTGAGAGGTGACTAATATTCCTTTCTATTTTCTAATATTCTGTTATTGCTATTTGTATAGTCTTTGTTTTCTTGTATGTACATAACATGAGTCTTAATTATCTGTTTTTGTTTAGCTTTATATTATTTGATGACCAAAATAAAATATTTTTTTTTTTATTACTTTTTACCTTTATATTGAGCCTTTTTTCTAAGGTAGCTCGCTGTCTTTTTTGCCTAATGTCCATGTACATACAAGAATGTTAAAATATTGTTACCATATCTCTGGAAACAAGGTAGGCCCTCTTATCATTAAACAAGGTTGGTAAACCAAGTTTGGGTTCTAATGTCATATAACAATATTATCAATTTAGGGCCTAATGTGTTAAGCTGATAAAATTATTTATTTAAGTATTTATTATTTCTGGTGAGTAAATTAATGAGTTATCTTGGTTTCAGTTCTTTGTCTAACTACAACACATAAAAAACCCACCTATTTAGTAAAACTGGTAGTTTAGTGGTAGTGGCTTGAGCATTTGAATTGTCATTAGACCTTCAAAGATCTATGGGCAAACTGTTTTTTTAATAATATGCCCTAAGTAGTTTAAGGTATACGGTGCCGAGATGTGGACACTCACGGTTAAGGTGGTCCACAAGCTTAAAGTCGCTCAGCGAGCTATGGAGAGAGCTATGCTTGGAGTTTCTATACGGGACAAAATTCGGAACGAAGTGATTCGACATAGAACCAAAGTTACCGACATAGCTCAAAGGATTAGCAAGCTGAAGTGTCAGTGGGCCGGCCACATTTCCCGAAGAACCAATAACCGATGGGGTTGACGAGTTCTGGAGTGGAAACCACGTTTAGGCAAATGTAGTGTAGGACACCCTGTGGCCAGGTGGAGTGACGACCTGCGTAAAACAGCGGGTAAAAACTGGATGCAAGGAACTGCCGACCGAGCTCAGTGGCGTGCATTGGGAGAGGCCTATGTCCAGCAGTGGACAGTTAGAGGCTGATGATGATGATGAGTTTAGGTATATTAGTGTATTAGTGTAGTGTGTAATTAGCTTGTATTTTTGACCCCCGACACAAAGAGGGGTGTTATAACTTTAATGTGTGTATCTGGCTGTGGCATAGTAGTTCCCAAATAGCTGAACCGATGTTGATTTAGGTTTTTTATTTGAAAGGTGACAAATGGTGATGATATGATGATGAAAAGTAGCCTATATGTCACTCTCTGGCCCCTGAACTTTAACAAGAAAAAAATCAGCTCGATCCGTTGCTTGTTGGGTTTGTTTGTTCCTCTTTCACACAGCAACGGACCGACTTGATTTTTGCATGGGTATAGTTCAAGGGCCGGAGAGTGACATATAGGCTACTTTTCATCATCATCACCACCATATTTCATCACAACGCAGGTGAAACGACAGCGCGCAGCTAGTTTATAATATTATTTAAGAAAAACTGTTCAGGCGTTTTAAGATTATCATCTTTTTTATCGAGGTAATTTTTTTATACAATATGTTTGTGTTTAGTTAATTAACGCACTTGCCTGAAGTAATAGAATATGTTTGTTACAGATGCATTTCCAATCGAAACTTCACAACAACTCGATCCTCACGGGCTCGGTGGACAGCTACTGCTTGGTGTGTGATAGCTATCTACGTTCAGAAGATGAAGCCTTTACACATACAGGGAAACCTATCCATAAGAAAAACATCGGTGCAGCCATAAGAGTGGAGAAGTTCCTGGATGATCGTATTATTAAGGTAATCTTTAGTAAAGGAAGATGGATGTTGGACCAAAGCAGTGACAGAATGGTGGCCGCGGATCGGAAAGCGACCACCGGGCAGACTACCGGCAAAACAATGGAACGCCATGGAATGCCTTGCCCCTGTCTGTGTTTCCGCAGCATTACAATCTTGGAGTGTTCAAGTCTAGGGTTAATAGGTTTCTTCTAGGCAAGCGTGCTCCATCGTAGGCCGCACCATCGCTTAACATCAGGCGAGTTGGGGGCCAAGCGCAAGCCTATTTGTAATAAAAAAAAATAACAGCTAATATTTTCTTTGCAATTTTAGAGTTGGTCCAATAGTAAAAGTTGTTCATAATTACTGTGGACTCCTTTCGGCTTAGTTCACCCTTTCTGCGTAACTCAGTACAAGGGATTAATTGTGCCAGCAGCCCGGGCCCTCGCTCCGGTTATAAGACCTACTAACAGGCGAAGGTTCTGACATTAAAACTTCAGTAGATTGTATTAGCCTTTATTAACGGCCTTGAATAGTCACTTGTATAAACTGGGAGCTACGGACATTCCGTCAGATGCATGAAGAAGAACAAAAATAGAGCACTTGCTGAAGCAATGTAAAGCCACATAAGAAACTAGAATCACTAACAATTTGCATCAACCATCATCATCACCCATGTCACCTCTACAACTTGACTGTTTCTCACCATCATCTACGTCACTGAAGCCACTGTGCCAGCGCCCCTGAGCCTCGCTCCAATAATTCAAAAAGCTGTTCTCGGGTAGATGCTGGCGTGGGAATGCATAATACATCCCAAGTATGAATCACTGCAGGCGGTCTTGTACACACACGCTAATACGCAATACACGCTAATTCAAAATCCATGTTGATTCTATCTGTGATAAGTATGAAGCTGACATTTATCCATCTTTTCCAGGTGAAAAAAGGCTATTACTGCCCATTCTGCAATATCCTTCTATCAACTACCACCAAAGTCAGCATCCACATCGGCGATACCAGCCACCAAGAGAACAAGGGAGCTCAGATGCTGAGCCGTGTTGGAGACAACATTGTAGCATTCGACGAGGTTGCCATAACCCTGGAGTCATGGCACGGCCTAATGGACGATACTTGTGTCATCTGTAACATGGAATTTGATAATGACAACATGCACAGACAGGACCCGGGCCATATTCTGAGACTGGTGCAGAGCAAATGCGAGTTTGGTGATAAATATGTTTATAGGAAGGTGAGTTTACGATGGAATATTTCTGCCAATTTTTGCCTTACGGCTAATGTTAACGCGAGCGCTGAAATAGCGCAGTTTGGAAATTCACGCGAACGTGAACCTTAACGCGCCGAGATACGGTTCGCGGTCGCACAACTTAACTCATCACCTAAACAGAATTGTTTAAAACAGGTTTAAGGTCCCTGGGGCCATCAATGTCAGTACAGGGGCCTTACGGACAACTGCTATTGCGACACCAAACTAACGTTAAATCCGCTCAGTTGGAAAATCACGCGAACGTGAACCTTAACGCGCCCAGTTACGGTTTACGGTCACTCATTCGAGCAGAAGAAAAAAACTTGGGCCTCATCATTCCAGCCGTCTCAAAAATAGAAAAACTTTTAAATTTACCCATGCTCATACAAATTTGCAAATTTGCAAGTTGAAGTGGCAATGGGCAGGCCACTTCTCTCGAAGAACCGATAACCAATGGGGAAGAAAGGTTATGGAGTGGAGACCACGAACTGGAAGACACAGCGTAGGTAGGCCTCCCACTAGATAGACCGACGACACGTTTCCATAGAAAACGGTCATTGTCACTCGCCAAATGTATGGAACAGCTGTTTTTATATCGTGATTTCAATGTTAGTATGGTAATAGTTGTTCATAATGATGGGTACAATGACCTCCTTTCGGCTTAGCACAGTCTATATGCGTAACCCTGTATATGAAATATTGACAATGTATGGTTTGAAATATTTACATGTTCCGGGCTGGTTAAGCACTGACAACGTCGCTAGTGTCGCAGGTGTCCTTAGGCGGCGGTTACCGCTTACCATCAGGCGGACAGCTTGCATATATGCCGATTTTTTCTTTAAAAAAATGGTGTTGATATTTTTCAGGTTGATGAAGACTCATTTTTCTGTCTAATTTGTGGAAGTGTTTTCTCCATCAATGAAAAGCTCATCCACCACGAAAACACAAACCACAAAAACCTCTATAGCTTGTGCATGGAGTTGAAAAATAAAATTCCACCGGAGACTAAAAATATAACAACAACGACACCACCTGATCTCACCAACACTTCCAATGCTAACATTAAAAAGCCAGATAATGACCAAGCCAATACGAAAAAGATTGAAAACGCTGATATCAAGAGAACTGAAAAAGTTGACATCAAAAAGATCAAACCTGAAGTAAAATCTACACAGAGCCCTCTCTTAGATCCTAAAATATCAATGATGAATGGTAAAATAAGAGAGAATTTGTCCATTGACAAAGAGATAATGACACTGGTTGAAAATACAGTCCTTGTGAGGAACGCCTTGGACAAAAATAAAAAAAATCCTGAATATTTAAATCGTCCAGGTGTGGGTGAAAAGACA
Organism: Agriopis aurantiaria; assembly: GCA_914767915.1. Lineage (NCBI taxonomy): Eukaryota > Metazoa > Arthropoda > Insecta > Lepidoptera > Geometridae > Agriopis > Agriopis aurantiaria. The sequence goes on from OU612004.1 coordinate 8,431,087, forward strand.
CTAGCCGATATAACTTTCGATGAAGAGAATCAGTCTGACATTTTGGATAGAGTAGACGAGTTTCAAAAGAATGGAATCAACATTGATTTCACATGGGAAAGAGCCCGATGCCAACGCTGCAATGAATATATATCATTTGACTCTGCATCTATTGAACATCATATTGAAGCGAGGCACAGTATTAAAAAGAAAACAGATATTGAACCAAAGCTGGACTTGGAAAATCAAGCTAAGAAAATTGATACTAATGAAGAAAAAATAGACACAAAGAAGATACACAACAGTGTTGAACCAAAAACAGACACAAAGAAAATGGATGATGATAATGTACAAAAATTAGACTCAAAGAAACTACCTCAGAAATTAGACAATGAAGAAAAACTAGACACAAAGAAAGCAGATAACGGGTTTGAACCAATAATCAACGTAACGAAAGCAGACAATGTTGAGCCAAAGCTAGATACAAAGAAGCAGCATGAGAAATCGGAAATCACTATTGAAGTAAAATCGGACACAAAGAAAACAGACAAAGGCCTCGAACCAAAAATTGACAATGGTGTTGAACAAAAGCTAGACCCAAAGAAGCAACCTAAGAAATCAGACAATGAAGCAAAATCAGACACAAAGAAATCAGACAACGGATTTGAATCAAAAATGAACAATGGTGTTGAACAAAAGCTAGACATAAAGAAGCAACCTAAGAAATCAGACACAAAGAAAACAAACAATGGGTTTGAACCAAAAACAGACACAAAGAAAATAGACAGTGATGTTGAACAAAAGCTAGACTCGAAGAAGCAACATAAGAAATCTGAAAATACTAATGAAGTAAAAACAGACATGAAGAAGATAGACAATAGAATGGAACAAATAACAGACTCAAACAAGCCTCTTAAAAAATCAGACAAACTAAAATCAGACTTGAAAAATGAACTGGAAAAATATGCAAAAGCAAACAATATGGTAGTTATGCCGAACGAAGCTTACTGTCCACTATGCAAGGTTGGAATTAACTTGAATGCGGCAGCGATGAATGCACATGCGAATTTAAGTTCCCACAAGGCTAAAAAGTCAAGTGGAAATGAGATAATCGGAAAGAAAACTCAAACATCCGAATATATGGACACATTCATCCGAATGAAGTCAAATCTCGGCTCAGATGTCATACTGAACAACAAATATGTCTTGAGGCAGAATAGTTTCCACTGCATTGTAATGGAAGATTATGGCTACAAATGCCTGCTCTGCGATGCTGACTTCAAGAAAGCAGGCGAGCAATTGACTCAGCATATGAACGGGCCTGACCATAAAAACAAAATTGGCCTTTGTAAGGTGGTGAGCTCATTGCCTGAGGAGTTCATTCGAGAGGTAAGAACTTTTTTCATACGAACTTTTTAAACGGTCATTGACACTCAACAATATGGAACCGCACATTTTTCCACCATTCGGGCAGCGCATTCCACAGACTAGCAGTTCGCACAATAAAAGTGGAATCAATGTGCTTCGTACGGGTTTTCGGAATATCAACCATAAAGCGGTGTCGATTTTTTGTGCCCGCTCCGGTAGTCCTATAGAAAAAAGGGCTGGAGGGAATTAGATCATGCAGATCCAATGCACATTCTCTGTAATGTATCTGATAAAAAATACTAATACGATGCGTCGATGTTCAATACTAAGAAGCTAAGGATTCGTTGATGATGTGCCTCTTGGCAAGCTTCTCAACAAATGCCAATGCCTCAAGCTGGGTACTTGGCTGATCTATCCCAAAGATTTCTAGCTACGACCATTGAGAATTAATTTAATCACAGATTTTGACAATCAAAAACTGCAGTCAATTACCGACTCTCAACAGCAATTGCTAACCTGCGCGGTTTCTTGAAATTAAATGAAAAACATCATAAACAGGTTGTTGCCAGTTAAAACTCAGGGATCAAAATTGCTCTATTTGCTTAGCGCCTTAAAAGCTTTGTCAACTCGCTGTCGAGAAGTGTCTGTGAAACTGAGTCATTAATTGAGATAGTACAAATTATTATTATTAATTATTAATCATTTATTTCAGACCAGGTCCATATACATTTTGACACAAATTACATAAAAAAAAATATAAAGTAAAACAAAATTAGAAATAGGTACATGTCAATAGTAACAATAATTAAAAATGAATAAAATAAAATACAACGAATAAAAATAGCAATGGAAATTATAATGTCAAAAAAATTAATAAAATAGAATCAAATGTGAGTGGCTTACTTATTATTAGTATTAACATGTAGCCGCACTGCATGCTTAATGACCGGACAGTCAAACCGACCTGGGTGACCTTAGGTGTTCTGAATAACAAATAATACCTTATCATTTTAGATGAGGTCAGACATGTTCCACTGCGGTTACTGCAACGAAGTCTTCGACGGTTGGGCGAAGATTCAATATCACCTATCTCACCTGAAGCACCATAACGCTCGTCGATGCGCTCAGTGGAATCTCGAGCGCTGTCAATCTGTTGTACGGAACACTAGACATGTACAGGTCAGCAGTATGCTCACTATCAACTATGCATAGATACTTATAAGTTTCAAAGTTAGACAGAGATGTGAGACCACCTGTCACGCCCAGTGGAATCTCTAGCTCTGTCACTGTTATATGGAACGCTAGATAGATCCAGGGGCCTTACGGACAACAGGTATTGCGGCACCAAACTAACGTTAGATCCGCTCAGTTGGAAAATCACGCGATCGTGAACCTTAACGCGCCCAGATACGGTTTGCGGTCGCGTGATTTTCCAACTTAGCGGATCTAATGTTAGTTTGGTGCCGCAATACCTGTTGTCCGTAAGGCCCCAGGTCAGCCGTTTATATCCTATCAACTATTTGTTGATACTTCTTATAGTTTGTATTGGTTAGACAGAGATGCAAAAAGCAAGTCACATTGTGAAATCTCGATTGTGTCATTTATATGGAACGTGAGACTGGTCCAGATGTAAGAGAAACAGTCACGAAGCCAAAATGCTATTAATTATATTATCTAAACACAATCGAACCAATAACCATGTGCCATATTTGTTTTTTTTGGTGGTTTTGCAAACCAGCAATGTACAGCGCACAAGCGAGCGCGCAGTGCAGCGCGGCGCAGTCGTTCGTTGACCTCTAGCGCCAGCTGATAATTTATTTGCATTACATTGCGAACATTAAAAAAACAAAACACTGTTATAAACTATCACGGTTGTTCACTAAAGTTATATGATTATTTACGGGATATTTACCGTCAATCTTCCCGTGAACATGATGCATGTAACTGCGCTGAAATATCGGGAGCTTATTCCACAATCTTACCACGGTAATTATCCCGTAAATAATCATATAACTTAATTTAAAAAACCTCGTTTTATTTTGTGGTATGCTATCAGCAATCACCAGCCCTATCACCACACCAGACTTCGTTTTCGGGAGTTTTACCCATACGGGTGTAAGGGAAACAGGGGGCTTAGTCCCAGATTTGATAGTTTTCGAAAACTTTTTTCGTTTACGTTTTGTTCCATACATTGCTGGGCTGAAAGGTATTCGAAAACTTTTTTCGTATTAGAGTGAAGCAATCTATACCGCCGATTTTAGTTCCTCCGCGTTTCCGCTAGAGGCGCTTTACTAAAATGTATGGACCAATACGTAAACGAAAAAAGTTTTCGAAAACTATCAAATCTGGGACTAAGCCCCCAGGGTGTTTAAAATAAGTCTTAATTCATATTATGGTTAGACAGAGATGCGAGATCATCTGTCACGTTCATTATGCATGTGTATTGTAAGCAATAAATGATTGTAATTATATGAGTATACGACTGATTTTTTTAAATAAATACTATGATATCTATTTGTTGGTTTTAGTAGATGTTATTTAAAACTATGGACTTATGGGTCAGACCTCTAAAATGTCTTGTGTAAAGTCTTGAGTAACATCGTAGTACCCACTAGTGGGTGTACGGGTTTTGGCGCAAACATGAAAAAACATGTCGTCTCGTTGTATTATTTTCCTAAACTTTCGAGTGTTAATCATCGAGATACAATTACTATAGAGCAGGGTTGGGCAGTATTTGAATTACTTGTAATTAAAATACGTAATTGAAATACAAATACGTATATGGTATTTGTATTTTAATTACTTCCTTAAAATGTAATTTGTAATTAGTATTTCAAATACCTGACGCCGAGGTATTTTGTAATTAGTATTTCAAATACTTGAGGCTTCAAAATACATTTTAACATTAAAATACATTTAACCTTCATTTAGCGATCGTGAGTGTGAGTGCGAGGCGAGATTATAATGATGGTAAAGCAGCTATTAGAGTTGGCTACACTGCACCTGTATTTATACTGTACGCTATGACTACGTCAAAATTGGCCAACAAAACGCAAAAAAAAATACGTCAAATTTTCAATGTCAAGCTAAGATGTAAAGGTGATGTAAAGTCATAACGGTTTGTTTTTAGTTTTTTCACGGAATAAATCAAGCTTCTGTTCTGTGTAGAATACAAATTGTATTATTAAAGTTTGTCGCGACGGATGATCAAAATCCCTCTGCATGTACGTCGTCTACGATGCCGGACAACGGTGGCGATGGAGTGAGCCCGTGCTTTTCAGCCCGTGCTGGTCTAGATTACTTATTTTGTAATTTGTATTTCGTATTTCAATTACAAATAGCTAAAATACTGTATTTTGTATTTTATATTTTAAATACTTTACTTAAAAGTATTTTGTATTTCGTATTTTAATTACTTGCGATACAGTATTTTTTAATTTGTATTTAAATTAAAGCAAAGCATGTATTTTGCCCAGCCCTGCTATAGAGTCACAATCTCAGTGAAAACAGGCAAAAAACGTCCGAGCGTCATTGTACATACATTGTACAATTATATACTTCACCACATTTACTTCAATTTAGACGTTATGTCGCTTGCATAGTGTTCAACGTTAGTTGGCCGCTATGACATCGTAGCTCTGGCATCGCGCGGCGTTGTAGTCGGATCGCGGTTACCTTGTAACTAACCAAAAAATCGGCGCAGTAAGTAACATGCGCCGAGTTTTGGTTCGGTATTTTTTTTGGTACGATTGTGATTGTGTATTGTATCTCGATAGTGTTAATGCGTAATAACGGTGGAATAATATTTATTAAGTGTTCGTGGAGGTGCTCGAGTTTGGGTAAGTAATATAAAGCGACGAAACATTTGTATTTTCGTGTTGTTTTCAAAGCTCCATAGAAGCCTCTTGTAAAGACTCCACCACTTTACTAGGGCATGACTTTGACTTGACCGTGACTAAGTTAGTGCGTTTGACTACCTTACATTTCATCAAACTTTGATAGTATTTAATTACGACGCCAAACTCCTTACAGAAGAAAGAATAAATAAAAAATCCATAACAAAAGTACCGCCACTTTGGCAGTTGACCCCATTATGCTCTCCATCCTAAGGTTGCCTGGAAGAGATCGCTCTTAGCGATAAGGCCGCCGATTGTTGCACTAGTTTTTAAGCTGTTTTATCGTGTGTATGAAATTTGTGGTGTAAACAATAAAGAGTTTATCTATCTATGCTGGGTTCAAGTATTTATTTGATCTGACAGCTGCAATAACATTGTAAAAAAAACCGGACAAGTACGAGTAGGACTCGCGCTCTGAGGGTTCCGTTAGATGGAACCCTCAGACAGCGAGTCCAAACAAAAAAACAACAAAAGAGTTAAAATATTGAAAGACAAACTTAACTTTGTAGTGGACCATAAGGTTTTTCCATACATTCCAACTGCAAAATGTAAGTTTGTAATAGCAAAACATTTTTTTAAATGTTATAACTTCAAATTTATGACTTTCGGATTTATTCCTTTATATGTCCTGTGAGACCTTGTCTTTTGCAAAATTTCATGATTCTAGGTCAACGGAAAGTACCCTATTTGTTTCCCTAAGTTTTGATTTCCTTGTGAAATCGCAAAACATGCGACATAATCGGTCATATCTTTTGATCACGTAAACTTACAAGTTTGGTTTTTTCCGTAGATTTAAGTATTTGATATAAATTTCAACTTGATATCTTTACGTGTTCTTGAGAAAAAAATCTTGACAGACGGACAACAAAGTGATCCTATAAGGGTTACTATAAAAATTACTATATTGTCATTGCAGCTGTCAAGGTAAATAAATACTAGGCGAGCTTACACAATCTTGGAATATTATAAGAGAGAATGGCTGTATTTTAGCCACAGACCTTGCAATCTTTTTGCTACGCAATAAATCTATGGTCGCCGCAATAGATCTAGACATTTTTATAAGTCTGTGCCCAGCAGTGGAAACGTGATGAGCTGATCAAGGACTTTGTATACCCTAAAGGGGAGCTGGGGCCTTATGGACAACAGCTAATTGCGGCACCTAATCCGCTCAGTTGGAAAATCACGCGACCGCAAACCGGATCTGGGCGCGATAAGGTTCACGTTCGCGTGATTTTACAACTGAGCGGACTAGGTGCCGTAATTAGCTGTTGTCCGTAAGGCCCCTCAAAACTTCAAACTTCAACTCTTATTTAATGGCCTCTTTTGTGGAGTGGGGCCACCACAATTTCGCCAATGCAACGTATTGGGATAAACCATCAAACGAAGGAGATTGTCCGGTGAATAGATACTGTATTTCGGAGCCTTTGTGGACTTATTACCGAACCCAAAGTTTGGGTAATAATTCCATGGTGGAACCATTTATTTTGGAACGATACACGATGCTAGCTTAGTTCCGATGAAACTCAATAGATGTCGTAACTAGTGCTATCTGGCGACCCGTTCAATAGCCTCGGACAACCTCACGGCGCGACCTTTCGTTTCGCGCCACAATTCTATCGCGTCCACAACAAAATTGTTTACGCATTGTCGTACCGATTCTCGCAGTGATTGCGCGCTCGACGCTCAATTTCGTACGAAAATAAATAAACATTTAAAAGAAAAGACGATTACCTTTGTTTAGTGACTCTAATCAAGTGAAAATATGTCGAACGATTGATTTTAAAATTGAAATTGTTTTCCCGCCTTTTTATAAACTTTTAATTTGGTGATGTGCATGTGCAAATGAACTTAATCATTTATCCTGGTTTTTTAAAGAAGTGGAATTTTTTATTTCGTCACTGGTGAGTAATTAAAATTTGTTTTTATCTCCATACCAAATTTCATCCAAATCCGTCGACCCGTGAAGTATTGAATGGGATTAACACTTACCCTTGTCAAAGCACTTATCTACGTAGCGCACACGAACTTAATATTGTATAAAAAAAATTAAAAAAATTATAAAAGCAGTGTGATGAAAAACAGAAATAAACACCAAAAAAAAATTAAATAAACACCAGCCAAGTGCGAGTAGTAGGTACTTTCGCATGATCGGTTCCGCAGATCCGCAGCCAATTTTTTTAATTCATTTCTGCATTTTTGTGTGCGCTCCCGACTCGCGCTTGGCCGGTTTTTATTATTTGTTATTTTACTTAGAGTGTGTTCTCTAGTCATGCCAAGTTTGACGATTATGCGTTGTACCGTTTTTACAATAGAGCAAAGAAAATAAAAACGTTAAAAAATACATTCATTGTAATAGGACCTCCTTTATTTTTTACTTTTTGATTTTATATTACTAAATCTTAGTTAACCCGCCGAAGTCAACAAATCTATAATAATTTCAATTGGCTATCTATTACGGTACATAGGACAGTCAGACATCATAGGCTTCGTAAATAGGTTCCCGTTGACAGCCCGTGGGTACGGGACCCTAAAAGTTAATTGCTAAAAGTAGATAAATTATAGTCTGATGGGTACGTACGGCCAGTACACATTTTATGTATGGAACCCTAAATACATCTTAAGTAACTATTGTATACATTGCTTTGTATGTTTTTGTTTTCCAAAACAAGCTCGTTCAAGGTATTTTGCAGTAAGTATAAATATAGATACTTCAAAGTACCTATTTGTCTCTTAATCCATCATTGTTAGTGGTAATCTTCAAGGTCTAATTTAATAGTTTTATATTGTGCCAAAGACTAGCAATTTAATTTTGTCAGAAACCTATTTATTAACCGACTTCAAAAGGGAGGAGGTTACCAATTCGATCGTATGTTTTTTAGGGTTCCGTACCCAAAGGGTAAAATTAGGACCCTATTACTAAGCCTACGATGTCTGTCTGTCTGTCTGTCCTTTAAACGGCTGTCTCTTTCGAACCGTAATAGATAGCCAGCTGAAATTTTCACAGAATATGTAATGTTACGGCGGATTAACAAGAAATTATAAAAAAGTCAAAAAGTATAAACGAAAGGGTAGGTACATACAACATAATCTTTGATACAACATACAACACCCATACCCATACTACAATCATATTTTTTACGTATTTTTGTATTAGCTCTAATGTAAAAACAATAATACGTACAAGCGTCAAACTTGGCATGGTTATAGTGCACACCCTAAAGTATAACAACAAATAATAAATAAAGGCCAAGTGCGAGTCGGTGTCAAATATCTGTTCACCACCGGATCTCGTACGATCACCGAAGTGAAGCAACGTCGGGCGCGGTCGGTACTTGGATGGGTGGGCGTTGATGGGATGTTGTCTTTTTGCAGTATTTTTTTACTTTAGTAGATAACTAGTTATGTGGTGGTACGGAATCCTCAGCGCGAGCATGATTCGCACTTGGCTAGTTTTATTTTTGTATGTTTGTTACGCGATTACTCTGCCATTCATGAATTGATTTTGGTTCTTTTTTTTGTTTGGTAGTCCTACTTCCGAGGTGGTCCCATATTTTTTTTACTGAAATTGATTTAGTTTTTTTTTACAAAAACAAAAAATAATTATATACTCAGTTCATAGACTTTTAATAATTAAAAGTCTGTGACTCAGTGGACGTTTTGGTATTTGGTTCCCTTAGCAAAAGTTTTGATGAGGATCAATCTCTATTTTAACTGTCACTTTTCTACTTTTTAGTTTTACAGCCGCACTCAGAGACGTTACTTTTTTAAGTTAAGGAATACTTGAAATCTGCTCTGTCTCGTTTTCATGTGTGACAATTTCCGTCAACGAGAAGTTGACAGAGCAATTTTAAGTATTCCTTAGCTTAAGTAACGTCTTTGAGTGCGGCTGTAAGTCTGCACATGTAGTAAGGATAGTCTCGAAGCCGGTTTTTTTCAATAAAATATTTTTATCTATGGGCTTGGGTATAAGTTCACGTAAAATATAGGTTTATTAGTTTATTAGTTATAGTTTTATTATTTTGGGATACTTTTATACAGTTAAAACGTGGCTAGGCAACCAACATTTCTAAAAAAAAAACTGCTTGGTATCAATAACAGTACACCGATAGCTATCTGGAAATGTCACGGAAATGTGCTAATCTAAATACGTACATCAATGTATCTAAATAGATACATATCCCACTGAAATGTATCCAAGTACATGAAGCACAGCACGAAGTATAAGTAGCATGATGCTGTGAAGCACATAGGGTTAACAAGTTAACGTCCGGGCCAAAGATAATAATAATCGTCATTGGTCCGGACATTGTCCGGTTTTTTTTAGCTGGGCGTTGTGCACAGTGTTTGGATTTTGTGACTAAAATGTCCGGACTTTTATTGAAAAGTCCTGCTTTTCAGTCTGGCTTGTCGGGACTTTTAAAATTTTGATATGGCAAACCTCGACGAGGTTCTTGTCTTGAGTGGAAACCACGAACCGGAAGAAGAGGCAGCGTAGGTAGACCTACTATGTGGACCGACGACATCATGGGAGTCACGGGCATCTATTGGATTCAGATGGCAGGTTGTCGTTCAATGTGGAGATTAAGGGGGAGGCCTATGTTCAGCAGTGGATCGTCTGATGATGAAACCTAGACGCACATGATTGTCCATAGAAAAGTTTTGTTCGACACTGTTATATGCAGCGTGGCGCTTATCATCAGGAGCATGACCTTCGTATCTTTCTCAAAATTATATTATGACAAGGCTACAAATAATTCTCTTTGATTATTGTTTGGGTACAAGTATATACACCTAACCAAATTATTGTGCCTCCCTCGGCATAATTAAATTATTCGAAGACTACTATCTCTGCTTGTTCATTGGCTTATGTCGCTGACTGTACCTACATGATACTCGCACTAATTCTATTCAGGGTTACACGAAACTGTGTTACTATGCCGAAATGAGGTCATCGAATCATCATTCTAAACAACTTTTACCATGGGACGAACCCTGAAATACGAACCGAAAAATACATTCAATCTCGAAGAAATGTACGGAACAGCTATTGATATATAATTATGTAGGTACTACGTTGAACACCTGTTGTTTGTGACAATGAAATTTATAGCAAAAAAATATCTATATTGTCACAAAAAAACTAACCCAACTTCAGCATTTCAGGGTTGGTCCTATTACTATTATTCATAATGATGAGTATACATAATTATGTTTTTTTTACCTTTTTTGACCGTTGAGCATAAAAAAACGTGAGAAAATACTTTTTATGTCAGCAAAAGCGAGAAAGTCCTTGCCAGTATGTAACATCGCGGATCATAGACTACTCAATATGGCGACAAAGCAATTTCCGGATTAATCCTGGTAACCCTGGGTAAGTATCCATTAACTTCAGGATTAATACGGATTAGCGATTATTTCTGCATTATTAAGTTTCGTATCGTCTCTATGGATATCATCGCCTCATGGGCATCGTATCGTTAAAACTGATATAGTGCAATAATAGGTTAATGTATTGTGCACACGTTAATAATATCTTGTCTGGTCTCGAGTTATGGCTACAATAACCTTTTTTTTTTTTCTTTTTTTTTTTTAAATCTTTAATTTATGGCCTGGAGCTGTGGGGCCCGACGGCAAACTTGCGCAGCAACAAAAGGAGCAAACAGCTCGTAACACCTTTCCATAAGCTCGTGAAGTCAGAGAGGTCTGTCTACATTGTAGGACCTGCGATATATAACCGCCTGCCTAAACACGTACGTGATGCACCTTCCACCGCGTCGTTTAAAGTCAGGCTTAAAACTTGGCTCCTTGACCAACAATTCTATAGAATAGAATAGAATAGAATATCATTTATTGATCGGCCGACTACAACATCTTAGTATAATTAAATATTATGAGTTGGGCATCATACTCATATAATTTTGATAACTATGTTTACTGCCTGAAATATTAATGGATTCGTCCATAAATATTTCAGGTAGCTACGTTAATAAATAATTATTAATGAATTAATTTGACATATTGAAATACTGACATAATATATTGTAATTGCTCATAATATTTTTAATTGAATAAGTGATTATTTAATTTGAATTATGTACACACAATAATATTATTAACATATACTGTTTATATAAGTTTATATACATCGTTGTAGAAAGTGTACCTACTGGAGAAGTTTGACATGTAACTATGGAGTTATTAATAAATAATTGTATTGTATGGTACCTATATGAATTAGAAACTAAGTAAAAACGTGTATCTTTTACTACTGATACTTATTCGTGATACTTTTTTCGTGTGTGGAATAAAGTTGTCATCTTTAGGACGGTTCAGCCAAATACCAGCTCGAAGGTTGAATCGGCTCCCTCCACTTGGATCCACCAATGGGGCGTGCAGTTCGTCTTATAGGTAGGCGATGAGAAGTTAGTGGCTAAGATCTCAGTTTAGAACACCGCCGTTAAGTAGCGAGTCTGTCTGTTTTCTACAGGATTCATTTCGGAGAATGTGCATCAAAGCTATATGACCTTATCCTGTCATCCTTTTTCTACTACAGGATAAAAGGAAAACGGCCCACTACCACCCATACATTGTCGATTTTCCTTGGATACGTACCAAACGTTTCGATTCTACGTTTCTAATCGGTACAGCCTAGGATTGAAACAACCTGCCCGCTTCCTTGTTTCCTGAGAGATATTATTTGGGCATTTTCAAAGCCAGAGTGAATAGGTATCTCCTAAGTCTTCCTGTTCCTTCCTTCCTGTTTCATCTTCGACCACATCTTCGCTTACCAACAGGCGAGTTAGTGGTAAAATGCGGAAGTTTTCGCACAATTTTTTTTATTAAAAAACTGACTCCTTGGCAAGTTCAATAAAAGGGATTCATCCCCTAATTTACCACAATACTTTCTTCTAAATGGGGCTACCCTCAAGATTTAAGCTATTCAATAAAAGAAAGAATCATTAAAATCGAAGCTATCCCGTAACATACACACACAAAATAACAGTCTAATTATTGAGAACCTCTTTTTTGAAATCGGTTGAAAAAACTATAGTTTCTAGATACCTACGGTTTTTTTAAATAAAAAGAGCGGCAAACAAGCTTGCTGTCCGCCTGATGGTAAGCAGAAACCGCCGCCTATGGACACTTGCAACACTAGCGGTGTTGCTAGCCCCGAGAGGTACCTAGTTATAGACACCCTTTTCGAAACGCTTTGGGATCTTTTTCATAGACTTCTAGGATTGATTTTGATATGTCAAAATAGGCTAAATGCGCTCAAAGCATAAACCCACAGATCTACTACCTATAGATTTTCAATGAGCGTGGCTAGCTCAGTGCCTCTCGCTTCAACAAGGTGTGTTGCCACATTAAAATGATTTGCTATAAGTTAGGGTAATTTACCTACTATGATGGGTAGTGAATCTTCAATGAGTACTTTGGAAACAATACTACCTTTTAAATATTTATATTTTATACACTATCTGCTGCAACCCACGGAGCTACCTGCAATGTTATACACTATCTGCTGCAACCCGCGGAGCTACCTGCAATGTTATACACTATCTGCTGCAACCCGCGGAGCTACCTGCAATGTTATACACTATCTGCTGCAACCCACGGAGCTACCTGCAATTTTCTGGGAAGAAAAGTACGTTGTCTGTCCTCATGACACACCCCTATCGTCCTGACAAAATTTGACTTAGCCCATGATCTAAGAAAACAAGGTCTAGCAATTTGAGAGTGGTCCCGCAATGACGTCACTGTCCAGTTGCCACTTTATTCAATCAGCTGTTACGTGGTGTATCGTCATCTCTCTCGAACCTGTTGTAAATTGACATCATGACATCATTGCGGGACGCCCACGTAAACATTTTTTCTCGGGTTGCTATACCTGGCGGAGTATATTATTATACCATGACTTAGCCATTTCCTCGTAAAAACAGACAGAAAGTTACTTGCGTTTTTATTATAATTATTTGTTAGGATTAGAATATAGTACTAGAAAAAAGGTTGTAAAGTAACCATAGCATGATTTTTTATAATTAATAAAATCTAATAAAAAAGTCAGAGTTAAAACGGAACGGGGGTCCCTCATGCAACAAACGTTAAACGTATTTTTGGATTTGTTCTAGTGTAAAAACGGTAATCCGTACAAGCGTCAAATTTAGCGGATTATAGTGAACATAAGTAAAACAACAAATAATAAACACTGGCCAAGTGCGAGTCAGTGACAAATTTCTGTTTACCACTAAGCTAAGCAACGTCGGGCGCGGTCGGTACTTGGATGGGTGACAGCCTGGGCGTGATGTTGTCTTTTTGCACAACTTTTTGTATTTTGTGATTGTAAAGAACTCTCAGCGCGCGAGCCCGACTCGCGCTTGGTCAGTTTAGTTTTTTCATGAATGGAATTATGTATAACATTCCAAATAATTAGATAAATAGACTCTTTAATGTTTACAGTACAAATTTCACGAACAGCGCGTAGCTTTTTGAATCGGTTCGCCGAAATCGCCTTTTGCTTTTCCAGCTTCATAACTGTGGCCTCATTAATATATATTTAATATTAACATTCACCATATTCATATGGGCATAAAAGGGTCGGTATTTTGCACTTCTTGCAATGTGCCCGCTTTTTTCAGCAATGTGACAGGATCAGTTGGAAACCTGCAGAACGAATAATTTATGTTAGTTGCGGTGGGTAATTTCTTTCATAAACTGGCAACATTCATAATTTATTTTCTAAGTGAATAATTTGATAAAATTCATAGAATTAGACCACAAATCGACCTAAAAACTGACTAATTATGAATAAAATATTTGCGAATTGATATCCTGAATTTATTTAGGTGATTGTTACAAGCTTTATATGTTTACTTACGTGTGAAATGATATTTCATCGTATTTTCGCTCACTGCGCTTCTTGCAGCCCAAAATGCTACAACCAACCATTGTAAAATATCTTTTACAATTATTTCTCAGAGGAAACACGCATTTATCACATTAAATCACCAAAAAAAGGCAATAAATATAATTCAGACCCGTTTTGTTTGTCACTGATTATTACAGATTTTGACACTTGAGGTACCAAAAACAGGTCACGCCGATAAGGACAACAAAATCTATTTAAGTCCTTTTCGTACTTGTGCTGAGCCATATCAAGTTGTCTCTTTCACTAAAATATATTGCCGATCTGGTTGTGTATATCTGTGCATAAACCGAAATAATACGAATCTCTCGTCCTCACATAAAACTTAAAGCATAATAATAGCATTTCCTGATTCAATCATAGCCTGTTATCCCATATCTACATAAATATCAATGCATATCTATCATAATGTCAGATGATAAAATAGACAGCGAAATGAAATGCTACGCGACGTTAGCCTTCTAAAAGGACGCGTCGTGGTATTGAAGATTGTTTGCCTTTACATTTATTATCCGTATTACTTGTTTGATGTTGATTTACTTGGTTATATCGCTTTTCTTACATTGAAGACATATATTGAGGCACTTGCGCTGTTTTCGTTTAAAAATACCCACACAAACATCGTGAGGAAACGTATGTCCGTACGTAAAACGTATGTAAACGGGTGCCGTTGAAAAGCGCACTTGCTACCGCTCGGTCACCATCGTCATCTGAGATAAAGATCTGTTGAGATAATCTCAACTCTGACAGAATATGCCCCTGTCTCCTTTGTTTGGCACGGGCTAGTTTATTGTAGTTCAAGATCCATTACTACAATCGATGAAATTGCCACAATTAGGTAAGTATTTACCGGTTAGGACCGCTGCAAAACAGATAGATCTGGTAAACGGCTATTAGCCAATTGTTTCCATGTAGTTTGCTTGTGGTCGTTAATAAGCCGTTAATTGTTGAAGACTTCTTTGTTTTCTTTCTCTTGAGTTTTCGTCTCCACGAATAGGCATGTGTCCTCATGTTCAATTTATTACAAATAACCGGCTTAGCGAGGAATATAACTAAATACATTACACATACAAAAAAAAAAAATATGTGATAAATCTCTGAGATATGAGCGTTTAAAGTTTTAGGTGGGGATAGGGAGGGGATGCTCTATCCCTTTCTCGCAAAGCGTGACGTCGCGGCTCAGTAAAGTGCGCTCTCTGTCTAGCATGAAATTATTATTTATTTTTGAACTAATTTTAATTATTTTTTAGGGTTCCGTACCTCAAAAGGAAAAAACGGAACCCTTATAGGATCACTTCGTTGTCCGTCTGTCTGTCTGTCTGTCTGTCCGTCTGTCAAGACCCTTTTTCTCAAGAACGCGTAAAAGTAGCAAGTTGAAATTTATACTAAATACTTGGGTCTACGGTTTCTTTCGGCTGTAAAAAAATAAAAGTTGTAAGTCAACGCAATCAAAAGATATGAACGTTTATGTCGCATATTTTGCGATTTCACAGGGGAACCAAAACCTATAGGGTACTTCCCGTTGACCTAGAATCATGAAATTTGGCAAAAAGCAAGGTCTCATAGCACATATATAGGAATAAATCCGAAAGTTATAAATATGAAGGTATATCATTTAAAAATGATTATTTTGCTATTACAAACTTACATTTTGTAGTTGGAATGTATGGAAGAACCTTACTGTCAACTACAAACTTAAGTTTGTCTTTCAATATTTTTACTTCAGTTAGTTTTTTTTTTGGTCTCGCGCTCTTAGGGTTCCTTTATGTCGTATATTTTGCGATTTCACAGGGGAATCAAAACCTATAGGGTACTTCCCGTTGACCTAGAATCATGAAATTTGGCAAGAGGCAAAGTCTCATAGCACATATATAGGAATAAATCCAAAAGTTATACATTTGAAGGTATATTCATTTAAAAATAATTATTTTGCTATTACAAACTTACATTTTGTAGTTGGGATGTATGGAAGAACCTTATTGTCAACTACAAACTTCAAAGTTGTCTTCCCAGAGACTGTGGGATCGGCCGATCTGCGAACTAGCATGGACATCGCTACTAGATACGTGTCCTGTCCACGTGTATTGCAGATCGCGCTCGTATTCTTGCTGTCTCTGTTTGGGAATCGGGACTTTGGTTGCAAGCCATGCCCTCTTTTAACACAGGTAGCCTTTTAGATCCAACCGCATTTCGTCTAGCTGTCAGCTTACGCTTGGGTGCAAGGTGCTGTGAGGCCCATCGCTGTCAGTGTGGTACTGCTGTTGACCAGCTCGGTCACCATGGTCTCTCGTGCTCGAGAAGCGCTGGTCGTATTGGCCGACACGCTAGCCTGAACGACATCATACGCAGGGCACTTTCCACCGCCAATGTCGCAGCTGTGCTCAAACCGAGTGGTCTTGCGCGTGACGATGGAAAGAGGTCTGTATGCCTGTGGCCTAGATACTATTTTTGTTGTAATTTTTATGTTATCCTTGTTTTGTGGTATTTTAATAAAGAGTTTTTGTATTGTATTGTATTGTATTGTATGACACTTGTGCCCGGGAGGTTGGGGCGGCCCCTTGTATGGGACGCAACTTGTGTTGATACTTTGGCGCCGTCACATCTTCCTGAGACACAGGGTAGGGCTGGCGCGGCTGCTAATTCGGCAGAGCAGCACAAGCGTCGCAAATATGCTAACCTCGGCAGTGGTTACATATTTGAGGCGTTTGGGGTCGAGACATTGGGCCCTTGGGGACCGGGAGCTCACCTCATTTTCATAAATCTTTCAGAGCGCCTGGTTAATGCGACGCGTGACCAAAATGCTGGCGTGTTTCTGGCTCAACGCATTAGCATTGCCATTCAACGTGGTAATGCCGCCAGCATGTTGGGTACGCTGCCAACTGGTAGTGGGCTTGAGCATTTGGATTGTCTTTAGACCTTCAACGGTCTATGGGCAGTCTAATCAATATTTTAACTTCAGTTAGTTTTTTTTTGGTCTCGCGCTCTGAGGGTTCCGTCTAACGGAACCCTCAGAGCACGAGTCCTACTCGTACTTGTCCGGTTTTTCGTTGATGGGCTCTATTTATGATCAGCTTTTTTATGAGGTAATAAAAAATATTAGTCATCATGTCTATTCGATTGGCCAACCAAACCCTATCTAATCTTGACTCTTTGGGATGGGTACCTGTTTATTAGGGTTCTGTACCCAAAGGGTGTAAGCGCATGTAAGGGTATTACTAAGCCTACGTTGTCTTTCTGTCCGTCGTAACTATTAACGGCTCTATCTGTTCCGAACCGTAATAGATAGATAGCCAGTTGAAATTTTCACAGAATAGGTATGTAATTTACGGCGGATTAACAAAGAAATAATAAAAAAGCCAAAAATAAAATCGAAAAGGGGGTCCCCTCCCCATACCTACAACAAACGTATTTTTTTAATTGCTCTAATGTAATAACGGTAAGTAATACGTATACCTAAGTGTCAAACTTGGCATGATTATACTTAGTACCTACACACTCTAAAGCCTAACAAAAAATAACGTCCGAGTCTGTGACAAATTTCTGTTCATTACCAAGTTATAATAATTGTGTTATACCTATGTAGGTACTCGAGCGTCATTATTCGGCTTTGGACGACCTTATTGTATTTTATGGCGGTACGGAACCCTCAGGGCGCGAGCCCGACTCGTACTTGGCCGGTTTATTTACCTTTAATTTGGTAAACAAAGTACCTAGGTATAAAAATATTTCGTTCTGTTTTTCAATTATAGTAATCCGCCACGCCCAATAATTTGAGCAGTGAGCAGTTACTAAATAGTGACGAGTAAACAAACCGCTCCCAAGAATTGTTCTTGCTCTCATGACCGTGAAGCCTTCGTAATCAACGAAATTATGTCGTCGATCGTTACACCCAAGTGCACAGATCTACTACCTCCCAAGTGACAACACAGGATTATACCACAGAGAATACATTATACTAGGTACAAACCACAAGTTACAGAAGGTTCACCCCGAAAGGACATAGATTTCTTGAACGTTCGTCGGTCTTCACCACAAACCGTTAGCAGGATAGAGTTCACCTACTTTGCATGTCTGTCATCTGTGACCTGTCTTATAGTGTTAATACACGTATAGATTTGTTGACGGACCGCCGTGCAACCAACGCGAGAGAAAGAGTGAGAATATCATATTTCCCTCTCTTTCTCTCCTGTTGGTCAGACGTCGGTTGAGGTCAACCAAATCCATATTACCACATTACATACTTCGACCAAATAAAGAAGCCTACACAGACAGGTAGGTACCTACATAGGTAATTTTATTCTGTGAAAATTTCAACTGGCTATCTAGGTACATATATACCTACCTTTACTTATCTAGGTACCTATTACGGTTCGAAAGATACAGCCCTTATAAGGTAGGACGGACAGACGGACGGATGGACAGACAGACAGCTTAGGCTTAGTAATAGGATCCCGCTTTTATCCCTTGGGCAAGGAAACCAATACCTAGGAAGGCAATAAAAATATTGTAAAAATTTAAAAAATATTTTATTTTATCAGTAATCACTAGCACTATTACGGTGACGGTAGGGTACGGCCCCTGGCTGTAAAATTAAACTATAAATCTCATACATGTCTCGCTATATAGGTATCACGTGCTCGCGTCCGGTTACTTCCGCCATTAGCTTCCTAACGTGTTTATTTATTTCACTTCTACCTCAGAATAATAATTACTAATAGTACCAATACTTCTCAAGCATCTCTCAAGTGTTCAAATAGAAAGATCTTAGAATAACTACTCAGAGAAGGTAGGTTTCCAAACAACGCCTTCTCAAAACGTAAGCTACAAATTCGCTTTGTTGCTTACGTTTCGATTGGTATTTTAAACGATTTAAGCAAGAAAATTAATAGATTACCTGTGGAATGTCACACCATAACTCTTATGCTGCTTTTCTGATTTGTTGTGGTACGATTTCACCGCGGAAATTGTCATAGTAAATATTTTATATATTTTTTTGGAGCCTAATATGACACCATTTGAATGGCTTAAATTTTGCGAATGTACTTGGTTTCTATGTGTAGTTATTCTAAGATTGTAGGTAATAAAAACATAAGTTGCCAACTAAACTTCATCCAAATCCGCCGTTACGGAGTTGACGACAAACTTTCGCATATTTATAATAATAAATAAAGGGTCTTTTAATAAGGATTACATTTTTTCCGATACGATTCCGATTTTTTTCGATTGATGCACTCAGAGCAAATAAAAAAAAATATTTGCTCCGAGTTGTTGCACTAATTTTCAAGCTGTTTTGCGTGAGATATCTATCTATATCTCACACACTAAATACGTAGGTAGGTACTACTTGTTTTGTATCGTGCGGCCAGGGCCACAGAAGACAGCCAGGGCTATGCTCGGGGTTTCAATACGAGATCGAATCACAAATGAGGAGATCCGTTGACGAACGAAAGTTACCGACATAGCCCACCGGATTAGCAAGTTGAAGTGGCAGTGAGCAGGGCACATAGCACGCAGAACAAATGACCGATGGGGCTGAAAGGTTCTCGAATGGAGACCACGGGCCGGTAAACGCAGCGTAGGACGTCCACCCACAAGATGGACAGACGACCTAAAAAAGACCGCAGGAAAACGCTGGATGCAGGTCATGCAGGCCGCTTCCTACCAGCCATTTTGGAGATCGATGGTTGGAGGCCTATGTTTAGCAGTGGACGTCCTATGGCTGAAATGACGATGATGATGATGATCGTGCGGATGTATTGAAAGACTTTATTAGTGTGATGTGATAGACCTAAGAAAAGTATGAACTGAGATGAGAAAATATGGCAATGGCTTGTAGACAGGTTGATATCGAACAACTTTGCCATATAGGAATCCTAGGCCATTTCCGCATGTGATGTCTTAGAATAGATGTGTATAAAAACATTGCTCTGCGACAGTCTACTTATAGGTACCTACCTAGTTGCATCTGGCTGTCAGTGATACGAGCACGATTTTAAAATAATTATCATATATAAAAACAGACTTTAAAATGAGAAGGTAGGTAAATACGCAATTTCGTGTACTCAGGTGACAATATTTATCGAGTTATTTTGATTCAAAAATCAAACTACGAACCGGTTTGATGAAATTTCTATGGGACCAACAAATAATTGTAATTTTTTATTTTTTTTTATTGATATTGATTGACCAATTGATAGCCCGTTGGTCCAGTTGGTAGTGAACCTGCCTTCTGAGCTTGGGGGGCGTGGGTTCGATTCCCATCTGGGACAAACATTTGTGTGATGAACATTTGTGTTTGTTCTATATCTGGTTGTTAATATATATTTAAGTATGTATTTAAAACTATATATGTATGTATATCAGTCTCTGGCAGCCATATCACAAGCTTTGCTTAGTTTGGGGTCAGATGACCGTGTGTGAAAAAATGTCCCGAATATTTATTTTATTTATTTAATCTAAAGTACCTACCTATAGGTTTAATTTTCCAAATCGAAACACGATCTGAGATAACAAAAAAAAAAAATTGGGAACAAATTTAATTTAGGACAATAAAAATCATTTGAATCTTTGAACGATATGGAGGCCGAGAGCATAGTAAAATTTTACTATGCCGAGAGGAAGCATGTGCGCATTGTGTGCTTTACAGTCTGACGGCGTATGTGTGTCTTGACACGCTCTTGGCTATTATTTGCATAGAGATAGTCGGAGGGCCGGAGAGTGACATAGGGTACATATTATCTGAAAAAATAATTATGGTTTCTTAGGGTTAAGTTCATGCAGTCAGTCTATATAATGACATTAACCTCCTTCTGGGGCAGTCGGTTAAAAAACAATGTTAAATCAGTATGTACCTATATCATAACAAAACTAAGTACAGTTTTAGCCATAAACTTGTAGTAAGTACTTTGTCTATGCAATAAAGTACGTTGACTTGGCAGTCAGGTCACGAGGAAAGAAGGTAAAACGTGACGGAACACGACACATGGCCTTGACGTCACGCATAATTTTACTTGCAGAAATATTTATCTTTATTTTTATATTGAATAGATACATCTACGTTTGGCCACCAACTCGCCTGATAGTAAGCGCAATTGCGGCAAAGGATGGAGCACGTTGATCTAGAAGAAATCTATTCACTCTAGCCTTGATTGTGATGATAGATTGTAGTTCTCAGGAAACAAGGAGGACGGCAGGGAGTTCCATTATTGGGGATTTTTGGAAATGCTCCCGGCAGCAGCGGTTCCAGGCACAGGCAAGGGTCCAGGGAAAGCGACACAGAAGCTTTTTTCTTAACCGATATCCAAAGATCTTGTATATTATACCCTAAAGGAACCACTTCCTTGCCGATATCTGATCATAAGCAAAACCTCTTTAAATTAAAGATTAAAGAAAAAAGGCGCCACGCAATTAAATTAAACCTCTATAGTTGGTATTTAAGTGAGTATTTGGGTCACAAAAAATTAATTGTGTTAATAAACAATGTTATAATATTAAATTGTTTTCTAATGGGCAACTATATTAATTGCTCGTGTGCCTACGTGACTTCAAAAACGAATTAACTCGTGATGGGGGATATCTATTAGTAATTAAACCTTTTCTTGTAGGTATATATGTATAAAATAATTAACGTTTATTTTAATAGGTAGGTACAATCGCCTGCAATAATAATAATGTATTTATTTATTTAATACTTTATTGCACAATTACAAATTAAGTAAACATGTACAATTGGAGGACTTAATGCTAAACATTTTCTACCAGTAATCCACCAGGTTGGAACAAATAGTACGTAGGCGTGCTATTGAATATAGGTAAAATAAACACAGTTTTCTAAATAATACAATTAATTTAATACATCCTCTCGGTATAGCTATTTGGAAGTGACCAGCCACACGCAACTTCTACTTATACAAAAGAAACGTTAAGATATAGCCTTTTAAAGTTAGGACAGACAGACAGACAGACAATGTAGGCTTAGGTAATAGGGTCCTGTTTTACCCTTTGGGTATGGAACCCTAAAAATAAACTTTATACCGTCATTGATGAAAATAAATCAACCAGAATAACTACACAAGTTTAAGAATAATTATAATACAATGCGGTCACTTGATTTTCTCACGTTGTTGGCGCCAAAAACAGAGCTTCCTGATGCAAATACCATCACTCATATCTATTTCCAACAACTACTCTAAAATAAACCTTAAAACAACAGCAATAGAGGTGAAATAACCTCTTTACAAAGTTGATAATCTCAAGGTAATCAGTGGAACTTGACCTAGATGACGTCAGGGTCACAAAGGTCGGAAAAGGACATTCTGCACGCATGTTGTCGCGAGTGTCAACGGGTAAGGAGGATTTAAAAGTAAAACTAAATAGGTATCAGTACTATTTATTTCGCATGATATTTTCATGCGAAATATCTTACGAGCGATTTCAAAATCGAGCCCCTTATGGGCTCCCGGAGCGGAGATATAGGTAGGTACGTGAGGCGCTAGAACATCGTTTCACAGCGACACGGATTGTTCCGTACGGGACTTGCCTCCGCGTAGATCCCGTCTCCCGTAGTACGGGAGACGCGGGTCTCCCGCGACCCGCACAGCTGTAAAACCAGTCTAATTTGTGTCACCAGACATAAAAAAAAACAGCTATTTACTAGGTAGGTATATGTATGATAACGAATTTGAAGATAAACACTAGCTTAGTGAACCAATAAAAAAGTTGCAAGACACGCGGGACGATCGGCTGATGTGAAACATGACGGCATGAGAGCGTCATATTGTTTTCCGTCACGACATACCAGCCGGTTTTACTAGTTCTGAGGTTTTACGGCTAAGGCGCGCCAAGCCAATAAATGTTGAAAAATGTTCGAGCGAGATAAAAAACAAATGGCTGCAATGCAAATGGTCCCTAGTCTGTGATCTGTCTCCTCAAATAAGCAATTAGGACTCCTGTCCTGATCCTTCCTTCCTACGTGTCGTCACGAACTGGGTCAACCTTTACGAGATAGACGCATCTATCCCGCAAGGATAAGCGTCTCCACATCAACACCGATACACACATGCCACAGTATGGACGTAATGATTTCTGGGATTCGCGATTACCTACTACGTACCTAAAAATTTAAATTGAACACTTTATGGACATTATCGCATGTTTTTTTGTGTGTATTTTTTGTAATGTGTAATGTATGATGTACTTTTTAGGGTTCCGTACCCAATGGGTGTAAACGGGACCCTATTACTAAGCCTATATACGCTGTATGTCTGTCCGTCCGTCTCCCGCACAGATGAGATAGGTAGGTACACTTGGTAGCATGCTATTTGGCTTGAAATGAGCATACCCCTTACTGGTAGTCTTACAGTATGTTTTAATAACGTACTGCTCATCTCAGACATTCTCTTCAGCTATGGAAGTAATAAATGAAATTGCTCAAGAACCTCGCTTCTGAAGTAATATAATTTTATTTATCTAGTCTCATCTTATAGCATCCTAGACTCACCACTGCAAGGCCATCTAAAGGTTGTAAGTACATAATGTAGTACAATTATTGTTACTAGTGATACCAAAGTGTCTGTCATCTGTACCATTGATGGTACTAGGTAGTGATGTCATGAATAGTCATTTTGCTGAATACCGAATATTCGGCTGAATGTTCGGCAAAATATGGGTATGTTACATTTCGTTACAACACGGGCTATTACAGGCACTTAATCCGCTCAGTTGGAAAATCACGCGATCGCAAACCTTATCGCGCCCAGATACGGTTTGCGGTCTCGTGATTTGTCAACTGAGTGGATTAGGTGCCTGTAAGAGCTGTTGTCCGTAAGGCCCCAGGTTACGACACTTACGACCAGGGGCCTTACGGACAACAGCTAATCGCGGCACCTAATCCGCTCAGTGGGATAAACACGCGACCGCAAACCGTATCTGGGCGCGATAAGGTACACGTTCGAGTGATTTTCCAACTGAGCGGATTACGTGCCACAATTAGCTGTTGTCCGTAAGACCCCTGGTGCTCAATTTTTGAATCGCTCTTATAATTTCGCACGAAAATGTATTTAAAATGAAACATTTTCTATTGATAGAAAGCAAATTCTAATGGTTCAAACCACTCTGCGTTAGCGAGTGATATGATTATTCCAAAAATGCTACTTTTGTTTGGCATTTCGTTTGTAAGTTTGTTATTTTGCATGCTATTTTCGTGCGAATGAAACGAGCGGTTCAAAAATACAGCACCTAATGCCCTATGACATAGGGTCTATGTCATTGCAGTGCGTGCGGTAGCGACGCCGTTGGCGTATTTGTTTTTTTTTAGTGTAGGGCTATTTTTAGAAGCAAGTTTAGTTTATCCTGTGAGTTTATCCACATTTATCTATGGTTTATCAGAAAATTATGCAATCGTTTGCAGCATAGATTCAGTATCCCTCTACGGTTTGCAGTCAACCACAGATCTACTACCTATAGATTTTCAATGAGCGTGGCTAGCTCAGTGCCTCTCGCTTCAACAAGGTGTGTTGCCACATTAAAATGATTTGCTATAAGTTAGGGTAATTTACCTACTATGATGGGTGTGAATCTTCAATGAGTATTTTGGAAACAATACTACCTTTTAAATATTTATATTTTATACACTATCTGCTGCAACCCACGGAGCTACCTGCAATTTTCTGGGAAGAAAAGTACGTTGTCTGTCCTCATGACACACCCTATCGTCCTGACAAAATTTGACTTAGCCCATGATCTAAGAAAACAAGGTCTAGCAATCTGGGAGTGGTCCCGCAATGACGTCACTGTCCAGTTGCCACTTTATTCAATCAGCTGTTACGTGGTGTATCGTCATCTCTCTCGAACCTGTTGTAAATTGACATCATGACATCATTGCGGGACGCCTACGTAAAAATTTTTTCTCGAATTGCTATACCTGGCGGAGTATATTATTATACCATGACTTAGACGTTTTCTCGTAAAAAAACAGACAGAAAGTTACAAACTTACTTGCGTTTTTATTATAATTATTTGTTAGGATTAGAATATAGTACTAGAAAAAGGGTTGTAAAGTAACCATAGCATGATTTTTTATGATTAATTAAAAATAATAAAAAAGTCAAAGAGTTAAAACGGAAGGGCAAAGAAAGGGCCCCCATGCAACAAACGTTAAACGTATTTTTGGATTTGTTCTAGTGTAAAAACGGTAATCCGTACAAGCGTCAAATTTAGCGGATTATAGTGAACATAAGTAAAACAACAAATAATAAACACTGGCCAAGTGCGAGTCAGTGACAAATTTCTGTTTACCACTAAGCTAAGCAACGTCGGGCGCGGTCGGTACTTGGATGGGTGACAGCCTGGGCATGATGTTGTCTTTTTGCACAACTTTTTGTATTTTGTGATTGTAAAGAACTCTCAGCGCGCGAGCCCGACTCGCGCTTGGTCAGTTTAGTTTTTTCATGAATGGAATTATGTATAACATTCCAAATAATTAGATAAATAGACTCTTTAATGTTTACAGTACAAATTTCACGAACAGCGTGTAGCTTTTTGAATCGGTTCGCCGAAATGGCTTTTTGCTTTTCCAGCTTCATAACTGTGGCCTCATTAATATATATTTAATATTAACATTCACCATATTCATATGGGCATAAAAGGGTCGGTATTTTGCACTTCTTGCAATGTGCCAGCTTTTTTCAGCAATGTGACAGGATCAGTTGGAAACCTGCAGAACGAATAATTTATGTTAGTTGCGGTGGGTAATTTCTTTCATAAACTGGCAACATTCATAATTTATTTTCTAAGTGAATAATTTGATAAAATTCATAGAATTAGACCACAAATCGACCTAAAAACTAATCATCAATAAAATATTTGCGAATTGATATCCTGAATTTATTTAGGTGATCGTTACAAGCTTTATATGTTTACTTACGTGTGAAATGATATTTCATCGTATTTTCGCTCACTGCGCTTCTTGCAGCCCAAAATGCTACAACCAACCATTGTAAAATATCTTTTACAATTATTTCTCAGAGGAAACACGCATTTATCACATTTAATCACCAAAAAAAGGCAATAAATATAATTCAGACCCGTTTTGTTTGTCACTGATTATTACAGATTTTGACACTTGAGGTACCAAAAACAGGTCACGCCGATAAGGACAACAAAATCTATTTATGTCCTTTTCGTACTTGTGCTGAGCCATATCAAGTTGTCTCTTTCACTAAAATATATTGCCGATCTGGTTGTGTATATCTGTGCAGTCAACAAATGCTGGAAATTGTTTTCATTCGTCACAACTTACCACTGAATTAATTGTCTATGATTAAAACTTAGAATATAGGTAGGTAATGTATCTAATCCTTTGATCTAATCTATGGAATACAATCTATTATTTCAGTCTATATATCTAAATTTTTTTTAGATACCTAGCCCGTTGGTCCATTTCGTAGTGAACCTACCTTCTGAGCTTGGGGGCGTGCGGTTCGATTCCCACTTAGGACAAACATTCATGTGATGAATATTTATGTTTGTTCTATATCTGGGTGTTAATATCTATTTAAGTATGTATTTAAAACTATATATGTATGTATATCAATCTCTCTCTGGCAGCCATATCACAAGCTTTGCTAAGTTTGGGGTCAGATGACCGTGTGTGAAAAAATGTCCTGAACGTCCCGAATGTCCATGCACAGGAGTGCGACGCCAAAATCCTCACACTAGGTACAATTCTTGTTCTTGTTTTTTGTAGGGAAAATAATATAGTCCTTCTTCTGAAGAAAATATACAAACTATTAAAATAAATAATGTTTTTTTTTCATGTTGGCGCCAAATCTCCTTAATATATCCCATCTTGTATATACAAGATCTTTGTATATACCCCATGATACCTGGTATCATGATATACCCTAAGAACACAGATCTACTACCTATAGATTTTCAATGAGCGTGGCTAGCTCAGTGCCTCTCGCTCATCATCGTATTTTCGCTCACTGCGCTTCTTGCAGCCCAAAATGCTACAACCAACCATTGTAAAATATCTTTTACAATTATTTCTCAGAGGAAACACGCATTTATCACATTAAATCACCAAAAAAAGGCAATAAATATAATTCAGACCCGTTTTGTTTGTCACTGATTATTACAGATTTTGACACTTGAGGTACCAAAAACAGGTCACGCCGATAAGGACAACAAAATCTATTTATGTCCTTTTCGTACTTGTGCTGAGCCATATCAAGTTGTCTCTTTCACTAAAATATATTGCCGATCTGGTTGTGTATATCTGTGCCCTAAGAAAATCCTTGCTCCTATCTATTAAATCATAGAAAAAAAAAAAACATCTGGGACATAGGAGGTTACTGTCGCTATCGAGGAGGTTGCATTCTTTTCATCTTTCACTGCCAGAAAGCTATGAGGCTACTATTATCCCGGATATAACGCGGGTGAAACCGCGAGGCGTAGCTAGTATAAAATGAAAGATCGAACAGTCGAAAATAAAAACTAAATAATTTTCGTCCACTAATTATATTAATTATTTCAGTTTGATAAAAGCCTTGTCAGCGACGCATTTATCGAGAGCCATGATGAAATCTGCCGCCTCTTCATGGCAATCCTCAGCGGTGTACTCCTTCGACTCGACCCTTTTCTGGCATGCTTCTAGAATCTTCCAGTACTTGCGGAGGTCACAGTTTTCTAAAAAAACATTTAAAAACCTGACTTCGAAATTAGCAAAATACGCAGTTCTTACTTCGACCAAAATAAAATGAATTGACGGGCCCTAGCCATTGAAACTGCTCAGTAAAAACGTGACAAAACCGTCGGACATATAATTCAACACCTAATTATAAAAATGTATAGTATATTTGTTACAAAAAATAGATCCCGGTTTTATTTGTGTATTTACACTTCGGAAATGTAATAATGTATATGAATGCATAATTATGTCAGATGTTTCGTTATCACGTAATAATAGACACGTGTTGCACTTCCTGCGGCTAGAGACAGACTGAAACGAAATGAGAGCCGGCGCTCATTTTGTTATCTTCAAAAATGCGCTTCTACTGGGCCTGTCCATTCATTTTATTTTAGTCGAAGAGTTCTTATAGCTCTAAGTTTGAACAAAATATCATAAACCGCTTAAAAGTTATTGAGATCATTTCCAATCGTATTTTTTTATGTAACATCTAGTGTCAGTAAATAGACTCATGTGACGTGACGGCAAACAATATAACGCTCACTTATGCCGTCATGTTTCACATCTGCCGGGCGTAGGGCTACCATCCATCCGGATTTGTCTACAATGTACGTAATTTCATACTATTATCAGGACAATGGGCCCGATTTTGAAGGCACAAGTTAAATTTAGTTTAGCTTTAAAACTTGTTATATTTAAAAAAGCTAATCGGTATTCCAGAGGCACCACTTAAATTATTATAAAAACGTCAAAATCAAATTTTTAAATCGAATGAACGTAATGTGCCGTAAACTACTCAATTCACGTTTAAATGCAATTTTGCTATTCTGAAGGCACATTTTAAATGATTTTAAATCGTTTTAGTTGCCAAAACAGCTGATATTTTAGCTTATAGGTTAGTTTTTTAACAAGGACCATTTGAGGTCCTCTTTAAAATAACTTGAATTTCAAAGTGAGTTTAAACTCATTATTTGTGTTTTTTGCTCAAAAAAACAAACGTGTCCTAGTGATCAACATACAGATAAACATATCAAAGACTTAAAATCGTATTGGTTCGACGGGAAATGTGATCAAATGTGGATCAAACATGATCTACTTTTTGCGACTAACAAGTGGCACCAGTAATAGAAAAGTAGATTATACTTATCTGCTTTATGGTTGAAAACAATACAAGACAATACATATTACAAGATCTAGATGCGTGATGGACCCTGAAGGAATTATTATTATGCATCTCGAAGATGCGTTTATTCATTCCAGTGCTGTAAGAAAACTGCATAACATAGAGTTGGAGCTAAGGAGAACACATCAAGGTCAGCACCTACCAATACGTAAGATTCGCGGCGCCCGGTGGTTTTCTATTTTCCTATAATAAATAAATGTCTTTTGTCGGTTCGCATAGAGCACATCACTTACTGTTAAATTTAATCAAGATTGGTTCAATGGTCTAGTTATGTTGTGATAAATTGTTGAATAGGTACGTAGACAGAGTAAAGGGTGTTTCTATTGAAGCAGGGATGAGAGGAGCTGAGATGAGTAGACTTCAGTAGTGGAGACGAACAGATACGTGTAGTCGTGTAGCAGAGACGAGCGGAGCGGGAGCATGATCCAATAGCATAACTTTAAACTTCGCTCCTTTCAGCTGCGCTACTCTGCTTGCCATACAATTAATTCCCTGTCTCCGTTATGAACCATTGAAGCAGCAGAGCGGAGACTAGATGTGTATTTCAACCAATGTGATTAGTCGATTCCAGCATGTCTCCTGCCCACTGTCCTGGTCTCCGTCTGTGCGAATGTCTTAAGTAGCTAACAGACGAGACGGACTTGGCTGACAGACCGCCGTCCAACAAATGGGAAAAAGAAAATTTCCTTTTTTCCCTTTCAGTTGGTTGTTATCAAAATACACATGTTTGTTAGTACTTATACATCCAAACTAATAATGCACACTACTACCATACCAAAGGGCATTATAGTAGGATCAAAAAAAGGAACCGAAAGAGAACCCATACTTATTCATAATAATTCAATGGTGATGAGTAAAGATCTCGCTCTATAACATCACAGAACGGTTACCAATTCTTCGACCAAAATAAAATGAATGGACCGGCTATAACCATTGAACTTGCTCAGTAAAAACGAGTCAAAACCGTCGGACATACATATACTTCAACACTTAATTATAACCATGTAAGTACAGTACATTTGTTACAAAAAATAGATAGCGGTTTTTTGTTGTGTATTTACACTTCGGGAGAGCACACGAAGGCATAATTTTGTCAGATGTTTCGTTATACACTTCCTACGGCTAGAGAGTGACTGACACGAAGTGAGCGCTGGCGCTCATTTTGTAATCTTCAAAAATGCGCTTCTTCTGGGCCCGTCCATCAATTTTATTTTGGTCGAAGTACCAATTGGCACATGCGAAAAGAAAGAAATAATGCCCATATGACTGTTCCATTCCTTGTGACCGACCTACACTACACTGTTACAAGTCACACTCACAACTTAATGCGGTGTGGACAGAGTACTTAATAAAAAACCTTAAAATTGTTTTTACTTCCAGGTGCTGCTTAAAGCTACACAATCTCAGCATTGCACGAATGTGTGTCAATACATCACCCCCATGAAATAGTACTGCAAGGAATATCCTAATACTACTCTACCGAGTAGTAGGGCTATGTCCGCTGGTCCATCAATCTGCTGTGACTTCAGAGTTATAATGATTTGGGTAGATTCTAGCAAGGTTCAGAATGCAAAATACATAGACTACAATATTTATATAATTGAAAGATGCCATTGATAATATAAGTGGATTTAATAATATTTAATAGGAAAACTGTAAAAATGTTTCAAAACTTAATCTCTTTGAAATAAATACTACATAAATAATAAAAAATTGTTTATTTCATTTACATTTAAATACATATGTCAAATAAATCCAAAATATTTGTTATTCACTAATATCTATTCAAATAACCCACCGTTCCCGGCGCAAAGGTACCCAAAACACTCGCTGCATTACCATGTTGGATGGCAATGGCCAACCTTTGCACCAGGAACGAGCCAGAGCGGGAGTCACCACACTATCTTGATCCTGTGCCCTATCTCCGAAATGAGCTTCTTGCTCAACGGGCTCGAAATTGTAACGCGGCTCCAACGCCGCGTACTTTTCCCTTTTCTTATCAGTGGCATATTCCGCCCTGCTGACGGTGAGTGGATGGTGCGACTCAGGTGGCTGGCTGCGACAGTGCTGACGCAAGTAGCATCCCATATCAGGCACTTCCCGTTCTTCCAAGGCACGAGAGTCAGCCCGTCTGGCCTCTTCCCGTCAGACCTGCAGAGCCCAGAGGGAACGTTTGCTGACACAAAGGCTCTCCGTACTATGTCATTGAGTGCATGGATCCATTCATCGTGCTGAAACCAAATAATCTAATTTAATACTTGGCAAGATCGAATAGAAAAACAGAAGTCGATAATGGAATATCTTTTCATTTTCAATTGATTCGCTTTGAATTTGTTAGACCTTGCTGACATTTTAAACAAGTGGAAGTGTATTGCGCTGCGAAATTTTGAAAGTGACCCGTTAAAAACTACATTTGCTTTTCACATTCAATAATATTACAAAAGCGAGTTTGTAAATGCGTCTGTTTGGTTTCTACTCTCAAAAGAACTGTTTCTGCTGTAGGATAATGACTGAAATCACCGACTCTGCCTGTCCAGTATATATTCTAGCTACGGCCGTTGACCAGAACGACTTAATGCTTTATCATAGTGAGTAAAACCGCGATACACTGCCTATCCAGCATATATTCTAGCTACGGCCGTTTTACCTGATATTTAGTGATGTTGTAGTGGTAAAACCATGACGCTGCGTCAGCATACTTCCCGCTGTAGATACAATTGATGGCAGCTCTATGCCTGTGATGAATAGGTCAAGAGCCGTAGCATTTTAATCCAACTTCGTTCTAGATTGTGTATTTTCGACTGTCCAGCCAGAGTGGTCGTTGTTTTTTTCGGTTATCGTTGACTTGATTCTGTTGTTCTGTGAATTCTGTTGATCCACTGACCAATAAGAGGTTTGTTCATCTTTTTATTTGTGGACACGGAAGCAGGCAATTGCTAAGAAAATTGAAATAACCTAAAAATTAAATGTTTGTTTTTAACAAACTGGACGTCATCCGGCAAATTTTTATTTCTTTTTGTGACCATGGATACAGAGTCCTTCAGTCGGAATACTATTGAGGTTTACATGATATTAATTAATAACGTGAAACAACTCTCACAGGGAGAGTCGAGCAAAGTAAGTTGCGGTCAAGTCCAAGTTATTCCCTGATAAAATGGTGGAGACTTTACAAGAGGCTTCTGTGGAATTTGGTAGACATACGAAAATACATGTTTCAGGTCAATAAACCGTTTGACTACACTTGAAAACGGTCGATAAAACTTATTAAACAGTAATCCACTATTATTAAACGATAACACTCGAAATAACACAAGTTTAGGAAAATAATACAATCAGGAGACATGTTTTTTTTCACGTTGGCGCCAAAACTCCATGAGCCGGCTACATATAATGAATTGCCATAGCTATGAAATCTGAAATCGAGCCTTTATTATTTTTTCCCAAGAATGTGTTATAATTCGCAAACAAATGTCTAACTTTCATTACCTGTGTTTGTTTTCCGTGGCAAAAGTGTCCCTTTGAACTTTAATAAATAAATTTACCATGGTAACGAAAACTTTCTTGTACTTTAGTGATGTTTTGTAACAATTGAACTGTATGCGAACTATTAACATGTTTCTCTTAAAAATTAACCTGCAGAATAGCTGTAGCACCCGTTGGATCATCATCATCATCATCATCATTTCAGCCGTAGGACGTCCACTGCTGGACATAGGCCTCCCCCATCGATCTCCAAAAGGGCCGGTTGGAAGCGGCCTGCATCCAGCGTTTCCCTGCGGTCTCTTTTAGGTCGTCTGTCCATCTTGTGGGTGGACGTCCTACGCTGCGCTTACCAGTCCGTGGTCTCCATTCCAGAACCTTTCGGCCCCATCGGCCATCTGTTCTGCGTGATATGTGCCCTGCCCACTGCCATTTCAACTTACTAATCCGGTGGGCTATGTCGGTGACTTTCGTTCGTCTACGGATCTCCTCATTTCGGATTCAATCTCGTAGAGAAACCCCGAGCATAGCCCTCTCCATAGCTCGCTGTGCGACTTTGAGCTTGCTTATGAGGCCCATAGTGAGAGACCACGTTTCAGTGCCGTATGTCATCACTGGTAACACACACTGGTCGAAGACTTTCGTCTTAAGGCACTGAGGTATTTTGGACGAAAAGACGTTGCGTGGTTTACCGAACGCTGCCCAGCCGAGTTGGATTCGCCGATTGATACAACCGTCGGATACAACTAATAATATAAAAATGTATGAAGTAAAATGTTTACTAAGAATAATATCAATAAGCATTTTAGGTAAAAAGCTTGCAACACTTGCTATTTGCCTAATGAGTGACACCACAGGTAATCATGAAATCGGAACGAAATCGGAAGGAATTACCGGTTTTTTAATGATGTTTTTTCATCTGTTAATTCAAAATAAATGAACAAAAGTAACTCAAATTCCGGTCAATATTTTAGTTTATGGGTGCCTCTAGAATACCAATTGTTAGAAGTTAAACTTATAGTTAGAAATTTTAGTTAGCTTTCTAATTTTA
Organism: Agriopis aurantiaria; assembly: GCA_914767915.1. Lineage (NCBI taxonomy): Eukaryota > Metazoa > Arthropoda > Insecta > Lepidoptera > Geometridae > Agriopis > Agriopis aurantiaria. The sequence goes on from OU612004.1 coordinate 8,464,657, forward strand.
AATGGTGCCTTCAAAATCGACCCCAATGTCCGGCTTTCTTAGATTCGATGTAATACCGAGTATATAGGTAAATCTCGTTTGTCTAACACAAAACAATAATTATTAAAAATCAACTAACATACTAAATTGTCCGGACTTATATTGAAATAATATCCGGTTTTAGGTCAGGACTTTTTAAATTTCGATAATGGTAACCCTAGCCTGGTGTCTGTGAAGGCCAACTTTTTGAAGTGAAAACTTCTTAAGGCACGTTAGGCACTTTTTGGGATGGGGGAAAAGCACTGAACTTGCGTGATCATCGCGGACGGATAGCATCATCACTTGTGGAATAGGTAAATTACGATTTGAGTTTTTACTTTTGACGTGCAATCCTACGACTGATTTTGATTTATTTATTTATAATTATTGCTCTAGATGTGTGCCGGTTACCATAGTAGGTAGGTACTTAATTAATTAAACAAAAAACTAATTACTCGACATGCATATCCCGCGTTGCTTCGTAAGTGGGTCTGGAGACTCCTGAAACAAAAGATATTTATCATAATAACTTTTAATTCGCTCTGAAATGAACTGAAACCGTCACTGAGAGTCGCATTATGTCGGTTTGAGTCGGTTTTCATTCCACCGCAATTGATTTGCTAAGCGTTTTTCAAGGAGCGCTCAGACTAGGGCATTGTAATTCCGGAACTATTTCTGGTTCCGAAACTAGGTTCGATATTGGGCGTCGTTTCCGGAATTCCGGTAGTGCTTCCAAGATTGGTAATTTTCCTAAACTTTACTAATAAAACAGGTAACATGATTATTCAAATATCTTTAAATAAATGAACAAGTACAAAACAAAAAAATATTTAAAAAAAAACAACAAAATATATTTAATTGACAAAAAAAACTGTCATAGCTCGTTGGCATCAGTTTTGAAATAAAATAAATTATAAAAATACTTCCCAGGCAGTGCGCCTTCGAAAGTGTTTACCAATTCCTACTTTTATACCCAAATTTTTCAGTGGTGGTATTTATAAGAGCGGTCACTCTAGCCTAATAGAGATATTTTCAAATTATCAGCTGATTTTGTTGTAAATATTTAGATGACTCATTGACAAGTCGCCGTTACCGTGGCAACCATGGCGCCAAGCCGCGGAGCCGCCCTTTTTTATCTTATGCGCAATGCGCAGAAGTAATGCGCCTGTGCAGAGTACTTTAGACAAGTGTTCCGTGACTTTAGACATCATGTCTCAAACTTCAAGCTGACATCATTATTATCAAGCATCTACAAACATTTTTTTATTTACATTTTGGACAATTTTTCTAGTAACGTGTTTTTTTTTAAAACTTCTAATACTATAATTCATTTTGTTAAACACCTACTAAAATGAGTTCCCTCCCTGCGCAACTGACTTGTCCCTGCTGCCCTGGTTCTGCACGTGTTTTTAGCGCACATGGACTTAAGGTACATATAGGTCGGATGCACAAAAGTGTCCGTGGCCCAGCTGCTGCTTCACAGTTCACACCACCGGGCTCGGATCTCACTTCACCAAGCCAGGCATCAGCGTCTCACCCGTGTATTCTCGACAGGCTTGCTGGCTTGAAGGACAAAACGCCTGTTCTTAGGCATATCCCTAAAGGCGCGCGGAATCAGGCTGCTGGTAAGCTGTGTGAAATAATAGATAGGTGCGTAAGCTATAATAGCTTAGAGGATTGGTGTGCGCTTCTCACCTTTGCGTATGGTGCATTAAGAGTTCCATCAAGGGATGCACCTGGAAATATGACTACAAAGGTGAAGGCGAACATTGAGTCCCCTGCGTCTGATCAGCTCATCGACGAGTTGAGTAATTCTACATTTAATTCAAGGTCTCGGGCAATCGTTAAAAGTATCGAGTCAAAAGTTTTCGAAGGTGATTTACGGGGAGCTGTTCGACTCCTAGTGTCAGACGACTCTTTCGCACAGCATGACCCTGCCACGCTGGCTGCCCTAGAGCTCAAGCACCCCAGTCCTTCTCGTCCGCTCAGTTTCCCACCGGCGCCTGACGCATCTTATTCGCCAGTAACGGTGTCAGTGGAGGATGTCTCGCGGGCGTTGAGTTCTTTTTATAGCGGTTCTGCGGCGGGTTTAGATGGGATTCGCCCAGGACATTTAAAAGAACTCGCATCTAGTTCAGCGGGTGAAAATAGTCAGCGGTTGTTAGGATGTTTGACGAAACTTGCCAACTTCCTGTTGAGTGGCCAGCTGAATCTGCAAGTGTGCCCATATCTATATGGAGCATCTCTTTGTGCCCTCACAAAGAAGGATGGAGGGGTGAGGCCCATTGCTATTGGCAGCGTTTTTCGTCGGCTGACGGCCAAGTTGGCCTGCTGGTCTGTGAGAGAGGCAATGTCCGAGTACCTACAACCACACCAGCTAGGATTTGGGACGCGTCGGGGGTGTGAGGCCGCTATTCATGCAACACGAGCCTTCGTCATGGACCCAAGTAACGTAAATTGTGTATTGCTGAAACTTGACGTTCGCAACGCTTTCAACACTATTGAAAGAGACGTACTCCTGAGTGAAGTTAAGGATAAAATTCCCAGCCTTTACCCTTTTCTTTATCAGGTATATTATTCACCATCACATCTCTTTTTTAACAACTCTGTTATCTCTTCTCAAGTAGGAGCGCAACAGGGGGATCCGCTGGGGCCACTAGTTTTTAGTCTAGCTATCCACATGGCTATTTCGGATCTTAAATCTGCACTGAACGTGTGGTATCTTGATGATGGCACCATTGGTGGATCTCTAGAAGATGTGTACCATGACCTGGCGGATCTTATCCCTCGCCTGAAAGAACTAGGTCTGGAGGTAAATCCCTCTAAATGCGAATATTTTCCCTGTGGTGCTGGAGCTCGCATACACTTTTCACGCTTTAGTGCGTTACTACCAGGCCTCAAGGAACTTACTCCTAATACTTTCACCCTTCTAGGGTCTCCTATTTTCCTTGAAGGATTGCCTGCCGCACTAACTTCCCATAAAGAGTTTCTCCTTAACGCTCAGGAGCGCCTCAGAGGTCTTTCAGCGCATGTTGCGATTGTTTTGCTGCGCACGTGCTTTGCCCTTCCCAAAATGACTTATCTCTTGCGGACCGCCCCTACCTGGATCTGTCCTGGTGAGATTGCTTGCTTTGATAAAGTTTTAAAGTCAACGGTCGAGACTGTTTTAAATGTCTCCCTTGACGAAACACAGTGGATTCAGGCGGCTCTCCCAATCCGGTATGGGGGTCTTGGGTTGAGGTGCGCACGTGATGTAGGCCTTCCGGCTTTCTTGGCATCGGCTCATGGAGTAGCAGACCTCGTCACTGTAATACTACATTCCAATGGTGTCGGGGCGAGCATTCCATTTGTTTCAGATGCTGTGTCAGCCTGGTTGGCCCTCAACACGGGCGCATCCAGCCCGGTTGGGGCATTGCATGTTCAGCGTGCATGGGATGACATCGGGGCAAAACGGATACAAAAGCAGTTGTTGGAGAGTTCCACAGGCGCTGACTTGGCTAGACTCAGAGCTGTGTCACAGTCTGAATCCGGGGCATGGTTATACGCGCTGCCCTCACCTCACTTGGGCACTTTAATGGACGACGACTCACTGCGCGTGGCTGTGGCCTTCCGTCTGGGCTGCAAGGTGTGTGAACCACACTTATGCATCTGCGGTTCCATGGTGGAGGCTAATGGCCATCACGCTTTGAGTTGTCGTCGCTGCTCAGGTAGGTTTCCTCGTCACCATGCCCTTAATGACATAGTTCGGAGAGCCCTTGTTTCAGCTAACATACCTTGTGTGCTTGAACCACCTGGTCTTTGCAGATCGGATGGCAAGAGACCGGACGGCTTGACACTGGTACCGTGGAAAAACGGCAAGTGCTTGGTGTGGGACGCTACTTGCGTCAGCACAGTAGCTGCCACCCACCTAGGTCGTACGGTACACTCCCCAGCAGCTGCAGCTGAGAATGCCGCTTGCATGAAGCGGCTGAAGTATGCAGCTATGGTGTCACATAACATTTTTGTACCGATTGCCGTGGAGACCATGGGCAGTTGGGCCACTGAAGCCAGAAGCTTCATTGGCGAGTTGGGGCGCAGGTTGAGGGAAAAAAATAACGACCCTCGCTCCGGCTCGTACCTGGTGCAAAGGTTGGCCATAGCCATTCAGCGTGGCAATGCTGCTAGCATTATGGGCACCTTTGTACCAGGTACAGTTAGGGGCGGGTTATTTGATTGATTGTTATATTTTATATTTATTTTAAATATTTAGTTTGTAGTGTAGTTTGGGGTTTTAGTTAATATTTTAAGCTTTCGTTAATTTTCTGTTCTTTGCATAACAAAATATATAAGTTGTATATTACAAAAGTACAAAATATTATATATTGAATATTACAAAAGTTTAGTACAAATTGAATTATTCAGATTTTCTTGAATAAGCTAAGAAAAATCTCGATTAAGACACCTTTAAACAAAAAAAAAAACAATCAAAATTGGTTGAGCAGTCTGGGAGCTACGATGCCATAGACAGCCTAGATAATGATAATGATAACTTTATTCATAATAATAATTACATGTCAAACATTTCAAAAATAAACTATAAACAAATCATATTATTAAAAATACAATGTCATTCTAATAACCATAATTAGGCATTCGTTATTTATTCCAGTTTTGGGATGAATTCCTGCTATACGGTGCCATATCGGTCAGTTTTGAATAAATAAAGCGACTTAGCGTCCCTTATGGATTTCGCAAAGGCGTTAACGGCCTGTTATCCGAGTCGCGTAGGCAACAAAACGCTCCCTCGGCCCCCGCCAAGTTAGAGCGACGATGTATTTTGCCGCGCAAGAGTCACGAGGCCCGCGGGAGTGCAATGACAAAAACGAACATAGGTCCGACCTCGATGACGCCTGGTGCGGGACCTATATAAAAAGTACTCTGTGTGCGGGACTGCGCGTGGCACGCGCAAATTATCGCGACCTTTTTACGCTTTTAATTTCACTAAAAAACTAAGCTTTTCACCATCAAAAATCTGTCCAATGGAAAAAAAAATTGAATAGAATTGCCTTTCAGTACATGTAATTTACAGGTTGTTACGAGCTTTCATTAGAGCATAAACGAAAAAATAAACTGAATCGACTTTGTTTCAGATTCTTTTTTTGATCGAGGAAATTTTATTCTATCAAATTTTGAACCAAAGCATAAACTTAAACACAGATGTATTTACATGTATTTTTTTCCAGCTCAAATATTGTAATTTAAATGAATAAAATTGATTTAAAACCGACAAATTTGGTATAACAGGCCGTTAAATAATTTTATGCCATCTATTCGGGTAAATTTATTTTGTGAGACTTGGTTAGCTTTAGGTTGGCTAGATAAACAGATGTACACACGTTAAACTTGTAACACCTCTCTTTTTGGGTCGGTGGTTAAAAATCTACGTAGATCAAACAGAAATTAAGGTTTGTACCTTTCCTACCGAGTTTTAACTACCAAATATTAACAACTCTTTACCGCACAAGCACATGAAGCCTACGGACTCATGTACATTAAAAAAAAAAAAAAAAAAAAGGGTGAATTTGTTCCTGATATTTTTGATGTGAAACATCTATTGGCATGCCTTGGCAGTAAAACCGTCTCGTATACCGTGACGGCAAATGATATGACGCCCTCATGCCGTCATGTTTCACATCTGCCGGGTGACCCGTGTTGGCCAACTTTTTTTCGGGTTATAGTTCCGCCGTTTCGCGTACAGGCGCTTGCAGACGATGCGTAGTACAAGTTTGGTTTTTCTTATTGCAAGCAGCAGTGGAAATACTACTAAGCACTACCACTAACACTAAGCAAAACGTTGCAGACGATACGTAGTAGCTACTTACAACTTCCACTTGCTACTTGCTCTACGCATCGTCTGCAAGCGCCTTAACTCTGTATTGTGGCATAGTCTAAAAAGAAAGGTTAGGATATTAGCGCAGAACGCAGGCTTTTTGAAAGTTACTCGAGTCGCCTCGTAATTTCTAGACTCATAAATAAGTAAACAGCTTTCTCTTGAATTCTTAAGAACAATCGACCGTCCGCGTCACCCGGCGTCCAGACACAGGGGTCAGTGCGGCAGTTCGTAATTTATTATTTTTCCTGCATCAACGTGCCATCGGAATAATCAAATAACGCAAAGCCTCTTAACCATTGTCTATATCTATACTAATATTATAAAGAGGAAAGATTTGATTGTTTGTTTGTTTGCATTGAATAGGCTCCGAAACTAATGAACCGATTTGAAAAATTCTTTCACTGTTGGGAAGCTACACTATTCTCGGGTGACATAGGCTATATAGGTATTATACACGTGCGAAGCCGGGGCGGACGGCTAGTATATTATAAACAACTTTTACTAAGGGACCAACTATGAAATGGCCAAAATGATCAACTTTTCCCAGGTATTAGGCTGTTCCACATAATTATTTCGTCGAGTGAAAACACAGCTGCAATGAACTTCTTTTCTTTTTTTTTAAATTGGAAAACCAACCGCTTTTTACACTAAAATATACAATGGAAAAACGATAGGAAGTCAATTACAGGTGCTCACGAGTAGTGATCGCGTGTATCTGTGTTTCTGTGTAGGGATATGTGCGTGTGTGTTTAGACTTTGGGCCATAGTAGAATATCTACTATGCTTTTGATCCACAAAACCTACCTCTATGCGGTAGAAGGTAAGGCTCACGATACGCTGCTGTTGCTTGAGCGCAATATACCTACCTACCCGTACAGCAAATAACCAATCGTCGATAGGCGGTATGTCCAAGTACCTACCTCAAAGGTGAAAAGACACGACACTGTGGCATAGGGCCCATTATCTCTCTCTGAGAGAAAGCCTGCGCCAAAGCCTGCACGCTTAGTCCCAGATTTGATAGTTTTCGAAAACTTTTTTCGTTTACGTATTTTTCCATACATTTTAGTAAAGCGCCTCTATCGGAAACGTGGAGGAACTAAAATCGGTAGTAATCGGCGGTATAGATTGCTTCACTCTCATATGAAAAAAAGTTTTCGAATACCTTTCAGCCCAGCAATGTATGGAACAATACGTAAACGAAAAAAGTTTTCGAAAACTATCAAATCTGGGACTAAGCGTACAGTGCTATGTCCCAGTAGTAGGACATGATATGCGTGATGATGATGATGATGACAGCAGATAAAATAGCGGCCGAGTCTATTATTACAGATACGCTCCCAAATCCAATGATAATCAAATAGGTAGAGCTCAATAAGCACTTAATCGAAAATCAATAAGCGCAGTCACGTTTCGCAATCTAGCCTTAAAATAAAGGCCATTAAACCAAGTCAAGTTCATCAAACATTAATAAGGTAAGGTACCTACGTACATCAAACCTACCGACTCTTAGGCCAACGAGATCGCCAATCAGACAGGGTCAATGCTTGCGACCCACGGTCGGGATCCTGTTGACTTCTTTATGAGTCCAATGACAAACAAAATGCTGTTACAATGTAGTAAGTGTATGTAGATATGGTTTACCCAGTGGCGGCCCTATAACGTAAAGCGAGATTCTCAATCGGCGCTTTTTTTGGTCGACGCTTCTACACCATAAATTGCTTCGCGCCTCTCACAATTTTCGCATTTGTCACTTTGGCGCTGACGCCTAGAGCGAGCGCTCCTCTCGCTCTACCCTAGGGCCGCCACTGGGTTTACCCTTACCAAATCAAAATTTGAAAAGTCCTGGGGTCTTACGGCTACCTGTTTTAAGCGATTCTGTTTAGGTGATGGAAAAAGTTACGCGACAGCAAACAGTATCTTCACGTTAGCTTGATTTTTAAATAAATTTCCGGACATTTGAGTCACAAAATTCTAACACTGCGCATAAGATTAAAGACCGATTTTGTATGTTTTACATAGTACTAGTTTTACATAGCCGAAGCTAAAAAAAAAAAACAGATATATTACAAAGCCGGACATGTCCGGACTAATCCGGACGGATGGTAATCCTATTCGTAGATACCTAGTTATTCAGGGTTATTCGAAAAGGAGCCTAGTGGGACCAAAATTTTGCTGTTCCACAGAAAATGGTCATATATACTTGTTACCTACGGTACTTATTACATTTAGGTCTTTGTAATGACTTTAGCATAAAATTATAACATCCACAATAGCTATTTATACCTAATTTGATTTAAGACAATTTTGTTTCAAGTTCTCTAATTCTATTTAGCATAATTTGGAGAGCCAAAAGGCTTCATTGTTAAAGTTTTTACCTACCTAAGTAGTTACGTACATAAGGTTGGGAGGTGGGAGATTTAGGCTGGTTTCACCGTCTGTGAAAGACTCGCGCGGGTCGTCCGTACAGTTGTGAAACCAACATTATATTGAGTTCATTTCTAGGGTTCCATCTTCAACGGGATAAATTGAAGAAAAAAAAGTTTTTTACCTTTCCCGGGAGCTATGATGCAACAGACAGACACACAGATACCTACCTACACAACACACGTCAACCTTATAGTGCTAACAGACGCTCGAACGCGGCTGACCTCAACCGCCGTCTGACCAATGGGAGAGAAAGAGAAGGAAATATGATATTCTCACTCTTTCTCTCCCGTTGGTTGGACGGCGGTCCGTCAGCCGCGTTCGAGCGTCTGTTAGCACTATTATAACACCACTCTTTTGGTTACAAGTCACTACGTTCGCATTAAATCTTCGGAAACCAATTTTAATCAAGCAGAATATCGATAAAATACCATATATGAAACTGTGAACGATTTTCTTCGCGTTGTGAATTCGGTATGTAAAGTTTATTTTTCATTTTTTTTATATTTTTATTTCGTAGATAAGGCTATTTTAAGAAACGAATTTCAATATTTTTGTTTTCTATCGAGTAGTTATTTTAAAATATTTTTTTGAAAATTGAAATTATGTGACGTCACCATATAGCACAAAATTTCGTTGCGTTGAGAAGTCTAAAAAAGCACCCCTTATTGGCAGCCCTGAAAAAAACCAGACAGTCAAACCACAGAAATGAAAAAATATTCTATTCTGTGTGACGAACAGTGTGTCAAATGTATAATATTTTTATTCTTAAAAGGCACAGAAAATAAAATGCTACACCGTGACGTCATTTAGAGGTCAATGAAAGTCGAATGATTTCTTAGTTTTATGTTAAAATAAATGCATCTTATCGTTTTAAAGGGTCAGAGTAGAAAAATAAGGGTTAGTAACATAAAATCTCGAAATGGTTTTGGAATTGGCATAGGTTAATTTTTTTTAGCATACCGAATTCTATGTATAAAAATTCTTTGAAGCAGAAAGAAGAAAAAAAGCGCTGCACTTATTCCGTATCGTGTCTGTCATGGACTCAAAGGCATGGACAACAAACACCTAGACCCTGAGAGAAAAATAAAACATCTTTTAAACATGTGCCCGGCCGGGAATGGAACCCTCCTGGACCTCTTATAATATGTAGACGCGCTGAGCCATACCGTCACAAATGAACGTTGGCCGTCACGGGACGCCCGGCAGATGTGAAACATAACGGCGTAAGAGAGCGTAATAATGTTTGCCGTCACGAGTATACGAGTCAGTTTATCACTGCCAAGGCGCGCCAATACATTATAATATAAAGATGTTTCACATCAAAAAACTGGACACTATAAAAAAATCATGACAGACATTTAAGACGAAACCCATTATTTTTGCGTTGTTAAGTGAACTTATGTAAAACCACTTAAAATCTCCAGTGAAAAAAGCGTGGGAAGTCTCTGAAGCGAGCATAATAAACAGTGATGTTTTCCTCATATAAGTACTTGAATTATAAACATCTTCCTAAAAGGAAACGTCAACAAATTACGACAACGGATAAATCCTAGAGATCCACATAAATACTTACTTAAGTACTTATTTTACCTTAGAATCGTGTTTAAGTTGTTTTCTTCAAAATAACAACGATATAATTATGAAGTACCTACCCAAAGCGGCGTATGTTATACGTAAATTACGTTTTTTACACGCTTGACTCTGGCAAATGCATTAGAAGTGCGACGCCGAAACGATAACAGCGGAAAGAATAAAAAAAAAATTGGTACCATCGAAGTGATCTGGGCCGCGATTCTACTAAAGAAATTGTTGCGATTTTAATTGTTAAATAACTGCCTCAAAATTGGCAGCTTTAAATATTTTTTATACTAGAAAAATACAACCACCTAATATTATAAATTAGTATAAAAAATATATTTAAAACTGTCAATTTTGAGGCAGTTATTTAACAATTAAAATCGCAGACAATTTCTTTAGTAGAATCGGGGGGCTGATATCCATCAGGAAGTGGAAAATGGAACTTTTCAGTGGTGTTATCGATCGTTACCGATCACCGATTACTCCTCCATATAGATTCATTTAGGGAAAATAAAAAAAAATGTTTTTTTTAAAATGTTTGTTACCTTGTTACCCGACTCGGATGTCCTTAATTTATAAACCGATATGGAAAAAATATTATTGACGTGATAACGTCTTACATCGATGAACGCCGGCTGCACGCACGAAAAATTGTCACGTTCCACCTGAGCCGCGCGTGCAAGCGAGAGCGCGGAACAAGCGATAGAGAGGCACGATCGGCCTAAGCGTCACGTAAAATTATCGTTCGTAAACCGACTTTACAGACAACCCATTATTTATTTGGAAGGATATTTGGCCCCAAATAAATTTCATCAAAATCGGTACAATAGCGTAAACGTAGGTATTAAATTTAGGGTTGTTTTAAAAAACAAATATGTTAATTATGTTGCAGGTGGGCTGTAATCGTGGTGGGTTAAGATGGCGACTACTACCATGGTAGTGTCACCGTTAGCCACCCAACCGTCTCCGAAGAACAAGCGGCGCCTGTTTGCCGAGGCCAGGCAGAACAGTTTGCAGAAGCTTAGTATCATATTCGACCATGGCCATAAGAATGGTAAGTGATGAAGGAATTCAATGGCGTATGAGAATCCACCAACCATTTGCGGATCCAGGGGGGGGGGGGGGCATGGGGTCCATGACTAAAGAAGTAACGGTAAGGCAGAGCGATGGTGGCCGGCCGGTAGCATGTGCGCTTTATTATCTGACGGCACCCGGTTCGGTCCTCGGCCCTGCAATGACTTATTTAGTAGGTATAATCGCTCAACAACGTTGAAGGAACACATCGTGAGGACATCGTATATCCAAGAACCTCAAAAGTTTAAAGATATAAATGACATTAACCCATTAACCAATCTGCTGGGCCAGTATGATGGAGTCAATGACTGTTTTAGAGGTAGGTATACATCAATGGGTGGAGCCTTAGAAGATTAATCTAAGGGTGGAGCCCATTCTCTCTCTGAGAATGCCGGTGTCCCAGCAGTGGGAACATGATAGGCTGATCTGATAAATAATGATGAACGAGAAGAATCATCTTACCGGATCATAAAGATCTTCTTCGATTACCATTGTGAAAAAATGTTTTCCAAGGCTCGTTCAAAAAATACAAAAAGTATTCTGGAATTTGCTTTTCCACAAAATGACAAGTTTAGTGTCACTTGGTGTCACTATCAAGCTATCAAGGAACATTATTACCAACACCACAGATAAGTAGATCTGTGACCAACACAGATCTACTACCTATATATCTGTGATTACCAAGGAACATTATTACTCCTAGCCACAGCTCCTAGCGGAGGTCACTATATTATTCAAGGAACATTATTACATGTTATTGTAGTCTTTGGTGTGGTGTCACTCAATAAATTTCAAACCAAAACCGCCGGAAACACTATGTACCTAGGAGTGTACTCATTAATAAATTATGATTTATTTGAATGTTAAAACCGAATATAAAATTTACAATAAATTAAATCAGACCCAGAGTTAAGAAGTAGTTTATTTTTATAAATTTTTAAAATATTATTTAACATATAAATTAATTAGCAAGAACTGCTTCGTCGGTAAAACAGGCTCCATGAGCATGTAGTATCACATCGGTTAGATAGATGGCAGCATACGCGATGACACAAATGCGCGTTGTCTTGCTATTGAAATGTCATTTCTGACGTTTCTGTCACAGGTGTTGCTATTTGTTTTTTAAATCTCACAAAATAGTAGAATATGTTTGTTCTGAAAACTTTTAACTAATTAATTAAAATAAACATTTTATGATTACGTAAATAATAAATTAAACTGATTTATCATTAAATCACATTTGATTGATAAATAAAATGACTAAATGAATGGACATAAGTAATTAAAAAAAAAAGGTAAAATTAAATAATTATTATAACCAAAAATATATTTTTTGTATGATGCATCATAAGAACGAACATGTTGTTTTATCCATATCTTTCCTGTTAATAAGGTATTTACAGGATTGATACATTATTCCAATATTTATCAAAGGGATTTTACGTAGAGGGAGAAAGTATACTTAGCCTATGGGATTTTACTGATTAAATTCAGTGGTGCTATCTTAAGTTTTATTCCCTGACGTTTTCTTGCGACATGATACGAGTGACGTCACACGAATTTTATGGTAATGTCGTATTGCTCATTGTGTACAGTTTTCTTATAATGTCCTCAACAACATATCTTTTATAACTAGGTACCTACAAGTAAAAAAAAATACAAAATATGAATTTTAATTGCCTGAGACAAAATTTATCAATTTTCATGGTTTTCAATATTTTTTGCAACATCATCGAGAAATTTTGGTAGCATTTCACTGTTTGAGTATAGCAACCCTAAATTCTGCAGTAATTATTTGTATGTATTTCTGAGCGCCATTGATAGTTACCGATGTAATGTTGAAATGTTTCTAATCCGTTTTCATCGGCAAATCTGTGTGATGTTTTAGCAAAACATTCAAGTGATTGTGTACTAAAACTATAGAACTTTGTAAAGTTTTTGTGCTGGGCTTTGTCATGGCCGGTAAGTGGTGACTTTTTGCGCCCGCTAGTCAAGGGCGAAATCGGATTTGGGAATCGCAATAAGTCGAAGATGTTTTATCGTTCGAACTCCGACGGTAAATTCAATGTTATTGTCATTAGTTTGGTTTGTAGTATTATAGTGTTTACATACCTGCTGTGAAGAAAGCTTGGTTTGATGTTTGGTTATCACTTACACCGATACTTTTACCTCTTGTCTTCCGTTTTTCTCTGTTACGTTATTAATTGTAGTTAAAATATACCTCTCCTGCTGTCCTCGAGTATTTGTATCGTGGAATAATCAATTACTAACGTTGAATTGCGTGTGTCAATAAAATTGTTTGCGTGATCAGATGATTGTGATTTTTGATGGATATTTGTGATAGTCCCTGTTTTTTGTTGATTAATTTGCAGTTCGTGCCACCTGAAGGCTATTTTTCATTAATAATCCGTTATTTACACGAATTCCGTTAGTTTATACATCAATAATCTTTGTTTACAAATCCAAAAGATCGTTATTCAAATGAGGTTAGATGCAGGTGACAAAATGTAATCTGAAATTGCGTACAGCGTCATTTTCATGGTCAACAAATGTGCGGCTAGTGATTCACAAGAATTCACTCAATTAGTTTGATTCTGTGCTATTTATAAAGTACCATCATAGATGGTTAATTCTGAAGGTGATCATTGAAAGATTCAACTGTATTTAGTGCTGAAAAATATCATTGTTGTGTAGCATTTTAACAACAAAACTTTATTCTCTGGCTTCAAAGATGCGTATAGTAAAAGGTGAGTCTAAATACTAAAACAAAACTAATGTCTTTTGATTGATTTCCATAGTAAACTGTAACCCTAGTGAGTGCCCCTGATATTCTCGCTTTTCACTGCAGTTAAAAAGTATCCTATGCATACTACAATTGGGTGACTTAGTTGTGGAATGTTTACAAATAGATGGGGGAGCAACATAGTTACTTTTACAGTTAAGGTTGTGTTCCAAAACTCAGTTGCTGCAAACACCTTGTGGAATGCCTACAAAAGAGTTTTCAATTTTACAAGTCTTATATCGAGCATGCCAGAATAGGTTCCAAAACATAATTCGTCCCGCTTGAATACTATCCCCTCAAAACGAATTCTGAAACAAATAAAATATTTAGAATTTTAATATGTAGTAATGTCGGCAGATTTCTACATATTTACGGTTAGAACCAGGACGGTGTCGGCCAGGGCGGCCTTCAAACCTCTTCCTTTAGTTATTGATTGATGAAAACAATTAGCAAATGCTTTTACTGATGTTTGTCTTGTGATGATCCAAGAATTTCACCTCTAACATTGCAATACGAATGCCCCCATGTTGTGGAATGCAACCCTAGTGTAATGGAAAGTAAGTTTTATTTAATAGAACATAGTCTAGTACAATCTTCAAGCATTTAACTATAGGGGCAAGCCATGCCTTACCATATCTTACAAAATAGGCCAATGAATGGTCTAGTTGTGGAAAATGACCGCTACACAAGTAACAAATTATAATAACATACCTTACCTCTCTGCCAAAACATGTGGACATGTGGTCATATTATGACCGTGCACACATTGTAAAGTTGTTATATTTTATAACTGTGTGTTTTAAGTCTGTGTTATGATAGTGTGCGATCATATGAACATGATTTTGTTTTGCATATGGGCATTTATCTTTAACTGTGAGCTTTGTGTTTCTCGTCACTGTAGAAAGTGGCATAAAAATGTTAGTCGATTATCGCATAGGCGTCTTCATTGGTCTAATTGTTGCTTCGTGACAGTTCTTCTGTCTCAGGAATTCCATTTAAACCTTTTAGTTATGAGTGTACAGACACACAGACATTAATCAATACTGAACACTCCATCTAAAGCTGGGTGGGTCTCTTACGTCCAAAATCTAACAAATTTTGTTAGAATTTGGACGCAGAAAAGGCCAATATGTTAAGCTAACATCGGGCTTATTATGGAAATCCGATTGGGATTGTGATCACAATTGTGTGCTATCCCATTTATTGACTCACTCACACCACACACATGAGTGAAATGGCAAGCGGTCACAATCAGAATCACGAATGAACTAACAGACATCCATAATAAGCCCAATGTTAGTTAAACATGGTTCGTTAGATTTTGGACGCGGGAGACCTGACTTTATGTACACACAAAAACAATGATTGTTGGGGGAGCGCACATACTGGGAGGTGTCTTCAAATCACGAGTGAATTGGTTTCTTCTAGGCAAGCGTGCTCCACTGTAGACCACATCATTGCTTAACCCTTGCCAGGTATTGGACAAATAATGGCCACTTCATAGTATTTTTTTTCTAACTGGCAGAGTACTCGTACTGTCCACTTTCGTGTATTATGATGTGGCCATTATTCGTCCAATACCTGGCTAAGGGTTAACAGTCAGGTGAGTTGGCGGTCAAACGCAAACCAATTTTAAAATATAACAAAAAAAACAACATTGAACAAGGCTCGGTGAGTGGGAACATGATAGGCTGATACGTATGTTATTGTTGACTAGCGGTCCGCCCCGGCTTCGCACGGGTATTATTGGAGTTTTAATAAGGGTCTCTAATTTTTTTGAAAAGATAATGTAGCCTGTGTCACCCGGGTTAGTGTAGATTCCCAACAGTGAAAGAATTTTTCAAATCAACCTATAGTTTCGGAGCCTATTCAATACAAACAAACAATCAAATCTTTCCTCTTTATAATATTAGTATAGATTAGTGTGTATAATTTAGAGTGCCCAGGGGGGTTAGACAAGAGCCACTTTCTCTTAGCGTTAACTCCTATGAAAAGATGAAATTGTATGAAAATGACATTAGCTTGAGATAACATTTCTCAAGCTAATGTCATTGTTAATGTCATTTTCATACAATTTCATCTTTCCGTAGGTGTTAACGCTAACAGAAAGTGGCTCTTGTCTAACCCTCCAGTTTCCACACCAATGACATAAATGAATAGTACAACATTGTGAGCTCAGATACAGCGATGCGCTAAGGTTATCTTAGTAATAACCAGATATCTAGATGAAATATCAATATTGTCACATAGTGCCATTCAATAAGGTTTCAAAATGAATTGCTTTCTGTTTATTTTTATGTCTAATTTTATTGATTATGACAGCACGTTATTCAATACTCATCACATTGTCCTACAATGTATCTGGCAAATGTAGAGTATGAAATATAAATTTTCAGCACTGATTTGTTGTTGTTTCATGAACAATTGACGGCACCCGGTTGTATTTGGTTGACTTAGATAATGTATGTGCAGTTTTGATGCCATTGCTCCAAAACTGTAAAGGAGAAAATATCATGAGGAAACCGGTATGTCCAAGAATCTCAAAAAGTTGAAAGACAATATTCGCCAACATGCACTGGGCCAGTATGGAGGATTGGAGCCCATCCTCTCTCTCTCGAAGAGAAGGCCTGTGTCCCAGCAGTGGGAATATAATAGGCTGGTACTGTAAATATGGCACTTACAAATTACACATTGAATTAAAATTAAACATTTGTGTGTATTTGACTTATAAATTATCTATAGAAATGCTATGAAATTATTTAGAAGTATAACTCAAAAACACCCATACAGTAGTATATAGAGGAAACCTTGACCTAGGTGGTGCGAATCTGTTGAAAAATAACTACAAAATTCTCTCACCAATTTAAGGAAAATCCTTACCTAGGTGGTGTCTATCTGTTGAAACAATATACCTGCTTGCTAGGCCACCTTGAGCCATGGCATTGACAGCATATTGCATTCCTTTTGCTATTATGGGCACGACATGCAACTTCCTGGAGGCAAATCACACTAGCATAAACATCAAAGTAACTCTGCAATGACGCCTCTGTGGAACGCAAACCATATCAGGGTCAAATTGAGGAGACAAAAGCACAGGAGATCACCATTACTTTGTACTTACTTTGTACCAAGTAATTGCTAATGTTCCCTAATGTTATTGACTTTGAAAGAAAATCTAGTCTGCACTTAACTTTCCCCTGAACATGTGCATGAGGAATAGCAACACATTGCTTCAAACAAAAGGTGAATAGAGTCCCCAAAGGTAGGCAACACACCACCAATGTTATGCGTATTATAGGTGACATAGGCATTGGTGACCACATACCTACCATCATTAAGGCGAACATAGGCTGCCATACCATACAAGATTACGCATATAGACTGACTAAGCCAATAGGAGGTCATTGTACTCATCATTATGAACAATTTTTACTGTACCAACCCTGCAATCACGAAAATAATGTCAACTGTTACATAGAAAACGGTCAATGACACTACAAAATGTATGGAACAGCTGATTTTTGATGGGCACATAGCACGCAGAACAGATGGCCGATGGGGCCGAAAAGTTCTCGAATGGAGACAAGTTCTCGAATCCACAGACCTGTAAGTGCAGCATGGACAGATGACATTAAAGAGACCGAAGGAAAATGCTGGATGCAGGCCCCTTCCTACTGGCCCTTTTGGAGATAGATGGTAGTCTTAGGAGGGACACTAGGTTTGCCTGTGTCGTTGAAGATGCCATGGACCACACGCAAAGATACAGACAACCAGTTCAGTCTCTGAGAATGTGTCCGGCAGTTGCAATAACATTGTCATAATCATCATTTCAGCCATAGGACATCCACTGCTGGACATAGGCCTCCCCCTTTAACTTCCACACTGAATGAACAGCCTGCCTTTTGCATCCACTGGATGCCAGTGACTCACAAGTTGTCGGTCCATCTAGTGGGAGGCCTACCTACGCTGTGTCTTCCGGTTCGTGGTCTCCACTCAAGAACCTTTCTTCCCCATCGGTTATAAGTTCTTCAAGCGATGTGGCCTGCCCATTGCCACTTCAACTTGCAAATTTTAACAGCTATGTTGGTGACTCTGGTTCTGTGGCGAATATCCACGTTTCGGATTCTATCGCGCAAAGAAACTCCGAGCGTAGCTCTC
This sequence comes from Agriopis aurantiaria, assembly GCA_914767915.1. Classification (NCBI taxonomy): domain Eukaryota; kingdom Metazoa; phylum Arthropoda; class Insecta; order Lepidoptera; family Geometridae; genus Agriopis; species Agriopis aurantiaria. The sequence goes on from OU612004.1 coordinate 8,482,566, forward strand.
TCCATTGTGCGCTGTGTGACTCTGAGTAATAACCAAAAGGCCAACAGTTAAGGACCACGTCTCAGTACCATATGTCATCGCTGGCAACACACACTGATCAAAGACCCTCGTCTTTAGGCACTGTGGAAACTTGGACGAGAAAATGTCACGCAATTTCCCGAACGCTGCCCATCCGAGATGGATTCTTCGAGCGACCTCTTTGCGATTTACGCTGCTAAAAGACCAATTAAATGTTACACTGCTTTTACCCTCAAAAAAATTCTGTGCTTTCACAATAGCTGGGAAAGTAGGTTTATTGACTTTGAATTAGGCACTCTCAAATTTTATGATGGAAACAAGTAGTGAGATCAACTCAAACACTTGTCTATTCTTGTCGAATAACATATTTGATCTATGCGCATGATTTTAATTTTGATGCATTAGGTATCACTTTTCACTGACAACCAGTATGGGTCAGTGCAGTGGAAGTGTCTCATGAGCTGTAGGTCTTGGGTTCCATTCTCGGCTAGGAAAATATTTTAATTTGGGTCTGTTTTCTGTATCTTAGAAATAACACTGGACTTTTCTGACACAGGAAATCCTAGCAGGGAGCTATGTGTGCAAAGCGTTGTTTAGTTAGTAAGTTCTGAGAAAATATTGAAACATCATTTCTCAAGTTAGTAATGTCCGAGAAAAGAAAACCATGATGCGTACACAGATTTAGGAACAGGGCATGCACAATACACCCCAAGCGGGACATCAGTGCAAGACTTATTGCCCCCATCTCTAATAAGAATTATAAGAGTAAGGACAGGGCAGTTAGAACAAATTTGCACCAACTCTTTGGTGCTCCAATGTAAAAAAAGCAGGATTGAGGATTTCAAAGTGCCCTAGTTTCCTTAAAATGGAATGTACCGACAAGCTAATAAGGCAATAATTAGAATCAACATGTCCTTAAAAAATTAATAAAGCAGCTATAGCTTGCAATTCAGCAATTATAATTAAACTATAAATAGCTAAAGTATTACTAGGTCAGCACTCAAAACTCTACTGACATCCATTTATCATAGCGGGTATTTATACCCTTTGCATTAAATTGCTACTGCTTAGTTTGCCAGGAACACAATATGCCGTTCAGCTTATTCTGTCATATCCCTTTGTTTTAACATCCATTGTGTTCACACCCTACAATACCTCAAAAGGAGGGTGTAAAGTTACATCTACTATCCTCACAAACATGCTAGCTCGAGTTACCATTCAACCCAACTAACTGGTTCTAAAACCAACTTTTATTTGTCATTCCTTTTCGAGACATGTTCAAGATCCCCCGTGGACAGTTTTTGCTCAACGTTTTTTTTATGTAATAAAATGTGCATTGTGTACCTTATCTGCCTCATTAAGTATAAGTAATTAATGTAGTTATTATTAGCCATGTTGAAGAAAAAAGAGTTGCCGTGGTACTCGAATCATCGGCTGAGAATTCAGGATAATTTTGCGAATAGGAGGCATCATTCGTGCCGCCTTCATTGGAACACTGTATGTGACTGTATGTATAATGAAATGTTGTTAACCTCTGGCCATTTGGTTTGCAAATTAGCTTTGTATGCCATAACTTAAAATATCGTCTGCTGAATGTTTAATTAAAAATTATAAAACTAGGCCTCTGAAAATTTAACTATATGGCGTATATTATTTAGGCTAAAATTGTTCAGATAATTTTATCCACCATGAAGCCTTTTAAACCGACTTTAAAAAATAGGTTCTCAATTCTGTATTTTAGGTAATTGGGGCGCTTGCCCCACTCTGTCTCAACCTGCCTACGCCCATGGATGTGTTGATAAGAGGGGTTTGTTTGTTGTTGCAGGCAATGGTGGTGAGACATCGTGGTGTTTCAGCCAGGTGAAGGGCACATTGGAAGACGACGTGACGGAGGCTGACCTCATCTCCTGCGTCGAGTTCAACCACGACGGCGAGCTACTGGCCACCGGCGACAAAGGCGGCAGGGTTGTTATATTCCAGGTACATAATTTACTTTTCATCGTGCACCGTTTGACGCCTGATGATAATCGACGATGTAAACAGTAAAACAGTTATATGATTATGAATGGAAATTTACCGTGATAAGGTTGCGGTTGGAGCTCTCGATATTTCGGCGCAGTTACATGCACCATGTATGCAAGGCTGAGCAAATAACATGGTTTGCTTAAATTTAAATACAGTTTAAAAAATACTGTATAGCAAGTAATTAAAATACGAAATACAAAATATCTTTAAGTAAGGTATAAAATATAAAATACAGTATTTTAGCTATTTATAATTGAAATACGAAATACAAATTACAAAATAAGTAATGTAGACCAGCACGGGCTGAAAAGTAGAGGAAAACAAGATTAATTAATCAGTAAAACCAGAGCTTCCTTTCATGAACACTACATTTTTAAATGTTGTTTTGTTGGCCAATTTTGATGTACAGTATACATAACAGGTGCAGTGTTGCCAACTCTAATAGTTGTTTTACCATCATTACACTCTCGCCTCGCACTCACACTCACGATCGCTAAATGAAGGTTAAATGTATTTTAATGTTAAACGTGTTTTGAAGCCTCTAGTATTAGAAGTACTAATTACAAAATACCTCGGCGTCAGGTATTTGAAATACGAATTACAAATTACATTTTAAGGAAGTAATTGAAATACAAATACAAAATACGTATTTGTATTTTAATTACTAGTAATTCAAATACTGCCCAACCCTGCATATACATTAAAAACCAAGACGTAGGGGGCTTTTGTATTATATTTATAGCTTGATTACGAATTAACTTAATATTAATACAGTACAATAATTAAGCTATAGTGGCGATTATTAACAACTTTTTCGTTAAAATTTAAGTTTTTTAAGTACCTACTGGTATTTGAATGCTATTTGTATTTTTTGTGTTGTAACAAACATTTCTGACAACAAATATTTGTAATGGTTTCACTACCTACCTGTTTATTATTCATAATTAATAATTAGTATAACTTAGGTACAAACATGTTTTTTTTAAGTAAAGATAATTTTAATTTATATTTAAAACGCTCTGAACACGACCTGCAAGTGTTTACCCAACTAAATAATAGGATTACACTTTTTATTGCCTGAAATATATGATAAGTTTTAACTCAATATTGTATTACAATGTGCTGTTGGTATATCAATAAATAAGACTATACCTATTTAAAAAAAAAAAAAATGTTAGGCACTGTCTTGAATAAGAATTGATAGTGATTCTGTCTGTCCACAGAGAGATCCAGCATCAAAGCAATGCGTGCCCAAGAAGGGCGAGTACAACGTGTACTCGACGTTCCAATCACATGAGCCCGAGTTCGACTACCTCAAGTCCCTGGAGATTGAGGAGAAGATCAACAAAATCAGATGGCTCAAACGGAAGAATCAGGCACACTTTCTACTCTCCACCAATGATAAGACTATCAAATTGTGGAAGGTTTGTATATCTTACCTTCTTCACATCAGCCAGTAAACGCCCACTGCTGATGCAAAGGCCTCCCTCTCCCTGTTGCCATAATCTCCACGCTTCGTAGGTGGCTTGACGCTCGCAGTATGTTCATTGTGTACTAATAGGATGCTGCTGTCCATCCACCGGTGGTTCTGGTCACAGTTATAGGACTCACCCGGGTTCATTAGGACTTATCGTCAACCAACTCCAAGTAGTAAGTGACTTCTCGTGGCTCACATGGAAGTTGTTATATACGTATCCAATGGTAAATACTTAACAATTTTATGTTTATATTTTTACAGCAATTTGTTGTATCTATCATATTAGTTTTTTTTAATAATATTATTCCTTTTTTTACTAGGAAATCAAGTTAAGTTTAACAGTATGTGAGATAAATGTTAGTGTAATTTGTCCGTTTTTATTCTCAATATCAATATTTCAATTTGAATTTGAAATGGGTGTAAACAGGGCCCTATTACTAAGCATACGCTATCTGTCCATCCGTCCTATCTTTTATCCGCTGTTTCTTTTGAACTATAATGGATAGCCAGTTGAAATTTCACAGGATTAACTAAGAAATAATAAAAAAGTAATAAGTAAAGGCACACAACAATTTTATTTTTTACATATTTTTGTATTTGCTCTAGTGTAAAGACTGTTATATGTACAAGCATCAAACTTAGCATGATTATATAAACTTTAAAGAAAACAACAAATAATAAATACTGGCCATGTGCGAGTCGGTCTCGCGTACTGAGGGTTCCGTACCACCATATAAATTTTTAACTGCTAAAGTACACAAAAGTAGTGCAAAAAGAACATTACATCCAGACCATCACCATCCAAGTAGCCTCGCCTGACGTTGCTTAAGGTCCTCTTTTCCCACTTTTAGGCAATTTTGGTCATTCTAGTTTTAGTTCGTCTACTTCCATGGTTTATTTATTATTAGTAAATTATGGGCTTGCGTTTGACCCCCACTTCGCCTGATGTTAAGCGATGATGCGGTCTACGATGGAGCATGCTTGTCTAGAATAAACCGATTCACTCACGATTTGAAGACACCCAGATTGTAACTATCAGGGAACACCCATTCAGACAGCGCATTTCACAGACTAGCAGTTCGCAAAATAAAGGTGGAATCATAGCGCTTCGTATGGGTTATCGGAATATCAACCATGAAGCGTTGTCTCTTTTTCGTGCCCAGTCTAGAAAAATGTGTTAAATGCGGAAAGTTTAATTTTCCTTCTTAATCATTATTTTTCGGACCGGTAAGCGCAGTGTAGGACATGACAAGATGGACAGACGACCTAAAAGAGACCGCAGGGAAACGATGGATGCAGGCCACTTCCAACTGGTCCTTTTGGAGATCGATGACGGAGACCTATGTCCAGCAGTGGACGTCCTATGGCTGAAATGATGATGATGATGATGATGAAAGAATCATCATCATTATTCGAGATGGAGGTCTTGAACTGATGTCCTACTTGGGGTGTATTGTGCATTTCCCCCTACCAGCACCTACCCGAGCCAACACAGCCTTGTTTCATTTTCCTTATGGATTTTTTGTTTACCTTTTTAATGATTATTATGATCAATAACTACGTCAGACGTTGTTTCGCCTATTTTTCCTTTATAAAATTATCCTTTTTACTTTGTTTTTACAAGGAAAATACGTGCGTGCATTGCGCGTTGTAGCTTCTATTGTTTAAATGCAGTCAGAAACGTAAAGGATGGTATGAATAGGATCATATTACTGTGCCTAGTTCAATGACGAGGGAAATTTACCCAACTGCTCAAATAGGAAGGTTTTTTGGATGTATGTTTTTCGTTGTACGACAATTTTTTAGGAATGCTTCTTACTATCTATAGCCTCACAGAAAACAGAAGTAAATAGAACGGAAATGAAAAGGAAAATCAGTTACCAGGCATTATGAGTTAACCTTGATTGAACATTCTTATTTAGATCAACGCGTCGACCGGATCACAGATGCTAACTGATTTCGAATGACTGACGTTTCGTTTATATGGGTCAACTGGCTACAACAAATTTCTTACTAAAATGCCTTGACAGCCGTTCTAATTTAAATAAAAAAAGTTTTGTTTTCTGTGCTTCTTGCTATCTATGTCGTTAGATTCGTCTTCATGGCCAGAGTGTATAGGATTAGTTCTTAACCCCCGGCGCAAACAGAGGGGGTGTATAGTTCAACATCTGTGTCTGTCTGTGGCATCGTAGCTCCCAAACGGTTGAACTTATTTTAATACGTTTTTTTTTGTAAGGTGACTCGAGTGTTCTTGGCTACGATTTAAAAAAAAAACTGTTCAGCTGTTTGAAGATTACCAGCTCTTTTATCAGAAAGGCGAGTAAATCGAGTCTTAAAGGGTGGCAACGTATTTGTGACGCCTCTGGTGTTACAAGTATCCATAGGCGACGGTGACTGTTTACCATCAGGCAGCCCGTTTGCATGAAATCAGAAATCAGAAATATTTATTGGCCATAAAAACAACAATAGGCAAGTCACTTTTACAAGGAATATGTTATAAGAGTTAAATAAAATCGGCTGAATTATAAAACATAAATACTAAACTACTAAAAATAAATTAACAACTCAAAAACTCAACCTAACATAAACAATTAAACTAACCTAAAACTGGCTAAACTTACAAAAATTAGGATTCCGTGAGCTTCATTGAATTTATTCTTATTTTATTTTTTATTTTATAGCCTTTTTTGCTGGTCAAGTTTCTTGCTTCTCATCTTGCAATGATGTCAATTATCTATTTTACTGTAAGATTAATTAATTATAATATTTTTGTTATTAATATATTTTAGATGTCAGATTTTTATGATATTATTAATTAGTCATTGACATCGGCTCCGCTGTATTCCTTCCAGCTTGCCTTCCGGCATAGGCCTCTTCCTGGGACTTCCATTCATGCCTCTTTTGTGTTAATTGTTTCCAATTTATACCAGCTTCTTTTTTAATTTCATCTTCCCATCTTACTTGCTGTCTTCCTTTATTTCGTTTTCCCTCTCTTGGGTACCATTCTAATATATCCCTATTCCATTTTCCTTGTTTATTCCTGAGCATATGACCAGTCCAACGCCACTTTTGTTGTTTTATTACATATGTTATGTTTCTAGTTTTTGTCTTCTTTTTGATTATCCCCAAATTTACTTTGTCGATTAATTTTATGTTAAGTATACTTCTTTCCATGTTGTTTTGGCATACTTGGATTTTCCCATAATTTTGCTTTGTCAGGGACCATGTGGGGCAGCCATAAGATAAAACTGGGAGGATGCAGCTGACAAAAACTTTTATTTTGTTTTGAAGAGGTACTGATTTTTCTTTCATAATCTCTTTCAGTGACCAGAACCTGCGCCAAGAGTTTCCAATTCTTTCCTCAATTTCTTTATCCATCTGTTTTTCGTTAGATATTATCTGACCTAAATATTTATATTCTTCAACATATTCAATCTGATTATTTTCTACCAATATTGGTTTCCTTGTTGTATTAGTCATTAATTTAGTTTTGTCCGTATTCATACTTAATCCAACCTTTCTGCTTTCTGTTGCTAATTCTTGTAGCATTACTTGTAATGTTTCGGGATCGTTTGCAAGCAGTATGATGTCATCAGCAAAGCGTAGGTGGTTTAGCAGGGTCCCATTTATATTTAAACCATAAGTCGCCCACTCGAGCCTTCTAAATACACTCTCCAAGACCGCTGAAAAAATCTTGGGGGACATTGGGTCTCCTTGACGGACTCCTTTCTTTATTCTGAATGTTTCCCCACTTCTTTCCAGTTGTATTTTGGATGTACTGTTTGAGTATATGTTTCTTATTATTCGAATGTATTTATTTGCAACACCTTGCTCTTTTAGGGATTCCCATATTTTGTTATGTTTTAGCGAATCAAATGCTTTGTTATAATCTACAAATGCTAGATAGTAATTTCTATTGTACTCTTTGTACTTTTCTATAAGCTGTCTTATAACAAAAATATGATCTATTGTGGAGTAGTTACTTCTGAATCCTGCCTGTTCTCTTGGCTGATTCATTTCCAAGGTGCCTGTGATGCGTTTTAATATGACTTTGGAAAAGATTTTATACAGTGTTGACATCAGGCTAATAGGTCTGTAATTGTTGATTTGATCTTTATCTCCTTTTTTGTGTAATAGGACAATTGTAGTTTCATTCCACTGTCTTGGTATGGCTTCAGTTTCTATAATAGCATTGAATAGATCAGTCAATGGCTCTATTATGGTGTCTGACATGGTTTTCAGCAGCTCATTTGGTATCTTATCTTCGCCGGGGGCTTTATTATTTTTCAACGATGCAATTGCTATTTCTACTTCGCATTTTAAAATTCTTGGTATATCTTCTTCTGGTTTCCCTGATCTGTCCACTGTCTGAGGTGTCTCTTCTTCATCATTATATAAGTTCTGATAAAATTCTGTGGCAGTTGCTAATATATTCAAACGTTTGGTAACAATTTTATTCTTCTTATCTTTGATAGCAGGTATCCAGTTTTTGGTTTCAGTCAGTTCTTTCATGGCTTGTTTCAAACCTCCAGTTTTCTCTATACAGACATTAATAATGTTATTTCTAGATTTTTCTCTAAATTTTCTGATACATGTACATATTGACTTACTTATTTCTGCAATTTTCTTTTTATTATTTTTCCTATCAATAATCATCTCTCTTCGTTGATCTATTAGAATTTTTGCTTCTGGTCCTATTTTGTCTCTCTTCTTTGTGGTTGGTACTAGCTTATTATTGATTTTCTGTAGCTGTTTCTCCATATGATTGTATTTTTCTTGAATAGTTGGTACTTTTTCTAAGTCTTTAAGTGACAATTTTAGCTCTTCGATCCATGTTTCCGGAATTTGAGGGGAAAATGTAGACTTAGACTGCTTAGCAATATATTTTCTTGTTTTTCTTGGTTGTTGCATAAATATTTCTCCTCTGACAAACCGATGGTCAGTGTTAAAGTTGATGTTATTGAGTACATTAATATCCTTGAATAGTTTTGGTCTGTTGGTAAGGATAAAATCTCTTTCGTCGGTGAAACCAGTGGGCGACATCCAGGTCCATTTATTGCTAAGTTTCTTTTTAAAGTAGGTGTTCATTATTCGTAGTTGGTGTTTTAGTGCAAATTCTATTAATCTTATTCCATTTTTGTTGGTTTTATTCCCTGAACTGTATTTACCTATGACTTTTGGATAGTTCTTAATTCCCTTTTCGAATGTACTATTGAAATCTCCCAACAATATGATATTGCCGTGAGCTATTTCTAGTGCATGATCTAGATCTGCATAGAACTGGTCTTTTTCTGTGTCTTTGGCTTTCTCTGTCGGTGCATATCCCTGTATAATTGACCATTTCCCTTTATATCCAAGTAGTTGTATGTTTAGTATTGCTACTCTTTCTGACAGCCCTATGAATTCCTCTATTGCACTTTTTAGTTCTTTCTTAATCATAAAACCAACTCCATATAGTCCTTTTGTTTCCCCTTTGAAGTACAGGATGTAGTCACCATGGTCTTCTATATTGCTATCATTTCTTCTTACCTCACTTAGTCCTATTATGTCCCATTTGATTTTCTCCAAAGCATGCTCAAGTTCTACCAATCTTGTATCTTGTAACAGTGTTCTTACATTGTATGCTCCAATATAAAGCGCTTGTCTATTATCATTAATCTTTGTTTTGTTTCCACTGAATTTTTGTGTTGTCCCAGGAAGGTAGTAGTCTAATTCTCCACGATGACCAGTCGGGTTGGAGAATGTTAGGTTTTTATCTTTTACTTTTTTATTTGTGTCTGTCCGGTTGCCGATGTCTTTTTTCAGTTTAAATAAGTATTTTTCTCAGATGCTGCATATGATCTTGCCCTCATGTATTCGAATGCATCCACTTTGGCAAGTTTGTTCGGTACACTATTTGTTTTTGTTTCACTCGCAAACTTCCCAGGGCTAGGCGTCTGAGGGGACTTTGTCATTGATCGTTTTCGCTTATCATTTCCATTTATTTTATTTTCTTTAATAATAAGTTTGTCTTGTCGTAAGTATGCGTATTTCCCGTTTTCTTGTGCCTCTTTCAGCTGTGGTAGCAATGATTTTCTGGTTTCTAAAACTTCTTTAGTAAAATCTTCTGTTATGTAAATGTGTTCAGGTAGTTTTTTCTTATTTCTCAGTATGTCTATTTTCCTTATGTTGGTTGTTAGCGCCACTACCACTGGCCTAGATTTTTGATTTAGTTGTTTGCGGCCAAGGCGTTGGAATCTATCTATCTCATAAGGATGAATTTTGACACTTGTTAGGGCAATCACATCTATAATCATCGCCATTAGCTCCTGTGGATTTTGTTCATGTTCTTCTATGCCTTGAATTATTAAGTTGTTTCTCTTAGAATTAGATTCTGACTTGTTAATTTTTTCCTTGAGTACCTCCACTTCACTCTTAAGACGTTTATTTTCGTTGATAACGGGACTTATTTTTCGATCCACCGCATCCATGATTTCCTTCGTTACTTTTTGTGTGATAACTTGTGTCTGTATGTCTAATTCTTGTTTAAATTTATGAAATAATAGATCTATTTTCACTGATATATCTTCAGACATCTTTCCCTCAATAAAAGATAAGGTAATGGCCGTTAGTAAGCGGGAGTTTGGTTTGTGATGTTGGCACTATTTGTCAATGACAGATCGAAAAAATCATTTACCGCCGCAAGATAACCTCAAAAAATATCGAGTATATTTAACTTGAAAATTGTTCTTAATTCGTTATTTTACACTATAACTCCACTGCGAGGTCACTAAATGGGTTTCAATGTTCACGTTTATGTATTTTTTAGCACTTTCTCTTCACTTAAATTGATTATTTAGACAATTTTTTGTACGAGCAGTATGACAGATATGTTCACGTATCGGCGACCGGAACCGGAAACTGTACAAATTTATTGTACATTAATATTTTTGCGAGACGACCTTGCGGGTTGATTGTCACCTATGGCATTTAAAAAATGGGTTGTCTGTAAAGTCGGTTTACGGACGATAATTTTACGTGATAACGCTTAGGCCGATCGTGCCTCTCTATCGCTTGTTCCGCGCTCTCGCTTGCACGCGCGGCTCAGGTGGAACGTGACAATTTTTCGTGCGTGCAGCCGGCGTTCATTGATTTATAAGACGTTATCACGTCAATAATAAATAAATATTATATATAAGATATTTTTTTTTACTGTTGGTGTCATTATCGAATTGTTTCTGCAGGTGTCGGAGCGCGACAAGCGCGTGACGGGGTACAACACGCGCGAGGAGGGCGGGCGGCCGCGCGACCCGGCGCGCATCACGCAGCTGCGGGTGCCCACCGTGCGGCCCGCCGAACTCATGGTCGAGGCCTCGCCCAGGTGAGACCATCACTACGCTCTGGCAGTTAGTTCATAATAGAACATCCAATCTCCTTTAATGACGTAAGCTTAGTACGTGAACTGGGGGGTTAGACAAGCGCAACTTTCTGCTAGCGTTAACGCCTACGGAAAAATGAAATTGTATGAAAATTACATTACCTTGGGAGAACATCTCTCAAGATAATGTCATTGTCAATGTCATTTTCATACTATTTCATCTTTCGGCAGGCGTTAACTTTAACAGAAACTGGGCCTTGTCTAACCCCCAGGATGTCCACTTTCTGGAAAATTAGGAAAAAGCTTGATACTTTTAGAAAGTAGAAAAAGTAGAAAGTTTTAGAAGTTTATTTACATGAATATAGGTAGGTACAGAGTACAGGTGTTAAATTTAAATAATTGTATCACTATATTCAGCCCTTGTTGAACGTGCAAAATATAAAATTATTAATAACTAGCGAACCGCCCGCCCGGCTTCGCACGGGTGTAATTTACGTGCGAAGCCGGGGCGGGTTGCTAGTTATATATATAAACTTTTCGTGAAAGTTTATCTAACTGATGGTGAAAACCGCATCATAATCCGTTGCGTGGTTTAGGAAGAGTTAGCGGCCATACAGACAGACAGACAGACGCGGAAAGCGACTTTAATTTATACTATGTAGAGATTAGTTTAAACAGTCGATGTCGATTATTACAATATTTTTGACAGCAATATAAGTAGATAACAGACTTCCTCCTTAACCGCATTTAACATAAAATATTCAAATAACATGCAAATTCAGAAAATTTAAATTAAAATACATCAAAGTTAACGAAAACATGTTCAGAAATAATTATATAATACCTAAGCTCTAGAAAACATACAAATACAATATCAAAGAAGTCTAAAGATTAATTTGTAAACAATAGCTAATATATATTAAAGGTTGTTATAATTTTTTTATTGATCTAATAAAAGATAACAATTTCATGTGAATAATTTTATATCATGCGTAATATGATGAAATAGATATAGAATGATTTAATTCTGTTTCTGTCAATAAAAATCTAATCTATTTCAATTATTATTAGTCCTAATAAAGTCGATATCATTTTTGTAACCAATATATATAAAAGGTCGAGTGTCAATATAATTGTACTTATATATTTGGTTTATCAACTTATCTCAAATTTATTGAAATCTCGAGTATGCCATTGACTCGTTGATAGCGTATATGACGGTTATTAAACTTTTTATCAGGCTAGTTCTTAGAGCAACACGGAAGGGAGTTGCCAAACACAGCCATTCCCCTCTGTTGAAGTATAAGTCCACGGGCATGCATGTTACATACATTCAGTTTCCACGGTTACGCATATAGATTGTACTAAACCGATAGGAGGTCACTGTACTCATAGTTAAGAACAACTTTTTCTACGGGATCAACCCTGAAATCCCGAATTAAAAATCAGCTGTTCCATATATTTTGTCAAGTGTCAATGACCATTTTAAGGTCTGGTCATTTTAAGATATATTTTAATTCAATAGTAGGCTTGCGTTTGCACGCCAACTCGCCTGATGTTAAGCGATGATGCGGTCTACGTTGGAGCACGCTTGCCTAGAAGAAACCGATTCACTCGCGACTTGAAACACTCCGATTGTAGGCAGCGCATTCCACAGTCTAGCAACTCTAGCAGTTCGCACAATAAAGGTGGAATCAAAGCGCTTCGTACATGCTTTCAGAATATCAACGATGAAACGGTGTCGCCTTTTCGGTGCCCGCGCTCTGGGCGTTCAATAGAAAAATGGGCAGGAGGGAATTGATCATTCATGCATTATGCATAAGAACCTTTCTGTGACCATTCTTGTTGTTGAGAATAGGCATGTGTCCTAATGTTTCATTTATTGCAAATAACAGACTTAGCGTAGGATATAATTAAATACATAACACATACTAAAAAATTAAATTAAATTGGCTGATAAATCTCTGAGATATTTATGAGCGTTTAAAGTTTTTGGTGGAGATAAGCGGATTCTCTGTCCCTTTCTCGCAAAGCGTGTCTTAGTAGCATTTGTATGGTGCGCGCAAGGCTTGACGACATCACGTGTTATAGTGCGCTCTCTGTCTAGCATGAAATTAAAATATGTACTTATAACTTATTTATTTCTGACCAAATTTTAACTTGTTTTTGTTGATGGGCTCTATTTATGTTCAGCCTTGTTTGGGGATATTAAATAAAATTTAGGACACAAGCCTATTGTTGCAGTGTACAGATTCGTGGCAATTAGATATTGATAGACTCAGTTGTGTGTGCCTAGACTTCGCCTGGGCCCGCTTTATCATGCTCGCCCTTCAAACACGCACGATAGCGGAGACAGTGTCATAATTCGTATTTATCTCCTCATTCACATTATGCGGTATCTCGTATGTAAATCAATCGCGACCTAATTTGGACTTTATTGCCCACTTAATAAAGTCAAACGACGTCAACGTTGACATATTCATATCTTTTATCAGAGCATGACGTAAGTGCGGAGTTAATTGTAGAAAGACCTCGGTGACACTCGAGACCGAGTTGATATGAACATTTGGAATGTGTACGTATTTTGATATTGGCGTGACGAGCCGGCAGATATCACATTTTGTGAATATATCTTCAAATAAGATAATGAGATATGGGGACGTTATGTCATCATTTTAACTGGTTCTCTCTGTACTTGAATCTGTCTCTTTGTCTTCATCATCATCATCAGCCAGAAACCGTCCACTGCTGAACATAGGCCTGCCTTTTGCATCCACTGGATGCCCGCGACTCTCACAATGTCGTTGGTCCATCTAGTGGGAGGCGCTGCGTCTTCCGGTGCTCTTTGTCTTCACCTCAGACAAACAAGGGAGTCGGTATCATCATCTAATTCTAATTCAAGGTGGGGGGGATAAGATCTGCACTAACCATCCCTCTTGGGGTGTATCGTGCATTTGTCCTGCACGATACACCCCTACCTTGTCAGCCTACGCAAACCAGCCGAGCTCCTTAAAATAACAAAACACAGCTGGGTCGCTGACTAAACTTCTACCCCTATTTCGCCAGGTGTTGTGGTATTGAAGACTTGTTGAGTTTCTTCAAGGAGTCTCGACTTTAATCGTACGTCTTCTGTGGACTTGCAATGCAGTAGGACATGCTCCACAGTCTCGTTTTCCTGTAAACAGCCTCGGCACAGAGGACTATCTGTAGCTCGAACTTTGTACAAGTGAATGTTCAGATGAGGCATCGTCATCCATGTCACCAATACATCTTGACTGTTTAGCACCATTATCTACGCCACTGGAGCAACTGTGACAGCGCCCCAGAGACAGAGCACTGTAAAGAGATGGGGGACGCATCGTCTGCAAGCTCCTGAAGTCTCAGTTCTAACACATATGTAATATGTGTATATGTGTAACATTCTTGCTTAAAGTATTTATTTTTCCAGACGTATATTCGCGAACGCGCACACGTATCACATAAACTCGATCTCGTTGAACTCGGACCAGGAGACGTACCTGTCAGCGGATGACCTCCGCATCAATCTGTGGCACCTCGAGATCACTGACCAGAGCTTCAACATTGTCGACATCAAGCCCGCCAACATGGAGGAACTAACAGAGGTAAACTACTGAAAACAGGTGTTACTTTACGGAAGTTTCACTTTTTCTTCAAAACTGATGCCTTATTATAGATATTATCGTGATTCGGATTGTGACCGCGATCGCGTGCCATCTCACTTACGCACGTGGTGCGAGTAAGTAGATGCGAACGGGACGGTATGCAATCTCGATCACAATCAAACTTCTATAATAAGGCCGCTGTTTCTTAGACGAATCTCTATATCCATAGTACTATTACTGGTTCCCGGCGGATCAGACCGGCGACATCAGGCCATAACAGGCATCACCAGACGCGATAGTTCCCCGGCTTGTCGGCCTATCTAGGCGCAGCCAGGTCAAAAAACTAGAATGTAGTCAGACATTTATTTTAAATGTAACAAAACACACACACACACACACACACACGCACACGCACACACTATAGCTCTACACAAATTTTTAAGTTGAAACGTTGGATTTTTGCCACAAACTGGCCCCAGCCCTGTATGATACTGTTTGTTACCAACCAGTGCTATTCATACTTTCTTCAATACGTGACCTAGGAGTAATAATTGACAATAAGCTTAGCTTTCGTGATCACATCAATTATACTGTCAAGAAGGCATTTAAGGTAGGCGGTTTCGTTATCAGGCAGTCAAAAATTTTTCGAAACGTGAGTCTCTCCATCCACCTCTTCTACAGTCTCGTAAGTAGTATTTTAGATTACTGTAGTGTTGTTTGGAATCCTGTGTACCAAGTGCACTCAGACAGGTTGGAGAGGGTCCAGAAGAGATTTCTGTACCATATTACCTACATGGACAATCGCTGTAAGACACTGCGATCCTATGAGTCTCGACTCAAGAACTATAAAATATTGCAACTTGAAAAACGACGAAATGTGACAGATGTTATTATGCTATATAAATTATTAAATGGATTAGTCGATTGTCCGGAAATCACAGAAAGAATTACGCTTAGGGTTCCTCGTCCAGGTAGTCGTTTATTAAATAGAAACACTTTTGTCCTTCCCAGCTGTAGAACTAATATGTTAATGCACTCACCGGTTTGTCGTATGTGTGATAGGTATAACGGTATAAAAAATGATTTTGACATTTTTCACCATAGTTCGGTAACCTCAGTTAAGTACCAACTTAATGTATTATTATAGTTATAATTGTATTTTGGGCTTTTTTTGCAGCGTTATTGCTATTGTTATATTGTGTTATTTTGTGTTTTGTTTCATGTTTTGTTGCTAGTGACAGCAGTAATTAATAAATTATTTAATTTATTAATTTCATATCTAGATGTAACATGAGTGCTAGGTCCACATCTAGAAGGAAATACATTTAGTTAAATATTAAGTGTTTGTTAATATAAAGATAGTTCACAATGTATTTCCAGTTTTGTGGTCTTTCAATAAAAAAAAAAAAAAAAACATCCCAAGGAGAACTCTAAAGTAAGAGGCATAAAACAATTTCATTGTGTAACATGTGCATGATGATTAATATTTTTTTATTACCTCATAAAAAAGCTAATCATAAATAGAGCACACCAACGAAAACAAAGTTAAAATTAGTACAAAAATAAATACGATACAAGCATTTTAATTTCATGCTAGACAGAGAGCGCACTATACTGAGCCGTGACGTCACGCCTCAGGCGCGCCATACAAATGCTATACTAACACACGCTTTGCGAGAAAGGGATAGAGCATCCCCTCTCTATCCCCACCTAAAACTTTAAACGCTCACATTTCAGACATTAATCAGCCAAATTAAATGTATTTTTTCAGTATGTGTAATATATTTAGTTATATTCATCGCTAAGCCGGTTATTTGTAATAAATAAAACATTAGGACACATGCCTATTGTCAATTAAAAAAACGGACTTCACAAAATTAGTATAATATACGCAATTTCGGTTACATGGATGGCCATATTGTCATTCAAGTAACATAATTTCCCAGTTATCGTGATTTCAAAGTTTAGTTGAAAAGTAATTTTATTACTTTTACTTAAAATTTGGTAGTTTTGTTAGAAAATTTTGTTGAAATTTCTATGGGACCCTTTTTTGAAGTCTGATAAAAACAGAACTTTTTTCACTAAAATGACTTTTTGATCTACAGTTTATTTTTTCCTAATTTACCTATAAATAACTTTATTTGTATTTCTCCTTCCAGGTTATTACTGCTGCTGAGTTCCATCCGACTGAATGCAATCTCTTTGTATATTCTAGTAGTAAGGGTGAGTACAAAATAAGGCTTCACTGTATGAAATGTATTGTTACTATATTTATTTCCCAATGAAACAATTGATTGATTGAATTTTTGCTATTACTAAACTCTCCAAAAGGCTTTGATTGAAAAAGAACCAAAGCCTTTCAACACATCCCCTTCTTAATACGAACTGCACTGGAATGGAATGCGCTTCCTGCCTCGGTGTTCCCTTCGAGACAAGAGTGAATAGGCTCCTCATGGGCAAGCGTGCCCCATTTTACACCTCATTGTCACTTACGATCAGGCGAGTTGTGGTCAAACGCTAGCCCATTCAATAATACAACACAATTGCTTCAAGAAACTGCCCGAAACAAAGTTTGTATAGGCCAAGTGGCTAGCCCTGACTAGTCACTGTTTATAGAAACATACTAATTATAAAAAAACAATGGTCAAAATGGCCAGTTGACGTAACATTTTCTCATCTGGGCTAAAAGCTTCAGTGTCATGGCAAGCATTCAGTGTCACACCTTATGGCACTTACTTATGGCACTTTATGGCCAAAAGCCTCAAGCTGACATTCCGCAGACCCACACCACTAGTAGTAGCAGTACTACTACTTCCATTAAAAAACTTTTATTATCTAAAACCAAACCGTATGTTCTTCCTCCTAAGGTACAATAAGGCTGTGCGATATGCGCGCGGCTGCGCTGTGCGACCGGCACGCGAAGCTGTTCGAGGAGCCGGAGGACCCGCACGCGCGCTCCTTCTTCTCCGAGATCATATCCTCCATCAGCGACGTCAAACTCAGCAATTCTGGCAGGTGAGTCCAAGCAGAGATGTGTTTCTCTGGTGGGGGTCAAAAACTAGTAATTCTACAGAGAACCAATATCAATCGTTACATTGTGTAGGTTTGAATCCTGTGGGTTATTCCCATTTAATTGGTAATTATTTAGCAATTACTTATTATTTTTATAGCCATAGTCATAATGATGTCTGTATACCATTTTCTAGGTAGAAGCTAGAGCACATACAACTGTTTTGACACCTATGTAACATATAATTATTATTACCTAGTTTCACAGACCAATAAAGTCATTGTATCATTGTATCATTGTATCATTTGTTTCTATTCTTTGTTCTACCAATAGAACGAATA
This sequence comes from Agriopis aurantiaria, assembly GCA_914767915.1. Classification (NCBI taxonomy): domain Eukaryota; kingdom Metazoa; phylum Arthropoda; class Insecta; order Lepidoptera; family Geometridae; genus Agriopis; species Agriopis aurantiaria. The sequence goes on from OU612004.1 coordinate 8,500,417, forward strand.
GGAAAAATATTTCCAATTTGTTCTACTGTGGCTGACTCCTTCACACTGCTCTCACTGGTGCAACGGTTAACAACTAATCGTCATACTGTACCTACTTTTATGTTTCTACAGTATAAGTACTAGGAGACCAGAAATACTGAGTAGGTAAGGGTTACCAAATGCGAAAAACGATACTCGACAGTCTGATACCTTGTTATCACAAAATGCAAGCCTTAACTGGTTATTATTTCTGATCTCCTGGTACTTAGTACTAATTAGTTGATACTCTGTAGGGATAGGTAGAACAGAAAGAACTATCCTCGAATTTTTTATTTGTCTGTAACTTTAAACAACCCACTAAGGAAAATCTCTCTCATTACAGATACATGATGTCGAGAGACTACTTAGGTCTAAAAGTATGGGACTTGCGCATGGAGACCAAACCCGTGGAAACTTACCCGGTTCACGAGTACCTTCGCTCCAAGCTGTGTTCCCTCTATGAGAACGACTGCATCTTCGACAAGTTCGAGTGTTGCTGGAGCGGGGACGATCAGAGGCTCATGACGGGATCTTATAACGGGTTCTTTAGGTAAGTTATATTAGTATAGCCAAGACATTGAACATAATTATTGGCTTCCTTGTGCATTGTTGTGTTTGTGCATTATTCCAGTTTTAGTAAAAAATCACTTGAAAAAATTGCAAACAACACTATTTATTAATATTTTGTGATTTCAGGGTTAGTTATATTGTAGAATTGAGTTGCTATGTTCGGTAGAATTACACACAACTGCACGCCCTGTCTATACCACAGTGTCTCAAGACAAAAGTCTTTAATCAGTGTGTCCTACCTGTTATGACCCTACGGTGCCGAGACATGGACACTCACGGTTGGTCTCAAGGTGGTCTACATGTTTAAAGTAGTTCAGCGAGCTATGGAGAGCGCTATGTTAGGAGTTTCTATCTGGACAAAATTCGAACTCCTATTTCCAGAGAGATACAATCTAGGTATTATCAATGGGAGATTGAATAGGTATCGTTTTCTTGTTTCTGGCTCAACGCATAAGCATTGCCATTCAGCGTGGCAATGCCGCCAGTATGCTGAAGATGCCTCACAACTCCAATATCACGTAGATAGACCATCAATGTAGAGATTGTACTGTTTTGTCTGGTCGTAAAGCTTACAATACTGTTTTTTTTTATTTTTTTATAGCAGATTGGTTTTCACTTGGCCGCCATCTCGCCTGATGTCAAGCGACGATGCGGTCTACGATGGAGCACGCTTGCCTAGAAGAAACCGATTCGCTCTCGACTTGAACACACCCGGATTGTAACTGATGGGGAAAACCCATTCAGGCAGCGAATTCCACAGACTAGCAGTTCGCACAATATATGTGGAATCAAAGCGCTTCGTACGGGTTCTCGGAATATCAACCATAAAACGATGTCGATTTTTATGTAGTGGAGTTGTCACGTCACATCACATGTTTCAATAAGTGTTATTTTAAGTATACGTGTGTGTTACAGGATATTCGAGCGGTCGCTAGCCGGCGGACGGCGCGGCGAGCTCACTCTGGAGGCGTCGCGCGACGCGGCACAGCGCCCGCGGCAGCCGCTGCGCGCGCGCCGCGTTGCCGCCACCGCCAAAAGGAAGAAGGTACCAACTGTAATTATAACACTACTAGCCTATGTGGTTAATCCACTCTGGATTATCAATCGAAATATTCATAGTGGAGATGAGAAGAATTGTATGGCAAGCCGAGTAGCGAGGAGGGGTGCGGGCGGAGTATAGCGGTGCGATGCGTGTGGGTGAGCCACAGCACCAGCGTGTCGGCGGTGCGCGCGCTTAAAAATATTTTGGGGTCATGATTTGCCCGACTCCGCTAGCCTCGTCTCGGCTACACAAGTCTGCTCGTCTCTGGTAAATACCTCTTTTTTTTTTTCTGCTTCAATGGAAACACGGACCTTTTACAGCTGTGCTCCATTTCTGTGGAAACACCCTTACTATTATACTCTAGTACACTTACATATCAAAAGCAGCATTAGTCAGACATGCAAAAACTTCCTTATCTTTACCGATTATCCTTTTATCCAACAGGAGACTAATGTTAAATTTCTCTCCGCAGGACGAAATAAGTGTCGACTGTTTAGACTTCAACAAGAAAATCCTCCACACGGCGTGGCATCCGCACGAAAGCGTGATTGCGGTCGCCGCGACGAACAACCTCTTCATATTCCAGGATAAGTTCTAGCGGCCACTGCCACCGCTCCCACTGGCTAACGGGGCATCGGACTGAAGGTATTAAAACATCCAGTGCTACCGTTGTTAAGGATTCGGGCATACTGTTAAACCAGTATTTGTACATTCTGTGCTATCAGTGTCAGAGTTTTGGGCATACTGTTGAAAGCCACTTGTAATAGTTAAACTTTTCCTGTGAAGTTTAGGGCCCAACGCCCACTGCAGAATCGAGGCGACGGCGCGGTGTACAAGTCAACTCTGCTCGATTTACTATAGGCCTAACATTCTACCGCGCCTCGACTGAGGCACAATTTTTAACCTTGCGTAAACAAGGGTGAATTTTCCACCGCCGTTTTTCGGCCGCGCGCCGCGTCGTACCTAGTTTGCGTTGGGCCGAAGACAATGCTATGGCGTTGTTGCTATAAATTTTAATTTCGAAATGCAGTCATATCTGGCTTAGAAAATGGCCTCAAATCAAAATATTTCCACTTTTGCACTGTTGTAAATATGTACTGCCTTGAATATCCTTTTGGCTACAAACTGTTTTGTATACTGTGATAAAAACGGTCCGCTGAAATACCTTTGCAAAATCTGATCAAATATTTGTAAAACTATGTGAGATAGGTATATTATTAGGGAATTTTTGGCTTCTGCTAATGTACACAGAAATTCAAAATCAGTATAAATTTAAGTTAGACAACGGCATAGGCTTTGTATATTGTATTATTATATCAATTTGCATTATGGATTGCCAAGTCATGATTTCTGGTAGAAAATATTGACTGTTCTATGGGTCTAATTGAACAAAGAACTAGCTGAATTTTAAACCTGTCATGCTAAATTTCAATTTAAAATCGTCGAACTCAAAAGTTCCCAATCATTTCCATTTCTTGTGCTTGTTTTAGTCTAATGATTTAATCGTGAAACAATTGTTTGTGAATCACTGTGTAATGATCATTTTGTTCCAAATGGCTACTAAAACTGTGGAGTTGTAAAAATAGTGTGTCTGATATCCTCGTTGGTCGTTGGCTAGCACATTATGTTATAGGCGATTTAGCTGTCAGCATACCTATGCTCGGTCCAAGTTTTTTTTTAGCTCTGACAGCTGCAACATTGTTGTAAAAACACTTGTCCTTAGTAGTGGGTTAGAGGCAGCAAGAAGTTTTAACATTTAACAAAGAAAAAGATACCACCGAAGCGTGAAGCTGACACTGCATTGTCCTCCGACCGGTCATACTACAAAATATTTACTACCTTGAAACAAGACATTGGCAAAGTTGTGGCAACACCGTACACAAGCCATGAACAAAAGTTGAAGTTGAATAACAAAATTCCCTTTAATATTTCACTGCAATACAATCACCTACAATCTCATGTTCAAAAACCTAGTGGTGAGATAATTTTGATCAGTTTTAATTCAGCTTTATACATTAAAAAACAGAAGCTGACACAGCTAAAAAATCTTGGACAGAATATAGTTCATTTGAGGTAGACAGAGGACGCTACTGAACTATACCCCTAAACTACATCACTCAAAATATCACAACATATACAAGATTTTTGAAGTGAAAACTTCTTTACGCACATTGGGCATTTTTTGAGATGAAGAAAAGGCAACTGACCTCTTTTGACCGTCACGCTCAGATACTCGGCTCGAGTCGACTAAGGGAGCGAGAGAGATATAGTCAACCTTGATAAAGTTTTCACTTCTGTCGTGTGGTTTTGCACACACTTTTTTCCGCTTCTAACAGCAGTGGAACTGGTGGCACTTGCCGTAACAGCTGTGGTCCAAATCAGGCATTAATTACAAGCCAAACAGACTTCTAAATATTGCATTTATAAATTTAGCAGTACATACCTACACTGTCTCGCTCAATGAAAAAAGCAATCATATCTGGACGAATTAATCTGGAACGAAGTAATTCGCCAGAGATCCAAAGTCGATGACAATTCGACGTATTGGAAAACTAAAATGGCAGGGACCAGTCATGTAACGGATAACCGTTGGGGTAGACATGTTCTAGGATAACCGTTGGGGTAGACATGACTGTTCTAGAGTGGAGAACACAAATCGACAAACGTAACGGGAGATCCTGAGACTTGATGGAGTAACAGTATATGAAATGCAAACTGGCAACGACTGGAAAAGAAATCTATGATTGGGCTTGTAGGATTTGCTATCGTACTTGATTGAATTGCTGCCTATTTTAATGAGTAATTGACTGCCAAAATTGTACAGGTTTATTCGGAAACCATATGCCAAAACGAGAGAAATAATGACTTGCTTCACCTAAAATGTAATATGGCGAAATCTGTGACACAATTTTTCAATCAATGCGATTGGAATTCCATTTCTTAACCGCATTGTTGATTTCAAGTCTGGTTTTTACATTTCATTATCTCATGGCAATAAATAGCTTTAATGACAGAGTATAAAATTGTACTGACAGCTAACATCGTTCACCTTGTTAATGCAAAGTGGGGTTGTGTTGTATGACAGTCATACAAATTAATTTCAACTTTATAAACATCTAAAGAGATATTTAAATTCCGATCTAGTATTTTAATGACCAGTGAATAATTTTTCTTCCATACATTTTTGTATGACTCCCATACAACGCTCCGCCATACAAACTAGATAGGTAGGAATATAAGTACCGTTAACTCTATCTGATATAAATATACGCTTTTCACACTTAAGGTTCTAAGCGATATAAGTATTTATTGTTTATTATGATAAACGCGTTTACGGACGCTTGAACTTATCCCTTAAGATTGAGATTAGTTAGGTATATCAAAATGGTGTCAATATAGGACTGATTCATTATGTGGTATCTATTAAAATGTATGGAATCCATCGCTAAACACTTGTCTATCTATCTGTGATCTAAATAATCGAATACTATGGTATGGCCCAGTGGTCATCTGTCTTATGAGCAAGATGTCCCAGGTTCTAATAACGACCGGGCAGATTTTGACTGGTGATTTTAAGTGCCAAGAAGCTCATCAGCATTGAATGCCTAGTTCAGACTAAGCTTCTTAACCATTAACATCGGCGCAAAATAGTCTTATCGGTTTTTTTTCCCGATACATTTCAGAGAGTGTGCATCGGATCTGCATGATCTAATTTTCCTCCTGCCCATTTTTCTATCGGACATCTAGGGCGGGCATGAAAAAGCGACACCGTTACATATTGCGAAAACCTGTACGAAGCGCTTTGATTCCACTTTTATTGTGCGAACGACTGTTATACGCCGCCAGAATGGGTGTTCGCCTCCAAGTTTCAAGTGAATCGATTTCTTCTAGGCAAGCGTGCTCTATCAAAGACCGCATAATCGCTTAACATCAGGCGAGGTGGCGGTCAAGCTGATAAGCCTTAGGTCTGTGGAAGACTAGCGAATGTACGATATATTTGCAAAGCATAGATATTTCATGCATTTCAATAGAGAACCTCTTGAAAGATTGGTATTAGAAAACTCGATTAGGTCGTGAAAATATCAGAATTGTCCATAGTTTAAAATAAGCATTCAATATCAATAAGAAATTGAATACTATAAAAAAAAAAACTCCACCGCCGTTCTTTTGAAACGTGACAATTTTCATTCAAATAGTTGTTTCAGGCGTTACTTTGCGGACTTCCGAAAAACCGTATTTTTCTATTTCCATTCCCATTCCGGCCCATTCAAAAACTGTCGAGCGCTCTACTATTTCTAGTACTTTTGTACTGTTAAGATAAACGATCAACTTACAAAAGATCTCCGGTAACTTGAAGTCGATGCCTTAACTTAAATAAAGAGAAATAAACTCAAATAAAAATGGCGCGTTTAACGTTAAAACGTTTTTAAATAAAAAGACTTCCATACCAAGGTCCTGCCAGGGTTGACGATAAAATCTATGGTCGCCAAAAAAATTATATAAGCGTCAAATTTGGGCCATTGCGTCAACTAAGTTATTTAAAACGTGAAAAAGTCCCCGCCCCCCCGCTGATAGTTGAAGTCATTTTGATCATGTTTGCATATGTTTGCCGGTCAATATTGAAGTCTGCGTTAGAACTAGTAAGAATATGATTATTTATGGGATATTTACCGTGGTAAGGTGGAATAAGATCCCGCTATGCCACAACCTTACCACGGTAAATATACACGTAACTTTAGTGAACAACCGTGATAGTTTAAAACAGTGTTTCAGTTAGAATATGCCAGGGTGTGCAATACGTGTTTACCTCGCCCCCGTATCGTATGTGGCAGACCTTTTTCGGTTCTAGCTCCAGTTTCAAACCTAAACTATAATAATCAAAGGAAAAAATCGTATAATGTAAATTGTCACGTTCCATTCATCTACCCACACATACGTATGGTAAACTTACGAAGCCCTTTGGCGATCGTGCCTTGCGGTGTATGTAACAACAATATGTTGATAATTACTTAATTTATTATTATGTCTACATTTTTAAGTCTTTGTGATTGGGTTTTTACTTATGAATTGGCGCATTTCTGTGACGCGTTTTATCACTAATATGGGTTGAGTTTTTGGGTCGAAACCGATGGTTGCATTCGTTGTGTTGACACATGCAACGCATTTCAAACTGGTCTTCGACTTTAGTATCATGTTGGTCCATGTTTTGACGGGATTTCAGGGTTGGTTGGTCCCATAGTAAAAGTTTTACTAAATGGCGAGTATAATGTACTCGGCTTAGTACTACCACCCTATGTCATCATCATCATCATCAAAATTACCATAGGACGTCCACTGCTGGACATAGGCCTCCCCCATCGATCTCTAAAAGGGCCGGTTGGAAGCGGCCTGATGGGAATAATTTAACCTCTATGCAACCAGTTTGGAACGCGTCAAAATGTATATTTGGAGGGCCAATACTAATGTAGAAGGCCTACCTTGCGGCTGTTTTGAGCAATTCTGTTTAGATGACGAGAAAAGTTGCGCGATCGCAAACCGGGTCTCGTCGCGTTAAGGTTCACGTTTGCGTGATTTTCCGAACTGCGCTGTTTCAGCGCTAATTCGAGCACGCGATAAGAGTTAGCCGTAAGGCCCAGGTACTAAATGTATGGCAATTTTCTAAAGCAGTATTACGTAATTAATATGTGTGATTTGTTTTTGATTTTAAATTCTAAACGGAACTTGGCTTGTTCTTGCAAATATTAACTTCAAAGTGGACCAAGGTTCGACCCCATCGCTTGTATTTATTCCACCTAAATACTACGGGCACACAATACTTACGGAAAATGCAATTTTTATTGTGATTTTAGTTTTCTTACATACTATAAGGAGAAGCTTGAAATAGTGTGTTAAGGTCCAGAATATGGCGCCCCGCTATCTCACGCGCACATTTGATGTTTTTGACATAAAAATACTGTAACTTTTGATAAATGTGCTTCGATAATTTTCAGAGTTAATTAACAAAATTAATTATATCAAAATATTTAGATAAAATTTTCGATTCAATAAATTTTTGACCCCAAAAAAAATGTGGTAAAACAGTTTTTCCCATTTATTCTGGCCATTATAAAATATGTTAAAACATTTATTTAAATCAATATTTTGATATATTTAATGTCGTAAAATGGCTGAAACAAATATTCAAAAGTAGACAGTAATTTTTTTTTCTTAAAAAAAAAAAAAACAATTGCGCGAGCGAGTCTGCTGCACCCGTTATTCTAATTGTTAAAATAAAAATGTAAATAGGAAAGGAGACCTGTGAAGGATGTCACAACATGTTGTATTTAATGTACAGAGTTATATATATTTTGTACTTGTATAGCTATTCGAAATTATGTTTCCATACGAATATTGAAATGAACTTTTTTGTAATTTTTTTTTTTGGTGTCTGCATGTCGTTTGTAGAGACTGACGAGCGGATAGTGAATCTGTGAGTTTATGGGCTAAACTCCGGTCGCGGAGCAGCAAGAATTTCGTACAATGACATTTATTACCCGTCTGTCGCTCCCGCGTAAATGTAACGCGTCTCGCTCGCACAGATGCAATGACTGTCGTTTGTGCGAGCGAGACGTGTTATATTTACGCGGGAGCGACAGAGACAGGTAATAAAAGGTACGAAGTTCTTGCTGCTCCGCGACCGGACTTTAGAATGTCAGCAAATTGGAGCGGCCATTTTGCAACTCTGCTATAGAAATTTCTCAGCAAAAGATGATTTTCTGTAACAGTTATACAGTTAATGATAGATTTACACTGCCCTTTGATCGGTCACTTTAGTTTTGCTCAATGTCCGCTCGGGTCATAATTGTGTTCTTAATGTTAATGTGTGCTCTTAAACCGCTGTTATCCGATAAACGGCCTTTCTACCTTGTAGACATTATTCAAGATGCGCAGGAGTTGCGTACTGACCGCTGATTGGTCGGTTCAAGGGCACGACACCAGTACTAGCTTGTCATTGGTGGAGCCAGCACTTTAGTGGAAAAGCGCTCATGTGTTGTCTGAAAAGTGTTTACAAAGTAAGTCATTGAATCAAGCACTTCCAACATTTTGTACTTTTTACGAACAATCTCCGTAACAGTTTTTGATAATGTTGATCGATTTTGTATAGGGTTCGTACTTCGCGTTAAGTTTTAGTTATGTTCTTTTCTCTCAATTTTTTTTTGTAAGGGGGTCGTGTCAATTCCTCGTTCTTGAAAAACGCTGTTTGCAACATAATTGTAAGTGAAAACGTGTGATAATTAAATTATGCCTTGCAGCTTTCCCCTTTACTTATAAGTATAACAAAATCGCTTATAAGTCGAGGTATTTTTGTGTATAAATTGCTTGTGAAGCAATAATAGTTTAAGGAATTGACTGTCCCCTAGATATATCAATGTAAAAATATCGAAATGTTATAGCGTAACGGAGTGAACGAATGAAAGAGTGAACGCGTGAGCGAAGCGTGAACGAACTAATTTAAGACTAGAATAATAGTTAGGCGAAAAAATCTGCGCGCGAACAGAAAATCCTTTTTTTTTTTTCCTGCATCGGGGGGGATCAACGGTGTTGCTTGAAAATGTGATATGTCGCAATAAGCGGCGTGTTTGTTGACTAGTGACGCGGACCTCGAGCGGTTTACCTCGGCAACGAATATAACAGATGTGGCGCTCGCGCTATGCCCTCACGCCATATAAATAACTAGCTGCGCCGCGCGGTTTCACCCGCGTGGTGATTAAAAACAGTGATGATGATGACGATGAAAAGTAGCCTATAGCCGCTTGCAGACGATGCGAAGTAAAAGTGGCAAGTAGAAGTTGCATGTGCTTACTACGCATCGTCTGCAAACGCCTTTAGTGTTAATCCAGGACATAAGCTATCTATGTTCTAAATTTCATCCAAATCCGTCAAGCCGTTTCTCACTCACAAGCTTTCGCATTTGAAAAAAAAGTTAAAAAAGTACCGCAAAAAAGCAACCTGATTTTAATTCAGTTGGGAAACACGGAAAAGGAAAGTTTTCGATTCGAATTCTGCAATTATATTTCACGATCCTCTATTCTGAAAAGAAAAAAACAATACGTTATCGGAAAGACGTTTAATTAAAAAAAAACAATTGACTTATTTAAAAATATAATTGTAATTAAAACTGAAGGAATTATTTAAATCAGCTCGTAAAGTTCTGAGATACAAGCGTTTATAGTGTTTGGTCAGATTAGAAAGGGATGCTCTGTCCCTTTCCCGCACAGTGAGTGTCAGTATGTAGTACTTACCAATGACGTCATATGAAAGTAGTGCGCTCTGTCTAGCACGATATTAAATTGATAACTTCCTTAATTTTAAACACATATCTCATTTTAGTTTTCGGTATTCGACTCTATTTATGGTCACCTTTTTCTATTAGACTAGCTGCGCGCTGTGGTTTCAACTGCGCGAATTAATCATAGCATCAGCTATCTGCCAGTGAAAGTCCCGTCGAAATCGGTCCAGCCGTTTTATAGTCCATAGTATATCGCCTTTTATATATATAAGCAGATAATAAAAATAGGTATCGAATTGAGAACTTTCCAAATTTTTTGAAGTCAGCTTAAAATAATTAGTCCGATAGCCTATTGAGTGTCATTGAGTGTCAATTGGATTGTGAACATAAATGGCGTTTTGATTATTAAAAATAAACCAGTGAGTTGTCTTTGACACGGAAACTCAGATGAATTAGAAATATCGTCGCTTACCAACAGACGAGTTAGGTCATTCCACTTTGATCACCTGGGTGATCAAAGTCAACTCTTTTTAGTGTCCTTTGATCACCTGGGAATATAATCACCTAGGTGACCATAGGCGACTCGTTTAAAATTATTGTGTTTCGGCATCTTTTGATCACCCATGAATATAATTTGGAGGTCAAGCGCGGAATTATCCGCGTAAAAAAAAAACAGCTTGCCTAGAAAAATTTGATATTCGATAAACATGATAAAAGATCTCATATTTTCCTTGCAAAAATATCTCGTCATATATCTGCGAAAAGTCAGTATTTTGCGACAATCGGCCAGTAAGTTAATTGTACAGATATCTCAGTGTAATAATGTGCCATGAAGGCAGGGGCATGAGCGCGGGCGCAACACTGTTAGTGTTGTTGAATCCAAAATATTTCCTATAATATAAATTTTTATATCTGATTTATGGTGTTTTATTAAACTTCACTTTTGTTCCAAATAGTTTTAAGTAGTGTTATATAAATAAATCGGGCGAGAGCGAGTCGGGCTCGCGCTCCGAGGGTTCCGTACAAAACCGTCCGTTCCGTCACCTATCTAAGTATGGATCGCGCCCGACGTTGCTTAACTTAGTGGTGAACAGAAAGTTACCGACTCGCACTTGGCCATTATTTATTGTTATACCTTAAAGTGTGTACCTACCATAACCATGCCAAGCGTTGCTTGTACGTATTACCTTTTCTACATTAGAGCAAATACAAAATTACGTAAAAAATACGTTTATTGTATGGGACCCATTAGTTTTTACTTTTAGACTTTATTATTATTTCTTAGTTAATTCGCCGTAACACATATTACATATTATATTGGCTATATATTACGGTTCGAAAGATAAAGCCGATAAACGATAGGACGGACGGACAGATAGACGGACAGACAGCATAACCATAGTAATAGTTGACATCCTTTGGGTACGGAACCTTAAAAATAAGGGTCGCAAAAGACCCGGTTTTAGATTATCCTGTTTTAAACAGTGTTTGACTCGTGCTTTGTATGCCTTTTAAATAAAATTAAATAAATACCGTATAAAATCTTTATTAATACGTATAAATACCCTCATCACATGGTTGATATCACGACACTACGGCAATAAAAACATTTGTACAAATCTAGCACTTTCACTTTTTTTTACATTCCTAGTACATTCAAAACTGAAATGCAAAATAGTATCAAATACAAAGTCACTGGATTTTTAAAATGCCTAAATATCGATATACATCACCTAATCTAAACTATGTACAGGTTACCCATAGAGCTTTGCTCCAAAATAATTATCAAAAAATAAAATTCTGGTGGATACATTTCTGACACCAGTTCCACTCAAGTGATCCACTTTCACTTGGGTGAACAAATAATAGTTTACTAAATATTACTAAGTACTATCGACGCTTAACACAAACTAAACTACATTCACAAAATAGTTACCTACTAAGAAGCGAAAAGTTTCTAGTCTTTTTTCACTCATTATTATATTATTAGAAGTAGTCACATAAGATTAAGCCGGTTATTCCGACTATGGTTTCGACCGATTTCGGCGGTTTTTTCAAGGTGAGCACGTGCGCGATTTCGTCTTGCTTTGCCCACAATCGCTCTTTTTCACTTTGTTCACCACAGGTGATCAAATTTGGCTTATGTCACTTTTTTCACCCAGGTGACTAAATTAGATTTATTTATTGCACTTAGTTCACACAGGTGATCTAACTGGCCTTATTAAACTTTTTTTATCAAGGTGATTATTTTCGACTAATTAATTTCACTTTTATCACCTCATATGATACAAATCGACTTAATTACTTATTTCACATTGATCATCCGGGTGATTTATTAATTTAATTCTCTGTTCACCCCAGTTCACTCTAGTGATTAGAGTGAAACTAATCTTATGACAGCAATGATAGCTATAAGTATCAATTGGCTTACTAAGTGCTTACAAATTAACTATTCCAGTAACTTATTGACCTCACAAATCCTCATCTAGGACTTCCAGTTCGAAAACTAGCTCTTTTTAAGTTTGAGCCTAAGGAAAACTAAAGCTAGCGTAAGTATGATCCATCCAATGGTAACTAAGAAACCGTTGTAGACGCCGGGGTCTGCAATCGTAGAACCTTTCTCGAGGATGTCTCTGAGGGACTTGGCAGGTATCGTGAAGGGCAGCATCAGGGCGAAGATTCGAAGCGCTGTCGACATTCCTTCTAGTGGCCAGAGGATACCTGGGAAAGGGAAATAGCGTTTCAAGGGTGTCTACAAAGACAAAAATAATCACCACTGTTGCTGGTGTCAGGCGTCGGTTACCGCTAACTATCAGATGGACTGGATCAGGGGCGGATCCAGGATTTCATTTTGGGGGGGCCCATTCTGGATTTCATTTGGGGGGTCATTCTGACAAGGTTCGAAGGAATCAAATCGAAAAACTGTGTCGAATGTATGGAATTGCTAGGTGTTTTTGGGGGGGGGGGGGGGGGGGGGGGCATGGCCTCCCTGGATCCGCCAATGGACTGGATGCCTGCCTTTGCTCCGCTTTTTCACCCCTGGCGTAAACAGAGGGGTGAACATGTTATAAGTCTGACGTGTGTATCTGTGTACAAGGATGGAATTAACGTCCTTGCTGTGTCCTCTGTGGCTACGTAGCTCCTAAACGGCCGAACCGTTACATTTTGTTTGAAAGGTGACTTGATCGAGTGTTTTTATTTATTTTATTTTATTTTATTTGGAAAACATACAGTGATAAATAACTAAATTACAGATACATTGTATAATTAAACACCATTTAGCAGTTTTCGCATATTGATACGCATGTGTTCTTAGCTATAATTCAAGAAAATCTTATTAGCCGTTTGAAATTTATCAGCTCTTTTATAAGGGCCTTCAAAATATATTTTTATTCTAGTTTATTAAAACAGCTGATATTTTTTTGTGATTTTGGGTTGGAAGTTAATCACAATGATGAGTAGAATGCCATCCTTTCGGCTAAGTACATCCTAAGCTTCATCATTTCAGCCATAGGACGGCCCTATCGATCTCCAAAAGGACCGGTTTCAAGCGGCCTGCATCCAACGTTTCCCTGCGGTCTCTTTTAGGTCATCTATCCATATAGCCTAGATAATATTTTTGTTGTAATTTTTATGTTATCCTTGTTTTGTGGTATTTTAATAAAGAGTTTTGTATTGTATTGTATTGTGGGTGGACGTCCTACGCTGCGCTTACCACTCCGTGGTCTCCATTCGAGAACCTTTTGGCCCCATCGGCCATCTGTTCTGCGTGCTATGTGCCCTGCTCACTGCCACTTGCTAATCTGGTAGGCTATGTCAGTAACTTACGTTTGTCTACGGATCTCCTCATTTCTGAATCGATCTCGTATAGAGAAACTCCGAGCATACCCCAGCTTATAACCCTATTATTGGTGTATTTTCCACTCACCACAAAGAAGTATCATCGGGTAGAAGCTCCCCGTCGACACGAAGAAGGATATCGTATGGCTCGAGCAGTAGACCGAAAGCAGGAACCCGTAGCACATCCCGGACAGGCCCTGAAGGCAGAGCAGGATGGCCACCAGTAGTGTGCTACCTCTCGACGGGATACCGTAACCGAAAAATGCCAGCGCCATCATTTCTATCGTCTGGGGAGATATGGGGATTAATTAGTGCGATGATTGATGAATGTGTCCGTCCACGGAACTTTATCAACATTGACAAGCTAATCTTCACCTACTTTGCATGTCTGTGGCCGGTCTTAGGGTTTTTTTTTAACGCGGATAAGTCTGCCCAATAAGTCCTCCAATTCGCCTGTTGGTAAGCGACGATAAATGCTCCAACCACAGGATAGGTACATATTAGAACAAATACAAAATATTCACTCCGCAAAATCATTTAAATAAGTAGCGACTCTTGCTACTACACAATAAAGTGCAATTCAGGACGTGCGAGTGCTAACCACCTACAGGGGCTTTATAATAATAATATAATAATATAATATTTATTTCAAGTAAATTAACTCATAGTTTCACAATTCAAATTAATTAATACAGTCACATTACAAAAATTACAATACACAAACACAATTAGTTACAGCTTAAATACTAACACTACTTTTAATTCTATAAATATCAAAATAATAATCATTATACCTACATAAGAATAAAAACCTAATCAATTTTAAAATATATTTACATAAAATGTCAAACAAGTAATTTAGTAATTAAAATGGCACCCTATAAGATCTGTGTGTAACGTGCATTCCACAGCAGTGAGCAATGTAAGGGCAGTCGAGCCTGCCCGCAAGCGCAGCCAGCATGCTGTTAGTACTCCCCCGCACCCGCCGCACCAGCGAGCCGCATCTCTTTCGCATTGTTGCGTAGAAGCAATCAACGCGCGCTTCCGCAAACATTGTAGATGCGCTGCAATAGCGGGGGAGCCCCACCAGCATCCTGAACGCGTTGTTGAACTGGACACGGAGGGCGTCATACGATTTTTGCGTATAGCTAGTCCACAGGCTGCACGTGTAGAATGTAGTGCAGTAAGCCCTGAAGAGCGTTATTTTAACGTCAGTAGAACATCGTGCAAACCTGCGGATCACCATATTGGCTCTAACCGCTAACGCCCTCCTCTCCCGTTCAATGTCAGTGTCGTCCCTCAGGGTAGGTGTGACTAAATGGCCCAAGTATTTGAAAACTTCCACTCTTTCTACGTGTGACCCGTTTAGTTTAATTGGTGGCATTTCCGTTATCTTTCTCGGCCCACCCTGAAAAACCATACACTGACTTTTTTTTACATTATACAGCAGACCGTGGTCCACAGCATAGCCCTCACAAATACTCAGCAGCTTTCTGAGTCCACAGACCGAGGCGCTGAGCAGGACCATGTCATCCGCGTAGCTTATGTTATTGAAACATACGCCGTCTATATAACAACCGACATGCTGCCCGCTGAGCGCCTCGATCAGCCCGTTAACGTACAGGTTAAAAATTGCAGGGGAACTTAACCCCCCCTGCCTCACCCCGCACTCCAACCTGTACGGGTCCGACAACACACCCGCCCACTTCACATTGTTGACCTGGTTCCCGTACCAATATTTAAAGATGTCAATAAGTTCACTCGGCATATCTAATGATCTCATTTTCTCCCACAAGATGTCATATGAGACGAGGTCAAATGCTTTTGAAAGGTCGAGGAAGCAAGCATAGACAGGTGTCTTTCTCTCTGTATAGTATTTGACAGCACTCTTCAAACACAATATCGCAGTTTCTGTGGACAGTCCCGGCCGGAAACCGAACTGATTGTCGTGCAACTGTACGTATTTATTTAATTGTGAATTAAGAATGCTGTCAAATATCTTTGCAATTATTGTCGCCAAGGAAATTGGCCTGTAGTTGGTTATATCCGACAAGTCTCCAGTTTTATTTTTAACTACCGGCACTACATTCGTTTTCATCAATTCAGTAGGCAGATACGAGTGCGATATACAGAAATTGTACAACATAGCTAGCACTCTGCATATGTGTGGTCCTGCATGTAGAATATGCTCTATACTCAACCCATCATGACCAGGGGATTTGCCCTTTGAAATGGATTTTATCGCCCTGGTTACATCCCTGGCCGTGATTCTGGTTGCAACATATCCGCCACATACAGTCCCCCCACTGTTGTTTTCTGACGTTGACGGACTGACTTTATGGACAATTGCTATTACTACAGGCACCTAATGCGCTTAGTTGGAAAATCACGCGACCGCAAACCGTATCTGGGCGCGATAAGGTTTGCGGTCGCGTGATTTTCCAACTGAGCGGATTAGGTGCTTGTAATAGCAGTTGTCCGTAAGGCCCCAGCTATATTAACCTAAAAGTTGCCTCTGTCTATCGCGTAACTCTTGTCGCGTTGTCTCTGTCTATCGCGCGACAGGTCCGACAAGTCGGCTACGTGTAGCTTCATATATCCTCTAGTATATAATCTTTGATATATCTAAATCGCGGAGTGCGCCGATAGTTACAATCTGGAAGTCTTTAAATCGCGAGTGAATCGGTTTCTTCTGGGCAAGCGTGCACAACCGTAAACAGCATCATAGAGGTCAAGTTATGAAAAAGTAGCGCTTGAATTATGACTATATTTATATACGTACGTACCTTTGCGTACCTACCTAAGTATAAAGGTTGAGTTGAAACGGAGCAATAGTTCAGGGAGTGGAAGTTGAGATGACAGAGGAAAGCGAACAAACGGATTCTCACCTGCATGACAATAATAAAAGACTGCAGGGCAATGTGAACGTTAAGCATCTCCCGCGGCTTCACTCCCGCCACCGCGCTTCGCTCCCACACGCCCTCCAGCCGGTCCGTTATCATGAGGGTTGACGTCACCACCGCGGGCAGGAAGAATATTATACTGGAAAAGAGGACTATGACATAAAACACAAACACTAGCTAGACATTCCCTTACAAACCGTAGTAGGTGCCCTGATGCCAATGATAGCCCGTTGGTCTAGTTGGTAGTGAACCTGCCTTCTGAGCTTGGGGGCGTGGGTTCGATTCCCACGCAGGACAAACATTTACCTATGTGATGAACATTTGTGTTTTTTCTATAATATCTGGATGTTAATATCTATTTAAGTATGTATTTAAAATTTATATGTACGTGTATATCAGTCTCTGGCAGCCATATCACAAGCTTTGCTTAGTTTGGGGTCAGATAACTGTGTGTGCATAAATGTCCCGAATATTTATTTATTATTATTATTTTACTTTATTAGGTACATATTTCCGGGATATAATCCTATAATTATTTCTGTTTTTTATTAGTTTACTAGCTGACCCGACAGACGTTGTCCAGTCTTAGAACTGTCAACGCGCGAAGTTAAAATCGGTAAGTTTTCTGAAATTTTCCAATTTTTCTTTCCGTAAGAACTTTCTACAGAACATTGAAAACTTTAAAAAAATATGAATGAAATCGGTAAAGTCGTTCTCAAGTTATGGCGAGACCAAGGTAAATGGGGATTCATTTTTATACATTCATTTTTATTTTTTATGTTTTCTAATACTTTGTAGAAGGTTCTAACGGAGAGAAAAATTAAGAAATTGCGCAGACAATTTGAAAATGTCGAAAATTTAACGACGACTTTAACTCGCGGGTGTAACCGCGGGGCGCTGCTATTTATTTTTAATGTCACTAACTTTGTAATAACCTTTAACGATTATTAAATTTTTAGTAGACGTTAATTTTCATTTCGGAAAACTGGGAATTCGGATGTACCTGTAACAGTAGGTACTCAGTTAGGTACACATTATGGTAACCGTGTACTCACGTGATGAGTATGCCGGGAGCCATGTAGGTCGTCATCTGCGCCTCTCGTTCGCCGTAGATCGGCTCTTGGAAGTGCACTGGAATCTACCACATAAAAATACAGTCAAATACCTTGTAATAGGCTCAGGGGCGGATCCAGGATTTAATGGGGGCCAATGCTCGAAGGATTCAAATCGGAAAATTGAGTCGAATGTATGGAATTGCTAGGTGTTTGGGGTAGGGGGGGGCATGGCCCCCATGGATCCGCCAATGAATAGACTATCGGAAAGGTGTTTGATTTGCCAAAAATAACAGGCTTAGTAGAATACAAATTATATTAAAATTAAATGTGATAGGTAGGTCTTACGTACCTATATTGAAGAAAATATTTAAATCGGCTTGTAAAGTTCCGATATAATATAAGCGTTGAAACTTTTTATTGTCGGATTAGGAAGAGATACTCTGTCAGCTCTGTCATACTGTGTCTTTCCGCAAAGCGTCAGTAATGAATTTGTATGGCGTAATTACAAGTGACGTCATTTGCGAGTATAGAGCGCTCTCTGTTTGGGACTTCGATATCAAATTCTTATGCCAGCATATTTGAGTATTCATTACAACATTTACAACCGAGTTGGGCACTTTCAATAATAAAAACATACACACAAAAAAATACAGTCGAATAGAGAACTTCGCGGGCACCCAGTGGATGCAGATAGCAGGTTTTCGTTCAGTAGGGGAGGCCTATGTTCAGCAGTGGACGTCTTCTGGCTGATGATGACGATGATGAGAGAACCTCCACTTTTATAAAGTCGATTATAATAAACCTTTTGGTCATAATTACCTGCACGAGGTTTTCGTGCCTTCCGCAGGATAGCATCGTTCGTTTGGTGAAGCTCTCGTACGCTTTGTGTAGCACGCTCTTCAGGAAATACGATATTTGATGATCTGAAGGAAAAAAGTATTTTTTGCATTATACTGGCAAAAGGGGGAAAACCGTGGTAGCCTATTTGGGAGACCGCTAGACTTGAAAGCGTGAGGTTGCGGGTTCAAATCCCGGGCCCGTATCAATAATAATAATATAATATTTATTTCAAGTAACTCATAGTTTCAGAATTCAAATTAATTAATACAGTCACATTACAAAAATTACAATACACAAACACAACTAGTTACAACTTAAATACTAACACTACTTTTAATTCATTAAAATATCAAAATAATAATCATTATACCTACATAAGAATAAAAACCTAATCAATTTTAAAATATATTTACATAAAATGTCAAACAAGTAATTTAGTAATTAAAATGGCACCCTATAAGATCTGTGTGTAACGTGCATTCCACAGCAGTGAGCAATGTAAGGGCAGTCGAGCCTGCCCGCGAGCGCGGCCAGCATGCTGTTAGTACTCCCCCGTATCAATGAGCTCTGTATTAGGTATGTACGGATTTTCATAGCACTGGCTTTTCGATGAAGGTAAAAATCGCGAGGAAACCTGCATACGTACGGAGCAGAGATTCAACCCACTGAGCCCACCAACCCGCAACTGGGCCAGCGTGGTGGATAGGCCCAATCGTCCTTTTGGGCGTAGGCCTAAGTCCAGCAGTGGACTATTAAAATGCTGACCAAGCAACGCGGTAAGGGTTTACTAAGCCGTTACGGACTTCCGTTATATTAATATTCGATCATTATGGAAAAAAAAACTATGGAAGCTATGGTTCCTATCTGATATTATTTTTGCGATTTCAGGGCTGGTTCCATAGTAAAAGTTGTTCATAATGACGGGTATTATGGACCCTGTCGGCTTATTAAACATTTTGTCCATAGTTAGAAGTACGGCAGTAGATCAAAATTCGTAGACTTTAGGCATGTAACACATTTCATAATTTTGCGTTTCTTGCACCGGTGTTGATTAGGTATCTCCAGTGGACGACGACCCGGGTATGTCCTAAAACTGCGACCAGGGGCCTTACGGACAACAGCTATTACAGCCACCTAATTCACTCAGTTGACAAATCACGCGACCGCAAACCGTATCTGGGCGCGATAAGGTTTGCGGTCGCGTGATTTTCCAACTGAGCGGATTAGGTGCCTGTAATAGCAGTTGTCCGTAAGGCCCCTGAACCACTGGAGGTTGGAAAGCAGCGTTTTATTAGTACACGGTGAACTGCGATCCCCAAGCCACCTGCCAAGCGTGGGGATTATATCAACACCCCTCTGAGAGGTCTTTGTTCAGCAGTGGACGTTTACTGGCTGAGAGACCCTGAACCGGAAGACGCAGCGTAGGTAGGCTTCCCACTAGATGGACCGACGACATTGTGAGAGTCGCGGGCATCCAGTGGATGCAAAAGGCAGGCTGTCGTTCAGTGTGGAGGTTAAAGAGGGAGGCCTATGTTCAGCAGTGGACGTCTTCTGACTGATGATGATGATGTGATGTGAATGGGCGGCAAACTCAAAGAATTTGCTAACCCAGGTAACTTACTCGTCATGTCGAGCCAGACGCTGATGCTGCTGTCACTGACTATGTCATCTTCCACCTCTCCCTCGGCCACTCGGCGCGCCATCGCGACACTGAAGTTCCGCTTGAAGTATAGCGCGCCGTATACCTTGCCTGTCAGTACGGCCGATTTAGCTTCTTCTGTCGTGTTGTATGAATCCTGGAAGAGAAGGACGATTTTGAAATGACCTTTCATATACATAGCTCCCCACTTCGACTAAAATAAAATGAATGGACAGGTTCAGTAGAAACGCATTTTTGAAGATAACAAAATGAGCGCCGGCTCTTTCGTTTCAGTCGGTCTCTAGCCGTAGGAAGTGCAACACGTGTCTATTGTTACGTGATAACGAAACATCTGACAAAATTATGCATTCATATGCTTTCCCGAAGTGTAAATACACAAATAAAACCGGGATCTATTTTTTGTAGCAAATATACTGTACATTTTTATAATTAGGTGTTGAAGTATATGTCCGATGGTTTTGACTCGTTTTTACTGAGCAAGTTCAATGGTTAGGGCCTGTCCATTAATTTTATTTTGGTCGAAGGCTCCCCAGTAGAATTCCTTGTATCGGAGATGCCATGGAACACATAAAGACAAGGTAAAAAAAATTGAAATTGTTCTTTATGGTTTTAGGGTTTTGTACCCAATGGGTATAAACGGGACCCTATTACCAAGCCTACGATGTCTGTCTGTCCGTTCGTCCTACATATTAACGGCTGTATCTTTTGAACCGTAATATATAGCTAGTTGAATTTTTCACAGAATATGTAATGTTATGGCGGATTAATTAAGAAATAATAAAAAGTCAAAGTCAAAAAGTAAAAACGAAATGGGGTTCCCATACAACAAACGTACCTTTTTTAACGTATTTTTGTATTAGCTCTAATATAAAAATGGTAATACGTAAAAGCGTAAAACTTGGCATAATTATAGTAAAAACTTTAAAAAATGGCCAAGTGCGAGTTGGTGACAAATTTCTGTTCATTACCAAGTTATAGTTGTGTTATACTCGAGCGCCTGTAGCAAAATAATTAACTGTGGCTGCGTAGATATTGCTTCGACTATTTTGGAAGACATAATATAACTGGTAATTACTACACGGTAATTATTTTTTATTACTGGTAATTATTATTACTTGGTGGCTTATTGGTTTGGTTTTTTCGTTGGTTTTGTTACTGGACGACCTTATTGCATTGTGTGGTGATACATAACCCTCAATGCGCGAGCCCGACTCGCAGTAGGCCGGTTTTTAAAAATCGCGAATAGTCTGCGTTTGACCGCCAACTCGCCTGTTGGTAAGCGACGATGTGGTCGAAGATGAAGCACGCAGACTTTGAAGATATACCTATTAACACTGGCTTTAAAAAGGGCCAGATTATATCTCTCAGGAAACAAGGAAGCTGACAGGCTGTTCCAATCGTTGGCCGTACGGATTAGAAACGGTAGAATCGAAACGTTTGCTCCGTATCCAAGGAAAATCCACAATGTGTTGCACAAGATCTCATAATAGCCACGGTTTGCAGAGACGACTGTATAAGGTGTGTTTTGTTTCTAGCTTTAGAATGATTTATAATTGGACTGCGATATGTAAGAATGAACCAACCCGCACTGGGCCAGCGTGGTGGATATGGCCCAATCACCCTTTCGGGGTAGGCTAAAAGTCCAGCAGTGGACTGTTAAAAGGCTGATTATGATGATGATGATGATGATATAAGAATGAACGAAGCGACGTTTTACTAAAAAAGAGAAAATGACATTCAAAGTTTCAGAACTTCGTTTAGTCGCTCTGTGGACTAGATTATTA
Organism: Agriopis aurantiaria; assembly: GCA_914767915.1. NCBI lineage: Eukaryota > Metazoa > Arthropoda > Insecta > Lepidoptera > Geometridae > Agriopis > Agriopis aurantiaria. Next base: position 8,522,398 of record OU612004.1, read on the forward strand.
TATTTATAGACGAATACATACATACAACAACGATAGAAACATAATCGTGAGTGCAAGCCGGTGCTATAGCCGGTATAATTGATATTATATTTATTGAAAAACACTGTTTTAAACCATCACGGTTGTTCACTAAAATTATATGATTATTTACGGGATATTTACCGTGGTAAGGTTGTGGAATGAGCTCCCGAATGAGCGCTGAAATATCGGGAGCTCATTCCACAACCTTACCACGGTAAATATCCCGTAAATAATCATATAACTTTATATTTATTGTGTGATTTTCATATATAAGATTTTTTTAATGTAAGTTTATTTTAAGCCATTGAAGAACATTATTTTGATTCAATGTATATTATAAAAGATATATGCATTTTCCGCTTCATTCGTTCTTACATATCGCAGTCCAATTGTTCAGTTCAACTGGTAAATTGTGGTAGGTACTTGCCTGAAACAAGTTTTTCTTCTCCATTTCCTCGATGAACCAACAGCTGAGCATGAAGAAGTCGCACGTTTCATCCTCTTGAAGCGTCGTGTACTGCAAACTGTGGTTTTTGCAGATGTCCAGGCCAACTGGAATATAAGAGCAATATTGTAATATTAATTTGTAACGGCCTCTTAAATACCAAATTACCAGTTAAATTACAATATTTAGCTGGAAAAAAATACATGTCACAGATACATCTGTGTTTGAGTTTATGATTTGGTTCAAAACACGATAGAATAAACTTTCCTCGATCAAAAAAAAATCTGAAACAAAGTCGATTTAGTTATTTTTTTTCGTTTTATGCTCTAATGAAAGCTCGTAACAACCTGGAAATTGCATCTATTGAAAGGCAATGCTATTCAAAAATTTTTGGTTTGGATAGATTTTTGATAGTGAATAGTTTCGTTTCTTAGTGAAATTAAAAGCGTAAAAAGGTCGCGAGAATTTGCGCGCGCCGCGCTCAATACCGCGCCAGGCGTCATCGAGGTCGGACCTATGTTAGTTTTTGTCGTTGCACTCCCCCCGCGGGCCTCCTGACTCTTGCGTGGCAAAAAACATCGTCGCTGTAACTTGGCGGAGGCTGAGGGAGCGTTTTCTTGCCTACGCGACTCGGATAACATGCCGTAAAGTTTGAAAAAAGAGCCTGCATGCGTTTTATCTCTATAAGGGTAGACCGTCTACTCATATCGATGTTTGATGAAATTAATTTACATTTTATGACAAAATAGAATGATGAATATGTATTCACGAGTGAAAAGTTACACCTGAACTTATACTTTGGTTTTTTGTTGTGTTTTTACACTTCAGGAAAGCACACGAAGGCATAATTTTTGTCAGATGTTTCGTTATCATGTAACAATAGTCTTGTGTCGCACTTCCTACGGCTAGAGACCGATTGAAACGAAGTGGGCACCGGCGCTCATTTCGTAATATTCAAAAAATGCGCTTCTTCTGGGCCCGTCCATTAATTTTATTTTGGTCGAAGCTCCATTACAAAGATGGGAGCAGTACCTACCTACCCCGATTCCATAGATTTTATCGCCTGTGGTTTACATTATAAAATAATGTACTACATTATAAATGAAGGAACACATTAGTAGGTTAAATGGTATATTACTGACGTTGTTACTTACTTGGTGAGAAGGAAGCTTCATCGTTGACAACGGCGATGTGCAGGTCCTTAGGGTCGTGTCCCACCGCCGAGAAGAACGCCACCACTTGGATTATGGGAAACAGGATCGAGAATATCAGACCTCTGCGAATAAAATATACAATAAACATTACGCAGATCGGTAAGCGCAGCGTAGGAAGTCCACCCACAAGATGGCCACAAGAGACCCACAACGACAGACGACCTAAAAGAGACCGCAAGGTAACGTTGGATGCAGGCCGCTTCCAACCGGCCCTTTTTGAGATCGATGGGGGAGGCCTATGTCCAGCAGTGGGCGTCCTATGACTAAAATGTTGATGATACACATTTAATATAATCCCACACCGTCTAGTTTTTCTGCACCTTTCTTCGGCGGACCTGCAAGACGTGGAATGTCCTTCCTCAAAGGTCTTCCCGCCAACTTCAACATGAAGCGTTCCAAATGGTGTCTATAATCACCTCTACGGGCTGGCAAAGCAGTTTCTGCTTACCATCAAGCTGACCGCATGCTAGTATGCCGCTCTTTTTAAAAATAAGTACTTAGTATGAATTGTTTTTTTAACCTTAGGAAGTTTTTTTTGTTTGAAAATGACTTAATCGATATTTTTTAGCATTCCTGAAAATTTGTTCAGCCGTTCGCAAGTTTACCAGCTTTTTATACATTTTCAACAAATGACAACAGCTGAACAAATTTTCTTGAATGGTAAAAAATATCGATTAAGTCATTTTCAAACAAAAAAAACTTAATTCAAATCGGTTCGTTTTGGAGCTACAATGTCACAGATAGACACACACTTACACAGATGCATACGTTAAACTTGTTACACACTCGTTTTAGGTTAGTGGTTTAAAAAAAAAAAAAACTAATTTCTAGCTACGTAGGTATATGACCCGACAGACGTTGTACCTACTGTCTTAGAACTGTAAAATGCGCGAAGTTAATATGGTCGAGAAAAATAAAATAAAAAATGGTAGAGTAAAATAGTTTGTCCCAAATCTTTATTGTAGTCAAAACGACGTAGAAGCGGAATTACACTAGAAATTCATATACACATTAAAAATGGACTTCCGCAAAGTAACGCCTGATTCAATCAACTAAAATGGTCGTTAAGTTTTCTTAAATTTCCCAATTTTCAGCGCAATTTTCTTTATTTTCTTTCCGTAACAACATTCTACAAAGAATTAGGAAACTTAAAAAAAAAGATTTTTGAAATCGGTAGGTAGTCGAAAGTCGTTCTCAAGTTATGGCGTGACCAAGGTAAATAGGGATTCATTTTTATATAATATTATAGATAGAAGATAGATATATATAGAGGTTACTTACCCAGGATGTCTAGAGAACTGTTGTATGCTTTTGATGAACACAGCTTTGTACCTCGAATTAGATAGTTTTTTGCAGTCTTTTTGTTTCTCTTCCTTTTTCGTCAGCACCTGGATATTATGAAGATAAAATTAGTAAGAATAATGTTAACATTTTATGTATGACAAAGTTCTTGATACCTACTAAATAATAATTTATTATGTTTACAAGTTTTCATAGTTTTTGAGTCGTTAAAATTTTCAAACTTTTATGAAGTCAGTCAGTGTGTACCGGCTGAATATTATAATGTGCGTTGCCAAAACTGATAAAAAATAAACCCGCCAATTGCGTGTCGGACTTGCGCATTGAGGGTTACCACCACAGAATACAACCATCAGTTATAATTCAGGCTTACCGTAGTAGATCTGTGCTTACCGCCTTCCTAAATAGTCGAAGCAATTGCTAGGCAGTGACATATTTAATACTTTGCTACAGTGACGCAACACACACACACACATACACACACAATTATAACTTGGTAATAAACAGAAATTTGTCACCAACTCGCACTTAGCCATTATTTATAATTTTTTGTCATACTTTAGAGTGTGTACCTACTATAATCATACCAAGTTTGACGCTTGTACGTATTATTGTTTCTACATTAGAACTAATACAAAAAATACGTTTGCTGTATAGGGATTAGTTTTTATTTTTGTCTTTTTTATTCTTTTGTTAGTTATTCCGCCGTAATTTTACATAATCTGTGAAAATTTCAACTGGCTAACTATTACGGTTCGAAAGATAGAGCCGTTAATGGGTAGGACAGACGGACGACGACGTGTGAATTAAAAATAATAAACTTTTTGCAAACCAGACCACTTATTATTTAGGTTTACTTTATTGGAAGTATGGTTTCTTTCGAGAAACCAGGATTTGAAGGTGTGACTTACGTCAGTGCTGCTGGTGACGACGTTAAACTCCTCCCGGGAGTGGTGGAGACTGTCGGCGTTGGATATACTTCGGGTCGGGATCACGTCGGGGGAAGATGAGGGCAACGCTGCAATACAGTCATGGAAATTAAGGCGGCTGCTACGTTTATTATGTAGTCTAGATTATTTGGTATAGCTGTAAAAATAAAATGTATTTTATTTATATTACACCGCTCATTCCGACTATAGTGCAACCGCATTTAGGCGGTCTTTACGTGAGTAATTCCCGTGTAATATAAAATGTGTGAAAACCACGTCAGTTTCTATAATAATAATAAAATGTTTTTTTTATTTTAATAATTGAGTTGCATTTAACCGCCCAATCATTTCGCGATGATGTGGTTTACGATAGTGCACGCTTGTCTAGAAGAAACCGATTCACTCGTGATTTGAAGACACCCAGATTGTAACTATCGGGGAACAATTCAGGCAGCGCATTCCACAGACTAGCAGTTCGCAACAATAAAATTGGAGTCAAAGCGCTTCTTACGCTTTTGTTATAGAAACATTAAAAAAATCTGACGGCAGAATCATTGATGTAAGCAAATTCATTGGGTAGGATAACTGTCATTGGGTAGGATGAGCTATTTTTTCCTACTAGGTACAGGGTTTTCGGAAAGCTTGAAAAAGAAGGTTACAACTAAACCAAAATATGATTCTAACAATATTCTAACATAGACATAATTTTGTTTATTTTTTTCCTTTTTAACTTTAACAAAAACTAATAAAAATATTAATAAAAAACTAACATTTGTACGCTGTAACAGGCAAGGACATGAGATACGTCTCCATTCTTACGACCATGTATGCTACTTTATATGTATGTGTACCTACCATGTTCTGACAAATAAATAATTTGAATTTGAATTTGAATGATAAATGATAATAGCATAGTTATTCTAAGGATAATGGATATTTTATGGAACTGCTGTTTTTTTCGCGATTTCACGTTTGAGTCATTAGTAAAAATTTATAATGATGCAATATCTTCGAATATGTCCGTCGCTTAACCGAACTCCTCGTTTGGTGTGTAGTACTTACTGGTTCTCCTGGGCCGAGGAGGCAGCTCATGCTGTCTCAGCGCCAGTTTCAGGAAGGCATCTTCCAGCGTGTTGCAGTCGAACTTACGCAGTAATTCCTCCGGCGAATCTTCCGCCAACAGTTGCCCGTCGCGGAGGAGACCGATCTAATAAGATAGTAATAAGATAGGTAAGTACCTCACAAACAAGGGAGAGTCTTAGAGAAATGAAGGTATTCCATATTAGGATACTATTCCATATTTGGTGACTTTCCTCTAAAGTGACATCGCGAGCGGGAACGCATTTTTTTAATACCATTCCTCCCTCATGTCACTGAAAACAGTGAATTAAACAAATTTATATCGAGGGCCATGAATCACTAGCGTCGCTCAAGATTCTTACACTTGCGACTTGCACTTCTATCACGAGCGTAGCAAGTGATTAAATAATCACAAATTACTCCGTTGTTAATCCGTAATAAAATTATTCCTACGGTCGTGGTTCAGGCGTTAGAATCCTTCACTTGCTCGTGATTCATCTATGGCCCTCGCTTTAAATCGGTTCACGGTAGGAACGGTCTAGATGGACCGACGACATTGTGAGAGTCGCGGGCATCCAGTGGATGCAAAAGGCAGGCTGTCGTTCAGTGTGGAGGTTAAAGTGGGAGGCCTATGTTCAGCAGTGGACGTCTTCTGGCTGATGATGATGATGATATCTAACTTGTTTGTCTAATCTGAGGTAAAGACATGACAGCAGATGTTCCGTACTTTTTACTAATGACAAATAATAGGAATCTATGGAAACCTAATTTTAAAAAATCGGTTGATGCTATTTAGGTTGTAGATGGCAACATACGTACCTTTTGACTTGCGTGGTTCAAAATAAAGACATGGTCCAAAGGCCTTTGTAGCCAGACCAAAACCCAAAAAAAAAAAAAAAAACTTGCGTGGTCGTATAACAAGATACATTTCATTCAGTAATTTCAGAAGCATAAAAACGCAGCGTTATTACACACCGTGATGAAGTCTGATAACTATTAATTATATCGAATCACGGATTCTTGCGTGCAACAGTGTCTTGCACCTATACCTCCGGCCTTGAAAACAGGTACACTACAAATATGAACTAAACATAGAACCATGCCATACCAAGATAAATAACATCGACAAACTGATAAATTTAACATCGTTTTCATGGGAAATCTATGGAGCAGACATCTGCTTATATTTTCTCCATATTATTTATTTACAAGCAGAATTTTATTGCTCAACAAAACAAAAAAAAAATTGTGGCTCGTAGCTGGCGGTGCGCATCGTCCGCAACTAGCTAAACATACATTAAAAACTTACTCTATTAAAATAACCCCTAGTCCTCGATACGGGTTGCCATCCGTCCGGATTTCTCCAGACATGTCCGGCTTTGTAATTTGTCCGGTGTTTTAGTTTGGGCGATGTAATACGAGTAATAAAACATCGGTACATAATTATGCGAAATCAGTCTTGTTGTTGGTTGTTGTGCGTAGTGTTTGAATTTTGTGACTAAAATGTCCAGACTTTCATTGAAATATATCCGACTTTAGGCCAGGACTTAACTTGACTATGACTTGTTTGACGCTCTTTTATAATATGTAAACTTGTTTAATATTACGACTGACGGACTGTGTACCTATCCATGGTCAAGTTTTTTAAAAGGGATGATTTTAGAAAAAAACCTGTGAAATTCATTTATTTATTTTTTACTAGGTTTAACCCGCTATCCGCATCTCCGGGAACCGTTAAGTTTTTCAAGACAAAAGTGCATGTAAGCCTATGTTTTGATCTAGGGTATATAAGCTGTCTCCACTCCGAATTACATCCAAATCTGAACAAACCAAACCCCTTTTGATTTTAAGTCTGTAGAATGCTCTGCCTGAATACTTGCTCCCCGATAGTTACAATCTGGGTATCTCCAAATCACGAGTAAATCGGTTTCTTCTAGGCTAGCGTGCTCCATCGTAGACCGCATCGTCGCTTAACATCAGACGAGATAACGGTCAAACACAAGCCTATTGTCAGAATAGAATATTTATCATTAAATTAAAAACAAAAAAGGGGATTTGAAAAAACACCTTGTTGTTTTACATTCGAAACATAATTGACTTCAGTTTGAATATACTGCGACAAAGTTCTAAATAGGCCATCAGTTGCTGTATTGCTACATTCTTTCTCAATTCAGTTCGGTCACGGCGATTGGAGATTTTGCCATTAGATAAATTATGTATTTAGCTGTAATAAGTACTTGCGTATCCAATAATATCGTTTACGTTGTTGTGACATTTGTTGTTTTTGTTTTATGTCGATTTAATTCACGATTTTCCTGTTTCCCGTCGTCTTTTTAACAATCTTAAAATAGTTTACCTACACCCGGGCCCCGATTCTACTAAACCAATTTGTTTTTAAATTGTAGTTGTTTTAATTTTAGTTGTTTAACAAATTGCCCCAAAATTGACTCATTTTACACTTTTTTATATTTTAAGTGTCAAAAGTGAATTTTTTTTGACAATTTATTAACGCCAGTACGCGGGCGACCTCCTCCAGAAGCACGCGTATTCCCTGAGGAAGGGGCTTTAATGGCTCCGAAACCGGTCGATCGTCTCTACTGATAGAAACATAATCGTGAGTGCAAGCCGGTGTTATAATTAATAATTTATTAACAATTAAAAATAATTGGTTTAGACAAATTTTCACTTATGATACTTTTTTATACTTTAAGTGTAATTTTTGCTGCTATTTTTAATAATTTAAAACAATTGATTTAGTCAAAAAATGTCACATATGGCACTTTTTAAAACTTTAAGTGTAATTTTTGATACTATTCATTATCAATTTAAAAACAATTGGTTTAGTTGAATCGAGGCCCGGCTCGATAATCGCGACAATAGCTGACTGGTGTTTTATTTTACTAACTGCGTCCCGCGGTTTCATCCATTTTACTCATTACTCCTTATAACATCAGCTATCTGCCGGTGAAAGTCCCTTCAAAATCGGTCCAGCAAATATGAGCAATAAGGAGTAACCCACGCGGATGAACCCGTAGGACGACCTAAAAGAGACCGCAGGGAAACGCTGGATGCAGGCCGCTTCCAACCGGCCCTTTGGAGATCGATGGGGGAGGCCTATGTCCAGCAGTGGACGTCCTACGGCTGAAATGATGATGATGATGATGATGAACCCGTAGGGCGCAGCAAGTAGATTATAAATGCGAAAGTTTATGTAGTCTGTCCGCAGCCAACTTCGCAACGGCTGAACTGATAGGGATGAAATTTGGTATTTTTTTGGGACCATTTTACACATACGTTCATCTGACCCCAAACTAAGCAATGTTTGTATTATGGCTGCCAAAGATTGATTATACATATGCATTTTTAAATACATACTTAACACCCAGACACCTATTGAACTAACACATAAATGTTCATCGCGTGAATGTTTGTCTTAGGTGGGAATCGAACCCACGCCCCCAAGCGCAGAATGCAGGTTTTTTTTAAATAAGAAGAGCGGAAAACAAGCGTGCGGTTCGCCTGATGGTAAGTAGAAACCACCGCCTAAGGAAACCTGCATAGTGCTGACGGTGCTTTGCCAGCCCTGTGAGGTAGCTATAGACACCCGTCTTGAAACGGTTCATGTTGAAGCTCGGCGGGAGAAAGGAAGGTTCACTGCTAACCTGTGGAATTTACTGCCTGAATGGGTGTTCCCCGGTAGTTACAATCTGGGTGTCTTCAAGTCGAGAGTGAATCGGTTTCTTCTAGGCAAGCGTGCTCCATCGTAGACCGCATCGTCGCTTAAGACGAAATATGCTTCAAATTTGACGATTTGTCATCACGAATATTCAAAAGCAGACCTTTAAAATCGATTAATTGACATTATTTCTTTATGTTTAATAAATGTTCTTGAAACATTTTATTTAGATGTGTTCACCGATACACGATTAAAGAAATTTGGTTCGATAGAAAAAAAAATCGTAAACTTTCCTAAAAAACACCCGTTTTTACGTTCCCTTCAATGGATTGAATCAACTCCATTCAAATTCTATAGAAGACATTTTTATAAAAAAAATAATTGTGTCTTATTCTAACAATCATTCAAATACTTTAGTAGTCGCAGTTTTTTTGTAAAAGCGTAAGATTATTTGCAGAAAATAAAGAAAAAATAAACATTGAAAATATTTACAAGCGCGCACGCCGCATTACCGTCATACAAGTGTACGGTTCTCTACCATTTCGCCTTAACATCAGGCGAGATGGCAGCCATCGGGACTGTAATTTTGTCTCAGCAGCAAGGCCCGAGCCTGGACAGGCTTACCTTATGCGCTTGCTTGGTTTCGTCGATGTAATGAGTCGTGATGATAATCGTTGTGCCAGCTCGCGCTCGCTCCGACAGGAATTCCCATATTCTGTAACAATGAGACGGTCTGTTAGCACACTTACTGTGAGAATCTCCGATAGTTATGTAACGGAATTGACGATACATTCACGGAGAAAACAATTTCTGGCGTAGATATATGTAAGATATACACTGAAAAAAACTTTCCTGCTGAGTCTTGCTGTCCAAAACAGATACCTTCCAAAATATGATATTTTGCTTCATCGGTTTAGGAAGAAAAATGATTTTTTAATTGTATATTAATATTATATATACAAATTTAATTTTTCCCATAGTTTAGGAAGTTAACTTTATGACAATGTTTTCTTTTATTTAATGACTTCTTTATAACTGCTTAGCATAATTTCCAGTTTTATCATAGGAAACAATCCCATGGATCTTTGTTCTCTACATATAATTACTTTTAATTAGCAAATAAACGATCAGAGAACACGCGATGCTTGCGCAAGAGTCGATTGTTTGAACTTAGAATATTTAGACGGTACAATTGGAATACAGTACGACATCTTTACACATTCGGTAACTTATGTATTGCTTATGATTTTTACCGACCCATAATATGCGTGTCTCGACAAGCTGTTGGCCAGTTATTATTTTATATACCTCTGAGCTCGAGCTGAGCTGAGAGAAGACCTGTGTCCCAGCAGTGGGAAAATAATAGGCCGATAATGAAAACAGTGATTATACAGATAGTATAAAGTAGTCTAATGGGCAATGGCGAATGGTCAAGTTACATGCACCTAATAATATGTTTGTGTTGTTTTTTAATTTCATGATTTCCAAGGGAAGACTGCTGGGAAAAAAAGTGCCGGCAGGAGGCGGCACTAGGAGTGCAGCACCACCTCCCTCTGAAGAGGGGCAGCCTCTAAGATTAGAATTGCCCTAATGCTGTCCATGCGTGACATATGCAATGGTGGTCGAGTGGTGGCATGTGCGTTTTACAATCTGACGACACCCGGTTCGATTTTCAGCCCAGGGCCCTGATTCCATAAGGTTAACACGCACGTAACGCGGCACGTCCTAGGGAATAAAGGCCAACTTTTTGAGGTTAACGCCGCGTTACGCGTGTGTTTGAAGTTATGGAATAAGGGTCCTGCACTATTGACTTATTTTGTACTTGAATAAATTGACTCACTGATTGTTTTTTTTTCTGGGCACGTGCCTTTATTAACTAAACAAAATACAAGCTAATAATAACACTACAAATACAGTTAGACTGCCCATAGACCGTTGAAGGTCTAAAGACAATCCAAATGCTCAAGTCCACTACCAGTTGGCAGCGTATCCAGCATGCTGGAGGCATTACCTGATTGATTAAATTACTTATGTAGTACTAATACCATCGCTCGAAAACGGTGAAGGAAACATCGTGAGGATGTCTAAGAACCTTAAAAAGTTCAGACCTGTCTTTCACCAACATGCACTGGGCCAGCATGGTGGATCAGGTGCTCCACTCTCCCCCTCTCTCTGAATGAAGGCTTGTGTCCCAGCAGTGGGAACATGATAGGCTGATACTGAATGCTGTCCTACCTCCGATAGAAACGAAAATTAAAGATTTCTCATGAGTACCAAAAAGATAATATAACCACTTGATCGCGCATGTAGTCGAAATTCCCTTTTGCAAAATGATGCCACGTCGGTGGCGGAGGGCAGCTTGTGATTGGAGACAAGACGCGACTCGACGCTTGTGATTGGATAATCAAAAGTCATTCATTCAATTCGCGCCTATGATTGGCCCCGCTCGAAATAGTTTAGGTTGACATGTTAGGACCGTTGCCTCATGTGTGGTAAAGGATGAGAAGTCAAGTGGTGATATTGTCATTGGTGAATACCCTTACTGTTTTTCTAATGTAGTGCAGCAGTCATCAGGAGAATGTTTCTACCTGCAAGCCATTTAATTTTGCAACAACAATGGTCGGCCGAGACATTGCGGTGATGCAATCAATGTTGATAACGATGTGGGTTAAGGGAAGCGATAATTTCGTATCGAGTTACTCTCGCACGCTTGCTCGTGGATTTCAAGGGCATTTAATTTCTGCGATGGTGACCGAGCAACCATTAAAAAACGCTGACGAAAAACATCGTCAAGAACTGTCGTCGTGTCGTGAGGAAGACTTGACATTCACCAACATGCAGTGGTCGAATTGGACTTACTTCAACCCTTTTTACTTGCGAGCTTTTAACTGACTGTCGAAGAAGGAGGGTAATGTTTTTGGGTTGTATGTAAGCTGTAAATATGTTTCTGGGTTCCTGTAGCCTAAACGGCTTGACCGATTTTGACGAGTGAGGTGTCCTTGGATTCCTTTACGAAACGGAACGGTGATTTCACGAACCAGAACGATGTTAGATAGATAGATAAACTCTTTCTCGGTGTTCCGGTGCGTTCCAGTTTCTTAGTGTGCGTAAAAAATTAGTAAGTGAGGCGTTCTTATATATAGCGCTAATAGCTTCGACCAAAATAAAGTGAATGGACGGGCCATAACCATTGAACTTGCTCAGTAAAACAAGTCAAAACCGTCGGACATATACTTCAACACCTAATTATAACCATAACATTTGTTACAAAAAAATTATAGCGGTTTTTTGTTGTGTATTTACACTTCGGGAAAGCACACGAAGGCATAATTTTGTCAGATGTTTCGTTATCATGTAACAATAGTCTCGTGTACTACAGTAATAGTGTCGTGTGTCTCGTGTGTCGTGTGTCTCGTGTGTCATGTGTCTCGTGTGTGTGTTGTGTTGGACTTTATACGGCTACAGACCGACTGAAACGAAGTGAGCGCCGGCGCTCATTTTGTAATCTTCAAAAATGCGTTTCTTCTGGGCCCGTCCATTCATTCTATTTTGGTTGAAGGCTAACAGACGAGATGGACTTGGTTGACGGACCACCGTCCAACCAAAGGGAGAGAAAAATAACATTTTCTCTTTCTCTCCGGTTGGCCAGCTTATGCGCGGCGGTCTGTCAACCAAATCCACACGTCAGGGGGCTTAGTCCCAGATTTGATAGTTTTCGAAAACTTTTTTCGTTTACGTATTGTTCCATACATTTTAGTAAAGCGCCTCTAGCGGAAACGCGGAGGAAATCAGCGGTATAGATTGCTTCACTCTAATACGAAAAAAGTTTTCGAATACCTTTCAGCCCAGCAATCTATGGAACAAAACGTAAACGAAAAAAGTTTTCGAAAACTATCAAATCTGGGACTAAGCCCCCTGTTAGCGCTATTACAGTTTTACGCGGTTTAGCGGTAGCTTAATCTGCTAGATTCAGCTAATTTTAAATAAACTTGTGTGCTTGGTTATCGGTTTAAAAATCGCCAAACGCATCACTTGCAATATTCTGCAAGAAACAATCGCCTATTTATATTTCTGCAGCGCCACCTGTAATTGCGTTATAAAAATAAACGAGCTGAGTGTCTCAACGTTGCACGCCGGCAATGTTTGCGAGATCTATTGCATTGAGCAATGCAATCATGTTGTGCATCGTTGAACGCACTGAACAAAGTTTAGTCGACACCGAAGAGATGTTAGATTAACAAATTAATTTTTAAACAAGATACATTTAAAAATAAGTTGATAGTTTAAAAACTAAACAAGCTTTTAGCATTAGTAAAGGAAATGTAAGCAGCCATCTTGGAGCGGCGGCCATATTGAATTTAGTGTGATTAAACTTTAACGTTTCCTGCTCTTCAAGCTCTTTCATTTGATACCCATATTAACAGGGTTAAAAAATACGACGACGGTCTTCAACCAGTGTGTTGCCAGTGATGACATACGGCAGTGAAACGTGGTCTCTCACTATGGGCATCATAAGCAAGCTCAAAGTCGCACAACGAGCTATGGAGAGGGCTATGCTCCGGGTTTCTCTACGAGACTGAATCAGAAAGGAAGAGATCCGTAGATGGACGTTAGTTACCGACATAGGCCATCGGATTAGCAAGTTGAAGTAGCAGTGGGCAGGGCACATATCATGCAGAACAGATGGCCGATGGTGCCGAAAGGATCTCGAATGGAGACCACGGACTGGTAAGCGCAGCGTAGGACGTCCACAAGATGGACAGAGGACCTAAAAGAGACCGCAGGGAAACGCTGGATGCAGGCCGCTTCCAACCGGCCCTTTTGGAGATCTATGGGGGAGGCCTGTCAAGCAGTGGACGTCCGAGGGCTAAAATGATGATGATGCTGATTAACAGGGTTGAAAAAATATACACCATCCGCCATTTGCAATGTGGCAGCGCCATTTTAAAAAATTACCATAATGGGTATTGCATATTGTATAGTCACCAGGCTTTAAAAAAAAAACAGCAAAATAGGTCAGGAGGATTCTAATTCAGCTTGCAAGATTTGACCTAAACAAACCAACAGAAAAGGTTGAAAAAATAAAACTATGGGCGTAAAACTTGGTAAAAAAATACACGTTTTGTTACATCACGTACAAATAGATTCAAACTACCTATCTACGTTAAGATATATTATGACGAAAAAGTTCTTAAATATACAAAAATTCATATTTAAGGTAAATACATACTTAATTAGTCTCTACACAAATAAAATTAACATAACCTAACCACATTTTAACAACAGGGTCTTTCCTAGTAGGTATAAGTTGAATTTAAAAGCTACGATTGGTTTTTTCATCGCGTCAAAAATTCATTTACCTTATTAATTTGCACAACTGGATACTACTATATATTAAAGGGTTTTATATCACGTAAAAATAATACTTAAAGTTCGGCTGCTGTAAGACTGCGTCTGACAGATGACATCATCATTCATCATTTCAGCCTATCATGTCCCACTGTTGGGACACAGGCCTGTTGTGTGTGTGTGGGAAGTTGGTACCTTAACTTTTGTTTATAGGGTAGGTAAGTAAAAGTTAGTTCCTAAGGGGGTTAAATAGGCGATGAAAGTTTATATGAAAGTTCGAACTGTTTTTGAAGTTAGAAACGTGGATATTGGTTTTTAGACTTCTGTGTACAGGGTTATAAGGAAAGGGTATGTTAAGCCGAAAGGGGTTCGCTATACTCATCTTTATGAACAACTTTTACTCTGGGACCAACCCTGTAATCGTGAAAAAAATATCTGCTGTTCCATACATTTTGCCGAGCGTCAATGCCCGTTTTCTATGGAATAACTGATATATCCCTTTCGGCTTAGTACATCCTTTCCGCGTAACCCAGCTTGCGTTTGACCACCATCTCGCCTGATGTTAAGCGACGATGCGGTCTACGGTGGAGCACGCTTGCATAGAAGAAACCGATTCACTCGTGATTTGAAGACACCCAGATTGTATCTATCGGGGAACACACATTCAGGCAGCGCATTCCACTGACTAGCAGTTCGTAGAATAAAAGTGGAATCAAAGCGCTTCGTATGGGTTTTCTGAATATACAACCATAAAGCGGTGTCGATTTTTCGTGTCGCTCTAGCAGTCCAATAGAAAAATTTCCAGGAAGGAATTAGATCATGCACGTCCGATGCACACTCCGAAATGTATCCGATAAAAAACCGATATACTATCAACTTTATTATTAGGGATTAGTTGATAGAGTAGAATGTTTTATTAACCCACACGACTTCAATATTTTAAGAAACCACATAATAAAATTAACATACCCGAACCGCGATTGATGATAATGTCTTTCCTGGTATACCTACCGGTCCTCAGTCTATTTCTGGAAATCCTATGGCTTGAAGGATGACTTTGAGTATTATGACGTCATAGGGGTAACCAGTTTTGTTGAAAAACATCGACCAAATAATTCTTAGGGTCCGACCGCAGTGCAGCGCCCTGCAGACGTGCAAGGCTTTGAACTGCTGAAGACGCGGAGCTTTTTACAACTCATGTATGTATGTATGTTAAGGCCCTCTTTTCCAACTTTTAGCAATTTTGCTCATTCTAGTTTAAGTGTGCCTACTTCCGTGGTTAGCTTAAAATTAAAAAAATGGCCTCACATCGAAATTGAATGTTTTATCTAGGAACCCCCAAAGACCGAAACACGATTAAGGACAATTTTTTTTTTACTTAACATCAGTGCGGTGCAGTATGAATACATTTAATTTAACATTTGGGTTTGAGATTAAATACATGGCTGAAATTTAAATTAATTGTATTTGGAAAAAGAATAAAGGATATAAATTTCATAATTATAAAGGAAACCGCGAAGTTACATTTTATGTTACAGTTATACTTTTCGAAAAATATGAGAATAGCCTCAAAAATTTAAGTAGCTTACACTCAGTCGTGAGTCGTGACTGTGTGTAAGCGCCATGACTTTGCTCCGCTAAATGCGACTTTAATACAATAAACCAAGACTTATGGTCATCTGTAGTAATAAGCGTTGCTTAAAAGTGGGAAAACCTCGCCTTAAGTACAAATCTTGCAAGCCTAATTTGACCCACTTCCACTTCAATTGAGTTGAAATTTGGTGCACCTATGTAACTTGG
This sequence comes from Agriopis aurantiaria, assembly GCA_914767915.1. Lineage (NCBI taxonomy): Eukaryota > Metazoa > Arthropoda > Insecta > Lepidoptera > Geometridae > Agriopis > Agriopis aurantiaria. The sequence goes on from OU612004.1 coordinate 8,538,211, forward strand.
ATGACATTGCAATTAATATGGTATACCATAGAGCTTTTCTGATGGAGTCGGAAGGTGGTCATAGGAACTAATTTGTCAACTGTTAATGTTTATCAAATGAAAGGGCTTGAAGAGTACAAAATGATCAAGTGAGTGACATCACACTTACCTAATTCAATATGGCCGACGCTCCAATATGGTGCATTAAATTTTCTTGGCTAAAGCATGTTCAAAATTGTATTTTAAACTATTAACTTACTTTTTATGTGTTGCTTTTAAATGGTCTCATCTCGCCTGCAGTTTCTCTGCTACAGATTAAATTTTTTAAGGATGAAAGATTTGACTGTATTATCAAAAAATTACAAAATCATATTTTACTGTCTATCACAACTTACCAAATAAATAAATTTTTGTTATAATATCTTAAGCTGACGAAGTAAAATGGTAACAACAGAAATTTTAGCTTGTTAATAAGTATTTCACAAATTAAAATTAATTAATTAAAAAAAATATTTGGTATGTTAAAAATTGATTTTTCTTTGTGAAATTTGATTCTCAGTAATTTTATATCTTCAATAATGTGATAATGTGCGAGCGAGATAACTGCACACGGGAAAATCTAAAATATCATATTATTATAATGCTGATGTTTTGGAGCATTATGCGGTATTTTGGATAGATACGTGTTATTTTGGAGCTATAAATATATGAAATTAAGAAGCATTAATGGTAGTTTGGAGCAATACGTAGTATTTTAGTGCATTATATATATTTTTCGCGCAATTTATGGTATTTTGGAGCATTATATGGTATTTTATAGTAGCTCCAAACTCGGAACCCATCAACATTATTGTAAAATTTATTCTTTCACTTTTTTTTTGCTAACGTTACTGCAAATTTTACTCTTCATCCTTCATTAGAATTCAGCCTTAACTTGTCGCGGCATATAATTAGAACCTGCTTATCAAAAAGCCCACTTCAAAACCCGTTGGGGTAGTTTAGCTGACTTAGAATATTTGATGATTAAAATATTTTAACGGCTAGCTGGATATAAAAAATAGATACTTAAAAATGTAAATTATCATACATCTGATCTTTTTAAATATCAGCTTTTACTACCAGTCCACGACTTCGTACGTTGACTTTTCATATAAACTTTCAACTCATCTTGATCCCCTCATAAAATCATTGCAATGCGAGCGATGGTGGCTGACTGGTAGCATGTGCGCTTTACAATCTGACGGCACCAACTTAGTATCTTAGTAAATTATGTGGAGATTTGATGCCATCGCTCAAAACAGTGATGGAAAACATTGTGCGGAAACCGGTATGTCCAAGAAGACATATTACATGAATGTGAAGCCTGAAAATTTTAATTACACAGCGAAAGTTCACCTACCTCAGACATGTACTGCGGCATGATCGATATTTTCTCTTGCAGACCATCATGATGGGCAAAATACCAGAAATCCGTAATATCAGAAAGTGGCCGTGAATAGAGACGGTAGAACAGCTGTTCTGACTAGCGCTGAACAAGAAAACATCAATGACCTTCATTGATGATGGAGTAGCTGATAGTTTACCCCCTAATAAACGTGGAGCAGTCTTGGAATAGATACGCCGTGTTTTGTATTTTTCTCTCTTTCTAATTTTGAACTCGATCGAAAAAGACAAAAGATGGAGTACTCCACGTTCATGGTATAATAATATACTCCGCCAGGTATAGCGCTCCGAGAAATAATGTGACGTGGGCGTCCCGCAATGATGTCATCAATGTCATGGATACACGTACACATGCATAAGCAAGAGCAGAATAAGTAATTTACAACAAGTTCGATACACGAATGACGAATGACGATACACGAAACAATGGCAGACTCTCTATGATTTTCTGTGTTAACAGTAGTGTGAAATTATAACTCCCCAGTATCCGTATATTAATTACCTGTGGGAATCCAATAAATCAATGTGGTTTTGATAAAATTGTGTTTAATATATTCAATTCGTGCTTAACTTGCTTGAGCGGACAAACCAAATGACAATTGAAATGCTTTTTGTATTTATTTAATAGATTATTAAAATCAAAATCAAAATCAAAATATATTTATTGCAGTTTGTTGGTAAACCTAGATGTAATACAGACATAATCTGTTCTTAAGAGCTCCGAAAACAAACTTGTCTCTAAATGGACGTGCAATATTAGTACTGGCATTCATAACTCACTAATTATAACTACTACTACTCACTATTTATTAAAAAGTTGTTTCCCAGTATCTGTGTTTGTTACAATAAAGTGGAAACTGGACAGTGACGTCATTGCGGTACATCTTCCAGAGCGCTAGACCTTGTTTTCTTGGATCAGGTCCACGTTTATTAGTAAGGAAGGGATATCAGTCTGTACCTTATGCATACGTTAATGTCAATATTTAATTTCATTCAAATAACTTGAAAAATGCTGAAGAATTGTTACAGCAGCTAGTTAACATAAGCACTACCAGTAACACTAACAAGGACTTACTCAGTACAGAGTAAGGAGTATCAGCCCCGGACATAAACCAATACCGCTGCCAAAGGACACTTTCCTCTCTTGTAGATTTTTATGCTTTTCACTTTTGCTGGAAAAGAACATACCTTTCTCTCAAAACTGGGTCCAGCCCAACCGTCGGTTCATCCAGAATCAGCAACTCTGGTTCATGTACCAATGCCGCTGCTAATGACACCCTTCTCTGCTGCCCACCGGAACAGTTCTTAATGAGCTTCCCCCCGCTGGGAAGGTCGAGCAGGTTGCTGAGGAACTCGAATCGTTCCACCATCTGCTTGGTCGTCATGCCGTATATCCTTGCGAAATAGAAGACCGCGTCGCGTACCGTGAACTCTCCGACTAGGGCTATGTCCTGGAAGAGACGAAATAGTTAAAATATCAAGGAAAAATACAAAATGGCTATAGCACAAACTTTATTTTTAAAACAATATTTTTTGTTGGAAAACCAGCGGACTAATTTTTTTTGTTGTTTGTCATATAACATATAACAAATATACTGTAAATTTTTATAATTAGGTGTTGTAGTATATGTCCGATGGTTATGACTTGTTTTTACTGAGCAAGTTCAATGGTTAGGGCCCGTCCATTCATTTTATTTTGGTCGAAGGATAGGGCTACATGTCTGTAGGAGCATTCTAGGTTACAATTATTATACCTGAGGCATATATCCAACCCTTGGGCCAGGCACTCCGCTACCCTTCTGTCCAGGGGTTCCCCCCAACACCCACACGTTCCCCTCATCAAGCTTCCGTCTCCCCACGATGCAGGATAGCAGTGTCGTTTTGCCACAGCCCGATGGACCAAGCAAGCCATATCTGTAACAGAGTAAAAGCATTTGAGTTGATATTAATTTTAATGAAAGGCTTATTTGCCCCCACCTTGCTTGATGCGGTCTACGGTGGAGCACGCTTGCCTAGAAGAAACCAAATCACTCGCGCCTTGAAGACATAGATCGTAACTATCGGGAACACCTTTTCAGGCAGCGCACGGCCATTGTCATCACTGTAACATGGTCAAACTTCGAGCGGAAGGTACCAGTGCGAACTGCTAGTTTGTGGAATGCGTGCCTGAATGGGTGTTCCCTGATAGTTACAATCTGGGTGTCTTCAAGTCGCGAGTGAATTGGTTTCTTCTGGGCAAGCGTGCTCCATAGTAGACCGCATCCTTGCTTAACATCAGAAGAGTTGGCGGCCAAAGGCAAGCCTATTAATATAAATAAAATAAAACTATTTTAAAAGAATGCGCGATAAGATCCGACATGGTGTTCAAAACGCGAAAGCTTAAAGTTACTTTTAGCGATTTTTCAGCCAATTTCAGGCCTTCGCACTGGCTTTCGGGTCAGCGTGATTAACAACCTCATTGTGACCATTGTTCGATAGGTCAACGTCTGCCGGCGCGGCGTCGCGGTTGAACGGAGCCTCGGTCAAGGATGGAATATCATTAGGTTATGTATTTTCAACGACTTGTATTATTCGCTCGTTTGTATTGGCTCGTTGTATTAATTTTCTAAACTTGTGTGTTTTGGTGAATTATTATTTATTAAGTGTTTGTAAACGTGCTCGAGTGAGGGCAAGTGATATAACGAGGTGAAACATGTCTTTTCGTGTTGTTTCCAAAACTCCATAGAAGCCTCTTGTAAAGTCTCCACTTTACTGGGGCATGAGTTTGACTTGATCGGGACTTTTTTGTTATATCAATATTTTTATTGATATGGACGTGTTTTTTTAGCTCTAACCTAGAATCGTATGTGAACTGTAATCGTAATTTATAAGGCAAAATTGTTTTACTACTAATGACACTAGACATAAGCACTCCTGTAAACTGACTTGCCTCATATGACGAACATGTTATATTGGTTAATAAAGAATCCTTTGCTTGACTCTGACTGTGACTATGACTTGTTTGACTCTATTAATACTATGTAAGCTTGTTTAATATTACGGCGAAATGACTTTGTATCCACGGTCATGAAAAATAAGAGGAACAGTGTACGTTTACTGGCTGATGAGAGGTTCATTCAATTGATATATTTTTTAATGTTGTAATGCTCGAGCAAGGTCCATCTTGCTCGCACAATTGTGTAAACGCGAGCAAACCAAACGCCAAGCATGTTTATTTTTTTATTTATTTTTTATAATAGGCTTGCGTTTGACCACCATCGCGCCTGATGTTAAGCGATGATGCGGTCTACGTTAAAAATACTTACATGATTCCTTTTTCCACAGTCATGTCTAAGTCCTTGAGCACGGTGAGCTGGCCATACTGCTTGCTGGCGCGCTCGACGACCACGGCAGCCGCTCGCGCCGCCATCTTGTTTAAAAATGCGGGTACTTTAATGAGATGTCATAATCTGTTGACAAACAAAAGGCTCCATTAGATTCAGAATAAAGGTCAGTAAAAAACATCAGGCGAGTTGGCGGTCAAATGCAAGCCTATTATTAACACAAAATTAAGTGATAAAAACTTACATACATAAAAAAATGGGCCTACTTGAGAACCTTCCTCCTTTTCCAAAGTCGGTTAAAAGAACTTTCTAAATACCTTCGTAAATGTCGAAGTTCTGTGGTAACAAACATAAAAAAAAAATACAAACGAAATAAGAATCTTCTCCCCTCCTCTCCCTCCTCTCCCTCCTCTCCCTCCTCTTTTGAAGTTGGTTACAAAATAAAAATACATCTTTTTACGAATAAATTAAAATTAACTTCACGAGAAATGGTTCACAATCGGCAAAGATCGAACCCGCTTTATGCATGGTTGATATTTCGAAAAACAGTCCCTACGCTTTGATTCTACCTTTATTGTACAAACTGCTAGTCTGTGGAATGCGCTGCCTGAATGGGTGTTCCCCGATAGTTACAATCTGGGTGTCTTCAAGTCACGAGGGATGATTTTTTATAGGCAAGCGTTCTCCATCGTCGATCGCATCATCGCTTAACATCAGGCGAATTAGCGGTTAAACACAAACCAATTATTTAATAAATAAATAAAATGATATCGCGTAGGTTAGGTAAAATATACATTAAAAAAACTACAATTAAATTGTGAACCTATGTTCTTTTTTTGTTACAAAATTTAATTAAGGATGTTTTATAGCCATGCCTAGTGACCATTTGCTAGAGTAATAGACATTTGCTAGAGTAATAGACATTTGCTAGAGTAATAGACATTTGCTAGAGTAATAGACATTTGCTAGAGTAATAGACATTTGCTAGAGTAATAGACATTTGCTAGAGTAATAGACATTTGCTAGAGTAATAGACATTTGCTAGAGTAATAGACATTTGCTAGAGTAATAGACATTTGCTAGAGTAATAGACATTTGCTAGAGTAATAGACATTTGCTAGAGTAATAGACATTTGCTAGAGTAATAGACATTTGCTAGAGTAATAGACATTCTAGCGAATAAATTTTTTATAACTATGATGTATCGCACATGGCCGGCGTGCAGCGGGGCAGATTTCCATATCATCGTCATCATGATCAACCATTTTCCACCCACTGTTGGGTATAGGTCTCTTCAGCGCGCCTCTTTTTCTGGTCCTGTACTAGCTTTGTCCACTTGGATCTTGGTCTTGGTCCACGTGGATTTCCATATAAAATGTATCAAAGTGATTATTGCGATGCGACCCGGCCCGCTGCGGCCCGTACTAATGTGAGATATTATAATATATAAAATGTATGAAAGTGATTATTGCTATGCGCCCCGGCCCGCTGCGGCCCGGCATAATGTGCGACACTTCATATAAAATGTATGAAAGTGATTATTGCTATGCGCCCCGGCCCGCTGCGGCCCGGCATAATGTGCGATACTTCATATAAAATGTATGAAAGTGATTATTGCGATGCGACCCGGCCCACTGCGGCCCGTCCTAATGTGCTCAATCCTTAAAAGTGGTATGGTATGTTACCCACACAGCTTTTTTGTGATAATTTCGATCACGTTTACTAATGTGATGACGCACATCGTCCATTGTAAGCCTAATATTTACAAAAGTTCTTCCTAATTATGTCACGACATGACAAAAAAGTGCTCTTAAAAATAGAAGCGCTAAATCTTTTTTGTCACCAGGCATAGATGTGAAGTTGACACTGCCAAAAAAATTGAAAATCAACAGTAGATCAAAGTAGACATAGTGCTTGATGCTTGATAAAGCATGAAGAGATATTTCAATAATTATTTCTGAGTTTTTCGGGATTGCGACAAAACTAAATAAGTACTTGTAAATAATTTCATAACATAGACATCCGTCATCTATTTATTATCTACATGTAACCGCGGACCGAGGACTTTTTATACCCTTTAGGGCCTAAAGAACTTTTTATACTCTAAACTTTAGGATACAAGTCCTTATGTTAGACTCGTTGAACCGAGGAATTTTTTAAATCCTAACGAGTCTAACCTAAGGACTTTTTATACCCTAAACTTTAGGGTATAAAAGTCCTTAAGTCCTTTCCTTTCGACCGTCTGTTCTGCGTGCTATGTGCCCTGCCCCGTCTCGCACTTGGCTGGTATATTTATTTAAACAGCAATTTATATCCCCGCCAAATCATGTGTTGTAATGTTTAGCTTTGTTCTCAGTCTTCGAAAATTTTATGAATCTATTTTCGAGCGGGTGTGGTATAAAATATTTTCCAACTGCAACATACCTATTTGCGATGAGTCTATAATAGCTAGACAAAAGTCCAGTGTAAATAATGTGAATATTCATAAATGTATTGTGAATAAAAGACACGCCATTCGTCTCGGAACGTGCTTTACAATTAGTCAGTGTCCAATTTATAAACACTGGTTTAATAGTGACTGCCAAAACAAGGCTTTCAACTTTTCAATACCCTGGGATAATAGCAAGGTTGTTTTAGTTTTTTTTTTCGCGGATAAGTCCTCGTCTGACCACCAACTCACCTGTGAAGACTTATAAGATACCTATTCGCTCTGACCTTGAAAAGGCCCAGATTATATTATCTCTCTGGAAACAAGGAAACTGGCAATATTTGGAAATGTTTTGGCCGACAGATCCTTGATAATATTCATAATATTGTGTCATGTAATCAATGTTACAATCTCAGAATACAGAAAAAACCAGAAGGCGTAAACGCACCCAATAGTGAAGCGACAAAAACTAATCTAGTAGAGAGTAGTTTTACGCGAACGTGATTAGTTTACTTTGTGACCTTAATCGCGCGTGACGTGTTTTACCGTTGCAATATTATTTAAGTTATGCCTTCCTGTGTCGTCCCAACGTGTAAAAATTCAGCTGGGCTACAAAAAAAAACAAGATGGGATCACATTCCATACGTAAGTAGCGCATTTAGATGTTGTATTATTTGATAATTGAATAAAGTGTTCAGTCTTTCATTGTCGTAAGTAATGATACCTCCATTTTGTCGGTGTTACCAAATATCGAGAGTTGCAATTTTCCTTAGAATGAAAACTTTTGTTGGTGGGTAGTTAATATTAAATAATTATTTTCAAAAAACCTTTACAGCTTACAAATAGTTATACAGGGTTACTGGTAATCACTTAATCAGCGTGCTTTAAAGGGAATGTTGTCTGTACAACTTTTGTTCAGCTACTTTTGAAAATTCTACTGAAGAAAAAATCTACTGTCCCATACATTTTGTCAGATATCGGTGAACTTTTTGTTTGGTACAACGGTTTTTTACCGATTTCCAAAAGGAGGAGGTACTATGTTCGTCTGTATGTATGTTTTTTTTTGTATTTTCAAGATATTTTCACCAATTGTGAACTGATAAAAAAAAAAAAAAATAATGAAAGGCATCCGCCGCATCCAGGGTTGACTTCCGGCGAGGGAACTCTTCAACGGTGAATAGTACAGACACAAAATTTTGTAAATGAACTAAACCATAATAGCCTGTTCTAAATTCTATCATTACATGGCTCATGCACCCAGGGTTGACTTCCGATGAGGGAACTCCTAAACAGTGAATAGGACAGACATAATATTTTTGGTACATGGATTTAATTATGATAGCCCGTTTTAAACTTAAACAAGAAACTTACGCAGCAGAAAGGTAATTAAATGTTTTCATCGAAACCTTGTTTTATTTTAAAACCATTGAAATTAATAGGTAAGTAACAATAACTAAGTCAGTTTTACGTTTAATTTGCAGTACACGGGTTGTCTGTTTGGGGTGCACTAAGCCACCAAAAAAGAGGTACCATTGTGCTCACCATTATGAACAACTGTTTTTTTTTCTATGAACAGCTGTTTTTCCCGCAATTTCAAGTACCATACTAAAAGTCGTTCATAAAGATGAGTACAATGATGATGATAATGATGAGTACCTTTTCAGCTTTGTACACCCCAAACATATTAACCCTGTATATGTATAAAAAGTAGTAGCTAGTAATTATATTTTTATTTACTTATGTTTGTTTTTGTGTCAATCCGATCAGTATATTGATTTCATTAAAAATGTGTGTGAAACCTAGACTTCTTAAATTCCATTTAAATTATTTGTTGGTAAATGGTTATTTTGTTTAACACTAATCCAAAATGTAATCTTAAGATACTGTATCAAAACGTAAGAGGTCTTCGGACTAAAACATCAATTGTATTGACTAATGCGTTAAGACAAGACTTGGATGTTATTATGTTAACTGAGACATGGCTCAATGATTCTGTGTTTGACCGTGAAGTTCTAGATGGTAGATACACCGTTTTTAGGCGGGATCGTTGCACCACAGGTTGTGAAAAGCGTGAGGGTGGTGGAGTTCTAGTAGCAGTTCTTAAAAAATATTTACCAATACGCAAGTTAAAATGGGAGTCTTCGCTTGAGGACCTGTGGGTTACGATAAAACTCAAACAGGGAAACTCTTCAGTGGATTTGTGCATTTGCACATTGTATATTCCACCCCCTGTTGTTTTTACAAATCTGGATACTATACTAACAAACATAACAGATATAGTTCAACACAAGATGTCTAAAACAGCAGTATTCTTGTTGGCTGGTGATTTTAACCTCCCTAGCATACGGTGGGAATACGACACAAATACAAATTCCATGATTCCCAAATGTTCTTCAAATCAAAATGATAACTTATTTGTCGACTCTCTTTCCTTTAATGGTCTTTACCAATTGAACCCGATCTCAAATTGTAATGATAGAATTTTGGATCTAATTATAACTAACTTGAAAAATTCCGTCACTGTTTCCAATAGTCTCATACCACTTGTAGATCTAGATAAGCACCATCCAGCACTTGATGTTTCAATAAAATTTGACGCACTTAAGACTCCAAAAATTCATAACACATCTGTATTAAATTTCTCCAAAGCAAATTATGACAATATTAGAAACGAGTTAGAAAAGATAAACTGGAATGATCATTTCACAACGGGCTCAACTGTTGACGAGACTGTTGATATTTTTTATGATAAAATTACCCCTATTATTTCGAAGAATACACCACTATGTAGAAAAGGTCAAAATAACTATCCCTTTTGGTTTAGTCGCTCTTTGATACAAACTCTTAAAGAAAAAGCAAAATTTCATTACCGATTTAAATTATATGGCAATCCTAGAGATCTGCTATCTTACCAAATCTTACGCGAACGTAGCGATAAAATGTTATCGACTTGTCTTAGCCAAATAAGATCTAATGCGGGAATCCATATCAAGAAAAACCCTAAATACTTTTGGACATTTGTCAAGTCGATACGAACAAACAGTGGGGATATCCCGGACGAGATGTTTCTTGGAAATCAAAATGCACAGGGTGGTCAAAATATCGCGGATCTATTCTCCGAATACTTCCACTCCACTTATAATGATCCCGGTACATCTGATTCTTCCGATGAGCCCAAAAATCATCATACATCACTTGGTTTTTGCCACCTTTCTGAGTCTGATGTTTTGACCTCACTGAAGCAGCTTGATGCAAACAAAGGCCCGGGACCGGATTCCATTCCCCCCTTTTTCCTCAAATCATGCTCTTTACAACTGGCAAAACCTTTACAAATGATGTTTAACAAGTCTCTCTCATGTGGTATATTCCCTACTAAATGGAAGTCGGCACATATCACCCCGATTCATAAAAAAGGAGACCTAGCAGACATCTCTAATTATAGACCAATCTCAATTTTATCATCCATAGGCAAATTATTTGAGTCAATGATCCAAAAAAGGTTGCTTTTCCACCTGAAGTCATTATTTATCGCGCAACAGCATGGTTTCTTACCAGGAAGGTCAACTGCCTCGAATCTTCTTGGTTTTGTCAGTGACATAACAGAAGCAATTCAAAATAAACACGAGACTCATGCAATTTACACTGACTTCTCAAGGGCGTTCGATGTTGTTGACCATGGTTTGCTGATTCAAAAGCTCGGCCATGCTGGAATCTGTGGCTCATTGTTACGGTGGTGCGAGTCCTATCTGCAAAACCGCTCTCAGCTCGTGATGGTTAGAGGATTTAAATCTCTTCCAAGACTAGTGCCATCAGGAGTGCCACAGGGTTCCCACCTCGGGCCTATATTTTTCCTTATTTTTGTTAATGATTTGTGCACCAGCCTAACATCGAAATATCAGATGTTTGCAGATGACCTTAAACTTTATAGAGAAATATGCACTCATGACGATTTGAGTCATCTGCAGGGTGATATCGATACTATTAACAACTGGTGTACCTCCAACAAGATGGTGTTAAATTCATCGAAATGTTTTTACTTAAACTTTTCCCGGAAAAAGAATCCCATGCAAACCGTGTACTTCATTGGTGGTACTCCTATAACAGAGGTCTCGAGCATGCGTGACTTGGGTGTCATTGTTGACGCTAAGTTGGATTTCCGAGAACACATCGATGTCATTAGCAAAAAGAGTTCGCGTCTGGCAGGATATGTAATCAGACAAACAAAATTGTTCAATGACTATGAAATTCCAGTTATCCTTTTCAACTGTTACGTCCGCAGCCTTCTGGAATACTGTAGTCCCATCTGGAGCCCTTGTTATGCTGTGCACATAAATCGACTTGAAAGACTTCAGAAACGGTTTATTTATCATCTTACCTACTCACACAAACTTTGTCACCGTCTGGAATCCTATGAGTCTAGACTTAAACACTTTAAAATGTATCCACTGCAACAGCGAAGAAAGATAGCTGATGTCGTTTTTCTGCATAAGCTGATTAATGGCCTAATAGATAGTCCCCATATACTCGAAAAAATAGATTTCTGTGTTCCTCGTTCTTCCAGCCGTCTACATAATAGGAAAACGTTCAAGCTCCCTTGTCGTCGCGCAAACTATGGTCAGCATTCAGCCTTGTATCGAATGTGCTCTTATTACAACAATATTTGTAATAACATTGATATCTTCGGTTCATCAGTCTCTTCTTTTAAGAGGCTTTTATACACACAATAACATTGTTTTTTAATACCGGCATTTGTTTTTGTATAAGTACTTAATGTTGACTGGGTACCCATTTTGTAAAAGGGTACTAAACTTTTTTTTTGTGTATGCCGTGTTCACTCCAAGTAGGACATACACTAACGCTCATATTGTGTATTGTTTAATTAAGTTCTATATGTGTATTTCCAGTTCTGTGAACCTATTAAAAAAAAAAAAAAAAAAAAAAAAAAATAGTATCTGACCTAAAACATTTAACCAAAAACGGGTAAGTAATGTCTAAGCTGGCAACATTACGCGGGTGGAGGTGAGACAGGCGCGGGACGTGGATTTTGTTTTTTGGACTCAGCGTGCGGCTTGCAATCACAGCTTAAGGCGGTTTCTGGTTCTTTCTCTATTCTGAGGTTACAATAATTTACTTTCGGCTTTTTAACCAACTATAAGGGAAGATCAGTTCAGTCCGTATTTTCATTACTTTTGTATTATTTGTACAACTATTACTCCGATAGGTATGTACCTATAGACAAATTTACGTATTTTTAATTTATTTATAGAAGTCGTTCAAGGGGATATTTTCCCGTAAAAAATCATTCAATCGTTTTTGAACCAGCACTAACAATACGAAAAATTTAATAATTTAATATAAATACATTTTGACCTAGTTTTTTTGCGCCTGTCGATTTGATTTATATCATTAATTTTTGTTCGAGGGCATTGTAATTTTGAAGTCATATTTTTATTTTTGGGACGATTTTGGCGTCACACGTCTTGTGCATTTGCTAATGTCAAGTAGCTTTACTTGTAACTACCAAACTATGAATACAAAATAGTTTTGAGTTAGACTTTAGTTCACGTTTAGTAATTTCGAGCCCCAATTTTGATCCACCAGAACTTGAAGAGTATACTTTTTTGTTTTATTTTGTAAACAAGGACACGGGAGAAAATGAAAAGCCCCGCAAAACGGCCGGATGAAATCACGTTGGTATCTTGTCAAGGAGGTTGCTGCCTTATCTGGGACGCTATATTGTGCGTTAGCAACGTAACGTTTTCGCAACTACTCCTTCAAGAGAGGGGGTAGGTATCTACCGATCCCCCCACAACCCATACCCACTCCCGCCCAGTAGTTTGTACTAATCTAAATTAAAGTTTTTTTTTTGTCTGTGTACTTCATAAACATAAAATTTCGTCTGTAAAATTAAAATAATTTGCACTTGACAACAGTAAAGGTAAATTTAAATGTACTTCAACAACCAAAAAAGGCATACAATTAGCTTGTTTACTATGCTCTCAAAAGAATTTAAAAACACTGCCGCAAAGTTCAGTGACAGACTAGGAAAAGACAGAAACCAAGTTTCTGCAAATACAATATCCTAGAACTATAAGAAATTGTGATCAGCTAAACCAAGGAATTCGCGCGCGTGCTAAATAACTGTATGTAGCAAAAAAAAAGTTAAAATGTGTTGATAGGAACTTCCAAGTTGTCGAATTTGCATTTCCAATTTGTGATACCTAATTGTTTTTGGCATTGCATTAAATCCAAAGGTCCTGGGGCGTAGCAGCCGTCTTGCAGTTCTCACAATGAATTTGATTTGTGGACATTCTATTTGTTGCTGATAAATTCCACAAAATAAAGCAATAAGTAAGGCTTAAACTCAACAGATAAGTATGACCATGCGTATAATGCTTTTCGTAGTTTTATCGTTGCAGTTACCCTTCTGCAGTACTCTGTGGTCCGGCATAAGATCTGGGTCGAAGTCATCGCCAGCAAACCTGTTGTCCCACTGAACTCCTTGCACGCACACAGCTGTAGGTAATGTTTGCCGACACACCTCTGTTTGATCATTGTGTGTGGGGTTATTGTTGCGTGTGTATGTTGTATAACCATTCATAAGATGCCATGCCATGCCACCATAGAATTAGAATAGATGCCCAATATCTCAGAAAATGAAAATAAATGGAAGCATTATACATAGACTTTAGTTGGTAGTCCATTTGATTACATTTTGAGCACATCGTTTGTAGATGTGTGCTGCTCAAGGCGAAATGGTAGATAACCGTACACTTGTATGACGGAAATGCAGCGTACGCGCTTTCAAATATCTTCAATATTAATTTTTTCTATATTTTCTACAAATAATCGTACGCTTTTACAAAAAACTGCGACCACTAAAGTATTTGAATGATTGTTAGGATAACACACAATTTTTTTTGATAAAAATATCTTCTATAGATCAGAATGAAGTTGATTCAATCCATTGAAGGGAACGTAAAAACGGGTGTTTTTTAGGAAAGTTTACGATATTTTTCTATCGAGCCAAATTTCTTTAATCGTGTATCGGTGAAGACATTATTTCGTCACAATGTTAATGCAACTGTTATAGAGCAAATAAACGAATAGAAATTACATGATTTAAATCATAAAATGTACGTCTCCTATCTCTTACATGACAAGTATATTAATGAGTATGAAAAACAAACAGTATTTGACCTTTACACCCGGACACTTTAAAACTTAAAACATGATAATTTGTTGAGTCTTATTGAATTAAGTTTTTAGCTTCATGAAATGGCGTCAATAATGGAGATATTGTTTTTTAGATTTCTACGTGACTGAGAAGTTATTATTACTTATTTACGTATTTTTTTAGATTTGCCATGGATCAAGGTTTACCCGCAAAAAGCCCGCGAATCACGAAGAAAAGCAGGTTCTCATTTTCCGGGTAAAATATTCTGTTAGTGCTTATGATTCAATTTGAAAGTTCGCAAAAAAACATATCTTTGATTAATTGCAATTAGTATAGCAAAATAAATAAATAGGTCTAATTTTCAAGTTCTGAAGAGTCCAAGTTGTGTGTTAAATTAGACCTGACAATTCATTAACTAACAGTTGAATTGATAACCTCCTTTTTTTCGTAGTCGGTTAAAAATAACATGATATTGAATATCTAGATTGCGTTCCAAAACAGTACAATTTTACCCAGTGACAGTAAAATGCATTCGGCACTCGTTCCAAAATACCTTGTGGAATTTGCACCTGGTGGTGGAAAACATCCAAAAAAAAAAAACACCTAGCGGTAAAAAAAATATTCACCCTGGTAAATTCGGAGTTAAATTTCACCCAGCTGTCAGAACTTTGATATTATGGAATTATGTCTTGATTTACGACACTGTTTCTTTTTTTTTTTTTTTTATGCCGTAGGTGGCAAACAAGCAGACGGGCTGCCTGATGGTAAGCAGTCACCGTCGCCTATGGATACTTGTAACACCAGAGGCATCACAAATACGTTGCCGACCTTTTAGAACTCGATTAACTCGCCTTTTGAAGAACCCCATGTTGTAACTTCTCGGAAACACCGTAGAAGGTAGCTCATTCCACATTTTGCAGGTATGTGGCAAGAAGGATCGTGTGAATCGCACAGTGTGCGATTTCCACTGATCTATGATGTGTGGATGAGCCTTCAGGCGGTGGCGGCTAGTGCGATGGTAAAACCGCGACGCCGGCATCAGATCAAACAGTTCTTCAGAACACTCCCCGTTGTAAATGCGATAAAAGATACAAAGAGACCCGACGTCTCTGCGCATGCTGAGTGGCTCAAGGTGTTCAGCGAGCAACTGTGGAATTACATGTGTTTAGATTTATGACATTGCTGAATTAAATATGTCTTGATTTATGACATTTTGAGAATAATGTCTACATTATGGAATTATTGACAGTAAACAGCTTGTTTACTATAAAGAGTTAATCTGTGGAGTTAATTAATCAATCATAAGCCCATAATGTTTCTTTCCTTAGGAAAAAGCTAAGGAAGTAACATTTACCAAGTGACCGAGTAAAACAGAGTGAGTGAGTGTTTTTAAACTCGAATTGATTTTTTGAAGCAGTCGAGGTTATTTTGATTTGAGTAAATGTCAGCGGTATCAATGACAAGGGTACATTTCATCCGACCTTATTCTAGCATGCTCGAGATTGTCTCGGTCACTCATACAGTCATGACATTCCCAACGAGAGAAACAATGTCAGAAATAATCTCGAGTGCACCAGAATAAGGTCCCTCGTTCCAACACTAATTTCACCTCGCTTGTTCCGAAACCAAAAATTATGAGACAAATTACACTTGATATGTTTTGGAACGCAGCCCTGGATTGTAAATAATTACAAACTTTAAATTTTAATCACGTTCAATAATTTGAATTAATTTGGCGATTTATTCATTCTAGTAGTGTTTATGATTAAGTTCGATCACGTTCAATAATTTGAATTAATTTGGCGATTTATTCATTCTAGTAGTGTTTATGATTAAGTTCGATCACGTTGATAAATTTGAATTAATTTTACTATTTAATCATTTGTAATAAGTAGTTTACTTAACTAAAAGCAGGGTCACGTTAAAATATGGCAAAGGAAATGCACTACGGTAGCGAAATGTGACGTCAAGATGACCGGTATTCAGTGTGTGCCAACCCTAGTTATGTCATAGAACGAAATGCAAGACCTGTGACCTGTCAGACATTAATGATTTATATTGTAGTGATTTGGTTAAAAACTAGCTGCTATTTTACTAGTCATCCGGAATTTAAAAACTCAGTTGTGGCCAGGGATTGTATAGGTAATACTTATTGTGCGGGATAGCACTCGATATGCTCTTGTGGATATGTTAGACGGAAACACTGATGATGATAGTTCAGAAACTATTTAATAACTAACTAAATAAACAAAATATCTAAATTATTAATGCCAAATGCAGATGAATGCACCGCGGTTGCTGCTTAACGATGCACTGACGCGAGCCGCGACTGCCGCGGCCCGCGTGCAGTATTGCTGCCTCAGCAGATGATCGATTGTATCGAACACTTATCTCGGATAATACGCGAAAAAGTAGTACGTTCAAAGAACATTTTATTTGAAAACTAGCTGCGCCTCGTGGTTTCACCTGCGTCGTGATAAACAAATGTGCCTGTAATTGTGACTAACTTTGCCAGCCTCGGGTTGTATTTGGCCACAATACAGCAATATCGATTTATCTCAAAGAAGATTGTCAAAATAATGATTGATTTTCCAAGCATATGAAAATTAAATTTGATAGGGACGTGTTTTCTAAAACTCTTTGCGCAGCACTCTCGGGAATGGAAACGTTTCTCGAGTGATAACGTATTGCGTCAAAACGCAATGCGTTACGTGAGTCAGATGACCGGAACCCGGTGTGTGCCAACCCTAGCTAGTTATGTCATCGACCTCGTACCGAAACGCGACCTTTTCAACGACCTTTTAATTCGTATCGATTGCTCTTTATTTTTTTACCGGTCAATAAAGAGGTTTAATTATCATTGTATTTAATATTATTATTTTTCTTCGCTGACTTTGTTTTATAAAGGCCTATAGACTGGAGTGGGCTGTTGCAATTAGCTTATCCATTTTTTACTGATGAATAAAGGAGGAGGCTCTCAAGTAGATGCTTATTTTTGTATAGTCACATTTGTACATATGAAATTCATGCCCATTTTCTAAGTTTCTACGCAAAAAGTTCTTACTTATTGCCAATAAAAAAAGTCTTTCTAAGCTCATTGCTTATTGATTATTCAATGCAGGTGTTTTACATTTGTAAAACACCTGCATTTGAACACAAAAAACATTTAATCATTATTTATCTTATTAATTCATGACTTTTAAACATTTAATTGATATTATTAAATATCGCCATAAATTAATGACTAATGAAAATCATAAATGTAAAGCTAAATGTTAGTGCCGACAGTTGCCATTTTATATTGGTACAAATTTAAAACAAATGCGCGTCATCCAAATACAAAAGTACTGAAAAGTGTGCAGTAAATAGCAGGCGAAATGGTAGATAACCGTACATTTGTATGAAGGCAATGCGGCGTTTGCGCTTTCAAATATTTCCAATATTTATTTTTTCTTTATTTTCTACAAATAATCTTAATCTTTTACAAAAAACTGCGACCACTAAAGTATTTGAATGATTGTTAGGATAACACACAATTTTTTTGATAAAAATATCTTCTATAGAAACAGAATGAAGTTGATTCAATCCATTGAAGGGAACGTAAAAACGGGTGTTTTTTAGGAAAGTTTACGAATTTTTTCTATCGAGCCAAATTCTTTAATCGTGTATCGGTAAACTTAAACGATTAAAATATTTCAATAATCGATTTTAAAGGTCTACTTTTGAATATTTGTGATGACGAATCGTCAAATTTGAAGCATATTTTGTCTTAAGCCTAACTAATAAAAATCTAAAACAGCATATTTTATTTAACTTCAGTAATTGCATAAATTTCACATACAATTATTATTAATCACTTGATTTTCTCGCACAAGTGATTTGCACGTATATTAGTTTTATGAGGAGATCCGTAGACGAACGAAAGTCACCGACATAGCCCACCGGATTAGCAAGTTGAAGTGGCAGTGGGCAAGGCACATATCATGCAGAACAGATGGCCGATGGGGCCGAAAGATTCTGGAATGGAGACCACGGACCGGTAAGCGCAGCGTAGGACGTCCACCCACAAGATGGACTGCAACTAAAAGAGACTGCAGGGAAACGCTGGATGCAGGCCGCTTCCAACCGGCCCTTTCGGAGATCGATGGGGGAGGCCTATGTCCAGCAGTGGACGTCCTACGGCTGAAATGATGATGATAATGATGATATTAGTTTTTAATTATTATACCTACCCTTTCTGTTTAGTACATCATTTCAGAGAACTGTGTACATCACTTGGAGGAGACTACATTATTTTATGCGCGAATGGATTACAGTCCTCGCTACGCTCGTGCCGCAAACGTCATTTTCGTTATAATCAGTTTATAAATCATCATCATCATCATCAGCCAGAAGACGTCCACTGCTGAACATAGGCCTCCCCCTTTAACCTCCACACTGAACGACAGCCTGCCTTTTGCATCCACTGGATGCCAGCGATAGTTTATAAATCAAGTCTGCGTAAATAAAGCTTCACTCAAAAAACATGAAATTGTAATTTAACCTATAAAAGAAAACGCCTTCAATATCATTGATAAAAACTCAAAACAAACAACAAACAAAAATAAACAAACTTAACAAGCAAAAATTGAGAATTTTTATTCTACTTTAATATTTTAAAATGAATTGGGGAAATAAATACTTTTTTTACTTTTATTGTCTACTGAAGTTTTGGTTGGCTATTAATCTTTGAATAACTTGTCTGAACAACTGAACAATTAAAACAATGACGTAGGTAATAATGTCGCCGTATGAACAAATGTTAAATTACCATGAAGAGGAAATTTACTCATTATTTTTCAATAACAAATATTTTGCCAGTATTTTTCTCTGAATATGAATAAGAGTTTTTAGCTCTTGCGATTTCCACCTCCAGACGGCCGCTTAAGGCAAAGTTGTACCAGTGTTTGTTACTTGTTACTACAGATGATCATAAGGCTTAATATTATATTGTTTATAAGTCACATTTAGTGGATTAAAACCATGGCGCTTAGACAGAGTCGTGCGTTTCGATACTTCTATTTTTGAGGTTGGTATTGTATATATTATACAATATATATATATATATATATATATAATATATATATGTATATATATATATTTTACATCGGGACTAGGCTAACGCTTTGTATTTTTCGAAAAGTATAACTGTAATGTAAAATGTACCTCTACGGTTACCACCTATACCCACCCGTTACGGGTACCCATACTTATTTAATTATCTATATCGTATAATATCATATTAAAATATCGCAGACATCATTTTAGTAAATAAGTATTTGAATGAATCCAAAAAACAGGATGAAAAGCGCAAACCAGTGTTAATTTAATGATTTTTTTCTATCGATTGAAATGTCCTTAATCGTGTTTCGGTAATACGGTTTCCTAGATAAAACATTCAATTTTGATATCTATATAACACTATTTTAACTCGGAACGAAGTGATTCGACTTAGAACCAAAGTTACCGACATGGCTCAAAGGATTACTAAGCTGAAGTGGCAGTGCGCCGGCCACATTGCCCGAAGAACTGATAACCGATGGGGCAGACGAGTTCTGGAGTGGAGACCACGTAGTGTACGACACCATGTGGCCAGGTAGAGTGAGTAAAACGGCGGGTAAAAACTGGATGCAAAGAACTACCGACCGAGTTTAGTGGCGTGCATTAGGAGAGGCCTGAGTCCAGCAGTGGACAGTTAAAGACTGATGATGATGATGACCATTTTTATAATTTTCAGCTAACCATACATACTAAGACTAGAATGAGCAAAATTTGCTAAAATTGGTAAAAGGGCAACCCAGGGTTCGGCTTCTCATTTAGCCCCATGGAATCAGGGTACACGTGGGGTACACAGTGTCGCCACTATGTATTTTGAATCATTATCGAGTCCTTCAAACTTTCACTCTGCCAACATCCACCAAAAACGTGATTTTATTATGTTCATATCCGGTGTCTGTGACTAATACAAAACATTACTTTGATTTACATTTTATTTAAGTCATTTTAAGCTTTTCAAGTAAAAAAATGAGTCACTGGTTTCATAATGTTTCTTGCGTTCAAACATATTAATGGCTTCTCGAACAGGCGTTCTACTAGTCAGAGGGGTCAACTCGGCGGCAATAAAATCGAGCAGCCAAAATGATGATAATGAATAAAATACGAGTAGTTATTCTGTATAGCAACATCCTTTTCATTACTCAGACATGACCAAAACTTAAGTGATTTAATTTACATTGTATTGTTGAATCGAATTGATTTCGGTAAGAGACCCGAAGGGGTGACCCTCATCCCGTGGAAGATGGGGCGGGCTGTAATATGGGACGCTACATGCGTCGATACATTAGCGGCGTCTCATCTTCCTGGGACATCTTTACAGGCTGGAGCTGCCGCGACTAAGGCTGAAAACCTCAAACGGCACAAATATCGATTTTTACACAGGGTGTATATGTTTGTGCCGTTTGAGGTCGAGACCTTAGGACCGTGGGGGCCGGCCGCCCATGATTTATACAGGGAATTGACCAAACGCTTGATGGAGGCGACGTGTGAACGGAATGCTGGCGCCTACTTTGGTCAACAAATTTGCTGCCAGGATTCTGGCCACTTTTCCCTCCACCAAGGGGCTTTTATATTAGCATTTTAAATTATTTTTATCATTATTTTTAATTTTTGTCTGTATATAATAATTAGGTTGTGATAGTTTTAGTTTTTAAATACTGTGTATATTTCACCTAAACTAATATTTGAATAAATTACTTTCGAGATTTCGTGATGAGTCATTTAGCGAATGTGTGGTATTTTGATTATTATGTCGTAAAGTTGGGTTGCGTTGCCTCCATTTGCGCGGTTATGGCAAACAATACCAAATTCATATTTAGGTTATAATTTTTTTTAAGATAAGTAATTTGTAATGTAATGTAACGTGTAATTTTAGGAACACATCTAGTGATATTTTTTTCGGTAGAATAATTTGAATTTGAATGATAACAATTATTCTGTTTTAAACTATCACGGTTGTTCACTAAAGTTATATGATTAACAATTATTCTATCGCAAAGATTCGCAATTTTTAAAAGAGACCGCAGGGAAACGCTGTATACGCAGGCCGCTTTCAACCGACCCTTTTGGAGATCGATGGGGGAGCCCTATACCCAGCAGTGGACGTTATATCGCTGAAATGATGAATGATGAACGCCCGACGCAAAATAAGGGGTGTAATAAGTTTAACATGAGTATCTGTGTGTCTGTCTATGGCATCTTAGCTTCCAAACCGCTGAACGATGATGATGATGTTGGGGCCGGCTAGCGCTTTCAGCTGCCCCAAAGAGCGTTAAATTGAAAGTTTATATGAAAACCTACGGGTATGAAATCACGGGCAACGGCTAGTATTAGTATATATAACATCTGTCATCAAGACAATCATGAGACTTCCGAATTGCATACTCAAGATCCCATTCCATTCTTATAAGAACAAAAGAGTTGAGAAACTACACTCAGGGTCGCGCTCTGATAATTTATATTAGAAAATAACGTTCGTGTAGTTAATAAGCAACTGAGCATGTATATGCTGCTTGTGATGAATATCTTTCTAATAGTACCAAGGTCATACTGAAGGTTTCTGGATTCTCATTCATAAGACCACATAATTATATTAGTAATGACGGGTTATCTTCCCGTTAGCCTGTCAAAGCCAACGGTGATAGACCTTTTTGTGTTAAGAATATGTGGATTGGGATGACGTTTGTAATTGGATATGGCTATGCTATGGCGTTATAATTATTGAGTTAAAAAACTTGTGGATAGGAGAACAGATAGATGAGAAACGGCACCTGCCTTATCCTGTCTCATCTCAAAATACAATAAGGCAGGTGATGACTTCTCACCCACTAAATGGGCCCTATGAAGACTGCCGTATATTGGCGCCGGATGGGGTATTATTAGCGTGGGTGACTTAGGGTGTCGAGAGGTGTGCTTTTTTTTCACTAAACGCTACTCGCGGCGTTATAATATCCTTTAATACTTCTACCCTGGTGCTTAGGTTCTTAGCTCTTGCGGTTTCCACCCCCAGTCGGCCAGTTACGGCAAGCCAGGGGTCGGGGTGTGCGTTTATTCCACCTCATGGATTCGGTCACCGCTCACCGATGGCTCGCCCCTGAGTATTATTATTTTTAATATTATGTATTTTTCTGATTACTTTCGCTAGGTATTTGAACGTAAGACTGAAGCAAGTACTTAAAACACTTCAGTGAAATATTAAAAGGAATGTTTTATTTAGACACTTTCAATGTTATTGCAGCTGTCAGACCAAATTAATGCTTGGACCGAGCATGATACCTATCATTAGATTTTATTACAAAGTTCAATAAGATCGATAGTTACACAATTGAGATTGCAATCAATGATGATAATCAATTATTATATAATCTGACAATTGAAATGGTAACTTACCCTCAATTAGTGGTGAAAGCTGATCATTGACCATATGGTGTAATGGACGGTGACTGTCTATAATGACATGGTAAGTGGTAGGGAAATTGAATAAGCAAAGTCACTGAATAGTACAAGTAGTCAAGTACCCTTAGTCTTCGACCAAAATAAAATGAATGGACGGGCCCAGTAGAAGCGCATTTCTGAAGATTACAAAATGAGCGCCGGCGCTCACTTCGTTTCAGTCGGTCTCTAGCCGTAGGAAGTGCAACACCAGTCTATCGTTACGTGATTACGAAACATCTGATAAAATTATGCATTAGTATGCTTTCCCGAAGTGTAAATACACAAATAAAACCGGTATCTATTTTTTGTAACAAATATACATTAATTTTTTTATAATTAGGTGTTGAAGTATATGTCCGACGGTTTTGACTCGTTTTTACTGAGCAAGTTCAATGGTTAGGGCCCGTCCATTCATTTTATTTTGGTCGAAGCTTTTAGTACAAGTTTTGTTAGTATTCGAAAACTTTTTTCGTTTTTGTATATTGTTCCATACATTGTAGTAAAGCGCCTCCAGCAGAAACGCGGAGGAACTAAAATCGGTAGTAATCGGCGGTATAGATTGCTTAAATCTAATACGAAAAAAGTTTTCGAATACCTTTCAGCCCAGCAATGTATGGAACAATACGTAAACGAAAAAAGTTTTCGAATACTATCAAAACTTGTACTAAGGGTACTGAAGACTCGCTACGACGTAACATTTAGATAAATATATTCTCGCTGTTGAAATAACGTTAATTTAGCTCGCACTTTCATAAGTGCACATCAGGCAATGACGATATCCAAAAAAAAAAAAAACGTTAGATGGGGGTTTTGGCGCCAACGTTGAAAAAACATGTCGGCTTGTGCTATTATTTTCCTAATCTTGTTTATTTTCGAGTGTTAATGTGTACTAAATGGTGAATTATTATTCATTAAGTGCTCGTAAACGTGCTCGAGTGTGGCCAAGAGATTTAACGAAGTGAAACGTGTCTTTTCGTGTTGTTTCCAAAACTCCATAGGAGCCTCTTGTAAAGTCTTCACCTCTACAGGGGCATGAGTTTAATTTGACCGTGACTTATACCTCTAGTATATAATCTTTGCTTATACTTAGCTTGACTCTGACTGTGACTATGACTTATTTGACGCTATTAATGTAATGTAAACTGTTTAATATTACAACTTAAGGACATTGAATCAATGGTCATGAACATTTTAACAAAAAAAAAAAAAACTTTAGATATCATCTTCAATTCAGTTCAATTTAAACTTTCGCGATTTGAACACATGTTTTAAATATTTATCGAGACTTATGTTTTATCACGTATTATTTTATTTAGGTAAAAATATGTTCTTTTCGCTCGACGTTTCGACCATGTTAAAACAATGAGATTTTTGTCACTATCGATTGATGTCACGAGAAGAGCGGGTCCGCGGGGTTTTAAAGTAACAAAATTGCTGGTTAAATAACAACGACAGACGGACGGACAGAAATAAATATATAAGGGTTCCTTGTAGTACTACAAAACACTAAAATGTGCGTGGTCATTACTTACATTAAAATAAAATATTCCCGTCGATTACAAAACTTCCTCCTTTTTTCTTCGGTTAAAATACGGATCGAATTGAGAACTTACCACCAGAATTAGGTTAAAAAGCGTTCCACCGGGTGGGCTCTCACAACAAATCTCTGACATTAGGGCTGGCAACTCAGTCCATACGAACATTATCTTCCAGACCACATAACATAACACACTTATCCTACTAATATTATAAACGCGAAAGTTTGTATGTATGGATGTATGGATGTTTGTTCCTCTTTAACGCAAAAACTACTGAATGGATTTTAATGAAAGTTTATAATAATATAGTTTATACATTAGAATAACACATAGGTTATAACTATTAAAGATAGTGTGTGAATTGTCCAAAATATAACGATAATTGTCAAGTAAGTCGGAAAAAAATCTGTGTAAAATAAAGCATGTCACTTAGACAGTGACTCTTCGTGACATTTCTTTGTTTACATAAAATAGAAGTATAGCTATAATTTTAAATTGGTGAAGGCCGCCTAGACACTGACCAAGAAGGTATGTATACCAAACAAAATACAAGCTAAAACTAACACTACAAATAACAGGCGTAACAGACAGACAGAATTACTTTGAGAGACCCTTGGTCCACGGAAAAACTTGATCAATGAGTTCATCTTCCGACTCCACAACATGACAAGATTGGTATACATTATTTTTATTTATATTATTATTTTATTACATTTAGTATTTTTGGATTGTCTTTAGACCTTCAACGGTCTATGGTCAGTCTAACTGTATTTGTAGTGTTAGTTTTAGTTTGTATTTTGTTTAGTCAATAAAGGCACTTGCCCAGTATAAAAAAAAAATACACAAGAGTTAGATCTCAGCTGGAATTATTTTACAATTACTTAAAAAAATACATAGCTACTTAATAATAATAATTTGACGCTACTACAAAAACGAAATATATAGAATATGGCTAGATAATTTTAACAACAGTAAGGTTTTATTAAATGGATTTTACAATGAATGTGGCATCGTAGTTCCCAAACGACTAAACCATTTTTTTTTTTGAATGGTGACTTGCTCGGGTATATCTTGAATCATAGATAAGAATCTATGATTCAAGAAAATCGTTCAGCCGGTTGAAGTCTATCAGGTCTTTTATTGGGGGTAAAAAAAAAACAATATATACTTGTTTTATGGAGGCAACAATAACTCTGTCCCTAAGTTTTGGTGGGTCAAAGTTGTTTAAAAATTAGGCACTAAGTAAAGCGTAAAAATTATTATTATCCACGTCAAAAATTACATTATTTCCAACTCATCGTTCTACTCAATTTACATTTACGACCTTACAAAAAGGTGTCAAACAAATAATTCAGAAGAAAGGTCAATTATTTTTGGAGGTGCTCCAACAAAATGTAGTAAATCCATAAAGTCAGAACCTTGATGTCTGTCGAGGATTTCTTCGTTTACTTTTCGTGTCTCGGTAATTTAGGGTTTTATTTCAATACACATATATTGACATGATAAAATCTAAATTACCTATCAATACCGACTGACATTAAAAATAATAATCCAAATAAATGGCAAAATTTGTAAAAAAACAATCAGACTTTATTTACTCCTTTTGATACTTTTGGCAAGAGAACAGATACTCATTTACGACTCAACATACCTCCTGTAAGAATGGAATTATTCAAAAATAACTGCATTTACATGGCGTCACTTATTTATAATTCGCTACCAATCGGACTAGTGGACCTGCCTTATTATAAGTTCTCTGCAGAACTTAACAAGTGGCTAGTGAGCGAAGGTTTTTACTCAGTTAAGGATTCCTTGGAAAAAGCATCGTGTCGCTATTACCTCTATCGCGAGAGATGTTGATATCGATTATTATTATTTTGAGCTATTATTTGTGACATATTATATTATATAATTAATCATTAATTTGCATGCCTAATTTAAGGTTGTTTTGGCTGTACAATCCTAATATAAGATCAATGTTACCCTTATACTAGCAAATAAAGAATTGAATTGAATATAGTTCAGGAAATACATTCGTAATAATAGCTTAAATATAACTATTAGTAATTTCAGAGAGTCAGAGCTGGATAAGACATTGAAGTATTATCACAGTTCACATCTATGATGTCATCATTATCAGCCAATAAACGTCCACTGCTGAACAAAGACCTTAGAGAGTTGCCGTAATCCCCACGCTTGGCAGGCGGCTTGGGGATCGCAGTACGTTCACCAGCTACTAATAGGACGCTGCTGCCCATCCTCCAGTGGTTCTGGACATACCCGGGTCCCGGTACACTATGATGTACACTGTGATAATAAGGTAAAGTTTGTGACTTTGTTTGTAGGAGATAATCCCGGTAACGACTAAATCGATTCAGTTTTTTTTTATCACTGATAGAAATCTACCACATTTCACAATGATTAAGAGTTTATTCTGTCCGCAACACGGGTGAAGCAATGAGCAAAAACTAGTTACTGTTGTTTATAAACTGCGAAAGTAGTTTTCTGTCTCTGTTACCACTTCCCGACAAAACGGCGGAACGATCTGGATGAAATTTAGCAAGGAAATAAAATGCATCATAAGGACAGAATCGCGTTACTATTTTCCGGGAATATTCGGGAAAACTGGAACATCCTGAACATAGCGCAATTAGTTTTTTTAAATGATCATGTAGGCTGAGTGTCTTTGGCTTTGCAAAGTGACTCGAATGCGATAACAATATATTTAATGGTTTTGTTGTCATATATGATGAAGTTTTTGTCATGGCTAAAATTATTTTTTGTGTAAAAAATATTTTGCTAATTACAGACGAAGAAAAACCCTTTAGTTTTTACTACTATTCAATTATCTGTTTTTGTAACACCTACTAATACGGTGTTATAATCGGTCCAAGTTTTTTTAATTCTGATAACTGAAAGAAGAAAGAAAGAAAGAAAGAAAAACTTTTACATAAATTATGCTCTATACAAATGGTTTTATGTATTTTTATTTTGGCTTACATTTTAAATTGTAACAATATTGAGTACTGCATATTTTGTTGTCACCAGAACTAAAGGTGTATGCAAAATTTCACCAAAATAGGTTCGGAAGAAGTGATTCTAATTCAGCTTGCAAGATTTTACCTAAACAAACAAACATTAAGTTAAATAAAAGGTTTAATTTAACCTTTTACATTGTTATTAAAACAACACGTTAATTTCAGGAACTTACTTATTTTAATTATTTATTGCAGCTGTCAGAATAAAAACTCTACAGAGTTAGTCATAAAAGGGTGATTGGGCCATACCCACAACGCTGGCCCAGTTGCAGGTTGGTGGATTCACATACATACGCCATTCATATACTTCTCCGTACCTACGTATGCACTATGGAGGTTTCCTCACGATGTTTTCCTTCACCGTAAGGTCAATGAAACTCCGTACATAAACTCCAAAGAGCTCATTGGTACGGGCCTGGGCTTTGAACCCGCGACCTCACACTTTCAAATCTAGCGGTCTTCCAATAAGGCTACCAGGACTGTTTTTTAAAGAATATTACAAGTATTTATGCCCATTAAAAGTTAGGTATGTAAATTCTTACATATTTTGGTTTGAAAGTAAGAAATAATACACAATGGGTATAGAAAGCGGATGCAGCTTCTTAAAATGTTGTAACTCGGTCGGTGAAATTAAAATTATTTCGTATCTTTTTCAAGAAAGAACGAGACAATTTCACTTTTATAACTACTCTCACTTTAAGATGGTTTTGGATCTGATTCTATGCATGCTGTTTAGTCAATTTTTTTTACAAGTTCGCATTATTTTCTGTGAAAATCAGATAGTGTAGGTACGTTTCACGTAATATTTTTTTATGCCGTGGCAAACAAGCTAACGGGCCGCCTCACCGTTCACCTTAGCGATCACCGTTGTGTATCGATACCTGTAACTTCCATAGGGTTCTTCAAAAGGGTTGTTAAAAGAGTCTTCAAAGTGGAAACATATCTGTGTTGCCCTTGGTGTTACAGGTATCGATACGCGACGGTGATTACTTACAATCAGGCGGCCCGTTAGCTTGTTATCCAAATATGGAATAGAAAAATCTGTGTTAGTCCTGCTATTCCGTCCTATCCTCAAGGTTCGTCCAGTCATTTTTATGGTGGAAAGTTTTACAACGAGGTGTAGGTAAAATTCTTTTTTAGTTTAACAATCGCAAATTAGATAAAATATTCGCTGCAACTCACGGTTTTTTCTTTTACCCGCTTTTTACTATATTTTCTATTTTGGCCAAAGGGATTGAAAATTTTAATTTTATAGAATGCTTTTCGATATACTTGGCCAGAATAAAAATTTATGTCATTATAATATTCTCATTTCATTTCATCATTTTATTTTAAAGACGTTTTAGATATTTTTGGAAAAAATATTAAAGAAGAAATCAAGATTGAAAATTTTATTATAGAAACTGACGTGGTTTTCACACATTTTATTTATATTACACGGGAATAAAAAGATTGAAAATATTTAAATAAAATTTTCATAAGGTTTGGCGTAGTACTTAAATGGAAAATACTTTAATAAATAAAAAAATATTAAAAAGGTTCAAACTTATAATTTATTTTTTATTATATAAACTGACGTGGTTTTCACAAATTTTATTAATGTTGCACGGGAATTACTCACGTAAGATTAAGCCGGTCACTCCGACTATAGTTTCAACTGCACTAGGCAGTCTTTTACAAGGTGAATGCGCGCGCGCGGCTGCGGCTCGCTTTGCACTGAAACTAAACTATAGTCGGAGTGACCGGCTTAATCTTACGTTAGTAATTCCCGTGTAATATAAATAAAACTTATGATTTGTTGTTTTATGGTTAGCGAATTTATTTTAAATTGTGTTTTGAGACAAAATGAACACTTAAACTCCAACACAAGTAAAAATTCTTCCGCTTTTTATTTATATTACACGGGAATTACTCACGTAAGATTAAGCCGGTCACTCCGACTATAGTTTCAACTGCATTAGGCAGACTTTTACAAGGTGAATGCGCGCGCGCGGCTGCGGCTCGCTTTGCACTGAAACTAAACTATAGTCAGAGTGACCGGCTTAATCTTACGTGAGTAATTCCCGTGTAATATAAATAAAACTTATGATTTGTTGTTTTATGGTTAGCGAATTTATTTTAAATTATGTTATGAGACAAAATGAACACTTAAACTCCAACACAAGTAAAAATTCTTCCGCTTTTTATTTATATTACACGGGAATTACTCACGTAAGATTAAGCCGGTCACTCCGACTTAGACTCGTGCCAAGCGAGTCGCAGCCGCGAGCGCTTCACCTTGAAAAAGACCTAATGCGGTTGAAACTATAGTCGGAATGACCGGCTTAATCTTACGTGAGTAATTCCCGTGTAATATAAATAAAATGTGTGAAAACCACGTCAGTTCCTATAATAAAATCTTCAGCTTATTAAGAGCATGCTTGAGACGCCTATAATATTACCACTTAACACCACAAAGTTATCGAGTGAAAGTTCAAAGGTGTCGTCAGCATTCATTAATTCATTTCTGCGAGCTTGCAAAATGTCATTTAATTTGACCCAGATTCAGTTTTTTGACACAGCCCGTGCCCAAATAGACTGGCCCAAGGCCGTCGGTTATATAAGATTACGCTTATGATGGAATGCGCCTTTATTAGCTGACTTTATGAATAACTTAGCTGGGTTTGTTCAATCGTAATTACGGCGTCTGAAGAGGTTAAGTATCTATGCTCTTTTTAGCAGACTTCAAAAAATGTTTCTTACCTCAGAACTCAGTAATTTTTTTGAAGTGTATTTCTAAATATTTTTTATGCCATTGGTGGCAAACAAGCAGACGGGCTGCCTGATGGTAAGCAGTCACCGTCGCCTATGGATACTAGTAACACCAGAGGCATCACAAATACGTTGGCGCCTCGGCTTTTGAAGAACCCCGTGTCTTGTAAACATCTATACGCAATTTGGGCACTTTTTGGGATGGGGAAAAAGCACTGAACTTGCGTGACCACCACGCTCTGATACTCGTTCGGGTAAAGTCGGCTCGAGTCGACTAAGGGAGCGAGAGAGATATAGTCAACCTTGATGAAATTTTCACTTCTGTCGGTCTGAGGTTTTAAGTATCCACTTTTTTATAAAAAGGCTGCGAACAAGCATGCGCTTCGACTGATGGTAAGCAAAAACTACCGCATATACAAAAACTAATATCAGCTGTTCCATACATTTTGTTAGCGTGACTGAAATGTTTCTATGGAACAGTTGATTTTTTCCCCGTGATTTCCGGGTCAGCCCCATAGTAAAAATCATAGTTGCAGCCTACACATTGCACACTGCACCCAGTAGGACCTAATTAATTAATGTAAGGGTAGGTACTGATATGCATGACTATTACTTTGACATGATTAATTTATTGCATAATGTTGAAAATTTTTTAATTTTTTTTTTCTTTCCTGGGCAAGTACCTTTAGTTTGATAATTTTAAATTTCAATTGGTAATTATAATTATTAATGTAATGTGACTAGTTACTATTATTAATTTTTCTATTATTTTTTTTTTATTTGTAGGTATGTGTTTATGTTACTTGGAAATAAATGATTATTATAGTTAAAATTGTTCATGGTAATGAGTGACCCCCTTTCAGCTTAGTTACACCCTTTCTGCGTATCCCTGTATATTAACACTTTCGAATTTATAACATTACCATGATAAGGGTAGGACAAAATATGTAATTAAATATTTGTATTTTATATAAGTTTGCTGTATATATCACTAGTTAACATACCTAAGCGTATATACATAAAGTCACAATTTTTTTGTTATAACCGTGAGATGCTTATCCAGAACAGATGGGGGGCTGTAATAGTAATATTGAAATACGAAATATGCAAAAAAAAAAAAATGTTCATCACACAAATGTTTGTCCTACGTGGGAATCGAACCCACACCCTTAGGCTCAGAAGGTAGGTTCACTACCAACTGGACCAACGGGCTATCACTGGACCAACGGGCTATCAAAAAGCTTGCATGTACGTTTATTAAAATAATTTGATCCTATTATAAAAATCACATTACCTTTTCATTTCATCACCTGAGCGGGTCATGTATATGTATGGCAAACATACGGCGTTTTTCCTTAGGATTACAAAGAAGATGTTAATGATTTTATTGCAGAAAATTATAGTTATTTAGTTTGTATTTTATCTGTTCTTGTTACACCTTGTGGTTTTACTCATTAATTGTGGTTTTTCTGCGGAAATGCGCAACAATCCGGTCATAATGTTATCATCTACGAGATCCATCTCACAAAGCGGTAAGTACGGAGAATAATATACGTAAAGTCCTTTTCATGAAAGAAGCCCCACGGCAAACAGCGGAACTAAATTTCCATGATGTAGTTGTCAGGTGTTGTTACTGTGTTTGGACGCTAGTGAGATTTTTATTAATTTTCCATCGTTAAAGAGTCGTGTACGATGCCAAAAGTTGTTAAAGTTCTACTCGAGAAATGATACTGATAGTGATTGATACGCGATGACAGCGCCGCGTCTGGGGGACTTCAAACATGAAAAGCACTCTACTGGGAATTTACGCCTAGCTCGGGCTAAAACAGCGCAGTTCGCAAAAACACGCGAACGTGAATATTAACGCCCTGAGATACGGTTTCATCATTTCAGCCATAGGACGTCCACTGCTGGACATAGGCCTCCCCCATCGATCTCCAAAAGGGCCGGTTGGAATCGGCCTGCATCCAGCGTTTCCCTGCGGTTTCTTTTAGGTCGTCCGTCCATCTTGTGGGTGGACGTCCTACGCTGCGCTTACCGGTCCATGGTCTCCTTTCCAGAACCTTTCGGCCCCATCGGCCATCTGTTCTGCGTGATATGTGGCCTGCCCACTGCCATTTCAACTTATTAATCCGGTGGGCTATGTCGGTGACTTTCATTCGTCTACGGATCCCCTCATTTCTGATTCGATCTTGTAGAGAAACCCCGAGCATAGCCCTCTCCATAGCTCGCTGATATATGGTTTGCGGTCACGCAATTTTTCTTATCAAAACAGCCGTAAGTAAGGCCCCTGTTCTTTATAAGTAGATACTTTTTTTTGGTAACGCGTTGATGTCTTTTGTACGAAAGAAAGGGAGTAGGTACGTAATTACTATTTCGTGACCAGGAGAACATTCTTAAACGATTTCATACGGAGAGTTTCATTTTTTTTTTATTACCCCAGAGCTCCGTCAGTGAATATAACCGTTTTTTTTAAAGGATTTTCTTTCAGGGCCATCGGCTACCTATTTGGGCTCGAAAAAGCGCTGAAACAGCGCAGTGCGGATAATAACGTGAGCGTGAACCTTGACGCGCCGAGGTATGGTTTTTGCAATCACCTACACAGAATCATTTAAACAAGTATCCATAAGGCCTCTGATTAGTCCCATAGAAATTTCATCTCTATTTTCAATTTATTAGTTAAGCTTTTTTAATCAAAATAACTGCGAAAATATGTCATTGCCACCAAATATACTAGCCGCCACTGCCTGAAAGATCATCCACACATAATAGATCAGTAGAAATCGCACACTGTGCAATTCACACGATCTTTCTTGCCTCACATCTGCAAAATGTGGAATGAGCTACCTGACGTGGTGTTTCCGAGAAGCTACAACATGGGGTTCTTCAAAAGGCAAGTTAATAGAGTCCTTAAGGGTCGTCAACGTATTTGTAATGCATGGTGTTACAAGTATCCATAGGCGACGGTGACTGCTTACCATCAGGCGGCCCGTCCGCTTGTTTCCCTCCTATGTCATAAAAAAAAACAAAAAAAAAACTTGTAAACGAAATTAAGTATTTACTAATTTAGAAGTCTGTTTTTTTAGATGATAATTATTTAAAAAAAAAATCATGAACTACATCATTTTTACCCAAGATAAGAAGGTAATATTTTTAACCAGGAAACCTTTCTCTGTGTTCCAAGCACGTAGCTTCAATGCTATAGGAACTGCTGATATGATTGGTACAGCTTCCTGCTTCCAAATATCCATTGTCCATTGTATTGATATCTTGGCAGGAACGCAGTGACGTATTATAAAAGTTTATTCTGTGCGATTTGCACGTACGTTTGTAGTACAGTCAGCTGTCAAACTGCCTTCTGCTCTTTTATCATCTGTAGTACAGATTTTTCTCAAACGGGAAAAACAACGTTTGACAAATACTGAATTTTAAGACCTCGTTAAAGTAATGGGGATAGTTTATTAGTTAATATTTAGTTTATTCAATAAATATTTAATACGCAATGATATTGGCAAAATATTATAAAGTGCGTTGCCAAACCTGTTAAAAATTAATGTTTCTCATCTGTCAATATCATAATTAAAATTTTGCTCTATGCCGTAGAGGGTACTTATACTGTGCTCTATGCCGTTTTTTATATGGCATGGAACGAGATCAATATAGTCAAGTGTCATTAACCGTGGTCAATAATGACGTGACAATTAAATTGACTAATTAATCTCATTTTCCAAAATCTTTCAGAGTGTCTGGTTAATGTGACGCGTGGCCAAAATGCTGGCGTGTTTCTGGCTCAACGCATAAGCATTGCCATTCTTGCATGATAATGCCGCCAGCATGCTGGGTACACTGTCAACTGATAGTGGGCTTGAGCATATGGATTGTCTTGGGACCTACAGCCATTGACCTAGATGTACTACGTACTAATTTCTTTGCCTACAGCGGTTTATGGACAGTCTTAACTGTATTTGAAGTGTAAGGCTTGGTTGCACCAAGTAGTTGTCAAAGTTAAGGTTTATGACAAATTTGACAATAACAATAACGCTGACTTTAGCAGTTACTGCAAAATGCGTTGCACCAGCGTATTCCTTATCATAGTTAAAGTTACCAGGGTTGCAAGTCAAATGAGACCTTATTTACTCCAGATGCATAGGTGGAATTATATTTTATGCATCTGACAGATATTTAAAATAAACAATAGCGAATCGTGGGCAGTTACGGTTAACAGCTAAAGTTATGACGTCATTTAACAATTGTCAGATGGTGCAACTAAATTTTTGCCTAACCGGTACTTTAACTGAAATGTCGATGTTTGTTAAAGCTAAAGTAACATGATGCAACCCACCCTTAGTATTAGCTTGTATTTTGTTTAGTTAATAAATTTGCCCAGTAATTATCAACAAAAATGTTTTTAGGGTTCCGTACCTCAAAAGGAAAAAACGGAACCCTTATAGGATCACTTCGTTGTCCGTCTGTCTGTCTGTCTGTCCGTCTGTCAAGACCCTTTTTTTATTGTTGTCATTTGATTATATGACATTGTATAAATAATGCTATAATAATTTTAATTGTATTTAATCTTGTGACATAAATAATGCATGTTCGTTGTTATGTCAATAAATAGTTTGAATTTGAATTTAATTAGTGTGAAAATTACCCCGAAATAATTGAGCATCTATATTTTGGAGCGAATATCCACGTAATTTTTGAGAAAAGTATTATACAAGCCTTGGCGGCGATGGAGTAATATGGATTCGTGAATGCTTGCCTCTGGTATGCCCTTTGATTATGGACATGTTCATCTTCAAAGAGATGCCTTGGCACAGAAGACAGCCTTGGCCCATATTTTCTCGCCCGTCCATCAATGCTTCTATTACCAGTTGCTGAAGTACTTTAAGGCCTAGGTCCCGTGTGACTCAGCCAAAGAATTAGGACCTTACCTTTTCTACTAGGTCCAAATTCTTTGGACGCAGCCAATAGGAGATTCTATTTCATGATAGCACACTTATGTGTCATTGTCCTTCAAAGACATTTTCAACACTTATCCATTAAGCCTCACCATTAGGAAACCCACTGCGGAGTTGCCAACAGATTACTTAGCAGCTACTACTATTCGCTTCATGGAATATTTAAAAGTTAGTACTTCCCAGACCACAGTGTATTAAACAGTTTATGCACTAATTCGCCACTTCGTATGCCGATTGCCACCCACGTCACAGAATTACAAAGTTCCTACTATCCACGTCACAGACTACTTATCAGTCACTGCTATCCACACCACACTACAGTTCATGCCACAGTTTATAGCACAGACTTCCTAATAGTTAGTACACTAATACGCCATCTTGTATTCCTTCGGTTTATGAGTGAAATTAACCTTGGGACAGCAATGCGAATCACGTCGTCAGCGTCGTTGCGCTCGCAACTCGCCCTTGGACTGCGCAATGGCACTGGACTTTAGAAGAAGAATCAATTCGGTGCTTACTTAATCTCACACTTATACAATTACTTATTTTACTTCGTAAAGACCGGGTCAGTGGAAGTTTTCAAAGATGTTTTTCAATCCACTTGAGCTTAGCGAGCTCAACTCAGCTTAAGTACATTGCTTGCCAGTTTAATCTCACTGGCTTAAATCTTACTTCATCAGTATTCAGGACACAACCAATGAAACTTTTTCAAATATGTTTTTCAATCTATTTGGGCTTAGTGAGCTAAAGTATGGTGCTCGCCTGTTTGATCTCATTGGCTTAAGTCTTACTTCGTCAAGATTGGGCCAATGGATTTTTTTCAAAGATGTTTTTCAATCCACTTGAGCTTAGGGAACTCAAGTAAATTGCTTGCCAGTTTGATCTCATCATCATCATCATCATCAGCCTGTAAACGTCCACTGCTGAACAAAGGCCTCCCTCGTAGGGGTGTTGCCATAATCCCCACGCTTGGCAGGCGGCTTGGGGATCGCAGTACGTTCACCGTATACTAATAGTTTGATCTCATTGAATTAAATCTTTATGCGTCAGGATTGGGCTAATTGAAATTTTCTAAGATGTTTTTCAATCCACTAGAGCTTAGTGAGCTCAAGTATAATGCTCGTCAGTTTGATCTCGTGACTTAAAAAATTTCAAAAATGATTTTATATTAAGTCATTGCGGCCAACTCACAGTGCTGTTTTTTTATGCAACTGAGTGACGAGATGGGCAGTTTGCTCGCCTGATGGTAAGCGTCACGCTTGCCCAGTTGAGTAGGTACCTGCCACTCAGAATTTAGAGGTTCAACAGTTCAAAACCCTGCATGTGCTCGTCAGCCTGAGATATTCGTTGGTTATAACCTCTTCATGCCCAACTTCACTAGAAATAATATTGCCCTTCAATCCGGAACACAACCTCTACTAAGTAATGCGTAAGTTTGTTGGTTTGTCCTTTCACGCAGCAATAGGAAGAAACGGGTACATGTGACTTTTTGCATAGAAATAAAGGGCCAGCAAAATTACATTCGCAAAATTTAAGCCATTCAAATAGAGTCATATATGGCTCCAAAAAAAATATAAAATTTTTACTATGACAATATGCGCGGTGAAATCGTACCACAACAAATCAGAAAAGCAGCATGAGAGTTATGGTGTGACATTCCACAGGTAATCCATTAATTTTCTTGCTTAAATCGTTTAAAATACCAATCGAAACGTAAGCTACAAAGCGAATTTGTAGCTTACGTTTTGAGAAGGCGTTGTTTGGAAACCTACCTTCTTTGGGCCAGCAGGACTAGCACGTGTCGTGGACAAAAAGTCTTTCCACTGTTTTTATCTCGCGAGAAAGAGAAAAACCTATCCATAATCTAACTTAATCGCGTCTACGCGAAGATAAAAACGGTGGAAAGATAATTTGTGCCTCGCCCGTGCAAGGCCTGCAGGAGTGACAGACAAATTTTTTTATTGCAGAGAAATGGGTTGTTCGTGTGGTTTTGTCGAAATGGGTAAAAGCACGATGCGCAGTTAGTTTTGAATACAATAAACCGTTCAACTTCGCCAACCTAGACATTGTAAATACTTAGGAAACAGGCTGGCTCGTCGAAACCAGCCATGCTAATCGACTCGCCTCCGTGACCAGCGTGCAAACAACATGGCTTCCTTTACGAAACAGAAGTAATCAGATTTATGTTGGGTATGTTCACCGGCCGATTGGATTATATGGTAAATAAATAGTTTTCTGAAACACATTAAATACACAGGGTTACATAATCAGTTAGCATCCTCTTAAGGGATGGCTTAAGGCTAAGGGACGGCGCGCGGCTTCAATAAGTCAAAACCACAGAAAAAAAAAATATACTCTGAAAATACTCCTTTCTGTAGTCAAAACAAAAAAAAAATTAGGTTTATGACTTTTAAAAATTCCCGACCACAGCTGTGTGACCAAAGTGCCCTTATGAACTGATTACCAGTAGCCCTGTATTTTTTATGGTCTTATAGTTACTGGCGGACAATTTTTGTCTCCTCTAAAATCTTGGGCGTACTGTATTTCAATGTGCAAAGAGGTTTAATTGCATTTTTCTACAAAAACGAAGCGATTGCACAGCGGTTATATTAAAATTCACATGAAAAAAAGGCATAAAAAATACTGGTGGCTTGGTGTTGTATGATTGGCACATAGCACTAGTCATAGCCACCAAGATTTTTTTCGCAGTTTGTTGGAAGTTTGTAAATTGTCTCAAAATATTTTTATACAATTTTATGTGATTTTTTACATGTTTAAATGTTTGAGAAGTACTATACAAGCCCTAGCACCTAGTCACTGATAATTTTTGGACTCGCGGATGCTAGCCTGGGCTACTTGTGTTCTAAATTTGGCTCCGGATAACAACAATGGAAACGATAAATAGGTCTAAACTATACGCATGGCTTGAGTGGCCAAAATTATGGACTCGAATTTATCTATATTTAGAACATTATGCGTGTTTTGTACGACGATGACGTACAAATTCAGCATGTTTTAGGAAATTTAAACTTTGCAGTGTGATCAATTAAGGTATATTTTTTACTATATCCGCTACTTAGAATAACTACACAAGGAAACCAAGTACATTCGCAAAATTTAAGCTATTCAAATGGTGTCATATATGACACCAAAAATATATAAAAAATTTACTATGATACTTTGCGCGGTGAAATCGTACCACAACAAATCAGAAAAGCAGCATAAGAGTTATGGTGTGACATTCCACAGGTAATCCATTAATTTTCTTGCTAAAATCGTTTAAAATACCAATCGAAATGTAAGCTACAAAGCAAATTTGTAGCTTACGTTTTGAGAAGGCGTTGTTTGGAAACTTACCTTCTCTGAGTAGTTATTCTAAGGTCCGCTATAAGATGGTCGCTGAGTAAAAAGTACTAAAAACGAACTATAGGTACTAAGTGTAAAAATCTGAATCTTGTATTTGCCTCGTTAGTTTTTAACGAGCATTATATGAGACAAATTAATGAGCATTATATGAAAATTAACACAAATATGAGATGTTTTTATTGAACTTTTTGCTGCAGTTGCAGGCCCAGAAAAAATACATGGAAGTGTTGACTTGACTTCTTGGGTTAATGGCCTCTGCGAACATAGAAGTGTTATTACCTACGAATACAGTTTCCCTTTTAGCACTTACACCCCTTGATTGATGACATTTGATCATTTCGTTTGCAGTTGTGTGCCGCTCAATATTGAAGTGTGTGCGTTTGTAGAACTAGTAAGATATGTCAGTCTACGTGTGCAATACGTATTAGCCCCCTTTAGTTTTTGGCAGTTTTTTTCGGTACTGGCTCGAGGTGGGCTCGAGCTTAAGGCAAATCCAAGCTATAAGTTTCTTTCATTTCTTTGTTTTGTTTCCTCTTGAGAGGATTTGACGTTACACGTCTTGTGCATTTGCCAGTATTAAAATATTTATACAACGTGACAGTTTGTTTATTAATTTTTTCTTTCCTCTTGAAAAGATTTTGGCGTTATACGTCTTGTGCATTTGCCAGTTTGAAGTATTTTTATGTTTTACTAAATATGTTCAAACAAGGCATCATCACAGTCAGAGTCAAGCAAAGTAAGGTCGAGTCCAAGTTACACCCTAAACTATTGGAGACTTTACTAAAAGCTTTATATTACGGAGTTTTGGAAACCACACGAAAATTCATGTTTCTCGTTATACCACTTGCCCATACTCGAACACTTAATGAATAATAATACACCATTATTACACCATTGGTTGGCCCCTTTTTCTTCAAATCATATTACGTCATAAATCATCATCATTAGCCAGAAGACGTCCACAGCTGAACATAGACCTCCGCCTTAGAACTCCACACTGAACGACAGCCTGCCTGCACCCACTTGATGCCCGCGACTCTCACGATGTCGTCGGTCCATCTAGTGGGAGGCCTACCTACACTGCAACTTCCGGTTCGTGGTCTTCACTCAAGAACCTTTCTCGGTGATTGTGGTTCTTCGGAAAGAAACTCCTAGCCTTCTCCGAGCATAGTTCTCTCCATTGCCCGCTGTGTTAATTTGAGTTTTTCTAAAAGATCAACAGTCATAAACGACCAGATCCTAATTGCCAAGGACTCGTTGAAAAAAAAAATTATTTAATAAGTGCGTAATTATGCATATCGAGCAACTGCGTAGCTAAACGCGTTTTTCATTTGCACCACGTATAGTTTTGTAATTTGATATTCTGCTCTACTTCGTATAATATAGTGCTTACATTCCGGTGGTTTATACTTTTCAGAATGAAAAACAAACAGACCTGTCTACTGCCCACACCTGGTAATGCTAAAGTTTAATGGACTATGTAGGTAAGCAAATGGAACCTTGAAATAAATTTATTGTAAATCCGTTCTCACAAGCAAAATTGCAAGTAAAACTTGAAGAAGTGTACTTCTGCAAAAATTCTGACTGAGCAAACCATATTTTTGTACTGTCGGCAGCACTTGCAAGCCCGTGAAAAACTTGACAGAATTTCTAGCGAGTTCGTTGTTGCTCCTTTTCTTTCGTGATTTCCGGGAGTAAGAGCAAAAAATATTATAGTCACATTTATGAGTACTCAATACTTAAAGTTATATGATTATTTACGGGATATTTACCGTGGTAAGGTTGTGGAATGAGCATAACCATAGCAAAAGACTAAGAAAC
The DNA here is from genome assembly GCA_914767915.1 of Agriopis aurantiaria. Classification (NCBI taxonomy): domain Eukaryota; kingdom Metazoa; phylum Arthropoda; class Insecta; order Lepidoptera; family Geometridae; genus Agriopis; species Agriopis aurantiaria. Next base: position 8,578,565 of record OU612004.1, read on the forward strand.
AGGGTAGATCGTTATGTCTTCACCTAACTTTTTAACTGTTCTCCAACCACCCGCATTCTTCAGTCTTCCCGTGAGCATGGTGCATGTAACTGCGCCGAAATATCGGGAGCTCATTCCACAACCTTAACACGGTAAATATCCCGTAAATAATCATATAACTTTAGTGAACAACCGTGATAGTTTAAAACAGTGTTTTACTCAATACATATTTATAAAATATAGTGCATGTGTTTTTTTTTTCAATGCCTATAACGAAAGAGATTGTGTTTAAGACCTCAACGGGTAGCGGAGCGGGAAGCGGTGGCATCGTTTATGGAATGCTGCCAGAACGGAATCGTAGAGAACGGTTCCATACACATGGTAGGTATGAAGACTATGGGAAATGCTGTTGTCATTGAATTGTTCAAGGACGCTCCATAGTGAACGCGTCACAAAGAAACATAATCTATCCATATCTGTGATAATCTAGGATGTCCTTGCAGCAGTTACAGCACATCGGCCATGTCTGTATGCCTGCCAAACGGTATATTAGCTGTCACAACCAATAAGCGTGTCTAGTGAAAGACGCCATTTTGAGGTATCGACATGCCACACATCACGCCACTACACAGATCTGTTGTGTATATCTGTGATCCACTACATAGGCTAAACGACCCACTACCACAGAGAAACCTTGGCATAGATTTGACAGCTGTAAAGGGTGGCCATTTCGCCAACTTTTTCGCAGCTATATTGGACGTTGGACGGGTATCAAGGACTTGCAGCTATTTTTAACGCGGAAATTCTATACCAATCATGTCTATACGGTATAACCGCTCCATAGTCTTCCTAGCTACCATGATACAAGCTAATGTGTATCAGATCCCCGCCCCACATCCGTTCCTGATGTCGCTACTTCACGGATGAGGTTGTAAACGCGGCCTAAGGAGCCGACATACGATCACTAAAATCGGAGTTGCTGCGTAGTGCATCGCAGGAATATTCGAAGGTCGAAATCTAGGTTTCGACGCGCAGCATTGCCAATTTTAGCGTTGCGATAACGCAGCGGAGCACATCGTTTTTTCGCGTGTAAAAAAGGGATAATACAACAAAATATAGTGGATAGCCTTCATATATGTGTCAGCTCTGAATTAATTAGAAAAAGATATTAATCAGGCTGAAGGGCGTTGACTTGGGAGAGACAAGTCATTAACTTACTATTTTTAGATGATTGCATCATCTTGCTAACAATATAACTTTATAATTAATACAATAATTTAAATATAATAAAACAGAACGTACCGTAAACGTACCTATGTGGTAGTTTTTTTTGGTGAGAAATACTAGCTCATTAGCTCGTTTTTACTTACGTGTATATTATTTAGTATTTAATCAGTTTTTTGGTAATTTTAATTTTAAATACTTTTTTGCTAGATTTATAATAGAATTTATTAATTCTATTCAGTGGTGCGACGTGCGTGGTTATATAATGTAGTATCAAGTATCAAGTCTATTTCTCTGTCTGTTGGGTTTTCTCATCTATCTGGCTCTCAGATTGCTTTCGGACTACCTGTCTCTCTATACGTCAATCTGTCTGTTTCTCTACATAGTACTAAGGATAAAAAAATAAAACAAAAAAATATATTTGGGACATTTTTGCACACACGGCCATCTGACCTTAAACTAAGCAAAGATTGTGATATGGCTTCCAGAGACTGATATACATACATATATAATTTTAAATACATACTTGAATATATATTAACAACCAGATATAGAACAAACACAAATGTTCATTACATAAATGTTTGTCCTAGGTAGGAATCGAACCCACGCCCCCAAGCTCAGAAGGTAGGTTCACTACCAACTGGACCAACGGCTATCTAGGATAGGTATAGACGAGTCCTCAGCGTATACAAATGCGATAGAGATATTTCGACAGCTTAACACTAAATTCAACTGATCTTCACGTATTTACATGAAATTATTAATAGTTTTCACATAATATAGTCAGAAAATAGGCCTAATAATGTTAATTTAATAATAATAATGTTTTTTTGCTGTATCAAATAAAAAGGATACTTACCGATGAAAAATTTAGGTTCGGTTCATTCCGTTCACTACGGCTTTTACACCCAATAAACTGCAATTCCCCATCACCGCAAACTAAATCCACTTACAAAGTCACAAACAAAAAACCAAATGAGATCTTTCTATGGGCCTTTTACAGTTATTTTCAACGACGCCACAATTTGCCTGCCACCTGAAGTATCAGATCAGTTGATGGCAAACAACAAAAAACCTATACGCTAGTAAGGGACAAAATATATAATCTTTGTCCTGCTCACTCTCACGAAGTTGTCCATATACGTTATCTCACTTTCGTAATTATTATTATTTTAAGAGCGAGTCTATGCGTAATCTTAGTACTATGGTTTCTCTATCTTTCTATTTATTTCTTTCTCTATCTATTGCTCTGTATCTCTCTATCTGACTATCTGCCTCTTAATCTGTTTGTCTCTCTATCTATCTATTTAACTCTCTCAGTCTATCTGACTCTCTATCTGACAGACAGGCAGACATCGTAGGCTTAGTAATAGGGTCTCATTATTACCTTTTGGGTACGGAACCCTAAAAATGAAATGTTGTACGTTGGTAAGCGCTTCGTATTTTGGTCGAAGGGTAAGCGCAAATTGAACAACATCAACGTTTGCGAAATAAAAAAAGCTGTTTCATTATAATTATTTATATTTTGTCGGCAGTGAACGATTTTTTTTGTATGGAAATTTCCTCCCCCCCATATTTTGAAAACTAGAACAAAATTTGTTTTGATGTACATAGTCCGCCCTTAAGAGTATGCTAACTTATTATTAGGTGCTCTGGGGCGTATGGCCAACTCCTTACGCGGTCTCAAACTAACGTTAAAACCATGCAGTTCAGAAAATTCGGCGACCCGCGCCCGGTTACGGTTTGCGGTCGCGCAACATTTTTTCATCACCTGGATCATCATCGTTCATCATCGTTGATGCCTGGAGCATCAACTACAGCTAGCCGTAAGTGCCCGTAAGGCCCCTGTGCTATATTAGTGTAAAATGTAGAATGTAGATATGTCATTGGAAACAAGTAGGGTCATCACAAGGTTATAATTGTGGTGTTGATCTTTTGTGGCCATTAACTGAGCTAATATTAGACTTGCTAATTTGATAAAAGTATTAAGTACACTCTCAGATCAGATTACAAGTGAGATACGCCTTAATACAATCATCGTTCGTGTTCAAATGTCTCCATTTTTTACATCACAACTCCGTTATTTAATTTTATGAACCGATCTGGAAAGTATTTTTTTTTATTTGAATGACTCTACTTTCAGATTGCTAAGTAGGAATTTCATCAAAATCGGTTCTGTAGTTTGGTTCTTAAACCAAATGTACAGAGGAAAAATAAAAAAACGAAATTGCGTATTTACTAATTTTGAAGTTGGTCTTTTAATATTGAAAATTATTTAGTTAAAAAAAACGCAAACGCTAAACTGCTTAACGCAAATATTGTAAATACGGCCAAAGATAATTATATACTAGATACGGCACACTCTTTTTCACACAAAACTTGTAGCAACACCAATGACCTAACCTATTATGTCTTCTGTGCAAATAGTCCAAATAAAAAAAGCGCCATGGTCGTCTGCTGGGCAAGTTCGACTAAATATCTTCGATATCTATTCTATCTATTCATGAGAACCTGTAATTGGCTTTCTATCGTTTTTTCATTGTATATTTAGTGTAAAAAGCTGTTGGTTTTACAAAAAAATAAAAACTTCATGCGTTCAGGCGAGATACGTACGCACTCGCCACAATATAATAAGATTGCCTGGAAGAGACCGTTCTTAGCGATAAGGGCGCCGATTGAGCTGTGCGAGTATAATGACATATGACATACTGTATGACATACTAATTTTATGTTGACATATTTTTACAGCAATTTGTTGTATTTATTATATTAGTAATTTTATAATATTATTCCTATTTTTACTAGGAAATCTATTTTAGTTTTAACAGTATGTGAGATAAATGTTAGTGGAATTTGACCGTTTTTATTCTCAATAAATAATTTGAATTTGAATTTGAATGACAGTTTTAAAAAGTTACATCAATGTGCGAGTATATCTTATATCGAGTTTATATTGCCATATCCTCCTTGTTTGTTTGGTCTGAGTACACGAGAATACTTGTATTGTATGTATGTGTGTATGCTTAGACCAATGACACGTGAGATATACATGGAAAACTAATATTTGTTTACGTTATGCGTGAGGTTTATGGTTTCTCATCACGTTCCTAAGTACTAATAAATCACCGCTGACTAAAGTCCTTTTCAAATAGCATGGCACTTGACGACCACCACGAACAGATTAGCGTTCATATTAGCTTAGCTATATGTTTTCTCCACATAATATAAATCTTTAATTTAATTCTGTCACGTCCAAAGATAATAATAACCAATTGATCGCGCACGTAATGGGCTATCGAATGGTGGCTTGTGATTGGAGACTTATTTTTTTAATAAATAGGCTTGCGTTTGACCGCCAACTCGCCTGATGTAAAGCGACGATGCGGCCTACGATGGAGCACGCTTGCCTAGAATAAACCGATTCACTCTCGACTTGAAGACACCCAGATTTTAACTATCGGGGAGCAACCCGCTCATGCAGCGAATTCCACAGACTAGCAGTTCGCACAATAAATGTGGAATCAAAGCGGGTTCTCGGAATATCAACACAAAAGTCATTCATTCAGTTCCCTAGATTGACCCGCTCGGAAAATATTATGCTGAAAATTTAGTATCTTTAAATTACGGCGGGGTAAAGGATGAGCAGTCAAGTGGTTATATCAATATTGGTGCGAGCCGATCGAGTTGCCCTGTCATACGCCTGCCCGAAAGGCGCGCTGGCCAAACGTACCTAAACTGCGGAGTGACACCCCCCTGACACGGTTTAGCATGAACTACTCTATTATAATATAATGTTCGCGAAGTTTTAAATCCGTGCCTCGTCCGCGCCTCGTACGGGTCACGGCTTGTGCCCGCCACGGTCTAGCATAAACCATCCTTAATACTCCATTCTATTATTGACCACACAAACGCGTTAACGTGTTCAAACATTAACGCCAGCAAATGACATGACACATTAGAAGAGCGATTTTCCTGTATCCGCCATTTTTTGCATTGAAAGATCTTCCTATAATTATGTGGTTCCTGATTGAGTAACCTTAATTATTGTTACAGTTATATGATTACTAGCTCCGCCCCGTGGTTTTATCCGCGTGGTGAAGCACACTCGGTGTCTTCGCTCAAAATAAAATGAATGGACGGGTTCAGAAGCAGCGCATTTTTGAAGATTACTATATGAGCGCCGGTGCCCACTTCGTTTCAGTCGGTCTCTAGCCGTAGGAAATGCGACACAAGACTATTGTTACATGATAACGATACATCTGACAAAAAATCAGCCTTCGTCTGCTTTCCCGAAGTGTAAAAACATAACAAAACACCGCTATACATTTTTTGTAACAAATGTACATGGTTATAATAAAATTATGTGTTGAAATATAATATGTCCGACGGTTTTGACTCGTTTTACTGAGTAAGTTCAATGGTTATGGCCCGTCCATTCATTTTATTTTGGTCGAAGGCGCTAGTCCGCTTTGCACTTATATATTATGACCTGCGATCATTGGCCCTGTTGGCACTAAATGTCAATTTCGGGGCAAACAGGGCAAATGAGGCACCTTGTACTGGACAGGTCATTCCACCCGGGCCATGTTATAAAAACTCCATCTTCCTAACAAAATAATCTGGAGGAAAAGACTAGCATTTTTTTTTTCTTTTTACCCTTATTGTGTCTTTTGGCTTCGCGTGATTGACACAGTTGCCATGTACATGTGGATACGTAGATATCATGGTGGATACATAGGCTAAGTATACTAAGTTCTCCCTCTACGTGTGGATACATAGATTCAGTATAGTACTTATACTGAATCTATGTGTGGATAGCATTCTATTTTGCTGTTGTACCTTGGGTTTTGACTTTTCTTACATTTTTTTTGCTCATTACCTACTTACTGAGCAGGCTGTAGCCATAACACCTCGTCTTCCGTATTTTACTGTCATAAGTACCTATGCCCCAGTAAAGTAGTGGATTTTACTAGAGGCTTCTATGGAAGTTTGGATTTGAGATAAAAATACACAGCGTTTACACGTTTATATCACTTTACCACACTCGAGCACATTTACAAACACTTATTAAATAATGAGCAAAAATATGCACAGCGCATAAATGCGCAGCGTAGGTAGGCCTCCCACTAGATGGACCGACGACATAGTAAGAATTGCTGGGCATCCAGTGGATGCAAAAGGCAGGCTGTCGTTCAGTGTGGAAGTTAAAGGGGGAGGCCTATGTTCAGCAGTGGACGTCTTCTGGCTGATGATGATGATGATGATTAAATAATAATCCACAATTTTTATACAAAAATAAGTTAAATAAGTTTAAGAAAATAATATACAATGAGGCGACACGTTTTTTAACCGTTGGCGCCAAAACTCTTCTGTCCGACCAAGTCCGACATAATTAAAAAAGTTTTGGGATCTAGATGAATAAAAAAAAAATTGGTTGTAATGTTGTAATAGAAAGCAAAACATGGTTGTATCACGTTTTGGAAATCTCTCAAATTTATTTTAGTATATATCGAGCATTTGGAAACGTGCTATCAAGTCGAATTTTAGGTTTAACTACAGTAATAATTAACATTTATTTAAACCACCACGGTTGCTACAGCTATATGAATACTAAAGGGATATTTACCGTGGTAAGGTTGTGGATGGACTTAACTGATATTTCGGTGCAGTTACTTTCCACCAGAATCAGTTAGTTTCCAATTTCCAATAATCTATCTTTAACACATGTCATTGCCACTCGAAAAAGTTAGGAAGATACTTAATCAAGTTTTTCGTTTTTCGAGCGAGGTGGACTGCCCATTGCCACGACAACTTGCAAATTTTAATAGCTATGTCGGTGACATGATAACCGTTAAAAAGAAATATTCTTGAGTGGACACCACGAATCCGGAATACGCAGCGTAGATAGGCTTCCCACTAGATGGATAGACATCGTGAGAGTCGCGGGAATCCAGCGGTTGCAGATGGCAGGCTGCCGTTCAGTGTGGAGTTCTAAGGAGGTCGACGTTCAGCAGTGGACGTCTTCTGACTGATGATTATATTTAATCAAGTTTTGGAAAATAATACAATGTTGCGCCTTGATTTTTGTGGACGAAATTTTACCTACGAGCTGTCATAAAATATATAATTCTAGGACTTTTTTTGGCCTCTACAGTTTTGTGTATTGTGCCAGTTATACGAGGGCACAATTTCCATGACCGGTTAACGTTAACTACGCTGCAGTTCACAAAAGTCACGTTCAAAAACTTCGCAGTGAATGTCTGAGCTGTGATCATACAAGCAACGATTGACCGGTTTATTTCACAAGTTCGTCTTATGTATAATCGTCGTTGTGAAACGACACACATAATAGTCGAGACGCTGTTTGCTTGAACTTTTGCTATTTTTCGCGTTGCTGATGTAGTTAACCTCAAATTATAATTATTACCGAACGAAAAAGTTTTTATTCTGCCGGAACAAATCGGTGTTTGTTATAAACAAATGTTTGTACATTTCTATATTCGTTCGACGATAATTGCGTAGGTGTCGTTGAAATTTTATAAAATTTACCAAGCAAGTTGTTTATATATACAAATATCCATGTTGTGCCCACCCCAGTATCAGTTGGGAACTCAGTTCTTGAAGCTGTTGACGCATACGTCTACCTAGGACAAACAGTCGAACTAGGTAGGTCCAACTTCAAGAAAGAGGTCAATCGGCGAATCCAACTCGGCTGGGCAGCGTTCGGTAAACATCGCAACGTCTTCTCATCCACAATACCTCAGTGCCTTAAGACGAAAGCCTTCGACCAGTGTGTGTTACCGGTGATGACATACGGCACTGAAACGTGGTCTCTCACTATGGGCCTCATAAGCAAGCTCAAAGTCGCACAACGAGCTATGGAGAGGGCTATGCTCGGGGTTTCTCTACGAGAACGAATCCGAAATGAGGAGATCCGTAGATGAACTAAAGTCACCGACATAGCCCACCGGATTAGTAAGTTGAAATGGCAGTGGGCAGGGCACATATCACGCAGAACAGATGGCCGATGGGGCCGAAAGGTTCTGGAATGGTGACCACGGAGCGGTAAGCGCAGCGTAGGACGTCCACCCACAAGATGGACAGACGACCTAAAAGAGACCGCAGGGAAACGCTGGATGCAGCTTCCAACCGGCCCTTTTGGAAATCGATGGGGGAGGCCTATGTCCAGCAATGGACGTCCTTTTTTTCATTATTTTCCTAATGGTGTAGAAATTCACGTAAATTTCAGTCATTGTTTAAATTATACGGAATTTTCCTAGTAATAAAATTATTATGTAGATTTAAATATTATAATCAATATATTTATAAAAACCTAGTTAATTCCTAAATTCTGAAAGTGACTACTATCGGAGGAATATAAATAATAATATGTTTTTTTGTTTATTTTACACTTTACAACGAACCCTAAAAATGCTTAATTATTGAGTTTTTTTCATGACTTTTTCGTATCTGATAATACGAGAACATACACACAAAAAATTAGTTTTTTTTGGTGCCAACCCGGAAAAAACATGTCGGCTCGTTGGATTATTTTCCTAAACTTGTGTATTTTCGAGTGTTAATGTGTACTAAATGGTGAATTATTATTTATTAAGTGCTCGTAAACGTGCTCGAGTGTGGGGAAGTGATATAACGAGGTGAAACGTGTCTTTTCGTGTTGTTTCCAAAACTCCATAGGAGCCTCTTGTAAAGTCTCCACCACTTTACAGGGGCATGAGTTCGACTTGACCGTGACTTACTTAGCTTGACTCTGACTGTGACTATGACTTGTTTGACGCTATTAAGACAAAGTAAACTGTTTAATATTACGAGTAAAGGACATTGAATCCAAGCTCATGAAGATTTTAACAAAAAAAAAAAACACAAAAAATGTGCATTCAAAACAAAATCAGAGTTCTATATTTGAACCAATAAAAGATTTTTAACAACATTCATAGCGATAAGTGATTTGAAAGACTTTTTGGCGCCAATGTGGAAATAGTTGCGGCATTTTATGTGTAATTTTCGAAATCTTGTGTAGGTAGGTATGTTTGAATATTAATTAATCTGAAAGAATGGTAGTTTATTAACCATAAAGTAATCAACGACGTGCACGAGTGTGATTATATGATACGTAGGTATAATGTAGTGAAACGCGTTTTCTCCATTCTATGTAGGTAATTTTTATTTTTGGTGTCCACAATAAAAAGTTTCTATATTTCTATCTTCATAGAAGTCTTTTGTTAAGTTTTCACCATATTATAGATGCGTGACTTGGACTTTACCGTGACTTAATTTGCTTGAGGTTGGGATTAATTTGAAGATTTCTTCTAAAACATTTTAAAAAAAAAACTTACTTCTACTACTTACTAATACTACTTACTTCTTTCTTCTGTGAGGAGTTTGGCGTCGCACTCCTGGGCATTTGCCAGTGTGAAGTATTATTATTATTAACAAGTTTGATGAAATTTAGTCAAAAATGTCAGCAGAATAAGTCACGGTAAAGTCAAAGTCATGTACTAGTAAAGTGGTAGAGACTACAAGAGGCTTCTATGGAGCTTTAATACGAGCTATAATACGAGACGACATATTTTTTTCATTTTGGCGCCAAAACTGCTTGAATCTATTGACTAGGTACTAATATTTAGGGTTCCGTACCCAAAAGGTAAAAACGGGACCCTTAAGCCTACGATGTCTGTCTCTCTGTCTGCCGTCTGTCTGTCCGTCCTACCTTTAAATGGCTGTATCTTTCGAACCGTAATAGATAGCAAGTTGAAATTTTCGGTATAGTTGGTATTAATTATTACAACGAATTTACTAAAAATATATAAAAAGACAACAAGTAAAAATTAAAGGGATACAACGAACGTATATTTTCACATATTTTCGTATTAGCTCTAATGGAGTGCGCGAGCCCTCTCGCACTTGGCCAGTATTTTTTTTCTAATGTTTTTTTTACACAAATAAAATAGTATTATGTCTACTTGATTATTCTAAATTTTACGTAACACTGGCTAAATAGACAAGATGTCAGGATCCAAAACTTAAAAAAAAAAAGATTTGGTATCATACATTTTCACCTAGATCTCGAAAATCACAGAAGCACGCGCCTCTGCCGTTGGCCCGCATTCTCAACCACACGGCCATCGAGATTTCAGTAATTTCTGTTATGTAAGCGATAAAAAACCTAGAACTTGTAACTTAGGCAATTAATTAGATATCGTAATTTTGTAAGTAGGTTACTGTTGAAGGTTTAATAATATAACCTTTTCTTTGTGTGTGTATTTTATAGTTTATAAGCAAACAATGTGTAATTAGCTGTAATAAGCTTCTCTTACTGCAGCTATATTTTTAGCTAAATACGCTTTCGATAAACGAATGTAAGTAATAAATAAACGTAGACTTAGCGACCGATAAAAAATTGCATCACAATTTTTAGCAATCACTTTCGTGTTTTTGCAAAGTTAATTAAAAAATTGTAATATTAATGGGGCAAGTGCCTTTAACTTAAAAAATACAAGCTAATACTAACACTAAAATTACAGTTAGACTGTCCATACCTTTGAAGGTCTAAAGACAATCCAAATGCCCACTATCAGTTGGCAGCGTACCCAGCATGCTGGCGGCATTACCACACTGAGTTAATTTTTAAGTTGTTATTACTGTAGATTTTCTTAGTTAGAACAATTACTCGATTTACTCTTAGCATTGTCTAAACCACCTAAATTGTGTTATTACAAAATAAAATATTTTCTCACATATACTTACGAAATACTTAGTTGCGTGATTTGAAAAATTATAATTTATATTATACTAATACCTACACATAATTTTCTGTTATTGTATTCTAATAATAATATTATTAAAATAATAAAATCGTTTATTATGATGACAAAATACAACTTACCACCGAAAAATACAAGAGTGTCACCTCCTTTTACTTCTACACTCACACGATAAATTTAATGTTAAAACAGTTCGATCGTACACAATTAAAAACAAAACACTTTGAACGAGTTTTGTTATTATTATTTTAGAAATGGGCGCGCGATTGGTAATTCGAAAATGGAACGGTATTTTTTAAAGCGTATCGTACGCAGCGATCATTGGGCGACACTGGCTGGCTGCCGCTTGAACGCTCTCTCTTGGATGCCATGATGGCGCTACGAATCTATAGAGGCGGCATCAAATAAGGTGGACTTTAGACTAGCAACAAAAGATTCGTAAGTTGACTTCCACAAGCTATTTGGTGCGTATGTTTACAAAGTTAATTTAAAATAAAACAACAATATAATTATGATAATTTATTTTTATTCGGAAAAAGTTTGACATGTCTCGTCACAAAAATACAAGACAAGTACTTAAAAGAACTTAAATACTTAAAAAATCGGTAAACTCAGCTGAAATTTAGCATATGACAATCAGGAGATAAAAAAGGACTAATAACGACACTTCACTCTTAAAAATATGTCAGCCGTTTATGCTAAAATATTCTCAACAAAAAAAAAACCCTTTTGGTCAGTCAGATAAAAATATGCAGTTTCCTGGTTGTTACTTAAATACCCTTTTACTATGTGTTATGAATATATTAGCTTTGCTTCTGTTTGAGTTGATATAGTGTACCTATTTACTTTTCATGTCTTAGAATTGAATGCAAACTAATAAATAGTAAGTAAGGAAAATGACATAATAATGTTACTGTCTTGTACAAACTTATGTTATTACGCATGTAACGGTTAAGTTATAGGTATACTCTGCTTTTTATTTTTTGTCTACTCTAAACTAATAACCCTTATAATTTACTTTTTTATTGAATAATAAACAGAGATGTACGAAATGGTTTTAAAAAAGGATTGAAAGCCAAAATGCAAAATACTTTTCAGATTTACCATTTCAAATGCAAAATACCAAATAGTTTTGCGTTTTGAATTTCAAATGCTAAATGCAAAATAGGTATTTTCAAAATAATTTTCATAGCAAAATACCTTTTGACCAAATCACAGACATTTTTATTTATTTTAGGTATTTATCATGATAAATAGAAAATTAGAGACACAATGCCGAGCCGAACAAAAACATCTAATAACGTGGCACCATATGCATGATATTTTGGTCATATTTATCAATATTTAGCAGGTTGATTATTAATAAACCTGCGTTTGACTGCCACTATCTACGATGGCACGCTAAGGCTTGCCTAGAAGAAACCAATTCACTCGCGACATGAAGACACCAAGTTTGTAAGTATCAGGGAACACCCGATCAGGCAAGACATTTTACAGACTAGATTTCGCACTATAAAAGTCGAATCAAAGCCCTTCGTACGGATTTTTGGTTTTTAGTTTTGCAAATAGATGGGGTTTGTGGCAATGATTGCGTTGTTGTTGTTGCGGTCGTAAAGTTTGACAAAAAGACATTAAGTAGGTACCTATCATACAATAAATGAGCAAATCTAACAAAAGATTAATAGCTACGCCTAATGATTGTATGCTGATGATAATAACAAAGATTTGTCAGGTCTTTTTTTTTAAATCCTGTTATTAAGCTATTAGGTAGTGTAATATGAAATACAGAATAACAGCTTTTTGTTCATCTATACTACATTTAAAATCTGTAGTGCAACCTTCGACCATTTAACCACGGGAGATGCCAACGCAATAATTTTCTGATACTTTTTTCGCGCGGGGGAAGAATACGCTTGCAACACATTTGCAGTTAAATGCACACACGCGAAAAATTAAATACGAACATGCACTATTACAAACTTGCAACGCTGTCTTAAAACACGCACACAGTTAATTACACAGCGTATCTACACAATGTTGTGTACATATTAATGGCATAATGGTCATATTTTATGGCAGACGGTATGACTTGGCCCTCCTAGGAGGTTGTTGACTTGTCCTGTAGTTAAATGTTCGAAGACTGCGATCGCATTTGAATTAGAATCCAGTAAAACTTTGTTTTTTTAGGGTTCCGTACACAAACGGTAAAAGCGAGACCCTATTACTAAGCCCACGATGTCTGACTGTCCGTCCGTCTGTCCTACCTATTATTACGGCTGTATCTTTCGAACCATAACAGAAAACCAGTTGAAACTTTTACAGTATATGTAATGTTACGGTGGATTAACTAAGAAATAATAAAAAAGTCAAAAAGTACAAACGAAAGGGGGGTCCCCATACAACACACATATTTATTTGACGTATTTTTGTATTAGTTCTAATGTAAAAACAGTAATACGTACAAGCGTCAAACTTGGTATGATTATAGTACACGTTTTAAAGTATAACAACAAATAATAAATAATGGCCAATTGCGAGTCGGTGACAAATATCTGTTCATAACCAAGTTATAATTGTGTTATACTCGAGCTTCACTGTAGCAAAGTATTAAATATGTGACTGCGTAGCAATTGTTTCAACAATTTTGAATAGCGTTAAGCAAGAACAATAACTTAGGGGTATATATTGTGGTGGTACGGAACCCTCAATGCGCAAGCCTGACTCGCACTTGGCCGGTTTATTTTCTAATATGTTTCACCTTCAGACATCTTATATATTTAGCCAGTGTCAATTATTATAAAACTTAGAACGTTTGAAGTCTCAAAAGATAATATATCTTCAAATTAATTATAATCAAGCAATGCTAGTCACGCTGAACTAATGAGGTGAAAACTTTAATACTGGCTCGAAAGTGATTTTTATATTTGAATGCTGCTCCACACTTGATGACTTACTATTTAAATTATATTTAAAAAATACGACTGGCAGGATTCGAACCTCGGGTAAACACCCCAAGCGCACTGCCGCTCTATAACCTTTGTCTCTAGCATTTGAATATCTGCTAGAGGATTTTATTCTGTGGAGAATTGGAGACAACATGAATAGATACGTCATAGTTCATTCATAGAAACCTTTAGAAAAGTCTTGACCACTTTGATTGTGACTAGGACTTGATTGACAATATATCTGACAAAACATTGAATTTAAACATTTAGCACACGATAATGCAAAAAAGTACGAAGCCAATATTCTCTTAAGAGGAAAAAAAAAATGCAATCTGTTTTATATAACTAGACCAAGCCAAATCCCGATTATCCAGCATATAGTTTGCCAGTCCTGTCAAATTATTCATAGTTCTATGCTCGCGTGCAATGACGTCACGGCAAAGACACCTTTCTCTGGTTCGGACATCGGAACGCAATGTAAAGGAGTCCGATATCAACGAACCATATTTAGCAGCATGTCTTGAACGGCATAGTTTTATTTTATGTTAGGCAGTACGGGCTGGAAATTAATGGCCAAAAATCGGTAGTCATCAGTACCACCAGGCGAGTTGGCGAAGGCGGAAAAAAGCAATATTATTAAAAAAAAAAAAATTAAGCAACATCTATTTCATAAAGAAATCAAAGAAATAATTGCTTATATTAACATTATTAGAAAAAAAATACAATAACTGACATGTCCTAAATACATTAAAAAAAAATCAAAATAATAACATTTCAATTAATTAATTGTAATTATGAAATTAATAGCATATAATTATAATTAGTCAATTAAATGACAAATAACTGTTTATCAGTAGGTACTCGCTATGATCGATTCTATGGAATTTTAAATATGTCGATTTCAACTGTAAAATTTGTCGATTGATAAGAACGGTACACACACTTGCGCGTTAAGGTTCATGTTCGCGTGATTTTCCGCACTACGCTGTTTCAGCGCTGATTCGAGCCCGCTATAAGAGGTACCCGTAAGGCCCTTGTACTCCAAAATCATCGGTTTTCTCGGTCATTTGTATTCTTGATCACGGCCATGAATAAGAACCCACGTTTAATGATGAATTATAATACAGGTAATAAAATTACTACCCAAACAATATTTTGCTTCCCTATTACAGAATTAGTATTGGTAAATAGGTATTTATTATGTAAACAACACGGATATTTTTAAGTAGAATAGAAACAAACATCGATTTAGGTCAAAGTCATCTAAATAAGGAGGTCAGATCGAATTTATTAGAAACAGTACGAAAACTATGGTCATCATCATCATCATCATCATCATCATTAAAATTTCACTAAATTAGTAAATAACGGAATTTCGGTTATTTTGATTTAAACGCCAAACTACTAAACAGATTTTGATGAAATTTCTTTGGGTCCAATCTAAAAGTACCTACATACAATATATTACATTGTATATCCTTTCAATAATTTTTTTTTTCAATTAGTTTCATAAATGACGGAGTTATGATATAACAAAATCCCTCCTTTTCTGAAGTCCGTTAAAACAAGGGAGATATGGTAAGGTGGCGTGATGGGTTCGCAACTCACCAAGCCTACATTGGGCTTGATTTTCTTTAATTATTTTGCATTAATCATACTAATATTATAAATGCGAAAGTGTGTTTGTTTGTTGGTTTGTTTGTTCCTCTTTCACGCTGCAACGGAACAACGGATCGACCTGATTTTTTGCATGGGTATAGTTCAAGAGCAATTTTTCATCATCATCACAATTTTTCATCACTACGCGGGTGAAACCGCGGGTCGCAGCTAGTAATTAATATAATTGTAACTTAATAATGAAATACATAATATGTAATAAAAATAATCAAAAACTTAAATTAACAATAACAAAATAAATTTAGTAAATGTGATGAGTGAAGTTGGCATTTTGGCCATGGTTGAATAAAAACGAAATGGGTTGGCTCATGGCTTCTAAAATGTATGGTGTTCCACAGGCAATACTCCTAAGACACGCACTGCGACAAAATAAAATCTTAGGTCCAACCACAATGGGTATGGGAAGATACTGAAGTGTCTTCACTTGTGAAATGGAACGAGAGCTGGTTGAATCTATGTGGATGGTCAAGGAAAGAGAAAAACTAGCAAGAAACCAACAGTGATAATGTTAAGTGAAAAAGCTAAAGCAAAATCACCTTCTCCACCGGTTCCTACGAAAAACAACTAGAAATATTACCACACTGGCCGTTCTAGCAGCGAAGAAGATTTCTCGTCTATGCAAACGAACACTGCAGTTAACGATGACGAAAATTGCCCCTACATCAGCTATTGCAATGATCTGTACTCCAGGCCCAAGTCCAAGGAAGTTTGGTTAAGGTGCAATAAATGGGCTCATGCATCATGTGCAGATGTGATCATGTTCCAAAGAAGACAAAGTCTTTTACATGCGAACTCTGCAAGTAAAGGATTAATTTCCTATGCAATATTGGTATGCCATTTTGACCCCATGATGTATGTCATTTTACCCGCATAGGACGGACAAAATGGATTTTGTTAGTGTTTTTTAAAATGTTCTGTATTTTTTTGTATTAATAATAAGTTGTCTTTAATTTCGATAAGGTAATGAACCAAGGTATAACATTCTAATTATAATGATTAAAACAATTCAAAAAACACCGATTTATGACTGATTTAGCAGAGGGTATGTAATTTTGTACGCCTTTCCCCTATGTGAATCCATCAACCCGCAACTGGGCCAGCGTGGTAGATTAGACCCAATCGTCCCTCGGGGATAGTCCTAACCTAAGTCCAGCAGTGGCCTGTTAAACGGCTAATTAAGCTTACACAAGCGTGCCTCGTTTCGCGCCGGGCGTTAAATATCAAAACTTTTGTGATTGCTTTTGATAGGGTACTTAAAATAATACGAATACATTTTCGATGTTCGTCATAGGACTTAAAATAAATTATGCATTGCCAATCACCACGTGAGCAGGTGAGCAAACAGGATATTTATGCAAAATATTTTCAAGGTTAACCTGTAGCAGTCATCAAACTTTTGGGAATTCTAGTTATGATGATATTTCGTTCTCGAATTCCATTTCAAATTAAACAATAATATATAATAAACACCCCTCTCTACGAGGGAGGCCTTTGTTCAGCAGTGGACGTTTACAGGCTGATGATGATGATGATGATATAATAATAATAATAGTTAATTATGATTACTAATCTATGTCTTCAAGTTCTAGGCAAGCATGCTCCATCGTAAAACGCATCATCAAGTAGGGGTAGGGTTCATCACTATCATCATAATTTCAGCCTATCATATTCCCACTCAGTACCGGCGTTAGGCCAGGGCGCGGTTGGGCGACCGCCCAGGGCGCCAGATATAAAGAGGCGCCGCTGGTGCCACAGGCGCCCCTTTATAGCCATATTACACCTCGCATTAAAAAATAGCGCCGTAGAAATCTCGTCCAGGGTACTGGTAGTGCTAAAACCGGTACTGCTCCCATTGTTGGGACACAAGACTTCTAAAAGAGAGAGGATGGGCCCTAATCCACGATTCTGGCCCAGTGCAGTTGGTGAATGTCATTCCACAACCTTACCACGGTAAATACTTATCCCGTAAATTATCATATAACTTTATCTTTATTGAATGTCATTATGTCTTTGAACTTTTGGGGTTCTTGAACATACCGGTTTCCTCACGATGTTTTCACCGTTTTTGAGCGATGACATCGTAACTGCACATGATTTATTTAAGTACTAAATAAGCCATTGGTGCAGGGCCGAGGATCGCACTGGGTGCCGTCAGATTGTAAAGCGCAGACGCTACTTCTCAGCCACCACACTCTCCACCAGGGGTAGGGTAAACTAGGTGAAAAAAATCTCTGGGCAAAAAGCCAGACGACTGGAATGAACTGGTGTGGCAGTTTTTTCATTTCTTTCTAGAATTCCGAAAGTTTCGGAATTCCCTCCGCATTCCAGACAAAAACGTGAATTTCCGGACATGTCTGGATAATTCCGGACGTATAGCAACCTTAAAGAGGGGCAGCTAAAAGCGAGTTTATAGCGCCAATGTAAAAAAAATACATGTCGGCTCGTTGTATTATTTTCCTAAACTTGTGGATTTTCGAGTGTTAACGTGTAATAATGGTTGATTATTATTTATTAAGTGCTCGTGAACGCACTCGAGTGTGGGAGGTGGTATAATGAGGGCTGGGCAAAATACATGCTTTGCTATAATTAAAATACAAATAAAAAAATACTGTATCGCAAGTAATTAAACTACGAAATACAAAATACCTTTAAGTAAGGTATTTAAAATATAAAATACAGTATTTTAGCTATTAGTAATTGAAATAAAAAATACAAATTACAAAATAAGTAATCTAGACCAGCAAGGGCTCAAAAGCACGGGCTCGCTCCATCGCCACCGTTGTCCGGCATCGTAGACGACGTACATGCAGAGGGATTTTGATCATCCGTCGCAACAATTTTTAATAATACAATTTGTATTCTACACAGAACAGACACTTTATTTATTCCCGTGAAAAAAACTAAAAACAAACCGTTATGACTTGACATCTTAGCTTGACAATTTGATGTAATTTTTTTTGCGTTTTGTTGGCCAATTTTGACGTACAGTCATAGCGTACAGTATACATACAGGTGCAGTGTAGCCAACTCTAATAGCTGCTTTACCATCAGTACACTCTCTGTTCGCACTCACACTCACGATCGCTAAATGAAGGTTAAATGTATTTTAATGTTAAAATGTATTTTGAAGCCTCAAGTATTTGAAATACTAATTACAAAATACCTCGGCGTCAGGTATTTGAAATACGAATTACAAATTACATTTTCAGCAAGTAATTAAAATACAAATACCAAATACGTATTTGTATTTCAATTACGTATTTTAATTACAAGTAATTCAAATACTGCCCAACCCTGGGTATAATGAGGTGAAACATGACTTTTCATGTTGCTTCCAAAACTCCATTCTTCTTCACGTAAAGCCTCCACCACTTTAGTGAGGCATGAGTTTGACTGGACCATGACTCACTTTGCTTGACTCTGACTGTGACTATAACTTATTTCACGTTATTTAATATTATAAAATCTTGTTTATTATTACGACTGAAGGACATTGTATCGATGGTCATGAAAAAATAAATAATTATAATATCAGCAAGGGTGTTCTAAGGGTATATGAAAGATCTTTGAATATCAGCTAAAAGCGATCGGTTAGATTCTCTCCAAATAATCAATCAGTTCAATAAACCGCTAGGGCTCCAGGGCACACCCCCTCTGGGGTGTCTGGGCAAGTCTGATTCCCACTCCCGGCGACGGCCCAAGCCGAGGTTCGTACCTTCGAGGTGCCCTTGTGCTAGTCGCCCAAAAACTTAAACCACCAAGTTATGCCGAACGCACTCTGCGTTCGCTAAGTAGTCCGGTCAAACTGTAGAGGCCAAAAGGCCATGCAACAGTACAAGTTAATATTTAAAAAAAACTGCTAAAAGCTCGCTATCTCACTCGCGCTAAAAGGCGCTATAAAAAGGATATCACCATCGAGGTAGATATACGTAGGTACTAACCAAGTCTATCTTCCTCAAGGATCTTAGATCTTATATATACCCTAAAGGGAAAACATCCTTGATCTTCCTTGGTACTAACGTAGTAAGTACATATATATTATATTAACCTCGATGGTGAAATCCTCCTTTTTTGAAGTCGATTGAAATTTATATTAAAAGCTTATTTAGTAACTTATCTACTAGCCAAAAGTTTTGTAGTTTTCAAAATCAAGTCAGGCGGGTTATTATAATTTCCAAAATACCTGTTCCAATTCACTGTCGACTTTAGAAACTGGGCTTCTTTTTAACAGGAAATTAATTTAAAACTTCAATAAACGTTTACTCCGCCGTTAAATAATTAATTTTACAAGTTGTTTTTTCGATTCTTTCGTCAAAACATGAGATATCAATTCAATAAACAGAATGCTTTTTACGGTTCCGTACCCAAAGAGTAATAACGGGACCCTATTACTAAGCCTACGTTGTCTGTATGCCTGTCCGTCTGTCTGTCCTACCTTTAAACTGCTGTATCTTTCGAACCGTAATAGATAGCCAGTTGAAATTTTCACTGAATATGCAATGTTAAAACGGATTAACTAAGAAACAATAATAAAATCAAAAAGTAAAAACGAAAGGGGGGTCCTCATACAACAAACGTATTTTTTAACGTATTTTTGTATTAGCTCTATTGTAAAAACGGTAATACGCACAATAATCAAACTTAACATGATTATAGTACACATTCAAAAGTTTAACAACAAATAATAAATAATGGCTAAGTGCGAGTCGGTGACAAATTTCGGTTCACCACCACCGGATCTCGTACGATCACCGAAGTGAAGCAACGTCGCGCGCGGCCGGTACTTCGATGGGTTTTGATGTGATGTTGTCTTTTTGCACAATTTTTTTGTACTTTAGTAGCTAACACGTTATGTGGCGGTACGAAACCTTCAGTGTGCGAGCCCGCCTCGCACTTGGCCGATTTTATTTTATAGAATAAATGGCAAACTGACGGGCCAACTGAGGGTAAGTGGTCACCACGGGCTATACAGGGTTAGGTACTGGTAATGACCATCCTCTTAATGGCGGTTTCAATAGGTACGTCAAATTTTGTTTTTTTTTGTTTTACGACTTCATCATCATCATGAGGCAGAATGCGTTCACTGCTGAGCATAAGCCTTCCCTTTAGATTTCCACACTGAACGATAGCCTGCCATCTGCATCCAGGGGATGCCCGCGACTCTCACGATGCCGTCGGTCCATCTAGTGGGAAGCCTACCTACGCTGCGTCTTCCGGTTCGAGGTCTCCAAGAACCTTTCTTCCCCATCGGTTATCGGTCCTTCGAGCGATGTGGCCTGCACATTGCCACTTCAACTTGCAAACTGAGCAGCTATGTCGGTGTGGTAAAATATAATTATTTTATTAATTACGTCATAACGGAGTAGCTAATTGCCCGGACAAAATTACTATGTGATTATTATTCAACGATCTGTCTCAAGGAAATGTTGAAAATATTATTAAAAAAACAACAAATTTCAAGGTTTTAGTTGGTAAATCGGTAGACTTAAATAATTATACCTACCTGCATAACTGAACTGCATAATTGAAATAAGCTAGTCATAGACCATTCACAAATATTAAAATTAAATATTATTTCAATCCTGCCTTGACAGAGACACTTATACCCAAAGAGTGTAGTAAGTGTGGTAGTAAGTATGAAATCTTTGTCGATCGGGGTAGAAACCACAGAAAGGATAAAGAATCGTAAATATAATTAAAGTAAATAAAGTAAATATTTATTTCTGAAATGCTTTTACATTATCACATCATAGTTATACATAGTTATCAATTGTGTCTAGCATAGGTTTTTTTTACGGGCAAGTGCCTTTATTAACTAAACAAAATACAAGCTAATACTAACACTACAGATATAGTTAGACTGCCCATAGACCGTTGAAGGTTTAAAGATAATCCAAATGCTCAAGCCCACTATCTGTTGGCAGCATACCCAGCATGCTGGTGGCATTAAATTAAAAATAAATTTAAATGGAAAGCTGAATGGAAATGCTGAGATAATAATTGACCAAACTTGAATTTATACGCGAGTAACCAGGGATAAATCTATTCCACGATCACCACTCGAATAATTCATTCGTCGTTTTTCCACGCAATACAAAGTATAGCTACGCTTAGGATTGCTATACGCGAATAGCGAGATGAATGATGAACGAATCTATTACCCAGCTAACAATTATTGTTCTACAACGCCACGGTAATTAAGCTTATGTCATATCAACTCGCTTTTGTCGTATTATACCTAGTGTGGGAAATGTCAAATGTCAAAATATCCGCATTCGTCGGAAGACTACTATATATCGTCGGACGTCGAATGTCGAATTAATTGTTTATAACAAAACTACGATCTTTACTATTAAATTAAATTCTTTGGTTTATAATTTAGTTTTTCGGTGGTTTGAAGTTTTTTTCCTATAGTTTAAAATTTATCCGCCTTGGACGTCTAGATATAACTTCCTTGTCCATATCACTATCTTCAATCAAATTTCTTAAGCGTTGCATTTTAAATATTTTATTTAACAATAATTACTGATGAAGTGCGTGCGTTGAGTTGAAATGATAATAATGACAATACAAAACAAAGAGAATATAATCACACAAAAGAGCAGAATCATATGGCGCGCTGCCGCCATTAAAATATTCTCGGAATAACTATTATTCCACCAAAAACGGTGGTATAGTAATTATTCTCGAATAGGCTTGCTATTCTTAGAATAGTAGATGGTAAAATGTGAAATTGATTTACCCTCGAATAACTGGCGATTTATTCCAAGAATAAAATTTACTCTCGTTTGGTCGAACTCGGCCCTAAAATCGGCTAGGCCGGTCTCTTGGTGACCCGTGAACTCAGAGCAAATAAACATAATTATTTTAGTTGCACTGAGCCTTTCTTTCTGAGTGAAATAGATTTTCCTATACTTATTTGATTTAACGCGCGCGCTAAGTAGTAAGTGTTAAATTGAACAGAAATAAATTCAAATTAAAAATAGGTGAGCTCAAATTAAATTTGCATTCGTTCAAATCAGAATTATGGTTATAATCGTGTAGAAACCTTCGGACCGTACGGGTGGAGTGTTTCGAAATAGGTATATTTGTCGGGCTGACTGAAAGTTTCAGTAGGTAGGTACGGGAACAAACGCTGGCTGGCCTGTATTTTGGGCAAAAAGTTAGCGACACAAAATAAGTAAGTACCAATTTATTATGTGCAGCGAGGCAGCGCGACCAGCATTTTGGTACAATTGGTTTAAACCTGAATATCATCAGGTAGGTACTTAACCAAATTATTAATTTATATTTGTACCCATTTTGTACCTGTCAATAAGAATAAACTCTAAACCAAAAGTAGACAGTATGTTTCGCCATCTATTGGCATTATCCTGTACTGGCTAGTTGTTTTGTCGTCGTTCGTTGAAGGCTTTACGAAAAAGGCTTGGTATGGTTGATAGAGGTTTGGTGAACATTTCGTAGATGGCGCTGTTGGTTACGCTGTAGTTTTACTAAAGTCTATAGACTGGATCTTTGAAGGCTTTAGGAAAAGGTTTCTATCCGTAACTAATGATACTTAGAAAATTGCATAGATGGCGGTAAAAGAACGAAGATAACTTGAAAAACTTGTGATTTTATTATTAAAATTTTCGATAAAATTTGAAAAGATGCAGTAATGTTTAACACGTTGAAAATTGCGGTTTCTCTCGCAAATAGCAGCAGTTTATATGTACGTAAGTAGTTATTATTTATGTAGAAATCAACATAAATGTAAGGTAATTGCCAGGCCACTAGGAGTCGCGATTGGATGTCAGTATAAGTATTATAGGTACGTACGCAGTTTTTCAACTAACTCTAACAAAGGAGGTTATCAATTATTATTCAACTGTATGTTTTGATTAATTTTTCGCGATAATCTTTCTGATGTGATTGCGACTCGATTTTAGGTTAACTTGAAGAAAATTTAGGGTGGTAAATACATATGGACAGCCGACGTGGCCCACCGGATTAGCAATTTGAAGTGGCAGTGGGCAGGCACAACACCCAGAACAGATGGCCGATGGCGCCGAAAGGTTCTCGAATGGAGACCACAGACTGGTAAGCGTAGCGTAGGATGCTCACAAAGATGGACAAGATGACAAGTTGGACAGACGACCTAAAATAGACCGCAGGAAAAAGCTGGATGCAGGCCGCTTCCAACCGGCCCTTTTGGAAATCGGTGGGGGAGGCCTAATGTCCAGCAGTGGGCGTCCTATGGCTGACCATCATGATCATGATGAATGTTGGTAAATTAGGGAATGAATCCCAGTTTGTTCGACTTCACGTATATTTTTTTTTGTTGTTGTAAAAAGGTAGGTACGTATTTAATAGTGCAATGATGTAGGACGTAGGCGTATGACGTATCTAGATGTGTAAAACGTCATAGGTTTTTACATACCTATAGCTCAACTTTTTTTGCCCTCGACTCATAGATTCAGTATTCTCTTAGTTTGACGTGTGTATCTGTCGTCTCGCAGAAAAGAGAAGTATTTTTTTTTCTTTTATTGGTCTGACTGTGGCACTGTAGCTCGCAACGGCCGAACCAATTTTAGTTTCTTTTGTTTGCCAGGTGACTTGACCGAATGTTTTTTTTTTTAATATGCTTTTGGTGGCAAACAAGCAGACGGGCTGCCTGATGGTAAGCGGTCACCGCCGCCTATGGATACTTGTTACACCAGAGGCATCACAAATACGTTGCCGACCCTTTAGGACTCGATTAACTCGCCTTTTGAAGAACCCCATGTTGTAGCTTCTCGGAAACACCACGGAAGGCAGCTCGTGGTAGGTGTGTTCTTAGCTATGATCATGAAAATCTGTGCAGCCGATTTGAAGATTGTCAGCAGTTTTAAACAAATTCAGTTTATACTAAGTATGTTATAGTAGCGAATGGTGATGGTGGCCTAGCGGTAGCATGTGCGCTTTACAATTTGACGGCACCGGGTTCGATTCTCGGCCTTGCACCAATGACTAATTAAGTACTTAGTAAATTATGTGCAGTTTCCATGCCATCGCTCAACAACGGTGAAGGAAAACATCGTGAGAAAACCGATATGTCCAAGAACCATAAATATTCAAAGACATAAAAGATATTCACCAACATGCACTGGGCCAGCATGGTGGATTATTGCACATTCTCTCTCTGAGAGAAGGCCAGTGTTCCAGCGGTGCGAACATGTGTTCCCACACATGTTCCCACTCCCGTCTATGGAATGCGCTGCCTGAATGGGTTCCCCGGTAGTTACAATCTGGGTGTCTTCAAATCACGAGTGAATCGGTTTCTTCTAGGCAAGCGTGCTCCACCGTAGGCCGCATCTCGCTTTACATCAGGCCATGCATCAGGCGAGTTGGCGGTCAAACACAAGCCTATCATGATAGGCTGACAATGATGATGATGAGTGACTGCAGTTCCATCAACTCAAAGGTAGCAAAAAGGCTTGTACGACTGTTTGTCTATTTAACATTCTAAAAGGTCATTGCCGCTCGCAACTCAGAGCCGGGTATTGTGTAAATATATTTTAATGTACCTAATGTTTTAGCAAAGATATTTTATATTCTTGCAATAGTTGACTAAATAATTTATTGTTGGCCGATGGTCCTACTGCGTAGTTCTACTGATAGTACCAACGGCACTTTTTTACCCGTGGTACTACCTATAGGACTATGGACATGTACCATTGCCGGTAGTTCAAATAGGAGCAATATAAGAGGATTAGCAGGCGGAGGAGGAGGAGGTTTAGGCTATCCCGAAATAAACCAGCCAAGTGCGAGTCGGGCTCGCGCACTGAGGGTTCCGTACCTACCACCACAAAATACAATAGAATCTAAGATCAATTTAGAAAAACCGGACAAATACGAGTAGGACTCGCGCTCTGAGGGTTCCGTTGTATGGAACCCTCAGAGCGCGAATCCAAACTAAAAAAGACATCAAAAAAGTTGAAATATTGAAAGACAAACTTAACTTTGTAATGGACAATAAGGTTCTTCGATACATTCCGACTACAAAATGTATGTTTGTAATAGCAAAACAATTCATATTAAATGATATAACTACAAATTTATGACTTTCGGATTTATTTATTTATATGTGCTGTGAAACATTGCCTCTTGCCAAATTTCGTGATTCTAAGTCAACGGGAAGTACCCTATAGGTTTTGGATTTCCCTGTGAAATCGCAAAATATGCTGGTATTTAATATAAATTTTAACTTGATATCTTTACGCGTTCTTGAGAAAAATGATCTTGATAGACGGACAGACGGACAACAAAGTGATCCTATAAGATCCTATTCCGTTTTTTCCTTTTGAGGTACGGAACGCTAAAAATAAACCGATCCTGTAGAATAGCGGGTGAAACCGTGGGACATTGCCAGTGATACATATTATACTTGTTTCCCAATAATAGCTATGGTTTTGGGACACAATAGCTATCGATTGCAATGAAAGAAATGTAATGAAGGAAAGGCAGCGCCATTTTGTGACATGGACGCAATAATAGAATCACTGTCATTGCAGATTTGCGTTCGAGTGACGCCATTTTCCTTGTATATCGAGATTTGTGAATTGAAGCGGGTTTCAGTTCCCTTTTCTTTTGACTGCCTTACACAGTTTCTGGTTTATAATACGGTTTTACCCTTTTTAGGGTTCCGTATCCGAAGGGTAAAAACGACCCTATTACTAAGCCTACATTGCCTGTCTGTCTGTTCGTCCTAATTTTAAACGGCTGTATCTTTCGAACCGTAATAATTAGCCAGTTGAAATTTTCACTAAATATGTAATGTTAATTGTGGCATATGTCACGCCATATGCCACGATGTTTGAAAACTCGCCTCTTCAACCAATGTGTTCTACCCACCATGACTTATGGTGCCGAAACATGGACCCTCACACATGAGGCTGTGCACAAAATCAGAGTAGCACAGAGAGCCATGGAGAGATCCATGCTAGGCATCAAACTCCAAGACCGAGTTCGTAATACCGAAATCCGACGAAGGTACGACCGAGGCACGACCGAGGTACGACCGAGGACGACGTGGAGGACGACGTGGTACGACCGAGGCGAGGACCGAGGCAGATGGCATAACAAGAGAGAGGCCTATACCCAGCAGTGGGATAAGGAAGGCTGTGGATGATGATGATGATGATGTAATGTTACGGCGGATTAACTCAGTTTTTTATCGGATACATAATTATCGGAGAGTGTGCATCAGATCTGCATGATTTGATTCCCTCCTGCCCATTTTTCTATCGGACTGACACGAGAAATCGACATCGTTTTATGATTGATATTCCGAAAACCCGTACGAAGCGCTTCGATTCCACATTTATTGTGCGAACTGCTAGTCTGTGGAATTCGCTGCCTGAATGGGTGTTCCCCGTCAGCTACAATGTGAGTGTCTTCAAGTCGAGAGTGAATTGGTTTCTTCTAGGCAAGCGTACTCCATAGTAGACCGCATCGGCGATTGGCCAAGCGCAAACCTATCTCTATCTTTTCTTCTCTTCTCTACATATTCAGCGTCTGTCTGTCTGTATGGCCGCTAACTCCTAAACCACGCAACGGATTTTGATGCAGTTTTCACCATCAGTTAGATAAATTTTCACGGAAGGTTTATATATAACTAGCGACCCTCCCCGGCTTCGCACGTAAATTACACCCGTGCGAAGCCGGGGGGGGTCGCTAGTCTATTATAAAAATAAAAACAAGAAATAATAAAAAAGCCAATAAGTCAAAACTAAAGGAGCTGAAAGTTGTAACATACGAGCACAAAGTCGTGCAGATCAGCGCCGTTGAATCCAACCTTCGAAATGTTTTCGTTTACCACCCGTGTAAAATAATGTACTATTTTACCATATTCAAAATATAACCTCAATTGCTTCTATCGAAGAGTGAATAGAGTCCTCAAAGGTAGGCAACGCACTGCCAATGCCCCGGGTATTGTAGGTGTCCATAGGCGACGGTGACTACTTACCATCAGGTGGCCCGTCGCTTGTTTGTCTCATAATATAAAAAAAAAAAAACACTTTATCCACTCGGATGTAGTGGTATAAATAAACAATGCTCGCTGTTATTTAATGAATTAGGCGCTGGGGTGGGAACGTATTCGGAATAATAACAATATAGATCGGAAAATAGATTACGTGACCACCAAACCAAAACAAATCGATAAGAATTCGTGAATAAACCAGCCAAGTGCGAGTCGGGCTCGCGCACTGAGGGTTCCGTACCACCACACAAAATACAAAAACTTAACAAAAAAAAGTTATCTTTTTTAATTTGGCTGATTTTGCAAAGAAATAAACTCGATGTTAAGCTAAAATTGTTAACTACTAAAGTAAAAAAAGCAGTTCAAAAAGGCATCATGCGCAGCCGGTCGCCCATCCAAGTACCGACAGCGCCAAACGTTGCTTAACTTTGGTAATCGTACGAGAACCGGTGGTGAACAGAAATTTGGTGGTGTGGTGAACACTGACTCGCTCTTGGCCAGTTCCAGCCAGTTCGCTATTTGTTGTTGTTTTACTTTAGAATGCGCCCGTACACACTCAAAAGTAAAATTTATGAATTGAACTGGTAATCATGCCTAGTTTGATGCTTGTACGTATAACCGTTTTTACACTAGAGCAAATCCTACTAATATTATAAACGCGAAAGTTTGTATGTATGGATGTATGGATGTTTGTTCCTCTTTCACGCAAAAACTACCGAATGGATTTTAATGAAAGTTTACAATAATATAGCTTATACATTAGAATAACACATAGGCTATAACGGGTTGTAGTCGCGAGGCCGAAGGCCGAGCTCTACGCGTACGAAGTAGCGGGTTTCAGCTCGAACAAAAAAACGTTAAAAAACCGTTTGTTGTCTGGGATCCCTTACGTTTTTACAGCATAGGCTTAGTAAGGGTGTAGTAGTATATAATAGTAGAGTCCCTTTTACAACTTTTGGGTACGGAACCCAAAAATAAAGAAGAACTGAGAACCTCCTTTTTTGAAGAGAGACGGACACCGTAGGCTTAGTAATAGTGTCTCGTGTACACCCTTTGGGTATGGAACCCTAAAAGAATCCGTGAGAATATGTGAAAATTTTGGTGAACGTTTATTGACTTGTAAATTGCCATTTTATCATCGAGATACAATTCCATTTATCAATAAATTACTTAAGACTTATGGGACTTAAATTAGCGTTAAGACGAAATATGCTCCAAATTTGACGTACCGTCATCACGAATACCTTTAAAAGTACCGTCAAATACCGTCAAAAGTAGACCTCTAAAATCGATTAATTGACATTATTTCTTTATTTTTAACTAGCAGACCTGACAGACGTTGTCCTGTCTTAGAAATGTCAAACACGCAAAGTCAAAATTGAAAATCAAATTTTTTTATACCTTGGGTTACATTATTGGAGTTTTAGTAAGGATCCCTATTTTGTTTGAAAATATAATATAGCCTATGTTACCCGGGGATAGTGTAGCTTCCCACCAGTGAAAGAATTTTTCAAATCGGTTCTGTAGTTTCGGAGCCTATTCAATGCAAACAAACAAACAAACAAACAAACAATCAAATCTTTCCTCTTTATAATATTAGTATAGATAAATGTTCTTGAAATATTTTATTTGTGTTCACCGATACACGATTAAAGAAATTTGGTTCGATAGAAAAAAATCGTAAACTTTCCTAAAAAACACCCGTTTTTACGTTCCCTTTAATGGATTGAATCAACTTTATTCAAATTCTATAGAAGCTATTTTTATCAAAAAAATACTGTATGTTATCCTAACAATCATTCAAATACTTTAGTAGTCGCAGTTTTTTGTAAAAGCGTAAGATTATTTGTTGAAAATAAAGGAAAAAATAAATATTGTAAATATTTGAAAGCGCGCACGCCGCATTACCGTCATACAGGTGTACGGTTCTCTACCGTTTCGCCTTAAATATTGTTATCGGGCTAGTTTCAACCCAAATCCGTATTTTGGCTATATTTGGCATAATGGATTCTAATTACGTTGGCTTCATCACTATTCGGTAGGCTTGCAGACGTGTGCCGCATGTTAACTGATATGGGTAAATAAAACATGTTTTGGGAGATTACGTGGGAGCAACGTATGTCTGTGAGATGCCAAATTTGGCGTAGACGTAGGCATGATAACAATTTTTTTATCACCTCATAAAAAAGCTGATCTTAAAGAGAGGCTATCAACGAAAACTTAAGTAAAATTATTATTATTTTTTATAATAGGCTTTCGTTTGAGCACCTTCACGCCAGATGTTAAGCGATGATGCGGTCTAAGTTGGAGCACGCTTGCCTAGAAGAAACCGATTCACTCGTGATTTGAAGACACCCAGTTGAACTATCAGGGAACACCCATTCAGGCAGCGCATCACAGACTAGCAGTTCGCACAATAAATATGGAATCAAAGCGCTTCGTACGGGTTTTCGGAATATTAACCATAAAGCAGTGACAATTATACCTCATCACCTTCAATAACATAAGTTCTGCAAGAGTAGGCATGTGTCCTAATGTTTAGTGTGTGTGAAAAAAAGTAAAAAAAAAAAAAAAAAACTGAAATGCAACAACACAACAACAACAACACAACATGCAGTGCACATGCAGTGTTGTAACAACACTGCAAATTTAAAAACAACATCATCATCAGCCAGAAGACGTCCACTGCTGAACATATGCCTCCCCCTTTAACCTCCACTAAAAGACAGCATGCAACTGCATCCACTGGAAGCCCACGACTATATCGTCGGTCCATCTAGTGGGAGGCCTACCTACGCTGCGTCTTCCGGTTCGTGGTCTCCACTCAAAAACCTTTCTTCCCCATCGGTTATCGGTTCGAGCGATGTGGCCTGCCCATTGCCACTTCAACTTGCAAATTGTACTAGCTGTCAGTGAGTCTGGTTGTATGGTGAATATAAAAAAAAAATAACGGGCTGAATTGAGAACTTCCTCCTTTTTCGAAGTCGGTTAAAATACTGTCATATTATCAATAAAACAGACATCCTAAGCGTAGAAGCACTGCAAATAGTTATTTATGATACAAGTGCGGAAAGTTGGTTATTAGAAACGAGTAGACGAATGTAAGCCCGAGACGAAGTCGAGGGCTTACCATAGTCACGAGTTTGTAATAACCAATCCGCACGTGTGCCATACAACGTTTTACAACACATTTGCGAGAAAAAAAGGCTACAAATGAAACAATTTTTGTTTATAACTTAATATCAGTCACAACAATAGTTTCTATAATATAATAAGAAAATGGCGCGAACATGCAAATAGCGCCACTATCACGTGGTGAAAATTAGAACTACATCTTTCGTCTCATTTTCTCTTTAGTATTAAACTGAGACAAACGTATTGAGCAAAAGCGCTTCCAAGGAGGTTTGATCATTCAGCTTATTTATTCTCGTAATATGAAACTCTTTTGTGGAATTCTTATGTAATTATGATGGAAATTAAAAAAATACCGTAAATCACACGCACGGTGCTATACATCTGAGCGTGCGGACAAATTCATTTCCGCACGCTCCGTTGTATGATCCGTAATGTTTAACTTTCGAACGATGTATACAGGCTTCGTAAGTGCACTTTTTGAGCAAATGTGTTGTAAAATATATTACTTACGTTCTCCAACGTTCATTACAATCGATTTGAGTAACGATTTCCGTTTCGGCCATTAGACGTCATTAGGCCTAATGCTAACATTATGTTGTTACAAGCCGTCATGATCTTGGTTGGTAAGTACGTCTACTGGGTTACACAGAAAGGGTGTAATACGTAAGCCGTAAGTGTTACAGTCATAGTACCTAGCATTATTATATATATATTATGTTGTTTGTTTGCGATTTCAGGGTTGTTCCCAGAGTATAAGTCTCCATTATGATGTATTAATGACCTTCTTTTGGCGCAGTACACCCTAAGCTACCCGGAAAGGGTGTACTGCCAGCGACGTACGACAGCCCGCCATCTGCGATAATCTGCATCCACTGGCGACTCTCACGATGTCGTCGGTCCACTAGTGGGAAGCCTACCTACGCTGCGTCTTCCAGTTCGTTGTCTACACTCCAGAAACATTTTTCCCCATCGGTTATCGGTTCTTCGAGCGATGTGGTCGGCATTACCACTTCAACTTGCAAATTTTAATAGCTATGTCGGTGACACTGGTTCTTCGGCGAATATCCACGTTCCGGATTCTATCGCGCAAAGAAACTCCGAGCATGGATCTCTTCATAGCCCGCTGTGTGACTCGTGAGTTTTTCCAATGAACCGGCCAAGTGCGAGTCAGGCTCGCGCACTGAGGGTTCCGTACCACCACAAAATTCAATAACGAAATTACCAGTTATAACTTGGTAATGAACAGAAACTTGACACCGACTCGCACTTGGCCACTTTTTTTTACTTTAGTGTGTATACTATAATCGTGTCAAGTTTGACGCTTGTACGTATTACCGTTTTTATATAAGAGCTAATACAAAAATACGTAAAAAAATATGTTTGTTGTATGGGGTTTCCTTTCGTTCGTATTTCCGTTCGTATTTTTTTTATTATTTGTTAGTCAATCCGCCGTAACATTAAATATTCTGTAAAAATTACAACTGGCCATCTATTACGGTTCGAATGATACAGCCGTTAACGGTAGGACAGACAGACAGACAGACGGACGGACGGACAGACAAACAGACGGACGGATGAACAGACAGACAGACAGACATCGAAGGCGTAGTAATAGGGTCCGTTATTACCCTTTGGGTACGGAACCCTAAAAGCCAACAGGTTTTTACTAAACTTAACTAATTATTAGTTTTTTACGTCGTCGGTAGTTTGTTTGAGTCTGTTGATTTACGATTAAATTCTTCTGTTTTGCTTATGTTCCTTATTTATATCTTACCTACACTTAAAAACACTGCCGGTACAGGGTGGCACTCTAGACTATGGTTATAATGAGTACTTACCAAGTACAGACAAACAATTGAGATATGCCTTAGTACATTTATTTTTTGTGTCCAAACCAACCAATTTGGTCTCTAATTTGCATTTAAAAATTTCACTATTCCGCTATACCGAAGAAGTCCAAATTATACTTCGCGAAGTATAATTTGGACTGTTTCATTCGAAGGGTGAATAAAGTCCTCAAAGGTACCGTAAGCAACTTACAGACAATGCCCCGGGTATTGTGGGTGTATATAGGCAGCGGTGACCACTTACCATCAGGTGGCACGAAGCTTGTTTACCAATTATTCTATTTAAAAAGCCGCTTCGCAAAAACTGCAAGTTCGGCTCACTTACTGATATTTCGCACACACTAAGAAACTTGCAGCGACACTAATGAACTAGCTAATAGTTCACATGCAAAATAAACGAGCCAAGTGCGAGTCGGGCTCGCGCACTGAGGTTTCCGTATCACAACAAAATAAAACAAGGTTGTCCAAATAACCGAATTAGCAGTTATTATAACGGCTTCCAAATCGTCGAAGTAATTGCTACGCAGTTTGCTAGAGGCGCTCGAGTACTATAACTTGGTAATGAACAGAAATTTGTCACCGACTCGCACTTGGCCATTATTTATTATTTGCTGTTATACTTCAGAGTGTGTACTATAATCATGCCATTTTTGACGCTTGTACGTGTTATCGTTTTAACATTAGAGCTAATACGCCACGCCACCGTACCATATCTCCCTTGTTTGATGATCTGAGGTCCCACTCATATGATATATCACAGCCCAGAGTCCCACCAGGCAATATAATAATTATACCAATGAAACTTCGAACAAAATTTATCACTACAGGGGCTGTCAAACTTTATTGGTATCCGAACTTTTGAAACGGCTAACATTTCACGGAGCCCTAAAATTATTCTATTTATTATTTAGCTTTATCAATTTCTTACAATATACTTAATGCAGCTATCAGTCAGAGTAAACACATTGGACAAAGTAAAAGTTGTTATAACGTTTTAAGGCGCTTGCAGACGATGCGGAGTACAAGTGGCAGTGGAAGTAGTTAGTAGTACTTCCACTGCAACATGCACTGAGCTAAACGATGCAGACGATGCGTAGTAACTACTTGCAACTAGTACTTGCTTCTTGTACTACGCATCCATTGTCTGTTGTCATTGTGGCATGTTGCAGTGGAAGTGCTACTAAGCATTTACACTGCCACTTGAACTAAGCAAAACGGTACAGACGATGCGTACTACTTGCTACTTGTACTACGAATCGTCTGCAAGCGTCTTTAGTGACACTTAACAGGTGGTTTGATAGTACGATATAATGTAACGTAATTCGTAAATATTGAATGTGACGTCACAGAATTAAATTAAAGCTTTATTATTATTATTTTGCGACAAAAACATATAGCTAAGCGTTATTATGAAAACTAGTGGTAAAAACTAATCAGTTATACCATATCACAATAGTAAAACCATATCACAAGCTTTGCTTAGTTTAGGTTAGATGACCGTGTGTGCAAAAATTAGTTTTTTTTTGTTTGTTATTTGTGTCATGATATTTGAACATGACTATGGATTCTCGCTCTATATCACCCTTGATTCGTCTCTGTCTAGTGTCTACCGGGTGCTACCGGCAAGATTTTGATAAAATCGCATGACTACTAACATTATTTACAAGGTTGCTACATTAACGTGAACTGACGAGTTTTTACTAAGTTATGATTGTATATTTAACCGACGAAAAAAGGAGGCTTTTATTAACGCGTATATTTTGTTAAATGTGTTTAATATAATATTTTTTTATAGAAAATAGAAAAGTAAAGATGGTGAGCGGCCTGCATGATGGTAAGCGGTAATTGACTATGGACATCTGCAGTGTAAGTACCGATCTTTAACGATCATCAATTTGGTCGTTAAATTCGATAAAATGTCATTGGATCAGGGCCCCGATTCTACTAAAGTTTTTTTCAAAATTGTTATTGTTGCGATTTTAATTGTTTAATAACTGCCTCAAAATTAACAGTTTTAAATATTTTTTTTATACTAGAGAAATACAACCACCTAATATTATAACTTAGTATATTAAAAAAAAAACAATAAAAACTGTCAATTTTGAGGCAGTTATTTAACAATTAAAATTGCAACAATTATAATTGAAGGACAATTTGTTTAGTAGAATCGGGGGGCAGTAGCGAGCTATGATCGATTCTATGGCATTTTATCGAATTTGACGATTGATAAAGAACGGTACTTGCACTGCTGCAACACTAGCGGCTTTGTCGATGCTTTGCCAGCCTGGAGAAATGTTTGTAGATTCCCTTTTTGCCTGGCAATATACCTGGCAAGTACCTTGCTTTTATGACAGTTTTATTGAACTGCTAGTCAGTGGAATGCGCTGCCTGAATGGGTGTTCCCTGATAGTTACAATCTGGGTGTCTTCAAAATCCCGAGTGAATTGGTTTCTTCTAAGCAAGCGTGCTCCATCGTAGACCGCATCATCGCTTAATGCCAGGCGAGTTGGCGGTACAACGCAAGCCTATCTATAAATATAAAAATGAATCTCTATTTACCTTGGCCAAGCCATAACTAATATAACGACTTTACCGATTACATTCATAACTTTTTTTAGATTTGTAGAAGGTTCTGGTAAGCGCAGCGTAGGACGTCCACCCACAAGATGGACAGACGACCTAAAAGAGACCGCAGGGAAACGCTGGATGCAGGCCGCTTCCAACCGGCCCTTTTGGAGATCGATGGGGGAGGCCTATGTCCAGCAGTGGACGTCCTACGGCTGAAATGATGATGATGATGAGAAGGTTCTTACGGAAAGAAAAAATAATAAAATTGCTCAGAAAATTGGAAAATTTCAGAAAACTTAATTAACGATAATTTTAACTCGCGGGTAAAAACGCGGGGCGCAGCTAGTTAATAATAATAAAAAAGAGCGGTGAACAAGCTTGTGGCCCGTCTGATGGTAAGCAAAACGCGGCAGTTTTTACTATGGACACCTGCAAAGTCAAGGTCAAGTCCAAGTCATGTCAAAAAAACATACCGTCGAATTGATAACCTCCTCCTTTTTGAAGTCGGTTAATAACTAAATGAAGATCGTTTATACTATCTAAAAGCAACGCAACTGCCCTTGTGGCCCAGTTGGTGACTGCACGGTGGCCCAGTTAGTAGTGAACCTGCCTTCTGAGCTTGGGAGCGTGGGTTCGATTTCCCACCTAGGACAAATGAATATCAGTCTCTGGCAGCCATAGTACAAGCTTTGCTTAGTTTGGGGTCAGATGACCATGTGTGCAAAAATGTCCCGAATATTTATTTTAATATTGTACGGTTCTCTTATTAATTTTTACGCACACTAAGACACTCGTAGCGACACCAATGAATTAACTAATAGTAGGTACAACACACATACAAAGAAGGGCAACAAGGTCATCAGCAAGGGAGTTCGACTAAAGCCGTCACGCCTGATTTAGGCCAGATGCGTTCGCATTTCGCTCCCACCACGCCACCTTCCTATACCCCTCCCTGCTCCTCCTATATCCCTCGGCTTTTTACCTCATTCCCAAAATCTCCCTAAACAATTTTTCGTCATAACCCATATTTTATGAGGGAATTTGATGGCAACCCTCCATCTTGCCTTAATAACAATGCCCCCCAGGAGGCACGAGCTATTTCTGGGAACACCGATATAGCAGATTTATTAAGGGGAATCCTAGGGGACGAATCTGTCCCAAATAACAAGTCCAGTTAATTGTGACTGATTCTATTTATAGAGGTATTAAGGCGGTAGCACAGCGCCTACTTTTCATAAAATTATTATATACCTGGAAGCAAGGAACTTTAATCCCACATTTATTGTGCGAACTGCTGCTGCTAGTCTGTGGAATTCGCTGCCAGAATGGGTGTTCCCCGTCAGTTACAATTGGGGTGTCTTCAAGTCGAGAGTGAATCGGTTTCTTCTAGGCAAGCGTGCTACATCGTAGACCGCATCATTGCTTAACATCAGGCGAGATGGCGGCCAAGCGCAAGCGCAAATAAATTTAAAAAAATCTTGGAAAGTTGTCCATCCTCTAATTTCTATAGTTATTGGGATAGCTGCATCAAACTTTGCTCAATTATACATTTTGTAGAGATATCAATTTACATAAATAAAAACAAAATATAGAATTTTGCATTTTAGGGCTGGCTCTGGTACCATTTGAAATGGGGATGTTTTTTTTCGCTTTACCCCCTTTGGTTTTTAGTTTCGTTAAATATATTATTTTAAAATAAAGGTAAGGTTTTGTAGGTCACTTTTTATACCTTAACCGTAAACCTTTGCGAAATATGGCCTGCCAAAGTGGCAAAAAGTTGGACGCTGCATTTTTAAACTAGCCTCAATTTTTTTTACCTCTATTCCTTGGAAAAAGTAGTTTTTTAAGGTAACGCGCCAATTTACAAGCGTGTTTGTAGTTAGTGAATCAGGGTCCTGATAGAACAGAACGAATTTATAAGGGTTTCTTATAGTACTACGGAACCCAAAGTTATCCCGTAAATAATCATATAACTTTAGTGAACAACCGTGATAGTTTTTAAAACACTGTTTTCTAATTGTACTCCTAACACGTATCTCCTTATTTGAAATCGGTTGCAAGCTAAATTGAGTCAGCTTTGGTTCCAATTAGCAACTTTACTCATCATTGTTTATGTTAGGTATATCAATGTCATTTAAACATTTCGACATATTCTTCGACCGAAATAAAATGAACGGACGGGCCATTGAACTTGCTCAGTGAATACGAGTCAAAACCATTGGTCATTATACTTCAACACCTAATTATAACGATGTACAGGGCATACGAGAACCTTTTGGCCCAATCGGCCATCTGTACTGCGTACTATGTGCCCTGTCCACTGCCATTTCAACTTGCTAATCCGGTGGGCTATGTCGGTAAGTTTCGTTCATCTACGGATCTCCTCATTCCTGATTCGATCTCGTAGAGAAACCCCGAGCATAGCCCTCTCCATAGCTCGTTATGCATGTTTGAGCTTGCTTATAAGGACCATAGTGAGAGACCAATAATGTGATTTAAGTTTAATATATCATTTGTATGAAATCTTTTACCATAGAGACTACACCAAAAAGATCTTATTCGAAAATCTAACTGGCCGCCTCTACATTACGTCAGTGTCGACAAACGTACTCAATAAAAACATAACTTTGTCTTTACACAACTGGAATTACGTATCTATTATCATAAAATTTTAATCCATAAATTAATACTTAAATTATACACAAAAAAAAATCATCTATACTTACTAATATTATAAAGAGGAAAGATTTGTATGTAAGTATGTTTGTAACGAATTGGCTCAAAAAGTACTGGACTGATTTAAAAAATTCTTTTACTGTTGGGTAGCTACACTTTCCCCGGGTGACATAGGCTATAATCTATACCCGTGCGAAGCTGGGGCTGACCGCTAGTATGAATATAAAATGACTGCTTATTACTAGCCTGGCTATTTATTGCCTTGCATAAGGTGTAACAAAATAGGAATAATTTCTCGATGAGCCTGTCATCGTCTTGGATGGGTGACTTGAGATCCTCGCTAAATTCTGGATTCAGGTCTTATTTTTTTAAATATTCTAACCCTCATATTCATCTATACTAATATTATAAAGAGGAAAGTGTTAGCTTTTCAGCCAAGAAATCACCTTTTAAACTGTTTTACACACAATTCGTTTACACTTGTTATCGCTTCGAGGTTCGAGCAAAGAAAAGAGGGTGATTGCAATGCAACCGCCACTTATATACTGTGTTCGTTGGCAGTCGACAAAGGGCTGTCAACTGTCAACGAACACGTGTGAACTTCGCCAATACAGTTTCATTATAATGGTGTTGTTAGTTCATCTATACATTAAATGATTAAACTAAAGTTGTTATACAAAAGATTTGATTGTTTGTTTGTTTGCATTGAATAGGCTCCAAAACTACAGAATCGATTTGAAAAATTCTTTCACTGTTGGAAAGCTATACTATCCCCGGGTGACATAGGCTATTATTTATACCCGTGCGAAGCTGGGGCGGACCGCTAGTAGTAAAGAAAGTTACCTCGAATCCTCACGTCACCCTCAAGTGGTGTTTTGGCATACAAAACATACGTGACATACGTGCCAAGAAGCTCATCAGCAACGAATCCCTGGTTCAGACTAAGCTTTGCGCATCGACGTAAAGTTGCTAGTCTATCGGTTTTTTATCGGATACATTTCGGAGAGTGTGCATCGGATCTGCACGATCTAATTCCTTCCTGCCCATTTTTCTATCGGACTGCCAGAGCGGGCAACGGAAAACCGTCACCGCGTTATGTTACCCTGTTTTTTATGTTATCCTTGTTTTGTGGTATTTTAATAAAGAGTTTTGTATTGTATTGTATTGTATGGTTAATATTCCGAAAACCCGTACGAAGCGCTTTGATTCCACATTTATTGTGCATACTGCTAGTCTGTGGAATGCGCTGCCTGAACTCATTCCTCGATGGTTACAATTTGGGTGTCTTCAAATCACGAGTGAAGCGGTTTCTTCTAGGCAAGTGTGCTCCATCGTAACTACATAATCGCTTATCATCAGGCGAGATGGTGGTCAAACGCAAGCCTATTATTTATGTATAAAAAAATGATATATAACTCTCCGAGGGCACGCCGTTCAGCCTGATCTTCGACTGTTTGTTTCCAGTCACTGCCATACTTACGACTCATACTTACGTATAATTATCTTCACTCTATCCAGTCGGGTCTGGGTGTCTCATATTACGTTTGCCAGCTCGTGCATGAAGAACAAAAGGGGGCAAAGATCCACAATTTCTATGGACGGCTAGAAATAATAGACGAAATCAGAAAGGGGGCAAGCGGCGGACACACTGCATGAATTTAGAACACGTCTACTCTCGCAGTTATTACTCTATGCATAAATTCTCGTTGATCTTTTGCTCTCTCGATGAAGAAACAAACAAACACATCCACTGACCACACGTATTAATTTTATTGATTTACATTTCAATGCAATTTTTCACCGTGCCGCACCGTACCGTCAGATGTGGCCGCAATACATCATGTGACCGGGGCCCCGATTCTACTAAAGAAATTGTCATTAAATTGTAATTGTTGCGATTTTAGTATAAAAAATATTAAAAACTGTCAATTTTGAGGCAGTTATTTAACAATTAAAATCGCAACAATTACATTTTAAAGACAATTTCTTTAGTAGAATCGGGGGGGGGGGGGGGTGTCCTAAAGTACATACGTCATACAATAAGTACTAGTAAGTAGAATAAATATTTTGTAGCAATTTGTGTGACGTATTTTATGCACTGAGTCAGAACAAGAGGTTGTTTCGAAACATCTAAAATATAAGAGATCCATGCAATCCGAAGCTAAGGTTATAAACTAAACTTGGGAAATCCACGAAATATGTTTTACAGAGTTGTATGAACGTGGCTAATTTGAATGTTATTGCCTTTTATTAAAGTTTAAAGTCGTTTACCTGGTTTATGCTGAAGGCAAACAAGAAAGAACGGCGCGTAAGCATATTTCAAGTTCAGTGTTATTCCAGCGTTCGAATTGTTCGAACGCGTGCGCTTTTCAAAAAGTTGGCTCGAACGTGATTTTTGAAAATCGAACAGTTTTGAATCTGTGTTTAGTGGTGTGCGTTGTGGTTTTGTTTATGTGAGTGCTGACGTTGCCAATAAAAAGGTAAAGGTTTTATTTAACTTTCATGTTTACGTTATGTAGGTATTTTTCCAGCAATATTTTGTGGTAAATAATTATTTTAACTGAAAACATCTGAAACTGAGCATTGGAAAACGTTGGATTTAATTCTCGCTAATTTGCCTTTAGAATCTCAGACAAAGGACCTTCCATTCAACGAATGGCCGTCAGATTTTTTAATCAAGTTATGCTAATATCGCCGTCGATCGGGAATTCTGGCAATTTCGCCCAAAACCGGTTGGTAATTTGTAATTTGCAAATGATTACAACACTTACGTATATTACAGTCACGATGCATCTAGCTGTAGCCTAATTACCTCACTCATAACGATTCAGTCTTCACCATTGCCAGATGAGGTAATAAGTAAGTGCAATAAAAACTGCTCTTTCGTAAAAAAATTAGATGTCGACATTGTGAATTTTTCCTTAGCATTGGGCCCAAATTAACTTTGAGCTCACAAGAAGTTGGCTGCTTGATTAAACTAAGCACTATAGAAATAGTCATTGATTAAACTAAGGACGATAGAAATAATCCTTGATTAAACTAAGGACGATAGAAATAGTCATTGATTAAACTAAGGACGATAGAAATAGTCCTTGATTAAACTAAGGGCGATAGAAATAATCCTTGATTAAACTAAGGCCGATAGAAATAGTCCTTGATTTAACTAAGGGCGATAGAAATAATCCTTGATTAAACTAAGGGCGATAGAAATAATCCTTGATTAAACTAAGGGTGATATAAATAATCCTTGATTAAACTAAGGATGATAGAAATAATCCCTAATTAAACTTATCTCTAAACAAGGAACCTTTTTTAACTTTTCCTAAAACTACCCCTAACTATTACGAGTAGGAAAATTTTTTCAAAAAATTTGGGCAATTTTTATTATTAGTAATTCTTTGTGGTTGATCATCCAAAAACCCGTACGAAGAGCTTTGATTCCACTTTTATTGTGGGAACCACTAGTCTCTGGAATGCGCTGCCTGAATTATTCGTTCCCCGATAGTTACAATCTGGGTGTCTTCAAGTCGTAAGTGAATCGGTTTCTTCGGACAATTAAACAAGCTTCATCGTAGGCCGCATCAACGTTTAACATCAGGTGAGTTGGTAAAAGGCAAGCCTATGAATTAATAAAAAGAAGTAGGTAACAGTTCTATATTCTAGATATTATAATTATATCATAGCAACTTTTATCAAAATCTATATTTTTAACCGACTTCCAAAAAGAGGCGGTTATCAATTCGACTGTATGTTTTTTTTGTATGTGTGTTACGCGATTGCTCCGCCAATTTAGAATTGTTTTTGATGATTCTTTTTTTGGTTGGTAGGTCATAACTCATAGGTGGTCCCATAATTTTTTTTTACTTCTACAATAGTACCTATTTATAAAGAAGTAAAGCTTGTGACTTTGTGTGTTTGTTGGAGATAATATCTGTAACTAGAGATGCAATACTAAAAAATATTTTACTGACAAAAAGCTACACTATTCTTGAGTGACATATTATGCTATGTTTTGTTTACAAAGCATGCAAAGCTGCGGGCAAAAGCTAATTTCAAATACGAATGTTTTTAACTATCACGGTTGTTCACTAAAATTAATGATTATTAGCGCAGTTACATGCACCATGTTCACGGGAAGACTCTCGAAGTAGCACGCCGAAATGTCGAGAGCAAATGTTGTAAATGTCATTCCACAACCTTACCACTGTAAATATCCCGTAAACAATTATATAACTTTACCGTTTACATTCTATTTAAAAAAAAGTCGTCAATCGAGTAAAACGTTTGTTTTTTAATTTAATTTTAAATGTAATACACTGGCGGTATTCTTTGGCAAACAGTTGTAAATTTCGGCCCCTATCACGTGAGTCAATATTTCCCCGAGCGTACGAGCCTTTGTTTTACATGGTTTTTTCATTGTAACGAGTGGCAGGCTCATCGCCTCTCGAACGAGTCTAGGTTCTGCCGCACATAGAGCTGCCTGGGGCCTTGCGGCCAACTGCTAACGCTGTATCAAACTAACGTTAAATCCACTCAGTTCGAAAATCACGACCGCAAACCGTATCTGGGCGCGTTACGGTTCACGTTCGCGTGATTTTCCGACTAAGTGGATTTAACGTTAGTTTATACCACGTTAGCAGTTGGCCGTAAGGCTCCTGCATTGTATTATAGCGACTTAAGACCCTCTTTTCCCAATTTTAGCAGTTTTGGTCATTCCAGCTTTGGTTTGTCTTCTTCCATGGTTAGCTTAAAATTAAAAAGATCATCAGAAGTGTCATATCAAAATTGAATCTTTTCTCTTGGAAACTGTAAAGACCAAAACACGACTAAGGACATTTCGCTCGATAGAAAATAAAATGAAACTAGCACTGATTTACGTTTTGTTCCCTGTTTTTATGGTTCCGTACCTCAAAAAGCAAAAACGGAACCCTTATAGGATCACTTCGTTATCCGTCTGTCTGTCTGTCCGTCTGTCAAGACCCTTTCTCTCATCATCATCAGCCTCTAACTGTCCACTGCTGGACATAGGCCTCTCCCAATGCACGCCACTGAGCTCGGTCGGTAGTACCTTGCATCCAGTTTTTACCCGCCGTTTTACGCAGGTCATCACTCCACCTGGCAACAGGGTGTCCTACACTACCCTTTTTCTCAAGAACGCGTAAAGGTATCAAGTTGAAATTTATACTAAAAAAATTGGGTCTACAGTTTCTTTACCCTGTAAAAAAATAAAAGTTGTAAGTCAACGCAATCAAAAGATATGAACGTTTATGTCGTATATTTTGCGATTTCACAGGGGAATCAAAACTTATAGGGTACTTCCCGTTGATCTAGAATCATGAAATTTGGCAAGAGGCAAGGTCTCATAGCACATATATAGGAATAAATCCGAAAGTTATAAATTTGAAGTTACATAATTGAAAAATAATTATTTTGCTATTACAAACTTACATTTTGTAGTTGGAATGCATGGAAGTACCTTATTGTCAACTACAAACTTAAGTTTGTCTTTCAATATTTCAATATATTTTTATTTTTTGGTCTCGCGCTCTGAGTGTACCGTCCACGGAAC
This sequence comes from Agriopis aurantiaria, assembly GCA_914767915.1. Taxonomy (NCBI): domain Eukaryota; kingdom Metazoa; phylum Arthropoda; class Insecta; order Lepidoptera; family Geometridae; genus Agriopis; species Agriopis aurantiaria. The sequence goes on from OU612004.1 coordinate 8,621,974, forward strand.
CTTCAGAGCACGTGTCCTACTCGTATTTGTCCGGTTTTTTTTGGATTCATTCAAATACCTAGTTAAATACTAAATGATGTCTACGATATCTTAAATAATCTTATTATACAGTATTTTTTTCACAAAGTTGTAAATTACGTTGGCGGATAAAATTTGCTAACTGCGACAAAATCTTAGGATTTTTCAATAGAAAAGGCTTTTTCTCCGGACTTTGAAATTTTCCATCTGGTAACCCTAATCTCATACAAAGTCTCAACAACAATAAATTACTTATTCTTTATTAACATTGTAATGCAAGCCCTTTCGTTATAGCTGGCTTCTCGCCAGCCACAGATTAGCTATCAGTATCTAAGTGCAGCTGGTCAATGTCGTAGTGGCTGTTTTCACGGACGACACATCGATATCATTATATTGATATCATATATTGATATAAATGATATTATGACAAAAAAACTATGAGAGCAGGTACTTACCATTTATTATGTAAAATATGGCAATGTAATTGGGCAATGGAGAGAGCTATACTCGGTGTTTCTTTGCGCGATAGAATCCGGAACGGAGATATTCGACAAAGAACCAGAGTCACCGACATATCTGTTAAAATCTGCAAGTTGAAGTGGCAATGGGCAGGCCACATCGCTCGAAGAACCGATAACCGATGGAGAAGAAAGGTTCTGGAGTGGAGACCACGAACCGGAAGACGCAGCGTAGGTAGGCCTCCCACTAGATGGACCGACGACATTTTGAGAGTCGCGGGCATCCAGTGGATGCAGATTGCAGGCTGTCGTTCAGTGTGGAGGTTAAAGGGGGAGGCCTATGTTCAGTAGTGGACGTCTTCTGGCTGATGATGATGATGATGATGATGTAAAATATGACAGAGTACGTTTGTCCATAACAATTATACATTTTATTTTCCAAGCCTACATTTATCATCATAACAGGTTAATTATCTAAGGCTGCGTATCCAACAGAGATGATTTAGTTTTTAGGGTTCCGTACCCAAAGGGGGAAAACGGGACCCTATTACTATGCATAAATAATAGCCTATTACATTAGGGCAAATACAAAAATACGAAAAAACTGTCGTTTGTGGTTTGGAATCCCTCTTTCGTTTTTACTTTTTGACTTTTATATTATTTATTAGTTTATCCGCTATATAACATTACGAAAGACAGCCACAGCAACAACAAACCAACCAAGCAACAAAAAAAAAACACAATTTTGCATTTATAATTATACTAGCGACCCGCCCGCCCGGCTTCACACGGGTGTAACTTACGTGCGAAACCAGGGCGGGGCACTTGTTACATATATAAACCTTCCGTAAAAACTTATCTAACTGATGGTGAAAACCGCATCAAAATCCGTTGCGTAGTTTTATAGATCTAAGCATACATAGGGACGGACAGACAGCGGGAAGCGACTTTGTTTTGTACTATGTACTTAGTGAAGTATGATAATTGTTACCAAATGTAGTCTATATCCTTACTAATATTATAATAGCGAAAGTAACTCTGTCTCTCTGTCTGTCTGTCTGGATGTTTGTTCGCTTTTCACGAATAAACCATTAAGCCGATCTTTAAAAAAATTGGCAGGATGAAATTGTAGATCATATGGACGCATCTAGGGTACTTATGCTCCCAGAAAACGCGGGAAAATTAGTAAATCACGGGTAGCACGGCAGGCTCCAGCTAGTAATTATATAAAAATAATCCTTATTTACCTTGGTCACGCCATAACTTTAGAACGACTTTACGGATTACATTGCATTCACCTTTTTTTAAATAATTTTCTAATACTTTGTAGAAGGTTCTTAAGGAAAATAACGAAAATTGCGCAGAAAAATGGAAAATTTCAGAAAACTTAACGATGATTTTAACTTTGCGCGTTTGACAGTTCTAAGGCAGGACAACGTCTGTCGGGTCAGCTAGTCTATACTAATATTATAAAGAGGATAAATTTGATTGTTTGTTTGTTTGCATTAAATAGGCTCCGAAACTACTGAAACGATTTGAAAAATTCTTTCACTGTTAGGAAGCTACACTATCCCCGGGTGACATAGGCTTTAATCTATACCCGTGCGAAGCTGGGGAGAACTGCTAGTTATATATAAAATGAACGATACCAATGTATAAAATATCTAGGTTTTGCATGCAATTGCTGTCTAATTTAAGAATATAGACACATAACATAATTACTGAATATCTCATTGCTAGACATAAGCCTCCCCCATCGATTTCCAGAAGAGCCAGTTGGAGCGGCCTGCATCTAGCGTTTCCCTGCGGTCTCTTTTAGGTCGTCTGTCTATCTTGTAGGTGGACGTCCTACGCTGCGCTTACCGCTCCGTGGTCTCCATTCGTGAACTTTTCGGCCCCATCGGCCATCTGTTTTACGTACCATGTGCTCTGCCCACAATCCTGTGTACTATGTCGGTAACTTTCGCTCGTCTACGGATCTCTTCATTTCTGATTCGTTCTCGTAGAGAAACTCCGAGCATAACCCTCCCCATAGCTCGTTGTGCGACTTTGAGGCCCATAGTGAGAGAGACCACGTCTCAGTTGTGCGGACAATATATTTTATAGAAGGGTAGAAATACTTACCCAAATGGTTACAATAGCTATTGACTTGTTTGAACAAATGATAAAATTAATTTATCTGTTTGAATTAACTGTTCAGAGAATTACAATGACAAATCTGTTACGACTGTGAAAAATTTCGAATGAATGTTGTTAAATTTTAATAAATTGCACATCGAAATTAAACACTTTTCAACCGAGTACAAAAAAGGAGACAAAATAACTGGAAAATATTGTTACTTTGATGTTTGATATTGATAATTTATTATGTACTCAGAGGAACCGCAATACCATATTAATAACAATTTTGGTCAGTTTTTTTTAATTGATAATTTTATAGGTTTTTTTTAAGGCACTTGCCCGTTAAAAAAAAACAATATTCTAAATTAAAAATTAATGTCAGAAAACAATGTTAAAAATTTATTTAAAAAAGGGGGAAAAACGCTTTCAATAAGCCTCCTCCCTGTTGGTTTTGCTTCGTCTCGTAATAAACGACAGAAATGTCTCAAACCATTTCTTACCCCTGAGTATGTACCTAAGCGCAGGTAAAAGGTACGTAGGTAATATTCGCACATACCGTACGTAAACAGGCAGCCTCGTACGTGCTCTTACGTAAATACCGAGATCAGTGCATGTCAAGGCGACGATTATTTCCTGACTCGCTGTCTTGTCACCATTCTAACATCATAAGCGGAATGTACTTGAGAGACAGTGCCCAAGGTCCTTGTAAATGACTAGTGCATTTTTATCCACGAGAGAACGGAGAAGAAATATACTGATACGAAAGCTTTTTTAACAGGCTGCACTTCGGTGAGTGTGCGCTTGTTTTACACGACCTAGTCCCTCCTTCCCTTCCCTTCCTTCCCTTATACAACAGGATAAGTCGGAGAACACATAGATGCAATTTTCAAGGCCAGAGTGAATAGGTATTTTCTAAGTATGCGTGCTTCATCTTCAATCACATCGTCGCTCACCAACAGGTGAGTTGGTGGTCAAACGCGGACTTATTCGCAAAAAAAAACATCCTTACATAGTCGACATGCCACCGGCACGTACTAGCCAGTTTGCTTCCACCATCTTAATGTAAACCTCTAGGGACTGGAATGCTTTGCCACCAACCTTGTTTCCAGAAAACTACACAACATAACATGAATATAACAAGGTATATTTTTTTTAAAGTTTTTTCTTTTGTGGTAAGAAGCTTCAACTGTTTATATGCAAAATCAAAATGTTCTCCACTGCTGTATTACAGGGTTAGAGAAGAACAAACAAACAAACATATGTATTTATATTATTTTTAGTTGGAGCGTTGTAAGTTATTAGGACTGATTATATTTGATAAATATCTTTAAGAGCTAAATAACAAGGAAATAAACCATAGTTTTTAAAGTGATGACGTCATTACGGCATATTACTTAAATATCTCACATATTGCGTTGACGTCATCGCATCATATCGACGTATGTGTTACGTCACACCACACCTAGGTTGTAGGAAGCTAAGGCACTGTTTTATACTTCCGCGGCGACAAAAGGTCATGAAGTAATACGCAAGCAACTTTTTGTTGATTTCCGAAGAAATCTCTCATTTCTATACGTGACTACTGTATCGACGGTTTACCTATAATATATTTACAAACGTATCGTTTTTTATCACTACATGCGTAGTTGAACTTTGAGACATTTTCTATGAAATACATTCCTTCTTAACTTTCTTTATTTTTTATTTCTGGCGTGCACTATAAGTTTCTGCATACCTCACTGAACGACAGCCTGCTTTTTGCATCCACTGGATACCAGCGACTCTTACTATGTCGTCGGTCCATCTAGTGGGAGGCCTACCTACGCTGCGTCTTCCGGTTCGTGGTCTCCACTCAAGAACCTTTCTTCCCCATCGGTTATCGGTTATTTGCATACCTATATATCTATAATTTTTTCAAATCAAACTTATAGATAGCGAAATTATTATTTTTTGAGAGCATTTTTGTTCATTTTATTAGTTCCTAAGTCAGAGCACATTTTCAACATTTTGGAAGATCAATTTCAGTTAGTAAATAAAAAGAAACGAATGGGCATTATCTTTTTTGTAATTATTTTTTAAGTTTTAGTTCTTTCTGATTATTTAATTGCTTCATCATCATCATCATCAGCCAGAAGACGTCCACTGCTGAACATAGGCCTCCCCCTTTAACCTCCACACTGAACGACAGCCTGCCTTTTGCATCCACTGGATGCCCGCGACTCTCACAATGTCGTCGGTCCATCTAGTGGGAGGCCTACCTACGCTACGTCTTCCGGTTCGTGGTCTCCACTCAAGAACCTTTCATCCCCATCGGTTATCGGTTCTTCGAGCGATGTGGCCTGCATGTGTTTAATTGGTTACGAGTTAATTAAACTAACAAAAATATACCTCAAATAAAAATAAACTAGTTTGGAATAATAAAAACAAATAAAAAATAATATTAATAATTTTAAAATAAAGATCCCTGATTCTTTCAGTGTGATTCTAAACATGGTTTTTTGAAAAATTCTTGTGACTACAAATCAGCGATTTTACCACGTTTTTACATAAATATAGTGCCAAATATTATAATATACTACTTTTAGAAGCTACAAAACTACTAAAACAATTTTTGATGAGACCGCAATGACTCGATCTGTGCAAAAATATCTCATTATTTGATATCAAGTGCAGAGCCAAAACAAGATGTTAATATTTGAGTTATTATAACACGCAACGGTGATTTCGTCAAAGCGGTAATGAATTAGCCGAAAAGAGAGGTTCCGACCGATCCGTATTGGACACTGAAGTGTGTTGGACCCAGTTGAGAAAAACCTCCCAAGCCGTTCCTTTATAGGGGTAATAATCCTACATAACCATGCTGCACCCCGATTCAACCGGGTATCTTTTGAAAACTTCCCCTCGACAATGACGGTGTAAAGAATGGAAAAAAAGTTCCACCTAGGCTCCCTGAAGTAATTTCACCCAGCCTTTTATGAGATTTAGAATGTAAGAGCTTATTATTCTCATCAATAGAAACAACTTTTACTATGGGACCAACCCTGAAATCAGGAAAATAAATATTAGCTTCCATGCATTTTGTTGTGTGAATGTCAATTTTCTATGAAACAGCTGCATTTCTCGCGATTTTGTGTAGGCCCGTAGTGAAAATTGTGCATAATACTAAGTACAATAAGCTGCTTTCAACTGTAACCACCGTTCCGTTTAACCTGTAAAATTTTAATTATACATTCGGTTTTTTTGTTAAATATTATATAGCCAGGAAACGATCATCCGGCGCCGTTACTATTGTTTATTCTGTGACACTAGCTAATGATCTAAAAAGGTCATGGTGTTGTTGGAGCCTTGGCACTGTCTCTAGGTACATAATGATTTTGTAATGTGGTAACATCGTAATGGGTGCCTTGGGTGTCCACTGATGCAACATCTATTTTATTTAACATTATTATAAACTTTTTTTTTAATGTTTGCTACTTTCCCCAGAACTCCGTCATTTATTAACTGATTTGGAAGATTCATTTTGAAAGAATAATACTTTCAAATTGGTCCCATTGAAGTTAAACATTATTTTTTCGGGACATTTTTTCACACACTGTCATCTGGCTCAAACTAAGCAAAGCTTGTGGTATGGCTGCCAGTGACTGATATACATACCTACATATATAGTTTTAAATACATACTTAAATGGATATTAACAACCAGATATAGAACAAACACAAATGTTCATCACATAAATGTTCTAGGTGGGAATTGAACCCACGCCCCCAAACTCAGAAGGCAGGTTCACTACCAACAGGATCATCAGTAAATTAGTTTGGTTTTTAAATCAAAATAACCGGGAAGTAAACGAAATTGCGTATTTACGAATTTTGAAGTCGGTTTTTTAAGATGGTAATTATTGTTGTTTCTCTTGTAACTATGTAAACAAATGTTTGAAGTCGATTTTAACCTATTCCTAATACATCGTAGTTTTTTTATTAATACTAGAAAGATACACGTCAAATACAGAAAAGAAAAAAATATTTAATGTCATTATTACCTACTTATTTTTTTTATTTTTTATGCACAACTAAAAAAAACAGAAAATTAACGCAAACTTAAAATAATAACTAAAAACTAAAACTTAAAATAACGAATTACTAAAATTTTAAATAAATTTAATATCATACTCAAGTACTTAAAATATTAATTAAGAACGTAATCACTATAATATTAATAATTATACAAAACAAGAATTTAAAAAATTACAATAACAAATATAAAAAAAAGTACCTAATATTGGGGTCGAGACATTGGGCCCTTGGGGACCGGGAGCTCACCTCATTTTCAAAAATCTTTCAGAGCGCCTGGTTAATGCGACGCGTGACCAAAATGCTGGCGTGTTTCTGGCTCAACGCATTAGCATTGCCATTCAACGTGGTAATGCCGCCAGCATGTTGGGTACGCTGCCAACTGGTAGTGGGCATTTGGATTGTCTTTAGACCTTCAACGGTCTATGGGCAGTCTAACTGTATTTGTAGTGTTAGTTTTAGCTTGTATTTTGTTTAGTTATTAAAGGCACTTACCTAATAGTATCCCAATTATTTTATATTACCTCTTAAAAAAAGCTGTTCATAAAATAAAGCCCATCAACGAAAACAAAATAAAATTCGTTCAAAATTAAATAACTTTAAGGACCAGGTACTTATAAATATCTATTTTAGAACGAATTTTATTTTGTTTTCGTTGATGGGCTCTTATAGTTTACGATTAGCTTTTTTATGAGGTAATGAGGTAATATGAGGTATGAGGTAATAAAATAATAAGGACACTATTAGGTATTATTTCTAATTAACTACTGTTTTTTTTTCTTGTTTTGTATAATAGATCATGCATCTATGTAGAGAAGTATCGAAATTAATTGGCAAGTGAACAGAGACATACATCGTAATGACTTCCTTTTAATTTTTCGAGTAAATACCTTTTAAATGCCATTTCCCTGTAATTATAAAGTAACGAAAGACAAAAATCAAAACAGTTCCGTTCACCAGGAAGTCTTACTAATTGGTAAACCGACAGATTGAGACGACAAAATCTTTGTTCAAAAATCTTTCCGTTTATTTGTAGATCGATGGGGTAGGCATAATATGCCTCCCCATTTTTACGGCGTACATGTAGGTTGCAGCAAGGATCTATGGTTGTAGCAACCATTTTGGAAACGACCCATGTTGAGCTCGGCAGGAAGACTTCAGGAGAATAAAGTTAGTCAGGAGTTGTGTGAAAAAATGTCCCGAATATTTATTTATTTATTTAATATTCATATTCAATTTGGTAAAGCCAATTTACAAGTCAATATTAAGTGTAATAATAAATTATCTGAAGTATAACAACAAATTAAGTACAATTAAAATAGAATTATTTCAATTAAAATAAAATAATTTCAATTAAAATAAAATAATCTCAGTCAAATTAAAATAAAACAGTTTCTCAAATTAATTACAATAAAATGAGTTAAAAAAAACCTATAAAAGAACTATAATAAAATTAAAGTTATATGATTATTTACGGGATATTTACCGTGGTAAGGTTGTGGAATGAGCTCCCGATATTTCGGCGCAGTTACATGCACTATGTTCACGGGAAGACTGAAGAATGCGGGTGGTTGGAGAACAGTTAAAAAGTTAGGTGTAGACATAACAATCTACCCTCTTTCTTAGCCTTTTGAAACAGTGTCATAATAAAATTATTACAGAATACATTTAACACGTCGCCACAAAACTTGCTAAACCGCATAATATGGCATACCATATTATTACTTAGATGGGCATCGCGGCGTAGTTTGACGTGATGTCTTACCGGCCTTAGAATTATGATGGAGTAATTTTCTTTGACCATGATGAATACCAATGCCATAAGATTAAATTACAAATATAATTATAGACGAATAAGGAAACAATGAACCATAAAAACGTTAAAGAAATTGCGTTTTATCTGGGCACAGGGTCGTGGCATGAACTTGAGTGTTATTTGGTGTTATTAATAAAAAATAGTAAAGTTGAAATTGAATCGAGAACCTCCTCCGTTTTTGTTTTTATTTTGGTGGTCATTTTGAAAATATTACGTTTTTATTACACTTGTGTTAATTTAGTGCCCTCGAATGCGCTCGGGCACCAACATAACACTCGTGCATTAATAACTCACTTTGCGCTCGATGCAACAATCTACTATTATTACCTAAACAAAATACAACCTAACTAACACTAAATAACTAAAGCGCGAAGCTACTTGCCCGCTATAAAATAAAAATTTATTAAAAATATTTCTTGTTGTTTGCGTAAATGTCAATCATATTCGTTACATCGCCGACGTGGAAGTTTTGTAAGACATTATTTTTTGTCGATAACTTCAGAAGGTGCCTCGAAGTGCCAGTGCCCTTGACTTACAGTACATTAGCTAAGCAGTAAATAAGTAATTTATTATATGAAATGATTCCTATTAATCTTGCTTGGCTAATACTTATGATTAATTTAAACAAATTTAATTATAAGAAAATGTATAAGTAGGTTTTGCAGTCTGCGTGCTTTGCTTTCTAACGGCCTCAAAGTGACCCCGAAACTAGACATCACTAGAAATGTTAACACCGAGGATCTCCAAGTTCTTTGAGATGCTAAGTTGTTTGCAAGTTCTTAAGGGGCTCTGGAACTTCGGAGCAGCAACAAATGGAGTTTTATAGCAGAGAACGCACAAACTTGTGTCTTACTGGCGTTTATTTTGACAAAATTAAGACTACACTATGATCCCATCAACTGATCGCACTTTTTGTCTCAGCAATTCGTGAGTTACAACAAAGATCGACAGGTCTATTTTTGCTTCAACAACACTACGTGATCAGGTAGATAAACCATTTATTGTTCATATCAGAAATTACATTTGCATGATAAAACTGCTTAAACTAGGGAAACTAGCGGCCTTATCGCTAAGAGCAAGATTAGTTGAGATTTATTATGACTTTATTGATTAAAAAGAAAATATGGCAACTAGTTCGTTAAATTTTAGTATATTATAGATCTGATACCTAGATTTCTAACTAGTCTTAAAATTAGGTACATCTTTACTGCAAATATATAAACAAGTTTATATTTTTAAACTAGCTGTTGCAATTGCCTAAGTATAGACGTTTTAAACTTTTTATTTATAATTTTTTAGCATTTACTTTCAACAATATTACCAAAGTTCATCTTAAACTTTTAATCTGAATTTGCCCCCTTAGTTAGGTCTTTTCGCAAAATCTTTTCGTACCTCTACACCCCATATGGAACTTACCTGTCAAAAATGCCTGAACGTGAAAATAAAAAAATGACAAACAAATAGTAGATTGCACATCAACTGCATAAAAGAATATTTTATTTTTATTTGACAAAAATATGTCGTAACTACACGTACAAAGTCGTGGACAACAGCTAGTTATTCTATAAACTCGCTATATATTAGCTAGTTATTCTATAATAAACAAAGCATCCTAAAACTTGGCCTCCGATATCCAGGAAACTTGCCTATCGTGCTTGCGCTATTTCCTGCCAAACTAAAAATGGCTGCTTGTGCATGATCATTAAAACTACTTGATCATAACAAAAAAAACTTTATAAAAACATGAGAACACCTTGCCAATAAACCTGTTAATTAAACCATTGATTGTAAATATCTGATAGTAGGCTTGATACAACCTTATCTTGATCGTTTTTGTTGTTTCTTATAAAACGTTTCTATTAGGAATAGTTTCTAGGGTAGGTATTTTCTAATATGGGAAATATTGGAATATTTTCGTATCTGGGCGCGATAAGGTTTGCGGTCGCGTGATTTTCCAACTGAGCAGATTAGGTGCCTGTAATAGCAGTTGTCCGTAAGGACCCTGGTTGTTAATGTCTATTTAAGAATGTTTTAAACGTTTATCGGGACTTATCACGTATTATTTAATTTAGGTAAAAAATATGTACCTTTCGCTCGACGTTTCGACCATGTTACAATGGCCGTGGTCACGAGCTGACTGAAAACTGCGGATGAGTCCGGCGAGAAGAGCGGGTGTTTTGTTCTCCTACCCTCACTTGATTTTGAAAAATGGCAGGGTTGTCACTACGACACACAACACTGACTATATCGGTAAATGTCCTAGTACCTACACCGCGGTTTGTACACTTGCTTACTAAGGGATTCCACGACGCCGCTAACTTAAATCCATCTTCCCGGTTGAAATTGCGATGTTTTCTAATTTCAACAGCTTCACGAACCATTCTAGAAAAATAATGTCGTTCAGTGGAGAGGACCTTCGGATCGTGGAGCTCAATCCAGTGACCGGATCCCGCCTCAAGCAAATGTTCTGCATTAGGAGACTTCTGTGTCTGGCGATTTTTGACGGCCGCGATATGGTCTTTGATCCTTTCAGCTATGGTACGCTTCGTTTGAATAATACGTGATAAGTCCCGATAAACGTTTAAAACATGTGTTCAAATCGCGAAAGTTAAAAAAAACATATTTAAGTATGTATTTAAAGCTATATATGTATGTATATCAGTCTCTGGCAGCCATATCACAAGCTTTGCTTAGTTTGGGGTCAGATGACCATGTGTGCAAAAATGTCCCGAATATTTATTTATTTAACTAAAATAAGCTGATTATGATGATAGATGTGTACGATGTCTTTTGATAATAAAGTTACTAAAGTTATGGTGTAATATGTCATTATAAAATTAGCGTCTACCTGCCAACTACGTAAGCCAAAAATGTTTTACAAAGGTAAGTAGTAGCTATTCAATAGCTATTGTATTTCACACGCATACGCAAACATCTTATAAAATTCAGTTTTTGTACATTGTGTTTAAATGTTAAGAGTGATTTAGTATCTTTTACAACACATTTGCTCAAAAAGTGCACTTACGAAGCCTGTATACATCGTTCGAAAGTTAAACATTACGCACGCTCAGATGTATAGCACCATGCGTGTACTTTACGGTATTTTTTCCATTTCCATAAAAATTGTTTCATTTGTAGCCTTTTTTTCTCGCAAATGTGTTGTAAAACGTTGTATGGCACACGTGCGGCAAACTCGTGACTATGGTAAGCCCTCGACTTCGTCGCGGGCTTACATTCGTCTACTCGTTTGTAATAACCAACTTACCGCACTTGTATCATAAATAACTATTATTACGTTTTTGCAAACACAATATTTGTCAATGTCGTTGCAATTTTTGTTGCTAGGGAGTCACTTTTATTACTCCATTGTAGATCGCTTTGTCATCAAATGAATAAGCAAAACAACTGTTTATTGAAACTCCAGTACCCTTAGTACAAGTTTTATAGTATTCGAAAACTTTTTTCGTTTATGATATATGGTATATGTGATACATGGTACAGATACGTGATATATGGTGTTACAGATAGGTATCCTTAGGCGATGATGATCGCTTACCATTAGGAGCTCCATTAGCTTGTTTGCATTTATGGTATACAAAAAAACATAGAAACAAAATTCAGTCTTATTGAGAAGAGTGATATCTTCCAGACTACCTTCGGATGAGTAGAGATTCTTTGTTGCGTAGAACAAGTTCAAATATAAATTAAGTTATCAAAAAACAATATAAAAATTATATTTTAAAAATATGCAAACTATCATAAGAAATATTGCGTACGCAAATTCTTAAAGTAACTATACCACGAATAATTATTCAGTAAAATTATTTTTCCTAACAAATTATTATTATTTTACTGTATCTCGATGGGTGTCACCCATAATGTAGAACTTCAACAGTTCAAAACCTTGTGCAGCAATGTGTTGCGCTCGCTACCCTGATATATTAGTATGTTACATCTCATTATGCCCTGTAATTTTACTGAAACAAAACACAGTAACACACACACATACCTATTTGGCGGATGAATAACTGGCAAAGTGTGGTACTTCCCCTAGCACCCTGTTTTTATGCTACCTTTTCGGTCGTAACAGCCGAGCCGATCGTGATGAAATTAGGGAAGAAGGTAGTATGTATCGTGAACATACATTATCATATCATCCCACGCCCCTTAAAATTGGGAAAAATTGGCGGGCTTTCTAGTAAACATATAAAAACAACAATATATACATATACCAATTTCTTTCAATCAGTGACGTGGCTTTTATGTTGGTTTGCTTCTACAAACTTCGGATGTCCTGTGCTCGAAGGTCGTCTATGCTAATAAGTATTTAAAAGTACATATTTATGAAGATAAAATATGCAAATATATTTAAATGATCTTGTTGGCTTAAAGCAAACCGGTGTTTTTGGAATGCGAGATCTTCTAGAGGCAAATGACATGATGACTACGAATGTATAGAACATAAACTATTACAGGATTGGTGATAAAACTTTGGCGACAAATCTGTTTACATCTTTAGCGATCTCCACTCCCTAGCCTGGTAGATCGTATCAGAGAGGGTCTCCTTAGTCTGGTAGATCGTTTTAAAGATTAACTCTCCAGTCTGGTAGATTGCGCCAGAGATTAACTCCCTATAGCCTAGCAGATCGCCTCAAATTTTGACTCCCTAGCCTGGTAAATCACGTCAACGATCGATTCTCTAGACTAGTAGATCGCATCAGAGGTTGACTCTCTAGCCTGGTGGATCGCGTCAGAGACTGAATTCCTAACCTGGTAGTTCGCGTCGGAGATTAACTGCTTAGGCTTGTAGATCGTGTCAGAGAAGAACTCCCTAGCCTAGTAGATCGCGTACAAGACTAAATTGCTAACCTAGTTGTTCGCGTCGGAGATTAACTGCCTAGCCTTGTAGATCGTGTCAGAGAAGAACTCCCTAGCCTAGTAGATCGCGTACAAGACTGAATTCCTAACCTGGTAGTTCGCATCGGAGATTAACTGCCTAGCCTTGTAGATCGTGTCAGAGAACTCCCTAGCCTAGTAGATCGCGTACAAGACTGAATTCCTAACCTGGTAGTTCGCATCGGAGATTAACTGCCTAGCCTTGTAGATAGTGTCAGAGATTAACTCCCTAGCCTAGTAGATCGTATCAGAGAGGGTATCCTTAGTCTAGTAGATCGTTTTAAAGATTAACTCTCCAGTCTCTCCTCTTTTTTTTTTTTTTTTTAGTCTGGTAGATTGCCTCAAATTTTGACCCCCTAGCCTGGTAAACTTTTAGTTTTGTGAAACTAGTAGAACAAAATCTCTATCTCTTCTGTTCTCTTCTCTATATCTATTATCTATATCTACATAGTATAAATTAAAGCCACTTTCCACGTCTGCCTGTCTGTCTGTATGACCGCTAACTCCTCTTAAACCACGCAACGGGTTTTGATGCAATTTTCGCCATCAGATAATTTTTCACGGAAGGTTTATCTATACTAATATCATAAAGAGGAAATATTTGATTGTTTGTTTGCATTGAATAGGCTCCGAAACTACTAAACCGATTTGTTTTTTTTTTCACTGTTGGGAAGCTACTCTATCCCCGGGTGACATATGCTATAATCTATACCCGTGCGAAGCTGGGGCAGACCGCTAGTCTATACTAATATTATAAAGCGGAAAGATTTGATTGTTTGTTTCTTTGTTTGTTTGTTTGCTTGCTTGCATTGAATAGGCTCCGAAACTACTGAACCGATTTGAAAAATTCTTTCACTGTTGGGAAGCTACACTATCCCCGGGTAACATAGGCTATATTATATTTTCAAAAAAAATAGGGATCCTTACTAAAACTCTAATAATGTAACCCAAGGTGTAAAAAAAAAGATTTTCAATTTTGACTTTGCGTGTTTGACATTCCTAAGACAGGACAACGTCTGTCAGGTCTGCTAGTAATATATAATTATAGCGACCCGCCCACTTTTTGCACGTAAATTACATCCGTGCAAAGCCGGGGCGGGTCGCTAGTAAAACATAAGAAGTATACTTTTAAAGTTCTGGCGGTACAAAAGGTGAGTTAAAATGCCCACGCCTGTACCAGACTGGCGGACCACCTAGAAGTAATTGATGTTAGTTCAACATTGGCCTGTATTTCCTTTTTAATACAAAACTTGACCTCATGTTTCGTAACTATCTCCACAAAATTGGAAACTTATACAAGGTTGATTCACATAAGTAAATTCCATAAATGGAAGAGAGGTTTGAACCGTTGACATTAGCCAAATTTCACACAATTTTAATGCTTTTATACAAGTCAAAGTATTAAGATTAAAAATCTGAAAATACAGCCATAATTGAGGATTTTTTACTATGAGTTTTTTTGTCATTGTGAATCTACAGACCGTACAGAGCTGATAGTGATTAAGAAACTTGCGTTTTTTTTTCTACCATGCATACCATTTTAGAACGTTTAATCGAAACGAAAATATTTACTACATAAAATAATTATTCGCATAATGAACAACCACAGACTGGAAAATCGGTTTTGAAATAAAATAAATCAAACAACAAAAAATTTATAATACATATATATATATATATAATACATATATAGGTAATTACATTATGGTTTTTTAAATATTATAATTTTTTGGAAGTTAATTGCAATTATCTATCACGCAATCACTTATTTGTAAAAAAAACTATTACCCAATGATGATTACATTTTTTTAGCTTAACCAAGTAACTATCGATTCTTAGTTCTATGAGAATAACATCGATGATCGAATAGGTTCATTAACACACTACCTCATCCTTAGTGTGAGCTGTCAAAATGATCATCATATATTTGACAAAGCATAGGTACTCTGTTTGATTCTGACTGTGACCATGATTTGTTTGACGATATTTTCAATACTTGACACTGGCAAATACACAAGTCGTGGGACGCCAAACTTCTCTCAAAGGAAAGAAAAAGAAAAGGTAAAAAAAAACAACAGTAATACGTCAGTTGGGGAAACTACAGATTTGAAACTCGAGTGGATTATAGCTTATACCACACTCTTAAAAATCTGTTCGTTTACTCCCGGGTAAAGTAACATACTATTATTTCCGTGTAAATGTTTACTTATTGGCAAAATGACGCAAAATACAACGTCATGCGTCTAACCAGTTAACCAAACCAAGGTCCAAGCAATGAGAGTGGAAAAACCGCAAGCCTAGCGTAATATCATAATGCAAATTCCACAAACGCATAATATCGCATATATTCTGAAACAGGATATCTTTTAAAGTTATATGATTATTTACGGGATATTTACCGTGGTAAGGTTGTCATATAACTTTAGTGAACAACCGTGATAGTTTAAAATAGTGTTTTAGGATATATTTTCATAGGAATTCTGTGGGCCTAGTGTGAGTTTTTCTAGTTGCGTTAACGTACACGACCGCGTTAGCGTAAACCACAATTTGTATGAAAAAAGAACAACGCTATCTAGCGCCATGTAGATGAAACTGCTCTTATTTCATACAAATCGTGGTTTACGCTTACGCGGTCGTGTACGTTAACGCAACTAGAAAAACTCACACTAGGTCCACTGAGGTCTTGTCACATTCCTTATTATTTAAAAGGTTGCAAGCTCATTAACCGACAAAAAAATCTTTCTTTTTCCTTTTGGCATCGCACGTCTTGTGCATTTGCCAGTTTCAAGTATTGAGATATTAAAGGCTTATTTTATTAGATCTCGTGAAATAAATCAGAGTCAAGCAAAGCAAGTCACGGTCAAGTCAAAGTTATGGCCTATTAAAGTGGTGGAGGCTTTATTAGAGACTTCAATTATGTTTTGGAAAACTCGTTATATTACGGCCCACACTCGAACACGTCCATGAACACTTTTTTAATAATAATCTACATCAACAGTCGGAAATAAACACGTTTAGAAAATAATATAACGAAGGGACGTGTTTTTTTCAAATACTGAAACCATCATGATAAGAATTTGAAAGAGTTCTTACAATCTTAAACTTAGCTTTGAAGGTGTTTTGTCGCCTTCTGATCCAATCATAATAATATTTCGAAGGAGTTCTTACTATCTTAAACTCCGCTTTGACAGTGTTTTGTCGTCTTCTGATCTAATCATGATAAGAATTCGAAGGAGTTCTTACTATCTTAAACTTCGCTTTGATGGTGTTTTGTCACCTTCTCATCAAATCGTGATAAGAATTCGAACGAGTTTTTACTATCTTAAGCTCCACTTTGACAGTGTTTTGTCGTCTTCTGATCTAATCATATTATGAATTCAGAGGAGTTCTTACTATCTTAAACTCCACTTTGACAGTGTTTTGTCGCCTTCTGATCCAATCATCTCAAACTTCGCTTAGACAATGGTTTGTTGTCCTCTAATCCAATTATGATAAGAATACGAAGGAGTTTTTACTACCTTAAACTCAGCTTTGACAGTGTTTTGTCGCCTTCTGATCAAATCATGAAAAGACTTCGAAAAAGTTCTCACTATCTTAAACTCCGCTTTGATAGTGTTTGTCGCCCTCTCTAAATAAACTCAGTGGCTCAGTCAATCGCACCCAAATATTGCCAAAGAGTATCGAAACCGATGTTTACCGAGGCAAGGCGATGGGAGCTGAAGGTTGCGTTTCAAAACTTAGCCGGAATCGCTCGTGACTCACCGCTTGCACAAATAGGGTTTTTGGAGTGGCAACATTCACATATACAGTTATGCCATAAATCTATGATACTACGAATTATGAGGACGAGAATCATCAAACGTAGAGATGCCATGTGCTGTGGCTCGAGCAAGGATGTTATGTATACCCTAAAGACTCGAGAGAGAGTGATGACATATGGTAAGCGCAGCGTAGGACGTCCACCCACAAGTTGGACAGACGACCTAAAAGAGACCGCAGGGAAACGCTGGATGCAGGCCGTTTCCAACCGGCCCTATTGGAGATCGATGAGGGAGGCCTATGTCCAGCAGTGGACGTCCTATGGCTGAAATGATGAGATGGTGGGACCCTTAGTGATAGCTTGTATTTTGTTTTGTTTAGGTGCTTAGGTATGGTTTCCTGTGTTGATTTATTATTCTAATCACATAACCCAAGTCAAAGGACCGATTCACACCTGTCTATATTTAGGTATTTAAGGTAGGCAAGTCTAGTAGCTCGCACTTGCATAGACTGCGCAAATCTGAGAATTATGCTAATCATCGTTTAACACCTGGCCGCATACGGAATGGCTGAGTGATCAATGTACATACGAAATAACGATGAATATACGTCCTCTGATGTGGCTACAGTCAATTCGGGTGGTTTCATATATGAAGTCAAGGACTAGGTTTTTTTTTGTTAAAATTTTCTTGACCATGGATTCAATATCCTTTAGTCGTAATATTAAACAGTTTACATTGTCTTAATAGCGTCAAACAAGTCATAGTCACAGTCAGAGTCAAGCTAAGTAAGTCACGGTCAAGTCAAACTCATGCCCCTGTAAAGTGGTGAAGACTTTACAAGAGGCTCCTATGGAGTTTTGGAAACAACACGAAAAGACATGTTTTACCTCGTTATATCACTGGCCCACACTCGAGCACATTTACAAGCACTTAATGAATAATAATTCACCATTTAGTACACATTAACACTCGAAAATACTGAAACGTACCCCAAGTGATGCTTGGGTTATGTCCTACCTAGCAGTGGGCAGGCGCTTCAAAGAAAGATTCTATGAGAGTATAAGTTAAAATTTAATCAAGAAAAAGGTGAAGTTACATGCGAGTTAGACTGAGGGTCGTGAGCTCGGAAGGTGGTGAGAAAATATGTTGGTCTCTTGTTAGGAGACTTAGCTTTAAGAGCGTAGGCGCCGATCGCCGCGTGGCTCGACGCGGCTCGTGGCACGTAGTAAGCTCAGCTGGGCAGCGTGTGCGGCTGGCGAGGATCAGCGTGCTGGGAGCGAGGGTCAGTAGCACTCGGAGGGCAGCCGGTGTATGGTCAGCGTGGCGGCAGCGAGAGTCAGTAGCACTCGGAGGCAGCCAGAGTATGGCCAGCGTGGAGCACGGGCAATGTTGCGATGCCGGGAGAAAAACCCTGGAATGCGTTAAAGGCTACGCATCAGGAGTGGCACAATAAGAGCCGCTCGGTCCAGCCGCGTGAGTTCCACGAAGGTAGTGGCAGATCGGGACAGGCGCCCATAAGTCTCACGGCGTGGTACCGGCGTTGCAAACATAATTTTGATCGGAAGGATCCTAGATACAGAATAATGCTTGAAGAGCTAATAACACAAGATGAAGAAAGAATGTGGTACAGAAAATTACAAAGAAATATATTTTACACTTTTAAAACACAAAACCTAAACACTTCAACAAAAAAAACTCACCCGATTATCTGCAATTCGGGGTTCGAAATTAAATTAGGTTCAGATATAAATTTGCGACTTCCACTTGGAAACGTAGCGGCGGCAATCGCAGAATTTATGGCCGGAGGCCTTTATATAAACTAATCCTTCTCGAAGGTACGATTTCCCAAGTTTTTAATATTATTTTGTTATTAAATGAGGGTTGATATTTGTTTCGTTTAAAGGTGAAAGCGATCTGACATTACGTCAGTCACTTTCATTCTGTCAACGATCTTTATGTCAACGTGGTGACTTTTTTATTCGTTAAGTTTGACTGCTAGCGTATGTGGCATTTGCCATGAACGGAAGATATTTTTAGAACCGTTACAATACACAAGTTTAGGAAAATAATCCAACGAAC
The DNA here is from genome assembly GCA_914767915.1 of Agriopis aurantiaria. Lineage (NCBI taxonomy): Eukaryota > Metazoa > Arthropoda > Insecta > Lepidoptera > Geometridae > Agriopis > Agriopis aurantiaria. The sequence goes on from OU612004.1 coordinate 8,641,193, forward strand.
CGACATGTTTTTTTTCCACGTTGGCGCCAGAACTCCCCAAGGAAAGCAGTGAAGCAGTGTTGCCAGGGCTTAGCTTATAGTTTAGATAATAATAAAAACAGAAGGTTGTTCTTATAATAAAATTATCTCTGACCTCTGGCACATTATGGCCGTGTCTGGCTGTTAAGGCCCTCTTTTCCAACTTTTAGCCATTTTGGTCATTCTAGTTTAAGTGTGCCTATTTCTAAAATATTTGAATAACAAAAATATAATAATTAATTAATCTTACAGTAAAATAGATAATTGACATCATTGCAAGATGAGAAGCAAGAAACTTGACCAGCAAAAAAGGCTATAAAATAAAATAAAATAAAATAAAATTTCCTAAAATTATGAAAACGGTGTCATATCAAAATTGAATGTTTTATCTATGAACCGCCAAAGACCAAAATATGATTAATAGTATTTCGATCGAAAGAAAAAAATATGAAAGTATCACATATTTGCGCTTTTCTCCCTGTTTTTTTGAATTCATTCAAATAATCTATACTAATAATAATATTATAAAGAGGAAAGATTTGATTGTTTGTTTGTTTGTTTGTTTGCATTGAATAGGCTCTGAAACCACTGAACCGATTTGAAAAATTCTTTCACTGTTGGGAAGCTACACTATCCCCGGTTAACATAGGCTATATTATATTTTGAAAAAAAATAGGGATCCTTACTAAAACTCCAATAATGTAACCCAAGGTGTAAAAAATAAGATTTGTAATTTTAACTTTACGTGTTTGACAGTTCTAAGACAGGACAACGTCTGTCAGGTCAGCTAGTTGAGAAAATAAAAACGGACCAATTCCACTAACACTTATCTCACAAACTAACAGTTTCTGAACTAAAACAGATTTCCTGTTAACAATAGGAATAAAATAAATAAAAAACAAAACGATATAATAAACACAGCAAATTGCTGTATAATAATATATGTCAACATAAAATTAGTAATGTGTATATGAATTTCTAGTGTAATTCCGCTTCTACGTCGTTTTGAGTACAATAAAGATTTGGGATTTGGGATTTGGATTTAAACTATTTTTCTCTATAGATATTTGTGATGCTAATTTAAACCTAACCTGAAACAAAAAAAAATTTAAGTGAGAAAAATAGTTTGTCCCAAATCTTTATTGTACTCAAAACGACGTAGAAGCGGAATTACACTAGAAATTCATATACACATTAAAAATGGACTTCCGCAAAGTCACGCCTGATTCAATCAACTATAAAATTAGTACTAAATTATTCGTATCATTAGAGTTGAATCAGAAAGTGAGCCCAAATGTAATGAAATTTTGGTGGCATCTAGAATTTAATCCACAAAAAAAAAACATCTCGTAAGTACGTCCACAAAATGTTATAGTAATCAGCGTACATACAAAAAACTGACATAATTGAGAAATTGAGAGTCGTTTAAAAATAACAAAACATATTTGTCACAAATTGCGCTATCCATCAAACTTTAAACTGCCCGAGTTTGATACACTTTCTACGTGAAATACGACCCTATCCATCACGTGGGTACATTGTCCGGGGTAAACAAACGAAATTAAAAATGACGTGTTTCATTGCCTGACACAACGAGCCTTACGGCTAACTCTGAACGCGGGCACGAATTAGCGCTAAAACAGCGCTGTTCGCAAAATCACTCGAGCATGTAGCGATTCAAGGTCGCGCAACTTTTCTCTGGTTCAGACTAAGCTCCCATCGGCGCAAAGTTGCTAGTCTATCAGTTTTTTATCGGGTACATTTTGGAGAGTGTGCATCGGATTTGCATGATCTAATTCCCTCCTGCTCATTTTTCTATCAGACTGCCAGAGCAGGCACAAAAAATCGACATTGCTTTATGGTTGATATTCCGAAAACCCGTACGAAGCGCTTTGATTCCACTTTTATTCTGTGACTGCTAGTTTGTGGAATGCGCTGCCTGAATGGGCGTTCCCCGGTAGTTACAATCTTTGTGTCTTCAAATCGAGAGTGAATCGGTTTCTTTTAGGCAAGTGTGCTCCATCGTAGACCGCATCATCGTTTAACATCAGGTGAGTTGGCGGTAAGCCTATCATAAAAATATATATCTCATCACCTAAACATAATCGCTTAAAACATGTCATGCAGCCGTAAATCCCCAGGAGTTCATTGTTGTAATGGAAAGGGCTGTTGACGCCGAAGATTAAAAAAATAAGATACATTTTTGCACACACGATCATCTTACCCCAAACTAAGCAAAGCTTGTGATACGGCTGCCAGAAACTGTTATACATAGTTTTAAATACATACTTAAACAGATATTAACAACCAGATATAGAACAAACACAAATGTTCATCACATAAATGTTTGTCCTAGGTAGGAATCGAACTCACGCCCCCATGCTCAGAAGTTAGGGTCACTACCAACTGGATCAACGGGCTATCAATGCAGATGGAGCACGTAAACCTAGAAGGTACTTATTCACTCTGGCCTTGAAAACACCCAGGTTATAGTTTCCAGGAAATAAGGACGGTGGCAAAGCATTCCAGTCCCTAGCGGCTCTAAGGTGGAGGCAAAATGTAACTTTAGAAAATCCAAAACTTATCTTAAATAACTTTTTGTTTCAGGTAAATGCAGAAATCACTGATGAATTTGGAAACAGGTAGACTAGTATTATTTGCGAGGAAAAAATAATAATATATAAAATATAGTTTGCGGTTCCCTTCAGAAAAAGTTTTAATGATGTTGTAGGTCTGGAATTTGTACTCTTTTTTATTCTGTGGCTGGAGTTATATATCACAAAAATAACATTAAGTCCTCCATATGTAATTTTTTTTTCTGGGCAAGTGCCTTTATTAGCTAAACAAAATATAAGCTAACTCTACAAATACAGGTAGACTGCCCATAGACCGTTACATTTATTAACCGTTACATACATTTCTACAATAAAGTATAAAATAAAATAAATGTGATCTATGTTCCAATAACGACACGGATTGCGTGATAAACATTACGCGTTCAAAAAAAACCCTTTGTGCGCAACTGCACTTGGTGTGATTAAAATCTATGAATCACATTACCTTCTCTGTAAGTAAACAATACGAAACATGTTACACCAATGTTGTTATAGCGTTAGCAATCGTGTTACATAATTATATCAACTTGGACATGCCCCGAATAACACGCAAGATTAAGGTAATAAGGCATAGTCGAGGAGACGACGGCAGTTTTATCTGGCATGATTTTCTTAAGATAATTAAATTGTGTCAAAAGGTCAGAAAAGTTGTGGCATGTGTCAATATTAATGCTAAAAACAACCACTTACCATAAAATACGACTTGATTATAAAGAACTACAATTTTCGTATACGGTATGATGTATGCAATATGAAAAAAAAAAACGAAACATTGACCTAGTAACGCACAGTTGCACTGAAACACCACTAGTGTTGCAATGTGCGCTTGGCACATCAGGAGGACAGTCTAATTGATTGCTGCTCTTTTTAAATAAATAAATGGGTTATGTAAAATCATTTACCTAATTAGTTTTTTACTAAAAAGAATTAATTACAGATGTTTATTATGTATAAGCAACGAATGCGTACAGATAATCGACGAACGATATTTTTATTTTAGGCAACATATACCCAAAATGTTGGCCACGCTACCCCGCTGGATAGTGAGGCAATTTTTCTACCCAAACCACAGCCAGAAACTTTAAGTCAAGTCCTTAAATATGTAAAATCAAATGTTTATTTAAATTAGTCCACTGCAAGATGAATTATTTTTTGTTGCGGTCATCAGCTCTCGTCATAGACCATTCACTAAATTACTACTAAATTCTCGACCTTGTACTTGATCTCTATTCACCATCTTTGACTAAGCATTATGAAATGACCACTTTGCACTTAAAGTACTTGAGGTCGACCTTTATGATCAAATATCAAGTTTGTGAATGTCAAATTATAATAATATTTTTACAATTGAATATAAAGATGATCAAGCCGTGTCGAGTCCTCTAATATTTTTATTTCGTTGCGGATACAATAGGCAAGCAATTAAAATATATCTTATCAAATTAATTAAATGATAGTCAGAACTAATTAAAACTAATACAATTTAAATATTATTATTATAATTAGCATAATTACTCTTGTCTGAAACACTTGTAACACGTGACGAATCACGTGTCGATTCGAGGCAATAAAATCGAACGATAGCTCTCTGTTTACATTGCAGTACGACTAACTTACCTGAAGGGCTGGACGAGGGAGCCTCAATCGTATTTTGTAAACAATATTTAGAACAACCCGTAGATTTTTATAGTTCCGTAATTGTGCCACCTTATAGATAAGTTAGCACTATAATCACGAGGGTCGTATAGTTTGGTTATACGCAATTCAGTAGGTGAAGGCGTGATGAATCAGCCTTGAGTATAAGGCGCCAAACACACTCAATAGACAGGTAACTCTTCATTGTTTAAACCAAAAATGACATGCAAGGACACTGGCAGCCTTAGAGGACGGGGCGCGGACGCGAGCGCTATCTTTTAAAGGAATTTGAACTTTAATGTCCTTTTAAAAGCCCGCTCTTCAGCTAGAATTTTCTTTTTTGCACATATAAAAAATTATGGATATAAAATCACTTTACAGCGAAGGAGATCCATTGTTGTTTTATTTCTACTCGGAAAAAAAACCTGCTTTTCGCTAGTAGTTAGTGTCCAATGTATGGCAACTCTAGTGTAAACACTATAGAGTTATCTATGTAATACTCTGTGGTAATAGTACCTATTTCTTTTGACAGAATACAAAATAGTTATTTATGATACAAGTGCGGAAAGTTGGTTATTACAAACGAGTAGACGAATGTAAGCCTGAGACGAAGTCGAGGGCTTACCATAGTCACGAGTTTGTAATAACCAATCCGCACGTGTGCCATACAACGTTTTACAACACATTTGCGAGAAAAAAACAAAAAAATGGAAATTTAAAAAATACCGTAAAGTACACGCACGGTGCTATACAACGGAGCGTGCGGACAAATTCATTACAGCACGCTCCGTTGTATGATCTGTAATGTTTAACTTTCGAACGATGTATACAGGCTTCGTAAGTGCACTTTTTGAGCAAATGTGTTGTAAAAGTCATTTTTGAATCAGCAATTTTTATTCAATCTAATAATATCCTTTCATATCTATTATTATACATATTATTAATCTAATAGTCTTTAGTTTTTCCATTTGTTATTTTCTGTTAGTAGTGTCATCAACCAGGATTACCTCGTCTTTAGACAATCTCACTATCTCGTCTCTCACTGTTTATGGCAAAATTGAACCCACCAATGGGGCCGTAGCCAAGAGAAAAAAAAAAACAACGTTAAAATTGCTTTAAAACTTAAGAAGAATACCCAATTGGTTTTTTTTTCATTTTCATTGTGTTTTATTATCTTCAAACATATTGTAAGTATGCGAGAGAGATAGGTTTTGTGGGAATTAGGTTTATAAGAGCCAAAGTATAAAAGTTCGCACCCGTCTCCCATGTTCTCTGCCATCGCGAGACGTTTTTGATCGTATTAAAGGGCCTTACGGCTATCTAAGCGATTCAGGTTTAGATGATTGCGAATAGTTGCACGACCACAAACCATATCTCGGCGCGTTAAGATTCACGTTCGCGTAATTATGCACACTGTGCTGTTTCAGCGCTGTTTGGAGCCCGCTTAAGAGGTAACCGTAAGGCTCCAGTAAACTAAGGTTAGAAGAAGAGCGCCCGTATTCTCGCGACGTCTTATAAGTGTGTCTTGCGCCTAAAACCTTTGCTTATGCTGATCTTGCAATGGAATTTATTACATCCGTTCTCATATTTTAGCAATCCAAACAAACATTCTAAAAGCTTAAAACTTTAGCTTTATTATAATTAATACGATGTTACAAGTATCCATAGGCGACGGTGACTGCTTACCATCAGGCGGCCCGCCTGCTTGTTTGCCACCTAGAGCATAAAAAAATGCGAGTGTGGTTTTTTACGCCATAAAGTGGCAAACAAGCTGACGGGCCGCCTGATGGTAAGCGATCACCGTCGCCTATGGATACCTGCAACACGGGGCATCACAGATACTTTGCCGACCCTTAAATACTCTATTTGAAGAACCCCATGTTACTCGGAATTGCCGCAGACACTCATTCCACAAATTGCAGGTGTGAGGCAAAAGATCACGTAAAACGCACAGTGTGCGATTTCCACTGTTCTATAATAATTATGTGGATGAACTTTCAGGCCGTGGTGGCTAGTGCGATGATAAAACCGCGATGCTGGCATCAGATCGAACAGTCCTTTCAGTTTGTTTGTTCTTTTTTCAAGCAGGAATATACCAATGATTCGCCGCGATTTTTTAGTTAGAGATAGTTGACGGGCTGGAAAATTACATAGGATACTTTTTATCCGAAAAATTTACGATTCCTGAGAAAAGGTATACCTACTGGTTTCGTTTACATCTCGGTCTATTCACGATGCCTGCAGTGATGTAAGTGGGTACTATTAGTGATGTATTGACATAATTACAGTGTAAACTCTATATTATTATAGCGACACTCGATTTAACGACAATCTCCCTAAAACCACAAAAGACATAATAGCACACTAAAACGTCGTAATTACTTGACTTTGGTTGGTTTACTTTGTTCTCCATACAATGATACACTCTATGTAGCGTCATACCCACTCTAAATAACGACAACAATACGTCATAATAAGCAATAAATAGTACTATCTAACACCATGTATTTTTAAAATAAAATACTGGAGTAGCAAAAATACTTTCATGACTCATACTCGGAAAGTAGGTCTGAAGTTGCCTGAGGAGCGGGTTGAAAGTAATACATTTCAGCCCTAGGGAGAATCACTTTCAACTGACAGACACTCAAATTATTAAAAAAACTAGTTCTATTTTCACATTTGTATTGAACCATGTTCCACCTTTTTTTCTCAGAGGATTATAATCCTGCACTTCTCGTGCAGTTGCCAGTGTCAGGAAGTTAAAAAAATAATTGGCGGGAATTCGAACTTCATTGTAGTTTCGTTTATACTTCCGTATAACAGATTTGTATTAACACAATCAGTTCATGTTTTTATTTTTAGTTTCCTTGTACATATTCGTAATGAAAAGCACAGTGTTTTCCTCGGGGTTAAAGTCCCTCAAACTTTTAGCCAAACCCCGTCTCAGGACTAAATAAGTTACTTCCACCCCTAGGATAACAATTTACTATTACTGGTAGGTAAACACAATTTATAAAATAGTAAATTATTATTGATTTTTCTTACCTCCATTTAACAACTCTCTATTATAGACAATAACGCCATAAATACGCAGTCCCTTAAGTGTCGCTATGTAGAGTTTCCATTGTATTATAGAAATAAATCACTTAGGTTAATGATTGTCAAACCGTAGATTAATGGGTAATTTAAAAAGTACTCAACGATTATGACACACCCCGTGGTGACTTACGACGGTTGACTCACAAGTTGTAAATAAATACATTTACATAGGAAAACCTGTTAGTCTTTATGGTAACCCTGTTTATGTCAAGGCAAATCTGTCATAAATTATGCAACTACAGTGTCTGGGATGCAATTCTATATAATTATTATCTTTTTACATTAAAATATGGCAACTGGATTTTAATCGCCTCAATTTTTGGGTATGTTTGACATATTTTATGGACAGTCTTCGAAACCTTTATAACCTGGTCTACTAAAGGAAACGAATCTAAAATAGCGCCGCTAATCATTAAGTCTCACTCTTACATTGCCCTTACACTATTGCTGTCAATACTCGCACACAAGGCCGTACAATATGCTAGAAACCAGCTAAGTGCGAGTCGGGCTCGCGCGCTGAGGGTCCCGTACCACTACACAATTTAATAACAATATTATCTATACTAATATTATAAAGAGGAAAGATTTGATTGTTTTTTTGTTTGTTTGTTTGTTTGCATTGAATAGGCTCCGAAACTACTGAACCGAATTGAAAAATTCCTTCACTGTTGGGAAGCTACACTATCCCCGGTTAACATAGGCTATATTATATTTTCAAAAAATAGGGATCCTTACTAAAACTCCAATAATGTAACCCAAGGTGTAAAAAATAAGATTTACAATTTTGACTTTGCGTGTTTGACAGTTCTAAGACAGGACAACGTCTGTCAGGTCAGCTAGTCAGTTATAAATTGGTAATGAACAGAAACTTGCCTCCGACTCGCACTTGGCCATTATTTGTTATACTTTAGAGTGTGTACTATAATCATTTTAAGTTTGACTCTAATGTAATAACGGTAATATTTACAGTATTACCGTTATTACATTAGAGCTAATACAAAAATGCGTTAAAAATACATTTTGACTTTTTGTTTTTTTTATTATTTGTTAGGTAATCCGCCGTATCTTTACATATTTGGTGAAAAATTCTACTGGCTGTCTATTACGGTTCGAAAGATACAGCCGTTAATAGGTAGGACAGACGGACGGACAGATAGCGTAGGCTAAGTAATTTATAGGGTCCCGTTTTTACCCTTTGGGTACGGTACCCTAAAGAGTAACGAGACAAAAACAAATCAGTGTTACTATCATATTTTTCATCTATCGAGCGAAATGTTTTAATCGTATTTCGGTCTTTACATTTTCCTAAATAAAACATTCAATTTTTATATGACAGCATTTTTATAATTTTAAGTTAACCATGGAAGTAGACAAACTAAAACTAGAAGGAGCAAAATTGCAAAAAGTGAGAAAAGAAGGCATTAAATACATGAAATTATGATAAAAATGATACTTGTTTCATTGAGAACATCAGTTATTTATTTATGCCAGTAGGACAGGCCGGTCTCTAGTTTTGGATATCAGTGTGAAGTCATGGCCATGAAGACGATAAAAAACTTTAATTCGATTAATTATTATAATAGTTTTCTTCTTTGGGACGCGAGGACGCCATCAATGGGGACATCTGCTTTTTGGAGAATCGAACTGAGGATGACAAATTGGTTTAACTAGCTTTTATGTAACTTGTAAAGTAATTTTTTTTGTCAAACCTTGCAAGCTAAATTAGAACCAGCAGTGCAAGTACCGTTCTTTATCGATCGTCAAATTCGCTAAAATGCCATAGAATCGATCACAGCGAGTACTGAAAAAATGGCATATTATCGAATTTGACGACCTCAACTGTCAATTTGACGATCGCTAAAAGAACACTTGCACCCCTGTTCCTCATAACCGATTTCGCTGAAATTTTGCATACACTTATAGTTCTGGTGAGACAATAAATAAAAATACATAAAAAAGGATTATTTCAATAATAGCTTGTGTTTAAATTATTTAAATAAAATCTTGTCTAGTTTCTGTTTTTATCGTATTATACCATAGATGAGTATTTTAAAGATAAATTATAAAATGTTAATGTATTATGTGAAAATAATCTGTACCTACTATAATTATATTGTAATTTGCACACCTTAGAGGTTGGATGTAGAGCGACTTTATTTTAAATTAAGACCTATCATGTACCTTTATTCTAGCAAATAAATTATTTTGATTTGATTTTGATTTGATTTGATCGTTTGCTCGCTGCGTACCTAAAACGCATTGTCTTATTGGCGTTGTGCGTAAATGTTATTTCAAATAAGCGTTATTCTAGGTAGTATACTAGAAGTCGCTATACGCCTATGTCGCTATTAGTCTATTTCTAGCTGCTCCCCGCAGGTTCACGCGCGAGTCGACGCACGGCGTTAAGTTTACTGAAATTTTCCATTGCGCTATTTTATTAATTTTTCTTTCCGTAAAAACTTTCTACAAACTAATAGAAAACTAAAAAAAAAATGAATGAAATCGGTAAAGTCGTCATGTTATTGTTATGGTGTGACCTAGGTAAATAGGGATTAATTTTTATATATCTATAGATAGCTTAGCGTAATAGCAACTGAGCATTTATGGACTCGGGTATGCTGGCCTCGGCTACGCGTTGACCAACATTTTTACATTCTTCGTTAACCACTTGATCGCACATGTAGTCAAAATTCCCTTTGCAAAATTAAGTCACTTCGGTCTCGGGAGGCAGCTTGTGATTGGAGATTCGACGCGACTCCACGCTTGTGATTGGAGAATCAAAAGTCATTCATTCAATTCGCACCTAAGTTTGGCCCGCTCGTAATAGTTTAGGTTGTCATTTTAGAACCTTTGGGCTTACGGCGGGGTAAAGGATGTGCAGTCAAGTGGTTAATACGTTTGTTGCAGGCCGCAGCAGTAATGTACTTTAATCAAATGTGAAGTTCCATACGGAACTGATAAGTATCAGACAGATCTATAATTTGTACGTTCGTAAATAGATGTCCTAGGCCAATGTTCACCCAAGTTTACACAATCAGGTTTCCTTCAAACCGGTTTGTGTACAGTAGACGGCGCCGTCTCAACACTAACACCTTGTGGTTGCGTCAATGTCTTTGTCGCCACAAATAGTTAGCACCTCATCATCATCATCATCATATAATTTCAGCCATACCATTTAATAATTATCATTCGGAGTTTTTGTCCCGGTTTCATGAATGACACTTATCGCCAGAGAAGTTGACAGATCAGTCAACTATCTAGATTATCTTAAGCTAGCGACTAGCGACCCGCCCTAGCTTCGCACGGGTGTAATTTACGTGCGAAGCTAGGGTGGGTTGCTAGTTATATACCTATATAAACCTTCCGTGAAAAATTATCTATCTATGGTGAAAACCGCATCAAAATCCATCGCGAGGCTTAGGAGTTAGCAGCCATACAGACAGACAGACGCGGAAAGCGACTTTAATTTATACTATGTAGAGAAGAGAAGAGATAGAGAAGAGAAGAAGAAGAGATAGAGAAGATATATCTGTCAGATGCATAAAATATTATAATTCCAGCTATGCATCTTGGGTAAATAAGGTCTCATTTGACTTGTAACCCTGGTACCTTTAACTATGCTAGTGAATACACTGGTACAACGCATTTCGCAGCAACTGCAAAATTCAGCGTTACTGTTATTGTCAAATTTGTCATAAACTTTAACTACTATGGTGCAACCAAGCCTAATACTAAGTACAAAATATTAACTAAACAAAAACACAATCTAACACACTGCAAAAACAGTAGCCCCTATGAGTTGGGCGCTTGGGGACCGGTAGCTCACCTCATTTTCAAAAATCATTCAGAGGGCCTATAGCGTGGCCAAAATGCTGGCGTGTTTCTGGCTCAACAGCATTGTCATTCAGCGTGGTACGCTGCCAACTGATAGTGGGCTTGAGCATTTGGATTGTCTTTAGACCTTCAACGGTCTATGGGTAACTGTTTTTGTAGTGTTAGTGTTAGCTTGTATTTTGTTTAGTTAAAGGCACTTGCCCCAGTAAAAAAATTATCTTCCCAAAAACAATACAAATTCCACTATACTCAAGCCCACTGGCAGCCTCATATTGTTGGTGGCAGTACCACGCTAAATGGCAGAGATAAACGCCAGTTTTTTTATTTCGTTTCACATTTTTTTGCTATGGAATCAATTTTTTTTTTTTACAAATTTATGTTGTTTGATTGATAACTTCAATAAAGTTAATTGTTTTGTTTTGTAATGAAGGATTAGTTACGTAGTCTCGGTCCAAAGGGCAGCGGAGGCAAGCTTATTGACGCATGAAGCTGCAACAAAACGCGTTGTTTTGCAAAATACTGGTATTTTTAGTAAACTAGTTAGGCACGATTAACTTGTTGGAAATCATACTTAATTTATAAATGCGAAAGTGTGGTTTTTTTATGCTGGTGCCTTTTAACTAAACAAATACAAGCTAAAACTAACACTACAAATACAGTTAGACTGCCCATAGACCGTTGAAGGTCTAAATACAATCCAAATGGCAGCCACTACCAGTTGGCAGCGTACCCAGCATACTGGTGGCATTACCACGTTGAATAGCAATGCTTATGTTTGTTTGTTTGTTGGTTTGTTAGTTTGTTGATTTGTTTGTTCCTCTTTCACGCAGCAACAGAGCAACGGATGGACCTGATTTTTTTCATGGGTATAGTTCAAGGGCCGCAGAGTGACATCATACCTTAATCATCATTATCGCCATTTTTCATCATTACGCGGGTGAAACCGCGGGGCGCAACTAGTCGTATAATAAACATTGAAAGCAAGTATGTCGTCGCATGATACAAAGATATTTACACCATTTAACTACTAGGTTGGTACTTTTTAGGGTTACGTACCCAGAGCATGACAATGGAACCCTATGTTTTCTTTAGCAAAAAATATCGTCTTCAGACAATAGTCTAAGTTTACTCAAGTGATGTTAAAAAAGATGACGTAAACGTAACAAAACTGAACGATCGTTCAGTTTTGTTACGTTTACTTCCGGAACTAATATGGGGCAGAACTCAGATCAGACAAGCAAGGGAGATATGCCGTATTGAACCATTATGTGCGGGCCACACCGCGCCGTTGTCTTGCGCGCGCTTGAATGGGAGGTCAAATCCCCAAATCTGACCACCCACGAGCTCTGATCCCCTTTTGATCGGCTCTTACGATAGTCAGGGTATACCGTACCTTAAAAGCCGAGTTAACAGAGTCCTTAAGGGTCGAAAACTTACCTATTTGTGTTGCCTCTGGTGTTACAAGTATTCATAGGCGACGGTGACTGCTTACCATAAGGCGGCCAAGGCCAGAGTGAATACGTATCTTCTAAGTCTGCGTGCTTCATCTTCGACCACATCGTCGCTTACCAACAGGCGAGTTGGTGGTCAAAGGTGGAATAATTTGCGCTTAAAAAAATATAAAAAGGTGGCCCGTCGACTTGTTTGCCACCTATGGCATAAAAAAACGTTATTCTAAGTTCCGGCTCCAGGATCGATCAATTTTGAACCTAGCGGATATTAAAAAGAATTGAATTTTCTACGGCCATTTATATATGCAGCAACGTCGTTTCGATTTTCCAGTCGGTGTTAGGCTTTAGGAACACAAAAATGATGGTGAATAAGTGCAAGAAAAAAACCAAAACATACAAGCATCTAATTACAAGCGAGGCTTTAAGCCTACTAATCACGGGAGCCACCTGTGACTCTGCTATTTAATCAACGAAAAGGTCTCTTCAGAGTATGCTATAACAGATTGTATCATAGCAGAGTTACGTATTTTTTCTCATGTTAGCCAAACCGGTCACGATTCGCATTTCCTTGATTTCTTAATCGCTACAGCTGTCTTGCGTTCTTAACAAAGATAATATAACCAAATTGATCGCGCATGTCGTAAAAATTCCCTTTTGCAAAATGATGCCACGTCGGTCGCGAGGCAGCTTGTGATTTGGAGCCCCGACGTGACTCGACGTTTGTGATTGGAGAATCAAAAGTCATTCGTTCGATTCGTGACTAGGATTGGCCCGCTCGAAAAAGAGAATGTACTATCCAATCTGAAGACACGTTTGATTAGTTTGACGTGTTTGAACCTTGTAACCATGGTTACGGTTTGCATGCTATGTGGTTTCGTAAAGAATTAACGACGCTTGTGATTGGAGAATCAAAAGTCATTCGTTCAATTCGCGACCAGGATTGGCCTCGCTCGAAAAAGAGAATGTAGTATCCAATCTGAAGACGCGTTTGATTAGTTTGACGTGTTTGAACCTTGTAACCATGGTTACGGTTTGCATGCTATGTGGTTTCATAAAGAATTAGGACCTTGTATGTTTTTCTGAAAGGTGTTATTGTGCTATTATTATTAATCAAATAGAGCATAGTCTGAACGGACCTTAAACGAATTACCTTGAAATACATAAGCAGAAGTTCTTGTACGTTAAGTAATGGTATCCTGCCTGGTCAATCACTGTATATGTAGATAGTAATTAGTACCTACATTCGCTCACTTAGCTTAAGGCACGGTACAATCGCAAAATTTACCAAATGAAGTGTTTTTAAATGCTTACAGCCGCACTCGGAGACGTTACTTAAGCTTAGGAATACTTAAAATTGCTCCGTCAATGAGAAGTTGACAGAGGAATTTTAAGTACTCCTTAGCTTAAGTATTAACGTCTCTGAGTGCGGCTGTTAGTGTGATGTGACGAAATTAACGGATCTGCAGTGCAAGGACCGTTCTTTATCGATCATTAAATTTGACAGTTAATATCGTCAAATTCGATAAAATGCCATTTGATCAGTACTCGCTATGATCGATTCTGTGGCATTTTAACGAATTTGACGATCGATAAAGAACGGTACTTGCACTGCAGGTTCAATAAAGTACTACAAGTAGAAAAAACACATGTTAATAATTTTAACCGAATAAAATTTTGATAAATTAGATGGATTTTTTTAAAAAAACAACGCAAATTTTTATTATTTTTACTATCCATAAGAACCTTCTACTAGGTATGAGAAAACTAAAACAAAAGATGAATGAAATCGGTGCAGTCGTTCTCAAGTTATGGTGTGACCAAGGTAAATAGGGATTCATTTTTATGTATATATATTTTTTATATAATAAATAAATAAATAAATATTCGGGACATTTTTGCACACACGGTCATCTGACCCCAAACTAAGCAAAGCTTGTGATATGGCTGCCAGAGACTGATATACATACATATATAGCTTTAAATACATACTTAAATAGATATTAACACTCAGATATAGAACAAACACAAATGTTCATCGCATAAATGTTTGTCCTAGATGGGAATCGAACCCACGCCCCCAAGCTCAGAAGGTAGGTTCACTACCAACTGGACCAACGGGCTATCTATATAGATAAGAATAGTGAAGTATAGAATTTTCTGGCGCTAAAAAAGTATATCTTTCTTTTCTAAAAAGAATCTAGCGCCATTTGTAATGATTCCCGTCACGTTCGCGATAACGACTAAATAAATCGGAAAAGGAAGAAATAATAATGGAATAAAGGAAATAAAACGCCTTCAAGTTCGGAGCACCTACATAGGTACATAACGATTCGAGAGGCTAAGATGAATGCCTGATGAGCTTGGTTTCATCATCACCATTTCAGCCATAGGACGTCCATTGCTGGACATAGGCGTCCCCCATCGATCTCCAAAAGGGCTCGTTGTGCGGTTTTGAGCTTGTTTATGAGGCCCATATACCACGTTTCAGTGCCGAATGTCATCACTGGTAGCGCACACTGATCGAAGACTTCGTCTGAGGTATTTTGGACGTGAAGGCGTTGCGAAGTTTACCGAACGCTGCCCAGACGATTTGGATTCGCCTATTGACCTTTTTCTTGACATTTGAGCTTGGTTTAGGTTTACTTTATTTTTTTTATGAGATGATGACTACATAATAATTATCTCTTTAAAACCCGGCTTCAAATGAATAAGCGCTCGAACAAAATGATTCATTTTGCCATATGAACAGGACTCGATTTTTTTAATTGCCCACCATCGAGATACAATACATGGTACGAATTGCGCAGATTTTTTGGTTAGTTACAATGTAACCGCGATCCGACTACAATACTGCGCGATGCAAGAGCTACAATAACATAGCGGACAACTAACATTGAACACTATGCAAGCGACATAATGTCTAAATTGAAGTAAATGTGGCATTGTGAAGTATATAATAGATACAATATATTATGTACAATGACGCTCGGACGTTTTTTGACTGTTTTCACTGAGAGATTGTGACTCTATAGGAATTGTATCTCGATGTTGCCCACCCTTGACCGCCTTCTCACGATGATGCGGTCTACGATCGAGCACGCTCGCTTAGAAAAAAACGATTCATCCGCCGACTTACACCCAGATTTAACCAACGGAGAGGGACACTCACTCAGGCAGCTCATCAATATTCTTTTTTTTTTCTTTTTTCTTTTTTTTTCAATATTTCATTTTCCGTGTAGCCATGTTGTATTGGTTTGAAAACACATACAAAACTGCAGTGCAAGTACCGTTTTTTAGCGATCGTCAAAATTGACAGTTGAGATTGTCAAATTCGATAAAATGTCATTTGGTCAGTGCTCGCTATGATCGATTCTATGGCATTTTATCGAATTTGTCAACCGATAAAAAACGTTACTTGCACTGCTGTTTTGTTATAATAATAATATCATTCAAATAAACAATATTTTTTTAAACCGATTTCACAAGAATTAGATACAATGAAAGGGATTCATAATAATACAAATTTTCCACCTTCAGAGGACGAATGTTTTCTTTGAAATTAAATTCCCTTGAAATATAACCCAGACAAAAAAATACGGTTCACAACGTGAAAGATATCGAGTAAAACACATTAAAAAAAAGCAGTTAAATTGACACTTTTTTTTAAACCGATTTCACCAGAAGTACAATAACAGGGATTCATATATAAGTACTAATTTTCCACCTTTAGAGGACGGATGTTTTCTTTGAAATTAAATTCCCTTGAAATATAACCCAAAAAAAAAATACGGTTCACAAACGTAAAAGATATCGAGTAAAACACATTTTTAAAAAAAACAGTTAAATTGAAACCTTTTTTTAAGTAAGTTGAAAAATTACATGTCGCTTGTCTGGTCAATTGTTTTAATAAACAAAAATTTCAAAACAAAGTTTTTACACGTATCTACTTAGTTTAAAACTACGTGTATGATATTGGCCATTACTTAGGGCGCTAGCACACCTCCGCTGCAAAACAATACGAAAGCGCGAAAAGCACGTTCAACTACACAATAAAACAATAAAGAAATGGCCGATCAAGTGCATTGATATAAAAACAATGTAAATTCCGTCTGAATATAGATACACTGAAATAACAAGGGAAAAAACTTACTGCAAAATGCACCACATGAAAACGAGTCGACAACTCGCACCTCAAAATCTATCAACTTTTTTATGCTACAGATACAAAGACATACAAACATAAACACACATACACCTGAAAAACACATCTCCCAGTGCTGTTAGGTAAAAATAGACAACTAGGTACAAATTAAATAAACAGGAGATCCGCTCTGTTTCTCGTGTCATAAAATTTTAAGGACAAGTCGTGGCGAAATTCTTGCGAGTTTGTCTGCCATGATTTTACAGCGGAGATGTGCAACCGCCCTTACTAAGCTCCATATTTCACCTCCATATTTCACGTAATTTTCTTTTTCACTGTCGACACAAGGTCAATGCCACTGAAACGTCTTATAAAATACATTCTTCTGACATCTGATAATTTATCATCCAAATAACGTTAGTCAAGTACGTGACTGCTATAAATTATGTAACTGTACTACTTTATTTCGACAAATTAATAAAGTTCACTAAGTTTGCGGTGCTTTTATTTATAATGAATTATTGGCTTTAGTGACGCCTATAATCTGCGGTTTGGCTCGGTTTAGTGAAGCTAGCCAAGTAAAAACTAAAACATCAGAACAAACCGCGAGCCAGGCTCGTCGGTTTTATAAACCGCGGTATCACTGGCGAGCTTTACCGACAAGCCATAAAACCGCAGTTTTGTTCGTCGGTAGATCAGGGTCCCGATTCTACCAAACCAATTGTTTTTAAATTTAAATTGTTTTAATTTTAATTTAAAAATAATTGGCTCAAAATTTACCGTTAAATATTTTTTTATACTAGAAAAATACCACCACCTAATGTTATGACTTAGTATAAAAAAAAATTAAAACTCAATTTTAAGGCAATTGTTTAAAAATTAAAATTAAAATAATTACAATTTAAAAACAATTGGTTTAGTGGAATCGGGGCCCAGGGGTTTTATAATCTGGTTGCCTTTAAATCTCGAGTGAATCAGTTTCTTGTGGGAAAACGTGCTTGATTATAGACCGTATCATCACTTAACATCAGGCGAGGTGGAGGTCAAGCGCAAAGCTATTAATTAGTAAAAAAAATAGATTCCTAAGACATTAAAAATTTTGGTTTTGGGCCAGCAGTGTTTTAGGTATAGAGTCCTCAAAGGTAGGCAATGCACTGATAATACCCCAGGTATTGTAAGTGTCTATTGGCAGAAGAGACCACTTACCATCAGGTGGCCCGTAGCTTGTTTGCCACTTATTCTATAAAAAAAGGTATCCAAAGTTTGATTTAAATGTTAAACCGGCACCGCGATGACATATAAACCGACCTATTTAGTAATCTCTTCATTAAAACTAAAGATACAATCTAAATAAGACATTGCAATAACGACATCGAATTTAAACTTGTTTTTGAATTTGATTTTAAAGCGCTTTTAAACAATACCATACAAAATTTCTTTAACACACCAATAATGCAAATGAAGCTACTGAGTTTTCTACCACTTTACTAGCGCATGACTTCTCCTTGACTTACTTTGCATGACTGTGACTGTGACTATCACTTATAATGATATCTTATACAACTTGAAATTATTTTAATGTATAATTAACACTGGCAAATGCACAAGACGTGTGACGCCAAATCCTTTCTTATGGAAAGAAGAAACAAAAAACAAATCCACTCAGACGTCATTAATTATTCCATATTTAAATTAATGAGGTTACACGTCACTACCGCGTAAATCCTACGATTCGTACGTCACAAATAACTCCAAGAATAAAATTATTGTCATTGAAACATAATTAAATTATTTACAATGTTGCTTAGCATAACCACATTTGTTCAAACTCAAGTTATTCCGGAAGTGGTAACAGGTTATGTGGTATTTTTCCATCATCTGTAACCTGTGATAGGTTTTTACGTTCAACACAAAGTGAGCATCGTTTGGGTAGATTTCGTTGTAAGGTTTGTTCAATATAACAATATGTTACATCGCTCGCGTATTTTAGAGTTTTAATGATTGAATAATAATATACTTCGTTAAAATTAAAGATCCAGTTATTTATTTATTTCTATTGTTTTTTGCTGTTTATTTTTATCTAATTTTATCACCAATGGAGAAATAAGACAACTCTCTCCACTAGTGATATAGAAGTACTATGATAAAAACAGTTTATTTCTTGTTGAAAAAAAAAACAGTTTTAAAGATGATCTTCCGCAAAGTAACGCTTGATTCAATCAACTGAGTACTATGGTGTCATTTGGATACTAGTGGCCAGTTGGGAAATAAGAGTGCCTACTCCTAGTTGCCTACTGCCTACTGACCACCAGTTATGATATTTGCTGCTCAGGTCCGAAGCGGAACTAATAATTATGTTTGTACATTTTATTCACGTGGGTAATTTTATAACATTGTTTTTTTTATTAACTGTCACATTGGTATGTAAAAAGTTCTGTTTCAAGGAGGGTATATAGAGAGAAAGTGCCACAAAGCAACATCATTAGTGATCTCCTTGCGGAATGGACCTGTTTGCCATGCCTAGCACTTAAAAAAAAAAAAAAAAAATTAGTTCAGCTGTTTGGGATCTACGATGCCACAGACAGACACAGCTATACACCACCACTGTTTTGCGTCAGGGGTTAAAACAATAAACATCCCCAATGAAAAGCGCCATTATATCACGTGACCTTGTTCCCCATCGCCATGATAGAGCCATTACATCAAACAAGTCACATCGACAGCTTCGCTTCAACAATGAACTGAAATCTACTCTGGCGTTTCTGACTAAGTTTTTATCATAGCAAGAGCAACGCACGGCTGCTATTTTGCCGAGTCAGGTTTTAAAGTCCAATATTTTTGTTGAACCATCACAAATATAACCTTAATAACACTTCCTTTACACATATATTATTATAAATACTAAACTGACATAGTCAAACCAATATATTAACCACAAACCTATATTAACACTCTAAATAACACAAGTGTATGAAAATAAAACAATGAGACGGATTGTTTTTTTCACGTTGGCGCCAAAACTCCATTGTTTTCTGACTATGTTAGTGTTAACATTTTTTTTTACAATTTCGTCGGTTTCTTGCACAGGCGTAATAAAACCATGTTTTCATGTGACAAAACGAGCTGATTATTTGATTATAATAATATTATGTTATATTTTGATGACTAAATGCCTCAACCTACAATACCTATTCAAAAGCCTCAACATTTGTAATTTGGTAATAATGGTGGTAATAAGGAGGTAAGTACCTATCAACAAAATTGATTCTCGCAAGGAAGAACGAAAACAGAAAAGAAAAAATGCGTCATGCAGCTATAGTTTAGATCCTATAGTAAATACTTACCCAGAATATTAAATTTAACGGAAAACCTTTATAATGCTAATAGAGCTATCAAACTTAATAAATGTAACCATTAGTGTTAATTGCTCATCAATTTATAGCTTGTAGGTGTTAGAAACGGAAAAATAATCTTTATTGAATTTTATGTTTTATACGCGTTTGACGTAAACAGTGTTCTTAGTCTGTGTTGTACGTTGTTGTGGAATATTAAAAAAAAATATATATGTGAAATAGTTTTTATTAATCTTGGGAAACAAAGTTGGGGTGGGTTCGAAGATATTGGACGATAATTATATCGTTAACAGCGAAGGGATAATAATAGAAAAAACCCTCAAAATTAAAGTAGATACCTACCAAATTTTATTGTAGTAGGAACTTTTTGCATGTGTCAAAATGTCTAGTAGTAGAGTGTCGTGGGGACATTGCTCCACCGATAGAGATAAATACGAATCCTCTCCACCTATCGGGTAAGTTACCTGGCGTGATTGTGTGAAAACTTTAACTAAACTATTATATCACAGAACATAAAAGAGGTAACTGTGTACCATGATTTTTCGAAGCTACAAAATTGTGTGAACTAGATTGTAAAGAAAATGCACGTTCATACATTATTAAAAAAAACACTTTGTCCTTCACCACAGAAGACATAACCTTGACCATAGACTAAGGGTGGTTCCGACTCAACAGCGCAACCTACGTCAATATCGCTAAAAAGAACCAATAAGGCACAAAATATAATGATTTTTGTAACGTGTTGGTTCTTATTGGCGCTGTTGACGTTATTCGAGCTTTTGGCGTTGATTCCCAACGTCCTCTGTATCAAACAACATAAATATTGTGCATCATAAAACGTGACGTGACGTTGACTCACTCGTAAAAACACCATGTCAATAAGAATATTATACTTTTACCATAATAAAAATCCTTTTCGTGTCTTTTCCGCGGTGCCATGCCCTCGCAAATGACAGTATGTAGTATTATGATAACTAGCTACAATGCTGCTGCTGTGTGTTTTTTTACGCAGAGAAAAAACATGTACCTATTAAGACTAAACATCCATTGTCTATGCTCATATTCTCACCACTATTTTTATCCACAGATTGAAAATAATGCCGGCCTACGATAATGAAGGGAACACAATATCGATGGAGGATGTCCGTGACCCGGACGGGCCAATTACAATCAGCACGATCGAAGAAGAACTCATTGCCAGAAGAAATAGAATGTTCAAAACGCAGAAATCCACTGTCGCATCAAGAAAAGAACAGGCTGTATGTGTGAGACGGGCGCACAAAAAATATGGGCCCGCGAAAAATCCGAACATAATCCTCGAGGGGCTGAATATGACAGTTCCTAAAGGCGCAATGTGAGTTTTAAAAGTTTAATTTTGAATTTGGGTCTCTTTGGAGAATGGACTGGTGGAAAGTTTTTCTTGTTGAAAATGACAAGCCATTTTTTTTGTCTTTTCTTTTTCTCGTTCAGTTGATTTAGCCGAGATGTAACCTTAACTCTACCTTCAATGAAAATTTCAAACGTGTTTTACGTATACAATCTTTTATTTCGGTAGGTTCAAAGTTTATTTGCAGTTTCGAAAAAAATATACAGCACTTAATAAATTTTTTTTCATATGAGGTCATGTGCTATATTTGGTCATCAGCTTGTTAATTAAAAATTATAGCGTTGTCTAGGCCCCCTCGTTACAAATTAAAAACATTTTCTCTGCGGTTTTATATTATTTAAAAACAAGGAATGAACTCAAAAAAGGGTCGTTATTAAAAAGGAGGTTGACGTGACATCAGATAGCTAATGAACTGGTAGAAAAATACGACATTTTTTACCTGAAAATGTCTAATGATATTGGAGCCTGAAAGCCATGCTATTCATCCAGTGTGAAAGCTAACAAAAAAGGTAGAACACCCGGGTAATGAAACCTCTTTTGTCTATGTACCGCGAAAAAGTAAAAATGGAACTTGAAAAGGCGGGAAAAGTTTTTTTTTTATAGGCGAACTTAATAACGTCTACGCATAAAACAAAAGACTAGTAAGATAAGATTATATTCGATAAAAAATAAGAAATGACTTACAATTATTTATAGCACAGAAGAGAAGTAAACGAAAAAAAACCTGTGATTGAAAGGTACTAATAAGTACCTAACTATAGGTCAACTAGGACAAAGACGTTTTATAACCTAATACGTCCTTGAACATTAGTAGGTATCAGTCTATATTTCATCTTAGTTAATAAAAAAAAAAATCTTCTTCCCCGTGTTGGGGCTTTTGGCTTGCGCAGTTAACGGCTTAACGCAGTTGCCATATACAAAAAAGGCCTTTGTCAATAGTTAAGAATTAAAAAAAAAGGATTAAACTCAAAAAAGGATCGTTATTTAAAGGGACGTTGACCTTAAAAAAAATCCTAACCTAACATAATTTAAGTAATCTACTCAATGATTGTTTCAACTTTTTATTTACTTACATCAATAAATTTACTGCTATTATTTAAGCACCGTTTAAGAAATGAATAATATAATAAAAAATTTGTACTACCTCCTAAGTTTGCTAATGATTAATAATTAATAATAATCATCATATTTTAG
This sequence comes from Agriopis aurantiaria, assembly GCA_914767915.1. Lineage (NCBI taxonomy): Eukaryota > Metazoa > Arthropoda > Insecta > Lepidoptera > Geometridae > Agriopis > Agriopis aurantiaria. The sequence goes on from OU612004.1 coordinate 8,663,920, forward strand.
TTAGTTGCTGTTAAAGTTATTTTATGTTATGTTAAAAAAGCATTTTATAACATTGTTAGGTGCGTTCCGATGCAAGGTTAAGGTAACGACGCGTTGGTTTAATTTCGATGAATTACGAATTTTGACATATTTTGAATGGAAAAGACGAAATTTTGTGAAGAAGATCCCAAGAGTCGGCTTACATGCCATATGCATATGGTAACGCCACTTTGAAAGTTGCCAACTCCATTTGTGACAGCTAATTGGACCACTAATTCTGACTTTACTTACCAGATAGAAATATCAAGAACGATTTTTGTCCGTTGCAGCTACGGCCTTCTCGGAGCGTCAGGCTGCGGAAAGACGACGCTGCTTTCCTGCATAGTGGGTAGAAGAAGACTGAACTCCGGCGAGATATGGGTGCTGGGAGGAAAACCAGGCAGTCCGGGCAGTGGCGTACCGGGGCCCAGGATTGGGTACATGCCTCAGGTATGTGGTATTTTTATTTTCGAGATTTCACGATGAGCCAGTCAGTAAGTTAATGTTGTTATTCCTTAATGATGCTGTGTGAAAAATAATCCAAACTATTCAAGCTATTGCTCTTCTACAAAATATAGATTCAAAAAGAAAACGAACCATCATCATAAAAATAGTAATCATCACCATCACCTGGGGACCGGGAGCTCACCTCATTTTCAAAGATCTTTCAGAGCCGGGTTAATGCTACGCGTGACCAAAATGCTGCCGTGGTTCTGGCTCAATTCAGCGTGGTAATGCCGCCAGCATGCTGGGTACGCTGCCAACTGGTAGTGGGCTTGAGAATTTGGATTGTCTTTAGACCTTCAATGGTCTATGGGCAGTCTAACTGTATAAGTAGTGTTAGTTTTAGCTTGTATTTTGTTTAGTTAATAAAAGCACTTGCTCAGTAAAAAAAAAAACATCATAATAATATTATAAATGAGAAAGTGTTTTTGTTTGTTGGTTGTTTGTGTCTCTTTCACGCAGCAGCAGAGCAACGAATCAACATGATTTTTTACATAGAGGTAGTTGAAGAGCCGCCAATGAGTGATACTTTTAGAAATACTTTTAGAATATAGAATACTTTTTATCCCGGAAAAATGAGGAGTTCCTGAGGGGATTTCCACGTGAGTGAGACCGCGGGGAGCAGCTCATAATTTCAGCTATAGAACGTCCACTGCTGGACATAGGCCTCCCCCATCGATCTCCAAAAGGGCCGGTTGGAAGCGGCCTGCATCCAGCGTTTCCTTGCGGTCTTTTAGGTCGTCTGCCCATCTTATGGGTGGACGTACTACGCTGCGCTTACCGGTCCGTGGTCTCCATTCGAGAACCTTTTAGCCCCATCGGTCATCTGTTCTGCGTGATATGTGCCCTGCCCACTGCCACTTCAACTTGCTAATACGATGGGCTATGTCGGTAACTTTCGTTCGTCGACGGATCTCCTCACATCTAACTCCGAGCATAACCCTCTCCATAGCTCGTTGTGCAACTTTGAGCTTGCTTATGAGGCGCATAGTGAGAGACCACGTTTTACTGCCGTTTGCTGCCGGGGGAGCAGCTAGTCTTAGATTAACAATAAACCAAAGTATCCATTCACAGACGTCACATCTCAATTACCGGAGAACGCCTCAATACGCCCTGATAAGTCGACCCAACGTATTCAAACGCAGGGACCCTTAAATAACACTACAATTATTTCAACCCACCGTTTATCACATCTGTCAATTGTTCGGCAAACATTAATTAACCTATCTTCCAACAATATAGGTTATTCGGTAACGCAATTAAGTTTAGTTAGTATACGCCATCCATTAATCTTATAGAACAATTTACATGGAACAATATTTTGGTTGGTAGTCGGTTTTAGAAAGGCACCGTGGAACGCAGTTAAGGAACCAGCTTAGACCGTAGACCGCGTCATCGCTTAACATCAGGCGAGTTGGCGGTCAAACACAAATCTTTTACTAAATATCATATAACTAGCGACCCGCCCGCCCGGCTTCGCACGGATGTAATTTACGTGCGTGAAAATGTATCTAACTGATGGTGAAAACCGCATCACAATCCGTTGCATGGTTTAGGAGGAGTTAGCGGCCATACAGACAGACAGACGCGGAAAGCGACTTTAATTTATACTATTGTAGAGCAGAGATATATAATTATCATTTTTTATTTGCAGTTTGCAGCAAAAATGCTAATCCAAAAGATAATCATATACTGCATAAAAATTATAACCGAAGCCGGGCGGGCGGGTCGCTAGTAGCATATAAATAAATTGTTTAATACTATTTGCTATGTTTTTCATTTAGTGTTTTTTTTCTTCTGTTTGTTGTTTTGTTATGTTTTTTGTATGTTTTTGGCCAATCGGTTTTCTTGAATTCTCACTCTGTGAATTTTTGTCTCTAATTGTTTTGATATCGTATGTTAGAGATAGCTCTTGTCGGTGAGTGCCGTCTTAAGAATATTTGGATCTTGTTTTGTTACAAACAAAAGTTTTAAACGCAGCGTAACTTTAGCAACTGCTCTGAACCTCCCAATATGACGTGCGTGATATTTTAGGCTCGTATATTCAGCGCTTGCGGTGGTAGAGTGAATATCATAATGTAGTTAACTGTTTATTTATGTAGGATGCTAAATATTACACGTATTATGTGCAGAAATTCAAGCGTAGGAAATTAGTCGGAAGTAACGCTTGATTTTGGTAAAAATTTATTTCCAAAATGGGCTTTTTCTCAGCTGCTCTCAGTCCCAGAAAAACCCATGGTCACTACTGCAAGTTTACGGCGGTTTTACTTATAGTATACAAGGTTACGCATATAGACTGTAATAAGCCGAAAGGAAGTCATTGTACTAATCATCATGAACAACTTTTATAAAGGGACCAACCGCGAAATCGCGAAAAAAATCAGCTGTTACATACATTTTGTTTAGTGTCAATGACACGACGTCTATGGAACTGCAGATATTATTTACGCGATTTTAGAGTTAGTGCCATAGTAATAGTTGTTCAAAATGATGAGTACAATGACCTCCTTTCGGCTTAGTACAGTCTATATGCGTAACCCTGTATTGGCTACCAGCTACAATCTTACGATCAAAAAGCTAGTAAAAGTGATCAGAATTTATTGTTTTCATTCAGCATTTTACAATGTTTGTGAAACTATCAATTGCATTATTTCAGCTGCCACACTTTACTTGAAGAAAAAAGTCATAAACAACTAAAATAATCAGATTGACACCTACACTTTATAAGACGAGGTTAATTTATGACTCCATCCTATCCCAATGTTTGTAAACTGAACTTCACCCCCGCTATAGACATAACCCTATTATTGGATTATATAGTTCACCATTCGCAGTCCAATTGAAACACAACTAACGTATAATGTTAGCTTAGATAATTTATTTGGTTTAGTGCCCTTTCTCGCTTTACTTATGCGACATGTCGTGTCGCATCTTAGTGCGACGTAAAATACTAAGCGGCTTTAAAATAACCTTTATATTATTGTTTTTAATGTTTATCAGGACTTATTACGTATTATTTTATAAAGCATATGTTTAAATTGCGAAAGTTTAAAATAGTAGATTGTAACATAAGGGCGCAAATAATATTTTTACGGCGAGGGCGCTTTTTTGAATCCAGAGCGAAGTGAGGGATTGTAGAGTAGGATCCCAAGCGTAGCGAGGGATTCTTTAGCAGAATCCAAAATGTAGCGAGGGATTTAAAGTACGTCGCCCGAGCCGAAAAATATTTTGCGCCCGAGTGATACACTCTACTTTTCATCACCCACTAAGAGAAAATAAAAGACGCCTCATATTTTATTGTAATATTATTATTTAATAAAACACAGAGTAACAACTAAATTGAAATTAAATAGTATATATAAATAGAAATTAAATAGTATATATAGTATAATAGTATCTAATAATAAAACAACTAAAAACTTATATTTACATTTGAGACATTTCGCATTTATGAAAATTTCTTGTTACATAAAATCATGAATTTCTAACAATCCGTGAAAATTTACGAAAACGCGTGCTGTAGATCGCGCGTTTTTAATTTGATTTCTTTTTTTTATTCAGCTGGCGGCGCGACTATGGGCCGTCATACCAGCCAGTCTTTATTCAAACAATATTTGCGTTCGATTTCTTTGGCGCTGAACACTAAGGCTTGGTTGCACCAAGTAGTAGTTAAAGTTAAGGTTTATGACAAAATTGACAATAACAATAACGCTGACTTTAGCAGTTACTGCAAAATGCGTTGCACCAGCGTATTCCTTAGCATAGTTAAAGTTACCAGGGTTGCAAGTCAAATGAGACCTTATTTACTCCAGATGCATAGCTGGAATTATTTTATGCATCTGACAGATATTTAAAATAAACAATAGTGAATCGTGGGCAGTTACGGTTAACAGTTAAAGTTATGACGTCATTTAACAATTGTCAGATGGTGCAACAAATTTTTAGCCTAACCGGTACTTTAACCGAAATGTCGATGTTTGTTAAAGCTAAAGTAAGATGGTGCAACCCACACTAAGATGTCCCAAATTCAAAATGTGCCGTCAATCCGTCAAGTTTCAAAAACGGAGAATACGCTTCTGCTCGACGGTATTCTCAAGACTTTGCCTTTAATTGCAAGCAATTAGATTGTAAAACTATTTAATATAATCAATTATGTGTCGCGCTAGTCAATACGGTCCTTAAGGCGATGTTTATCAGGTTTATTAATATGTAACTCTATTTTAGTTCTTGTTTACAATCCAATTTTGGATAGTTTACAATATAATGCTACGAGGAAGTAAACAGCCTCTAGGCCTTTGTAAATAAGTATTTATCATATTATAAGGGACTCTGTATTATTATTAGTTAGTATCTGTGTGCAAAATTGGAAAGTGAATCCAATCCGCGGTTTTTGGGCTTGTTTCATAAAGAAAGAAAGAAAGACAAGAATAATAAAAAATAAAAAACACATTTAATTTTATAAAGAGGATGATGCGTCAGGGTTTAGTTAGTCTGTCAGTTAGTGGGTACAGGGGCCTCACGGCCAACTCCTTACGCAGTCTCAAACTAACGTTATAACAGCGCAGTACGGAAAATCACGTGAACGGTCGCGCAACTTTTTTCATCACCAAGCGACAAAGCGTCTATATTGGAGTAAATTTGGCATTGTGAACTATTTATAATTGATGTATAACCTAAGTACATATATACAACGACAATCGGATGATTTTTGACTCGACTGTTTTCCCTTAGAGATTGTGACTCTATAGGTATCTATTGTATCTCGATGACCTACACACAAACTTTCATATTAATAACACAAGTGTGATGTAATATAAATAATTTCACATAACCAAGAACATGCTTGCCCCTTAAAGCCAAATAATTCACGGCACTAAATCGAAACTAAACTCTCCTTTAATAGAATTGTTTTGTCTAAAAACGATTGATCCTATTTCCAACCCTTCCTGAAAAAGTTGTCGACAAAATCACCCTTGTTGCAATGAGTAAAGGTTGATATTTCAGTATCTATTGCAATATAACAATTCAGTGCCCGCGCCAGTTGTTGTAATATATGTTTTGTGACCGCTGAAGCGAAAATAAACGTAGAACGTAAATGTTTTAGTTTGAAAACATTGCAGATGTGATTTGTAGGCATATAATCTAGAAAATGGGAATAAAGATAACAACAGTAATATATTAATACAAAATTTACAGTAATATAGTAAGTTTTTAAGTAATATACAACGAAAATTTTATTAAAAAAATATATGCTAATGTGATAGTTTATGTTGTTCTAGCTAATTGTTTACTTACAAAGTTTATTTCGTTCTAAAAGTAAAAAACCACTTAGCCTAACCGAAGTGCAGTAGTAAAACAACCACGAGAATTTACGTTCTATGTTCAACAATGTAGCCACTTGCAAACAAAGTAGGTATAACATGATGGTATAAGGAAAAATCCTCTTAATTTTATTATCACATCAATATCGAGTAATGACAAAGATAATTAATGGAGTTGTCTTGAAAATGGAAGAAAACATAAATTTTACACCGACTCGCACTTGGCCATTATTTATTATTTGTTGTTATACTTTAGGGTGTGTACTATAATCATATCAAGCTTGACGCTTGTATTTCCGTTTTTACATTAGAGCTAATACAAAAATACGTTTATCTGGGGACCCCCTTTCGTTTCGACTAATTGATCTTTTTATTATTTGTTAGATAATCTGCCGCTCCATTACATATTCTGTGAAAATTTCAACTGGCTATCTAATATAGGTCGAAAGATACCGACATCGTAGGCTCAGTAATAGGGCCCCATTTTTACCCTTTGGGTACGGAACCCTAAAAAGTAACTATTGCTTTGCCATTCGATTACTCTGGTAGTCTGGTGGGCAGTATTTAGCAGCACTAATTTGGTATCATTGGAAAAGTGCATTGCTGATGTGTTTAACATCAAATTTGTTATGTCTGGCATTTTGAATCTCATGAATGGAAAGACTGTGAATGATTTAATGCCAAATCACGTGTATTTTGTATTCATGTGGTTGGACCAAAATAAGTGTGTTTTGTAGTCGTTTGTTTGATCCAAAACACACGTGGTATGACGTCAACACTTGTTTTGGCCTAAAGCACCACGTCACCGCATGAAACGATGCAAGTTTTGTTTATCACATCACTTTAGCAAATTAAATTGGTACTATTTTGTTTACAGGAAGTCGCCCTCTTCGGCGAGTTTTCTATCAGGGAAACTCTGATATACTTCGGATGGATTGCCAACATGAAGACGAAGGATGTGGAAGACCGGATAGACTTTCTAATTGCACTTCTTCAGCTGCCCAATCCTACACGGTAAAAATACTTACTATATTCCGTCGAATGCTTACGGCATACCTGCTCCCCGATTCTACTAAAGAAATTGTCTTTAAATTGTAATTGTTGCGATTTTAATTGTTAAATAACTGCCTCAAAATTGGCAGTTTTAAATATTTTTTTATACTAGAAAAATACAACCACATATAACTAAGTATTAAAAAAAACTGTTATTTCTGAAGCAGTTATTTAACAATTAAAATAGCAACAATTACAATTTAAAGACAATTTCTTTAGTAGAATCGGGGGCCCGGGTGCAGCGCTTGCGCAATAGATGCTTTTTTTTTGATATAATATGGTTGTCTACTTTAGAAAAAAATGTGCCACGGCCATTTTACGAGGTTAACATTTTAAAATACCTATTTATAACAAATTTTCATATTTGGAAAATGACCAGAATAAATAGGAAAAACTGTTTCTAAAAAAAATTGTGGTCATAATAATAAAAATACTAAATATTTTGAAATATTAATATCTCAAAATGACTTAAGCATATTTTTTTAAAGTAGACAGGTATATAAAAAAATAATTACATCAAATGTGCGAATAAGATAGGGGCGCGCCATATTCTGGGCTTTCATATAAATTAAATTAAATTAAATCGTATTTATTGAGATTTAACACGGTCAAGCCAATTACATTAGTATCTCACAAATGAATAATTATGCATAACAATAAAAAATAAGAAAGGAATTAAATTAATTACAAAAACAAGCTCACAAAAAATAAAGAATAAAAATACAAATATACAAAAGTCAAGAATTTTACAAATGTCAATAAAAATTAAGAATAATCTAGTCAATAAATTACAAATTACAAATGTCAGAGAAACAAAAACACACTAAAAGTCTAAATAATCATCAAAGTCATAGTTAGTCTTATTGCATCTATCCCACTGGTCATTTAAACTTTCAGAATATGTTTGGAAAGATGCAATAAGGGTCTTCCAGTTGTCAAATACAATGTCAAGTTCGACTAAAGTCGAATAAAGACTTCCGAATGCGGTTGAAACTATATTTCTGACTGCCCATCAGACACGTGAGGGTTTCATGCGAAGATAACCTCATAAAAGATAAAAGGTTCTTTCAAGTAATCCACGTCAAAAATGTAGGAAAATTGGGCCATTGATTTTTGTTGAATTAACCTTCTTTCATGATATTCCAGACAAGTGAAGAACCTTTCGGGTGGTCAGCAAAGAAGGACCTCGTTGGCAGCTGCGTTGATTCACGACCCTGAACTACTCATCCTGGATGAGCCAACTGTTGGAGTGGACCCAGTTCTTAGACAAAGGTAAACACGGTTTCATCATCATCATCATCATTTTAGCCGTAGGACGTCCACTGCTGGACATAGGCCTCCCCCAACGATCTCCAAAAGGGCCAGTTGGAAGCGGCCTGCATCCAGCGTTTCCCTGCGGTCTCTTTTAGGTCGTCTGTCCATCTTGCGGGTGGACGTCCTACGCTGCGCTTACCGGCCCGTGGTCTCCATTCGAGAACCTGGTTAACACGGTTTATATCTTTACAATGCAACAGTCTTATATCAACCTTAGTCTTATAAGAATAAAGCAGCAAATCACAAAATAATGAGATCCATGAGATGAAACCAAAATGTAGACGAATTTGTTTCGTGCGGTATTATAAAATTTTGGTTGAATTCGTAGAACTTATGAGACTTTGAATCCCAAAAAATGCGCTGTGAATTTTTAAACTCACAATTCCCGCACAACGTCATGTCATGTATATAATTATGGCTTTTTATTGCACAAAGCAAAGAAAATACAATTTATTTGCACAAACAAGAGTAAATATTTAAAAACGCATGCAAAAATTGCAAAGCCTCGAACACCGCCGTAAAGTAGCTTGTCTGTCTATTTTGTATCGGATACATATTTTTTTTATGCCATAGGTGGCAAACAATCAATTGGGCTGCCTGATGGTAAGCAGCCGTCGCCTATGGATACTTGTAACACCAGAGGCATCACAAATACGTTGCCGACCCTTTAGGACTCTATTAACTCGCCTTTTGAAGAACCCCATGTTGTAGCTTCTCGGAAACACCGTGGAAGGTAGCTCATTCCACATTTTGCGTTTCACCGAGTGTGCGCAAGAACTTTATGAATTTATTCCACCCTCCTCCTTTTACTACAGGACGAGTAAAAGGACTGCACACTACCACCCCTACCTCGTGGAAATTCCAAAGATTCGTACTCAACAATTTGGGTTGTCATTTATGATACGTACTGCCCAAGACTAGAACTTCCTGCCGTCCTTGTTTCCCGAGAACTACAATCTAGGCATCTTCAAAGCTAGAGTAAATAGATTTCTTCTAGATCAACGTGTTACATCCTCGGACATACTGTCGCTTACCATCAGGCGAGTTGGTGGCCAAACGTAGATCTATTCTACATAAAAAAGCTAGATATTTGTATACTAAGAAAATATTAGAAAAAAAATATGAAAAAGTAATTATTACATCACTTGTTAAATTATGCTCATTACAAAAGTATACCCTTGAGTGTATCACCCTTTCGGGGGTAGGCTAAAAGTCCAGCAGTGGACTGTTAAAAGGCTGATTATGATGATGATGACAAAAGTATAATAAAGTCTAAACAACATATGCAAACATCGCAAATAACAACACATTTTTCTGAGAACAAACACGTGTCAGAAAAGTAAGAAAATGTCTTCATTTCCTGACGTCATTACCAAGTAATAGCTTGGCAGTGACGTGTGCTCAAATGACACAAGTAATTTCCTTGAATTATTATACTTTCACATTGTACCACACTGTGAGACAAATACTTATTTACATGTTGGGTAATTTTGTATGTGTAACATTTACGTTTTATACTAATATGTATCGCTGATGTTGGTATCCAAGCTGCTAAAATAAAGTGGGGTTGGGTAGGACACGTGGCCAGGATGCACCCTGATAGATGGGCCCAGAGGATCACACAGTGGGTGCCTGAAAACGGACGAAGGAATCAAGGCAGGCCTAGAAAACGCTGGCGCGATGACCTCGACACGTTCCGGATACAGTGGTCGAGTCTAGCGGGTGATCGCACTGTCTGGAAAGAGATGGGGGAGACCTTTTCCCAGGAGTGGGACCCTATAAGTTAATAAAAATAAAAAATAAAAACGCTAATATAATCCTAAAGATATATGCCCAATGGTTTTTTAAATTCTCATTCAGTGATTTTTAATCTCGTACTCAATCGAAGAGCTGTTATAAGTTTAACTTATGTATCTGTGTGTGTCACAGATAAACCTGTTGCAGACCATGCGAAGTAGCTTGCAAGTACAAGTAGCAAGACGAGCTTGTACACGTTTTGCTTAGTGCAAGTGTCAGTGGAAATGCTTAGTGGCACTCGCACTGGTCCTTGCGCAATTGAAGCTTTGTTTCCCCACCCTATTCACGAGACGCCCACCGCGCATCGTTCGTCTCGTTCTAACACTCGCGCGAGTACGTCACGTAGTCACACGCGAGCTGTGCGCGTCACCGCACGAGTGGCTATTTACGTTTGTAGCTTAGCTGCTGCTACGGCTCAACCGATTTTAAATTAGTTTTTTTTTGAACGGTGATTCGGTTATAGTATCAGATGTGGTTCAAGAAAAAAAAATTGTAGACATTTTTGCACACACGGTCATCTGACCCCAAACTAAGCAAAGCTTGTGATATGGGTGCCAGAGACTGATATACATACATATATAGTTTTAAATACATACTTAAATAGATATTAACAACCAGATATAGAACAAACACAAATGTTCCTATCAGTTTGAAGATTACCAGCCATTTTACCGGGGCTTAAAAAACTTATTTATGTTTTTTTTAAATGTAACTAGTCGGTGAGCGTTGCCTTAAGTTTACTCTAAATCCGCCATTGTATTCAAATTAATCTGTCAACCTTAGTTTTGATCTCTACAACTAGGTCAAAGCTTCCAAACTGCCGTCCGAACTCGTGGCTTGAATAATGCATCTTAGAGCCTACTTTGACCCAATACTCTAATGCAATTTTAGGAAAAGCCACAGAATACATATTAGTAGAAGTACAGAAAATTCACTCCGTTTTTTTTATTCGGGATATTTTTGCACATACGGCCATCTGACCCCAAACTAAGCAAAGCTTGTAATATGGCTACCAGAGACTGATATACATACATCTAAATTTTTAAATACATACATATTAACAACCAGATATAGAAGAAACACAAATGTTCATCACATAAATGTTTGTCCTAGGTGTGGGAATCGAACCCACGTCCCCTAGCTCAGAAGTTAGGTTCACTACCAACAGGACCAACGGGCTATCTGAGCCGTAGCCTCGGAACGTATTCTCATATAAACCTATAAAGAATGTTTGGGGACCAGTACAGACTGTAGTGCTGCGGCAGCACTGTTGCGGCAGCACTGCTGCGTGCTGCCGAGTTCGGAGATCATACCTTAATAAAAATAATTAAGACATATTATGTACATAGCATTACATGTTTGCTTATGTATACAAACATTATTTATTTACTATTCTGTGTGTTCCAGTAAGAATTTCAACAGTGTTATTATTGTTATTTTAATATTGTTTTAGCATTTGGGACCACCTGGTGGAAATTACGAAAGGGGGCCGCACTACCGTGATTATAACTACCCACTATATCGACGAGACGAAGCAAGCCAACATTGTGAGTATTTGGAAACCTACCTCAGCCGAGTAGGTATGTTTTTGGATCACAGCGGTGAGGTGGCACGTTCGATTCTTTATCCGACGAAAAAAGAGGTTCTTTCGTTTCGTCGACGCGTTTCGTCGTACAATACAAACGGTTGCAAATTGTTTAAAAAGCAAAATGATTAGTGATAAGTCAAAGGCGCGGCGTACAAAGACCACGGAGCAGTGTCCAAAGCTTAAAAATACCAAAGAGTGAAACGTCCATAGCGCAGAATGTTCAAAACTCAAATTAAACTGCTAAATGAACTGCGATAATACTAATGTCAATAAACAAATTTGATTTGATTTTGATTTGATAATATACATACTTTATTTTGGTCAGCCAAATAATGCGTTAAAAATAAAAATGAAGAAAGGTAATCTTAAAAATAGTCATAAGTACGTATTCTATAAAAAGATAAGCAGTAAATAATAAGCATTTAATTTTATAGCTGTGGATTCACATAGTTTTATTAGTCTTTCATCATTAAACTATCTTAGTGTTCCATCGTCAAGAACTTTGTCACTTACCATCAGGCGATAACACCTCCATCCAAACTGTTAAACACCTTCTAGAACAGTGTCCAGAATTCAGCACTTTTAGATTTACACATGAAGCATTATGTGCCTGCTTGGGTGTATCATTAATGCTGAGACGGACCCATTCGACACTGATTGTATCCTGTAGATATAAGTTTTTGTAAAGGTGTCGAATAAAATTTATTTTCTTTCTTTCTTTCTTTCTATCTCCATACGATATTGATGAACCTATCAGAAAAGAGTCAGCCATAGCCTCATGGGAAAAATTTGTCTATAGTATTTTCAGCGTTTCAAAATCAATCGATTCTGATGCACTCTAAACTAACCTAAACTAAATTTGACAGCAGGCACGATGACTAATGTTTTTTTATTGCCTCATAAAAAAGCTGATCATAAATAGAGCCCATCAACGAAAACAAAATTAAAATTAGTTCAAAAATAAATAAGATATAAGCAGATATAAGCATTTAAATTTCATGCTAGACAGAGAGCGCACTATACTGAGCCGTGACGTCACGGCTCAGGAGCGCCATACAAATGCTATACTAACACACGCTTTGTGAGGAAGGGATAGAGCATCCCCTCCCTATCCCCACCTAAAACTTTAAACGCTCATATCTCAGAGAATTATCAGCCAATTTAAATTATTTTTTCGGTATGTGTAATGTATTTAGTTATATTCCTCGCTAAGCCGGTTATTTGTAATAAATTAAACATGTGGACACATGCCTATTGTTGCCATCCTATTCTCACGTATTAAAATGAATAGAGAGGCAGATAATTTTTGCCCTGTCAGATTGGTTTAGTTTAGTGAGTGGTATGACAGAATAGGCCTCAATGGCACGTAAATAGTTAATACAATATTTTTCCTTTAGTTTAGCGTTAGTTTTTATACAGCAATGGATCTGTGGGGATTGGTGGTATCAAATTGCAATAGTCCTCCCACAGATCTAGTGATTCATGTTTAAAATATTTTGTTTTTTTGTTTTTATGTTTTAGCGATTGTAAACTAAATTGTGAATAAAAGAATATAATAAAAAAAAAACATCAGGCGATTTGCTAATTTAGCGTAGATAAATGCCTAAAAAGTTTCTTAAAAAAAAATTCGATAACGATATTTTCAGGATGAAATTTTGCAAACAGTATACGAAAAAGGACGAATCAAAACTTACTTTAAAAAAAATCTATTCAATGACAAGTGATGTTATGGGGCAATCATTTCCCCCTCTTTTTTATGTTGCCATATATGATGATATCTTCCCATTGACCATCTCTGAATCTAAACAATTATGAGGTGTAAACATCCACGTTAAAAAAATACAACCTATTTTGCTTTGATTCTTCGGATAAAAATCAGAACATTTATACGTGTAGCATCTAGGTAAACCTCGCAATAATATCTCTTTCATAGTATTTTCATAAACATTTTTATACAAAAAGAACACCCACACAAAAGTCTTGAAAAGAGGCTCCTTTCTTTTTGGCGAACACCCCTTTATTCAATTTATTCTTAGCAAACCTTTTCATACGATACCCATATCATGGGGGTGCAAAAATAGCTGGTCCGCCATACTTGGGAGTCCACCATATTGGATTTAGAATGACGTCATTTAGCCAACCATGCATTGTCATCCAAACTAAATGTGTATGAAAAATTTCAGCTCAATTGGTTATTATATACCTGTTTTAAAATTCAGTTGCAAGATTTGACCCACGACCCCCAACCCGTTGGTGATACATGGTGAGGCTTAAGACTAACACCCCCCCCCCCCCCCCAAACACGTGTATATTTTAGTACCTACAAAGAATCTTATTTTTTTATATTATCTTTAAATACAGGTATAAAGTATAATCTAATTTTATTCTGAAATAAAGGACCATGACAAAAATGTCTAGACAGAAAGGTTGCAGGTTGTTTTTGATTGGCAAGGTCACGCCACACACCGCTTTTCGGAATAGAACCCGCGCGTTTGACGAAAAAATTAATACACGTGATATATATCTTACTAATGTGATATTTCGTGATTTTTGCTTAACCCCCCCCCCCCCCCCTTTCAAGCCTCACGTGATTAATGGACGATCCCTAACATAAAAGCTTGTAAAAAAGGCGTGCGGTGTCTAAAACAGTATGTGCTTACATTCACTCGCGTTCGATCCGCAAGGTTGGTATACAATAATACCGTTCATTCACTTATCCACAAGTTTTCATTCAAAGAACAGCTCACTCAACTATTCATAGAATTTGATGCAAAAATTCCATGTACTTTCTGCTGAACTAAAAAGCGACTAGACTCATAACCTTGAAGTTATGAAGTCGGAATATCAATGATATTGAATTATCCAAATTTCAATAAGCTCTGACAATGTCTGTGCGGATTTGAACTATTCTAATTTGATATTCCCTAAAGTTAGTTGCCTATGTTCTACCATAATTGGAGTTAGTTAGCACTATTGGACTGGAAGACGTGTTAGGCCGGCTGCCTACACAGTTGGTAATCCGACCACAGCAGCCGGAGTTTTTTGTAGTTAGCGTGTATCTAATATAAAACGGCAAATAGCTCCCATACAAGTAAATTGGGCATGAAAAAAATGCTAATTGCAGCACCTGACGCGAGTCTTTGAATAGATCTTTTAAAATTTAATTTTCAATATAAGAAAACAACTGTAAAAATAATAAGCGCTCGATCATAAATATTATTGATATTGCCAAACGCTTTTTGTACGTAGTAGAAAAAGCATTTTCGGAAAGTGGACACTAGGTGAAGCCGTGATAAATGACCGCTACGCAAAAAAATGACAACAAAATATTTCCTAATTTTTTTTTTATTATTTCTAGATTGGTCTAATGCGTGGTGGAAGGTTCCTAGCAGAAGAATCCCCGCAGACCCTTATCAGGCGTTACCAAGCAGAGAGTCTAGAAGATGTGTTCTTGAAGCTGTCAGTCATGCAAAACTTGGGGAAGAGGAGACGGTCGAGCATCCTCGCTGACGTGGTGGAAAGGGTGGAACTGCCTGCCATTCCAGTAAGTCTTTTATCATTTATTTTATTTGATCAAGGCGAGAGGTTGGTTTTTCTCTTTCTTGTTCTTTTTCATTATCATTGGTTTCTAACTTTTGCAATACATAAAACTCTTTCTTGCATCAGTTATGTCTAGTTTAAATCAATATTGGTCAGGGGCCTTACGCACAACTGCTATTGCGGCACCAAACTAACGTTAAATCCGCTCAGTTGGAAAATCACGCGACCGCAAACCGTGTCTGGGCGCGTTAAGGTTCACGTTCGCGTGATTTTCCAACTGAGCGGATCTAACGTTAGTTTGGTGCCGCAATAGCATTGTCCGTAAGGCCCCAGGTTTCTTATTAGTATTTCACTTTCGTTGACCCATAATTTTTTTTTCTTCTTCTGATATTATTAAAACTTGTCCCATGACATGTTTGTTTAATGTCATGAAAAAAAAAATCGTAAAGCACCATGTTTCGTTGATTAACGCTCATTCTTTGGTAATGAGCATAATGAGGTTTAAATATACTTCTTTTAAACGCATACTAAGCAAAAAAACTTCCACAGAACCCAGCAGCCATAGACTTAGAAGAGGCAGAACTAGGTGAAATCTCTGGCGAGTTTGGGGACAACGTGTCAATGTCTAGCAAAGGCCGAGTTGTCGTCACGCCAGACATCAACCCCCCTGTAGACATGCTACCCCCTGAAGAGAAGCCTAAGAGAGGATGTATGGAGACATTTATGCCGATGAAATGGCACCATATGAAGGCGCTGATTTGGAAGAATTTTCTAAGTCTGTTTAGGAATTTCGGGTAAGTTTGAATTAAGGCGGTGTCGCAGTGGGATACGAATACGTTTGTTACTGACATTGATCATTGGGTACTGTTGTATAGGATCGCAGTAGCGGAGCAAAAGCAAAGTCACGTGTGACAAATTTAGGGTTCTGATTTTTCGATATTAGGTTTTATAAGATTTTCCAAAAAAATATGATATCATACACAATTCTGTCTATAAAAACTTTAAAAAAAATAAGAAGTTGAATCTTAGGGGATGTATCCTGTTTCTATAACCGGAGAATTTAGGGTTTATTTTTTTTGAAAATTTTACTTATTTGCCTTTTTCTGTTGATGCCGGACGTTAATGCTCTTTGATGCTATATTGAGACATTTTTACCCAACAACTCGTATGTAATAAATAAATAATAAATATTTTGTCATTATCTTTGGTACAGTTTTATATCATGCAATTCCAAATCAAGTTTCTTACATCATTAGTATATAAAAAAAATACAGTAGAACAAATGATCAAAAAACTTTAAATGCCATGTAAACGGACCTTAAGACATAATGGACTTAAGTCGGTTTGCTGACTGATGCAGCAAATTACAAAAAGCTGAATAAAGACGTTGTACTTTCATATTCTTTTTTTGCTTATATTGACTGCAACTTATTACTTACATTAGATAACAAGGCAAATGAGAAAGGAATTTCATTCGGTTTTTTTTTAAAGTATTGCAAGTTATCTGATTAAGCTTTTAGTCACGATAGGGCTGAGCACCGTTAAGATTAGGATAGGCCAACGAGCTATGCCAACATGGTTTGATCCAACTAACTTCACGAATGAATCGGTTTCTTGTAGGCAAGCGTGCTCCATCGTAGACCGCACCATCGCATAACATCAGGCAAGATTCCGGTCGAACGCAAGCATGATATAAAAAAAAAACTTTAGAAATCTCGGTTATTGCCCCAATATCGATATTCAACTATCGATTCCAATGTCTTTCGAATTCATATTTTTTTATCGATTAATAGGCTTGCTTTTTACCGCCCCCTCGCTTAATGTTGCGATAATGCGGTCTACGATGGAGCTTGCTTGCCCAGAAGAAACCAATTCTCTCCAACTTGAAGAAACCCAGATTGTAACTATCGGAGAACACCCATTCAGGCAGCCCATTTGACAGACTAGCGGTTTGCACAATAAAAGTTGAGTCATAGTTACGGGGTTTTCGGGATACCTTTGAAAAGAAAAGATGCAGTGTAAAGATCAAACACTAAACTAAACACTACTTTTCTGGCCCAGTGTTGGCTGATGCCATTATAAATGTCATTATAATTGTATGGTTCTTGGGTATACCGGTTTCATTACGATGTTTTCCTTCACTGCTCTTGAGCAATGACATTAGAAAAATTGTTATTACCGGCACTTTCTACAATTATGATACCTAACCATAATTTTTAACTGGTATTGGTTTTTATGTGCTACTTATGTATAAATGTGCTTAATTTTGTTAATTACCTTTGTTATCAACTTATTGAAGCTTGAGTTATTTAGCGCTTAGTATGCAACACATATATGATTTTTAGTAGTGATTTTCGACATTGTTACTAACACTATTACTGACCTATTAATGGCTGTATTTTAAAATAACTATTTAAAACTTATGTATATATTCTTGTGCTGTTGGTCTCGAATAAAGATAAAATAAAATAAAATAAATATTTGCCGTATTTACTATATTACTATATTTTAAGTGTAAATTTTCTTTCCAGCGTCCTAGCCTTCATAATCGGTCTGCCCGTCTCCCAAATGGTATTCTTCTGCCTCGCCATCGGGCACTACCCTGAAGGACTGCCCATAGCCGTCGTCAACTACGAGACCAACAGCACCACAGCGCTCTGTCCGTACGACAAAATGACCTGCCCTCAGAATCAGACAACTTACGAATGGAATTTAACGATGTTCAGCTGCAGATATTTGGATTATTTGTCGAAGAGGCAGAATAATTTGGTAAGTGCATTCGATGGAACTTGGACCCGGGTTTTTTATAGATCTACGTTTGACCACAAACTCGCCTGATGGTAAGCGATGTGGTGGCCGAGGATGGAACACGTTGATCTAGAAGAAATCTATTCACGCTAGCCTTGAAGATGCCTAGATTGTAGTTCTCTAGAAAGGTGGACGATATAGAATTCCATTCTTGGGTTTGTCATAAAATTGCGACCAGAACCACCGGAGGATGGGCAGCACTGTCTTATTAGTACACGGTGAACGTACTGCGATCCCCAGGCTGCCTGCCAAGCGCGGGGGTTATGGCAACACCTCTCTCTAAGAGGGAAGCCTTTGTTTACCAGTGGACGTTTACTGACTGATGCTGTGTGTGATGTGATTCAATGGGACTTTAGGGACTCAGATGATTAGAAATAAAGAGGCAAAAAAGTTCTGATTTATTAGAGCACTAAACAAGGAAAGCTGGCGAATGATTCCTTTTTCTTATGCTTTGCCCTTCTGCAGTGTTTTTTCACTTCATGACTTTATTATAATTTCTTAATTAATCCGCCGTAACATTACATATTTTGTAAAAATTTCAACTGGCTATTTATTACGGTTGGAAAGATACAGCTATTAAAAGGTAGGGCAAACAGATAGACGGACAGACAGACAGACATCGAAGGCTCAATAATTGGGTCACGTTTACACCCGTTTGGTATGGAACTCTAAAAACGGACCGAATTGAGAACCTGTCGGTTAAAAAGACCACACTTTATTAGATCCAATTACTACCAATAACTAGGCTTTGCTTTTAGCCGGGTCGATATTGATTCTAACAAGCGATAGCCTTTTCACAGGTAAAAGCAAAAATATGTCAAACAAAATTGGACTCCAGCCCTAACGGGAAAAACTTACCTAAAAGTCCAATACACCGAATGTGCACCTGCCAAAATACTAAACCTACTTTATGAACAAAAATCAAGGCAAAAATTTATTTTTCGTGACTCCTGTGAATGTTGCAATAGCCTGTATTCAGGGTTTATTGGGTTTCATGAGATAAGTATGCCTTTTGGAAAAACTCAGAGTCACACAGCAATGGAGAGAGCTATGCTCGGAGTTCCTTTGCGCGATAGAATCCGGAACGTGGATATTCGCCAAAGAACCAGAGTCACCGACATAGCTATTAAAATAAATTTGCAAGTTGAAGTGGCAATAGTCGTCTTCTGGCTGATGTCGAAAGACAACTGCCTTTGTTTTCAGACAAATTTTATAAACATGTTTTGTTAAATCTGTTTGAAAAAAAACTAACACTTTCTGTTTATTTGTTAATTTGTGTTGTTGTAATTTTTACAACACTTTAGCATTTTAGTTTAGGTAACATGTTATATTAGCAAATCATGTTATGTTAATTTGTTTACAAAACAAATGAATGCACTTTACTAACTATGATATGAACGCACTTTAAAAATATTATAACACCACACGCTGTACTTAAATCCCCACATTATTTCGCACTCCAACAGACTACCCTTGTCATTTTTCCAACCACTTCCGGTTCAGTTCCTAACATCGCCATAAACAAGTCAACAAGAATACGGTAATATGAGAAAGAGCGCGTTCGATACATTATTATGTTTATTATGTGATACACCATGCTGATCACGTAGTGTACCCGTCAGGGGAGACAGTAAGGATTGTTCTTATGGAACTACTTATTTTATTTAAAGGAACAGTACACAGCCATATTATAAAATGTACAATAAGGTGGATAGATTAATAAACTTAATAATAATACAGCCAACAACACTATTCACTTTACTTACATAATTAAAATATAAGTTTACCGCTAGGAGTAGCTGACTTGCATTTTTTTTTTTTTTTAATAATTCTTATAAACTCAAAAATTCATACCTTAGTAAAGTTTTAACTAACATAATAATAACAGTATTGTTGCAAAATATGCACTGAAGTTACGAGAAGAGCTTTTGAAGTACTAAGTGTAACTTTTTTGCTTGCCTAACGGCGTGTTTATTTGACAAGAATTTTTTGTGCCGACCTGCCGACCCAACTGCAGTGCAAGTACCGTTCTTTTATCTATCGTCAAATTGACAGTTGAGGTCGTCAAATTCGATAATATGCCATTTTTTCAGTACTCGCTGTGATCGATTCTATGGCATTTTAGCGAATTTGACGATCGGTAAAGAACGGTACTTGCACTGCTGGTTCGCTAAAGGTGTCTACACACCAAAGCCGGCTGGCTCAACCAGGCGGTCTTAGTCACCGCTATTTTTAAACAACCGCCAGCATGATTGTTTAAATAAAACAGTAATAAATTACAGAAAAAAAGATGTAGACGTTCGTTTTGTCTTAGCAAAAAATATTTATCAAGTAGTTTTATTTTCGACTAAGTAAACCTTAAAATATAATATAATTATATTATGTTTGTATGATGCACCTCTGACATTTGGTTAAGTCCGCAGAGCCTAGTTCTTTCGAATTTTTCTGTGACTGCAATTTCTGAACTATGTATGATGATTGTGACCACTATTATATGATTTTGGCTACGAAAAACGGAACTCTATCATATGCGTGTCTTGAGCCTCGACACGCTCTTAGCCATGTTTTAAATGTTTATCAGGACTTATCACGTATTATTTAATTTAGGTGAAAATATGCAAATTAAATAATACGTGATAAGTCCCGATAAACATTTAAAACATGTGTTCAAATCGCGAAAGCTTAAAAATTACTACGCTCTTAGACAGTTATTTAAATCTTACTGTCAAGAGTTTAACGAACATTTGGTTATGTATTTTCACTTCTGTACCAAATCATAGAGGAGCATCCTTACTGACCGGATTACTTGTACTGTCCAGGATTTTCCTATCTGATAGGTATTTACGAAGGTTATTGTTGTTTACTGATGATACCGATTTGATTTGTTAAGGCTTGATTTTGTTTTGGTAGTGAAATAAGCAAATACATTAATCACTTTAACCATGGACTCTTTTTTTTCTTCCATTTTTTTTGCGGGCGCGAAGAATTTTATACTTTTTAGGGTTCCGTACCCAAAGGGTAAAATGGGCCCTATTACTAAGCCTACGGTGTCTGTCCGTCTGTTCGTCGCCGCCCGTCCGTCTGTCTGTCCTACCTATATTAACAGCTGTGTCTTTCGAACCGATATAGATAGCCGAGATAGATAGAAATAGATAGATACTTTTCATCATCATCATCATCACCATTTTTCATCACCACGCGGGTGAAACCGCGTGGCGCAGCTAGTAATTCATATTTTGATCTTATAGCTACCATCATCATCATTATCATCACTATTTTTCATCACTATACGGGTGAAACCGCGGGGCGCAGCTAGTAATTCATATTTTGATCTTATAGCTACTACGTCTCAAGCATTATGAGGTCGGTAATTAAATTCGTTTCTTAGGAAGCTTTGTTATTTCCACTTAATATAATAACCATTATAGAGACCTTTCTTTGCACGGGTTTAATAGTATCTCGACTTGCTATTATTAAAAGCCTTGAGTATTAATTAAGTAGGCTTGTAGACGATTGTATTGTTGTGCAAATAAATTATTCTCTATATTTTTATTATTATACAAGGATTTATTCAAATATTAGTTTAGGTGTTATATACACAGTATTTAAAAACTAAAACTATCACTGCCTAATTAATATATAATAAAAATATATATATAAAAATCCATAAAAATACTAATCTAAAAGCATCTCGGTGGAGGGTGGGTTTTCGTTATTATTAATTTAGCTCGGCTACAGTTTTATTATCTGTATAGATGTGGCAAGTGCCTTTATTAACTAAACAAAATACAAGCTAGTGCTAACACTACAAATACAGTTAGTCCGCCCATAATGTCCCGCTGTGTGTGGAAAAAAAGTCCCGAGTATTTATTTTATTTTATATATAGACCATTGAAGGTATAAAGACAATCCAAATGCTCAAGCCTATTATCAATAGACAATAGACAATATTTTATTTGTAATAAAAATCCATACACACTTAGAGCTACGAGATCCGACACAGAGCACTCCGACTTGAGTATGTTAGGTTCGAAATGGGCCACAGAACCGACACAGAGTACCCCGACTCCACCTAGTCTTGTGGTCCCTACCCCTAGAGTGTATATAAAAAGCGCGGGAGCCAAAAGCTCTTGCGGTCGCCCCTGAGTGTCGTTTCGCCACACTCGACCTTCGCTTCACTACGGAGTCGGGGTACTCTGTGTCGGTTCTGTGGCCCATTTCGAACCTAACATACTCAAGTCGGAGTGCTCTGTGTCGGATCTGTCACTAATTTCTACCCGTCCGGTGGAGTCCGATGTGCAAGTCTAAAGGAAGCTTCAGATTTGAATTTTTATGGTCACCAATTATCATGCTGTACAAAATCGGGGTGTACATTATTAAACAGAGTCAATAATGTACGGCATGATATTGTACGACATAATAATGCACAGCATGATAATTTGTGTACATGTACATGGAATATCACGGTGTACATTATCGCTTGTGCATTATTGGGCCGTGCTGATAATGTACGGCATGATATTGCACGGTACGATATTGTACAACATGATATTCAATGTACATGTACACCAATTATCATGCTGTGCATTATTATGTCGTACAATATCATGCCGTACATTATCTGTGTCGTGCATTATTGCCTCCTCACAGGTGCGCGTACAAGTAGGTACATACCTCAATCATATTCAAAACAAAGTAATTTACAATAATTATAATGAAAAATTTAACAAAAGACAAAATATGCTATATTATTAATTTCTGTGATGCTTCGTTAGTAGTATTTTATTTATTTAGAGTAGATAATAATTATGTATATAATAAATAGAAAATTGTTAAACTAAAGAAAAAAAATATATATATATATATATGTGCTCAGACTAGATCTATACTATCAGTTGGCAGCGTACCCAGCATGTTGGCGGCATTACCACGCTAAATGGCAATGCTTATGCGTTGAGCCAGAAACACGCCAGCATTTTGTTCACGCGTCGCATTAACCAGATGGTCTGAAAGATTTTCCCGGTCCCTAAAAGCCCAATGTCTCGACCCCAATAACGCCTCAAATATGTAACCACTGCCGAGGTTAACATACTTGCGTCGCTTGTGCTGCTCTGCCGAATGGTTGATATAACCAGCGGTTATTTCGTTTCCACAAAAAACACAAAATGTCTGTCTGCACACGACTCTCCAACATCAGTTTCGCCGGTAAGTCGTGAAAACATAATCGAATATAAATAAAAAAATTATAATATTAGCAAACTCATGATAACTCATATTTTGAAATAAGGTTTTTTTTTAATGTAGAATATGTGGCAAACAAGCTACGAGCCACCTGATGGTAAGTGGTCACCGCTGCCTATAGACACCTACAATACCCGGGCCATTGTCAGTGTTGGTTACCTTTGAGGACACTATTCACCCTTCAATCAAATCAAATCATTTATTTGCTAGAATACATTACATTAAAAGGTCTTAATATGATATTTATGTCACTTTGTACTCAGTCTGCAAGCAGACGTGCAAATGCTCATTTTTATACTAAAGAATTTAAATAGGTATTTTAGAAACGAATAATATTAGAATTAAATTCCATAAATTCCTTAACACTATAAAAACAATGGTTAAGAAGCCAATTAGTCAATTCTTTTTTAAATTTGTTACCGTCCAACATTTTTATATCATTAGGTACCTTATTATAAATGGATATACACATATTACACACATTTCTTTTGTACAAGTCTTTTCTGACAGGAGGTTGATACAATAGGTTAGTGAACTTGACTCTTTTCTGACGGGTAATAACTTGACTACGTTTTTTAAAATAATCTGGGTACTCTTTGGTGAAAATACAAATGTCCTTAATATACAAACATGGCAACGGAAGTATGTTGCATGTTTTGAATAGTGGTCTGCAGCTGTCCAGAAACCAAGATCCATTTATAGCCCTAACACATCGCTTCTGAATCTTGAATACCCTGTCTATGTCAACTGAGTTTCCCCACATTATCAAGCCATATCTCAGTAGGGACGACACATGGCCATGATATGCCATCAACGCAGCCTCCATGGACACACTATGTCTAACCTTTTTCAGCGCAAATACAAAGCGATCAAGTTTCTTACATAATGTATTGTCATCTTCGTTTGAAGCAGTCCAAATTGGTATTCATAAGTATTGGTAGGTATTCATAATTATTGGTTGGTAGGTATTGGTAGGTATTAATAATTATTAAAAATTACTTACAATTAATTACTCATAATTAAGTACAACCCACAATTACTCGTTATTTTCTTACCCACACACACACACACACACACATCATCAGCCATTAAACGTCCACTGCCAAATGTGGACCTTTACTGGCCTCTCTAAGAGGCCTCCCTCTTAGAGAGGGGAGTTTCCACAATCCCCACGCTTGGCATGTGGCTTGGGATTGCAGTACGTTCACTGCAATCCCAAGGACCTAATAGGACGCTGCTGCCCATCCTCCGGTGGTCCTGGTCGCAGTTTTAGGTCCCGGGCAATAATTGCCCACAATTACTCGATATTACCATAGATAAATATATAATTACCCACAATTACTTGATTTTTAAAAATTATTGAATAGTCTCTATTTCAAACACGATACTTAATTTTGGGCAAATTTGACTCTAATGGCGGGAATTAGGAGATCAATCCCGTTTAATAAACTTCTAGAGAGCTTTTTTTTTTAACGCGAAATGGTAGAGAACCGTACACTTTGTATGGCGGTAATGCTGCGTGCGCGCTTTCAAATTTTTTCAATATTTTTTTTCCCTTTTTTTTCTAGAAATAATTATAGACTTTTACAAAAAACTGCGACCACTAAAGTATTTGAATGATTGTTAAAATAACACACAATTTTTTTTGATAAAAATAATTTCCTTCTATAGAATTTGTATGAAGTTGATTCCATCCATCGAAGGGAACGTAAAAACGAGTGTTTTTAGGAAAGTTTACGATTTATTTATATCGAACCAAATTTCTTTAATCGTGCATTGGTGAACACATTCGAATAAAATATTTCAATAACATTTATTAAACATAAAGAAATAATGTCAATTAATCGATTTTAAAGGTCTATTTTTGAATATTCGTGATGATGAATCGTCAAATTGAAGCATATTTCGTCTTAAATAATGATCTTCTATTGATGTCGGATGTTAATTGTTTGTGTAAGAAAATTGTAATTATTTATCAATAATCCAACACATTTACCACAGATATACTATCCAGACAAAGCATCCGCCATGGAAGCCGCACAGCACGGCAAATCGCGTGTCGTCCTCGTGTTTCAGTCGAACTACTCCACCTGCCTACAAGACAGGATCACCGACCCGAGGAATGCTGACGTTTACACCATTAACAATTCTGATATGGAAGCACATATGGATGATACCGGTAAGTAATCACTGTTTTACAGTTCACTTCCCTATCTATGATCTATGTTTTTTTTAAATCATACTAATTTTATATATGAGAAAAGTTTGTTGGTTTGTTTGTTCCTCTTTCACGCAGCAACAGAGCAACGGATCGAGCTGATTTTTCGCATTATAGTTCAAGAGCTGCAGAGGGATATAGGCTTCTTTTCATCATCGTCATCATCACCATTTTTCATCATATCGCGGGTGAAACTGCGGGGTGCAGCTAGTATATAATATATAGGATAGATCTACGTTCGTTGAATATGTATGAAATTTTAGGTACCAATTTTTATCATTTATTTTGTAAGCGCGCGGTGAATGTGCGCTATATGTCTAACCAATCCTAGTTTTTTGGTGCATTTACTTTTCTAAATTGTATTGTTGTGTTAGAAAAATACTTGATAAGTCTTGTATGGCCGATTTCTCGAGTGAACAAAGCACAAAGACATTTAACTAAAGACTATACTTTAACTTTAGACTTCAAAATGAGTAAAAACGCAATTTCGTTTCCTGGATGACATATTTTCTCCAGTTATTTTGATTTTAAAGCCAAATTACCATACCGATGTTGATTTGTTATTTGCTTATTCATTTAGCATGGTTATACACCAATTACCTACATTAAAGAGACAAATGTATTACAAAGTTATGAAAAATAATAACCTACAAAATTAACAAATTAAATGTCATAACACAATCTAATTACATTAATTACTTAATAAATCTTAATTAATTTAAATATTGATGATATTTCTATGGAACTAATCTGAAAGTATATCCTTTCAAATAGATAAATAGTTATCTCAATCGGTTTACATGTGACGGAGTTCAAAGCTAACACACAAAAAAAAAAAAAACTATTTAGAATGCCCATCCCCCTGATGGTTTTAGGTAACCAAACGTAGGCCAAAATATATATAAAGAAAGAAAAAACGGTTCAGTCGTTAGGGAGCTACGGTGCCACAGATAGACACACAGACACACAAACACATATACACAGATACAAATACACACGCCAAACGAATAAGACCCTTCTGTTTGCGTTGAGGGTTAAAAATAGGGTCCTAGTAACGAGTTTGACGTATTGCATCCATAAAACAAAAGTTTTCTTCTCATCAATAAGCCCTCGTCCCTTCATACCATCAAATAGGATGTAGTAGTGAGACTGTCCTTCAGATTTACGAGGGCCGCCAATATCCATCCGCGTCCGGACTCCGTACACTGTTATTATTCTTACACAAAGAGCTAGTGGTATAGATGATCCAAAACATTGACTATTATGTACCTATAGACCGATACATGGATGGACAGGGATGGAGCGGTGGTAGGTAGCCAAAAGGAGGTCATTGTTTTATGCGAAAGAATTGGCCAAGAGCGTGTCAAGACTTGAGATGGATAAGTATAATAGAGTCCCGTTTTACGTAGCCAAAATCAGATAATTGTGGTCACAATCACAGTTCAAAAATTGGTGGTCACAGAAAACAATCGAAGGAACAAAACTCTGTGGACTTAAACCAAATTTCAGAGTTGCACTAATTAACATAACTTATTATACTTTTTACGGTTTAGTCAAAAATAAAACTACTTGAGAAACATTTTTTGTTAAGACAATTTTACGAAAAGGACATTGACCTTTGAGCTTCTAGCTCTTGAATGTATTACAGTTTTATCGACATAACTCAAAAAGTTATCATCAGAATTATGTTCGAAATAATTTTGAATGAAGGTTTTAATAAGACCTATCTGCGTGGTAAGTTACAAGTTTCTATGTCTAATTGTTTAGAAAGGGGGGGCAACTTTTTGCCACTTTGGCGGGCCATATTTCACGCACTTTGCACAATACATGTCACGCTGTGTTTCAAACAAATTCACAAACCTGCATTCTCTATGCTTATTTTATGTCTCCGTGTAGAAGCTTCTGACGGGAGTATCAAAATATATCAGAAGCGGTTTTTTATGAATTTTGCTTCATCACCGAGCCCTCATAAGAGGGTGTGAACCAACATACATTATTTACGACAACAAATTTGATAACAAAAAGCTTTTAAGGAATACATTCGCATCATCGCACCTTAAATCTTGGGATAAAGTGTTACCATGTCATGGAGCTAAATTTCAAGATTTTGTCGCGGTGAGCTTGCAAGGCCTGAAGATGAGTTGTAGTCAAACGCCTAGCCAGTTAAATGTTTGAAGTGAAAACTTCTTTAGGCACGTTGGGTACTTTTTGGGATGGGGGGAAAGCATTGAACTCGCGTGACCGTCACGCTCAGATACTCGTTCGGGTAAAGTCGGCTCGAGTCGACTAAGGGAGCGAGAGAGATATAAGCAATCTTGATGAAGTTTTCACTTCTGTCGAATTAATCTTAGAATAACTACTCAGAGAAGGTAGGTTTCCAAACAACGCCTTCTCAAAACGTAAGCTACAAATTCGCTTTGTAGCTTACGTTTCGATTGGTATTTTAAACGATTTAAGCAAGAAAATTAATGGATTACCTGTGGAATGTCACACCATAACTCTTATGCTGCTTTTCTGATTTGTTGTGGTACGATTTCACCGCGCAAATTGTCATAGTAAAATTTTAATAATTTTTTTGGTGTTATACTTATATCATTCATCATCATTTCAGCCGTAGGACGTCCACTGCTGGACATAGGCCTCCCCCATCGATCTCCAAAAGGGCCGGTTGGAAGCGGCCTGCATCCAGCGTTTCCCTGCGGTCTCTTTTAGGTCGTCTGTCCATCTTGTGGGTGGACGTCCTACGCTGCGCTTACCAGTCCGTGGTCTCCATTCCAGAACCTTTCGGCCCCATCGGCCATCTGTTCTGCGTGATATGTGCCCTGCCCACTGCCATTTCAACTTACTAATCCGGTGGGCTATGTCGGTGACTTTCGTTCGTCTACGGTCTCCTCATTTCGGATTCGATCTCGTAGAGAAACCCCGACTCCGACATACTTATATGACACCATTTAAATGGCTTAAATTTTGCGAATGTACTTGGTTTCTTTGTGTAGTTATTCTAAGATATTAATATACTCCACCAGGTATAGCAATCCGAGAAAAAATTACCACGTGAGCGTCTCGCAATGATGTCATGATGTCAATTTACAACAGGTTCGAGAGAGATGACGATACATCACGTAACAGCTAATTGAATAAAGTGGCAACTGGACAGTGACGTCATTGCGGGACCACACCCAGATTGCTAGACCTTGTTTTCTTAGATCATGGTTCTTAAGTAGAGACTTTTTTGTAAAAAAAAAATTATGACCATGGATACAGAGTCCTTCAGTCGTAATATAATATTATAATATCACTTTCCCTCACTCCACTATTATAATAATCCACCATTACTCGAAAATAATAAAACAAGTTTAGGAAAGTAATACAACGAGCCGACTTATTTTTTCAACGTTGGCGCCAAAAAAACTGTCAGTCACAGTAAATAAAGATAAATATTTTCGGCACGTGTTCTGATTTTCTCTGATTATGTACAAAATATTATTCTTTCGTCAATTAGAAAACAGGAAAAGGTAAAAATCAATGTAAAACGAATTTTTTGACCCATAAAAAGAAACGGCACAAAAAAGATTTTACTCTGCAATTTGCATAGAAATTAGATTTATATAGACTGGACCAATCATCGCTATTGGGTCTCTCAGAATTTTTATTCAAATTTGTAATAGAAATTAGACCTTCTCCGTCTGCGATAAAAGCCAAATTTCAGTGAAAATTTATAACAAATTAATGTTTCTAAGCACCTTTACAGAATTAATTTTGAATAATGTAGGATTTTAGTGTAGGCGTAAATATTTTATAAATAACTTGAGATTTATTGTCATTTATACTAAGTGTAGTAAAACCACCACCACCATTCACCTTGAAAAAGACTGCCTAATGCGGTTGAAACTATAGTCGGAGTGACCGGCTTAATCTTACGTGAGTAATTCCCGTGTAATATAAATAAAATGTAGTAAAACAGTTTGTTTCTTCAAAGAAAAATTAAAACGTAATGGGATGATGAAATTGTTATACTTACTTACTTAGTTGACGTGATGTCCCCAAAGTGGGTCCCTGGCCTACAATAAAGGCACGAAAAACGGACATTGGTTGGTTGAGGTAGTACGTTGATCATATTCTATTATTCGACTTCACTACTCATCACTACTCATCATCATCGTGATCATCATCATTTCAGCCATAGGACGTCCACTGCTGGACATAGGCCTCCCCCATCGATCTCCAAAAGGGTTGGATTGGAAACGGTCTTCATCCAGCGTTTTCCTGCGGTCCCTTTTAGGTCGTCTGTCCATCTTGTGAGTGGACATCCTACGCTGCGCTTACCGGTCCGTGGTCTCCATTCGAGAACCTTTCGGCCCCATCGGCCATCTGTTCTGCGAACATTTAAATCCCTGTCAATTAATTGATAGGCAACAAAAACATTCGGCCAGCAACAAAAATTTATTCTAATTATAAATGTTCCTATCAGCAGAAAAAAAAGTAAGTGTAATATTTGATTAGTTAACCAACAAAATTATTCATTTGCTAAAAAAATGCCTGATATACCAACACTTAAATCAAATCTTTCTACCTTGAAGCATCTGAATTTTGCATGACAATTATAAATCCCAATTAAACCGGGAAAGTTATGGCTCTCAAGCTTTCTTCATTATTAGGTATAAAGAAAATTCTATGCTGTACTTAACCTAAAGGCTTTGCCACACTTAAAGCAAAGTCAGTAAGCGAGCGCGGCGATACACAATTTACCTTTGTTTGTTACGTGTTTTTGAAACTATGATGACGACGCGATTGTGACCAATATGAACAACTTTTACAACAATTAAATCGCGAATAAAGCCAGCTGTTCCATAAAAAAAACATTTATAGTTTAACCTAACCTACCTTAGGTTTAAATTAGCACCACAAATATCTATAGAGAAAAATAGTTTGTCCCAAAATCTTTATTGTACTCGAAACGATGCGGCGACGTAGAAGCGGAATTACACTAGAAATTCATATACAAATTAAAAATGGACTTCCGCAAAGTAACGCCTGATTCAATCAACTTACAACGTATGTTTATCGTCCTCAGTAGTCAGCCCTATCGTCAGACTTCTTAGGCTGCCAGAGATGCCCTCTTACTGGGTGGTTCAGAAATTCAAACCCTAGTTCCCAAAATTTATGAACAGATAGATATTCATGTGTATTCATACATTTTCCTACACGAATTCTTGAATGTTACGTTCATAACGATATAAAAGTCCGCTTGTCTCTGCCACACAGATCCGATCGCCCTTGATTTAATACAAACACCCACCTCTTTACACAGCTTCGTTTCGCTCCGCGCTCTCGCTTCTTCGTATTTGTGGAGACGCACCCTTAACTTCAATCTGTTAAAACCAACTAGTTTTTTTACAAGTACTAGTTTCTCTTATATTATAAACCTCACCTCACCTTTCAATAGCTTTCAAATGCTTCTGATTCGCTTTCGCACAACATTCAGTGTGGGGATTGCCTATATCTTTCACTTGAGGGACTGTAGATTACTTATACTCTTGTAGTTACAAAATTACCGTAAAATTAGACGTGCTATAAAACTTAACCACTTTTCTCAAACTTTGCGAAGTTTTTCACGAGATGTCGTTAAATGTTACTGGGCTCAAGTGATCCTCAAACTTTTGGAGTCTCGGGGGAGTTCTTCCGATTGGATCCACTCGAGGACGGGTCATTTGCTTCATTATAACATTTAGAGAGCTGTTGGTTGCATTACTTAATCGACCGAAAACATGATTTATTGTAGAGAAGAAAGTTCAATTTGCACGTTTGTCCAAAATGTCCATTCTTCTTTATTTTATAAAGTGGTGGTCCTGGTTTCCCAGAAACAATTAAATAACAATAAGAGTCAGGACGTTGATGTTAGTAAAAAGTGTTTTTTTTCCTCTCTTGTTCCTTTTTTGTGGCTATCCTGTGGTAGGATAGTTTAAAATGGGAATAAAAAAATAAAGGCCTATGAAAGTACCAAAACCTCGGGTCTACTTAAATTAGTAGTAAAAAAATGTTTACCAGGGCTTGAAACCTGTTAAAAAAACCGTTAGAAACGGTTGGTATATTTTAGTTTTCGGTGTCATTTCCTTCGGAACGCGAGTGCAATGAAGACATTTAAAATAAAGATTAAAATTGAACGATTCTAGAGCTAAGTGTGGAGGCCAGGGAAAACTGGCAGCGTCGCGTATAGCGCACAAGTCTTCGTGTCGAGCTCACTTCTCAACTGCCATCACTGTGCCAACTAAACTTCGGTTAAACTATACTTAACCGGTTTATCGAACTAAAACGTTTTCCTTGCCCTAAAACCGTTAAGTATAGGAACGAACGAAACCGAAAGTACACAATCTACTCAAAGCTTGACCGTTATAAAAACCAATATATTCTTCCACCTCTGCCAATTACAATACCTAATTGTAAAAAAAATATCATTACAGTACCGACCATCAAATTTTTTTCATGGTACCTACTCATGACCTATAAAATTACAACCACGCCATCAAATTCACCCCAATGACCGTTTTCTCTCAATTTGCGAACCATTGTCCCAATCCAATCAAGTAAGGGCCACTTTTGATCGCTATTCGTGATCAAAACCCATTAATTACTCCACCGTTTGTGGTAAGCATCATTGGTTTTGAGATTACGTCGGGCTTTGTTGGGCCATTTAAATATTTCGATGTTTGCTTCGCGGTAAAATGTTTGCAGGAAAAAGTTGGGAAAGGGTTAGGTTCCGTGTTTTTAATTCCACTGCCGGTGTACTTTGAATTATGCCCTGGTAGTAAAATTAAATAACAAAAAAAAAACGGTTTCTGATTTTGGCGAGTACAACTGTAACAAAATCTTTTTGCGTCGGAGGTTTACAATTGTGTTTGGCTCCCGATCCTCACAGGTCCATAGATTCGACCCCAAAAAGTTTAAAAATGTACCCACTGACCAGAGTGACCAGGGCATAATTATATATATGTGGCTTTTGAGGTATGCTACGAATTCAGCCCCGCGCTAGCCTCAGCGCTTTCTAGCATGGATAGATTGGATAGCGTTCCGAGACAAAAATGTCAAGCGAGTGACGTGCACCAACGTCATCGATGCCATACCACCTTCGAGAAAGGTTACGTCACTGCATACCACGCATGCCACCGATCGTTCTCAAACTTTATAGTTTGAAGACTAACTTGACAACACCAACAGGAACTGGAAGTGACGTAGTTGGGTGTCAACTCCCGGAACGCTAGACCTGGATTTTTTTACATGCTTTTTTGAAAGATGTAACGGCACAAAGGTACGCTCTGCATACCTGCATATTTCACTCAGCAACAGAGGATCGACGTGATTTTTAGCTTAGAGATGGAAGGCTGGAAAGTGACATCATCACACACATCATCCACAGCCTTCCTTATCCCACTGCTGGGTATACGCCGCTCTCTTGCTATGCCGTCTGCCTCGGTCCTGTGCTAATCGGGTCCAGGTTCGACCCGCGATTGTGACATATAACTTTTAATCTCGGAAAAATGTAGTTCCTGATCAAAATATACACGCAGGTGAAATGGGGCGCAGCTAGTAATAAAATTAATAATTTCTGAATAGAAATACTTGGAGTTATCTATTTTCATGCACGAAATATGAAAATCATTCATATTTTATGGTTTCAAGCTCTTTTAGAGATTCACGTCTCGATCGTGGGATCTGAGATACTAGTTAATTGCAGTTTGATTTTGTTTACCATTCATAGAAATATCAAAATGTAACGAGAAAATCTATTCATAATATTTTCCATAGAAAATTGTGCAGACAAGTCCTGCTCTATTAATATTTTCTATGCAATAAGAAAGATGTGTTCAATATAATGTTAAGTTTAAACTTTGAAGTCACACTCAAACTGTATACCTGTATAAACCTCGCCCACCCCTGTACCTGTTTTGTTTCTGTCATTAATAAATATTTTTCTTTCTTTTTCTTTTCTTTGTATATTTTTTTATACCATAGGTGGCAAACAAGCTGACGGGCCGCCTGATGGTAAGCGATCACCATCGCCTATGGATACCTGTAACACCAGGGGCATCACAGATACGTTTCCGACCCTTAAAACTCTTTAACAGCCTTTTTGAATGAAACATTTTGAAACTATAAACCCCACGTTATAGTTACCCGGAAATGCCTGAAGCTCATTCCACATATTACAATAATGTAAAGATACTGCATTTCTTAGTCGGTTTGTGTATTTGCGACTCGGCAATTTTTATTTGCTCTGAGCTCACAAATTAAAATTCACTACAAACTCACAAAAAGCCTTACAAACAGAATTCTGTGAACACATCTTAATCCATAAATAAACAATTTGTTGACTTGAATGATAACTAAGTCCAAATTAAAATGTTATCCTCCAATACCCTTTCACCTTGATTAAGCAGTCAATCACCACTCAAAGTGAACTCGGGGTCTACAAGCGTATTTATTTATTAAATGAGAGCCATTAATTTACCACCGAGATAAACTTAAGGGAATTCAGCCATTTTCTATCCGAAAATAGGACGTTATTTAAGTGCATTAGAATTGAAATCCCACGGCTATTCTCGGTCGATGCTGTCTTTTTTAATGCCATAGGTGCCAAACAAGCAGACAACTAACATTAGCCCCGACATCTGCAGTAGATTAAGTAAAACAGCGCGCGTGCGCAAATTGCTGGCGTTTTTCTGACTCTACGTATAATCATTGCCTTTCAACGTGGTAATATCGCCAACATGCTAAGTACGTTGCTTTTTGCAGCTTTTCAATCCAACTTTTTACAGTTATAATATATGGTCATGAACGGGATATTTACCGTGATAAGGTTGTAGAAGGAGAACCCGCGAGGTGTACTTTGTACATTATCTTATATGGATGCTCAGAACAGGGAAACAATTTAATGATTGACAAAAAAAAAACATTAACAAGAGAACTTTCGAGAGTAAAAACTAATAAATGTTTGGTTAAGAAAGTTGGATATTGAAAGACAAAAACTTTTTTTTTTTATGCCATAGGTGGCAAACAAGCAGACGGGCTGCCTGATGGTCAGCAGTCACCGTCGCCTATGGATACTTGTAACACCAGAGGCATCACAAATACGTTGCCGACCCTTTAGTCCCGAACTATTATAACAAAGTTATAAGTAAACACAGTCGTGGGTAGAATATGCAAGCTGCTTTTGTCATGTTTTGTGGTTAAAAAAAATACATTGGAGTCGATTCTGTCATACCACTCACTAAACTAAACCAATCTGACAGGACGTAAATTATCTGGCTCTCTTTTAACTTGAATAATATGTGAGAGAAGGATGGAAACAATTTTAGAGCTGTCAAATTTAGTTTAGATTACACCAGAATCGATGCCATCATCTTAAAGTCAACGTTGTTGAAGAAATCGTTTTAAGATGAAGTTTTCCAGCTTGCCCGCAATTTTTTAAAGTTTTTTATAGTTGACAGACCTTTAGTAACAACTCTGCTGATGTTAAGAGCAGTGTTACAAAATGCATCGTTAAATTTTAGTATAAAAGGGCATATAAACAAAAAATCAAGCCGTAATTGTCAAGACAATTTTTATATCACAAATTCACCGAATAATCTACTCTACTTAATCTCTAATTTAATCTACTCTCGAACTTTTTGTTGTTGCAGTTGTCATATAGAGTTTTTTTCCAATATTTTAAGCCATTAATACATGTCTATCTATCACAGAATTTGTATTTTCTATATTTTATTTTACACTATTCGGAAAACAAAAAAAGCTGCAATTAACTAATTATAGTAGGTAGATAGTAAACGCGAGCCATATAAAGTTTTCACAAATAAAAACGAACGATGTTTACAATCCAGATCCTAAGAGAGATATCTAATCAGTAATAATTGACTAATTGATACATTAAAATAAAAGAAGCCATATCAGCCCAACTAGGTTTATAATGGTTCAAAAGAAGGTTTATATATTATTATTATATTTTTGTTTGATGGAATCAGAACGCTAAAAATCCAGTTTTCGTTGCTTTTTTCATCAAAAAACGTGAGAAACACACCAAGGCTGGACTGGGAACAGCTATGGTATTATGGATGTTCGTTCGTGATTCGGATTGTGATCACGATCGCGTGCCATCTCACTCACGCGCGTGGTGCTAGTAAGTTGATGCGAACGGGACGGCATGCAATCTCGATCACAATCAAACTTCTATAATGAGCCCGCTGGTTCTCTAGTAACGTTGTCTGAACAGCTTGGCGACAGATTTTAAAGCTGATGGTAGCTAGTCAGGGTAGAACTACAGAGTATAAATACCCTACCACCATTCTATGGTTTTCCTTCACCGCCACCTCAAGCTAATCTTTGGGATCCGAACCACTGAGCAACTTCGCGACAAAACTTCTCATGAAACGTCATAATTTAACAAAGACCAACGCCCGTTGCAAAGTAAACAAACCTTCGTGTTGTTGCGCCATTGAGCCCCTTACTTAATAACCATTTCCTTTCACGATAGCACAAACTAGTCGTAAACAGAGAGAAAACTAACCAAAAAATCGTCAAAAAAGTTAAACGCTAGACACATTGGTCGCGATAGTCTTGCGCTAATTCAATACAAATTCTCGAATGTATGCGAGGTGCGAAATCAAACTTCTAAGTTTTTTTACACTACTCTAAGATTAAGCGATAATCTTAGAGTATCTTAGAGTAGCTATAGTAACTATAGCTTACTTACTTACTTCATATGCTGGACATATGCATCGATCTCCAAAAAGGCCGGTTGGTTGGAAGCGGCTTACATCTAGCATTTCCACTTTCTTTTCAACGTATTTTCTCTTCATACATAAGCATAATTTTACTAAAATTATTTTCATTGTCCTTGTACTTTTATGCAAGGACAAATACGAAATAAAAATTTCCATTGGGTTTAGAATAAACTAGCAACCCGCCCGCCCTGCTTCGCACGGGTGTAACTTACGTGCGAAGCCGAGGCGGTTCGCTTGTTATATATATAAACCTTCCGTGAAAAATTATCTAACTGATGGTGAAAACTGCATTAAAATCCGTTGCGTAGTTTTATAGATCTAAGCATACATAGGGACGGACAGACAGCGGGAAGCGACCTTGTTTTATACTATGTAGTGATAATAGAAATTAAAAAGAGTAGTTTTTACCTTCTTTGGGAATAGTCAGATGTAGTAAACTTTCTTATACCATAGAAGGCCACAAGCACAGACCTTTATATATTACCTAGGTGTGTGGTTTCCACAATTAACACAAAAACACATAAGAGTATAAAATCGTCACCTAATTAAATAGTACGTTCAGACTTACTAAAATGTACGGCTTTCTAAGCTTATTTCGGTGGTTTTCAGCATATAGACTTGTCCTTCTATGTATCCCATATTTGTACCAATATCCACAATACTTCTCCATCACTAGACGTAGTTCCAACAACTCAAGCTAATTCTTTTGCCCACAGATAAACAAGTAGAATGGATGTTGACCAGAGACCTGGGTCTTGCGTTTATGGAAGCAACGGAGCAGTTGGCCAAGATTTGCGATCTGCCGCCCAGAATAATGTCTATCCCTGTTCATGTAAGTATTGACGTAAATACTGCTACGTTGATATAAGTGTTGACGTAAATACCAATACTTTCATGTAAATGTTGTCGTAAATACTGCTGCATTAAATACTGCTCCCACATTTATAGCGGGTGGAGAGCATTAGCACAGCCAAGGCACCTATCTTCGCTAATGCTTGTAAAATTAATTTGTAGAGAAAAAAACTGTCTGCAAGTCTAGTTTTTCATATACAAACTCAAACTAAAAAGTAGAAAAATTACACAACAAATGACTAGAACAGAGATTGAAAGTCCTCACCAAAACTTTTGCTGAAGGGATCCACAAAACAAAACGTCATCTGTGTATATTAATATATTTTTTGTTTATGTAATTTTTTGCAAAAAAGCACATAATTTATTTAGATAATACGTGGGACCACCTCTAAAGGATGACCTACCAAACAAAAAAGAATCATCAAAATCAATTCATAGTTGACGGAGTAATTGCTTAACAAACATTATAAACATATAAACATTAAAATGCTTACAATTTTTTTTTGGTATTTGGCTCTATTTATGCTCATCTATTGAAGACAAAAAAAACCAGTCGAATTGAGAAACCTTCCCTTTTTTTAAATCGGTTAAAAATATATCAAACATCGTTTTAGAATTCAAATTTTAGCAATCAAGGAAAATCGTATCGTTCGTAAAGCTTGAATACTAAACATGATTACCCATACATAAATACTATAACGAACACTGAATGGTCGTTATATTTACTTAGCTTAATTAAATCAACAACCGCATGTTAAAATGCTGAGCATAATATACCAAATTCTTTTCAATCACAGGAAAAAGTGAAAATAAAGCCTGTTTAATAAACTTCACAAAAGGCTTAAAATGCCAATTCAGGTATTTGATTTGTGAAAAACAGGCCATTGAATTGAATAATTTCATTGTTCATGAATTGTTTTAAACGGAAGACAGACGATGGCGTCGATTTCATTGTACCATTTTCTAAACTAAACGAAATATCAGAGCATCAAAATTGTCGTTCTCTTGTTCCACATTCTGAAATAAGAGATGTCGATTTTAGACCTGTCAGTTTTATTTATGAAACGAAATATAAATAGCTCTACCAATAGTTAGCTTGAATATTTGGACTGTCTTTAGACCTTCAACGGTCAAACTGTTTTTGTAGTGTTATTTAGCTTGTATCTATTTTGTTTAGTTAATAAAGGCATTTGTCAGCAAAAGTGTCTCGAATTAAATTAAGGCAACAGGAAGACGATCAGCTGTTAAATTTCTGTCAATGCTTAATGTGTTCTTTTTCCTTCCAGTTCGAAAAGCCCGTATACGGGTTGACCGTGCCCAATTTCACTGACTTCGCTGGCCCTGGGGTTATACTAACGTGAGTAAAGATTACTTTTATTTCCTAACATCTTTCTTCTCCTCGTACCTGTCCTTGTGTACCGGTCCGTGGTCTCCATTTGAGAACCTTTCGGCCCCATCGGGCATCTGTTCTGCGTGATATGTGCCTTGCCCACTGCCACTTCAACATGCTAATCCGGTGGGCAATCATGGTAACTTTCGTTCGTCTACGGATCTCCTCATTTCTGGTTCGAGCTCGTAGATAAACCCGAGCATAGCCCTCTCCATAGCTCGTAGTGCGACTTTGAGCTTGCTTATGAGCGCTCTCTGTCTAACAAGACATTAAAATGCTTAGACACATTTTTTTTGGTATTTGGCTCTATTTATGCTCAGCTATTGAAGACAAAAAAAATCTGTCGGTAGCCTATTAAAAGTGCAGAACCAGGGGTCTTACGGCTACTTCTTAACGCGGGCTTGAAACAGCGTCGAAACAGCGCAGTGCGGAAAATCACGCAAACGTGAACCTTAACACGCCGAGATACGGTTTGCGGTCGCGCAACTTTTCGCAAACACCTAAACAGAGTCGCTTAAAGCAGTTAGCCGTAAGGCCACTGCACTGAAAAAAAACCCCTATGACAAAGATGATAATGTTCTTTCTAAGAAAGGAAAAGACCTACTTGCCTTCCAAAACCAATTCCTTCATCCAAGACTCGGCAGGAAAGTCAGTTTTTTTTCAGTGTGAGCGTTATTGAGGGAAGTAAAGATGATAGGAAAAGCGCTTCATTCCTTACACGCAATATGAAAGTGGATATTAGATAACGTTTTCCTTATTTAACAACTAATACTTCCTTGACATAGAAATGTTTGTATTTTTCTTCAAATATTCTGTAAATATAACCCACCTATTGTTGCTAGTATTTGCCGATAGTAGTTTTGTTATCCTTAGTAAATAAAAATATTGTGACGTCAACTTTTTGTTGTATCAGGCATTAAACTAAACGTCATCATCATCATCAGCCCTGCGTGACCCACTGCTGGGTATGGTATAGTATAGGCCTCCCTTTGTTTATGCCACTCTCCCCGATCTCTCGCCAGTCGTATCCAACAGTTCTTTTGATGTAGTTAAACACTTTTTTTTACATAATTTACGATTTGACGTTTAAAAAAAAAGGACCTTTTAAAAGTCAATTCTCAACTCGATTGTATATACGAGTATCATCGAGATAGATATGTATGTATTGTACCTCGATGACGAGTATATATAAATAATAATAATACATATTTAGGCCATTTTGACCAATGACATTTAGGCCAAATGACACACGGTCATTTGACCCCAAACTAAGCAAAGCTTGTGATATGGCTGCCAGAGACTGATATTGTGATATACACACATAGTTTTTAAATACATACTTAAATAGATTATTAACAACCTGATATAAAACAAACACAAATGTTCATCACACAAATGTTTGTCCTACGTGGGAAACGAACCTACGCCCTCAGGTTCAGAAGGTAGGTTCACTACCAACTGGACCAACGGGCTATCTGTTGTAAATATATTTTGTTACCTCAGAATTCCCAACTTATAAATCAATTTGAAGACTTTTTTAAAGCATGTACTTTCAGATTGGTCCCATACAAATTTCATCATAATCGATAAAGTAGTTTGGTTTTTAAATCAAAATAAATGGAATCAATAAGTCATCCAAATAAATAGAAAACGAAGTTTCATATTTACTAATTTTGAAGTCGGTTTATTGTGAAAAGTCTAATTTCCAGGACAGTTAGGAGAATCAACTTTTTTTAACAAAGAAAGAAGAAAGGAAGCTATAGGCCCATCAGTATAATGTCATTGCTCTCGAATTTCCTGTGTCAAGACATGACAGGTTTTTCATTTGTTTCTTTTCCCGTTGTTCTTCTATGTCCCTCGCAATTTACATAACGGGTAACGGGGGTTTGTTTTTGTATGGAAATCAGTTTCACATGGGTTTTTGTTTCTTTGTTTAGTAGCTACGACCCGTGGTTAGACCTGCGTGGATTACTCCTTACATCATCAGCTATCTGCCAGTGAAAGTCCCGTCAAAATCGGTTAAGCCGTTTTCATACATGCACACATCACTTTTAATAAATATTTTTTTATAGTACTTAGCTTTACTCTCACGGTGACTATGATAGATGTCGCAGGTATCCAGTGGATGCAGATGGCAGGCTGTTGTTTAGTGTGGCGTTCTAAGAGGCTTCCATCTCAGAACGCCTGTGTTCATCAGTGGACGTCTTCTGGCTGATGATGATGATGAACGTAGCTTTAAACATCGTTCATCATCAGCCAGAAGACGTCCACTGCTGAACATAGACCTTCCCCTTTAACCTCCACACTGAACGACAGCCTGCCTATTGCATCCACTGGATGCCGGCGACTCTCACAATGTCGTCGGTCCATATAGTGAGGCCTACCTACGCTGCGTCTTCCGGTTCGTGGACCTTTCTTCCCCATTGGTTACCATCGGTTATTGGTAAACATTGTTGGTACAGTAAAATCAGTAACGAAATCAATAAGTCAGTAACTTTTTTTATGGTTGTGAGGATTAACTATTTTGACATGAATAAAGTAACTGGCAAACAGCGCCAGCCCTAAACTATGATCAGGATAGCGCGAGATTGTCTTTCGGCAGGTTTCATTTCTACATCACAAGTGTGCCTCACCACCTGCCACGGCACCCCGCCCCGAGGCGCGAGTAATTTGGTGCCCTTTGGTATCTGGTGCCTAGAGTGACCGCTCCCCTTGCTATAGCCCAGGGTAAAATGCAGCGTAGTGGGAAACGGGAAAAGTTTGTGTATGAACACATGCACATTGCGCGGAGTCGTGTGGTCAAAATACCTTCGTACCCTCTTCAGTCTTCCAAAGATACTTAAAATCAACTAATGCGCTGTCAAGGTATTTTTTTTATATTTATCTGTATTATTTATAATTATTTTGATACGTCTGTAGCAATTTATCCATCCCATATCACGGCTAAATGGTCGTCAAAGCTGTAAACAATATTTTAGTACGAACATAACACTTTAACCGTTGTATCTTAGCAGTTTAATTTGCTAAGCCTGATTTACGTTAAGCTTCACTATACCCGGGTAAACGTATCATGTAAGTTTAATACAGTAGCTAAGCTTCCTTTCATTACCGAATATTCACTTTTGTATGTACTTACCTACTAAGTTGAGTTGCCGAAGTAGGCAATGATCCGCTTCAATTTCTCAGTATGCTTTGGGTCTTATATAGCCCCGAAAATAATAATAGCTTGTTATTTGACAAGTTTAGTGCGGTCAGATATTCCAACGATAACATGATTATGTATGTTAAAGTATAGCATTCCGAACTTGACGACCGCAACCACACGTCACGCACGACGCGGTCGCTGGCATTGTTAAGCACTCCATTATAAATTCATACTGAGCAGTGGGTCATGCGATGCGGCCGCTGCCACCGTTTGCGGTCGCCGGTCACGGTCGCCGGGTGCGTTCGCCGGTCGCGGTCGCTAAGATCGGAATGCTACTTGAACGAAACATTATGTACTGCTGATTCAAAAGATAGAT
Organism: Agriopis aurantiaria; assembly: GCA_914767915.1. Taxonomy (NCBI): domain Eukaryota; kingdom Metazoa; phylum Arthropoda; class Insecta; order Lepidoptera; family Geometridae; genus Agriopis; species Agriopis aurantiaria. The sequence continues at coordinate 8,705,860 of OU612004.1, forward strand.
TTAAACTTTTCATTCGTTTTACGAGGGTCCAGCATTAAACCAGCTCGTAAACTCACGTTATGGGGGTGAAACTATTTATTGATTTCACGAAATGACCACTGACGTTTTAGATTTCAAATAAAAACGTACAATATTCATCCCAGCACGTTTACTTCTAAATTGCTGGAAGTTAGACTGCGGTCATAGCAAGATAATTATGTCATCAAAAAACTGGCGTGCCAAATCCTATCCTATAATATTATAAACGCGAAAGTTTGTATGTATGGATGTATAGATGTATGGATGTTTGTTCCTCTTTCACGCTGCAACGGAACAACGGATCGACCTGATTTTTTTGCACGGGTATAGTTCAAGTACTTTTCATCATCATCATCACCATTTTTCATCACTACGCAGGTGAAACCGCGGGGCACAGTTAGTATCTAATAATTGAAAATTTTACTTCATCTTTCGAAATTTCGTGTAAATACGTCGCATCACTCTGAAATACAACAAACGCTCAACAACGAAGCCGGCATGCAACTAAGTTCACACTGGTGCGCTTTATGCTTGAGCGCACCACCGAACTTGTATTTTTGAGAAAGTTTCATTGGGCCGATCTTTATAATATACATCAGTGCTGAGGGTGGAGACATAACAACAGATAACACAAAACGAAGAAGAAACGGGCACTCTCATTGAAAAAAATCTCTCGTACGGTATAATTGATAATCAATCAAGAACCCTTCTTTAAATGGCCGGGAGGCCATTTAAAGAAGGGTTACATATTTTTTTCTTGTAATCAACAGCGTTGTATATTCTATACAATATTCAACAATAGTAATTAAAGATAAGGCCAAAATAGATTACAATAGATTACTTGACAACTGAATTTTTTGAAGTTGATTAAAAAGTAACCGCAAGATGTCTGTGCTGCATGTTTAAATCCTATGTGATCTCTCGGATAAAGTAGGACACTAACGGAAACTCTAGATTGGATATATATTTTTTTTAAAACACCTTCAAGTCTTCAAGAGCGTTAGCATAAAAGGCCTATCTATAAAGTTAAATTTAGAAGAAGAAAAAAGCTGTCTGTAGGACTAGTTTTTCAAGTACAAACGTAAACTAAATAAGTAGAAACTGACAGTTATCTGTGTATTTTTGTTGATTATTCCAAACAGCGCTAACTCATTTTCAATAAAATTTATATGAATTGTGACCTTCCAAACAAAAAATTATAATTAAAATCAATTCATAATTGGATGAGTATTCGCGTAACAAACATTCTAAAAAAAACACAGTCGAATTGATAACCTACTCTTTTCGTCAGTTAAAAATCAGATCGTGTCGAATTCTTTTTTTTTTACCGCTGATAAGTCCGTGTTTGACCACCAACTCTCCTGTTGGTAAGCGACGATGTGGTCGAAGATGAAGGACGCAGACTTAGAAGATACCTATTCACTCTGGCCTTGAAAAGACCCAGATTATATCTCTCAGGAAACAAGGAAGCTGGCATTTCTCCGTACGTATGCAGGTTTCCTCACGATGTTTTCCTTCACCGAAAAGACATTGGTATGAAAATCCGTACATAAACTCCAAAGAGCTCATAGGTACGGGCCTTGGATTTGAACCCGCGACCTCAAATACCATCTTCTCATATCTACCTACAATCTATTAGTCTATTAATTTGATATATTTTGTCCGCAGCGTCATCTTTTTCTTGGCCGTGGCATTGACTTCAGGCGCTATGTTGGCTGAACGCAACGAGGGAATCCTGGAGCGGTCGCTGGTATCAGGCATTACTGGTGAGTTAATTAGTTAGTCTGTGATTAATAACTGCTGTAAGGTTAATTTAAATAAACTTAACTGGTGCGCGCGAAGTCTTTTGAGTCTTATAACTGAAAACTTTTTGTGTGAACGTGAGGTCTATTTCGACGTCACATAACCTTAGCCGCATCAGGATACAGACCCGTGTTGAGAGTGGTACTTACAATCTTACACGGAATGGAAAAAAGCGAAAGGAGGTCACTGTTCTCATAATGAATAGGGTAAAAAATAGATCTTGGTTTCTGGACAGCTGCATACCACTATTCAAAACATGCAACATACTTCCGTTGCCATGGACATAATATGTATTTTCACAAAAGAGTACCCGGATTATTTTAAAAAATGTAGTCAAGTTATTTCCCGTCAGAAAAGAGTCAACTTTACTAATCTATTGTATCAACCTCCTGTCAAAATATACTTGTACAAAAGAAATGTGTGTAATATGCATGAAATTCCCTTTAGGGTATAAAACGTCCTTGGTAATATGTGTATATCTATTTATAATAAGGTACCCAGTGATATAAAATGTTGGACGGTAACAAATAAAAAAAAAAACTAATTGGCTTCTTTGTTTTTTTTTGTGTCAAGGAATTTATAGAATTTAATTCTTACTCGTATATAACTCGTTTTTTATATATTTTTTTTTTTTTACATTTAATGAGCATTTGCACGTCTGCTGCAGACTGAGTACAGTGACACGTCATATAATATTTAGACCTTACAATGTAATGTACCCAGCCTATTCTAGCAAAGTAAATGATTTGATTTGTTTTTATTAATTATAAATAACTTCCAAACGCCGATCTTGAAATCGCAAAAAATAATTTGCTATTTCACACATTTTGTTGAGTGGGATTTGTGAATCACATTTTTCTTTGGGTGCTATGTTTTTTGATGGGAACGTGCTTGAGTGTGGGTAACTGATTTATAACGAATAGAATAAACAGACGTGTCTTTTCGTGATGTTTCCAAATCTCCATAGAAGCTTCTTGTAAAATTTTGCATAATTTGCACTTGACCGTGAATAACTTACATGGACTCTGACTTGAAAATATTTCAAAAGCGTTAAACTGGCAAATGCAAAAGACGTGCGACGCCAAAAATTTCAAGAAAAAAAGAAGGAAAACCTCGTATTTTTTTCGTAACCTTATACGTAACGTAACGTGGAAATAACGTAACCTTATTTCCCATCCCCTACAATAGAAAATCCTTGTATCCACTAAATACAGCACTGAAGTACTAAATTAATACTTGTGCGGCATAAATATAGCGCCATTCAAATTCAAGAGTTGCTAATTGTCGAATAAATCTTACAAACAAAACGGATTTTAGTGCAAATTAATGTGTAGACATTAATATACACTACGGTTCACAATGCTTATCTACTATTTGTAAAAGTTTTTTTGAAGGTTTGAATTAAAAAGGCTGGATTTCATTACGTATGTAGATAAATAAAAGATTAAAAAAACTTGTTTCTGGGGCCTTACGGACAACTGCTATTGCGGCACCAAACTAACGTTAAATCCGCTCAGTTGGAAAATCACGCGACCGCAAACCGTATCTGGGCGCGTTAAGGTTCACGTTCGCGTGATTTTCCAACTGAGTGGATTTAACGTTAGTTTGGTGCCGCAATTGCAGTTGTCCGTAAGGCCCCAGTAACCTAAATTGCCTGTTTTTAATCTGATTCGTATTCTTATCAGCAAACCCTTTCATTAGATAACCATATTATGATGGTAGTGTAAGAAAATTTTATCCCCCATCTTGGGGCGTCCGCCATATTGAATTTATTTAGCCCGATGGTCTAGTTGGTAGTGAGCCTACCTTCTGAGCCTGAGGGCGTGGGTTCGATTCCCACGTAGGACAAACATTTGTGTGATGAACATTTGTGTTTGTTCTATATCTGGTTGTTAATATCTATTTAAGTATGTATTTAAAACTATATATGTATGTATATCAGTCTCTGGCAGCCATATCACAAGCTTTGCTTAGTTTGGGGTCAGATGACCGTGTGTGCAAAAAGTGTCCCAAATATTTATTTTATTTATTTATTTATTGAGATGTAATTTTATTTTTATATTTTTCTCAGCAAACCTTTTCATTTTAAACTCGTATCATGGGGGTGCATATTAATGTTAAGGTTTAAGATGGTGGAGCAATAATTTTTATAAAATTACTGGTCCACCATCTTTGGCAGTCCACCATATTGGATTTAGTATGAAGTTATTTAGCTAATAATGCATTGTCATCCAAACTAAACGTGTAATCAACATTTCAGCTCAATCAGTGGGGGTAGTAGTGGGGGTAACTGTTTTAAAATTCAGTTGCGTCTCTTGAGTTGAGTTTCCGGAGATTTTTGCCTTTTTATCTGTGCTTGAGTTAATCGACATGCATTTAAAACATGCATTTTGAAACATTCAAAGAATTTTATCATCATCATAATTTCAGCCATAGGACGTCCACTGCTGGACATAGACCTCTCCCATCGATTTTTTTTCATTTGTGTTACTAAATAATAAAAGCCTTTACAGACACATTGTATCAACCCAGTACATACGCAAGTAGATTATACCTACAAAGATAAAAATAAAACTACAGTAAAAAACAACCAGCGTCTACACAAAGCCCGAGCCTGGAACCCGAGCTTATTTTTATCTGCCGCACGTTATCACCCCAACCAACTCAGTATAAAAACGCAATTACGCTGCAATTAGCTAGATGTTGGCTCTCAAAGCGAGGGTTTTTGGGTAAACATTATTGCGTAGCAATTGTATGTACTAATATTATATATATTATATAGGTTTTATCCAGATATAAGTACCTAAACGTAAACATTTACAGTTGAAGTAGCTCGCATGTTCAAAGTCGCTCAACTATGGTTGTTGTTTTTTTTGGTAAATTTTTTCATGACCATGGATATAAAGGCCTTCAGTCGTAATATTAAACAAGTATACATGGTATTAAATAAGTCATAGTCACAGTGGATGCTGGATGCAGGCCGCTTCCAACCGGCCCTTTTGGAGATCGATGGGGGAGGCCTATGTCCAGCAGTGGACGTCCTATGGCTGAAATGATGATGATGATGATGAGTCACAGTCAGAGTCAAGCAAAGTAAGTTACGGTCTAGTCAAATTCGTCCCCCAGTTAAGTGGTGGAGGCTTTGCAAGAGGCTTCTATGGAGTATTGGAAACAAAAAAAAAATTACAAATGTTGATCACCTCATTATTTACTTGCCTACACTCCAAGAGTGCCTACTTATAAATAATAATCCACCATTATTACACATTAACACTCGAAAATACACAAGTTAAAGAGATAGGGTTGCCGTTTCTCTAAAGGATAGTACTCGGATCGAAGTATTTTTGCATCTGAGAACCAAAGTCTCAGAACTCAGTGTTTGCAAGCTGAAAAGGTAGTGAGCCGTTCATATCTGTCACAAAATTTATAACCGTTTGGTATACTTGTTCTGGAGTAGAGTGTAGGACACTTTGAGATGAGGGATGATATACGAGAAGCGTTGTTAGTAGCAGGAAGCAAAAAGCCGAAGACGGGCTGAGTGGTGTGCCTTGGAAGAGACACATATCCAGCAGTGGATTAAAATATTATATAGGTGGCTTATTTTGAAGATGGTACCTAAAGGCTGAATCCTGAAAGGGCAGTTGGGTTAAACATTATTGTGTAGCAACTGTAGAAAGGTACCTACTTATGAAGGTTTTATTTAGATAAACCTAAGCTGGGTTTTGAAGCTGAAACATATTTATCGTAAAAAGTTATTGTAGTACCTAATGTAGGGTAACATGAGGTCGTTTTTTCGTCGAACAAAAGTCTGAGTTGCATTTTTAGTTAGACAAAAAGGTGTTTTAAAACATGTTTAGATGTTATCAATATCATTGAATATGGGTAGGGATGGTAACATTTTTGACTCACGCTAAAAATCGTTATTTTACTTCAGAATTTTTGAACGGTTTGATATAGTAATGTAGTGGTTTGGGACCGAGAAGCTTTTATTACACTACAAGGACAGTTAACCATTTGATGATATTTGAAAGTTTAACTGAAGCACAACATACATAAAAATACACGATCAAAAACAAATATATTGAACTAATCATAAAATCCTACGACGAAGTCTGCTAAGAGAAATCTTGCACGCATTTATGCTATCTCACTCGTTTATTCAATGTGCCCAACCATCAAGGTTTCAAATTACAAAAAATCGAATATAAGTATAAAAGCGAAATATCACGCACTCACTGAATGACTCAACACGGAATCTAGAAAACAATTCTGATCTACGAGCTGAAATTTGCCAGGTTTTTGATCAAGTTTTCAGATTCTTTATGGGGTGCAGAGACCCGCAAATAAATTTGCGATAAGGCCGAGTAAGCAGGGGTTGGAGGGGGTTGAAAGTGCCTGTGAAAGCATTTGCGTACAAAGTCGCGGGCAATAGCTAATCTAATTTAAGTTTTTTTGAAATCCAAAACTACTTTTAAGGTTTTGATAAAACTTGTGTTATTTGCGTGCGAATAATGGCAAGCTTAATCCGCATTTTCAGTTCGTTCGCTGACTGCCGCATTTTAATATAAACATAATTATATTCACAGGAACGGAGATCCTGTTGTCCCACGTGTCCGTCCAGATGCTGGTGATGTGTGCGCAGACAGTGATGGTTCTACTCATCGGGTTCGTACTCTTCGGACTGACGATGAAGGGACCTCTAGGCTGGGTGGTGATACTCACTCTTGCCACTGGACTTTGTGGAATGACCTTTGGTAAGTCGTTTAATCTAAACAACCTAAATATAACATAACCTAACCTAAACCTTAACATTACTTACGAAAACCGCAAAATTATAATTAATAGTTTACTCACTCTCGTCACTGGACTTTGTGGGATGGCTTTTGGTAAGTCGTTTAACCTAAACAACCTAAATAAAACATAACCTAACCTAAACCTTAACATTACCTATGAAAACCGTAAAATTATAATTAATAGTTTACTCACTCTCGCCACTGGACTTTGTGTAATGACCTTTGGTAAGTTACTTAACCTAAGAACCTAAATAAAATATAACCTAACCTAAACTTCAACTTAACCTACGAAATCTTAAAACTGCTTTTAATCTATACTAATATTATAAAGAGGAAAGATTTGATAGTTTGATTGTTTGTTTGTTTGCATTGAATAGGCTCCAAAACTACTGAACCGATTTGAAAAATTATTTCACTGTTGTTAAGCTACACTATCCGCGGGTGACATAGGTACATAATATTTTCAAAAAAAATAAGGATTCTTACTAAAACTCCAATAATACCCGTGCGAATCCGGGCGGACCGCTAGTTAGTAGTATAAAGAAGAAAAAACCTCAAAGAGGAAAAAAGAAAACGAAACTAGAAAACTGATATAAAAGACTGTAAGTGAAACGAAAAGTGGTCAGAATGCTGGCAACATTGCCAGTTTTAGGTTTTAATTTCAGTTAGTTACATAAAGATCAAGAAGTCATAACCTTAGTTTAGAAAATACATGAACTTCCAAAAAATAACAGAAAGCCAACAGAACGCCCATACACTTTTGCTAGTAAAACTTAAAGAAATTATTAATTAAAGGATTTTAGATTTTTTCATCTGCCGCCAATTATTATATTTTTGATGTTTATTATATTCTATAGTTTGGCTGTACATTTGCCAGTGTCAAGTATTGAATTACTATCAAGTTGGATGAAAAGTAGCCAAAAAAGTCAGTTACAGTAAGAGTCAAGAAAACTAAGTCACGATTAAGCCAAAGTCATGCCCTAGTAAAGTGGTGGAGACTTTAAAAGAGGCTTCTATGGAGGTTTGGAAACAACACGAAAATATATGTTTCACCGCGTTATATCATTTACCCTTACTCGAGCACGTCCACGAACACTTAATAAATAATAATCTACCATTATTACGCATTAACACTCGAACATACTAATTTAGGAAAATAATACAATGAGATGTCATGTTTTTTTTTGTTGGCGCCAAAACTCCATTAATTTAATAGGCATGTGTCATAATGTTTAATTTATTACAAATAACCGGCTTAGCGATGAATATAACTAAATACATTACACATACTGAAAAAACAATTTGAATTGGCTGATAAATCTCTGAGATATGAGTGCTTAAAGTTTTAGGTGGGGATAGAGAGGGGATGATCTATCCCTTTCTCGCAAAGCGTGTGATAGTATAGCATTTGTACGGCGCTCCTGAGGCGTGACGTCACGGCTCAGTATAGTGCGTGATTTGTCTAGCATGAAATCAAAATGGTTATAACTTATTTAATTTTAATTTTGTTTTCGTTGATGTGCTCTATTTATGATCAGCGTTTTTATGAGGTAATAAAAAATATTACTCCTCAAGGGTACCGTTAGGCAACGGACTGACTATGCCCCGGGTATTGTACGTAGGTGTCTATAGGCAGCGGTGATCACTTACCATCAGGTGGCCCGTAGCTTGTTTGCCACTTATTCTATGAAAAAACTAAAAAAAGCTGTTAATACCTTTTGAGAAAATGTACGTTTCCAACGTCACTGACGCCATTTTTAGTTCCACAATAGAATTATTTATCCATCCACTTCAAACTATCCGGACCTACCGGAAGTGGTCCTAAAAGCCTTCCCTTGTCCTAACGTTTGTTTTTGGCGTATCACAGCACTTAACGTTTATTCAAATCGCTATAATTATAGAAGTATATAAAGCTAATCTGTGTATGTGTGTGTATGTTAATTTTATGATAATTAAGCTTGTAATGAGGGTAGACGTTGTAAGGATTAAACTGACGTAATGTTGTGAAAGTCAGTTGTGAAATGTTATAATAATGTCTTGTAACTTTAATAAACACGTATTTATGTAAAACTGGGCAGATATAACAATGAACGGCACTGAAACGTGGTCTCTCACTAAGGGCTTTTTAAGTAAGCTCAAAGTCACACAACGAGCTATGGAGAGACTATGCTTGAGGTTTCTCTACGAGATCGAATCAGAAATGAGGAGATCGATAGGCGAACGAAAGTTACCGACATAGCCCACCAGCAGTGCAAGTACCGTTCTTTTATCGATCGTCAAATTGACAGTTGAGGTCGTCAAATTCGATATTAAGCCATTTTTTCAGTACTCGCTGTGATCGATTCTATGGCATTTTAGCGAATTTGACGGTCGATAAAGAACGGTACTTGCACTGCTGATTAGCAAGTTGAAGTGGCAGTGGGCAGGGCAAAAAGCACGCAAAACAGGTGGTCTATGGGGCCGAAAGGTTCTCGAATGGAGACTACGGACCGGTCAGCGCAGCGTAGGATGTTTACTCACAAGATTGACATACGACCTAAAAGAGACCGCAGGGAAACGCTGGATGCTGACCGCTTCCAACCAGCCCTTTTAATGCCAATAAGAAAAACTTTCTAATGTACTTAGATTCTACAAGACGAGCCATGCCAATATTTTCTATGCAATTTAAATTTCTATATCATTTTTAATACAGTTGTTATTCCAACCAGGCTTGTGTTAGCTATAAAACCCCAAGAGCTTTTTTGTAGCCTCGTTGAATAGTAAAGCATCAAGGAATTCATGTCATTCTGAGAATCTTCCTTTATTATTTTTCCATCATGTTCATTTTAGTACCTCTTTATGACCTAGACTAGCAGTGTTATATTAAATTACATCCGATATATATCCATTGGAAGTAGATTTTATTCCAGACTAGAATAAAACCCATAAAATGTGAAACAGAATCCGGCACTTAAAGATCTTACCATCTATTTATAATACGGTTATGTAGGGTTATAATGTAAGTCAAAAGGGGTCCGTTATACGCAAGGCTAAAATCGCGATGTTTTTCCCGCGATTTCAGGGTTGGCCCATACTAACATTTGTTCATAGTGATGAGTATACAGGGGCCTTACGGACAACTGCTATTACAGGCACCTAATCCGCTCAGTTGGAAAATCACGCGACCGCAAACCTTATCTGGGCGCGATAAAGTTTGCGGTCGCGTGATTTTCCAACTGAGCGGATTAGGTGCCTGTAATAACAGTTGTCCGTAAGGCCCCAGGAACGCGTAAAGCTATTAAGTAGAAATTTATATCAATTACTTGGAGCTAGGGTACTTCCCGTTGACCTAGAATCATGAAATTTAGCACATGGCAAGGTTTTACAGCATATATAAAGGAAAAAATCCGAAAGTTGTTAATTTGAAGTTATTACATATAAAAAAAGATTGTTTTACAATTACAAACTTAAATTTTGTAGTTGGTATTTATCGGAGCACCTTATAGTCCTCTACAAAGTTAAATTTGTCTTTAATTTTTTTAAATATTTTGTTGTTTGGGCTCGCGCTTGGCTTGTTTTTTTAGTTTTATTAGACTGCAATAATGTATTAACTGATAACATGTTTTTGTTCCAGGGTTTGTGGTATCGTGCATCTGCGACACAGATAGGACGGCGACCTACATGGCGCTGGGATCTTTCCTTCCCATGGTACTGCTGTGCGGGATCATCTGGCCTGTTGAAGGTAACCTTCTTTTCATGTTTAAATCGTAAATAATAGCCATCGAGATACAATACATACAGAGTCACAATTGAGCAAAAAAAAAAAAAAAAAAACTCGGCGCACGCTACGAATTGCGCAGACTTTTTGGTTAGTTAAAAGGTAACCACGATCCGACAACAACGCCGCGTGATGCCAGAGCTACGATGCCATAGTGGACAAGCGACGTTAAACACTATGTAAGCAACATAACGTCTAAATTGGAGTAAATGTGGCATTGTGAATGATATAATTGATACAATGTATGTACAATGACATTCGGACGTTTTTAGGGTTCCGTACCTCAAAAGGAAAAAACGGAACCCTTATAGGATCACTTCGTTGTCCGTCTGTCTGTCCGTCTGTCAAGACCCTTTTTCTCAAGAACGCGTAAAGGTATCAAGTTGAAATTTATACTAAATACTTGTGTCTACGGTTTCTTTCGGCTGTGAAAAAATCAGTCAGTAACTAACAGTACACATAAAAGTACGGCAAATCGTCTGCAGGGTAAGCTTGACTAATGACATCGAGCATGATTTAAGCCTGATGCGTTTTACCCGCCATGTCACCTCACCATATCTCCCTTGTTAAATAAAACAACTTTTACTATGGTAGCAACTCTGAAATAGCTGACTGAAATATAATTAGATACAACTTATCGATAAAACAATTATGTACTACTAAAAATATAGAGAGAGATTAAAAAAATAACCTAGGTGAAGAAATCGCCACCATGCGGCAGGGTCCTCAGAATGCTGGCAGCATCACCCCGCTGGGCTGCGAGACTTAATTTTTGAGCAAAACATGCTCCAGCTCTGGGATCCCGAGCAAATCACGAGTGAATCGGTTTCTACTGGGCAAGCGTGCTTAACATCAGGCGAGTTGGCGGTCAACGCAATCCTATTAACAGCGCTGGTTAACAGCCGGCATTATGCTGAGTTGGGGCCGATTTGTGACCTTATATACCTTATGTCTTTAAACTGTTTAAAAAAAACGTAATTTGGTCACAAATAAACTTTTTCTTTCTTTCTTTCTTTCTTATTAATAAAAAAAAATAAATAAGAAAAACCCCTGTTAAATAAAATCCATAGGTAAATAAAAGTGCAACTTTTACTCGTACCTGATAAAAAGTACTCAACTTTACCTATTTCCATATCAAAAGAACCGAAAGAATGGAAAGGAACATCTATTAGCTATAGCCCATTGGTCCAGTTGGTAGTGAACCTACCTTCTGAGCCTGAGGGCGTGGGTTCGATTCCCACGTAGGACAAACATTTGTGTGATGAACATTTGTGTTTGTTCTATATCTGGTTGTTAATATCTATTTAAGTATGTATTTAAAACTATATATGTATGTATATCAGTCTCTGGCAGCCATATCACAAGCTTTGCTTAGTTTGGGGTCAGATGACCGTGTGTGCAAAAATGTCCCAAATATTTATTCATTTATTTATTTATTTCCACACAAAGTTTGCCCCACTGACCGTAATGTAAAAATTACAATAAAAACCTAAAGCAAGTTTATTTTCAGTTTTCTATTTAGATAACAACCAATAGATTTATATTCCTTAGTGTTAATGTACCCATTTCTGTTTATCTCCGAAACATTGCCCTTTTTAGGAGGTTGACTACCCCGTCTGTGTTGTTTGGATGAAGCCCAAGACGTATAATTCCCTATAACTAATTTATACCAGGAAACGTATAACTTGCGGGGAACAGACATAAGTAAGCAAGGGAAAACGGTGTTTTTCTAGATCATATTCTGTTTGCCGGATTGTTCGGAAAGGGTATGTAAAAGGGCTGTATTAAAAACTCATGATTAAATTTCAGGTTCCTGGGTTTTCTAGAACGAAAAAATAAAGCCGTAATTGTCAAGATGAATGTAAAACAAGTAATCCATAACATTGAAATTGCTTATTTTATGCACAAAAAGAAAATATTTTTTTGTTTAAATAAGAACGGCTGTCAAGGCTTTTTTGTAAGAAATTTGTTGTAGTCAGTTGCACCCATATAAACAAAAAGTCAGTCATTCGAAACCAGTTTGCAACTGTGATACGGAGTTTGACGCGTTGATCTAAATAAGAATGTTCAACCAAGGTTCACTCATATGCCTCATAACACATTTTCCTTCTTATTTCCGTTCTATTTACTTCTCTTTTCTGTGCGAGAGTTTTACGAAAAACTACATCTGTAAATTGGAGGTAATAAAGTTGATATACTGAGGTTTTACCAAAATTTGAAGCCGTTATTTTCAATAAAATATACAGATCTATTTATTACAGTAATTGAATTTTCTATGGATCTTTCTATTTGATAGGATCAGAACGACGAAAATCCAGTTTTCGTTGCTTTTTTCGTCAGAAAATGTGTGATGGGCCAATTATGTAGGACCAAATTGGACATCGCTAACAAAATCTGCTATTTTATACATCTAGTCGAGTGTATGACCTTTTTTTAATGCAGCAGCTGTTTTTTGTTTCGGGATTTCAGGGTTTTATTGTTACCTATACGAACGATAAATTAGAATAGATATTTTATAAGCAAAATACCACCCACTTTCTCACGCACTCACTGACTTCTAGCAAAATCTCGAAAAATAGTTGACATACGAAGTTTAAATTTGGCAAATAGATTCCGTATAGGGTGTAGCTGTAGGGGTTAGTTAATGATTTAGCAAAAGAGCCGAAATAAAGGGGGGGGCAAAAGGCGTTGAAAGTTTGTATGAAAGTCCATGCATACGCGTACAATAGCTAGTATTATTATATTTGCGAAAGTATGTGAATGAGTGTGTATGTTTGTTTCCACTCACCCCCCTTTAAAGGCTGAACGGAATTGGATGAAATTTAGTATGCGCAGTTTACATCCTGGACATTGGCGGATCCAGGGGGGGGGGGCATGGGGGCCATGGCCATGGCCATGGGAGCCCCAAAACACCTAGCAATTCCATACATTTGACTCAATTTTTCGATTTGATTCCTTCGAACCTTGTCAGATGCCCTCCCCCCACAAATGAAATCTTAGATCCGCCCCTGATCCTGGAGGAGTAACACTTTTTATCCCGAAATAATTAACAGTTGTTGTACGATAGTAAGTAAAACCACAGTGCTAGTTGTTCAGAATAATATAATTATATTATGAGCCCCTTTCGGCTTAGCTCACCCTTACCGAATAACCCGGGGTAATGTTTATAGTTGTTTTTGGCAATATACTAGAGCCTTCCGTTTAGTGCCCTATTAATTTTGATGGTACATTTCTGACTAGGTCTCATAAATGGATTTTATGAGACCTAGTGACTCAAAATGGATTTTTGAGGCAATTATTAAAAAAATTAAACTGAAACAATTAAAATTTAAAAATTATTTCTTTAGTAGAATCGGGGACCTGAAAGATTAATAAAAATAATTATGCAAAAACTGATTTAAAAATTAATAAGCGTTCGAACAAAATTATTGATATTGTCAAATCAACAGGTGCTCGAAGGCTAGGTGCTTAGATTAGAACTGGTTCCGTAAACTCGTACGAAGCACTTTGATTCCACTTTTATTGTGCGAACTGTTAGTCTGTAGAATACGCTGCCTGAATAGGTGTTCCCCGATAGTTACAATCTGGGTATCTTCAAATTACGAGTGAATCGGTTTCTTCTAGGCAAGTGTGAATCATCGTAGACCGCATCATCGCTTAACGTCAGGCGAGATGGCGGTCAAACGCAAGCCTATTATTTAACAACAAAAAGCCATTATAAACGGGTTAAATTAAGAAGTCGGTTAAAACATCAAAAAAATCTGGAAACTGGGTTTTTTCTGTTTAATATTTATACTTTATAATCTGCAGAAAAAAAAACAGTTGAGATATGGAAACATCGGATTTTAATTCAGTTTTTAGGGTTCTGTATCCAAAAGATAAAAACGGGAACCTGTTACTAAACCTACGATGTCTGTCTGTCCGTCCTAATAGAATAGCCAGTTGAAATTTTCAGAAAATATGTAGTGTTACAGCTAACTAACAAATAATAAAAAAGTCAAAAAGGAAAACTAAAGAGGGGTACCACAAACGTATTTTTCTAACGTATTGTGAAAACGGTAAATATGTACATGCGTCAAACTTGGCAAGATTATAGTACATACTCTAAAATATAACAACGAATAATAAATAATGGCCAAGTGCAAGTCCGTGTCAAACTTTTGTTCATTACATATTGTAACTGGTAATTTCGTTATTTATACGACCTTATTGGAACGTCATAAATTTGGTAACAGGACGCAGAGGACATTGTATGGGGCTCTTGCCCTTCTTATCGTTTCCTTTCATATTTTCATTCATCATAAGCATGTACATACATAGTTGATAAAAACTAAAGCCGGCCACAGACTGCTGCACAGATGCTAAATGTTTATATAAGCTGGTAGAATTAGAACTTAAATAAGAATAAAAAATATGAATTGTTTTGTGTTGGTTGGTATTTACTCGTAGTCTTCCACTGGATTATAGGGAGATGTAGTCGCTGAGCGAGTAAGCCCTTTAAATAAATATAATAAAGACTGCTGTGCATAGCTACGTGTCTCACATCATGCCTAAATGTCTAAAAGGTACAACGGCCTAAGTGTTAAAAAAAACTGTGTCAAAATGTACATTTGTAAATAATGCGATTGTCCCATAACAAATAAGTGTCAAATATTTGGCTGGTTTGCTTTATTCAATACGGGCGGCCATACATCGTTCGCCACGCGCACGACATGCACGGCTACGTGGATATATGACGTCAGAGGCCCACGCGGTACCTGTCGTGAATGCGATGCGCCGGCTGAATTTTGCGACAATGCTAACTACGTTTTCTGCCCGCCCACGTTCGCTCCGTTGGCGAGGCGTGGTGAAGCATAGAAGCGAATAATGAAGCGTTATTGCTACATAGAGCCACGTAGCTCTCGTGTCAATCGTGGGTGTGTTTTGTCGTGCACAGCAATTAGTAGCCGGCGTAAAGTGCTCACTTACATCTCAATTCCTTCAGTAAAAATAAAATTACATAACATCATTGTCTTACAATTGATTTTTGTCTACAGGTATGCACATAGTTCTCCAATGGATCAGCTACGTTCTACCGCTGACGAAGTCCACCGAATCTCTTCGGTCAATGCTTCAAAGAGGTTGGTCCATCTCGGTGCCCACTGTCTATTCTGGGTTCATTTCTACCGCAATTTGGATTGCTATATACTTGACTACCAGTATCTTGCTACTCAAGTTTAAAAAGGGTTGAGAATGTAGGTTTATATGTAGGTAGTGTAGTTTGATCAATGTAATGTAGTTTGGAAAATTTTGTTTTGTGAAATTGTGGTGTTAATTTTGGTATGTGTGACCCTAAGTAAAAAGTTTTATAAAGTATTTTGAGATTTGTGGCAAGTGCATGGCAAAAGTGTCTTGTCTGAACACAATGTCACGCCATGCGTTGTTACCAAAGAAATTGGATACTACCCAAAATCCAATTTCTTTGGTTGTTACTTACATTGATTAACATAGCTGCTAGGCAATAGCAACTGCAAAGTGTAATAAGTTTTATTTTTAAAACTAATCCTATAGCGTTAAATTAATGTGCATCTCTTTTTAATCTAATATGCGAAAAGAGGAAAAAATATAGTTTAGTTAAAATAGTGCAACAAAATTGACACAATGTAATCTTTTAGTAGTAGGTATCTTGTAAAATTTTTAAAGACTAGCTGATAAAATTAAAGATAGTTTGGAATAGTTAAAAAAATATTCGTGAAGATCTAGAATCAAAATTATAAAATTATATTATTATATATTATTATAAATTTAAATTGTTATATCAAAATTTTATTTCGACTTTAATTTTTTGTTCCACTGTCCAATTGTTAATAAACGTTTTGGCCTAGCGCGGAAAAAAACTAGCAGCTCAATTGTTTTTACTTCTAATTTTTTTATTCGCTAGGCCTGAAATTGGACACTGAACTTTATAATTTTGAAAGCACTTGTAATTGATAATTAGGTAATGTCGTAAAGTAGTTTTACGAAAAACCTATTTATAAAACGATTTATAGGAAAACAATATTTGATTGGGCGTAGCGCAGCGTAGGGAGGCCTCCCACTATATGGACCGACGGCATTGTTAGAGTCGTGGGTATCCAGTGGATGCAAAAGGCGGGCTGTCGTTCAGAGGGGGAGGCCTATGTTCAGCAGTGGACGTCTTCCGGCTGATGATGATGATGATGAATATTTGATTTGCTCAATTATCATAACGCAATGAGTTATAAATTGCCTTGGTGATATGATTTCATATAATTTTCCTTCAAATTACGAGGTATTAGAAATAAATATCTAGAGGTGTTTTATAATTGTTTTATTAGACTTAGACTACATTATATTAAGTTACCATTTAGGTATAATTATCTAGGTCGTCATAATATTTATGTGAAGCGGTTTTTGTATGTATTTTATACTATGCAATAATGGTTGAGGAAAACAATAGTATTTAAATCCAGCATGAAATTTTTTTTATGTGAAAAATAAAATCTCGGTGAAGGTGATTTATGATTTTTATGGAATTGTTTTTATAAGTATTATAATATAATAGCATAACTAAATTTTTATAATCTGTCACCTGTTTTATTTATATTACACGGGAATTACTCACGTAAGATTAAGCCGGTCACTCCGACTATAGTTAATCTTACGTGAGTAATTCCCGTGTAATATAAATAAAATGTGTGAAAACCACGTCAGTTTCTATAATAAAATCTGTCACCTGTTTGTTTGATCAGTTTTTTTTGCATCTATTTGTGGCACTTCACGTTGCTTAATTTTGCTGAATAATTTTTTTTTATTCGCAAACAGATACAAACCTACATAATTATGTGAAGTGCTAACATAGCACTAAGATCGCAATGAGTTTTGACAGAGGGCATTATAAAAATTGTATAAAATACAGCACTGTTTTTTTAAGCTGTAATGTGTAAAAAACATATTAAATTCATATATTTTTAATGCTTAAAAGTTTTTCAAATATTTTCATAAATTAACAAATTCATGATAATATTATTTAGTGATTAATATTTTATGTATAGTAAAATACTTTGTAAATATTTTTATTATAATTTAACAGTTTTGGTACAAAAATATTGTGATCGGTTCATGCTGTGTTTATTCTGAGATGACATTGTGATAGTACGTGTAAGAAATAAAAACTAAAACTTATATTAATTTTCTTTATAATTTCTGAATTATCCTTTCGTGTAAGCACGGATAGATAAATCGATAGATAGATAGATAGATAGATTGATAGATAGATATATAGATAGATAGATAGATAGATAGATAGATAGATAGATAGATAGATAGAAACTCTTTATTGTATACACCAGAAATAAAAGTTACAAACAGATAGAAAACACTTACAAGCCAGAGCCACGAGTTGTGGCCTTATCGCTAAAAGCGATCTCTTCCAGGCAACCATTAGATGTAAATAATTTACGTAACAGGATTGACGGGGGATGGGGATGTCAGTTAAGACAGAAGAAAG
This sequence comes from Agriopis aurantiaria, assembly GCA_914767915.1. NCBI lineage: Eukaryota > Metazoa > Arthropoda > Insecta > Lepidoptera > Geometridae > Agriopis > Agriopis aurantiaria. Next base: position 8,723,738 of record OU612004.1, read on the forward strand.
CTAAGTCATAACGCTATTGAAATAGTATTTGGATAATATATGTGGCTTCCAGCGTGACCAGAGTGCAGTAAACAGTTGGTTGAGTTTGAATTGACGTTACAGATAGATAGACGCGCGTGAAAGAGCGTAAAGGTAAGCGCGACAGGCAAGCGGCTGGCGGTGGTCCCTGTCTTCTTCACAGCTGCAAGCTGCGATAGCCCACGCCGCGTGTGCTGAGACCACAGAAAAGTTAAACGAAATTTTTTTCTCTTCTGTGGCTGAGACAACCCACGTCTCTTTTACCCATAGCTTTGTGTGCTATGAAGCCGCGGTTGTGTGCGTGCGTATTGGAACACTTGTTCGAAGCTTCCTCACGCACACGCGACTGCATAATAGTAATACACACTACAATACTCAATTGCATATCTAATTAAGTCACGAAGGTCATAGACATAATTTATTTTGTGGCAAAAAATATACTAAAGTTACATAAAGTAAAAAAGATATTGATAATATTTTTTAACCCATCAAACTTGAACAGCTATCATAAATGATGCAATAGGCATTAACAATCTTTCATGTGCATTGCTAATATTACGTTTACGTTAATATATTAATTTTTTTCTATATTTCTTAGTTTGATTCCATTTGCTAGGAGACCCTCTACAACTAAGGCCGTTCAAGTCTACATCCGAACACTACAGCGTAGTTATCTCCTAATCGTAGTTGACAGGACGCTGCGTTGTTGTGGTAGGTTTGCTCAGCTACGCGAGCGTGGGGGTTCACAGCCACCTATAAAACAATAAGAGGTACAAGAGGCATTTAAATTAATCATATAATAAATTCAAAAACAGACTTCAGAAAACCACAAAACACAAACCTTCCAAGTTAATATGCCACTACGAAGAACAAAATAATGTTTTTACACGGATTTTGAAGTCGGGCGGGCACTGTATCTTATTATCAAATTTAAATAATAATAAAAAATTGTGGTTGTTCGCACCTGACTTCAAAATCCATGTAAAAATATAATGTTGTTCTTTGTAGTGGCATATTAACTTTGAGTGTTTGTGTTTTGTGGTTTTTTGAAGTCGGTTGGCAAAAAAAATTATTTAAACTCTTCATGAAGACTTTTGGGTTTACAACATTCCACTACATTCTGAGTTAGGGGTGAATACATAGTCACTTTTTTGGGCTTGATATTATTATACTGATAGTTTTTTAATACATAAACTTTGTATGTACATGGTTATTTTTAATATACTGGAGACTTCTCGGAGGTAGTTTCCACACGTTCTATTCCTAACTAATATTATAAAAACGAAAGTAAGATCGGCCTAGCCGTTAAGCCGTGAAAAGCGAACATAAAGACAGAGAGACAGACATACAGCGTAGGCTTATAATAAGGTCCCGTTTACACCCTTACGGCATGGAACCCTAAAAAGTAGTATCGTTCAAAACTTTATTTAAAAAAAAACTCTCTAAACTCAGCGTGAAAAATTCGTAACACAAAATTACTTTCACGAACATGGGCAAGAAAGCAGGAATCGTGATGATCATTTCCATACGCCTTTATGGTCTAAGTAATTTTCTGATACTTGACAAAAGAAACCCTTATCCGGGTCAAGATCATGCAAACGAGACACTTCGGAGAGGGTATGAAAATATTACAGCGTTTTGTGAATGTAAAGAATATTTTTTTGGGAAAATTCGGGCCTACTAGAATATACCCTATTATACGTAGTAGGTGAAGCGAAGTTATTGCCTAAAAGGTAGGGCTTTGGATACTTACGAGTACTAACTTTTAGATAATCATTAATATTAAGTGATTTTTTTTAATATTTATATTTATTGAATACTAGCTGACCTGACAGACGTTGTCCTGTCTTAGAACTGTCAAACACGCAATGTCAAAATTGTAAATCTTATTTTTTTACACCTTGGGTTACATTATTGGAGTTTTAGTAATGATCCCTATTTTTTTTGAAAATATAATATAGCCTATGTTAACCGGGGATAGTGTAGCTTCCCAACAGTGAAGGAATTTTTCAAATCGGTTCAGTAGTTACGGAGCCTATTCAATGCAAACAAACAAACTAACAATCAAATCTTTCCTCTTTATAATATTAGTATAGACAAGCTGGCCCGTCAGACGTAGTCCTGTCTTAGAACTGTCAAACGCGGGAAATTAAAATCGTCGTTAAGTTTTCTGAAATTTTCCAGTTTTCTGCGCAATTTTCTTAATTTTTCTTTCCGTAAGAACCTTCTACAAAGTATTAGAAAACTTAAAAAAAGATCATTGAAATCGGTAAAGTCGGTCTCAAGTTATGGCGTGACCAAGGTAAATAGGGATTCATTTTAATATATATAGATTCTGGACTGGATAGTTTTCATAATAATTCAAAATGTTTACCTTGAACCTGTAATCCCCCGGTACCACATCGGTTACGTCCACCCACTGGCAGTCGATATTGTACTTGTAAATATCGGAGCAATTCATCGACACTCCTGAAACAATAGTAAATTTTTAGAAGTACGACTCTTTTGCAGAGTCTTCTTTCAAAAGTATCACATCTTTGCATTCAAACGTCAAGCAGTAGTGTGCAAACATTGCTGTGTTGATTGGAATGTAATGTGTCCAGTGAAATTAATGGACATAATATATTAAGTAATGGAACGGGCTATGGAGAAAGCTATGCTCGGAGTTTCTTTGCGTGTCCGGAACGTGTATATTCGCCAAAGAACCAAACCGACATAGCTATTAAAATTTTCAAGTTTAAGTGGCAATGGGCTCTTGGGCAGGCCATATTGCTCGAAGAACCGATAACCGATGGAACCGATGAAGAAAGATTCTTGAGTGGAGACCACGAACCGGAAGACGCAGCGTAGGTAAGCGTCCCACTAGATGGACCGACGATATCGTGAGAGTCACTGGCATCCAGTGGATGCAGAATTGCAGATGGCAAGCGACACATTCACCTTGAAAAAAACCGCCGAATGCGGTTGAAACTATAGTCGGAGTAAACTGCTTAGTCATACTTTAGTAATCGATGGGTGAATAGAGTCCTCAAAGGTAGGCAACGCACTGACAATGCCCCGGGTATTGTAGGTGTCTATAAGCAGCGGTGACCACTTACCATCAGGTAGCCCGTAGCTTGTTTGCCACTTATTCTATATAAAAAAAGCCGTGTCATTTAAATAAAATGTGTGAAAACCACGTCAGCTCCCAAAATTATATGATTTTTTATAGCGTTTTTATGGTCGACGATAAAATATGCAAACTTAGAAGATTTACATACTACATACTACTTTTTTTATATTGGGCAAGTGCCTTTATTAACTAAACAAAATACAAGCTAATACTAACACTACAATACAGTTAGACTGCCCATAGACCGTTGAAGGTCTAAAGACAATCCAAATGCTCAAGCTCACTACCAGTTTGCAGCGTACCCAGAATGCTGGCGGCATTACCACGCTGAATGGCAATGCTTATGCGTTGAGCCAGAAACACGCTAGCATTTTGGTCACGCGTCGCATTAACCAGGCGCTCTGAAAGATTTTTGAAAATGAGGTGAGCTACCTGTTCCCAAGGGCCCAATGTCTCGACCCCAAACGCCTCAAATATGTAACCACTGCCGAGGTTAGCATCTTAGAAGATACATACCCAATTAACTTTGACCTTGAAAAAACCTAGATATGATACAAAGCAGACACGGCCTTACCTTGGTCTCCATAGTTTAAGCAAGAGAATTTCTTCTCAACCCCAGGCAGGCAAGTGTTGTCCTCCAGGCAAAATGAAGCTTTATGACCTTCCGCGACTCTCCTTCCCATAGAATCCAGAACATCAAACGTGGCGAACACTTCCATGCTGTGGTAATGCCTGAAATTGCATTAGATGGTAAGCTTTGTGAGGCTCAACTTGGACAATGCGAACAATGCGGTGACTTGGGTCACCGGCCACGACGGGTGTCAACTGCTTTGGGTCAGTATTTGCTACATTCTCAGATCAGACAAACATGGGAGACATGGTAAGCTGTCGTGGCGGGTGCGAGCGCATCAGGCCCTTTGCCTTTAGTAGAAGTCACACAGCAGACGACCTTGTAGCCTTTTTTGCATGTTATTAGTTAGTTCATTGAAGTCACAACAAATTTCTAAGTGTGCGTAAAAAAATTGTGAGTTGTACTTACAGTTGTTGCAGAAAATATGTAGGTATGAAAAATTGTGACATTTAAACACTAACTATAATTGTACTAATGCATATTATCTCCCTAGTTTTTCTGATCTGAGACGTTACCTAACCGATTTGTAGGCCTACTAATAGTGCTAACAGACGCGAATGGGAGAGAGAGAGGGAAATATGATATTCTCACTCTTTCTCTCCCGTTGGTTGGACGGCGGTCCGTCAGCCGCGTTCGAGCGTTTGTTAGCACCATAAAACTAGGCAAAGCATGATACAAAGTGACTAATATTATAACCCACCGCGTAAATAATAATAAGTTATTATAGGTAGTAATTAGCATGTTTCTTTTGATAATTAGGTATAAACTACAACTAAATCAAAATATGATTTTAACAAAAAAAAAAATTGATACAAAAGCCACTAAATTTAATACTTAAAAATACTAAGCTAGCTACTTATTATTTTCATTATAGTACCTAGGTATATACATGATATTTTTAGGTTGGTCCACAGAACCTACACTAAGCAAAGCTTGTGTTGTAGGTAATGTATTCTACCATAGACACTAACAAAAACTAATAAAAATATATATTAAAAAAACTAACATTTGTACGCTGTAACAGGCAAGGACATGAGATACGTCTGCATTCTTACGACCATGTATGCTACTTTATATGTAAGTGTACCTACCATGTTCTGACAAATAAATAATTTGAATTTGAATTTGTGCATGCGTTTAAGATTGTATGATTCTCGTGTGATCTGGCACCCACTCGTGTTTTTTCTTTGTTTTACCATTAATATTTGTGTTTTTGTTAATTGATATTGCTTTCGATTTCTAATAGTATACTTACATGTGACATAGATGCCACTGCCACAGATGCTTGGGCAGGTACGGCCTAAAGTCATCGTTGCCAATGTTGAGTGATGAAGCAGTAAAACGGAGCAGTCGACGGGTCTCGAAGTGCCAGTTGGGGTTGGTTTTCTGAATCTGAAAAAAGTATTATTACATAAAAATTGTGCAATGTCACCACGCTTCGTTGATAACTTTTATATATTGAAGGTAGAGAAGTATTAGATGATTAAGAAAAAAAAAACAGAGAGCACGTAAATAAGCATCTATATTTTATGAGAAGGTAAAGTTTTTTTTTTTGCTCAAGTAACTCCCCAATGCTAGGTCTTCTCACTTATAAGTAACGCTTGTTACTACCATATAAGGCTTGATATATTGTTTTAAAGTAGCATTTATTGGAGCAAAACCATGGCGCTTACACACAGTTGACAAAGTCTACTTATGTACTACTTATATTTTTTAAGGGTTTTCTCATATTTTTCGAAATGTATAGCTGTAATGACGTAAAGTGTACCTTTACGGTTCCTTCCATAATTATAAAATCTGCATAGATATAAAATACATCATTTAGATAAGTTTTTGAATGAACCCAAAAAAAAACAGGGAGTAAAGCGCAAATCAGTGTCACTTACGTGCTCCAACGTAGACCGCATCATCGCTTAACATCAGGCGTGATGGTGGTCAAACGCAAGCCTATTAATTATATTTAAAAAAATAAAAAATAAAAACTTTAATTTTTTTCTTTTAACGAGCTTAGTGTGCGAGTAATCGTGTTTCGTTCTTTACATTTTCCTTGATAAAACATTAAAATTTTGATATGACACCATTTTTTAGCTAATCATGGAAGTAGATAATATAAAACTAGGATGAACAAAATTTATATAAGTGGAAAAAAAAGGCCTTAAGATGGTGCGTTTCACCTATCGAGAAATTCAAATTGTAAACAGTTTTTTCCTGTCCTTGTAATGAATTATTATTCTTTACAAAATCATGTAAAGCTATTTATCTATAATTATTTACATTCGCCAATATTTTTTTTGCTGTTTCAAACGGTTTATTGGCATATGTAAGTAATATGGTGCGTTACTGTTAAATAGCTGTACATGATAATGTAAAGAACAACTAACAATTTGCGCAAACACTGTGTCATTTTGTAATAATTGCCCGGCCTAGCTACGAGGTCAAAAAAACGTTTTAAAATTTGAATTTACCGTCATAGGTGAAACGTACCATCTTAAACAGACATTTTAAAGCTTCGCCAAGAACAAAGAGTTCATCCAAGTTTATACAATTTTACCGAATAAAACTACCCAGGATCATTTCAGACATTTACTTTACACATTTGCTGGCTCAGTTTCATCGCATTGCATTGCATTTGCAAATCAAAGAAGCTTTCATGTGAGCTCATGAATACTCCACATCTCTGTGCAAAGCAAAAGACCTTTGCATTTTGGTAGTGGTAGCTAGTGAATTTAGAACGTTTTGATGTAAAAAATCTATTAGCTTTTGCCGACGACCAGCGACCTGCGTAAGAATTGACCATTGAGTGAAGCATTTTCAATCAGTGAAAGAATTTTAGAAGTAAGAAAGAAAGAAAATAAATTTTATTCGACACCTTTACAAAAACTTATATCTAAAGGATACAATCAGTGTCCAATGGGCCCGTCTCGGTCAAGGACTATCAGCGCCGGTTTTCAGACAAACCCTTGAGTTTACACTTACATTACAATTAACACAATTTAATAAGTAAAAATTATTAATTAAGTAGTTGGTAACTTCGAGATATCACCTCTTAAAAGATAGGGTCGCAAATATCTTTACGTTTAAAAAAAATTGGCTTGCGTTTGACTACCAACTATGGCCTGATGTAAAGCGATGTCGCGGTCTACAATGGAACATGCTTGCCTAGGAGAAACCAATACACTTGCTATTTAAAAACGCCCAGATTGTGACTATTGGGAAATACCTATTCAGGCACCACATTTCATAAACTAGCAGTTCGCACAATAAAATTGGAATCAAATCGCTTCGTTATTTCGGGTTTTTGGAAATATCAACCATAAAGCGGTGCAGCGACCAGCAATTTTTCGTGCCCACTCGAGTTAGATAGAAAACTGGGATTGTGCGGTCTTTATTTATAAAAGCGTCACCTGGGTATATGCTCTCTCTTCTAGACAGTCCGTGACTATACTCCAGATAGTTCACAAAAGCACTCACCAAACTAAAATGATGTTGCTGCCAAAAGTGTACAGGCGTAAGTAGAAATATTATTATCTTACCCCAAAAAAAAAGTGAATAATTTTCCCCTATTAAACCTGCATACCTCATAAGCAGACTTGCTCAGGCAGTTTTCTTCCATAGCACACTGCAGTTGGGTCATCATCACGTCTTGCAAATGCGCTGAGTGCTCGATCGCTGACATATCCAGCAGTAGGTCTGCCAGGTGGTGAGTGCAGATTACGGCTGCTACATGGCCTAAAAACAAACCTTGATGTATCCAGTTATCTATTTTAGTTTTAGATTTTTTAGATTAGTTTTAGTTATAAATTTAAATTTACGAGTAAGATAGTTTTTATTTTACTTGATGTATCTTGATTTTCATTAAAAAAATTACTTCAAAATAAGAAGGCACTAGAACAACAAAATTATTGATACCGCCAAATTAACACGCCCTCAAACAAATATTATATTCAAATTATTAGTACTAGTTAAAAATACTTTCGCAGTTTAAAGACCTGGGTATGTCCTAAAACTGCGACTAGAACCACCGGAGGATGGGCATCAGCGTCCTATTAGTACAGGGTGAACGTACTGTGATCCCCAAGCCACCAGCCATGCGTGGGGATTATGGCAAAGATAAGCTTTTGTTCAGCAGTGAACGTTTACTGGCTGATGGTGAAATATACTTTATCAAAGATTTAAAAAAATTGTGGACCACCTTGAGTTCTTCTACATAATAAAAAAAAGTATGTCGGGCAATATCTACATAAAAAGAATGGATATAATTGAGGACCCCAAATTTTTTGAAGTCAGTCAAAAAGGTTAAAGCGTCCAAGAAACTGGTTATGCTCGCTGCCTGTATTCCTTCTGGGATATGAACTGACTAGAACACCTACCTTTCTCGCCAGGACACACCACATCGCCAAACTCTTGGTGGCGGCAACTGAACAAGTTGGTCTCGTTTCCTTCACACTGCACGCCACTTAGCACGACTTTCGAGCTTCCGAAGTAGTCTGTCTGCAGAGCTTGTTCTGCGAACCCTAAAGCCAGGTGCCTGCAGACCGCTGAGGCTTCGTAAAGGGTCCACCCGTCAGGGCAGATGCTACCCCAGACACCGTTGTGGAAAATCTAAAATACAAACATTAGTCCTTCAAGCTTTTGTGCAATTTTAAGGAAGTTGGTTCCGTTTTAGCTTCATACTAGTTATTTTAGAATTAAGACTTACCTCGACTCTTCCTTCATTGTTACCCCTGCCACCAACGATCCTCAAGCTAGCAGTTCTAATATCTAACACTTTATGCAGTCTATCTCCTGGCTTTCTCTTAACAAAGCTTGCTGGTGCCTTATCAGCTTCATGGCATATGACTCCTGCTGCCTCATCAATACCGCAGTCAGAAGACCCCCAGCCTGTGAAGATGCAATGGGGCAGGGAAACCTCGTCTCCTTGGCAGACCACATCATCCATCCAGTATTTTCCTGCAAATACGTAATAATTAGAGTAAAATAATTTGATAGCACTAATATTGATTAAAATAGTCATAGTGAAATTACACCTGCGCTCCAGGTGTCAAATAAAATAGATCTCTACAGCATAACAACAGGATCTGACAGCTGCAGTAATTTTCCTCCTTATATATTACCTATTATACTATTTGAGCAGGAAAGCTGTATGTTTTTTTTTATTATGTTTGACAATACCTACAATTATTGTCTAACAGCTATAATTTATTATGTTAGAAAAGCTAGCAAAAATTATCAAAACTGAAGGTGTTCATTCAGCGAATAGTTGCCCAATGATAATGGTTGCCTGGAAGAGATCGCTTTCAGCAATAAGGCCGCCACTTGTGGCACTAGCTCGTAAGTGTTATCTGTTTGTAATTTTATTTCTGATGTATACAATAACGAGTTTCTATCTATCTAATAAACTGACCAGCTTAATAAAAAAGCAAGTGCAGAATAAAGATGATTAGATAGAATTGTACACTCGATTGTATCGATTATTTATTGATTTGGGTCGTTCTCTTATCTTTTGATTAAAACGCAAAATGACGCATATTTTGCACTATCATACAAAAACTGCTTCATAATCTTCGTAGTATTTTATGTTTTTCCTTGTTCGTCCAAATCCATGATTAAGAAACCTAATGCGGGAGCAAGAAATATGAAGCGTTCAATTTCAATAGTATCCTTACTCCTTGCTTCTCCATATTGTCCTCCATGTGTAGCGACTCCAGTTCTATTGAAGGTTCTGCAGACCACTTGGGCCGCTGCATCATCCCAAGAATCATCACATACTCCACCCCATCGACCGGCGTGGTAAATGTATACATTGCCTGAACAGATACAATATTATTGTAAAAATTTAGTCTAATATTCTACGTAAGTAATTTTTTAATTATTATTTTTTATATGTACCCAAGTACTATTAAAAAAAAAATCGAAATAAACGCAGCGTACGACAGGTTTACGATTACTCACGCCACGCTTTCTCATAACAAGTTCTGCATTTTTATCGAAAATGTAAATAATGAAGGAAGACTAAGGACATTTCTTATAGAAATCTTAAATATCCTTTATCTTGTCATACACAAAAAGCAAGTGATTATTCCTGCTACAATATAATAAAAAAATGCAATAGACCTTCAAATTTGTCCGGACCGCCAACCAACCGCAATCTTCCCTCTAAATCCTTCTCCTTATTCAACAGTTTTTGTATGAAAGCTGCTCTGTTAGCCCTCTCACTCTCACTTAAAATTTTACTATGCACTCCTACTGTCCTTATTACTAGTAACATCAACAACACTAACTTCACTGACAAGGTTTCCCACATAATGTTTTTACCTCTATCTTATTACCTTAAAATGCTTAGCTTAAATCTTTTGATAACACAGTTTTAAATTTGTTTATGAATTAAATAAAATGTGACCTAGTTTAGCACCTTGGCCAACACCATTAGAAAAATTATTATGAAAAAGTTTTAATAACACGAGACTGTAATTCTATAAAATGTTGCAGTTATAACAAGATCTGCATCTTTTCATTAAATATTATATATTATTACTATGAGTAATAATAACTTATTATTTTAAAACAATTTAACAGTATCAAAAGCTTTATTAAAGTCAAGACTTGCTCCAATAAAGTGTTTGTTGCGAATGGTGTGTTGAATGAATGAGAACACGTAATTGAAATTAAATATGATGGACTAGTTCAATGTCAAGATGCTTTGTGGTGAATTCAAACAAGTGCTATGATACTAAATCAAATATCGTTGACGTAACTATAGTGATATATCGATATAAAATTTTGCCATCATCATAATCATCCCACTTTAGTCTACTTCTGGACATAGGCTTCTTCCAAAGGAAGCTACGCAGCCTTCGTTCAGCTTTTCGCTTTCGTTGCGACACTTTATCAGAGCTCAGTGTATCCTACGCTATATTTGTCAATTTGCAGTCTCCAATAATGCAGTGGTTATCGGTTCTGCGACAGATAATCATCAGACCACTGCCACTTAAGTTAGCTGATACTTTGAGTTATGTTGGTGACTTTGGTTCTCTGGATCTGCCCAAATTTATAATTTGTTTAAAAGTTTGTTTTAGCTAGCTAGAAATAGACATATTATAAAACAACACTATGCCACTGAATTTCACCTAAGAAGAATTCAACAAGTCTTATTATTCTTACGCTAATCTTTCCTACTTGTAAGTTCTTTACTGGTCAATCTAAGAAATGCCCTGCTTGCAATCTTGAGCTCTTTCTAGTTTTAAAACCTCGTTTATACATATACATATTATATGCCTTCTTGTTAATTAGTATGTACGTAAGCATTTTTATTTATTTGTACCTAGTAAAGAAATATTGTACGATTTATTGAGCGTTTCCGCTTGCTCCTACAGGGTACTTCTACTAGTAGAAGCGAGGACTAATATGCTCCTATTGTGATGTCATAATATGCAATAAGTACACTCAAGAATATAATTTAAAAAAAATGTTTACAATCAAATCCAAGTACCAGGAAAGCATAAACCATGAATAAATTTACCCCCTCGCGACCCGTAATCACACTTTTTGTGAATCTAGAGTGGTACTCTCCCTGTTTCTGCTATCCTGGTAACTATTCATTTGTCTTGTAAAAATTGTTATTTCAATTGGTACATATAAATCGTGACCTGTTTCTGTGAAAAAGAATGTTAAAAACAAATCGACAACCTGAAAGGTTTTCGTTCGTAACTGTCCGTTAACTTCCGTTAACTATTTTCCAAAAATGACATCATACTCTCAGGAAAATTCCAGGAAAAAAAACAAAACGAATCGTTAAACAAAAACATATAAATCTAAATTAACAATCCCAGACACATCTTCTTAATTGGAACAAGGCACGCGGAACAGAGCGTTCATTTGACCTACATTCAAGCGGTCATATATATTGAACTATGAAAGAACTATAGATTCTTTTCATTACAGTCTACTCCATTCTCTAATTCTCACAAAATAAAGGCCATATTACGTTAAAATAGAAATTAATTATGATGTAGATATGGCATGTGATTTGGTTGAAATGTAGCCATTGGCATCGATTCTGATGTCCTCTAAACTAAACTAAATTTGACAGCTCTAAAGTTATTGCCATCCTTCTCTCACATATTAAAATGAAGAGAGAGGCAGATAATTTTAGTCCTGTCAGATTGGTTTAGTTTAGTGAGTGGTATGACAGAATCGACGCCAATATCTTAATAACAATTTTTGATTGATTTAAAAGCAACAATCAAAAATATGAGGCATTTGGGGTCGAGACATTGGGCCCTTGGGGACTGGAAGCTCACCTCATTTTCAAAAATCTTTCAGAGCGCTTAGTTAATGCGACGCGTGACCAAAATGCTGGCATGTTTCTGGCTCAACGCATAAGCATTATGCCATTCAACGTAGTAATGCCACCAGCAAGCTGGGTACCCTGCAACTGGTAGTGGGCTAGCATTTGGATTGTCTTTAGACCATCAACGGTCTTTGGGCTTTTTAACTGTATTTGTAGTGTTAATATTAGCTTGTATTTTGTTTAGTTAATAAAGGCACTTGCCCTATTAAAAAAACATAATTTGTAAATAATATTCTACCACTAATAACTTTTTTGGAAAATGCCATTTTAACTAACAAAATACAAGCTAATTAATGCTAAATCATAGGACTACTTAGGCTATTAGACAAAAATATTTGGACTTCTCATAGATTTACGTAGTAGCTTTACCTAGTTTGTGTCATAGACTGTTGAAGGTAGAGAGCAGCTAATATCCTTTTTTACAGGCAGGTGCCTTTATTAGCTAAACAAAATACAAGCTCACTCTATAAAAACGGTTAGACTGCCTATAGACCACTGAAGGTCCAAATACAAGCTAAATGTTCCAGCTCCCTTGATATCGTAGCCAGAATGCTGGCTGCATTACCACGTTGGTCAAGCTGTAAGATTTTTGGAAAAAGGTGAGCTCCCGGTCCCTTACAGCCCAATGTCTCGACCTCAAATGACTCAAATGTATAAACCACTGCCAAATTAAGCATATTTGCACCGTTGTGTTGCTCTGCCGAATTGGCCTCCGCACCAGCCCTACTCGTGTCTGGCTTGATGGCGCTAAAGTAGTGAAACAAGTCACGTCCCAAACAAGGGGCCATCCCTATCACAAGTGTCTAACCGTCACCCTGCTAGTTATATACCTAGTATAGAAAAAAATATTGAAAAAAATAAACAGAATTTTATAAAAGTTATTCTTACATTTAATTTGTATAGACGAGTGGCTTGGTTAAGGCAAGCCTTTAATCTGGCTTAGCGATTTTGATAATTTTCTGTCTAACGACACAGCTGTTGAATTTCGCTTCAGAAATTCAAACACCAAATTTCACCACCGGTGGTAAGTTGGCACTTCAATTTCCCATCTAGCAACCAGACAGACCAAATTACGTTCTAGTATCTACTCCCATATGAATATGGCAACTAAGTGGTGAAAATTGACCCATTTAGCACTTCGTCACTAATAGTAGTCACTTTGGACCTATTATGTGCTTTGAACTATCAGGTTCCTATCGTACCGACCACCATTTTGGCTACTTCAAACATCATGTACATCTACAAAGTTGGGCTGGGTTGACAGAATACTTATGTAGTTTAATAAAAATTTTGTTATTATTATAGGTTAAATAGTCTACGGATGGACTAGCTTGTGCGCGTGCCATGTGGTACGTTCCTACGTGACGTCACCAGCCGGTCCCAACGGAAGACCAGTGCCGGTTGTTTACGACCAGCATCTTGCCGAGTTGGAGCCGGTTTGTGACAAAAATTATGATAAGCACTATTTACGATTTGTTTAAATTTAAATAAGTAAAAAATACCGTTATTCATGTTTTTTTTTGCCACAAATAAATGATGTCTATGTCTATGTAATTACAACACACAACAAAAAGTCTTGAATAAGATAATGACGAGATAAAAATTGGCTGCCAATTAATTTATTAAAGTACGGGACCTTAAAGTCCTATTTTTGTAGATGGCTTTCGTAGATGGCTTTCAAAAAATGCACACAATAACATGTTTAAACGAACCTTAACTAACGCTGAACTATTACCGAAGTAATCTGTTATCAAATTAAACTAACCTATTTGCAAAACTACCCAAATTCGTAGTTACTAATGACACCGTCCCTTGATCACGGCATAGGGTTACCAGGACAACGATAAAACTGTCAATTCTATAGATTCAGCGCGATTTATGGCAGCACCGAAAGTTTTATTACGTATCCCGCGACCGGTGTAAGTTGACCTCGCATCGATTTCTGAGTTAGTAACACTATTTCTGTGGGACTGCTATTGTTTTGGAACTTGTTGAGCGAAGTAACGAGAGCCATTGTTTACATTATATGATTGATTATTTTGTCGTTTATTTTAGAAGGAAAGATATCTTTTATATTTTCATCATCATCATCATCATTTCAGCCATAGGACGTCCACTGCTGGACATAGGCCTCCCCAACGATCTCCAAAAGGGCCGGTTGGAAGCGGCCTGCATCCAGCGTTTCCCTGCGGTCTCTTTTAGGTCGTCTGTCCATCTTGTGGGAGGACGTCATACGCTGCGCTTACCGGTCCGTGGTCTCCATTCCAGAACTTTTCGGCCCCATCAGCCATCTGTTCTGCGTGATATGTGCCCTGCCCACTGCCATTTCAATTGCTAATCCAGTGGGCTATGTCGGTGACTTTCGTTCGTCTACGGATCTCCTCATTAATATTTTTATTTTTAATATTTTAGCAGGTTATTTAACTTGTAACTAATACAGATATGACCGCGAGGGGCAGGCCGGTGGCCAATCTGCATCAGTTTATCGTGGTTCTATGGCGTGAGTATAGCGGCCGAGGAGAATGAGACATCACTCGTACAATTACACAGGTTTTATTCCGTAGCACTATGATTAATAATTACAATATCAAATTACTTGCCAATTTACTTGGGGACTAGAAGTTCTGCCTCGTTACGAACGCTGTAACCCTCCCAACAATTCCAAAATCCCAACAATCCAAATTCAAAACCCAAAGGGAGCTCCACCGAGCCTCGCATGTCCACGCGCCTTCGCTAGCGCCTCTGCCGGACGGTATCCAAACTTGCTAAACGTTGATTGTCGCTAACGACACATCCGTAAACAATTTCAGCAGAGTAAGTTACTGCAGCGTTACACCAGTGATGGCACCACCTCCACCACTAGTCCACCAAAACTAAGCTATGTGGCGCCTAACTAAATAATCTAAGCCTTAAAAAGTATCCGACGGTAGTTGCGCCCGATTGCTGATACGTCAACTGCCAGTTCCGTTTTTTTGCCACTTAAAAATAGAGACGTGCCGACAAATATGAAAATAAATATTGAAATTCGACTTAACCCAACTTCTAATTTTCGATTAAAATTGATGGATTTTAACTTTGCTAGTATATTGGGTTGATATTGGTTGGAAGGGAAACGCTTCCAAAAAACTGAAACTGGTGATGGTGCAGATATTTGATCAGATGGTATTTATTTTAGCACTTTTTTCATATTTATTTTTGATTAATTAATTGTTACTTAGTTTAGATAATTATCTCATACATTTTAAAATGTTTACAACTTTTTAAATTACTGTTAAGGATCTCTCAACAAGTACAGGCCTCCTCCATTTTCTCCAAGCCTCTCAGTCTTTTGGTTTATCATCCAGTCCCTGCCAGCCACCTTGTTTAACTCAGCTGCCCATCTCTGTTTGGATCTTCCAACGTTTCTTTTACTGATTGGTCCTGTCCAAGTAGTTGTTTTATGCTTCCATTTTTCTTTTTTCATTCGTGTAACATGACCAGATCTTTCAATTTAAGTTTCTTGCAGTATTTTAGAGCATCAATGTAATATCATTAGTGAATCACCATTATTAATCAATCATGAAGTAATTTTGTAATTATGAGCGTTAATGTGCTTTTGATGGGGAGGGCAAGGCGTCTCGTGGACTTTGGTTGACTACGTAATTACATAACATTATTGTATTTTACAGGGTTATACAGAACGGTGGTGGTAATAGCCGAAAAATATACCCTACATAATTATAAACTGTTCTGAAATATAAATGTGAAATTACGATGTAACAACGAAAGAGCGGTCTCTCCTAACACAGGTTGTCAAAACTTAACAGGAGAGGCCAAACACCTATGTTTTATAAAAATCAGTTAATAAAGAAGTTTTTTTTTTTTTTTTTTGAATAGCCGAAAAAAGGTATTTCACGCTGAGGTATTTGAGTTGGAATCATTTGTGTTAAGGTGGAGCGACGACATGCTTGAAACGGCTGGTAAAAACTGGATGCAGAAAACTGCCGACTGAGCTCAGTACCGTATATAAGAAGAGGCGAGCATGTGGCCGTGTCCAGCAGTGGACAACATTTAATATGGGACCAACACAAAAATCTCGAAAAATATCAGCTGTTCCATACATTTCGAAGAGTGTATCTAATTATTTAAATGTTATAAACAATTTAAATATTTCTTAATCTTTCATTCAAAAATATTTTTCTTATTCTCTTATCCTTAAAGGATACTCAATTCAGTTGTAATTTTTTAAATGTTTGTTACCTCTGATCTCAATTTATAAACCGACTTGGAAATTTATGTGGCGAGCGTGAATGGACAAGCCGGTAAAGTTCGACGTAGGCAAACATTGCGACCAAATTGAAGACCTGTTAAGAAATGGCCTCGTCAAAAGTACCCATAGCAGGCGAGCTTGAATGAAATCACTCATGAAAGTAGAAGCAAAAGATGTGGGTCAGGTTCGTCGCAAGTGGATAGACGTGGTCTCTGCCTACCCCAATGGGAAAGAGGCGTGACTGTATGTATGTAGGTATGTAAAATTTGCCTTAAATTAATAAAAAAATTGCTATAATAATTTGAGATGAAACAAAATACAAGCTAACACTAACACTACAAAAACAGTTAGACAGCCCATAGACCGTTGAAGAACTAAAGACAATCCATATGCTCAAGTCCACTATAAGTTGGCAGCGTACCCAGCATGCTGGCGGCATTACCACGCTGAATGGCAAAACACACCAGCATTTTGGTCACGCGTCGCATTAACCAAGCTCTCTGAAATATTTTTGAAAATGAGGCGAGCTCCCGGTCCCCAAGGGACCAATTCCTCGACCCCAAATGGCTCAAATACGTAACCACTGAATAGGTTAGCATATTTGCGACGCTTGTGCTATTCTGCCAAATTGGCAGCCACACCAGCTCTACCGTGTGAAGATGTGACGGCGCTAAAGTATCGACGCAAGACAAATTTGAGATGTACTTACAACAAAGTTATGCTTTCTGTGATAATGCCGAATTGGATTTGGGAAAATTCTCACTCAGTGATTTTTTTATGTTTAATGTCGCAAATTTTGCATTTGCACAGAATGAGATTACTCTGGCTGGGAAGTGGGCGCGTATTCTAATTCTATATGATATGTATAAGTATTTGTTTTACAGCACCCGTAAATAAACATCTGATATTACGATGTGCAAGTAAAGCAGAGACATGCCAATATCGAGGAAGGGAACACTTGAGTGTGTAATTGCACCCTACAGGGAAGCTGCTAGGGATTTTATTCAGATTATGAATACGACTCTTAAGTGAATGTCTCCACGGGCGATGTTTTGATATGTTCTTAGAATCAATTTCCACAAATCATTTTCGCTGCGCACCCTCGTGGTATCCTTGAACAGGGGCTATCTGTTTTAAGCGATTCTGTTTCTGAATTTAGTTGACGAACTGCCGGGACCACCGGGAGAGAAAGAGAGAGATAAATTATTCTCACTCTTTCTCTCCCGTTGTTTGAACGACGGTCCGTCAACCAAACCCACATGTCTGTTAGGGCTGGTATTTTATTCGAATTTGGTACTAGACCTTACATCCAAGTTCCTGAGTTTTACCCATTAATTCAACTTAGAGTTTGACTCATAGAGTGAATAAGATTGCTTGTGGAGACACTGCCTATGTTTAGTTCATACATAAAACACAATCCTCATATTCCAAGCAGAGACCAAGCGGTCTGGTCTTGTTACCGAATGGGAAACCCGACTGAAGCCAAATTACGAGGGATTATTGCCGTGAATGATTTGTCGTGTTTATGGCTTATGGATTTCGAGAATGGGATTGTTAGGAAATGATTATAACAAAATAATGTTATTTATATTACTTATAAATTTAGCTGTGCCTCGCGGTTTCACCCGAATTATACACTCCCTTGAAGCAACCTTCTTGGTAGCGAGAGCAACCTCCTTTGATTTAGCAAAGAATTTGAAAATACCCAAAAGGTAAACTCCAAATTTTTTACTTATATTCTGTTCTTGTTTTTTGTAGGGAAAATATTAAAACACAAAAAAACTGTTGATCCGATCGCTACCAAATTTCACACCGGATCACCGGATGGGCTAATCTGAAGATTGCCTGAAAATTTCATTAACATCGGTCCAGAGTCTATAGAGAACGTACATACACAGTTACAATATTTTAATGAGACGCGATTGTACTATTTTACTATCGAATTTATTTAATGCCAATCTGACTTGTAACTTTTGGGGTTATTAATAAAATCTGTATTCTGTATTCTGTACACACATCGCTTTTTATATATACAAAGATAGATAGATTGACATTAATCGTACCTCATTGAAACGACCTTTTTAATAAATATTTAAATTGTAGGCCTAAATGGTAAGCTGTAGCTTACCTATGTTAGGCACAACACAACTGATGATATTTTTCGCGTCCACTCTATAGAGCGCCCTCGTTGTGGACGTAGCATCATGTGTGACTATATAGATGGATAGTTGATGTGAAAAGGAAATCCGGGGATCTATATCTGACATTCCGGCTGTTTCATTAGGGTTATTAGGCATGATAAATAGTATGGTATCTTGAGGTTACTTACATAGTTTATTCAGTGCACCATTATTAATAGCGGGTATTTTAAATATTCAAATATCCGGGACATTTTTGCACACACGGTCATCTGACCCCAAACCAAGCAAAGCTTGTGTTGTGAGCTGCCAGAGACTGATATACATACATAATATATATTTTTAAATATATACTTAAATAGATATTAACACCCAGATATAAAACAAACACAAATGTTCATCACATGAATGTTTGTCCTAGGTGGGAATCGAACCCACACCCCCAAGTACAGAAGGCAGGTTCACTACCAACTGGACCATCTTTATCTTCGTCTTCTATATCTTTTTAACAGGTACATAGAGCATAATAGTATAGAAGCTTAATCTTAATCAGCTCAAGGCTAGCTCTAATTTTGGTTTTGAGTTGATGCGGAACTTTATGTTAGGCATTATTTTCGAAACTAAGGAATAATCCGTCTACGCATTTTTTTACTTTAATCGCTGCTCGGTGCTTGTAACTAACTTGCACAGAAACTGAAAAATTGGGTGTGAAAAGTGTATACACACCAAAGATAATTTCACCCGCGTAGTGATGAATGTATCCGATAAAAAACCTAATTATCTTAGTCTTCTTCTTCTTTCGTTCCGTAAATTATTATTTTATTTCAAATTAAGTTTCTAGAACAAAATTTTGCCATCATTATAATTATACCTGTTCTTCCTAGTGTGTGTGGGTGCGAGTGTGTGTGTTCTGTGTACGCTCAAATTTTCCATTTCTGCGCAAGTAAGTTATTTCGCATCGGTGATTAAAGTTGAAAACTGTGACCGTGGAAAGCTTATTTCTTAATTAGTTTCCAAAATAATGCCTAACATAAAGTTCCGCATCAACCCAAAACGAAAATTAGAGCTAGCCTTGAGTTATGTTAAACATTTACCTCTCGTAAGCACCCTTGCCTGCCGCAAATGACTGCTCTACATTTCCTTGATGGCCTACATGCATACATTTGAAACTAGTGTTCCTGCGCCGGAGGCATTTGTTCTTTTGATGTGATTATATTATGTTTATCCGCGACTGACGCCAGCGACGCAAAGCGCGAAAAAGATGGGTATTGTGGATATTGCATTTATGTTTGCAAGTTACCTACATCAGTACTGATTGGTTGATTTTAATAGTTCTTTATCTATGTTGTCTATGTTGTCTCTATCTATGTTAATCTGTGTTCTCTATATATATTAGAAACTGCCTTATTCGTAAAAACTAATCCAGAATTATTCCCGGCAATATCTGACTTAGCGTTAAGAATTCGTAGAGACCCAAACAGATCTCGTAATCACCCATCTAAAACCACTTTAATGAACCACACTTAGAATAACTACTCAGAGAAGGTAGGTTTCCTAACAACGCCTTCTCAAAACGTAAGCTACAAAGCGAATTTGTAGCTTACGTTTCGATTGGTATTTTAAACGATTTAAGCAAGAAAATTAATGGATTACCTGTGGAATGTCACACCATAACTCTTATGCTGCTTTTCTGATTTGTTGTGGTACGATTTCACCGCGCAAATTGTCATAGTAAAATTATAATTTTTTGGAGCTATATATGACTCCATTTGAATGGTTAAAATTTTGCGAATGTACTTGGTTTCTATGTGTAGTTATTCTAAGGAACCACAGTATATAATGTGTATGGGACCGATTATCTACAACACTATACCGATTTCAATAAGGAATCTAAAATCTAGTCAATTTAAAATAAAACTAAAAAATATTTTAGTCAAGAAATGTTATTACAAAGTTAGCGATTTTATAAATGATAAATTTTAGTAATGACTGCAGTAGGTCAATTTGTTTATTGTACAATTATAGTAATGTCTATCTGTTAACTATTTTATTATAATATTAATAACATCATATCTAAACTTTTGAAATTGTTTCGAAAGTTAATTGAATTAATACTTTGCCACTAAAATTATCACTGTTTCTCTTCTATAATTATACATGTATTATACATGTCAGATGTTTCGTTATCATGTAACAATAGTCTTGTGTTGCACTTCCTATGGCTAGAGACCGACTGAAACAAAGTGAGTGGCGGCGTTCATTTTGTAATCTTCCAAAATGTGCTTGTCCTGGGCCCGTCCATTAATTTTATTTTCGTCGAAGACCCTAGTATGTGCACGCCTTTATACCACAAAAGAAGAAAAATAACACTTTTATTGGTTCGAAAGAATCAATAGGTAAAAGCCCTCCACAACAAAGTTTCTGTCCAATTCGGAATTTCTCATTCGGCCGCAAAGAAAGGCACAAAGGCGATTGAAATTCAGTAAATAGTTCGTAAGAAGTATGTTCACACTGTTAGGATTCTTTTCCACGAGCAATGATGCTGCAGTGGTATAAGGCATGTGTCCTAATGTTTAATTTAGTTTGTTAGTATAGAATTTGTATGGCGCACCTGAGGCGTGACGTCACGGCTCAGTATAGTGCGCTCTTTGTCTAGCATGATATTAAAATGCTTATAACTTATTTATTTTTGAACAAATTTTAATTTTGTTTTCATTGATGTGCTCTATTTATGATCGGCTTTTTTATGAGGTAATAAAAAAAATTTGTCATCATGCTGATTTATTAGTCATCTGATTATAGAGTCCTCAAAGGTACCGTTAGGCAATGCCAATTATTTATTGTAATCATCATTATCAGCCAATCATGTTCCCAACCAGCAACCACCATGCTGACCAAGTGCATGTTGGTGAATGTTATATGTCTTTGAACTTTTGATGTTCTTGGACATACCGGTTTCCTCACGATGTCTTCCTTCACCGATTTTGAGCGATGGCATCAAAAACCGCACATAATTTATTTAAGTACTAAATAATCGTTTCTGTGCGGTGCTAATTTGAAATAAATAAATAAATAATTTATTGGTGCATGGCCGAGAATCGAATCTGGTGCCGTCAGATTGTATAAAGTGCACATGCTGCCGCTTGGCCACAATCGCGACGGTATTTATTGTGGTACCCTTTTTTACTACCTCATAATCTTCCTACCTAAAGACACCCTCAGCT
This sequence comes from Agriopis aurantiaria, assembly GCA_914767915.1. Classification (NCBI taxonomy): domain Eukaryota; kingdom Metazoa; phylum Arthropoda; class Insecta; order Lepidoptera; family Geometridae; genus Agriopis; species Agriopis aurantiaria. The sequence continues at coordinate 8,745,460 of OU612004.1, forward strand.
GCCCTAGAGGTCATCCTAGGTCTGACTTCACTACACCTGCACATACAACAGGAAGCGATGGCGTTAGCGCTAAGGATCAAATCCACAAACTAATGGAAAAGCACTGGTCCGATTACTAACCACTATAGAATAATCGACCGTGCGACGAGGATAATTCCCGAAGCAATTCTAGGTACCGATAAGATAGCTAACACACATCTAGATTGCAAAAAGTACGAGTTGATAACAGATGACAATGTCCTGGACGGGGTATCACCCTCGTGGAACATATACACAGATGGTGCAAAAAACAAGGAGGGAGCAGGCTGTGGCTATTACTCGCCTGAGCTTGGACTCAAAGAGTCAATGGCTCTAAACAAAACGAAGACAGCACTGCAGGCGGAGGCCATGGGCCTATTACTCGCAGCAGGAGCAGTCGGGCCTTTTAATGAGTTTCTGTCGGCCCTCGAAGATGGGGACGATAAAAGAATCCTCATGTTTACTACTGATAGTGCGGCTACCATCTATGCACTCAGAAGACCTGTCATAAGATCTAGAGTTACTGCTGAGTGCCATACAGCTTTACAAGTACTCGCGAGCAAGTACAGAACGATAGTGAGATGGACGAAAAGCCACGGAACCTTCGTGGGTAATATAACGGCAGACACTCTTGCCAAGGAGGGTGCTAGGAAACAGGTAAGCGATGACGCATTAGGTCTCTGCAAACCATCAGCGATGGGAGTGCGAGAGCTACTGCGTCGTCACACCGAAAAAGAACAACAGAATCTGTGGGACAAGAAAGATGACTGTAAGCATGCTAAAGCCGCATTGCCAATTCTTGACAGGAAGATTACCAACAACCTAATGAGGTTGCAACGACAGGACCTTCGCCTGATAGTAGGCCTTATAACCGGTCATTGCAACTTGAATAGTCACTTGTATAAGCTAGGAGCCACGGACAGTCTACTGTGTCGTGGCTGCATGAAAGAGAACGAAACTGTAGAGCATGTGCTGTGGCATTGTGAAGCCACAGAAGAAACTAGAATCGCTACCGGGTTGCATGAGGCAACATTGCCTTCTTCATCCACGTCACCACAACAGCTAAACTGTTTTTCATCATTATTTACACTACCATCTACGCCACTGGAGCAACTGTGCCAGCGCCCCAGAGCCTCACACCGATATTTCAAGGAGTTGGGTTGGCTCGGGTAGGTGCTGGTAGCGGGAAATGCACAATACACCCCAAGCGGGACGTCCGTGCAGGACTTATAGCCCCCATCTCGAATAAGAATAAGTGTCTTCGTTTTTGCTCGAAGCGCCGAAGTCTTCGCGAAGGTTTGGCAATATTCATCAGAGTGCAGCTTTAGCATCAATGAAATAACTGGCCTTTCGTGGTTCTTACGCTCGTGGAAACAGACCTTACGCTTACAGTGACACAGAAGAAAAAAGAAATAAGAATTAATGTCTGTCTTGAAATAATTTATATTGAAGATCTGAGGTCAGTGTCAATCCAAAAGTTCTTAGGATTTATTGTAAAAAATAAAGAAAAATGAATAGATCTATTGTATCATTAAACTTATGAGATATGTATTTGAAAGCGATGATGGTGGCCGAACGGTATTATGTGCGCTTTACAATCTGATGTCACCCGGTTCGATCCTTGGCCTTGCACCAATAATTTATTTAGTACCTGAATAAAGTATTGCAGTTTCGATGCCATCACTCAAAAAATGTAAAGGAAAACATCGTGAGGAAACCGGTACGTCCAAGAACCTCAAAAGTTCAAAGATGATTATGAAATTCGCCAACATGCAGTGGGTAAGCATGGTGGATTACAGCTCATCCTCTATCTCTCTCTCTGAGAAAGGCTTTGGGTATCACAGTACGTTCACCGTGTACTAATAGGACGCTGATGCCCATCCTCCGGTGGTTCTAGTCGCAGTTTTAGGACATACCCTGGTACCCAGGATATTATTGTATAACTCAGATTAACACAGGTAGAGCTATTCAGACTTTCAAGCCTAGTCGAGACGGTTGAGAGATATTGATGAACGATTAGTTATAGTTACGCCACAGAATACATATTAGTACAATGACAGAAGATTCACTCCGCAAAATTCTTTTTTTTAGTTAATAATAGCACTTGCCCCTGTAAAAAAAATTGTTACGACTTTTGCTACTACACAATAAAGTGCAATTCAGGACGCGTGAGCGCTAACTACCTACAGTTGCCTCTCTGTCTATCGCGTAACTCTTGTCACGTTATCTGGGCTTAGTCCCAGATTTGATAGTTTTCGAAAACTTTTTTCGTTTACGTATTGTTCCATACATTTTAGTAAGGCGCCTCCGGCGGAAACGCGGAGGAACTAAAATCGGCGGTATAGATTGCTTCACTCTAATACGAAAAAAGTTTTCGAATACCTTTCAGCCCAGCAATGTATGGATCAAAAAGTAAACGATTTTTTTTTTTCGAAAACTATCAAATCTGGGACTAAGCCCCCTGTTCTATCGCGTGGCAGGTCCAACAAGTCGGCTAATTGTAGCTTCATACTTAAAGTGCGGAGTGTGTCAGGCCTGGTTAAGTACGATTCTTGTATTTAGCAAGTTTAAAGAAAAATAACTGTTATTTTTCATTAAATTAGGCATTAGTAAATACTTATTAAAGCCTGTTTGTAGCCCGTGCTTATACATAAATACGAGTAAATCGCAAACAATCAAAACACGTGACGGGCATTAATTTAGACGAGAAAGGGTTCAGAAAAGTGACCTTTGTTTGCCTGATAACAAATTGGATGGGTTTTTGACCTCGAGGCGATGTGCAGTAGTATGGGGTAGCTCAACGACCCCAAAGTGGATCTTGGCCTCGGACAAAGAAGTCAATGTGCGACCTCATGCCAATCTGCAGCTGTAATGACAACAAAAAAGTAAACAGAACCGTGGTCCAGCCTAAGGGTTGTCCGTTAGGAGCCGTATTACAAAATGCAGCCGTTCAATTTGGAATTTTGGGAATAAAACATACAAAAGTTATTTATCCAGCCCCAACTGAAACGCGGTATCTCACTATATGCCTTATAAACAAGTTCAAAGTCGCACAACGAGCTATGGAGAGGGCTATGCTCGGGGTTTCTCTACGAGATCGCATCAGGAATTAGGAGATTCATAGACGAACGAAAGTTACCGACATAGCCCACCGGATTAGCACGTTGAAGTGGCAGTAGACAGGGCACATAGCACGCAGAACAGATGGTCGATGGGGCCGAAAGGTTTTCGAATGGAGACCACGGGCCGGTAAGCGCAGAGTAGGACGTCCACCTACAAGATGGACCGACGACCTAAAAGAGACCGCAGGGAAACGCTGGATGCAGGCCACTTCCAACCTGCCCTTTTGGAGATCGATGAGGGAAGCCTATGTCCAGCAGTGGACGTCCTATGGCTGAAATGATGATGACGATCTAGCCCCAAGTTAGTGTTGCAACGGGGCATTTATAATAGGTACTTAAGTTTGTATTAGTGATAACTTCTTTTTGGCTTTTGTGTAACTATTTATTATCTACCGTGTTGGTTAGCAGTTGTTTTCCATGGAAAAATTTAAATAAAAAACTAGCCAAGAGTGTGTCGAGACGCGCGTACAATAGGGTTCTGTTTTCCGTAGCCAAAGTCATATAATTGTGGTCATCATAGCAGGTTATAGAAAAATTCTAAAGAAGGAAGCTCTTTAGAGTATCAAATTTCAGAGCTGCATCATATCAACATTTTATTATACTTTTTATGGTTTAGTCAATAAGAAAACTACTTGATAAACATTATTTATTAAGACAATTTTACGAAAAGGTAAAACTATGACGATAATATTCGGGATAAGCAGGTTTTCCCATTTATTCTAGTCATTGTTATAATGAAAGTATTGTTTTAAATAATTTGAAATATATTAACTGCGCAAAATGACCGAAGTACGTATGCTTCAAATGTGTCATTTTCTATCTTAAAAAACATCAAATGCGCGAGCGAGATTGCTGCACCCGGTATTCTGACTGTTAAGAATTAAAATTAGTCAAAAACAGTCAATGAACTTTGGTTGAACTTTTTGGAACTTTGAACCTTTATTTTTCTGTTTATCCGATACTTGCATGGGATATTGACCCTCCGTAGACAGTCTAATAAACTTTGAGATTCACTTACGTATTTTTGACACGTAGGCTTGGGATCTTTTCAATAAGAAAAATAGATTAATATAATATAATAAATTAAGGCCGCGTTTACCGGCCCGAGTTGCTTTTGCACATTTTCAAGAATTTAACAAATGAAGTTGCGTCTGTCAATTTTCTATAGGATTCATTTCGGAGAATGTGCATCGGTGCTACCTTACCTTATCCTACCATCCCTTTTCTACTAAAGGGCAAGTAGGATTCGATTCTTCGTTTCTAATCCGTACGGTACGGCCAAGGATTGGAACAGTCTGCCGGCTTCCTTGTTTTCTGAGAGATGTGAACTGTCACTGTCAGTTGAAGGTGACTCTCCCTAGGGCTGAAATGTATTACTTTCAACCCGATCCTCAGGCAATTTTAGACCTACTTTCCGAGTATGAGTAATGAAAAAACCATTTACTTGTGTTGCATGTTTATGATAGTCAGCAAAACTTGTTTATGTCACTTTTGCATTCACCTTCAGTGAGTTTATATCTTTAATAAAGTGAGAATGCGTGAGCGAGACACGCATGGGAAAGCCGCAATGATATTATTAAGCTTTAGTTCTGGTTTGGTCTGGTGGCACGGACGGAACCCTCAGTACGCTAGCCCGACTCGCACCTGGGCGGTATATTTCGTGATTTCAGGGTTGGTCCCATACTAAAATTGTTCATAGTAATGAGAATAATGACCTCCTTTCGGATAAGTACTATAGTTCCGTTTAATCCTGTAGTTTGATACAATCTATTTACTTACAAGGCAATATGAATCTACAATAGTGTTATTTCTATGTAACTAAATATTCTGAGTGAAACATTTCACAGCAAATGCATTGGCGACTTTGCCTTCAGATGATTTTAATAAAGCTTTAACTGTTTTGGATAAAGTTTCCTGTTTAAGTGGGAAACATAATAGTTTTGTTTGCAAGAAGCCCTATCTATACTAATATTATAAAGAGGAAACATTTGATTGTTTGTTTGTTTGTTTGCATTAAATAGGCTTCGAAACTACAGAACCAATTTGAAAAATCCTTTCACTGTTGGGAGCTAGTCTATCCCCGGGTGACATAGGCTATAATCTATACCCGTGCGAAGCCGGGGCGGACCGCTAGTATAAACATAATTTTAATACCTTCGAAGGAACGTCAAGACAAAACTGAATAATATTCGTTACATTTTATTTATATTACACGGGAATTACTCACGTAAATATTCGTTACATATACATAACCTGTGGACTAGATAAAAAATATCGGGGCTAAAGAGAATGTCACTTCACTATTTTAATGAAACAAACAGCGTCCATGAAATATGGGTTTTTTTTCTAGTATGGTTGCTCGTCAGTAAATTATGGAACTTCATATGCGTGTTTATGACTTTTTAGTTTTGGCATTTCTGTAATTATTGTAATTACTTACCTAAACATACTTAAATGTAAGTAGGTACCTACATAAAACATTTTCTTATTGCTTCATTAACTTTGCAACAGAATCTTCTTAAAACGGTCCGACGTATCTGAATTAATTAGAAAAATTCTGTTCGCGTGAGAGCGCTAAACTTTTTCCATTTTCTAAACAAAAAGTTTTCTATTCAGTGTCGAAGAATTGAAGTAGGGACTCAAATGTTTTATTTATAAGATACTTAAGTGTTAAAAATGTCTCAATTGTTTAATTACCGTACCATATTACTCTACGCGGGATGGCATTCTGGCCACTTTTACTTTTACTTATATCAAAGGTTATAAGATTCGTTAAAAGGGTAGTTAGAAGGTTATAACACTTATAACGTGTGCGCGCGCGCTTGTGTGTGTGTATATGTGTGTGCGTGTGTGTATCGACTTGCCTTTCGTTTTCACTTTTAGACTTTTTTTCTTAGTTATTCCGCCATAACATTACATATTCTGTGAAAAATTTAACTGGCTACGTATTATTACGGTTTGAAAGATACAGGCGTTATAGTTAGGGCGGATAGGCAGACGGACAGACAGACAGACAGCGTAGGCTTAGTAATAGGGTCCCGTGTTTACTCTTTGGGCACGGAACCCTACAAACGGTAATAGGGGCAGGGGGGCATGATGGGGACGCGAGCTAGCGCAAAAGTACATATAAACATTTATTCAAATCTCATCAATCCTTAGCATTAACATTAACATTATAATAATTATTATTATAATGTTCTTATTTTCAAACTCCGATTGCCAATGTCAAAAAAAAAAATTAACAATCTACAATATAACTTAAGTTTTTTTTTTTATTCAACTTTGGTCCTGACGAATGTAATCTCATTCAAGACAACGCTGAGTATTCGTCCTTTCTAAATAGTTTGACTAAGACGAGCAAATAAACATTTATCATCACCTCCTAAAGGATTCGTTATAAGAATAACAGTATGGACATCTGACGCTTTCAACAAAGACAAGTGACTTGATCACTCTTAGAGTTCGGCACAATCTGTTTCACGAATAATCTGTAGCGTATCGTTTTAACTTAGTCGCGGGTGAATCGGTTTTACTAGACTAGCGTGCTCCATCGTATAAGTTCAATTTATTCATCTATACTAATATTATAAAGAGGAAAGATTTGATTGTTTGTTTGTTTGTTTGCATTGAATAGACTCCGAAACTACTGAACCGATTTGAAAAATTCTTTCACTGTTGAGAAGCTACACTATCCCCGGGTGACATAGGCAACATTGTATTTAAAAAAATTAGGGATTCTTACTAAAACTACAATAATGTAACCCAGGGTGTAAAAAAAAATATACACTCGTGCGAAGCCGGGATGCGTTTCTAGTATTTAATATAAGTAAAAGCTCAAAAAATTATGTAATAATCTATAGCTATATCTTATAAAAATGAATCCTTATTTAACTTGGTCACGCCATTACTTGAAAATTAAAAAAAAAAAAAAAAAAAAAAAAAAATAACAGACCCATGTAACATGGGTACATTGTGTTGAGATGGTATACCTATAAATAAAAGCAGATCGCCATACTCTCGCAAAAATGTACAGAACGACTTTACCGATTTGATTCATCTTTTTTTTAAAGTTTTCCATTACTGTGTAGAAGTCTTTACGGAATGAAAAATAAGAAAACAGCGCAGAAAATTGGAAAATTTCAGAAAACTTTACCGACGATTTTAATTCGCGGGTGAAACTACGGGTGAAAAATGAAAAACTTAACACAATAAAACATCACCTGGAGCATCCTGTATTCGTTGCATGGCGCGCTACCGCTGCGACCGTCGTACGGGTAGGTTAAACTTTGTCTTTGTAATTCTGTAGTAAACGATTCACAACCGGTTTTACTCCGCGATACGCCTATGTCTACAACAGCAGTCTGGTGCGTTCGCGCGCTTCATTTTGTGCAATGTAGGTAATTAGATTTAAAAAATACCTTACCGAGAAAGAGTTGTCTGGATAAATCTAACATAGATTTTAAGACAACTTACTAACTTGAAATGTAACGTACTATGAGTTTAAATTAATTATTAAAAAAAAAAAACGCGAGTGCATCTACTATAGGGATATATATTTTTCAGTTGTAAGAAAACGATCAAAATTTTAGGTTGTTCAGGCCAACTTTAATTTGGCATACTGTTTGTACGTTTTGCTGTGAAACTTCTTCACGCTATGATAAATTACACCTAAACAACAATAAGTCTTCTGGAAAGTATCCCTAAGGACCTTTCGGTACTGACTGCTATTCTTTGAAGATGCCATATATCTGTAACCTTTAGTACTCTAGTCCTCTACTGTTAAAATAAAATATACCTACATTTGCTTTGATTTAGAATTCAGTATTACAGTACGTAGCGTCTCTGTCAGAGATCTCAAAAGCGGTAATATACAAAGTTACCTAAGCACGGAACAACGTGAGGTGAAAATTCATTTGGGAATAAAAACTATTTTAAATGAAATAAAAAGCCCTTATTGTTGTTATCTTCGTTTCACATATCCCAATTAAAAGATTGCTAATTAATTATGAATAAACATAAACCGGCCAAGTGCAAGTGGGGCTCACGCACTGAGGGTTCCGCACCACCACAACATTCAATAACGAAATTACCCGTTATAACTTGGTAATGAACATAAACTTGTCATCGACTCGCACTTGGCGATTTTTTATCATTTGTTGTTATACTTTAGAGTATGTACTATAATCATGCCAAGTTTGACACTTGTACGTATTACCGTTTTTACATTAATACAAAATAAGTTTGTTTCATGGGGACCCCCTTTCATTTTTACTTTTTGCCTTTTTTATAATTTTTTTGTTAATCCGCCGTAACGTTGCATATTCGGGGAAATTTCAACTGGCTATCTATTACAGTTCGAAAGATACAGCCGTTAATAGGTAAGACAGACAGACAGGCAGACAGATATACATCGTAGGCTTAGTAATAGGGTACCGTTTTTACTCTTTTGGGTATACGGAACCCTAAATAGTACAAAATAACTTTTGTAATGTTGCCACTTCAAAGCGTACAGCAAGCGGCAAATGACATAACAGGGGCGGATCCAGGATTTCATTTTGGGGGAGGGGGGGCACTCTGGATTTCATTGGGGGGGGGGGGGGGGGGGCATTCTGACAAGGTTTGAAGGAATCAATCGAAAAATTTAGTCGAAGTATGGAATTGCTAGGTGTTTTAGTTGTTTTATGCTAGGGGCATGGCCCCTGGATCCGCCTATGTGACATAAGTACCTAATATAAGTATATCCATATGATACTTGCCCTGGTGGCCCATGCAGTAGATATAGTGAACCAGCCTTCTGCGCTTGGGGGCGCGGGTTCGATTCTCACCCAGCACAATCAATCATGACTGTGATGAACATTTTGTGTTTGTTCTATATCTAGCTGTTAATATCTATTTAAGTACCTATGTATTAAACAAAAAGCATATTATGTATGTATATCAGTCTCTGGCCGCCATAGTAGAAGCTTTTGGGGTCAGAAGACCGTGTGCAATAAAAACCCGAATATTTATTTACTAGTCTACTTGGACAATAAAATTATTAAACTCATATGAAAAGGCAATCCTACATCAGGTATGTACCTAAATTTCTTTGGACAGGTATATTTTGGGGTTTTCAGGTTCCGTAGGTTTTCATGTCAATCATCATTTACCAGAGAGCTTAGGGTCAAGATAGACTACTTAGGAGGTAGGTTATTCAAGTATTCAGGATACAGACTTGGCCCATGAGTAAAACTTAAATTACACCAAGGCAGCATCGTACGGCATTGTGGCATGCTACAAAAATAGTCACAGTCAAATAAGAATATAATTATAGCCATTGAAGTCTTTATATCTTTTTACATTTGACGCTTTGATGCCAAATCTGATTTTATTTTTAATATGAATTACCATCGGTTTTGTGATTATTATATTATTAAATGTAGCAATGGAGAGAGCTATGCTTGGAGTTGCTTTGCGCGATAGAATCCGAAACGTGGATATTCGCCAAAGAATCAAAATCACCGACATAGCTGTTAAAATTTGCAAGTTGAAGTGGCAATGGGCAGGCCACATCACTCGGCGAACCGATAACCGATGGGGAAGAAAGGTTCTTGAGTGGAGACCACGAACCGGAAGACGCAGCGTAGGTAGGCCTCCCACTAGATGGACCGACGACATAGTGAGAGTCGCTGGCATCCAGTGCAAAAGGCAGGCTGTTGTTCAGTGTGGAGATTAAAGGGGGAGGCCTATGTTCAGCAGTGGACGTCTTCCGGCTGATGATGATGATGATGATACTATTAAAATAAACTCAAATTCTACACCTACCGTTTTGCTTTCAGTTCTATAATTGAAAACAAAAGTTGAAGATTACGCTGGCGTTACGCTTACGTGGCGTACTTTGGAATGGCCTAGCAATGGATTTTATAATTTTACATGTCAATAATTGAAGTGGTATAGAAAAGTGCTGTTACAAATGTCTACAGGCGACGGTGACTGCTTACCATCAGGCAGCCCGTCTGCTTGTTTGCTACCTAAGGCATAAAAAAGACAGGCTGATAAAAATAATGATAGAGATAAAATATCTTGTATAAAAATTTATTGCAGCTGTTAGAGAATACGTCTAAACGTATTCTCTCAGCGGCTGAACTGTAGTTTTATTATACGTTATAAATAAAAAATATTGGCGGTACTTGCATCGCGATACAATACATATAGAGTCACAGTCGTGCCAGAAAAATGGCCTAACCAAAACTCGGCGCACGCCATGAATTGCGCAGACTTTTTGGTTAGTTATAAGGTAGCCGAGATCCGATTACAGCGCCGCGCTATGTCAGACCTACGATGACATAGCGGACAACAGCTAACGTTGAACACTATGCAAGCGGCATAACGTCTAAATTGGAGTAAATGTGGCATTGGGAAGTATATAATTGATACATTATAATTATGTACAATGCTCGAACGTTTTTAGACTATTTTCACTAAGAGATTGTGACTCTATAGAAATTGTATCTCGATATTTACGCCTCATTTTATGTAGCTTGCCACAACACTGTTAGATGTTGCCTTTGTATAATCGTAGCATTATTCACCTATCGAGGAATGAAGCCTCTTTTTAAATTCTTCAGATGGATCATGGAAGCACAGAAAGGGCTATCCCTCGATACATTATTTATTAAAGCGTAAAAGTGAACGATAAATGAGCTTTTTTTCTTATCTTCGGTCAGCCTAAATGGTGGAGCAAAAGCTTTGAATCTAAATGTAAGGGAGATAGGTAATAGTTTATTTTTTAACGATACAAAATAATTATGTAATGCCTTTGTTTTAAGGCCATTTTATGCTTATTTAGAATATTTTAATATCAATTATTATTATAACACCGGCTTGCACTCACGATTATGTTTCTATCGGTCGAGACGATCGACCGGTTTCGGAGCCATTAGAGCCCCTTCCTCAGGGAATACGCGCGCTTCTGGAGGTTCTTTCTGTTATAATATATATTATATAATATAATATAATTTCGGTTATAATAATAATTGATAATGAATCCTCACGCGAGTATTTTAATATCATAGTATTTTTCTTTCAGCCTAATGTGTTCCACTATGCGGAATTCTTGGGCCTAAATCAAAGATTTTCTATTAGTAGATTTACCTAGTCTGTGGCCTAAATAATTAGCGGCCGACTAACCTTCACAGTGCTTTGTCCAAGTTCTGTTACACTGGTGTGACGGTTAGGAAGAAAATTTCCTAACTTTCCTGTTTATATAGCAGTTTATGTGCAATTTTTATATCAAGGTAAGGGGCATTTGTGTCATTCAGCGACGGGGCGAGTTAGCGCGTGGCTATCTCACTCGCACAATACAATGTTTTTGAAAATATAAAAAACTTTATAATGCACAACTTTAAAACAGAAAATTTACGAAAACTTACACTAAAAGACCATTAGTGGAGGGAATCCCCCAGAATGCTGGCGGCATTGGCACGTTGAATGGTAATGCTCAATTTCTGGGCGAAATAAAAGCCAGCATTATTCTTTTGAAGAAAAAAAAATCACACTTCATCATCATTTCAGCCTCTTATGCTCCCATGGGACTCAGGCCTTCTGTCAGAGAGAGAGATAGAGAGAGAGAATGGGCCCTAATCCACCACGCTGGCCCAGTGCATGTTGGTGAATTTCATGTAACTTCAGAGGTTCTTGGACATACCGGTTTTTATCATGTTCATCTTTTCCTTCACCGTTTTTAAGTGACGGCATTAAAACTGCACCCAATATAATTTATTTAGGTGGGTACTAAATAAGTCTTTGGTGCAAGGCCAAGGTTCGAACCGGGTGCTGTCAGATTGCGATTGCAATTGTCAGAAAGAGCAAATGCTACCGCTCGGACCATTATTATACTGAATCTATGGCTCGGACAAAAAGAAACCACTGATTGAAATTTTTAAAAATCGATAAGAAAATATCTTTGGAATGTTCACAGAAAAGAATATTTTTTTGATTAAATTAGAACGGCTTTCAAAGCATTTTTGTAAGATTTTTGTTGTAGCCAGTTGCACCCATATAAACGTTTTAAAAAAAACTTTGAGACCTAACCCAAAAAGGTAAGGTCCAAGTTCTTTGGATGCGGAGTTCGACGCGTTGACATAAATAAGAATGTTCAATCAAGGTTCTGTCATGATAGAGTTTTACTTTGAGTTTTGTGTTGATATTATCAACACGAAATTGATTTACTTATACTATTTGCAATAAGTAAATAGAACGGAAATGAGAAGCAAAATATCACTTTCTCGGTGCATTTTTTTATAGATTAACTTTTGATATAGCTAGGCAAAGAATTTTTATGGTATTTTTTATCGATTCAGCAAGGGTGTAATTGTTTTTTTTTGTAATTAGGTTTTAATTAGCTTTTCTCTGTATATTTGTATACTTTTTTATAGATTCTTGGCAGTTAGGATTTAATTAGTTTTTCTCTATAGATGCTTCACTCGGTTATTGTAAATATAAGTTCAGTTTCTACAAAATTAAACTTATCTTTGTAATAAATCTAAAATAATGGTTTTACTAACAATTTGCGACGTTTAATCTCGAGCTGCTATAATTTTTACAAAGCCTTAAATAATAATAGTTTTCGTAAACTGTTTCGTGACTAACTTATGGCGATAAATAATAAACTTTGTAAAATTTCTGATAATAATCATAAACACGCTATAAAACGTATAGTAGTCTTTAATTTTTACTCACTTTGTAAACTGTGATTTATTCAGTAATGTAAGGTAACATACTGCCCTTAAATTATGGGAACCTACTACCCAGTTTTGGTTCTGTTTCATGCTTACCGGATAGTTTTAATATTTTATAATTCTTAAATAGACTTGTGTCATGAAATAAAAACAGTTTTCTACTACTACTACTAGTTACCTGCTAGCTACCTACTAGTTACCTACTAGTTACCTATTAGCTAGTACTACTAGTTACCCACTAGTTAGTACTACTAGTTACCTACTAGTTAGTACTAATAGTTACCTACTAGTTAGTACGACTAATTATCTACTAGTTCTCATTATAACTATTTGTTTTCTTCTCTCCTGTCCTTTCCTGCGCTGTGCCGTGCTGTGCTGTGCTGTGCTGCAATGCGCTTCGCTACACTGCGCTGCGCTGTGATGTGATGTGCGGTGCGGTGCGGCGCGGTGTTGTGCGGAGCGGAGCGGTGCAGTGCGGTGCGGTGCTATGCTGTGCTGTGGTGTGCTGTGCTGTTCTGTGCTAAGCTGTGCTGTGCTGTGCTGTCCTGTCCTGTGCTGTGCTGTGATGTGCTGTCCTGTACTGTCCTGTCCTGAATATTCGTGTTGATATTTTATAGGGTGATAGAAAACAACTTGAAAAAGTATTAGTATTATTCTGTCTTATCCACCATCCAACGAAATACCAACACGAAATGTAACGTAAATTTTAAATTTTATTCTAAAGACAACGCTCTATCGTTTTTTTTTTATATTCAAAAACGTTTAAATGCGACAGTGCGATAGACGCGCGCATTTTGATGCCCATAATTGTATTTCACTACACTAACCCCAACGGCAGGCTTATAACTGAAGTCTGATTGTGATCGTAACTGCATTCCATCCCGTTGCATCTACTTATGAGCACAATTATTATCACAATCCGAATCATGAACGTAGATAGATAATAAGCTCTCAGTTTTGTACTCTTATAAATATGACTAACAAACACATTGAGTGAGAGCTAAATTATATCTATTGCAGAATAAACTCGCCTGACAAGGACCGTTACATGAACACGACAATTATCGTGACAGTCCATCTTTGGGAGTAGATAATATACCACAACCTATAAACTACTGGACACGAAGGCAAAGACCGTTCACCATAACATAAAAAAGAGGTTAGAAGATTGTTAACGTTCATTTTACGTAAGATTTGTCTAAATCAGGAGTTATGGCCGCGCTCAGCGGTGAAAGCTTTATCTATGACTCAATAAAATAAATAAAAAACAAAGTAAAAAAGACCCTAGGCCTTTGATTGGGCCTTATGCAAGATACCACAAAAAGTTTTTAGTCCAGGAGCAAAGAGGAGTAGGCAGTCCGTAAGATGGAAGCTTGTTGATGAGGCTGTCGTGCCAAACCCTGTGAAGGTCTTTTGAGATGTCAAAAAACACAGCCAAGTCTTCACCGTGTCTCTCGATAGCCTTACTCAGAATGCATGTGGCATAAACGAGAAGATCCCCAGTCGACCGATTTCGGTGAAATTTTTATTGTGGGTCACTCAGAAGATGGTTATTTTCAAGGTATGCCATGAGCTCATGACCTTTGTTTACAGAACCCTACCATATGCGTGCCTCGGCACGCTCTTGGCCAGTTATTTATTGTTGAAAATGTGCGATAGTGGTAGCTCTGGCCGTTGAACGCAGCCTTAACAAAAGATCTAAAAAAAGGATATGCTCAGCTCATGCGAACATTTGCGTCTCTGTCCGTATATCCGTTAGGCTCAAAGACCGAAAAAACACGCAACGAGTAAAAGACTGACTACAACGCGTTATGGATGGTTTCTGTGAAACATCCTCATCTCAAAACTTGTTATGGCACAAATATACAAACAACCATGACACCGTTAAGGCAAATACAGAGAGACCACAAAGCAAAATTATTGTCGGGGCTTTCATGATTTCTGACCACAATCCGTAGTGGCAAAGAAGAAAAGCAGTAACCAGTTAAAAACTGCATACGCTCGTGACTAAGAAGTGCTCCATTTCTCGTCCGGTGCCCTATAGGTCCATGTTTACATCCTACCCACATCACGAGGAAGATTAATTGGGGGTCCGTCTGCCACATCGGCGAATCGCTTAGTTTGCTGATTAATGATTTATCTATTTTTGAATGAGAAAGAAATTTGTCTCTCTGTTGCTAAGTGTACTTACTTATAAGAAGAGATAGAAGTGACTGAGAAAAATATTTTCTGGACTGTGAAAATTCAACGCCGATTAAAATAAGTTTAAGTTTATAAGTTTAATTCAGTAATTCAGTAAGACTTACATAATACAAGAATGTTTACTTAAATAATATTTTAAATTTAGTCTAGATTATAAAAACTATACCTGGTGTGCCCTAGACTCTACGCTAGGCGAAGCCTGTGTTGCAGGATCAGGTCTATTTCGTGTTTCGAGAAAGAAATTTGTATCTCTGTTGCTAAGTGTACCTATAAGACCTATAAGAGATAGAGAAGACCGAGCAAAACATTTTCTGGACCGTGAAAATTCAACACCGATGAAATGAAGCACTCAATTTAATGCACTTCCAATCTACTGGTGTAGATAATGATACTAAGTAACATTACTATGTTACTGAGTATATTTCACTACTCATTAGCAATACTATAAATTAACTGATGACTTTGTTGTTGATGACTTGTAATGGTGTAGTTAAAGATACGCAGTATCATTACGCAATGTTACTGAGTATCTTTAACTACTCAGTAACATTTATATAACTAACATGGTGTCGTTAAAGATAATCAGTCATCATCATCATCATCAGCCAGAAGACGTCCACTGCTGAACATAGGCCTCCCCCTTTAACCTCCACACTGAACGAAAGCCTGCCTTTTGCATCCACTGGATGCCAGCGACTCTTACTATGTCGTCAGTCCATCTAAGATAATCAGTAATATTATGTAATGTAACTGAGTATCATTACTGTTACTGAGTATATTTCATTACTCAGTAACATTACTATAACTTAACTGATTATAAATAATAAAGATACGCAGTATCATTACGCAATGTTACTGAGTATCTTTAACTACTCAGTAACATTAATATAACTAACATGGTGTAGTTAAAGATAAACAGTAATATTATGTAATGTTACTGCGTATCTTTTACTACTCCGTAACATTAATAAAGTTACTGAATATCTTAAACTACACATTCTGAGTAAACTACACCATAAAACCGCGTTAGCAGCTAGACAACAGAAATGTTACAAGTGTTTTACATTAAACTTATTCATCACTTATGTAGTACTAGTTTAATTTTCATCTAACAGATGGTTTCTATTTAATCGATACTTGTAGTACAAGGTTAACCCATTAAAACTATTGTAACTAATTACATCTTTGTCGCTGCCTTCAAGTGATGCTAAGATATTAGTAAGTATAGATTTGATATCACAATAAGCTGTCAATTGAAACAAAATTTAATTAATTTGAAAAAAATAAGACGGTATTTTTGTGTTCCGAACCTAAAAGGTACGGAACTATATTTACGGAACGGTAAAAACGGGACCCTATTACTAAGCCTACGATGTCTGTCCGTCTGTCCGTCCTACCTTTAAACGACTGTATCTTTCGAACTTAATAGATAGATTAATAGATATAGTCAGTTAAAATTTTCACATTGTGTAATATTACGGCGGATCAACTAATAATAATAAAAAAATAAAAAATAAAAACGAAAGGAGAGTTCGTTTCCCATACTACAAACGTATTATTTTAACGTATTTTTGTATTTAGCTGTAACGTAAAAACGATAATACGTGCAAGCGTGAAACTTGGTTTGATTACAGTTCATACTCTATAGTATAACAACAAATAATAAATAATGGTCAAGTGCGAGTCAGTGACAAATTTCTGTTCATTACCAGGAACAAACTGGAGAATTTTGTTACTTGGACGACCTTATTATGTCTTTATACGCGGGGTGTAAGGGGAACACTCTCCAAGCCAAAAGAAGGTAATTGTACTCATCATTATGAACAACTTTTACTATGGGACCAGCCCTGAAATCGCGAAAAAAATATCAGCTCTTGATGCCAAAAGAAGGTAATTGTACTCATCATTATGAACAATTTTTAGTATGGGACCAACCCTCTATAGAAAACGGTCATTGACGCTCGACAAAATGTATGGAACAGCAGATTTTTTTTTCGCGATTTCAGGGTTGTCCCATACTAAAAATTGTTCATAATGATGAGTACAATTACCTTCTTTTGGCATCAAGAGTGTTCCCCTTACAACCTGTATAATTATGTTATTTTACTAATTTTGAAATCGGTTGTTTAAATTGATAAATATTGTATTTTGTGGTGATACGAAACCCTCAGTGCGTGAGCCCGACGCGCACTTGGCCGGACTATTTCAGTTTAGTAACCTGAAGTTAGCATCATCGACAAAGTTTCTGTAGAGTAGTTCAGTTCAGTTCAGTATCTTTACTTCAATTAGGTATAAATACAAGTACAGTTTCGAAAGCTATGCTGCGAGTTTCTCTGCGATATCGAATCAGAAATGACGATCCATAGCCGAACGAATTATACCGACACAGACCACCGGATCAGCATGTTAAATTGGCAGTGGGCAGGGCAAATATCACGCAGAACATATAGCTGATGGGACCGAAGGGTTCTCAATTGGAGACCACGGACCGGTAAGTGCAACGACTATGCACAAAATGGAGGGACGACCTAAAAGAGAGCACAGGAAAACGCTGAATGCAGTCCGCTTCTAACCGGCCTTTTTGGAGATCGATGGAGGCCTATATGTCCAGCAGTGGACTTGTCCTGAAATGATGATGATGAAATTAAATATGTGATGTATAAAAATGATTGCTTGCTATTTGAAGTGTGCATAACCTATATAAATACCTACTGATCCCTTGAAATCAGTCCATGGTAGGCACTTGAAAGTCAGCCAAACCTGACCATGTCAAACGCGACTCAATTAGTAACATCTGGCATATTATATTGAGAACATTCTGCAACATGTCTAATCAATTACACTAGTAATTAATTGAGTCATTAAATATACTAATTAACTTCGGTCAAGGCATAGACTGTTTCTAGGTTCAATTTCAATTAAATTTTTACCAGCTTTTAATCAACTTGCCCTGTTAGTATGTAGGTACCTATATTACCTATATTTGTATAGTATGTGGGACATAATTTATTCGGGACATTTTTCACACACGGTCATCTGACCCCAAACTAAGCAAAGCTTGTGATATGGCTGCCAGATATACATACATTATATAGTTTGAAATACATACTTAACAACCAGATATAGAACAAAAACGAATGTTCACTACATAAATGTTGGTCCTAGGTGGGAATCGAACTCATGCCCAAGCACCGAAGGTAGGTTCACTACCAACTGGACCAACGGGCTATAGGAAAAGGAATCGGTTTTGGAAGTGAACACTCAGAAGGAAAATCAGGTCTTTTTCAGTGTTGTTATTGAGATTTCGTGCTGAATCAGTCAGTGAATGTACTTCGCTTTTTTATATAGATTATTCCTACCAGTTGGTACTAAGCTGAAAAGAGGTCATTATAATATACTTATAATATTATTTTTTTACTATAGGACCAACCCTGAAATCGCGTTAAAAACAGCTATTCCAAATAATTCACACACAACTTTTACCTGCTATTACTTCTTCTGTGGCTCAACTATATATGAATGTGACATATTTTATCCACGATTTGGCGCTCGTATTGGTCCCATAATAAAAGCTGTTCATAATGATGGCTTCAATAGTTTCCTTTCGACTGAGTGCCACCGTTCCATATTACCCTTTAAGTTGGTACGTAACACAAAGTAAGTTCACAGTCGCATTGTATTCGTTAACGACCTCAATAGTCCTTGAAACTTTAACAATACCTACAAATTAACAAAGAATTGCTATTTCGACAAAAGTCCACATATTAATGCAGAATTGCAGACTATAGTCGAAATAGCAATTCTTAAAGTTCTCTATTAACAGAACTCTATAAATCAAGAAATCCGCAGTTCTGTTCTGTTAACTTGAACTAATCCAATTACTAAGAAACTAGGTTTCCCTATTCAGAGTGTTTCAAATTGCCGGTTCCGGAGAATTTCCGATTAGTTTTTTTTAAATAAAAGTGAGTGAGGAACCCTGCGTTGCATTACCCGGGTGGCAGGTTTCAGGGGAGGCGAGGCGGTGAGCCGTCGATGGAATCAGCCGTCATACGACTTTCTTTCGACGCCCCAATCAAAAATGTCGCCAACATTGAATAATGTCATGTAATAAATTTGTCTTGCTTTGCTCGCGCATTACTACTTATTGCATTTTATGCTTTATATCCCGTCATCCAATAATCTGATCTATATAAATATAGCAACAAACATGCAAAAAAATCGTACTCGCTTCGCTCGCGCTTTTTTCACGACGTCTTTTATAAAATTTTGACCCTTTACATAGTAACCTCAACTAAAATAGCAAAAAAATTGCGTTTACTTTTCTTATGTATTTTGATATTATTTGATTTATCATTGTCTGTTACGTAATTATGTGATTTATATTGGAAAAATTTCGTAAAAAAAATCACGCTCGCTGTACGTACTTACCTAATGATCTGATCAAGATACATTGCAAAAAGCCTTCATAAATTTGCGCTCGCTTTACTCGCGCTTTTTTACTGACTCTTCCAGCCATTTTCAAAATCCTTTATTTAAGTTGCGAAGTAGGCGGCGGCATCATTAAATATGGCCTCGGGTGAACAAATCCACGATACGCCACTAGTCCTACCGTACCGCAACAATGACAATAATTTCCAACATTTTGAGAATAAGCTCTCTGAAAACTGGAGTAGGGGAGATGGGGGGAGTTGTAGGGGGTTTGTTAATTGTGGTATTACTCTTTTGTATCGAGTTTGTCGAGGTTGGAAGTTACATAGTTACAGTTTACAGTGGGTAAGAATTAAATTATTGCAGCCAGCTATTGGGTTTTGATGACTTAATTATTGCTAGTAATTTGCATAATTGAGAAAAAGTGTGCGTACCAACAGGACTTTGTTTAATTATTATCCTTCTGTTAACCATGGTATTTAATGTATCCATAATTTGAAGAACACAGTTGGACAACAAAATTTGACTTTAAAGATCTTTTCTCTCGATTATAAAGTACTAAAGGGGCGTTCAATAAAAAGTGCTATTGGTATATTTTATCATTTATGTTATTTTATTTTTTCTGAGTCGCACCGTCCACTCACCGTCAGCAGCGGCGGAATATGCCGCTGATAAGAAAAGGGAAAAGTACGCGGCGTTGGAGCCGCGTTACAATTTTGTGCCCGTTGCCGTGGAGACCATGGGTTGTTGGGGGACTGAGGCCACGAAGCTCATTTCGGAGATAGGGCACAGGCAAAAGTGTGGTGACTCCCGCTCCGGCTCGTTCCTGGTGCAAAAGTTGGCCATTGCCATCCAACGTCGTAACGCAGCGATTGTTTTGGGTACCTTTTCGCCGGAAACGGTTAGGGGTGGGTTATTTGAATAGATATTAGTTTAGTTATTGGTGAATACCAAATATTTTGGATTTATTTGACATATGTTTTTAACTAATTGTTGTACATTTTATTATACAAAAATTACATATAACAATATAGCCATTAAACGTTTTCAGTTTTATTTTTTAGAGTGTTGTTTTGTTTGTGTTGTTTACTGTATTACTCTAAAAAGTACCTTTTTACAAATCAAATACCTTTTTAGGATTCCGTAGTATTACAATGAATCCTTATAATTTCTTTCTGTCCGTTTGTCTGTCCTTCTTTCCGCTGGTCCTCATTTTTTAGAGGATTCTAACTCCTATAGTTACTAATAAAAGTGCATGAAAATTTACGCAATTACCTACAGTTTTATTATAGATCTCTCTCATAAAAGTATAAAATTTGTTATTTTGCATTTTAAGGTTAACTCTGGTACAAGTATGTGAAAATGGGCAAAAAAAAAATCGCTGGTAATGGCGGTAAATTTACGCCTTCACCCCGTGTCCATATGCCTGCAACGTATCTGTGATTTGGTATAACAGATGTCCATAGGCGACAAAGATCAGTTATTATCAGGCGGCTCGTTAGCTTATTTGCGACCCATGGCGTAAAAAATAGGTCCTCTAATCTGGGTATATTTTCCTAGTCTTTCAAAGAGAATAAAGAGCAACTGAAAAAGCCAACGCTTTAAGTGAAATGAGTTCTAAATCTTTCTCCAGATTAATTATACTAAAGTCCACAAGAAGAGAAAAGTAAAAAAATATAGGAAAATAAAACGTTTCTGCGAGCCATCCGTCTGCCGTGGTATGTCAGCTGCCATGAATATTATTAAGAGTTAGGGTTGCTGCGTGCTACAAAAACTAAGGCTATTTTTTATCATATTTTTTTCCCAGTGAATAACTCACATATTATTGTTACACAACTTTGCCAAACTGCGTACACGTTTGTACTGCTGCGTAGCAGTATGTAGGCAGAAATCTATTCACATTCCAAAAAAATCATTAACTACAAGTTTACAACATTTTAGATATAATAATGTGATTAATGTGGCACCAAAGAGTTGTCACGGGAACATCAGGAATGGACAGAGAAACAAAACTGACTTGCAACAAAAGAAAGAATCCGAACAACAATTCAACACCAAAATGGTATTAAAACCACTGTTGGGAATAAAGCAATATTATCGATTACGATAACTCTTTCATTCTATCCAACAGAAACTTCTTAATTTTTTTTTTGGCAAAGAAGTTTTTATTTTATGATTATTTCATTATTTAAACTACCTTAACATTACATAATTCTGTTAAAATCTTACCTGAAAATTACGGTTCAAAAGATACTGCCGTTAAAAGCTAGGACAAACATACAGCATAGACTTATAATAGGGTTGATATAGTTTGGTTACGGAACCCTAAAAATTAAAGAGGCTGGAAATTGTTTGGAAAATATTTTATTGGACACTGACCGTCATGCTGCTGGCATTCCTTTAGTCTAGAGCTGTTGGTAAAAACACGTTTTTTTTGAGATTGCCGCCATTGTTCATTGACATAAGAATTTAGATAGGTGACAACCCTGGTGAAAACGTTTCATTTTCACCTCGCCATCTCCAGGCTTATTGCCTCAGTACCGCACACCGCAATACGAGAAATATTGCACCTTCCACACCGTTATATATTATAGTATGTGTACATGACGGTGTATTGCAGCTGTAAATAATTACCTCACATCAGACGAAATAAACCAGCAAAGTGCGAGTCGGGCTCACGCACTAAGTCCTGCTTTTCATTCGCCATGACAATTAGAGTTGGTATAGACAAACAAAAGCCAGTTTAATCGTGATTCTCATTCACTTGTCCCCATTGGACCCCGTTATTTTGTACCCGTAAGACCCTTTTGTCTTCTAACTATTGCTGCTATTGTATGTTTATCAACAAACACCATTGTACCAAGGGACTGTAGAAAGGTAAATTAATTGCACCTGGTAGAATAATTAGGAACGTGGATATGTAAAGTTTCGATGGGATTTTTGATAAAGCTGTGCTATTAAATTAGTGAAACGCGCCGTGCAATGTTCCACTTTTCTGCATATGAGGTTATTTTAACTGCTTTCAAAAAGGGAGTTTCGTATTTTTTTTTTATAAATAGGAACAAAATGTCGAGAGCATTTTTTGTATGTATACGTCTTAGTGTGCGTACGCCTGTTAAGTCGTTACTCGTTGTACATCTATTTATTTTGTGCCAAGCTTTATGTAGTCTTTAAAATTACTTCAGAAGTAAATTTGACGTTTGGATGATTTAAATTTTAAAAATTTTATGCATAATTTTTTCCTGGATCATTTTATGAAAATTCAAAAACAAATTTACATAAGATTATAATCCCAGCCACAGTCATTCTTCAACCTCATGTTTTCCGCAATTCCTGATTTATGTATGCTATTCATAATATATATTCTATATACACAGGTAAATTCGGCCATCACACGAAAACAGGCTCTATCTATTCGGTTTTACAGTTGGAAATAGCTCTACGCATGAAGTACCAGATGTCACAAAACTGGAGGTTTGAGTCACCTGTCTCACCGTTGATAAGTAGCGAGGAGAGATTTGAGTTAGCAACTATGTGAAAAGAGAGCTACTTTTTTGTCTTTAATAACTATTCCTGTCAATATAAATTTCTGTCAATAACTATTTTTATCAATAACAATTCTTTTCAATAACTATTCTGTCACTAACTATTCCTGTCAATAACGAATCCTGTCAATAACTATACCTGTCAAAATAACTATTCCTGTCTATAACTATTCCTGTCAATAACGAATCCTGTCAATAATTAATCCTGTCAATAACTAATCTTGTCAATAACTATTCCTGTCAATAACAATTTCTATCAATAACTACTCTTGTCAATAACTATTCCTGTCAATAACTATTCCTATCAATAACTACTCTTGTCAATAACTATTCCTGTCAATAACTATTCCTGTCAATAACTATTCCTGTCAATAACATGTTCGCTACACAAGTACGTACTATTTTGTCGTTGAGGTTATTAGAACCTAGAATATAGAGTGAGCTTTGGGTTTCATAACCCAGCGAGTGCAGCAGTGCAATGAACGAGTTCTCGTACTGGAATTTATCTGATTAGCCTGTGCCAATCCTGGGTTTAAACTTATTCTCGTTAACCTTCCTTTCCGATCCTGTGTGAGCCATCCATTATATTAAATAAGTTTTAAGTTGTAACTAATTATATTTGTGTATTGTAATTTTTGAAATGTGACTGTATTAATTTTAATTTTAATTGTGAAAATATGAGTTAATTTACTCGAAATAAAAAGGAAATAAATATTATATTATTATGTTAATGCTTCCATAATGCTTGACAATGACCGTCAGGACCCGTCTGCCTCGACATCATCGCCTACGTTTTGCATATTACGTTAAATACCTTAGCTTTTGACATCCCATCTTACCAAAGTGCCTCACCTAGCCCATCTCTATTTTAGCTTGGCGATTCTTATCAATAGTTGCATAAAAGAACACCTAATCAATTACCATGTATCAATGACAGTTTTACTTACATCAATGCCATGTATGTATAATTTTGCGAGTGTTCTTTCTAAGCCAGCCTTACGATGTTTTGCTGATGGAATTTGTAGTTTTGTGACGAAACTGATTGAATCAATTTATGCCGGTATTTTTATTCACACTGTCAGCGTCAAACTATGCAGGGTTACACATATAATCTGGCTGCACTAAGCAGAAAACAGGTTATTGTACTCATCATTATGAAAAACTGGTATCCTTAAATAGCGGGGGGAAAACAGCTGTTTTATAGAAAACTGTCATTGACACTCGACAAAATGTACGGAACCGCTGTTTTTTTTCGTGTTTTTAAAGTTGGTCCCATAGTAAAAAGTTATTCATAATGATGAGTAGGTAACTACAATGACCTCCTTTCAGATTAATACGTAAACCTAATATATATACGTAAGCCTGAATTTTTTTTTTTATATACATTTCGGATTTCAGTCGCTTACACTGCGAGCAGCTAAACGTTTCTTGAGCAAAAATATAGTTAACAGTAAGTAGCTTCGTTGCGGTAGGACAAGTGACGAAATATGAGGCTTTGGGTGACATTGAACTCCATCCGATTGACATTAATCATAAGCGGTGAACGTCATTAGGTGTGTGAAATATGGGCAGGCACAGTGGGCAGGATAACGCTTCTCTGTTCTTTGTTCTGTCATCTGTCATGGGGTAGGCCTGTGGAGTAGGCAGATATCTACAGATCTTTTGATGTAAGCTTTACATCTCTTGGGTTTGTGTAGTGTGGAATAACTTTTACTTCGTTATAATTTTTATTTGTTTTACACGACTAAACACTGATGAGAGTAAAAAAAAATAGTCTGTGCAAGAGAACCGTCGTGATATAGAGGGTGTGTGTGGGCTTTACTGAATAAAATATCCCTATTTTTGCATTGGGGGTTAAAATGTATAATGGATGCTTGTCAACTCAGCTTATCAATTATGTAATTTCCATATGGAATTGGTCGTCCATGGGGTCCATGTACCAAAAAGTAAAAAAATATATTTTCGCCACAATTTTTTTTTTGGCTACGGCCCCATTGGTTTTTGGGGCAATTTTGCCATTAGCAGTTCGCCACAATTAATCGACGCCGCTGGTAATAAGAGAGCTAGCTAGCTCATTCAACGCGCAGATAATATCTTTGGCTATTCAACGCGGGAATGCAGCCAGCGTTCTTGGCACTCCACACGAACATCTTGTTTTTGATTTTTGATTATTAATAATTACACATAATTACATAGACATACACATACACATAGACTTTTTAATTTACTTCGTTTGATATACCTTTGTGCTTAAATAAATGAAAATGAAAATTTTAATTATCAATAGGTAGAGTCGAAAAGTGTGCCAATTTATTGATTTTAGTTACAGTCCAAAAAAAAATGTATGCATAAGATCAAGATTCAAGATCAAGTGACAGAAGAACAAAACACCCGCATTTCTCGCCAGACTCACCCGCAGTTTTCAGTCAGCTTGTGTCCACGGCCATTGTAACCTGGGGCCTTACGGCCAACTGCTAACGCGGTATCAAACTAACGTTTAAACCGCTCAGTTGGAAAATCACGCGACCGCAAATCGTATCTATGTGCTAAGGTTCACGGTCGCGTGATTTTCCAACTGATTGGATTTAACGTTAGTTTGATACCGCATTAGCAGTTGGCCGTAAGCCCATGTCGAAACGTCGATTTTACCTTATTTCCTTCATTGTTTTTTTTTTTGTATTTTGTAGTTTTTGTTGCCATTTCTCAATCACCGACCATTTGTATTTTAGTGTCTAGCATTCGTAGTTTGAAGCAAAACCAATTGGTTTTGTGTAGTTTTGTTAGAAAAAGCGGAAAATAGCTGGAATCAAAATAGAACGGCCGCAGGAAAAAGCGCTTTTTGTTTCTCAATCAAAAATGTACGTGCAATGGTGCACTGTTTGGAAAGTAAAATGGATTGTGAAACAGTGTTTTGATAGCTTCAATATTTGTAATAAATAATATTTGATAATTATATGTACCGATACGTATTTTGCAGAACTCAATGGTTATTGAATTTTCTTAAAAAAAAACTTTTTTTCTTTTCTTTGCTTATTTTTTTAATTTTTCCTTTTTCCATCAATCAAACGAAATGGTTTGCTGAAAAGAGTAAGAAAATGCTGATATATAAAAAAAAAACTTTTAATGTTTTTTTTTTTTTTTTTTACTTGTTACCTATTTTCTTTATTCGTACACTTTAGATTTTACATAAGTACATCCAAATATTTTATATCTTCAAAATAGATATGCACGAGTGAGATAAAGGACGCACGAAGCAAGGGTACTTAATATGATAATTGTACCTATGTTTTGAATTTCCTTTAATTACGCACAATCGTTTGAAATATCTCCAAAATCTTAATCACTGCTTTAAATCACGGCTTAACAAAGGAAGTAAAGGAGATATCTTACTTTCTCTAGGCAAATGGTCAAAACACACTAAGCCTAGATGACAAAATATTGCTATTTATATAACCTTTATAATGCCCATAAAATAATTCAAAGTTTTGCTATAATGGTAGTAGAGCTTTATGATAAAGCCCGATTAACATATCTGATTAGATTACTGTTTACTCGTCATAAATAGTTTTTGACAACCTTGCCTTTGAAATTTTATCAAAACCGTTACGAAATTGTAGTCTTAAATAACTTTAATATAAGCATAAATTATTACCAATTTTATTTATTGCATAGGCATACGTTTCAGTAACAACAAAGCAGTTAAATTTATACAAAGAAAACATCGAGATACAATACTTATAGAGTAACAAACGTGCAAAAAAGTTACCTAACCAAAACTCGGCGCACGCTACGCATTGCGCTGACTTTTTGGTTAGTTGTAAAGTTGTAAGGCAACGGCAATCCGACTACAACGCCGCGCGATGCCAGAGCTACGATGACAGCGGAAAACTAACGTTGAACACTATGAAAGCGACATAACGTCTAAATTGGAGTAAATGTGGCATTGCGAACTATATAATTGATGCCTGCGTATGTACACTGCGACGCTCGGACGATTTTTCTATGTATATTGTAACTCGATGAAAGAAAAGTAAAATTCTTAGTGGATTTAAACCCTTTGGCAATAATTTTAAACTAAAGCCTGATAATTATGGCTAATCCAGAATTCCGTAGCATCTAGACTCGAAATATGGGGATTTAAGGAAAGCTAGGAACAAATCGGATATATAGCGGCATTTAGGGAAATAGGTAGGTACTACAAGCAAACGTTCACAGTGGGAATGAAATATTAATCTCCACGTGGTCTACGCTTGCGGTGGAAAGAGTTTTGTGCAGTTGCGGCCAAATGTTTTTTTTAAATTATATCGTTTCGGCTGTTCTTGTTATGCTATATTGTTTCTGTACCCGTTGGATTTACGGCAATCCGAAAGAGAGTGACAGTGTACTAGTGTTAACACACGTATGGATTTGGTTGACGGACCGCCGTCCAACCAACGGGAGAGAAAGAGTGAGAATATCATATTTCCCTCTCTTTTTCTCCCGTTGGTCAGACGGCGGTTGAGTTCAACCAAATCCATACGTGTGTTAACACTATACGGATATTAAATAAAAAAAAATGACATAAAATAAGTAGGTATTTTGTTATAAATGCTAATATATCTATAATTAGAATTATCCATAACATGAATATAAATAAAAAAGTTACTACTGGCCAACTCTATTTACAGAACTCTCATTTTCAGCGCGGTAATGCCGCCAGCATGCTGGGTACGCTGCCAACTGGTAGTGGGATTGTCTTTAGACCTTCAACGGTCTATGGGCAGTCTAACTGTATTTGTAGTGTTAGTATTAGCTTGTATTTTGTTTAGTTAATAAAGGCATTTGCACATTACTAGTTACATTTTTGAGACTAATGGCCGTTTTCACTAACCACGAACAAGGCGAAACCTAACTAAGGAACTTCTAATCTAAGCAGAGTCTTAAGCGTTATCTTTTGTTTCACCAATCCATTTTTAATAGGTGACTCTTAAGCTAAGAGTTGCCAATATTTTTGACAGTTATCTATGGTTTTGATGTGAGTGAGCGAGCGCGGTGCGGGCTGTCAGTTTAAGAGTTGCCTATCATTTAACACCCCCGAATCGGTGTCGTAACTTTAGGTGACGCAGTATCTTCTACAGTAAAATTAACAACCCTTGTGTGGTGAGCGAGCTGCGTCTGCTGGCGCCATGCGACTACGTGCGAGGCTGTGACGCCGAGCGCGGGCCGCGCCGCATGCGCCGCCTCCAGCACACCGAGAGACACCGATATTCATACAACTTATGAATAGCATACTTTCTTAAAAACCTGATCTGGATATATTTTTTGATAAGATGGGCAAATTCAGTTCTTTCGTCCTTGCCCATTTAAGCTGAAGCATGTAATGTTTTGGTTTATCTGTTAGTTATATGCTTAATCTATATGTGTACCTATATATAAAAGCGAAATTCATCTACTCACTCATTCACTCATTAAACACGAAATCTCAAAAACCACTTGACCTACGAAGCTGAAATTTGGCAGGTAGATTTCTTATGAGGTGTAGAGGTCCGTTAAGAAAGGATTTTGCGATAGAGCCGAATTAAGGGGGGCAAATGGAGGTTGAAAGTTTGTATAAAAGTCCTTTGTTTTTGATCTTAGAGACATGAAATTTGGTATTCAGGTTAATGAAATAAAATAAATAAAAACTGTATTAAAAAAAACGAAAAAGACGGATAAAGGAAGTTTTTTTTTTTTGAAAGTTTTGTATTTACGATTCTAAAATTATATGACGATTTTTTAATAACCCCGCTTTTTTGTTTTTATTTTCTCAACAACCTGTATATCCTTGTATAAATAAGATGGGAATAAACACACCAAGAAACAATTAGTGAGTTAAGAAACAATAGTTTTAGGTTTTTAATATCTGTGTTTAAAATATTTTTCGTGTAAATAAATAGTTATTAGTGATAGTATAACAATGTCAATGTAATTTGATCATGTGTTTTTTTACAAAACGGCAAAAAAATAATTAGTTCAACACGAAGTGACGAACAGTAAAAAAAGGAACGTATGAAACAACATTGTGCCAATTACTCCGGCGTCAATTGTACCGTGTTTCGCATTGAAACACTTTGTGAATCATGCATGCTTTGAATGGAATTCAATTTGTGGGAGTCGCGTACCGTCGCTAGTTTGTGTTCGCGCCTTTTGTTTGGGATTGAGGTGCTAGTATTTTCTTAGTTTCTTTGGTAACTTTGGAATTTGTTCAAGAATTGCGTTTTGTACAATGTACAGATTTGTTGTGGAAGCACTGGATTCAAATAGTTTTAAAAGCCATTTAGACCCATTATACATTTAGATTATTTATGGTCCCTTTTGATATGTTATACCAGAATCACCACACCATGTAAGCAGATTAACGCGTGGACAGGTCATAGCTGACAGATTAAGTAAAACTTAATTAAAGTCCTTTTCATGAAAGAAGTCCCACGGCAAACAGCGGAACTAAATTTCCATGTTGTAGTTGTCAGGTGTTGTTCCTGTTTTTGGACGCTAGTGAGATTTATTAATTTTCCATCGTTAAAGAGTCGTGTACGATGCCAAAAGTTCTACTCGAGAAATGATACTGATAGTGATTGATACGCGATGACAGCGCCGCGTCTGGGGGACTTCTTTCATGAAAAGCACTCTACCTACTATTAACACCAGTACTAGCAAGTAAAAATAAAGGTTTTTTTAATATACCTAATTGGCTTGCGTTGGACCTCCTTCTCATCATGATAAATAATAAATATTCGGGACATTATTGCACACACGGTCATCTGACCCCAAACTAAGCAAAGCTTGTGGTATGGCTGCCAGAGACTGATATACATACATATAAAGTTTTAAATACATACTTAAATAGATATTAACAACCAGATATAGAACAAACACAAATGTTTATCACATAAATATTTGTCCTATCCCAACTATATCCCCTATGGTACTGAGACGTGGTCCTTAACTGTTGGCCTTTTGGAAAAGCTCAGAGTCACACAGCGGGCAATGGAGAGAGCTATGCTCGGAGTTTCTTTACGCGATAAGATCCGAAACGTGGATATTCGCAAAAGAACCAGAGTCACCGACATAGCTGTTAAAATTTGCAAGTTGAAGTGGCAATGGGCAGGCCACATCGCTCGAAGAACCGATAACCGATGGGGAAGAAAGGTTCTGGAGTGGAGACCACGAACCGGAAGACGCAGCGTAGGGAGGCCTCCCACTAGATGGACCGACGACATTGTGAGAGTCACGGGCATCCAGTGGATGCAAAAGGCAGGCTGTCGTTCAGTGTGGAGGTTAAAGGGGGAGGCCTATGTTCAGCAGTGGACGTCTTCCGGCTGATGATGAACTATATCCCCACTTACGATTCCTAGGTGGGAATCGAACTGGCTGGCTCACTACCAACTAGACCAACAGGCTATCTACGATCGATACGGTCGGTACGGTATGATATACGGTCTACGATGGTACACGCTTGCCTAGAACGATTCGCTTTCGACTTGAAGACACCCAGATTGTATCGGGGTGTGGGTATTCCCCGATACAACGCATTACTCAGACTAGCGGGTTCGCACAATAAAATTGGAATCAAAGCGCTTCATTCGAGTTTTCTGAATATCAAAAAAGTGCGCGGCCGCGCAAATTTTCGTATCACCTAAATAGAATCGCTTAAATCAAAACCGCTGTAGTTTATACCGCATTGAAATTAACACTTTTAGGTAACTTTAGTTTACACCGCGCTATCTTGTGGCATTATTTGCAGTCAGATTGAGATGAAACCAATGAAAATGAATTTAGCAAATGGGTCAGGCCATATTTTGATAATGACAGTACCTACAGCAGCAATAAGCCTTGTGGATCAAACCAAAATTGGTTTCCAAATGGTCATTAGAGCAAACAAAACAAGCAGAGTGATTATGCAAAGCATCGATCCGGAATATTTGAGATTATTTCGCGAGGTTTGCTAAAAGCAAGCTTTATACAACGAAAATAAGTTAATCAGCTGCCGGAAGCCAAATTAGGTTTTAGAGGACAAGGATCGCAAGGAAAATGTAATTTTCTTGTCGGATTTGAAAGGTTTTCGGCTAAGTTTTTGTAAACATAAAGCTGGTATATTGTAATGAGATTTTTTATGCCGATACCTTAGAATAACTACACATAGAAACCAAGTACATTCGCAAAATTTAAGCCATTCAAATGGTGTCATATATGGCTCCAAAAAAAATATTACTATGACAATGTGCGCGGTGAAATCGTACCACAACAAATCAGAAAAGCAGCATAAGAGTTATGGTGTGACATTCCGCAGGTAATCCATTAATTTTCTTGCTTAAATCGTTTAAAATACCAATCGAAACGTAAGCTACAAAGCGAATTTGTAGCTTATGTTTTGAGAAGGCGTTGTTTGGAAACCTACCTTCTCTGAGTAGTTATTCTAGGCCGATACTTACTTTTTTCTATGTTCAAATGTTTTTATCTTTATAGTTTTACACGGGGTTAATTTAAATAAAATTTTATGACTTAGGTTTTTCTATTTATTCGGATTGGTGAACTTTTGTTACTTTTAAAAACAGGTGAAAAATGCGTCATTGTCAGTCTATCATGTACCCACTGCAGGCCTTCTCTCAGAGAGAGAGGGATAGAGAGAGAGAGAGAGAGAGAGAGATAAGATGGGCCCTAATCCACCATGCTGACCCAGTGCATGTTCCGAATATCATTGTCTTTTAACGTTTGAGGTTCTTGGACAAATCGGTTTTCTCACGATGTTTTCCTTCACCGTTGTTGATGATGATGATGATGGCATCGAAACTGCACATTTATATATTTAAGTACTAAATATTACGTGTTGATTATACAATTAAAAAAAACTAACATCAGGTGAGCTGTGGTAAAACGACTAACCTGTAAACCATAATAAAAGGATATATACCATAAAGACTAAACGGACATATTACTTCAACATATTATTCGGACATATTATTTGGGCCCTTGGGGACCACTCACCTCATTTTCAAAAATCTTTCAGAGCGCCTGGTTAATGCGACGCGTGACCAAAATGCTGGCGTGTTTCTGGCTCAACGCATTAGCATTGCTATTCAACGTAGTAATGCCGCCAGCATGTTGGGTACGCTGCCAACTAGTAGTGGGCTTGAGCATTTGGATTGTCTTTAGACCTTCAACGGTCTATGGGCAGTCTAACTGTATTTGTAGTGTTAGTTTTAGCTTGTATTTTGTTTAGTTAATAAAGGCACTTGCCCAGATTACTTCAATAGTTACTCTATAATCTACTTTTCGAACACTTTTGAGCGCTGGCTCATATTGGTATCCATAGTTGTACATATTTTTGGAATTTTAGGTCAAATTCGCTTCAGTTCAGTAGTAACTTTTTGGAATTTGAATTTTAACTCCAGAACTTATCATGAACACACTTTTGTCTACTGTTCATACATGTGTTATGGGCTGGTTCAAAACGTTCACAAGTGGAAATACCTATCCATTAATTTTAATCATGTCGACGAGTGTCACCGGCGCTGGACGTCCGAGTTAGTATAACTGCCTCGCAACAAGCCACAGCAACGAATAGCTCATTTGGTCCAACTGCTACAGTACTAGAAAAAATTTAAAAATAAACACCCACCAAAAAAAAAAATGAGTTTTTTTTTCATTCAGATAGGGATTTTTAACGCGCGCTCAAATAGCATTGGCCAGCACCAATGGCCAATTGGCCAGTGTTTTTTATTTGTTATTTTTCTTTAGTGTGTACTATACTCATGCCAAGTTTGACGTTTGTACGTATTATTGTTTTTACATTAGAATCGGTCTTTAAAAATACGTTTGTTGTACGGGCTTTGTAAAGAGGATCCTTTATTTTTTACTTATTAATTTTACTATTTTTTTTGTTAGTTCGCTGTTACGTCGCATATTCTGTGAATATTTCAACTGCTTATCTAAAAGGGAGGCCTTTGTTCGGCAGTGAACGTTTACTGGTTGATTATTTATTACGGGTCAAAAGATACTGCCGCTAAAATGTACGACAGACATGCAGCGTAGGCTTAGTGAAAAAGTCTCGCTGACACCACCCTAAAAATTAAATATTTGATTACAATAAAAGTCATTTTAGCTTAGTACACCCTTTCCGTGTAACCCTGTGCATTCAGGCAGCGCATTCCTCAGACTAGCAGTTCGCACAATAAAAGTCATTTTAGCTTAGTACACCCTTTCCGGGTAACCCTGTATATACCAATATAAACAATACAAAAGGTACCAATACCAATACAAAAGATAAGGCAGTAGCCATGTTTCTGAACTCTCTCTAAGCCACTTGGGGTAATTGCCGTGGGTAAGCTTTGTATCTGATATCCTATGTGTCTACTCGGGGACACTGGATACTGTTTAATTACAGGCACACAGGAGTTATTAATGCTTTTCACCGATAATATAGGAAAACGATGCACTCACGTTAGAATAGTAGAAAAAATAGAAAGGAAGTGGGCAGTGTTGCCCAGTGCCGGTGGAGAAATTCATCCATCCGGCGTAGTGTTGCTAGTTTACTAGCAACACGCCCGTACACTATGTGATTAACTAAACTAACTGTTCTTGTTATGGAAGAGCTTTATGGAATGTTTGATATAAATATTGTAAATTCGTGTTTAACTTGACTTGCTTTGTGGACAAACCAAATGACAATTGAAATACTTTTAGTATTTAATTTAATAATTTGTTTCCCAATATCTGTAGCTGTTGCAATAAAGTGGCAACTGGACAGTGACGTAATTAAGTGTCAACTCCAGGAGCGCTAGACCTTGTTTTCTTGGATCATGTGTAAAGGGAAAGTTCTGTGACGCTAGTTAGTTTTAAAAATAAATGAATAATGCTTGCGTTGGACCACCATCTCGCCTGATGTTAAGCGATGATGTGGTCTACGTTGGAGCACGCATGCACAGAAGAAACCAATTCACTCGTGATTTGAAGACACCCAGATTGTTTACCCGTTCAAATGACTTAAAGGCTGGTTCCCGCCACTAGCCATCTTATTTGCATATATTGATTAAATAAAAAAATAAGTTACGAATTACTACATTATATCCATTCGGCCTTTTATTTCCTTCTTTTATTATTATGTTACGTCAGTTCCCATTTGAGAATTTTATGCATGTGACAAACATGCAAGTGGACGAATTCTTACCACGAAGGCTCGAAACTTCGAAAGGTATAAAACTTTGGCGTCGCCAATTAATCAAACAAGTCACCCTTACCAAAGTTAACAAAGCCATCTAACCCAGGGTCAGATTTAAGAGGATCTTCACGATAAACGCACTGTAAAGCCCATATTCAATATTTTAAAGATGTACTGATTTACTACAAGGACAGTCCTGCAAGACTTCATTAAAACCCTAAGACCATGAAAATTGGTACAGCCGTTCTTGAGTTATAAACGGCGTCACTAAGCCGACTTTGTTTCAAATATAAATAATATATTTAGATAACAAAAGGGCTACGGGACGGGAGGCCATTGAAATTGCTAGCCATTCGCAATTGCCGCATCATCGTTTAACATCAGCCAAGTTGGCGATCAAACGCAAGCCTATTACAATTGAATAAAAAACTACTGGGACAGCGGCTGACTTTGGCCTCAGCGTAGAAGCCGGTTCTAAATACTACGTGGGTGAGCAAGACCAACGCAGTTGTCCGTACACCGTTCGAAATAGTCAGTGTGTTGTTTTTTTTATGTTTTTTTTATGCCATAGGTGGCAAACAAGCAGACGGGCTGCCTGATGGTAAGCAGTCACCGTCGCCTATGGATACTTGTAACACCAGAGGCATCACAAATACGTTGCCGACCCTTTAGAACTCTATTAACTCGCCTTTTGAAGAACCCCATGTTGTAACTTCTCGGAAACACCGTAGAAGGTAGCTCATTCCACATTTTGCAGGTATGAGGCAAGAAGGATCGTGTGAATCGCACAGTGTGCGATTTCCACTGATCTATGATGTGTGGATGAGCCTTCAGGCGGTGGCGGCTAGTGCGATGGTAAAACCGCGACGCCGGCATCAGATCAAACAGTTCTGTGCGTAGATCCTAAATGTTTAACACAAAAGTGTCAGCATCAGTAAGGTTAGGGGGTCTTCAAGTAGGCAGGCATTACTCAAAATTCAATAGGTCGATTAGGCCATCGCGTTACAAACTTCTGAGCTGCTCCAACTGGGAGTTTAATGTTTTCTCCTGAGATGATGCAGTGGACTTAATTATTCGCTGGTGGCGTGGGTAGGTTCCAGTTATCTATTCGTAGCAAACTATCAAACTGCTGTAATAAGTAATGTTTTTCTTTTTTCTTAGAATAAAGTATTATTCAGTCAAAAAATAATTGAATTTTTAATGTATAATGTACTAACTTATATTCCAAAATTAACTTTTGTTTTTAATAGCATGTAATCTGCGCCTGTAATAATTGTGATGGCGTTTAGTTTATTTCTTGTGCCTTGTCTCCGTCATGTAAAGCGAGGACGTACATCATGATGGTATTCATTAACAAAAAAATAACATTACATGGGCATATTTTGATATCCTGATTGATACCATATTTTAAACAAGCATGATTGTTTAAAAAGGAGGTCAGTGGTTAAGCCCGCGGGGTTGAACTACCGGCTTTGGTGTGTAGACACCTTTAATAGGCTCTTGGACCAATACAAAATACTCCTATACAAAATTGCCCACTATCCTAAAACACGGTCTCTATATGTAGCTTTATGGCTAAAAGTATTGAATGTGAAGTAAAAGGAAGAGAGAGTGAAATCTACAAAAGTCCTCTTAACTCTTAACACTAAGGTAAACAATGCCCCCACACATTGTCACTGACGTATTTGTCACACACAACTTTGTTAGGCGAGATTTATGGAAGAGTACAAGAGGTTACCTAGATGTAGAAAACTAGAAGTGATAGAAAACCCGCTTAGCCCGGCCGCTAAACCCGCTATACCAGCTATAGCTTGTTCCGTGTAACATAAAGATAATTGGTGTAACAGCTCTGACAGTTGCAGTTAGCCTGGATGCACACACGCCGCCACCTGAAGCTAGAAGTGGCTTCAAAGGAAGCTGAAGCGCGCGAGAGCCACGTGTGGTCGGTGGTAGACACAGTGGTCGGTGACCGCTTCTTTTTTTAACCAAAACTCCTCCTTCGGTCAGATAAGTTAACTGAAATAAAGTGAGAGAAATTTATGCGCGCGAGTGGTGGGTTTTGGCGTTTCGTTTCGACGTTTTGTGGTCGGTGATGGCTACATGAAGTGAGAAGCGACGTCTCGTGGCGTTTAGCGTCAACAGTATGCGACGAGTATAATTTTAATGTACGAAAACTACAGAAAGACGTCGGTGGTGGCGTTCATTGGTTGTGGTCGGTGGACCGTGTGCGGCCACGCTTACTTGAGAATACTGAATAAACTGGCTAATCGCAAGTTGGGCTCGCGCACTGACGATTCCGCACCACCATAAAATACAAAAAGTTGTGCAAATAGACAACATCACGCCCAGGCGGTCACCTATCCAAGTAACGACCTCAACCGACGTTGCTTAGCTTGTACCAAGTTTTGCAAGTATTGTCTCTTCCAGCAAATCTAACGAAGAGGATGTCTTCCTTAGAAAACTTGGTTCATTTCGGTCACGCAATAAACCATCGAAATGTTTCCACTGTCAGAACTTCACGTCGTATTTCTACACTAATTTCGTTCATTCAAATAGGTACTGTGAGATTTGTAGACTAAATTTCGTTTATTACCACTGCAGGGTTAAAACTTCGCTTTCATATTTTTGCTTAATGGGAATGCCTATGGTAAAGTTTAGTTTTAAAATGATATACCAAGCAATTAAATGTTTTAATTGATGGTCTCTGGGCTGATATGTTTTTTTTATGCCATTGGAGGCAAACAAGCAGACGGGCTGCCTAATGGTAAGCAGTCACCGTCGCCTATGGATACTTGTAACACCAGAGGCATCACAAATACGCTGCCGACCTTTTAGGACTCGATTAACTCGCCTTTTAAAAACCCCATGTTGTAGCTTCTCGGAAACACCGTAGAAGGTAGCTCATTCCACATTTTGCAGGTATGAGGCAAGAAGGATCGTGTGAATCGCACAGTGTGCTATTTCCACTGATCTATGATGTGTGGATGAGCCTTCAAGCGGTGGCGGCTAGTGCGATGGTAAAACCGCGACGCCGGCATCAGATCAAACAGTTCTTCAGAACACTCCCCGTTGTAAATGCGATAAAAGATACAAAGAGAGCCAACGTCTCTGCGCATGCTGAGCGGCTCTAGGTGTTCAGTGAGCTTGAGATCGTCGACAATTCTGACAGCTCTACGCTGTAATGCATCAAGTGAGTCAAGCTGATACTTATAAAATAGACGTGAGCAAAATCGCTTTGATATAAATAAGCCAAAGTAACACATCTTTTTCGATTGGTCCAATCCTAGGCGCGAATTGCATGAATGACTTTTGAGTTTCCAATCACAAGCGCCATACGATACCCCCGCGACCGACGTGGCTACATCTTG
This sequence comes from Agriopis aurantiaria, assembly GCA_914767915.1. Lineage (NCBI taxonomy): Eukaryota > Metazoa > Arthropoda > Insecta > Lepidoptera > Geometridae > Agriopis > Agriopis aurantiaria. The sequence goes on from OU612004.1 coordinate 8,783,038, forward strand.
CACGAGCAAATGATGGCTCGTACGCAATCAAGTGGTTAATGTATGTTATCTTTGGGCTTAATATACGACTCCTACTGTTTTCATTTAAGATACTTACTGCGTGCTTCTTCATTATTTTTCAAAATCATATGAGGAAGTATCTACATGAAGTTAGTAATAACAATGATTATCGCCATGATAATATCACAGCGGACTCCAGATCCTCGAAGATGAATGGTAGTAATTTTGTTTTTACGAAGGACGACGATCAAAGGGATTCCGGTATTTTCCCCAAAATCTTGCGAGTATGGATTATTGTGAATAATAGCAAAGTCCGAATATTTATTTATATAGAAACGTAATTACGTAACAAATCCCATTAATAATATTTTGTGAAAATAAATAATGTACGTGTCTTGGGGGCCGGTCACTTCTGTGCTTATTCAATATTCATTTGTTTCATCATCATCATCATTACAGCCATTGGACGTCCAGTGCTGGACATAGGCCTAAACCATCGATCACCAAAAGGGCCAGTTAGAAGCGGCCTGCATCCAGCGTTTCCCTGCGGTCTCTTTTAGGTCGTCTGTCCATCATGTGGGTGGAAGTCCTACGCTGCGCTTACCGGTCCGTAGTCTCCAATCCAGAACCTTTCGGCCCCATCGGCCATCTGTTCTGCGTGATATGTGCCCTGCCCACTGCCACTTCAACTTGCAAATCCGGTGGGCTATGTCGGTGACTTTCGTTCGTCTACGGATCTCCTCATTTCGTATTTGATCTCGTAGAGAAACCCTCTCCTAGCTCGTTGTGCGACTTTAAGCTTGCTTATAAGGCCCATAGTGACAGACCACGTTTCAGTGCCGTATGTTATCACTGGTAACACACACTGGTCGAAGACTTTCGTCTTAAGGCACTGAGGTATATTGGACGAGAAGACGTTGCTAAGTTTACCGAACGCTGCCCAGTCGAGATGGATTTGCCGATTAACCTCTTTCTTGAAGTTAGACCTGCCTAGTTCGACTTTTTGTCCTAGGTAGACGTACGCGTCAACAGCTACAAGAACTGAGTTCCCAACTGATACTAGGGTGGACACATAGGTGGAAACAACATGGATATTTGACATGACTTTTGTCTTATCCATGTCAATATTTTTTCATTTGCCTTTCAAATTTATTCTCTCAAGATTCCAATGTTTGTTTGATTAAGTCATCTTGCAAGCCGAGTTAAAGCCAGTTCTCATCCAGATTTTGCTGAAATTTTAATACATCTTAGGTTATGTGTACAGCTGGATGCGTTGGTTGGACTGATTAAATTTGCACCAACCTCAACACGTCGCGCCTCGTCGACGTCGACACGCTGCATGGCGCTTGTGACAGGGTGTGATGATATAATATCAAGAAAGAGTTCTGGGAGGTGGTGGAGACCCTCGTGCAAGAGAAATACGACTAGGGGAGGAAGTTATCTTACTGTGCATACTTACTAAATTGTCACAAAAGGCGTACAATTGTCTTAAGGAAAAAGTATCGAATTGTTTTTCGCTGACATTCAGGTTATTTTCTGACAGATTTCGTAGTAAAGGCGAGAATTTTTGCGGAGGATTTGTTAAAGATAAATTTTGGATAGTCTAAAAAGTGCATAGTTTCAGCAAATGATCTGATGCCGGCTTTTCGGTTTTATCATCGTACTAGCAGCCACCGCCTGAAAGTTCATTCTTACATGATAGATCAGTGGAAATCGCACACTGTGCGATTCACACGATCTTTCTTACCTCACACCTGCAAAATGTGGAATGAGCTACCTCACGTGGTGTTTCTGAGAAGCTACAACATGGGGTTCTTCAAGAGGCGTGTTAATAGAGTCCTTAAGGGTCGGCAACGTATTTGTAATGCCTCTGATATTACAAGTATCCATAGGCGACGGTGACTGTTTACCATCAGGCGGTCTGTTTGATTGTTTGCCACATATTGCATAAAAAAGTCTTCCTGTAAAAAACTAGAGCAGAATGATCGTTTGATTTCAATGATACATTTTACATTTTTATACATTTTTATTTTTCCCGTGCATCTATAATTAACTATTATTAACAACGAAATAAGTCATTGGTGCCTTCGACCAAAATAAAATGAATGGACGGGCCCTAACCATTGAAATTACTCAGTAAAAACGAGTCAAAACCGTCGGACATATACTTCAGCAACTAATTATAAAAATGTACAGTATATTTGTTACAAAAAATAGATCCCGGTTTTATTTGTGTATTTACACTTCGGGAAAGCATATGAATGCATAATTTAGTCAGATGTTTCGTTATCACGTAAAAATAGACACGTGTTGCACTTCCTACGGCTAGAGACCGACTGAAACGAAATGAGAGCCAACGCTAATTTTGTTATCTTCAAAAATGCGCTTCTACTGGGCCTGTCCATTCATTTTATTTTGGTCGAAGATTGGTGCAGGGCCGAGGATTGAACTGGGTGCCGTCAGATTGTAAAGCATACCTTCTGCCACCATTGCTCACAACTGAGTGACGTCACGATAACACATTGAACTGAAAATGCCTTTCTTTACAACTAAAGGCATTTTCACGTATTACATTGGAGCGTAAAACCTAATTGAAACTAGAAAAGACACTTAGACAGGCGAATCTTGTTAACTTACAGATGTTCTAGAAATTTAATTCTGAAAGAAACGTTGGAGTTATTTTCACGAAAAAGTCACGTGAATTCTGATTAATTTTGTATTATTAGAAAAAACTATTGTAGAGAACATAGAATATCTAAAGACGTTGGTAGAGACAGTCTGTGTTCAATATTATGTTTTTTAGGGTTTCGTACCCAAAGTGTGTAAATGGGACCTTATTACTAAGCCTACGCTGTCTGTCCGTCTGTTTATCCGTCCTACTTTTTAACGGCTGTATCTTTCAAACCGTTATAGATAGCCAGTTAAAATTTTCACAAAATATGTAATGTTACGGACGCTTGAGAATAGGTCTCTTGATCATGACCATTTCCGTCTCTCTAATTAAAACATCAGGGAGTGATCAAGGTAATCTCGAGAGTGTGATAATGTAAATTTTTGTAGCAAAAAAAAAGTAATTCACGTGAAGTGGGTGGAATTCAATAACTGGGAATAATCCCCTTATTTTCTACCCTTAGATGACGAATATTTTCTTTAAATTTAGATAGAAACATAAGGGTTCCGTAGTACAACAAGGAATCCTTATAAGTTCGTTCTGTCTGTCTGTCCGTCCTAATTATTGTGTATTGTTGAATAGGTATTTTAAAATGAAGGTTAAGTTTATTACACCACTTCTCATCAAGTGAATCCTTTGCGAAAAATGGCACAAAAGTGGCAAAAAGTTGACCCCTGTTTTTCTAAATTATTTGACATAGAAACTTTAAAACTAACATAAAAACCGTTATTCAAAATAATTTTGAGCAGTGATTTTATTGGTGATTTACAACATTTTGAGTTTAAACGGTAAAGCTGTGATAAATTTAAGATACCATATCGTAATATGATCTTAACAAATAAAGTTTTCTTGATAATTTTATTTTGGCTAAACCATAAAACGTAAATATCATGGTTATATCGTGACGATAAATTTCTGGTATATGGTTAAGTCCACCAAACTACGCTCGTTCTAATTTTTCTAGAATCATCAATTTCTGTAAACGACACATGACCACAATTATATATTAAGACTTTAGCTACGGAACCCTACCACATGCGTGTCTCAACACGCCAGTACCCAGTTATATTAGGTAAAAGCAGTAAATCTTAAAAAGCTTCTTAGCCCAGAATGTTCCAGAAGATTAATATGAAGTCATTTTTCCTTCACTTATCACTTCACGCACAGTTTGTTGTAAAAATACAAAATATTAACACTTCACTTGGCTTCTGCCACTGGCTTTACTTGGTGATAGTCATGATATTTTGGGCACTTAACTTGCTCGTTATAGTCTATGCTGTGTAATTTTAACCGACTTTCAAAAAGGAGGAATGTTCTCAATTCGGCCTGTTGTTTTTTTATGTATGTTCAGCGATTACGCCGGCGTAAAAAGCGATCTGTAAACGAATTCGCGTTTTTCTTTTTTTATCATGTAGTAGAAACCCGCGAAAAATTTCATTAAGTAATTAGGGTTCAGTAGTTTTTATACCAGCTCAAAAAATATGGATTTTTGCTAGAGCGCCTACGAATTTCACGATAACAAATACAATATTTTATTTTATTTTATTTTTATTTTATTTATTTATTCAAATTACAACTATCATTATCAATACTTTTGTTTTGTCTTTTGTTCATGTCAAAACAAGGAGGTATTTATGCATGGATGTATCATCGTATCTATAAATAAACTCCGAAACAGAAACAGAGTTAGAGAAGGTAAAATATAGTTTGAAATAGTTTGGATTTGCCTTAAACTTGAGCTACTACTAAAAAAAAAAAAAAAAACGAGATGATTAAAATGTAATCAAATGAACAAGTAGGGGTGTAAGTGCTAAAAGGGAAATTATAGGTATAAAGCTTCCATTAATTATTATTTTCTGAGAATTAAACCATTATAGAATCGAACAAACAAAACTTTTGTATTGATAATACTAGCCTGATTGTAGTTATTTCTGTTAATAACTTCATTTAATGAAAATATTTTGATCAGCCGTCTAGGTATTTTAATTAAAGCTGTAAGAGGATTCTGTGAAGCAAAACAGACTTTTGCAAACAGTGAAAAACATTATTAAAAACCAAATTGCAAACAGACAGTTAAGTAAAGTCGTTTATTTTATTTATTTACTTGTTAACAAGTATAAATTGTTTTTTTATAAACCCCGCTAAACTTAAATGGCTGTTTTTAGGGTTCCGTACCTCAAAAGGAAAAAACGGAACCCTTATAGGATCACTTCGTTGTCCGTCTGTCTGTCTGTCCGTCTGTCAAGACTCTTTTTCTCAAGAACACGTAAAGGTAGCAAGTTGAAATTTATACTAAATACTTGGATCTACGGTTTCTTTCGGCTGTAAAAAAATAAAAGTTGTAAGTCAACGCAATCAAAAGATATGAACGTTTATGTCGCATATTTTGCGATTTTACAGGGGAACCAAAACCTATAGGGTACTTCCCGTTGACCTAGAATCATGAAATTTGGCAAAAAGCAAGGTCTCATAGCACATATATAGGAATAAATCCGAAAGTTATAAATATGAAGGTATATCATTTAAAAATGATTATTTTGCTATTACAAACTTACATTTTGTAGTTGGAATGTATGGAAGAACCTTATTGTCAACTACAAACTTAAGTTTGTCTTTCAATATTTTAACTTCAGTTAGTTTTTTTTTTGGTCTCGCGCTCTTAGGGTTCCTTTATGTCGTATATTTTGCGATTTCACAGGTGAATCAAAACCTATAGGGTACTTCCCGTTGACCTAGAATCATGAAATTTGGCAAGAGGCAAGGTCTCATAGTACATATATAGGAATAAATCCGAAAGTTATAAATTTGAAGGTATTTAAAAATAATTATTTTGCTATTACAAACTTACATTTTGTAGTTGGGATGTATGGAAGAACCTTATTGTCAACTACAAACTTCAAAGTTGTCTTCCCAGAGACTGTGGGATCGGCCGATCTGCGAACTAGCATGGAAATCGCTACTAGATACGTGTCCTAGTATTGCAGATCGCGCTCGTATTCTTGCTGTCTCTGTTTGGGAATCGGGACTTTGGTTGCAAGCCATGCCCTCTTTTAACACAGGTAGCCTTTTAGATCCAACCGCATTTCGTCTAGCTGTCAGCTTACGCTTGGGTGCAAGGTGCTGTGAGGCCCATCGCTGTCAGTGTGGTACTGCTGTTGACCAGCTCGGTCACCATGGTCTCTCTTGCTCGAGAAGCGCTGGTCGTATTGGCCGACACGCTAGCCTGAACGACATCATACGCAGGGCACTTTCCACCGCCAATGTCGCAGCTGTGCTCAAACCAAGTGGTCTTGCGCGTGACGATGGAAAGAGGCCTGACGGTATGACACTTGTGCCCTGGAGGTCGGGGCGGCCCCTTGTATGGGACGCAACTTGTGTCGATACTTTGGCGCCGTCACATCTTCCTGAGACACAGGGTAGGGCTGGCGCGGCTGCTAATTCGGCAGAGCAGCACAAGCGTCGCAAATATGCTAACCTCGGCAGTGGTTACATATTTGAGGCGTTTGGGGTCGAGACATTGGGCCCTTGGGGACCGGGAAGCTCACCTCATTTTCAAAAATCTTTCAGAGCGCCTGGTTAATGCGACGCGTGACCAAAATGCTGGCGTGTTTCTGGCTCAACGCATTAGCATTGCCTTTCAACGTGGTAATGCCGCCAACATGTTGGGTACGCTGCCAACTGGTAGTGGGCTTGAGCATTTGGATTGTCTTTAGACCTTCAACGGTGTATGGGCAGTCTAACTGTATTTGTAGTGTTAGTTTTAGCTTGTATTTTGTTTAGTTATTAAAGGCACTTGCCCAGTAAAAAAAAACTACAAACTTAAGTTTGTCTTTCAATATTTTAACTTCAGTTAGTTTTTTTTTGGTCTCGCGCTCTGAGGGTTCCGTCTAACGGAACCCTCAGAGCACGAGTCCTACTCGTACTTGTCCGGTTTTTTTACATAGCTAAGATAACTTAGATCAAGAGATCTTTCAAACAAAAAAAAAGGATCAGCTGTTTGGGAGCTACGATGCCACAGACAGACACAGAAATACACAGACACAGATACACATGTTAAGGTGGTACGATTCACCTATGGCGGGAAATTAAAATTTCAAACAGCTTTCTTGTCCTTGTAGCTAGGCTTGTTAATTATTGTAAGCGATCATGATGTTTGCGCAAATTGATTATTTGCAATCTTTAACGCACATTATTACTATTGGCCTCATAAGCAAGCTCAAAGTCGCACAACGAGTTATGGAGAGGGCTATGCTCGGGGTTTCTCTACGAGATCGAATCCGAAATGAGGAGATCCGTAGACGAACGAAAGCCACCGACATAGCCCAGTGGATTAACAAGTTGAAATGGCAGTGGGCAGGGCACATATCAAGCAGAGCAGATGGCCAATGGGGCCCGCGAAAGGTTCTGGAATGGAGACCACGGAAGCGCAGCGTAGGACGTCCACCCACAAGAGGGACAGACGACCTAAAAGAGACCGCAGGGAAACGCTGGATGCAGGCCGCTTTCAACCGGCCCTATTGGAGATCGATGAGGAGGCCTATGTCCAGCAGTGTAAAAAATGTAAGTTATATGGTGCGTTACTGTTAAATAGCTGTACATGATAATGTAAAGAACAACCGACTATTTGCGCAAACACTGTGTCATTTTACAATAATTACGGCCTGGCTACAAGGACCAAAAAACTGGTAGAAATTTGAATTTCCCGCCATAGGTGAAGCGTACCACCTTAAACATAAAACACCCAAAGTCAATGAAATTTTTGTGGAACTACAATAACACATAACGTACAAAACAACATACACAACAACACATAATGTATAAAAATGCACGTAAATCGGCTCACAAATGGCGGAGTAATCGTTGTACAGTGTATATACATAAAAAACTAACCGAATTGAACACCACCTGAAATCAGTAAAAAATAATTTCGTTTTCACCAAAACCAAAACTTTGACAGCGTCATTACAGACGAAAATGACGTGCTACGAATAAAATGCTTTAGGTGGTAAACTGGTTGCTAAAATATAAAGCTTGTTGCCAGAATCATAACTCACGGGCACCCACGCTTCCGTTCAGGCGAGGCAGTGCTAGGGAGAGAACAGGGAGGGACTAAAGGAATCGCAAGAAAGATTATTCAAGGGCTTAAGAGTTGATATTTATGTCGTCAATCGAATTAAATCTCATTTATTCAATAAAAATTACAAGTAAAATAAAAAACTATCTTAAATTTAAATTTCTAACTAAAACTAATCTAACAAGCCGCTACCAGTGGGCAGCGTTCCCAAAATGCTGGCAGCATTGCCACGTTTTATGGCAATCCTTGGTCTTTAGGCAAAATAAATGCCAGCATTTTGGTCACGAGTTGCTTCGACCAGTCGCCCTGATATGTCTTTAAATATTCGATGGGCTCCTGGTCCCTACGGTCCAAACGTCTCAACCCCACAAAGCTCAAATATATACCCGCTATCGAGGGTACTATATTTGCGCCTTTTGAGGCTCTCCGCTGATTCAGCCGCCACACCAGCCTTTTTCAGTCATCAATTGGGTTGTGTTGCATTAATTTGCGTGATTATGGCAAACAGTACAAAGTAGCGAATAAAGGTACATATATAGCAAATAGCTTCGGTTTTGTTATAAGTAGTAGAGGAATGTAATTTTAGAAATATGATTGCTAAAACTTTTCTTGATAAAATAATTTGGTGAAAACGGGCCTTTTAAAACACGTTTTTAGTTTTTTCTCCGAAAGTTCTTGATAATTTGTTTTATCATATTCTAATAGATATAATTAAATTTAAAATTGTTTCATTTATACTACAATGTACTGTTACGTAATCTCTTGAGTAAACTGGAGTTTTATCAACTGTCTCTTACGTTATTTAGTTCTGAGGCGGGCGCCGACTCGTGCGTATCTCTCTCTACCTGCAGATGAAGATTGCATGATCTGCATCGTATACTTTCTGCATTATCTAATTCTCTCCACATTTTTTTATCGGACTGCCAGATTGGGCAAAAAAGGCGACACCGGTTTATAGTTAATAATTTTTTTAAACGTACGAAACGCTTTGGTTCAACATTTAAATTTATTGTACGAACTGCAAGTCTGTGGAATGTGCTGCCTGAATGGGCGTTCCCCGATAGTTACAATGTAGATGTTTTCAAATCCAAGTGAATCGGTTTCTTCTAGGCAAGCGTACTCCATCGTAGTATTGCTATTTTGCGGTTGGTAAAACATAATCCCCATACGTTTTGTATAAATAACCTTTTTTTTTAGCTGTGAGCCAGAATCGGCAATTCCTTTCTACTGTTACGTGATAGACAGAGAGGCAACTTTTAGATTAATATAGCTGTAGGTAGTTATCGCTCACGCGTCCTGAATTGCACTTTATTGTGTAGTAGCAAGAGTCGCTATTTATTTAAATGATTTGCGGTGTGAATCTTCTGTGCATGTAGGTACATAATTGTGGACTAATATATTTTCTGTACCCAAACCCCATTTTTGGTGAATATTTTGCTCAAGTTCGCCCCTGTATTTCTTGAACATCATTTGCGGCTAAAATGTCTGAAGATTTATTATAACGTGGCATCAATTTATTTACGTTATTGGAACATAGGTGTGGTTTCACAACTTCGTGATACTCCGTAGGCTATTTCGGAAAAGTTGATTAAAAGTTTTTATTAAGTTTTCGTTCCCTGTGGACTATTTTTAATTTGGCTATCTTACCTTCTAATTATAATTCAAAGTGGGAGTGATAACACCTGCACTGACATCCCGCTTGGGGTGTATTGTGCATTTGCCCGCCAGCCTACACAAACCAGCTAAGCTCCGAACACGGTTTTGGGTTGCTGAATAAACTGTTCAACTCTATTTCGCCAGGTGTTGTGGTATTGGAGACTTGTTGTTGAGTTCAAGGAGTCTCGACCTTAATCGTATGTCTTCTGTGGACTTGCAATGCAGTAGGACATGCTCCACGGTCTCGTTTTCCTGTAGACAGCCTCGGCACAGAGGACTATCTGTAGCTCAAGTTTGTACAAGTGGATGTTCAGATGATGTTGGTGCCTATCATTAGATGGAGGTTCAACCTAGTTAACTTTAGTCATCATCATCATTTCAGCCATAGAACGTCCACTACTGGACATAGGCTTCCCCTATCGATCTAAAAAAGGGCTGGTTGGAAGTGGCCTGCATCCAACGTTTCCTTGCGGTTTCTTTAAGCTTGTCTACCTTGTCTTACGTCTTACGCTGCGCGTACCGGTCCGTGGTTCTTCTTTCGAGTAGATTTTCCGTAAATTATTATTTTATTTTCAAATTAAGTTTCTAGTTGGTTATCTTAGGTAGACTAGTTTGTTAGTTACTCGTTTATCCATCGATGGCTTATCCAAAGCTTTGCGTGTTTACAGTCTGTTGTTTTATTCCAAATATTTTGTTGTTTTTATTCTGGGTGGAGACTATACAGATTCCATGCTTGTATAGCTGTTGGTGTACACAGTTTAAATAACCTATTTTAACTGACCTTTGTTTTAAAGGACGTTTCCCGGTTCGGTTGTTTGTTTTTAAATGTTTGTTACTTTTAATTCGGTCATTAATAAACCGATTAAAATTATTTTTCTATTTAAAAGGATATCATTTCTGATTAGTCCCATAGAAATTTCATCAAAGTTGGGTAAGTAGTTTAGTTGTTAAATTAAAATAACTGGAAAAAATATGTCAGCCAACTTAACGAAATCGCGAAAACTAAACGAAACTAATTTTGAAGTTGTGTCGCTAGCCTCCTGCTCGCCCATGAAGGCTGCACTCTACCAAGGAGGCTGGCGTAGGACGACTGGCTGCATTACTGTGTGGCCAACAAGCTTAGTATAAAACGTGGGTAAAACACGGAGATATTTGAACACGAACGATAATTGTACTAAGGCATATCTCCTTTGTGCCTGATCTGAGGTTTCGGGAGCCTGACTTGAGAGCTCGCGTCCCATTCCAGGTAAGACATGTTTACCATCTGTCTCCACGCTGTCACTTAGCAGTATGCGAGATCTGACCAAAAGCTTAGCCTTTTTTTGTATGCCATATGTGGCAAACAAGCTAACCGGCCACCTGATGGTAAGCGTTCACTGTCGCCAATAGATACCTGTAACACCAGGAGCATCACAAATACGTTGCCGACCCTTAAAGACTCTATTAACAGCCCTTTTGAAGAACCCCATGTTATAGTTACTTGGAAAGGCAAAATGATTGCGTAAAACGTACAGTGCGGTCAGCACTTTTCAATGTTATTGGTACCTAAAGTCAATCAAGGTTTCTACAGGTTTCATGATTTTATTTCTTTCCATCTTATTTTAGACAGTAAACTAAGCATTCCAATGGCATTTTCCAAGCAATCAAACACTTTTAACGGTTCTAATTCATCGTAGACAGTACGACACGTCTTATCATTAACTAGCTCTGAGCAACGGTTTTGGTCGCGTTGTGAAACATATTGTATGTCATTTCGACACAATTTTCGTATTGATATTTTATAGAAGGTAGTACGGAGGAGAAAGAAAAAAAAATTTTTTCTCTGTTATTTATGTCTTCAAAAACTCAGCAAGTCCCTTTGACTTCGCTCATGAGGTCACAGCCATGTGGGATGTTGACTCGGCGATCATAGTCCCGATAGTCGTTTCGATGAACGGCTTTATAACGAAGATAATCGACCAACACCTTAAAAAGCTCTCGCTAGAAGGTTGGGTCAAAGGGCAGATGCATGATCCAAGAAAACAAGGTCTAGCGCTCTGGGAGTTATCCTGCAATGACGTCACTATCCAGGGGCCTTATTATGATTCTTTGATCGGGATCGAGATTGCATGCCATCCCGTTCGTATCTATTTACTCGCACCACGTGCGTAAGTGAGATGGCACGCGATCGCGATCACGATCCGAATCATCCATAATAAGGTAGCAGTTGCCACTTTATTGTAACAAATACAGATACTGGGAAACATTTTTTTAAATAATCTTTTAAATAAAATACAAAAGCCATTTCAATTGTCATTTGGTTTGTCCGCTCAAGCAAGTTAAGCACGAATTGAATATATAAACACAATTTTATCAAAACCACATTGATTTATTGGATTCCCACAGGTAATATACGAATATTGGAGAGTTATAATTTCACGCTACTGTTAACACAGAAAATAATAGAGAGTCCGCCATTGTTTCGTGTATCGTCATCTCTCTCGAACTTATTGTAAATTACTTATTCTGCTCTTGCTTATGAACGTGTACGTGTATCCATGACATTGATGACATCATTGCAGGCCACCCACGTGACCTTTTTTCTCGGAGCGCTATACCTGGCGGAGTATATTATTATACCATGGGCAGATGCAGAAAGCGGTCATCCTAGACACGACGCGCATTGTCAGGAGGTTCCTCACTCTACAGCTCTGACCACCGGCCACTGGCCACCGGCTCTGCCACGCTGCTGGTGGCACACTATATTTCAAGTTATTTATATATATATATATATTTAATCAAATACTAGCTGTGTCCCGTTGTTTCATCCGCGTTATATACCTTCTTGAAGCAACCTTCTTTGTAGCGACAACAACCTCCTTTGAATAACATGTTTTTTTTCTATGATGTATTCTGTCAATGTAAGTATAGACTTCAGTCAAGGACGTTTTACCTTAGGGTATTTATATAAGATCCTTGACTTCAATTCATGTTTTTCGTTTTTTTGTAGGGAAAATATTAAAACAAAAAAAAAAGAACTGTTGATCCAATCGCTACCAAACTTCAAAAAATTACGCGCAGGGATAGTCTGGCAATTTCCTGATTTTTTTGTCAAAATTGGTCCAGCCGTTTCGGACTAAGAACAAACATACATTGCCTTTATACATACATCGCCTTTTATAATAATAATTAATGTAAAAACTTAGAAAATGAGTAATCAGCATAATATATAACTACAATAAGTTTTGTTTTACTTTGGCCACGTTCATTGTCAGCTGTGTTGCACTGTATCTCAAAGATAAATCCGTTCAGAAATATTTGACCGGAGCAGCTCTTGGGAGATTTATTGACGCCTGCAATTTCATTCTGGGCCTAATTCGTTCAGAAATGGGGAATACCAAGAATTCCCGAATGGCCGACCGTTGTCGAGTGTTTTGCTTTTTCTCTGTTTCTATTTCAAAGATTTCGGGCTGGGCTGATTTACGTTTTGTTGTGATTTGAATTAGATAACTACATTGCAACCAAAATGGGTTGTCACCTTTTCGTCACGCTAGCTGAGTATTTCGTCACTATCCCTCGTCGGTCACATTCGGTAGCACGCCACTGTGGATCTAGTTTTTTTTTTTACTTGTTTCACGCTGTAGCCTATTTCCTAACTCGTCCGATGCGTTTGTACAATGAAGCAGAAAATATAGATTAGTGAACCGATTTTCGTTATCAGCTTATCATGTTCCCACTGCGACACATGCCTACTCTCAGAGAGAGAGAGAGAGAGGGGATAGGCCGTAATCCACCATGCTGGCTCAGTGCATGTTGGTGAATGTCATATTATGTCTTTGAACTTTTGAGATACTTAAACATACCGGTTTCCTCTCGATGTTTTTCTTTTCCGATTGCGATTGCGTTGAAACTGCACATAATAAGTAAATAAGTCTTTGACGCAGGTCCGAAGATTGAACCGGGTGCCGTCAGATTCTAAACCACATGCTACCAAATACTAAAATTTACTCAATATAATTTGTATTTAAACGAAAGCCCTATATTTTTTTCTTCGTGTTTTTATAATGTCTAAGTACCCTCTTCGGCGAAAATTGGATTATATGGTGTCGACCTTATAAAGTACGATAAAATGAGCGTCAAATTTTTGTGTCCTCTAAAATTTCTCCTTCAGTTCTGTTTATAAAGAGCGATGATGACCACGAAAATTGGATTATACACGGTCATCATCGCTCTTTATAAACAGAACTGAAGGAGAAATTTTAGAGGACACAAAAATTTGACGCTCATTTTATCGTACTTTATAAGGTCGACACCATATAATCCAATTTTCGCCGAAGAGGGTACTTAGACATTATAAAAACACGAAGAAAAAAATATAGGGCTTTCGTTTAAATACAAATTATATTGAGTAAATTTTAGTATTGCAATTTGATCTACGCCAACGCGACAATGTAACAACGTTTCAACTCCGCTTAGCGCAGGATTAAAACTTTCTCTTGGTAGTGAACATTTATCGCCCTCTACATTTCTGTTGGATATTTTGGCAGATTAAACTTTATTCGCATTAGTGTATCTCTGACCAAAAGTACAATGACCTTTACGAACAGTTAGCAAACTGGAATAACTTTGTATGGATGCTTAGATCCACCGCGGGCAGAAATTAAATCAGTCGAAACTTTACAATTATTCAATACTCAGTAATTTAGAGCCAACTGGTAGTAGTAGGCTTCAGTATACGATGCGCTGCATGTCGCCGAGGATAGGGGAAGATGGCGTAAAATCATAAGGGGATCACGACCCTCAGACATGAGGAGCACGACGCGAGGAGGAGGGGGTAGTAGGCTTGAGCATTTGGATTGTGTTACACTATCCTTGGACATTCAAAGGTCTATAAAAAAACAGGTTTATAAACACAGATTAACCAAGTCAAGTATCCATAGGTGACGGTGACTGCTTACCATCAGGCAGCCCGTCTGCTTGTTTGCTACCTATGGTATAAAAAATTAAGCAAATTATTATTACGAATTAAAAATTAAATAAAGATAATAAAATTAAAACAAGTCATAATACATTCAATGTCACTGTTAAAATCATAAAAACTAAAACTTATCACTTATCAAAGTCAATACAATACAATTATTTATGCTTTATTCCGTGGGGACCAGGAGCCCATCAAATATTTAAATACCTATCAGGACGACTGGTCGAAGCAACTCGTGACCAAAACGCTGGCCTTTATTTTGCCCAAAGACTAAGCATTGCCATACAACGTCGCAATGCTGCCAGCATTTTGGGAACGCTGCCCACTGGTAGCGGCTTGTTAGATTAGTTTTAGTTTTAGATTAATTTTAGTTTTAGTTATAAATTTAAATTTGAGATAGTTTTTATTTTACTTGTAATTTTTATTGAAGCAAAAAATATTGTTTATTAATAACTCCATAGTTACAAGTCAAACTTCTCCAGTACACTTTCTACAACGACGTAAGTATATAAACTTACATAAAATTGTAAAGTAATAGTGACACTTCATGTGTTCTGTAGTAATAGTCTTCGACCAAAATAAAATGAATGGACGGGCCCAGAAGAAGAGCATTTTTGAAGATTACAAAATGAGCACCAGCGCTTACTTCGTTTCAGTCGGTCTCTAGCCGTAAGAAGTGCGACACGCGTCTATTGTTACATGATAACGAAACATCTGACAAAATTATGTGTTCGTGTGCTTTCCCGAAGTGTAAATACACATCAAAAAACCACCATTTGTTTTTTTTACAAATTTACTTTACATGGTTATAATAGTATATGTCCAACGGTGTTGCCTTGTTTTTACTGAGCAAGTTCAGTGGTTATGGCCCGTCCATTAATTTTATTTCGGTCGAAGGTAATGTGACTATTACGGTCGGTCTAGTAGTCTTTCTCCGGCATGGGTACTGTGAAATGTCTGTCGCAGCAATTACGGCAGTCAGACATCTTCAGAACAGTGTTGGAATTGGCCCGTACTCTAGTCATAGTCATAGTCATTTTATTTATAAAGCCAATTTACATATCAGATATTTTTTTAAAGTAAATAATACAATAGTAAATAATTAAAAATACTACTTGGTAGGTAAAAATTAACATAAAAATTTGTAGAACTCATGATAATTGTAGAATGCTTGCTCAACAAGCCAACGTTATAAGCGTGATTTAAAACATTGCAGGCTAGGAGCTGCAGTGATATGTTCTGGGAGGTGGTTGTACACGTCGCCCCGCTCTACGTGCACCGCTTGCGCATATTAGTGTAAAAACAGTCGGTGCGAGCGTCCGCAAGCATGCCTGAGGCGCTGCAGAATCGTGGAAGCCCCAACAACTAGAATGCATTATTGTATTGAACGCGGAGGTCACTGTACCTCTTTTTTGTAGCAAAGCCAAGTTAACTTAGGACCCGTTTACACCCTTTGGGTACGGAACCCTAAAAACGAAAAGTTGAAACATCACTAATTGTTAAATAAATGATATAATCATCATCATCGGTCAGAAGACGTCCACTGCTGAACATAGGCCTCCCCCTTTAACCTCCACACTGAACGATCTGCACCCACTGGATGCCCACGACTCTCACAATGTCGTCGGTCCAACTAGTGGGAGGGCTACCTACGCTGCGTCTAATAAATGATTAGTGACATTGAACTCTGCTTTACAATAAACGTGAATGTTACAGGTCAATAGGGTACTTGACTGTATTAAAAATATTATGCCAATTGACGCCATCCATAAACATGACATAATGAAAAAGCATATTTCATTGATTTTTTGATAAAAATATGCTTATTTTTTGTAAACAACGCGAATAAAATAACTGTATTTTCGACATTTGATCACGTGATCGAAAACGGTCTGTAACTGGCTTCATCCCTAGTGACGTCACACAAATCTAAACAAACAGATTTTGTATTGATATTTGCGAATTTAATGTTGTAAAGCTATTTTGAGAGCGATTTATCTAGAAATTTTCACCAAAAACATTCCGGAGGTTAAATGTGAGAAGAATGGAGAAACATTTTGTGCAAGCAGACAGCAGTAATAAAATAAATAAATAAAATAGCCCTTTATTTCCAAACCTTAATTTACATTTCAAATGTTGTTAGTAACTGTTGATTGTTAGTAATAATGTGCTTTATATCTAGATGTTAGTACAGGTTAGTTATATTATTAGGTATGGACCCCTCCTCGGGTGAAGGCCTCCTCCAGTTTTTTCCACTCGTCTCTGTCTTTGCCAATAGCTTGCCAGTCATTTCCTGCTATTTCTGATATATCGTCAGCCCACCTTCTTTTTGGCCTCCCTACTCTTCTTTTTCCAGTTGGTCCCTTCCATCTTGTAGTATTGATTGTCCACCTATTATCTGTGTATCGTGATACATGGCCAGCCCACTGCCATTTTAGTTTCAGGGCATGTGTGAGGGCATCCGTTATCTTTGTTTTTTGTCTAATAACTTCACTTCTGACTTTGTTTATTTTCTTTATATTTAGGATACTTCTCTCCATAGCTCTTTGTGTTGTTTCGATCTTTTGCTTAGCTCTTTTCGTGTATACCCAAGTTTGACAGCCATATAACAGGCATGGCAATATGCAGGTGTCTAATATAATTTTCTTCAGGTTTATCGAATAGTCACCTTTCAAGATTTCTTTTAATGACCAAAATTTCTTCCAGGTTACATTTGATCTTCTTTCGACTTCGTCTTCGTTGCGTGTTTTGATAAATGATACCTGTTTACCTAGGTAGATGTAGCTGTTGACGTATTCTATTGAATTTACTTTTACGTTGATGGGCCGTTTGGTGCTGTTTGTCATTATTTTGGTTTTTGTAGCATTCATTTCTAATCCCACTTTTGAAGACAGCAGTAACTTACCCAAAATTAATGTTTTTATGGTTGCATATTTCTTTAATAATAATCCACGTCATTGTTTCTACGCTGCAGAACTCAAAACGTAAAAACTACAATGTCAGTATTAATTTTTAAGTGTTCTCCAAGCAAAACATTCAATCAAGTTGTACAAAAAGTATGTTGTAGTAAGTGGATATAACTATTTTGTTAGGTTATGTCGAGCTTTACAATGTTTAAAAAGAAAGTAACAGTACATAAAATAGTAATGCAATAAAAACACAAATTATAATAGAAATATATAGACTCAAATATGTACCTCAAAATGATCTTCGCACATAGAAACACTTGAATTAGCTCCAATACTTTTGGGTTCTCTACGAGCTACTTAGTTCCAACCACTTTTTGCGAGTTTTGGGGTCCATTGGAACAGAAACGAATAGTTTTTCCGGTGTTTTATGGAAGTATTTGTACATTGTGGCACTACACAACATTTATAAACCATTACTTCTATTAGAAAATTAGTGATTATCAAACTGTTGCTGCCTGGCTGCAGCTGTTTTGTTTTGTGTGACGTCAATCGTCGCTCGACCGGAGCTATGACGCAGGTCTGCGTTTTGGCGCGATATTTTTTTATTCAAACTTTAACATCGATTTATATCGCAAATACGACTGATACCCAGAAAATATAAATGCAGTATACATTATTTTATATCAGACAATAATGTGCAATAGTTTCCCAAAAGTAGTCAAATACCCTATTGCCATTATAGTCTCGTCTCTCAAGCTTCAAGTCCCCAGATGCCTTGTTAGTTCTCGCAGGAACACTGTTATTAGTTAAACTCTCAAAGATAATTAAATCATGAAGTTTTGACATTCTGCTAGCTTCAATACACGGTTGTGTGTTGGTAGTTACTTTACTATGATTAGCTGAACAGTTGCTTCAATTTTTACACATAAAGCACAGTTTCACGACGCTAAAACGTCAGCGTCTTAGCGTTTTAGCGTCGTCTAGCTTGGCACATCCAAGCGAGACGCACCCGCGCGCGTGTGCTCACCTTGAAAAAGACCACCTAATACGGTTGAAACTATAGTCGGAGTCTTAATCTTGCGCGAGTAATTCCAGTGTAATATAAATAAAATTTACAGTCTAGTTCTTGAATCACTAAATCAAAAACAGTTGAGCTATGGTGGCCGAACGGTAGCACGTGCGCTTTATAACTGACGGTACCCGGTTCGATCCTCGGTCCTGCACAAGTTTTTTTTGAAACATTTATTACTTACATAAATTCCGTGCAGTTTCAATGGCATCGCTCAATAACGGTGAAGGAAAACATCGTGAGGAAACCGGTATGTCCAAGAACCTCCAAAGTTCAAAGATATTACATGACATTCACTAACATGCACTGGGCCAGCGTGGTGGGTTTAGGTCAATTCTCTCTCTCTGAGAGAAGGCATGTATCCCAACGGTGGGAACATAATAGGCTGATAACGAAAATCGGTTCTGTCGTTTGAGAGCGATACCACAGACAGACACACAGATACACACGTTAAACTTATAACACACCTCGGTTTGCGTCGGTGGATAACACTTACAGGAACTAAAAAAAGGAGAATTTTGTACAAAGAAAATGTACAAAAAAAAGCTCTGACTGATAAACACGCCTTTAAATATGATAAAATATCGTATTCTCCTCGCATAAGGTCTCGACCTGTTTCCATTCCCCATATCCAATTTATTATCATGCTTGATACAAAGGGACCGCATACAATGCTTTGTTGGATGCATTGTTGTTATCTCTGGACTCTGGTTTACGAATGAAATCTGAATATCCTGATCCTTTGTAGTTGTTTTGTGCAACCATGAAACCTTATGATTATTTATAATCTCAAACATGCAATGCATCTTTTGCTAATGCCGTGGTAGTCTTTTGGGAGACTGCTACTTGAAAGCGTGAGGTCGCGGGTTCAAATCCGGGCCCGTACCAATGAGGTCTTTAGTAGCAGCGAAACCATATAACCGAAACCGTAGCACTGAAACAGTATCATCAAAACCGTAGCAGCGAAACCGTAGCAGTGAAACCGTAGCAGCGAAACCGTAGCACGAAACCGTAGCAGCAAAACCGTAGCAAAATCATCTAACTCTAAATTGTGCCACATACAGCAAAAATTTAAACGACAAATTCCGACAACGGCGACGCTTGACTCGTTTAGTGTTTCTTATATTTAAAATTCTGCTATATGTTACAATGAATTGAATCACATTCAAAACAGAATTGGTTTGGCTGCTACGGTTCCGCAGCAAAGATGTGCTACCGGTTGAAAGATTCACATCATGACATGTTCGACTTATTCTTTGCCATAGTTTTTAAGACCGTCCCTTTTTGTGTCTACAGTAATGTGTAGTAATGTCAAAAATTACAATAAGGTAAAAAAAAAATGGGAAAAACATTACGTTCGCAAATTAATAAAAAAAAAGCAGTCCATCCAAGTAATTTTATTTCGTTAACTGACCAAACTACAGCATTTTTATTTATACAAAGAAAAGTGTATTATTGCAAAATCTTTGTAAACGGGCTACTTTATTGGCCGAGATACGATTAAAACTGTTAAAAATAAAACGCGTACCCGATTTCCCGGGGGTGGACCTCGCTCAGCTGCCAAAGTTTTAACTCAATTATTCTACATCCCCCGGACTTGCTGTGCTGGAAGCATTTTTGGAACAATTTATTTGGGTTGCGTTATACACAGTCTACTGATACTTAACTGGTACATAGACGTGGTCTTTAACTGCTGGCCTTTTGGAAAAAACACAGAGTCACATAGCGGACAAGAGAGAGAGCTATGCTCAGAGTTCCTTTGCGTGATAAAATCTGAACGTGGATATTCGCCAAAGAACCAGTCACCGACATAAACTATTAAAATTTGCAAGTTAAAGTGGCAATGGGCAGGCCACATCGATCGAAGAACCGATAACCGATGGATGGAAAAGAAAGGTTCTTGAGTAGACACCACGAACCGGAAGACGCAGCGTAGGTGGGCCTACTAGATGGACCGACGACATTGTAAGAGTCGCGGGCATCCAGTGGATGCAAAAGGCAGGCTGTCGTTCAATGTGGAGGTTAATGTGGGAGGCTTATGATCAGTATGATGATAATACACAGTCTAGTTTTGGTTCAGAGTTAATCTCAATATGTTATGGACAAAGTGATTAATTACCAATGCCCGGGCAGCATGCATAATGACAAGTGATAATGAATAATGAAATTAATAATCATTTAAACCCTTTTGAACCCCACCTTTTACATACTTATCACTTACTTTTCACGGTACTTATTTGCTCTCTAGATACGTAACCCTAAAAAGTCAAGGAACCTCACCGATGTGAATCCAACAGTTCACACGTAACCCTTGTTTAAAGGCCAATCAAGAAAAGCTTATGCTATTTCATGGCTTTCAGTATTTCCAATACTCAATATAAAATACGCCAACAACTAAGTAGGTATTGATACTCGTATATCTCTGTGGCTTTGGTCTTAACCCTATTTTGCAGAAAGAGATCTTTCACCGTCTGAGCGGTTGCATTAGGGATGGGGTAAGTATTCGGCAATCTCGAAAAACTCGAAGAAAGTAAAGTTGGAAGTAAAATGATTGCGCATTTTTTTTTTTTTTTTGATGAAATGGGCAAGCGTTTGACCACAACTCACCTGATGTTAAGCGACGATGCAGTCTAAGATGGGGCACGCTTGCCCATGAGGTGCCTATTCACTCTTGTCTTGAAGAGACCCAGGTTGTACTTTGTAGGGAACACCGAGAATTATTGAACAGGTTTCAGGTCATCGTTATATCAGGATAAGCGCCATTTATGACCACGATGCCTGTAAAGAAATGATAAATAATGGCGGAAGTATTAAGCAAAGTAACTAATTGACTATAACCACATTAACCATTCTCGGCAAATTTTGGACAATAATTTGAATAAAAATTAACATGGCGAACTTTTAAAACATATATTTTTGAAAGATTCACCGGAAATGTTAGAGTTTTTGAGCTAGAGAATTATTATCGTGAATTTATCGGTGTATGTTTTTGTTGTCTGTCTCATTGATAATATTATTACTCTTTTCAAAACCTCATAGAGAGGGGAAAAAACTATCAACCGATCAAAGCTATCACATTTTTTTGGCGATTGGGATACATTTACGCCGCATACTTTTTTATGCCATAGATGGCTAAAATTACACCTTTTATGCATCCGGCATCGGAAACACTCAGTATCGTCTCTAAATCTCAAAATTTCTTTTTCTTTACTAAAGGGATCAAACGCTTCACGCTTACAGAGATCCTTTAGAAATTTTAGCCTTTTTTTTCTAAATATAGTTCTCCAGTAGCGATATGGAGTTTTATTGGTACTTTTTGATTCTTTTTCGAATCAATACGGAGGATAATACCTTGATTAATCCTAAAATATCTACATATTTACCCAATCATAGATAATAATTATGCCACTTGATCGCACACGAGTCATAATTTGCTTGTGCACGATTACTCAACGCTTGTGATTGGAAATTCAAAAGTCATTCATTCAATTCACGCCCAGGATTGGCCCAATCGAAAAAGATTATGCTGAAAATTTAGTACCTTGGCTTACAGCGGGATAAACGATGAGCAGTCAAGTGATTAATCGTCATTGTACATAATTAATAGTTGTATAGATCCAACACTTTTACCTAAATAAAAGAAAATCCTCATAATGGACTCGCAAAAAAATTCCGTTTCCGTGAGTTTTGTAAAATGCCCTAAATTCCTTTATTTTAATATTATTTCTCTATGAAATGGTCACATTCATTATTTTAGGAATCTTCTTCAGAGGATGATCTCTGGAGAGGATGGGAGAGGATTGCGATGTAAAAAGTGCTAACTTGGGGCTGCCGGAGGGCCGTCCCATGTATAGATGGAAAGATGAAATCCCTATTTGTACGGCGTAAAGCGTCAGATATTATATTCCTATATAAAATATTACATGGCTTAATCGAATGTCCAGAGATCCTAATGCATGTCTAAATAGAAGTTCCCCGATCAGGAAAGCAGTTGATAAATAGGAAATGTTTCAAGTTAGCACACTGCAGAACGAATGTTGATCAACATTCTCCATTGTACAGATGTTTTCATATTATTAAAACGGAATTCGGTATGCTAAAAAAAATTAACCTATGCCCATTCCAAAACCATTTCGAGATTTTATCTTACCAACCCTTATTTTTCTACTCCGACCTTTTAAAACGATAAGATGCCATTTATTTTAACATTAAACTAAAAAATCATTCGTCTTTCATTGTCCTCTGAATGACGTCACATTGTAGCATTTTATTTTCTGTGCCTTTTAAGAATATAAATATTATACATTTGACACACTGTTCGTCACACAGAATAGAATATTTTTTCATTTCTGTGGTTTGACTGTCTGGTTTTTTTCAGGGCTGCCAATATGGGGTGATTTTTTAGGCTTCTCAACGCAACGAAATTTTGTGCTATATGGTGACGTCACATAATTTCAATTTTCAAAAAAAAATTTTAAAATAACTAGTCAATAGAAAACAAAAATATTGAAATTAGTTACTTAAAATAGCCTTATCTACGAAATAAAAATATATAAAATACTAAAAAAAAACTTTACATACCGAATTAGGTGTAGTGTGTACCATTATTGTGTGTGTTTATTTATATGACGTATTTTCTGGTTCTTTGGCCTCAGCAAGAAGTAGCGTTTTTGGTGTTTCAGGTGATTTTTTGTAATTTTCCTCCTAATATTTTGTTTTTGTTATATATATATTTTACGCGTAAGAGAATATGTATTATGATTAATCTAATTATTTAGCATTGTCCGTAAACTCCATGCTGTGTTCACTAGTGTTAGGAATTACACCGTGTTTTTTTATTGTGTAAGATTTTAGTATAAGTTTTGTGTATATTCCAAATTGTGAAACAAATAAACTAAAAAAAAAAAAAAGAGAAAGGAAAATATCTGTAGAAGCTAAACTTGCGCAAGATAGGGAAGCATGGCGTCTTTTAGTATCGGAGGCCAAAACACATTTTGGGTTGGGTGGAAAGCATGATAGCAACTTTAGCACAAAAAAAATACACCGGACCATTGCGTGACATAACCTGCTACGACAATGCTAAAAGGCCACGTTTGACCGTAACGTCATGATCAGCAATGGTGTGCTTGAAATTTGATGATGCAATCACGTACAGTGCTTTTTGCTGGTGTGTTTTTAATGCTCTATTAGAAACGGTTGAAAAACGATCGCCTTGCAATGAATTTCTGAATTTAGTTAATTAAATATACATTTCTGCCTAGTCTAATAAAATCATTTATTCTCAAAATACTTGAATTTTCATGTAGTTTTTACACTGAAAAAGTTATTGGACCGACATTTTTTATTTCAAACAAAAAGTGAAAAGAGACGTGGATATAAAAAGTACATTTTATGACTGGATTCAGACACTGCGTAGGTTTTGAGCGAACTTCTCCAGAAGTTTGCATTATTCATCAGTTAAAGTGGCTGCAATTTGAGAATGGAATGTTTTTTCTACTTATTCATACTTTATGGAAATAACCTATCTATTTTTTTGTTCAAATTGTGTGAAAGTAAGGTTCTGACAACCACATTAAAGCTTCCAATAGATGGATATACGACCTAAAAGAGACCCCAGAGAAACGCGGGATGCAGGACGCTTCCAACTGGCCCTTTTGGAGATCGATCGGCCTATGTCCAGCAGTGGACGTTCTATAGCTGAAATTGTGATGATGAAGGTTCTGGCGTATTTTCGTCACACTAGCTCAGTGGTTCCCAATTAGTTTTTCTTGCGTACTACTTCAAGAAACACCTCAAACTCACGTACCCCTCGAACTCGGTTCAAACACACCTAATCCATTTGGAGTCCGGCCCGGTTCAGTTTGTGTGGACCAGTAAAGTATGAAATTCTATAAAAGACGGAAAGACGTCACGCTGTATGCAGTCCGTTGGATGCAGACGGACTACAAACAGACAGCATACGGTGTGACGTCTTTCATAGAATTGTTTATTTTACTGGTCCTCACAAAGTGCGTCTGCACCGGACCTGACTGCAACTGGACACTCCAGCCTTTATTCCAGGAATGATAAATAAAAAATTTAATAATAATACCGGGATACTAATAAAATTATCTAAGTCAAGATATTGCCGCGCGTCGCGTACCCCTTGATGCAACTTCGCGTACCCTTAGGGGTACGCGTACCACTAATTGGGAACCACTGCACTAGCTATTTTGTCGCTTTCCATATAAGTCACATTCAAAACTTTGTCACTTTGTGCTTCTAGTCAATTTCTATAACTCGTTTCATGGCATATCTCGACTTGTTCCCAATTCATCCATTGCATTTGTTTAATAACTATACAGAGAGGCAGAAAATGTAGAAGCACAATCTCTGTTTCAATATAGATATTTGTTATATTCAATCTTTAAACAAGTGACCGCGTGGTAAAAAAAATGTACTCTAAATATCTAACCCTACTTTTATAGAGTACATATTATTTTACCACGCTATCAGTTATTGTTTACATACTTTTTGAGGAGCGATGGTAGCCGAGTGGTAGCATGTGCGCTTTACAATCTGACGGCACCCGGTTCGATACCCGGCCCTGCACCAATGACTTATTTAGTACCTCAATAAACTTTTAATCAGGTCAACGGCTAGCTGTTTCAAGCAATCCAGTTTGGGTGATGAAAAATTGTTGCGCGACAGCAAACCGTATCTGGGCGCATTAAAGTTCACGTTCGCGTTCACTGCGCGGTTTTGACGTTACTTTGAGACCGCGTAAGGAGTTGGCCGTAAAGCCCTACGTCACTTACCAATTAAATATTTACCAAGTTTCGTAAAAATCAAACGTGTAGTTGTACATACTGAAATAAACTGGCCAAGTGCGAGTCGGGCTCGTGCACTGAGGGTTCCGTACCACCACAAATTTCAATAACGAAATAACCAGCTATAACTTGGTAATAAACAGAAACTTGTCACCGACTCGCATTTGGTCATTATTTATGTTATGGCCATATTTTGTTGTTATACTTTAAAGTGTGCACTATAATCATGCCAAGTTCGACGCTTGTTATTACTGTTTTTACATTGGAGCTAATACAAATATACGTTTAAAAAATACGTTTGTTGTATGGGGACCCCCCTTTTGTTTTTACTTCTTAACTTTTTTATTATATCTTAGTTAATCCACCATAACATTACATATTCTGTCAAAATTTCAACTGGCTATCTATTACAGTTCGAAAGATACAGCCGTTAATAGGTAGGACAGACAGATATCGTAGGCTTAGTAATAGGGTCCCGTTTTTACCCTTTGGATACGGAACCTTAAAAAGTAAGAGTGTTTGTTAGAAAAGTATGAGGATAAACTGCGTTCAAGGTCAAAACTCGATAAATCTCCAGTACCAGTTCACCCAAACAGGAACGTGGGGTACAACATCCAATTATTGACAGCGCATCCGACCGAGGGGAAAGACGGCAATTTCTCCGCGTCAGTACCGCGTGGTTACACACAGACTTTCGTAACGTTACCACCGGTTGTGTTTGGAATGTTCTATAAATCATCATTGAGCAAATATTTGACCAAGCGAAGAGAGATCTCAAATTCTAATGGGACAAGTCAGCGTTTTTTTTAATGCCATAGGTGGCAAACAAGCAGACGTACTGCCTGATGATAATTAGTCATCGTCGCAACCAATATTATCAACATAGAATTACATTAAACATAACAACCACGTGATTTAACCATTGAAGTAATAAACTCGCAAGATTCAAGACTTGAAACCAGTTAAAGAAAAATCGCAAAATTTAGAGCTCCAACAAGTTACAGAAAAATCTATTTTGCAAAGATTTCATACTACACTACCTATTTTGATTTTAGTTGTATAATTTCGATCGGAACCATCGATCAATAATGTACTACAATTCTTTGTTCGGAACGCAAAAAGTATGGGTAAATTTTTAAGGGCCAGATTACCGGGTGAAACGATCCCATTCGCGAATTTAATGCTTTTTGAGATATAAAATTACTAAATTTATATGATTATTTACGGGGTATTCACGTGGTACTGTTGGTAAATAGTGATTAGTGGTAATTTAGTGAACAAACGTGATAGTTTAAAACATTGTTTTATAAAATTAATGTCTACTTTTGAAAAATATGCTTCGGTCATATTGCGAGGTTAATATTTCAAAATATTTAGCACAAAATTATGTTTTAATATTTTTTGAAATAATGACCCGAAAAACGGTTTTCACAATTTTTTTATTTCTTTAGCTTAAAAGTAGACAGATTATAAAGAGGAAAGATTTGATTGTTTGTTTGCATTGAATAGGCTCCGTAACTACTGAACCGATTTGAAAGATTCTTTCACTGTTTAGCTACACTATCCCCGGTTGCCATAGGCTATATTATATTTTCAGAAAAAATAGGGATCCTTACTAAAACTCCAACAATGTAACCCAAGGTGTAAATAAATTACCTACTTTTTTTGTTAAATACCCGTGCGAAGCCGGGGCGGTCCACTAGTATCTTTATAAAACACCAATTGCGCGAGTGCAATGGTGGCGTGTCATATTCTAGATCTAAAACAACTAGTTAGCTTAGCGAATTATTAATATTGTTGTAATTTTTCCGTGCTTGATCTTAAACCCATATTTTTAATATTGCAGTATTTTTTTTAATAAATCTAATCGAGTTTGTCTTAATACCATTGTAGGAACAAACAAAACCGAATGAATGGTTTGTAATCTACTTACGTTCGTTGCATTACGAGATCTATCAGATCTCTTGCAGGACTTTCGTATTGTGCGTTGACTATAATCGTGTTATTTCACTCCTTGCGGGAGGCTCTAACGTGTGAAGTTATCTAAGTATGAGTAAGACAAATATACATATTTGCTTCCTACTTAAAGGTAAATACAAAGACAAAAAAAAACTGTATTTTTAGGAGACCGGTTAGGTCTCAAACGCACCAAAGGGTGGGTAGGTTAGTTACGAGATCTTTTAGGTCTCCAAAGCACCAGCTGAAAGTTCTTTGAAAATGATGGCGCAGTGAACGTGTTAAAAATTGTTTTCCCAACCCGAGCAAGATTCCATACTCTATGCTATACACTCTCTCTCCGCCATTCTTCTCGCAATCAACGCTCTGCCATTCGTAACTTACTGCCATTTTCACGTACCCATTATTGCACATTCGCGTATCTACCCGCATAAAGGTAAGTTATGTTTTTCACATGTAAATGTCGCGACATACGACTTTGTGTAATAGCTTTTTACCCAGCATAAGTACAGTTTGGATAAGCGTTGATAAGAGATGCTGGCAAGTATGCTCACGCTAAAAAGAGACTGATGTTATTTACGATTTCGACAATGACCAGCCTGAATTTTCAAATATAAATATATAATAAATACTACTGGAAGGTGGGAAGCCACCAAATCCTGGATCTTGGATCCACCTAATGTGGAGTCGGGCTTAATTGAAATGTCAAATTATATTTGAAGGGAACTAAAGTAAGGTTATGTCCGTTAATTTAATAAAAACTCTGTCCATCTTGTGGGTGGACGTCCTACGCTGCGCTTACCAGTCCGTGGTCTCCATTCCAGAACCTTTCGGCCCCATCGGCCATCTGTTCTGCGTAATATGTGCCCTGCCCACTGCCATTTCAACTTAATTGTTACTTATTACTCGTTGTAATGTTAAACAATCAAAAAAAATTACGACCACCATCGCATCTGCTCCATCCGGGTTTATGGTCCTGAGCCATTGAGATACAATACATATAGAGACACAATCGTGCCAAAAAAATCCGAACCAAAACTCGGCGCACGATACGAATTGCGCCGACTTTTTGGTTAGTTACAAGGTAACCGCGATCCGACTACAACGCTGCGCTATGGCAAAGCTACGATGACATAGCGGACAACTAACTTTGAACGCTAAGCAAGCGACTAAATTGGAGTAAATGTAGCATTGTGAACTATATGTAATTACTAGACACAGTAGGTTTTTTTTCCTTTTTAAAATATTTTGATTTATTTATTTCCATTGTATTTTATTTTGTATTTATAACTTTTTAAATCGTAACTGCTGTGAACATTAACTCCACAGGTACGACTAGTGTGGCGTTTTTGTCCGTGAAATGCTTTATTTAGTACCCACATTTGTTTCGATTACCCCGACCTGTCGTCGGAAGTAATGGTGCTTAAGTTTTTCTACGGATTTACTTTTTGCCTACTTTGTAGTGAGATAAAAAGGTTATTAGCTGATAGCATTTGTAACTATATCTACTCTACTAGAGTAACGCCAAGCAGTGACTGTGTAAGCAGTACCCATACTATGATGAAAAATAATATATTTTTTGGAAAAAAAACGACTTCAAGACCTACAAAACCTACTTTTATACCTACAAAGTTCAAATATGAGTTGAAAATGACAGTTAAAACAGAGATTGAGAGTCCTCATCAAAATTTTTGTGAAGGGAACCACATACAAAAACGTGATCTGTGTATATATTTTTGGTTTTTGTTGATTATACAAAAAAGTGCTGGGTCAATTTCGATAATTTTTTTATAAAACTACGTATGAATTGTGACCTACCAAACGAAAAAAAATACATCAAAATCAATTCATTATTGGCGGAGCAATCGAGTAACACACATTAAAAAAAAAGTCGAATTGACAACGTCCTCCTTTCGTCGGTAAGGTTGTGAAACAACTAAAACATTAATAATATCAATGGTGGATGTCACTAAACGTATAAATAGTTAAATACGGGATCTATAAGGGGACCAGAAGCTCACCTAATTTTCGAAAAAAAAATTGCCTGGTTAAATAAATAAATATTCGGGACATTTTTGCACACACGGTCATCTGACCCCAAACTAAGCAAAGCTTGTGACATGGCTGCCAGAGACTGATATACATACATATATATTTCTTTACTGGGCAAGCGCCTTTAATAACTAAACAAAATACAAGCTAAAACTAACACTACAAATACAGTTAGATTGCACATAGACCGTTGAAGGTCTAAAGACAATCCAAATGCTCAAGCCCACTACCAGTTGGCAGCGTACCCAACATATATATTTCTTAAATGGATACTTAAATAGATATTAACACCCGATATTAATATTAATGCGACGCGTGACGAAAATGCTGTTTCCGGCTCAACACATAAGCATTGCCATTCAGCGTGGTAATGCCGCCAGCATGCTGGGTACACTGCCAACTGATAGTAGGCTTGAGCATTTGGATTTTCTTTAGACCTTCAACGGTCTAAGAGCAGTCTAACTATATTAGTATTGTTAGTTTTAGCTTGTATTTTGTTAGGATAATAAAATCAATAGCCCTATAAAAAAGTTAACGTTGAACCGTTAATAAAATTCTACAACGAAATAATTTTTAGTATGAAGAAGGAAAAAGACAACGCCGTTGCGCTATAAATATCTGTACATGCCTACTAATTTTCAGAGATTGTTTAATTACTCTACTTATTTGCAAACAAGGCCGTTTTCCCTTTGAAATGGACAATAGATCTCAATTCTGCTAATTAGGCTATAAGTAGGGGTTGGGATACTTCCGGTGAATACATTAATCTGCGGCCGCACAAAATATGTATATACACAATATGTATATGCTTTAGTGCGACAAAAAAAGCTTTTTCTATTGATGTGCCACTATTGATTTGTTTTTTTTTTTAGTTTGATATTGTTATGGTATAACCGTCGTTAAGCCAATTTTGTGCTAGGTGCTTGTGTGTTATCTCCTAGGTGCTGTGTTTTCCCCGTAATTTAATTATTTTCTTTCTTTCTGTCTAACTAATAATCGGGATATATATACTGAAATTTTTTCGCAATTAAATGCAACGCGAGCTGTCCTTACACGATTTTTTTTTTAATTTCGCCTTCGCATTCCTTTGCGATTATTTACATCCATTTTGTTTGAGTTACGATTATCGCATTGCTAACGCCCCCTGGCGCGTGTTAGACGCCCTATTTACATAAATATTTGGGTCAATAGCTCGGGATTGTATTATCATCTTATTGTATTCTGAACTGATGGGATGGGACGTTGACGGGAACGGGGCGAGGGCGAGATGGGAACGGGTAGGAGAGGAACGTGATTGGAGCGGATGCGGGACGGAAGCGGAATGAGCAGGAGCAGTGTGGATTAACAACTCTACGGAGCAATACCGCGTTCAAAAACTAGTTGTAATGCTATACAGGGTGCTAAATAAAGATGTAGTAATACTTTAAGGATGACTTTTAGAACGCAATTGTATCATACAAAATAAATTACGTGGTCGATCATTTTGTATTATGACTCATTTTCTTTCTCAAATTTGGTGTACTAGTATATATGTTACAGGGTGTTCAGGTGTTCACTTTGATGGGTACCCATAAGTCCCTTTAATACTTCGCGGTGTATAAGTCTCGATTTTCTATTTTTGAGTATTTCCGTGAGGATAATTTTGTACTTTTTGGCCACTTTTGTGTCGCAAATTGTTTTTTTTTTTAAGGGGAAGTACCTTTTTTTACCTAAACAAAATACAAGCTAACACTAACACTACAAACAGTTAGACTGCCCATAGACCATTGAAGGTCTAAAAACAATCCAAATGCTCGAGCCCACTACTAGTTGGCAGTGTACCCAGCATATTGGTGGCATTACCACGCTGAATGGCAATGCTAACACGGTGAATGATGGCGTCGGTTGCTCGGCCAGCATTTCGGTCACGCGTCGCATGAAAGATTTTTGAAATTGAGGTGAGCTCCCGGTCCCCAAGGGCCCAATGTATCGACCCCAAACGGCTCAAACATGTAAATCACTAATTACCTTTTTGTAATAACACAAAAAAAAATGTGTGATAAGTACTTACGCAAGGTGGCAGGCGTACGGCTGGCCTTATAAAAATATGAGAGAGGATAAAATAAATTTATATTTATATAAAAATGTATCTCCCTCGTATCTCTTGGTCACGCCATAACTTTACTGATTTCATTAATTATTTTAAAGTTTTCTAATACTTTGTAGTCTAAGGTTCTTATGGAAAGAAAAATTAAGAAAGGAATTTAGAAATTTATAAATTTTCAGAAAACTTAACGACGATTTTAGTTCTGACGTTTACGTTCCGTTTACGTTTGAGAGTTCTAAGATAGTACAACGTCTGTCGGGTCAGCTAGTTTAAAATAAAACATAGGATAGCGCTCTCCCATTTCTAAAATTCCGTGCTAAAAATCAAATCTCTAGATTTAATTTAAGTCCATTTTTTATCCAACTCATTTCACTAGCGGAGAAATTGATAATACCCTATTAAAATTGGATTAGTAACCATATCATCACGGCTTTTACTCTTTGAAAAATAATGAAGCAAGTAACCGACTTCAAAAGAGGAGGAAAGTTCTCAATTCAGCCCGTATTTTACAAGCTTTTATTTAACTTGCCCTGTTAGTATGTATGCGGGATAAACCTTGCAACTGCATTTAAGAACATAATCGCTCATCAACTAAACAGAATCGCCCGTAAGGCTTCTGACCAAACGTTTGGTGAAGGCGACTGGTGAACAGAATGCAGGCGCCTACTTTGGCCAAAAAAATTGTATTGCCATTCAACGTGGCATTGCTGCCAGCATACTGGCCACTTTTCCATCCAACAAGGGGTTTTTAGATAAGTTTTTAGTATAGGGTATATTTATTATAATATTTAAGTGATTTTAGGTTTTATTTTTGTTTCTTTTCCAAATATTGTGTAATTTTCTTGTTTAAATAAATGAATTCATACCTACATTAATATAATTAAAACACGGGTAAAACTAGGCCGTGTCGTTAGTTTAAAAACATCACACAAAAAGTTTCTGAAAAAATTCAAAAATACTATTCCATATTCCACGCGGTGTTGGAAAATTGTCGGATTGGAATGCTGAGTTCTATCCAACTGAAATCAAATACGATTTCTCGATAAACGATTAATCGGATTCGAGTAAATGCTGTGCGAATTCAGTGGAGTGCGGAAATATTGTTGCATTTTTATGGACCGCATACCTATTCGTAAACAAATTAGGAATTTAATATTACTATGATTTATACAAAGACTTGGCCAAACGCTTGGTGGAGGCGACAGATGACCGGAATGCTGGCGCCTACGATGGGGTCGGCCCCATCGTAGGCGCCAGCATTCCGGCAGCAACCTAAAATTAATTAAAGTATACTTTTTTAGACGAGCTTTTCGTATTCATCTGAGCAAACCTTTTCGTTTGATACCCATATTATGATAGTAGATAAGAACATTTTGTCCACCATCTTGGGGTGCCCGCCATATTGAATTTATTATTTAGAACCAAAATGCTTGGGAAGACAAATCCAACGAGCCTAAACTCGACGGGGTTACGTCGTTTCGTTCAGTTTCAAGAAAATTGAACGAATATGATCCAAATAATCTGCAAAGCAAAATAACGCGCGCGACGCGAAAAATTACTTTCGATATCCTAAGAAAAAATCTATTTAGAATAGAAAAATGTTTTCCTAAACAATATTGTAAGTATAGGGCAAAATAAGGTGAGATTTTGTTAATAGGTGGAGTTGCATAGAAACAGGAGCATTTGTCCACGCACGCACGCACACACACACACACACACACACACAAATACAGCACAAAGATATTAACAATATATATGTTCCTTAAGGTATGTGTTTTTAATTAATATTTAATTTAAATTATATATAATTGTTACTGTTCCCAGTTTTGGGAAAGACACTGTCTGCTGCAACACAGCTCACGCTAACGCAGCAGGCAGGGATTCTACCTGTATTTTGTGCTTCTTATGTAACAATAAATAAATTTTGTATTTGTATTGTATTTGTATCGATAGCGATTTAAATTTTAATACATATTTTGTTTTATACCTATGTGTGAATATTAAATAGATGACCCTTTGGTCGGCAACGTATTTTGTGATGCCTCTGGTGCTACAAGTATCCATAGGCGACGGTGGCTGCTTACCATCAGGCAGCCGATCTGCTTATTTGCCACATAAGGCATTAAAAAAGACGCACGTGAAATAAATTCCAAAGTTAATCTAAATTTCTTTTAAATTATTCTTATGTTCATTAGAGTAAAACTAAACTGATAAAACTTCCCTAAAGCACAATCATGATAAACTAGTTCTTCGTTACTTTTAAATCTGTTTAACTTGAAAACTGTCTTAAGTTGGATAGTAAGAGCTGGGGGTGTACCACAACCTTAAAAATATTTTTACTTTTTACTTTATTAACTCAAGTCAAATCATTTCTTTGTCAGAACATAGGTAGGTATACTTACTCATAATAATAGAGTAGCACTGGATCGTAAAATGTTATTATAGCTCATGTCCTTGCGAGGTGCGGCGTACAAAATTAGAAAATTAGAAATGCGTTTGACAGTTCTAAGACAGGACAACGTCTGTCGGGTCAGCTAGTATTAATATAATAATGTTTGTGAATGAATGAGATTGTAGTAGCCCCCCTGGCTTTAGTCCAAATCGGAACAAACCTACCCCATAACGTCTGGGATATACAGAGAAAGTTTCTGAAAGTACTAGTTTTATGTAACCTAGACTAGACTGAAAAGTTGGCACTAAAGTTTCAGAACGATTGTTGATTCATTTGCGCTTCTGGCTATTGCGTGCGCTAGTATTTTCGTATATGGCTTTATTTATGGCTCCTACAAATTGCTTTTTACCTACGATAGAGAGAAGTTGTATGTATATTTGTGAGTCTTTTCTCCGAATCGGCTTGACTGATATTGATACGTTTTTAATTTTTGCAGGTTTTATTGCAGTGGTTCTCAGCTAATCTGTTCAACCATTTAAATTTGTAAGATTTTTCCTAAATTGGCCGTGTATTTTTTTCATATTATAAAAGCGAAAGTAACTCTGTCTCTCTGTCTGTCTGTTTGCTTTTCACGACTTAAACGGCTAGGCCGATCTTAACGAAATTTGACAAGAAATTCGTGTGCATCATGAGGATGGACGTCTGCGGAAAGATGAAATTATATGAAAATGACATTAGCTTCAGATAACATCATTCAAGCTAATGCTATTATCAATGTCATTGACTATTGAAAATGAAATTGACATTAGCTTCAGTGATGTTATCTCAAGCTAATGTCATTTTCATACAATTTCATCTTTCCGCAGGCGTTAACGCTAAGAGAAAGTGGGTCTTGTATTGGCCAATTTATTTATTTGCAAACAATTTTTGCTTAGGGTTTACATGTTGCTTTTACGTATTCTAGTTTTCATTTATTATGATCTCCACTAATACTTTCGGTTGTATTTTATTTCTTCTTCCATACTTCAACTAACATAAAAAATCACTCAAGATAGAAATCAAAAAGTTAGTAGAAACAAAAGTTCAGTAACTTTGATTAACGACCGAGACACAAGTCGAGCAACTATTGTTGCTCGCTCAAATTCAATTAGTCCAATTTCAGGGCGTTGTATTCATTCTAAGGCTTTTGTACTGAGATGGTTTGTGGCGTAGATAAATATTAGTTTTGTGGTTATACTAGCTTCAATTTCTAGTGTTATGAAAACATTAGAATTTTCTACTGAAAGGTAAAAATACATAAATTAGTTTTTGCTTTTTAACTTTATTATTAAGCCGTATCGTTACATTTCTGTGAAAATTTTACCTGGCTATCTATTAAGATTCGAAAGATACAGCCGTTAATATGTAAGACGGACAGACAGACAGACAATGTAGGCTTAGTAATAGGGTCCCGTTTACACCAATTAAGTAGGTATGGAACCCTAAAAATGTGCGTATTAATCATTCTACTGACTCTTTTTGCAAACATATTTTCGAATGTAAACCACTTTTAGTTAAGGTTAGGGTTTACCTTTTTTAAAGTTTTTTTTACCACAAAGCAAAACTTCTATAACTGTGTCACAACGCCCCATTTGCCAGCTTATCTATAGAAATATATCTTCAATGAGAACCAAAGTTCCACTCGTCGGCATTAACCTATTTCCTAATGGCTGATTTGTAAGATTCGTTTGTAACTGGCGTGAAATAAACTACGATGTTTGGACTGCTCACATAGAATGGCATTCACAGAATAATTATGTACAGACTAGAAAATAGTAACAGTGGAGTTTGGAATAGCACATTCACCTTCTTAACGAAATACGCTGACTTATAACAGGCATGATGACTAATATTTTTTTATTACCTCATAAAAAAGCTGATCATAAATAGAGCACATCAACAAAACTAAATTAAAATTAGTTCAAAAATAAATAAGATATGAGCATTTTAAATTAATTTAATTTCATGCTAGACAGAGAGCGCTCTATACTGAGCCGTGACGTCACGCCTCAGGCGTGCCATACAAATGCTATACTAACACACGCTTTGCGAGAAAGGGATAGAACATCCCCTCTCTATCCCCACCTAAAACTTTAAATACTCATATCTTAGAGATTTATACGCCAATTCGAATAATTTTTTCAGTATGTGTAATGTATTTACCTTAGAATAACTACTCAGAGAAGGTAAGTTTCCAAACAACGCCTTCTCAAAACGTAAGCTACAAATTCGCTTTGTAGCTTACGTTTCGATTGGTATTTTAAACGATTTAAGCAAGAAAATTAATGGATTACCTGTGGAATGTCACACCATAACTTTTATGCTGCTTTTCTGATGTGTTGTGGTACGATTTCACCGCGCAAATTGTCATAGTAAAATTTTTATATATTTTTGGAGCCATATATGACACCATTTGAATGGCTTAAATTTTGCGAATGTACTTGGTTTCTTTGTGTAGTTATTCTAAGGTATTTACTTATATTCATCGCTAAGCCGGTTATTTGTAATAAATTAAACGTTAGGAATCTTGCCTAGTATTCAAACTATTATCAATAAAATTGTTTATCAGTTTATCTTCTTAAGGCGAGGTTTTACCACTTTTAAGCAATTCTTATTACTACAGACGACCATAAGTCTTGGTATATTGTATTAAAGTCGCATTTAGCGGAGCAAAATCATGGCGCTTACACACAGTCGTGCGTTTCGTTACTTCTATTTTTGGGGCTTTTCTCATATTTTTCTAAAAGTATAGCTGTAATGTAAAATGTATTTTGCGGTTTCCTACATAATTATGAAACCTGTATACCTATTTATATATCGCAGACATCTATACTAATATTATAAAGAGGAAAGATTTGATTGTTTGTTTGCATTGAATAGGTTCCGAAACTACAGAACCGATTTGAAAAATTCTTTCACTGTTGGGAAGCTACACTATCCCCGGGTAACATAGGCTATATAATATTTAAAAAAATATAGGGATCCTGACTAAAACTCCAATAATGTAACCCAAGGTGTAAAAACTAAGATTTACAATTTTGACTTTGCGTGTTTGACAGTTGTAAGACAGGACAACGTCTGTCAGGTCAGCTAGTAATTTAATCAATTGGTATTTGTATGAAGCCAAAAACAGAGAAAAAAAGCGCAAATAAGTGTTACTTTTATACATAGTTTTCTACCGAGCGAAATGTTCTTAATCGTGTTTTGGTCTTTGGCGGTTCCTAGATAAAACATTCAATTTTGATATGACACCGTTTTAATAATTATAAGCTAACCATGGAAGTAGAAATAATTAAACTAGAATGACAAATATTGTTAACAGTCAGAAAAGCGGACCTTAATGCGAACATATAGGGAATGGAATGCTTTGCCACCCTCCTTGTTTCCTGAAAACTATAACCTATTTCTTCAAGGCCAGAATGAATAAATGCCTTCTAGGTATATTACGTGCTCCATCTTCGGCCACAATATCGCTTTCCATCGGGTGAGTTGTTGGCCAAAAGTAAACCTATTCTTTATAAAAAAAAAAACGTTTTGTTTTAAATTTGGTACAGTGGGTAAACCGCAGATCATTCAAATAAGGTAGATATACAACTACCTCTCCGGGCTGGCAAAGCACCGTCAAAACGGCTAGTGTCGCAGGTGTCCATAGGCGGCGGTTTCTGCTTACCATCAGGCGAACTGCAACCTTGTTTGCTAATCTTCCTATTAAAAAAAAAACACCCTTGAAACCGCGGGGCGCAGCTACTTTCAACTATTTTTAAAGATAACCTCTTCTTAACAAATCCACTTAATTTAGTATTGATAAATTGTTATCCAGTAACAGCAGTGACTCACCCAGTGGTGCCTTAAATAGGAACAAACGTTTATAAACACTTAACTTTCTCTTTCTGTCTTTGTTTACTCTGTGATGGTGTGATAAAGTAGAATCTAGAGCGAAATAGATATATTACAACCTTATCGTTAAGTTAAACGCGATGTGTGCTATGAGTGCTACGCTTTTCGTAGCCCATTTCGTAGCCTTTTTCGTAGCTCATTTCGTATCACATTTGCAACTCTTTTTGTAGCTACTTCGCTGTTCTTATTGGAGCTTCTTTGTAGCACTTTTGAAGTTCTTTAGAAATAACTGGCAGTTTATTTAACATACTTTTCCCACATATTTTTCAGCTTTTCGTTTAAGAATGTCTATTTTTTATTTCGCAAAAATTCAATAAGCTTGCTTGCCAGAGCAATCAAAAAATAAATTTAAGTGTAAATACTAGGGTAAATAAGCATTAAATTAAATTTTAATACAGTTTACTGTATTGTAATGTTTTCTCATGTACAGTAATTTTTTCGTGTTTATTATATTTTGCTACTATTCCTCAATAACGTCTCTTGCGCACTTGTCAAATAATGCAGTGAAGACATGCGCTTTTATACCAATAATAAAACGTCATCATCTAGTAATTTTCTGGTGGTGATGACGATGATATCACCACCTTACATCATCGTCATTATTATACATCACTTTTGAGGTTGCCCGTCAGT
This sequence comes from Agriopis aurantiaria, assembly GCA_914767915.1. Lineage (NCBI taxonomy): Eukaryota > Metazoa > Arthropoda > Insecta > Lepidoptera > Geometridae > Agriopis > Agriopis aurantiaria. The sequence continues at coordinate 8,821,241 of OU612004.1, forward strand.
TTAGCAAACTTGTCTTTGTCCTGAGCCAAGCGACTGTTGACAAGCGACTTTTGACTGATTGACAGACACTTTGACTGACTACACAGGAAAATTACTAATAAAAGCACAGATCTAATAAAAGCGTAGGAGCGAAGATGACAGGTATGACGTCTATGCGTAGGAGAAGGTATTTACTCAGCATTTGGATAACGTTGACGAACAATAATATCCTTGAAGACCGCAAACCTTATCGCGCCCAGATACGGTTTGCGGTCGCGTGATTTTCCAACTGAGCGGATTAGGTGCCGCAATTAGCTGTTGTCCGTAAGGCCCCTGTATATCTTTGTACGCTAATAACAATCAAATCAATTAAAATTCGAGTTTAATATAAATAAATATAATTCTAAAGTAAAATAAGTCAGTATTTTTCTGGAATGCAACCGTGAACGCAAAACGTTGCGAATTGCGACTGTGTGTTTTATCAGTAAGCATTTCTATATCAATCCAAAAACTTTCGCAATCACGTCACTAAACTTTTGTCACGCTTTCTAGTTATTTACACGTGACACGCTCACTAAGCACATTAAATAAACTAGCTGCACCACGAGGTTTTACCCGCGTGGACATTCTCTCAGAAATCTCATATTTCCAGGACAAAAATCCTATGGCACTTTCCAGTAGTATCCCTTACATTCCTATGCAGAAAATTACGTAAAATTGTTGCTCCGTTAAAGGGATAACTAAACAAACTCAATTTCGCGATTTATTAATTGTTAGAAATACAACGTATCGTTCTGATTATTTCCTTGTACTCTCTAAATTTTACTGACAACGTACCGTTTTGATTATTTCCTTGTACTCTCTAAATTTTACTGACAACGTATCATTTTGATTATTTCCTTGTACTCTCTAAATTTTACTGACAACGTATCATTCTGATTATTTCCTTGTACTCTCTAAATTTTACTGACAACGTATCATTCTGATTATTTCCATGTACTCTCTAAATTTTACCGACAACGTATCGTATTTCCTTATACTCTCTAAATTCCAAGTTCTCCGCGTTACAAAATTTAGGTAATATAGGGCAATAAAAAAGCATGTTGGCTACGCTGCCAACTGGTAGTGGGCTTGAGCATTTGGATTGTCTTTAGACCTTCAACGGTCTATGGGCAGTCTAACTGTATTTGTAGTGTTAGTTTTAGCTTGTATTTTGTTTAGTTAATAAAGGCAGGCCCAGGAAAAAAAAGTGTTTCAGTTAAAATTGAGTTTTCTGTGCAATTTGAACCCCAGAATAGGTAGGACCTGCATTGTTATTTTCCCTTTTAACTGGGTGTTGCCGGGGTGTCGTCGGCTAAGTAGGTCTGAAGCCAGGTCCGTCTGCTTCACTACACTGCTTCAAGACTTTCGTCTTAAATATTTACAGGATACGTGATGAGAAGACGATTTTTGACTTGGTCTCCCAACAATTTTGTCCTACCCGTTTCATGGTCCCACTAGCTTAAGGTTAGTCGTCAATCAACAATCGCATTATTGACTCGTGGTACTACCGTTTTATCAACATATCAACGTGAAAAAGAAGTCAGCAGTCATGAATATAATAAGGTAGTCTCACTGCTTAGTGAGACCACAAGACGTAGGTATAAGTTACGGGTCGTGGACACCACTGTTCTAAAAAAAAGTTGTACCTAAGCTAGTTGGACCATAAGGTCGGTATGACAAAATTGGTGGCAAAAATCGTTTCTGAGCTTACAAACAAACACACAAATATAGTAGCCGGTAATCATCTAAAACTAAAACTACCTTTGATGTCGCGGTACCTTTTGATGTGTTTGATAAATAGACAAACAGGAATGTTTACAAACATGGCCCAATTTGTGTCAAATAGGTATCGGGTAATTTCTTTCTGGATTATTAATACTGTCAAAAACAAGATAGCTATCGTGACTTAGATATGATCATAAATAGACTACTCAATATTCAATAATTTATTGCACATTCAAAAAAATATAATTAATAACTAATATTAATAAAATCAAATTCATACACACACACACACACACACACACACACACGCACGCACACGCTCACGCTCACGCACGCGCACACACATCATGTCATCATACACTCAGGCATCAATCAAATTATTACTTTATTTTTTTTTTTTCCAAATCTAATTAATTTAAATTTAGTATATGTATTTAATTTCAAAACCAAACGGTAAATAAAATGTATTGATACTGCACCGCACTGATGCTAAGTAAACGCTAGAATGTAGGCCCTGCGACACAGGCGTCTCGCCTAGTGCAGGGACTACAAGTACCGTAAACCTTCATTAGCTTGCCTTGTTCCTGTCTACCTTAATGTATTTTTTCAATTTGTTTTACATTAACTATTGCACATATTCTTGTAAATTAGGTTAAGGAAGTGTACTGGAAAATTAAATATTTTGTATTTTGTATTTTGTATTGTATATATGCCTTACGGCTAGCTGTTCAAAGCAATCAATATGATGAAAAATGTTCCGCGACCGCAAACCGTATCTGGGCGCGTTTAGGTTCACGTTCGCGTGATTTTCTGAACTGCTCGGTTTTTGATATCGCGTCAGCAGCTTGCCGTAAGGCCTAATAATGACCCTGATTGTATGGCAACAAAGTGGGGAGCGGGCCGATTAATTTCATAATTTATTTTTCTTCTAAGTATACTTAGGTTATAGTAGGTAAAATTTTGCAAGCAGTATGTCTTTTCTATGTCTTTTATCGACACTGGTTAATTATATATTAGCTGCGCGCCGTGGTTTCACCCGCGTGGATTACTCCTTAAATCATCAGCTATCTGCCAGTAAAAGTCCCGTCAAAATCCAGCCCGTTCCAGCTGTTTTGGAGTCCACAGAGTCCATACATACTTTACATACATACAAATATCGCTTTTTATATTTTTACGAGCTACGCCCCACGGTTTCACCCGCATTATAGGCCACCTTGAAGCAATCTCTTGAGCAAGGGGAGGTCTTTTGCAGTCGTCCCACATCAGTCCATTGGGTTCTAGAGCTGACGGGATGACGGCACTGACAAAGGCCCGACTAATGGTTATTGTGGGGTCTATTTTAATCTCACACCCGAGGAACCACCTTATTGATCACTAGTGTCAATAAGAATTGTATAGTAGAAAAATTAATCATTAAAAAAAACTTTGCGTAACTTTTCTATTTTCTACGACAAAAAAAAAACTGGATCTCTACATGAAACTCGTCATGGTGTAAACCCGTGGGTAGCGCACCTTTGACGCTAACGTAAAAATTGTTTACGAGGTCTTTTAGATCTCTTGCGTTAGGTCTTTTCGAGCTCACAAGACGCAAGGGACAAAAATTACAAAAATCGTGCTAAAATATCTGACCTAAAGTGACCTCCAGCTAATTTACATCTAAAAGTCCATTGTTTACTGGACAATACCAATATCTAAAAAAATCTTTATGAATTTGCCATTTTCATATTAACAATAGAACGCTGACATTTCAACAAAGGATTTCGCGTGAAAAGGTTTTGACAAGAGACTTTTGGTTAATATTTTAATTGAACGCTGACGGTGTAATATTTTTTAACACATTGTAATTAATTATTTTTTACTAATGCTAGTTTCACGGTATAACTGTACGGGAGGCCCGTGTATAATATGGGAGACGGGATCTACGCGGAGGGAAGTTCTGCACGGAACAATCTGCGTTGCTGTGAAACGATGTTCTAGCGCCACGCGTATCTCTCCGCTCCGGTAGCCCGTACTACGGAAGACGGGATCTACGCGGAGGCAAGTCCTGTACGGAACAAACCACGTCGCTGTGAAACGATGTTCTAGCGCCTCACGTATGTCTTCGCTCCGGCATCCCGTACATCTGGCCAGCCTTAAGGTTTAATGAAGCTGGTGAACTGATTTGGTTGTTTGTGAAACCAGCTGTACCAACAAATGTGAAATAATCTGTGATCATATCTTCCTAGATCATCTGGCAGATGCGTCTTCTGAAATCAAATAAAACAAAACACGATCAATCCAGCAGATCCCAGCACTTAAACAAAAACAAATCAAGCTAACTTTAGTCCACAAATCGCTGAAACATTTATAGCAAAGCGAGGTTTCCACTCGGGTCATTTATCTTGTTTTTTTTCATTTAAACTCGAAGAGCTTAATTCCACCGATGATTTACGCTGTATTTACTTTATATCACGGTTCGGTGGAGCTCTGATACGTGTAAAATGGAAATACGGGATGTGAATCGACGAGTGCTTTTTATTTTAATACTTTTTACAGTTAACAGTTTTATTCTTCCGCTAAATGTATTCGTATATTTTAAATTTTATTTCACATGAAATGAACCCCTTCTTGAAAGCTTTTGAGTAAATTTCACATGGTGTTGAGTAAATCGTATCTGAACTGCTAGTAGCATCAGTAAACATTCGAACAAAATTACCTATCGTAAGTTCTGTCACAGACACTTCATTATATGAATAGTACGTCTGTTCATGTTTGTATAAAACATATAATAATATGAAAACAAAAATATTATACTTATATGTAAATGCTAGCCGACCCGACAGACGTTGCCCTGTTTTAGCTATGAATGTCCATAAATAAAATTGCTATTTAGTAAATTCACATCAAACGCGCAAAGTTAAAATCGTGAGTAAGTTTTCTGAAATTTTCCCATTTTCTTAATCTTTCTTACCGTAAAAACTTTCTGCATAGAATTAGAAAACTTAAAAAACATTCTGAATGAAATCGGTCTAGTCTTTCTCAAGTTATGGCGTGACCAAGGTAAATAAGGATTCATTTTTAAATAATATACAGATTTATGGATGCATATGATAGCATCGGTGCACATTTTCACATTCTACGTCCTAAATGCTTCTGTGGCTTGCTGTTTCAGTGACATACTAAAAGATATCCACTGCTGAACATATTCTGAACGACAGTCTGCCATCTGCACTGGATGCCCGCGACTCTTACGATGTCATCAGTCCATCTAGTGGGAGGCCTACCTACGCTGCGTCTTCCTGTTAGTGGTCTCAACTTAAGAACCGTTCTTCCCCATCGGTTATCGGTTCTTCAAGCGATATGGCCTGCCCATTGCCATTTCAACTTGCAAATTTTAAGAGCTATGTTGGTGACTAAGGTTCTTACAGAAAAGAGGTGTATATAAAAATAAAAATATTTTTTTTTTGATATGTATATAGTACGGAAATGAGAAGGAAAATCTGTTACCAGGCATTATAAGTGAACCTTGATTGAACATTCTCATTTAGATCAACGCGTTGAACTCTGCATCACAGTTGCTAACTGATTTCGAACTGACTGACGTTTCGTTTATATGGGCGCAACTGGCTACAAGTGGGCTACAAAAATGCCTTGACAGCCGTTCTAATTTCAACAAAAAAACCAAAACTTTTCTGTGAAGGTTCTTCGGCGAATATCCTTGTTCCGAATTCTATCGCGCAGACACTCCGAGTATAGCTCTCTCCATTGCTCGCTGTGCGATTCTGAGTTTGTCCAAATGACCACGTCTATACCAAATGTCATCACTGGCAACACATACTGGTTAACTCCATAGGAGCCTCTTGTAAAGTCTCCACCACTTTACAGGGGCATGAGTTCGACTTGACCGTGACTTACTTAGCTTGACTCTGACTGTGACTATGACTTGTTTGACGCTATTAAGACAAAGTAAACTGTTTAATATTACGAGTAAAGGACATTGAATCCAAGCTCATGAAGATTTTAACAAAAAAAAAAAAAAAAGACCCTTGTCTTTCGTCAGTGATATTTAAGTTAAATCTGACACAGTAAAACTATGTAATATTTTTTGTACTGTTTATTAATACTTTGATTTTATCACAAAACTGTACTCCTAGACCACAACGTATACATAACCTATATCTAAATACATACAAATAATTGAAGATTTGTCTGATTACAATTATGTAACAGACATTTTGGCCAAGAGCTCACGGAGGCGAAATAAAACTAGTCAATTATGATCTCTGTGTCCTCTACGCACGGTAGAATTTCGGAAAGCGAAAGCAAACGACAAACGTGTCAAGCGACATCAAATCGAAAAACAATTTTTTTTAATGATGTTGTTTGGCACCCGGTAAAGGTCACACTTTCATGTTTTTGTCACCTCCGTAGTGACTCTTGGCTTCTCTATTTATAATAACCTACCTATTTATATTACAGTTGAAACAATTTTTTTTTGATAATTTCTTAGTTGATTGTGTTTATGCAAACATAATCAAAACCAAATGTTTTAGTTTCCGGACAACATGATCCTTTGCTTATATTTAAAAACATAAACACCCATGTGCACGTGCAGCTGTTACGATTAAATTGATATCCTTAAAAAATATTTTATACTATTCCCCCTTTAAAAAGCTTATTTTATTCACTGAAATAAAACAGTGATTAAATTTTCAAAAGCAATTTAATCACTATTTTGGTGTTTAAATTTATAACACACCAATACATTCGACCACCATCTCAATGCTATACAACCTCCTTGCGCTAAAATACTCGATAAAAACTCCTCAAATCTTTATTTCTCTCGTATTCATGGTATAAAGTTTAGTATGCAACTCTTGAATAAAACGTATTTATATCGAGGGCCATGAATCACATGCGTCGCTCAGGATTCTAACACTTGAATCACTTGCTACGCTCGTGATTCAATCGTCACGAATCACTCCGTACGGTCATGATTCAGTCGTTAGAATCCTTCACTTACTCGTGATTCATCTAAGGCCCTCGCTTTGAATCCGTCCTTTATTCACCAATTGCATAATATACTATAATTAGCGACCCGCCCGCCCGGCTTCGCACGGGTGTAATTTACGTGTGAAGCCGGGGCGGTACGCTAGTTATATATATAAACCTTTCGTGAAAATGTATCTAACTGATGGTGAAAACCGCATCAAAATCCGTTGCGTAGTTCAGGAGTTAGCGGCCATACAGACATACAGACAGACGCGGAAAACGACTTTAATTTATACTATGTAGAGATACAATCCAGATACGGTGGTGTTCTTTTGGATGACGGACATATTTGAGTAAATCATTGTTCTCAACTTTATAAACAATTTCTAATTTGGGACCAACCCTGAAACCGCAAAAAAAACTGCTGTTCTTTAAACTGACATGTGAGTCAGTCACGTCGTATTTCGCTTTTATCTATAACGATTGTATCTCAAGACGAATAAAAAAAAACATTTGCACTCAACGAAGTGTATGGAACAGCTGATTTTTATAGCGATTTCAGTCAAGAAATCTTAACTCAAGTCAAGACCTACGCTGAAATTTGATAAGTAGATTCCTGAAAGAGTGTAAAGATCCGCTAAGATAATATCTTGCTTGCTTCCTGCTATATTTAAAACGGGGTTGAAAGTTCAAATGAAAAAAAAAAAAAAAAAAAAAAACATACTATCATATTGATAACCTGCTTCGTTTTGAAATCGGTTAAAAATCTACGTCTACCTATACGAAGTCGCGCAATTGATAAATACAATTGCGTTCTTTTTTATGTGCCAAAAGCATATTTTTTCAGGCGTTTCTACATTCTATTTAACAATTTTTGTTCCACGAGTTTTCGCATAACACAAAAATTTTAACGCTTGTATAAATCATTACGTGAAAACACGCGCATCTATTGGCGCGCTTTAGCAGTAAAACCAACTCATATGCCGTGATGTATAATGGCATGACGCTCTCTTATACCGTCATGTTTAACTTCTGCCGGGCGTCCCGTGACGGCCAACTTTTTTTTGCTTTGTATTTTTAGGTTAGGCTTCTAAGCTAACCCTGCTAGGTTTCTTACTATTTTTTTTGATAAATATTTTTGTTTTGTATGGAAGAATTCACCCTTACATAATACAAACCTAAAAAACACTTTTTTGTAAATGTTGGTTAAGTTTTGTGAAAATTCATAGAACAAAAGCCGTTATGTATACTGTCGAGAAAGTATCCAAACGAGCTTAATCTTGCCCATTTTTCTATCGGACTGCCAGAACGGGCACGAAAAATCGACACTGCTTTCTGGTTGATACTTATTCCGAAAACCCGTACGAAGCGCTTTGGTTCCACTTTTATTATGCGAACTGCTAGTCTTTGGAATGCGCTGCCGGAATGGGTGTTCCCTGACAGTAACAATCTCGTAGACCGCATCGTCGCTTAAGAGTGCGTATAAAGCGAGGAAAATTTCTGATTTCACCCGCGCGTCTCGCATCACCCGCATTAGTGTGAAACACAACCACGGCAGCGCGGCAGTCGCGCGCAGCTCCAGTACACATAACTCGCGTAGTCGAACTCGTCATGCGGCAAGGAGTAATAAACACAGGATAAGCATAATGTTGGCGTTTTGGCGATTAGCTGGGTTCGGTCGCGGCGCGCAAAACCGTAAATTGTTTATTTCAATTTTCAAAATTGTGTTTGTTGTATATTTTTAAACTTAATTTTTAAGTTTTCTACAATATCAATATAAAATTAATAAATTATATAAATTAAATTGAAATTGCCTAAATTAATTTTCAAATTAAAATTTTACGCTTGAGACAGAGAGTCAGAGATCGTTAAACATTAAATCAAACTAAACTAAACTAATGCTATGCTATGCTATGCTACGCTACGCTATGCTATACTATACTAAACGAAACACGCGAAACGAAATACCCGAAAGCCCGTTGGTCCAGTTGGTAGTGAACCTACCTTCTGAGCTTCGGGCGTGGGTTCGATTCCCACCTAGGACAAAATTAATGTGATGAACATTTTGTGTTTGTTCTACGAGTATACCTGGTTGTTAATATCTATTTAAGTATGATTTATTTAATTTAATTTAATGTAATTTAATGCAATGCAATTCAATTCCATTCCATTCAATTTACTAAAAAATATCATCATCATCCTTCACAGAACCTTCCTCATTATTTGAAGTCGGCCTAATATACCTACTGTTTGACCTACCAGTACCTACCCGAGCCAACCCGGCCGGTCTAACAGTAGGTATTACTTATTTTATTTTTTATCCGACTTCAAATAAGGAGGAAGGTTCTCAATGCGACTTGTATAATCTTAGTGTCTCTGTCTACTTGGTCCACAGTGTTGCACCGCAGTGTTGTAAAGCAGTGTTGCACCGCAGTGTTGCAACGCAGTGTTGCAACGCAGTGTTGCAACGCAGTGTGGCAACGCAGTGTGGCAACGCAGTGTTGCATCGCACTGTTGCGCCGCAGTGTTGCAACGCACTGTTGCACCGCAGTGTTGCAACGCAGTGATTGATAATTTTATTGCATACCTACCTTGCCAAAAGATTCGCTTTTTTACCAGCTAAGGAAACATTAACTTTTTTCTGAGATTCGCCACTGTCAAGAAACATTTTACTGTTTAAAGGCAAAGTTTATTTTTATTGTATCATTCAAGAGCAATGTTTATAACCTCAAATAAGCCACAAATGACAGCACCAGCGAAGGTGGCGCCATCTGAGATAAGTTTTGCCGTGGTTTGCCTGTAGCTTCTCATTACCCAAAATGTATGAAAAATACTGCGTTAGTTCCCTAATACTCACCCTGTGAAATCATTTACCACTGAATAAAACTCAAAATATGTAGTGATGGTCAAAATATTTTCGGATTTGAATTAAATAAAGAAATTTCGTTAGTGAAGCTACTTCTCAAAATCTCTGAAATATTGGTGCCGTCGTTTGGCTTTAGACCTCAGCAGCCATAAATCGATGGCACAGACTTAAAATATTCAAGGATGGCTGAAATATTTTCTGATTTAACGTCTTCACTGAAATATTGAAGATGTCTTCTAGTATTAAAACTGAACAATCTATAATCACCGTTACTGATTTAAAATATGCAAGGATGGCAGAAATATTTTACGATACAAGTCATGATTCTCTGAAATATAAGAAACATTTTACTGTTTAAAGGCAAAGTTTATTTTTATTGTTTCATTCAAGAGCAATGTTTATAACCTCAAATAAGCCACAAATGACAGCACCAGCGAAGGTGGCGCCATCTGAGATAAGTTTTGCCGTGGTTTGCCTGTGGCTTCTCATTACCCAAAATGTATGAAAAATACTGCGTTAGTTCCCTAATACTCACCCTGTGAAATCATTTACCACTTGTAGAACAACTTTAGTTTAATCATTTAATGTATAGATGAACTAACAACACCATTATAATGAAACTGTATTGGCGAAGTTCACACGTGTTCGTTGACAGTTGACAGTCTTTTGTCGACTGCCAACGAACACAGTATATAAGTGGCGGTTGCATTGCAATCACCCTCTTTCTTTGCTCGAACCTCGAAGCGATAACAAGTGTAAACGAATTGTGTGTAAAACAGTTTAAAAGGTGATTTCTTGGCTGAAAAGCTAACAAATCAGAATCGGGATTAATAAGTTACAGATGTCTTCTTATTTTCCCATGTCCACAGAGTGTAATTTGTCTTTTGTTAAGTGGTTCAAAACCTGTTTGCTAGTCATGTTTTTTTTAGAGCCCTAATTAATAGTTATTTTACAAAGTGGCTGTTTTATTCCTTGCGTTTTCTTGATTATAATTTATTTACTAATGATTAATTTAATACTAATTACTAAATAACTGTGCTCATGTTAAAAGTTCTTCAGATTATATATCCGATTAGTGTACTTATTGTTATATATGCAAATTTCTGCCGCCGATTCTGCGGCTGAGCCTGCCGCTGAGCCTGCTGTCGAGTCTGCGGCTGAGCCTGCTGTCGAGCCTGCGGCTGAGCCTGCGGCTAAGCCTGCGGCTGAGCCTGCTGCTGAGCCTGCCGCTGAGCCTGCTGTCGAGTCTGCGGCTGAGCCTGCTGTCGAGCCTGCGGCTGAGCCTGCGGCTAAGCCTGCGGCTGAGCCTGCTGTCGAGCCTGCCGTTGAGCCTGCTGTCGAGCCTGCGGCTGAGCCTGCTGTCGAGCCTGCGGTCGAGTCTGCGGCGAAGCATACAGTGGAGCCTGCAGTGGAGCCTGCCGCGAAGTCTGCGGCTGAGCCTGCAGCTGAGCCTGCCGTCGAGCCTGCTGTCGAGCCTGCCGTCGAGCCTGCGGCTGAGCCTGCTGTCGAGCCTGCGGTCGAGTCTGCAGCGGAGCATACAGCGGAGCCTGCAGTGGAGCCTGCCGCGGAGTCTGCGGCTGAGCCTGCTGTCGAGCCTGCGGCTGAGCCTGCCGTCGAGCCTGCGGCTGAGCCTGCTGTCGAGTCTGCCGTCGAGCCTGCGGCTGAGCCTGCTGTCGAGCCTGCGGTCGAGTCTGCGGCGGAGCATACAGCGGAGCCTGCAGTGGAGCCTGCCGCGGAGTCTGCGGCTGAGCCTGCTGTCGAGCCTGCGGCTGAGCCTGCGGCTGAGCCTGCCGTCGAACCTGCCAGCTGAGCCTGCAGCGGAGCCTCCAGTACGCAGTTACGTAAGAGACATTGTACGCAGTTGCGTAAGATCCGGTGTACGTAGTCGCGTAAGAGCCGATGTACGCAGTTGCGTAAGAGACATTGTACGCAGTTGCGTAAGATCCGGTGTACGTAGTCGCGTAAGAGCCGATGTACGCAGTTGCGTAAGAGACATTGTACGCAGTTGCGTAAGATCCGGTGTACGTAGTCGCGTAAGAGCCGATGTACGCAGTTGCGTAAGAGACAGTGTACGCAGTTGCGTACTGACTTAACTAAACCAGATTCGGTTTTAGTCTGATATGATGTGCTTTTCAGTATGCAGTTGCATTCTGATATTATGTAACATAAAACGATAGTATAAGACTTCAAAATAAGATTGTAAAGTACACATTTAATTAACACGTATAACGTCTATTATCATACAATACATGACACATATACACGAGGACGTGTAATTGAGTCGGATGGCCGAATGTAGAACAACTTTAGTTTAATCATTTAATGTATAGATGAACTAACAACACCATTATAATGAAACTGTATTGGCGAAGTTCACACGTGTTCGTTGACAGTTGACAGTCTTTTGTCGACTGCCAACGAACACAGTATATAAGTGGCGGTTGCATTGCAATCACCCTCTTTCTTTGCTCGAACCTCGAAGCGATAACAAGTGTAAACGAATTGTGTGTAAAACAGTTTAAAAGGTGATTTCTTGGCTGAAAAGCTAACACACTGAATAAAACTCAAAATATGTAGTGATGGTCAAAATATTTTCGGATTTGAATTAAATAAAGAAATTTCGTTAGTGAAGCTACTTCTCAAAATCTCTGAAATATTGGTGCCGTCGTTTGGCTTTAGACCTCAGCAGCCATTAATCGATGCCACAGACTTAAAATATTCAAGGATGGCTGAAATATTTTCTGATTTAACGTCTTCACTGAAATATTGAAGATGTCTTCTAGTATTAGAACTGAACAATCTATAATCACCGTTACTGATTTAAAATATGCAAGGATGGCAGAAATATTTTACGATACAAGTCAAGATTCTCTGAAATATAAATGCTCTCATCTAGTGTTGGACGCAAATCACGCAAAACCTCACCTAATCCTCAAAAAAAAACTCACCTATGTTTCCAACCAATTAGTTCAAAATATTCAAAAATAGCTATTTATTTTTTGATATAACTTCACTTTGCTGAAATACTGGTGGTGCCACCTAGCGTTTGATCTGAGAAACTCGTATTTTATGCTACTGATTCAAAATATTTAAAGATGGTACCGCACTGTTGTACCGCACTGTTGTACCACACTGTTGCACCGCACTGTTGCACCGCACTGTTGCACCGCACTGTTGCACCGCAGTGTTGCAACGCAGTGTTGCACCGCATTGTTGCACCGCAGTGGTGGACTGCAATTCAACCAGTATAAAAAAATACTGGTCGAATTGAAGGTACTCTAAGGTAAATGAGAACCTTCCTCCTTATTTGAAGTCGGATAAAAAGGTAAGTAGTATTTGACTTTGACTAAGGTAAGTAGTCCCGCTAGTGTATTGTGCATTTCCCCTTACCAGCACATACCCGAGCCAACCCAACTGGTCAAACAGTAGGTACTTATGTTTTTAACCGACTTCAAAGAAGGAGGAAGGTCCTCAATTCGACTAGTATTTTTTTATACCGGTTGAATTGAGAACCTTGCCCCTGTTTTAAAGTCGGTTAAAAACATAAGTACCTATTGTTTGACTTTCCACATTTAAATTTTTTTTTATTAGAAGATGTTTTTTTGCTTCCATTGTTACCAAGCTATTTTTTGTCTGTTAAAATTGAGAACCTTCCTCCTTTTGCAGAAAGCCGCTTCTCGTAAAAACGTGAGAAAATGTGGATGGAACTCTCAAGTCAAATTAACCATCACATTAATTTAAATGATTTTTAATTTTAATTTTATAAAATTATAATGAATCTAAATTATTTTATAATGTCATTTAATTTTTAGTTTTATCTTTCTGACTCTCTCTCTCTGCTTCTCTCCGTCTCTCTCTCTCTCTCTCTCTCTGTCTGTTTGTCTGTCACAAAGAAACACTCCGACTCTAATAGTTATATTACTGAGCATACATAATAATGGATTCGTTAGGGCCTAGTCGTATCCATTTTATTTGTATCTGTTATTTTTTCGTAGTAGCTTTACCTAGTCTGTGCTCTAAGGTCATTGTCACCACTTGGTAGCCGCATCAAGTGGTCGCGTTCGAGCCATCGATTTTTTATATCATCCTTTGTTTGAAAATACAGTAGGTGTTGATATAATCGCACTCGGAAGATAAAACCAAGGCGAAAAGCAAGCGCGTGCGTCCTTCCCCGTTGAGGCACAGTGCGGTACTGAGGTTAAACGGAGCATGTTTCGCTATTTAGATGCAAAGCGCAACAGAATAAGACTGAATATCGGACTTGCCGTTTGACCGAATAGTTGCTTAGAACTAAAGGACGTAAGTCTCAAATCGAATATAATTTATTATGAGAGTACTAATTAATCTAGGTAAATTTTGTCTTAACACTGGAAAACAAACTATATTTTCCTTCGGTGAGTATTTATTTTAGATATGTAACTGAAGTACTTTCCAAGTAAAATCAAAAAAATTAGCAAAAAGGCACCATTTTCAAAACATTAAAGTATCGAGTAAATATCTTGCTATTATGTTTCTGTCTTAATGGCGGAAAGAAAATGAATTGAAAATTCACATATATCAATTATTACGGTGATCGGATATTTGGTTTAGTTAGAATATCATGGCAAATTAGCATAAAATTTCGGTTGCCCCCTCTTAACATCAGGCAAGTTGCCGATCAAACGCCAAAAAAATACTACAAATGGATTTTGTTACTTTGTAAATAACCCTGTATATGAAACCTCAGTAACAAATTACCTATCACGAGAAAAATTGGTAGAAGTGTTCCGAAAGTCTGCGATCATTTCTCAAGCGAAATAAATTACTTGCGGGGAAGCAAATAAAATATAGTAGTACTTGTGCCATAGTGATTCCACAGTACAGAGTAGAAACAGTTACTCAAATAGCACATAATTATTATCAATTTGAAAACCCGACCTCAAAATGAGTAAATACGCAATTTCGGTTACTTGGATGACATATTTTCCTTCAGTTATTTTGATTTTATAGCCAAACTACTTAACAGATTTTGATGAAATATGGAACCAATCTGATAGTATACCCTTTCAAATAAAAAATAATTTTCCGAATCGGTTTATAAATGACGGACACATGAGTTAACAAACATTTTAAAAAATACAACTTAATTGAGAACCCCCCTTTTTTGAAGTCGTTTAAAAGGTACGATCATTTTTAAACTATAAAATATGAAATAATAGTATAATATATATATACATATATTAAGATATAACTAACTTTCCTCTCCCTGTATTGTAAATAACTAAAGTAAATTAATTTAAGTTAACAAAATTACTGTAGTAAAGTATAATAAAAGTCACGGAACCCGGTGTCCGTGGAGTTGCATGTTAAATAAAATTAATAAATAATAATAATAATAGTATAAAAAGTAAGATTAGTTATATGTTTTGTGAAAAGTTATAGAACAAAACTTGGGGCAAATTAAAGCGTGCAGCTATCTAGCTCGGACAATTCATTGAAAATATATAATAATTGAGTGAAAATAAAATATAAACCGACTGGACATTCTTTTCAGAAAAAAAAAACATTGCAAATGGTGTCTATAAATTATTATTGATGTTATTTCATAGGATAGCGGCTGAGATAGAAAAAAAAAACAATTTGTTTAACTTAGCAAATTTTTATGTTGTAAACGTTTATCGGGACTTATCACGTATTATTTAATTTAGGTAAAAAATATGTACCTTTCGCTCGACGTTTATACAAATTTCACGACGACGTTTTCAAATTTTTATGTTTTAAAATGTTGAAAATATGTGAAATAGAGAGACCTACTCATAGTAGACACTTGAGTTACTGTTCAAATAAATTTAGGAAACCCTTTGTGTATTTCGTTTTCGTCAGAGTATTGTAGAGACCGCAATTACCCCTTCCTGGTTTTAATGTCCGTTTCGAGTACAATTTAAAGGGATTTAGACTATAATAGAGAAGGATTTGAGCGCTTGTTATTTACAACTGAGTCTAAATACGAATTCTTGGAATTATTTTACTTTCTCAATTGTAACCGTGAAATTCTTGAAATGGGCTAAAAATAAAATTCTTGAAATAAGTAAAAATAAAATTCTTGACACGAGTAAAAGTAAAATGAAGCTTTATAAAACAAATAAGTTAAATTAAAGTAACGTAGATCATTATCTCAAATAATCTCAGCTATGTCTTTCGCTCATTTTTTACATTTTAAATGATAAAAATTCGTGTTGTAGGTACAAAACAACCGATTAGGCTTTATTTTTAGAATAATATTGCAGACGTTTTAAAGTAATTTTTATGTTGATATATATTTTATTTTAGCATGAATCGAAACAAAAGTGTTTTTTCGATTTCTTCCACCATCAACAAAACAACAAAAACTACTTGATACCATTTCTACAAAATTACTTTATTTTTAATCGGGCTACCAAGGCCCGTAACACTGCATTATGCTATTCTTGGAACTTTCCAACCCGGCCCAGAAAGAACACGCTCTGGATTTGATTACCCCAAAGAAATCCAGAATTGTCGAAATTAATAAACGCAAATAAACTTTCCACCTTTAAATTCCTACTCGAAAACGAAGTGCCTAAATATATAAAAAATTATCGACCTATTAAAATTAATAAATGACCTTCCAACACTATGCGAGTGGCGCCAGTAATTAGATAATGGATAATTAAGGCGTTTGATAATTATTATTTTGACCTCGTTCCGTCTAGTCACATTAATTATCAACTTGTATCAATAATTATCCACAAACAATATATTTAAGTAGGTTTCGTATAAATACAAGGCCGTGTATACCTACATGGAAGCGACCAAAGCATCGGATGTAACGTACCTACATGGAGGCAACCAAAGCATCGGATGTTACAAACCCAAAGCATCGGATGTAACGTATCTTCATGGAGGCAACCAAAGCATCGGATGTCCAAACCCAAAGCATCGGATGTAACGTATCTTCATGGAGGCAACCAAAGCATCGGATGTTACAAACCCAAAGCATCGGATGTAACGTATCTTCATGGAGGCAACCAAAGCATCGGATATTACATATTACACAGAACTTATCGAAAAGTTTTTTTAAATCATCTCGGCATCGTTCGAATAATATTATGAACACGAAATTTATTTTATATCATTTGCAATGTTATTCTAAAGATTGTAATTCCCAATAGTATTTTTTTTTCTGTCAGTAATTTTATTTCCTTAAAATGTGGAAAATGTGCGAAAGAGAAAGCTCTGGCTTGCGAATTTAAAATCATGTGATATCACACTGTTTGAAAACATCTTCCTGCATTAACATTATTTTTGGTAACAGATAAACCAGCTAGCTGCTCCCCGCGGTTTCATCCGCGTGGATCTCCTATAGAATACAAACATTTTACAAGTCTAAAAAGTCTTTTTTCACTCTAGACCTCGAACTATCTTTATGCAAAAAACCACGTCAATCCGTTACTGCGTGACAGAGAAACAAACAAACAGACTATCCAATTTATAATATTATTGTGATTATTATTATTTTGTGCGTAGACACTTATCTTACTTACCTTCGACCAAAATAAAATGAATGGATGAGCTGAAGAAGCGCATTTTTGAAGATTATAAAATGAGCGCCGGCGCTCATTTCGTTTCAGTCAGTCTCTAGCTGTAGGAAGAGCTACACAAGACTATTGTTACATGATAACGAAACATCTGACAAAATTATGCCATCCTGTGCTTTCCCGAAATGAAAATACACACCAAAAAAACCGCTATCTATTTTTTGTAACAAATGTACTGTACATGGTTATAATTAGGCATTGAAGTATATGTCCGACGGTTTTGACTCGTTTTTACTGAGCAAGTTCAATGGTTATGGCCCGTCCATTCATTTTATTTTGTTCGAAGTTACTAACATGTACAATAAACATTTGTAGGTACTGTGTGATAAATTAATGATTGAGCTTATTTTTAGCCTAAAAACTTTACCTATTCTAATTTACGTTATTTTTACATTTAATGTAAGTACTAAAACTCACTATTCAATTAAAAGCTCACTTAAGAATTTTTTAGTACAAAAGAGTGTTTTCCAATAATTTTAATGTAAAAAAACAGTTAATTCTATTCTCAACATGAATACCTTATTTACAATATAAGTTTGATGCCAATTTTTGGTCGCTGGTTGCCAAGATCGGAATGCTACCTTAATGAATCTGTTTTTCTAACAACACTGCAGATACAGTGCAGCGTTATATATCAGTCGCGCTACTCGATTTGCATCTTGGCGGCTCACGCATATCTAAATAGTAACGTATTTTCAGGTCCTTACGTTAGATATTTTTGTTACAGCGAGAAACGTGAACGCGATCACCTATTGAACATTGGAGTGATGCTTTCCCTAAAGTCGAGAAACTTTTATGTATTTTCCATACAAATGTACTAGATCCAAAAATAACTTGTCTTGTGATGATCTAAATTGAAAATATAAATGAGATTAACGTTGAAAATTAACTTTTTTGTTTTTGGGGTTTTCAAGAAAGTAAGTAAATCGCGTTAGAAAGTAATATTGCCAATATTTAATTTCCAAATTTTATCAAAACAGGACAAGTATTTTCAGAAAACTGCTATTATGAAAAGTACACAGACTCGATAAGTGCCGTAAAATTCACAAAAACAACTACAAAGTCTCAAAAATCAGCGCTTATTCCGTTTACATTTCTTAATGGTAAGCCTCCAGAACGCTACTCTAAAATCGGGCGAATAAAACGCATAAATAAACGGATTTATAGCAGAGTTGAACCATCCCAGCCAAGTCATAACGTACATCAACACTGGGTTCACATAATCACTCGGAATAAAGGGAGTCAGTAAATAGTAGAGAAAGAAAGGCAGCCAGCAAGCGACGAAGCCCCCCACAACGAAACTCAACGTCTGAGCAGTTTTAGTTTCACGTCTCAAAGACGAAACTCGATTGTTTTCGTGGTCTTTAGTCGAATGCGTTCGAGTTTTTGTAGTATTCTTATACTTATAGTTCGCTTTAAAAGTGACGTCGTTGAACCGGGACTCCCTTTCCTTGCATAGTCTTTTTCGTTTCTTTTCAGCTTGGAAGCAACAGGGGCATTTATGGTCTTGGGAGGAACATTCTCTTTGATGCGTTATCTTTGAGGGATGTTTCGATGCAGTCTGTCTCAAAGATAGTTTGTCCGATCCTGAGTCAGATTCGGTCCTGATGCAGGATAATTTCGCTTTCTGCAACAAAATACGTTTTATTAGTAAGATAAAAGTTTATGGAGTAGATGAATTTCTATGGAAAATCTTTAGTAACATTCTGTTCTATGCTATTTGGTGAACGGTGAGTTTGTTATTTCTCATTGTCATTGTTTTTTTTGTTTTTTTTAATGACCTGGTTTTTTTTATGACCAATATAAATGGAAAAATCGTAATCTTCTCAGAAAACCCATTCATATGATACCCTTATCATGGTAGTAGATAAAAACATTTTGTCCGCCGTCTTGGGGCGTCCACCATGTTGAATTTATCATCTAGAGCCAAAGTACTTGGGAAGACAAATCGAACGAACCCAAACTCGATGGGGTTACGTCGTTTCGTTTAGGAGTTCCTGTGGCCACCTTCTGTCTCCATCATCAGACCAGCTTGATGATACCATAACATTGCATTGTCACCGAACTTACATAGTTATACCAAGTTACAGCTCAATCGGTTGAGATAACTGAAATCGGATAACTGGTCTAAAATTCCGAGATTTGTCCCACACATACCCACTAACAAGGCAAGTTAAAGTTAAATAAAAGCTTATGAAAATACACCCGAATTGAGAACCGCCTCTTTTTTTTAAGTCAGTTATGAGGTTATTCTGTAGACCAAAAAGTCCCGGGTCTTTGCTCTCATCTTTCATGCGTTACATGTGTGATAAAGATCCATTATTTGCGCTAAGACATAACTTCTTTTTGTGGTTCATACTTTTGAAATATAGCTGACATAATGGCACCGACATTTGCAAGGATTTTCGGCCCCATTAAACACTTTCTTGGAAAATGTCGACGGGACAAAGTTCGGATGTGCTTCAAGATTCTGATTACGTCACAAAATACAGTAAATGTAGGTATGTACGTAGGTAATTACAGTGCGCCGCAACTGGTTACTATCTGACTTAAGAATCCTATTTGATGGTTGTTTGAGTGATCTCAATTCAGTTTTTTTATTTGAATGATATACTGAAAGTATACTCGACTCGTCCCATAGAAATTTCATCTAAATTGGATCAGCGGTTTGGTTTTTAAATCGAAATAACGAGAAAAATTATGTCATCCAATCCAAGTAAACGAAATTGCGTATTTAGTTATTTTGAAGTTGGTTTAAAAAAAAAGGCTTGCCTTGAAGAACACCCAGATTGAAAAGGAATGCAGAAAAATTTAATATGGGTTCAAAAGAAGCAAAATCCACGCTATCCACAAGTGTGGACTGCACATATGTTTATTTAGAGCACAGAAAAGAGAACGAAAAATGTTCTCTTCTGTGATTTAGAGCTACCTTTAGGCACCACGAACCGGAAGACGCAGCGTAGGTAAGCCTTCCACTAGATGGACCGACGACATTGTAGAGTCGCTGGCATCCAGTGGATGCAAAAGGCAGACTATCGTTCAGTGTAGAGGTTAAAGGGGAGGCCTATGTTCAGCAGTGGACGTCTTCTGGCTGATGATGATGATGGGCACCACCTGGGACAAGCTCAGTCTAACTTAGACCGCTTCGCCTCCTTCCATCACGCGAGCCAGTGTCAAACATGGATCAAGCACAAAATTTTAAAGATAACGTTTTATCATTAAAAATATCTTACCAACAAAACATGAGGAAATTACGTATAGTGTAATTTGAAATTGCCATAATTGCTATGAAATCGACACGAGATATTATGTCAATGTGAACTTTTTACGTCTTCTGGCTGATGATGATGATGATGATGAACTTTTTACAGCACGTTGTCTAAAAGTGGCCTTTAGCAAAATTTAAATTATGGGTGTAACGTGAAACGTTTATGTTTTGAGCACATTCATCATGTGGGTTGCTGATGACTTTTTTATTCGTCTTTTTTATGTCACATTTTATTTCGTCTTTTTAATGACACATTTTATTACGCGTATCTTTCGACGTTGGTAAAGCTTTTGATAAAATATTGTTATAATAAAAATTCATGAAATATTAGCTCCTTCAGCGGTTTTTTCCGCTATCTTAAATGAGGATAGGAATTTGAATTTAATCCATGATCAATGAATTTGAGTTTTAATTGTAAATAGGTGAGATAGAGTCAGTGAGATGTAATAATAGAGACGTTATCTATACTAATATTATAAAGAGGAAAGATTTGATTGTTTGTTTGTTTGTATTGAATAGGCTCCGAAACTACTGAACCGATTTAAACCAAATACTCAAGTCTACAGTTTCTTTCGGCTGTGAAAAAATCATTTTTGGAAATCAACGCAATCAAAAGATATGACCGTTAATGCTGCATATTTTCCTATATTTTGCGATTTCACAAGGAAATCAAAACCTATAAGGGTACTTCCCGTTGACCTAAATTCATGAAATTTGGCAAGAGGCAAGATCTCACAACACATATAAAGAAAAAAAATCCGAAAATTGATAATTTGAACTTATATCATATAAAAATTATTGTTTTATGATTACAAACTTACATGTAGTTGGAATGTATGGAAAAACCTTATTGTCCACTACAAAGTTAAGTGTGTGCAACTTTTTTTTGTTTTTTGTTTTTTTGTTTAGACTCGCGCTCTTATGTTTTTATCCAACGGAACCCTCAGACTGCGAGTCCTACTCGTACTTGTCCAGTTTTTTTTTCTCAGAACCGAAAACAAATATTTTTCTCAACTGATCCGCCAACAACCGTGGACTTCCCAACTTGGCCTATACTTTCGTATGGTAAAGTCATTTTCCTTATTGCTCCCATAATTTGAGTGCTCTTCGTTCTCAATATCCCGAGCACAATATAATACGGGGAAAGTTTAGAATGGCGTAGTAATATTGTGATAGTTTCGCATTCGATCTGATATTGCTTGCTGGGTAACAGATGTGTTTGGTTATTTTGGTTTCCTAGCTACTGGCGAGATTGAGCCCCAATATGTATGTTTTAGGGTGGGTAACTACTAATATAGTAATATTGCTATTCAATGGACAGCAATACGCTCTAACTTTGGATATTATCATAGCTATAACTTTGTAGCGACGAGTCTGATTTAGGCTGAAATCAGAGTGATGGTGCGCGACATCTCTATAATTACAGTGATCCTGACGGCAATGGTGAACACTTTAATGCATTGTAACGTTTTAGCTATACAATGTAGGTACGGTTTCTAATGACTACTAAAAAATATCAAGTCATCATCATCATCAGTCAGAAGACGTCCACTGCTGAGCATAAGCCTCCCCCTTTAACCTCCACACTGAATGACAGCCTGTCTTTTGCTTCCACTGTTTGCCTGTGACTCTCACAATCTCGTTGGCCCATCTAGTGGGAGACCTACCTAAGCTGCGTCTTCCGGTTCGTAGTCTCCACTCAAAAACGTTTTTTCCCCATCCTACCCATCCCTCCGGTTATTTGGTGAACATCCACGTTTCAGATTCTCTTGCGCGAAGAAACTCCGAGCATAGCTCTCTTCAATGCTCGCTGAGTGACTCTGAGTTTTTCCAAATGGCTAACAGTCAAGGACCACGTCTCAGTACCATTATCAATTGTCATCCCTGGCAACACACACTAGTTAAACACCCCAGAAGAAAAGAAGAAAGATTCATATTCAATGATTTACAGATATCCAGAATTAGAATCAATAGTTAAGGGTGCAGTAGAATGGTAGAAAAGGTGATTGATGACGATGGTATAAGAAATGATGGTAGTAGAAGCAATATAACTGAAAATGTATATAATACTCACTCAAAGATCACAAAAAACAATAAAGCATAACCAAATCATCAGCCAGTAAACGTCCACTGCTGAACAAAAGCCTCCCTCTTAGTGAGGGGTGTTGCCATAATCCCCACGCTTGTCAGGCAGCTTGGGAATTTCATTACATTCACCGTGTACTAATAGGACGCTGTTGCCCATCCTCCGGTGGTTCTGGTCACTGTTTTAGAAAATACTCGGGTCAAAAAAATATGACAATACTCACTTTATTGCATTTGGAGGTGCTAGAGAGCTGGTGATGTCTTCTAGCCACCACGCAGGATATTCTCGCGTAAACGTAGACCATCACAGCCATGGGGAGGAAGAACGATCCCATGGCTGAGAAGACCACGTAGCCAGGGTTCTGGTTGTAACGGCAGACGCCGCCTTGGTTGTGGTCTGGTTCGTACCTGGGTAAATAAAGAAGAAACTCTTTATTGTACGCACCATAAAGTACAGGAACATACGGGTAGTCATCATCATCGTCATCATCATGTCAGCCTTAGGACGTCTACTGCTGGACATAGGCCTCCCCCATCGATCTTTAAAAGGGCCGGTTGGCCTGCATCCAGCGTTTCCTTGCGGCCTCTTATAGATCGTCTGCCTATCTTGTGGGTGGACGTCCTACGCTGCGCAGTTCCACCTAAGTGCTATTACACGGGTAATAGGAACACACAATACAAACTGATTACAATCATCATCATCATCAGCCAGAAGCCATCCACTCTGAACATAGGCCTCCCCCTAATTAGACCGCCGCACTGAACGCCAGCCGGCCATCTGCATCCGCTGCATGGATGCCCGCGACTCTCAAGATGTCATCGGTCCATCTAGGGAGGCCTACCTACGCTGCGTCTTCCGGTTCGTGGTTTCCACTCAAGACCCTTTCTTCCTCATCGGTTGTCGGTTCTTCAAGCGATGTGGCCTGCCCATTGCCATTTCAACTTACAAATTTTAATAACTATAGCAGTAATTTTAGTTCTTAAACTTAAAGAAAACTTAATACTTAATTACACTAAAAAACACACAAACACACAGAAAATAACTAAAACACCCACTTGAATGGAAAAATACAATGGAAAGCTATATTCTGATGGTCGTAAAATGTGTTGGTTTTTTAATGTTATTTGACGAATGTGTGTGTGTGTGTGACAATATATTTTAATATTTACTACATTACAAGAATTTCTGATAAAGAACACCTCAAAGGTGAGACAGAAATTAAGGTCACTATCGGGTCACCAACATTGTCAGATAAACTACGAAAAGAACCGCTATCTCCAAATCGTATTACAAAACTATTCCTTTTCCCCAACCCTTTATTTCTTAGAAAAGACAATCATTTACGCTACTTCTGCCTCAAAAGGGTTGGAGAAATAAATCTGCAAAAATATCTGAAGTCTCGGAAAGTCCTAAATTGTTTTTATCACGTTGAGCTTACGGAGGCTCCAAGAGTTGGAGGCGTGTTGGCAACACCCAATCGGGGACGTGGGTACATAGAAACAGTATAAGAACTCGATACCTACTAAGTTTGCAAGTTGAAACAGCTATGAACAGGCCACATCGCTCGAAGAACAGATAACTGATGGGGAAGAAAGGCTTTTGAGTGGAGACCACGAACCGGAAGACGCAGTGTAGGTAGGTCTCACACTAGATGGACCGACGGCATTGTCAGAGTCGCGGGCATCCAGCGGATGCAAATGGCAGGCTGTCGTTCAGTGTAGAGGTTTAAGGGGGAGGCCTATGGCTTCCCTTCTGGCTGATGACGATGAAGTAGAAATATTTTGCAGGTGAAAGCTAAACATCATAAATCGAAATGCAAATTAGAACCGCTATGAATGCTTTGCGCATTACGTATTCGCTCGCTCGTACATTTTTTTTTTCATTACATATAAAAAAAAAAAATACAATTAAAAAAACGACCACAAAATTAGTATTCAGGTCATTGTATTGTAGTTTAAATCGCTTGAGATATCACGACTTCTTCACGATGCGGTTTCATTTTTCAACTATTTTGTATCGAATATGTAACGTATGTAACGCAGTTTATTGGAAATTTTGAAAAATCTCTTACTGTTTAGTATTTGTACTGATACGGGCACATGGAGAGTGGTTGGTACCCTTGTTTTTTGACTGTCACATACAAACTAATGACATTCTGTTCGAGTTAACAGAAGGTCAGTGTAGTTGTTGGCTAGACGTAACACTTCTATTATTTTCAGTCGACTTCCAAATAAAATTATTAATAATTTTAAATAAATTTTTAAAATCAAGCTTGTTTCGTATTCTTCTCAGCATACCTATTACCTAACCTTTAATTTGATTTAAAAAAATAAAATAAATTAAAAAAAAACTTGTTTTTAATTTAATACTCATATCTTGATGGTATAT
Source organism: Agriopis aurantiaria (assembly GCA_914767915.1). Classification (NCBI taxonomy): domain Eukaryota; kingdom Metazoa; phylum Arthropoda; class Insecta; order Lepidoptera; family Geometridae; genus Agriopis; species Agriopis aurantiaria. Next base: position 8,846,161 of record OU612004.1, read on the forward strand.
AAGAAATGTTGTCCGCCATCATAAGGCGTCCTCAACATTGAATTTAGTGTGACGCTTTTTTTATTTTTTTTATCTTTCTAAACAAACCCTTTCATTAGATAACATATCATGATGGTTCATAAAAAACAAAGTCAAAGTTTTTATTTGCTTGCCAATGGGTATAAAGATCTTAAAATACTATATGTTCATCCATTAACAGCCCTAAGGGTAACAACTGGTCCACCACCTTTAGAAGCCCGCCATATTGCACTTAGAATGACGTCCGTTAACTAATCATGGATTGTCATCCAAAATGAACGTGTGTTACAAATTTTCGGTTGAGAATAACTGGTCTAAAATTCAGTCACTGTGGCCCACACAAACATAGGTAGGTACATACTAACTAACAGGGCAAGTATAAATAAAAGCTCGTAAAAAGAGACATCAACTTATTACCTCCAATTTACAAAAGAAGATTTTCGTAAAATACTCGTTCGAGAGTGGATTTTGTTAAATTAGTGTCATAAAATAAAAAAAAATAAAGGCATGGTTTTCTTGTTTTATATTCTATAATCTATATTGTATTGACAACTCGGCAATCAAGATATCTAAAATTGAACGATCCGATTTGACGGTACGAGTTGAGATGACGATTTGTAAATGGCTCTTAAAGCGACAAGGTAACTGAAATTATAGAAATTATAACCCGACTGCATTGTATAAATAGTAGGTAAGTAACTGAAAAACAACAGCGACGCGCTGCGTACTTATCTACATCTATATACTCTTAGTAGGTACAAAGCTCTTTCATACCGCTTTATTTTGTAAACTAAGTACTAACTAAATTCAAAATTAGTCAATTAAATTTCACTCACCATCCAAACATTGGAGGACAAGTTATGGCCATAGCAGCTATCCAGACGAAAAAGATCATCGTCAACGCCAACTTCTTGCTTCTTCTTCTCCTGGAGTATGTAAGAGGCCTGGTGACGGCCAGGTATCGGTCCACGCTGATTGCGCAGAGGGAGAGGATGGAAGCGGTGCAGAGCAGGATGTCCAGGCTGATCCAGATGTCGCACAGGATCCAGCCAAGCTCCCATTTACCTGAGGAGATTTGTAATGTTAGATCACTGAAAAAAAGTTTCTAGCTGCCGTACTCAGAGACGTTACTTAAGCTAAGGCATACTAAAAATTGCTCTGTCTCGTTTTCATGTGTGACAATATCCGTCAACGAAAAGTTGACAGAGCAATTTTAAGTATTTCTTAACTTAAGTAACGTCTTTGAGTGCGGCTGTTAGATTAACTTGTCCTGATTATAGCTTAACGAACTGAAAAACACGCCATTGAATGTATTGAAGAGTTTTACTATGCACCACCAGGTTCCATCATCAGTATCTCGTCAACGAGCGTAATTTATTGGAGTCATTAAAACAAACCTCATCATAATCATTTCAGACTTAGAACGTCCACTGCTGGACACAGGCCTCCCCATCAATTTCCAAAAGGGCCGGTTGGAAGCAGCCTGTATCCAGCGTTTTTCTGCAGTCTCTTTTAGGAAAGTTACCGAAATAGTCCACTGGATTAGCAAGTTGAAGTGGCAGTGGGCATGGCACATAGCATGCAGGACAGATAGCCGGAGGTTTTGAGGGCCTTACTATTAGCCATTGATGAGCTCTACTATCCACCTTCTGGCTTCATCATCAGATCAGTTTGATGTTAACAAACCATTGGATTATCATCCTGATTAAGTAAGTACTGTGTGTACCGAACAGACAAAAATACATAAGTACGAGAAAGTTAGATAAAATAGGTATTAAAAGACATGTTTCATCTCGTCACCTCACTTGTTCACACTCGAGCACGTTCACGAGCACTTCGTAAATAATAGTCCACCATTATTACACATTAAAAGTCAAAAATAAACAAATTTCGGAAAATAATACAACGAGCCGACATGTTTTTTTCAAGTTGGCGCCAAAACTTCATTATAATTTATTTTTATTTTTATTTTTGCCCTTCGGGCAGGCTAAAGCCTTTAAGGCCATACCGCCTGTTCATCTGTTTTGTATAGTCTTAATATCGTCAAACAAGTCATAGTCACAGTCAGATTCAAGCTAATTAAGTCACGGTCAAGTCAAACTCATGCCTGTAAAGTGGTGGGACTTTACAAGAGGCTCCTATGGAGTTTTGGAAACAACACGAAAAGACACGTTTCACCTCGTTATATCACTTTCCCACACTCGAGCACGTTTACGAGCACTTAATAAATAATAATTCACCATTTACTACACATTAACACTCGAAAATACACAAGTTTAAGAAAATAATAGCACAAGCCGACATGTTTTTTTCAACGTTGGCGCCAAAAAAAACCCAAAACTTCCAATTTAAATACATTTTTTTTGTTAAATTTTTTGATCGTTGATATAATTTCCTTTAGTCGTAATATTATGTAAACAAGTTTATATAGTATTAATAGCGTCAAAAAAGTCATAATCAAGTAAAGTAAGTCACAGTCAAGTCAAACTTGTAAAAATATAACTTGTTAAAATGCCCCAGTAAAGTGGTAGAGTTTTGGAAACTTAATAAATAATAACTCGAAAATACACAAGTTTAGGAAAATAATACAACGGGACGACATGTTTCTTTTACGTTGGCGCCAAAACTCCCAATTGTGTTGGGTGTTTCTATCACAAAAATTATTAAATTTCCAAAAATATATCAAATGTTACGTCAGTCCAAGATCATTTTTTAAACGTAGTCGCAATGACCGCATCATATCTGAATCGAATCGAATTTGAATCGAATTGAATCGCAAATATGACGTTTCTTAATGAAGTGACAATGACAATCCAAAATATAACCAGTAAACTTACAAAAAAAATTATCGGAAAGGCTAACGCACATTGCCCTAAAGCGCGGGAATTCAGATATAGCGACTGGTCGCGAACAGCTTTCAAGATTTGTTTAGTTAGTTATTCTGACGCTAATAGAAGCGTTAAATTATATGGTACGTACGCATAAAAGCAAGTAGACGTTCGCATAAAAGCTAAAAATTGTACGAAAAAAATAAACTAACCAAGAAAACGACTTTAAGCACGTAGCTTTCCTTGAAAAGCACTTCAGCTAGATGTTCAAGTGACATGAATAGGCCCCTATAGTACATTTTTCAGGTGTAAAGACCCTAAGTTATTGTAATTATTCAACATTTTCTCCAGTTGGTGATCAATCATTTATTTAAAAAGATCCTTTTGTGAATGGTGGAGGTATAAAATCGAATTTATTGAGGGAGGGAGAGTTTGTTTTTCAATTCGGTCCTTTTTTGTTGGGAAAATGTTATCTCCAAGGCTTTTAAGATTATCATTTTCTTTAAATTGTGCTGGTTGAGCGTGTTTTGTGAAGGGGAAGGAGGAGTTACGAGAGATAAGTGCTTTTTGTGATGTTAACTGCTGGTCTGGAAGCTGTTTTGCAGCGTGTTAGAAAATGGAGGGTACTTAAGTTAATAAAATAAATATTCGGGACATTTTTTGCACACACAGTCATCTGACCCCAAACTAAGCAAAGCTTGTGATATGGCTGCCAGAGACTGATATACATACATAATATATAGTTTTAAATACATACTTAAATATTTTTTTATATCAACAACCAGATAAAGAACAAACACAAATGTTCATCACTTATATGTTTGCCCTAGGTGGGAATCGAACTCATGCCCCCAAGCTCAGAAGGTAGGTTCACCACCAACTGGACCAACGGGCTATCAAGTATCTCAATAAGTATAAAAAGATATTGCTTAAGATATATTTTGATACGATGAGCAATGGTGGTCGACCGTAAGCATGGGCAATTTACAATCTGACGGCACCCGGTTCGGATCGTCGGCCATGCTAATACCAACCAATCATCATCATCATCATCATAATTTCAGCCATAAGACTCCACTGCTGAATATAGGCCTCCTCCATCGATCTCCAAAAAGGCCGTTTGGGAGCATCCAGCGTTTTTCTACGGTCTCTTATAGGTCATCTGTCCATCTTGTGGATGGAAGTCGTACGCTGCGCTTACTGGTCCGTGGTCTCCATTCGAGAACTTTTCGGCCCCATCGGAAATCTGTTCTGCGTGCTATGTGCCCTGCACCCTGCCACTTCAACTTGCTAATGGTGGGCTATGTTGGTAACTTTCGTTCGTCTACTGATCTCCTCATTTGTGATTCGACTAACCAATACCACCAACCACCAATAATAAATACCAACATCATCATCATCATCAGCCAGAAGACGTCCACTGCTGAACATAGGCCTCCCCCTTTAACCTCCACACTGAACGACAGCCTGCCTTTTGCATCCACTGGATGCCCGCGACTCTCACAATGTCGTCGGTCTATCTAGTGGGAGGCCTCCCTACGCTGCGTCTTTCGGTTCGTGGTCTCCACTCCAGAACCTTTCTTCCCCATCGGTTATCGGTTTATTCAATTAGTACGGTTTAAATCAAATAAAAGAATGGGCGGTCAGTCCTGATTAACATTTAAAATATTATATAATCAGAAACGATATTTCCTTTCAAAACAATAGAACTGATTTCCACCCGAGGTCCGCCAACCAAAATGCGGCAGACACCAGATGAGTCTGCGGTCGCGCGGATGACTAACACTACACTGACATAATATTATTCATATTCATATTCATTTATTTCAGCATTCCACAATGTTTCTTAGGTTTTTATTGTCTCTACTACAGAATATTGAGGCAAATATTGTTTCTGGATGTACCGGATGAAATGCGCCGTATAACCAGTGGACACTAAACGCATAGGCATGTGTCCTAACGTTTAATTTAGTACAAATAACCGGCTTAGCGATGAATATAGCTAAATATATTACACATACTGAAAAAATAATTTCAAATGTAGTCATAAAAAAAAAAAAAAAAAATATTACTATGACAATTTGCGCAGTGAAATCGTACCACAACAAATCAGAAAAGCAGCATAAGAGTTATGGTGTGACATTCCACAGGTAATCCATTAATTTTCTTGCTTAAATCGTTTAAAATACCAATCGAAACGTAAGCTACAAAGCGAATTTGTAGCTTACGTTTTGAGAAGGCGTTGCTTAGAAACTTACCTTCTCTGAGTAGTTATTCTAAGGTACCTCCCTATTTTTACCAAAATAAAAATGCGAGGTAAGTCCCGATAAAAATTACAATATCAATTTACAAATCGCGAAAGTTTAAAAAAACTAGTAGGTATTTATAATGCTATCTACTGATATGCTATTCAGACCGCAATTTAAGCTGATCTTCGCTGATGTAAATCTCTACCTACCAGGGTAAATTTACCCTCATTCTTCAGAAGTTGTCTCCAATAAACATCAAGAGGTCTTCAGCCTCGGTAGAGTTTCAATTTGCCGATCACGTAAGAAGTATCTCCGAGAAGTACGTGTAGATTTCAAGGGCCCTCGGATATACGATATGGAAGGGAATAAACGTTTTTTTGCGCGTTTATTTGTATTACGCTCGGATATTTTGACACGTGTAAAACAACTTTAGTTTAATCATTTAATGTATAGATGAACTAACAACACCATTATAATGAAACTGTATTGGCGAAGTTCACACGTGTTCGTTGACAGTTGACAGTCTGTTGTCAACTGCCAACGAACACAGTATATAAGTGGCGGTTGCATTGCAATCGCCCTCTTTCTTTGCTCGAACCTCGAAGCGATAACAAGTGTAAACGAATTGTGTGTAAAACAGTTTAAAAGGTGATTTCTTGGCTGAAAAGCTAGCAAATCAGAATCGGGATTAATAAGTTACAGATGTCTTCTTATTTTCCCATGTCCACAGAGTGTAATTTGTCTTTTGTTAAGTGGTTCAAAACCTGTTTGCTAGTCATGTTTTTTTTAGAGCCCTAATTAATAGTTATTGTACAAAGTGGCTGTTTTATTCCTTGCGTTTTCTTGATTATAATTTCTTTGCTAATGATTAATTTAATACTAATTACTAAATAACTGTGCTCACGTTAAAAGTTCTTCAGATTATATATCCGATTAGTGTACTTATTGTTATATATGCAAATTTCTGCCGCCGATTCTGCGGCTGAGCCTGCTGTCGAGCCTGCCGCTGAGCCTGTTGTCGAGTCTGCGGCTGAGCCTGCTGTCGAGCCTGCGGCTGAGCCTGCTGTCGAGCCTGCCGTTGAGCCTGCTGTCGAGCCTGCGGCTGAGCCTGCTGTCGAGCCTGCGGTCGAGTCTGCGGCGAAGCATACAGTGGAGCCTGCCGCGAAGTCTGCGGCTGAGCCTGCTGTCGAGCCTGCGGCTGAGCCTGCGGCTGAGCCTGCGGCTGAGCCTGCCGTCGAGCCTGCGGCTGAGCCTGCTGTCGAGCCTGCCGTCGAGCCTGCGGTCGAGTCTGCGGCGGAGCATACAGCGGAGCCTGCAGTGGAGCCTGCCGCGGAGTCTGCGGCAGAGCCTGCGGCTGAGCCTGCCGTCGAGCCTGCGGCTGAGCCTGCTGTCGAGCCTGCCGTCGAGCCTGCGGCTGAGCCTGCTGTCGAGCCTGCTGTCGAGCCTGCGGTTGAGTCTACGGCGGAGCATACAGCGAAGCCTGCAGTGGAGCCTGCCGCGGAGTCTGTGGCTGAGCCTGCTGTCGAGCCTGCGGCTGAGCCTGCGGCTGAGCCTGCCGTCGAACCTGCCAGCTGAGCCTGCAGTGGAGACTGCAGCGGAGCCTGCAGCGGAGCCTCCAGTACGCAGTTGCGTAAAAGACGGTGTACGCAGTTGCGTAAGAGACATTGTACGCAGTTGCGAAAGATCCGGTGTACGTAGTCGCGTAAGAGCCGATGTACGCAGTTGCGTAAGAGACAGTGTACGCAGTTGCGTACTGACTTGACTAAACCAGATTCGGTTTTAGTATGATATGATGTGCTTTTCAGTATGCAGTTGCATTCTGATATTATGTAACATAAAACGATAGTATAAGACTTCAAAATAAGATTGTAAAGTACACATTTAATTAACACGTATAATGTCTATTATCATATAATACATGACACGTATACACGAGGACGTGTAATTGAGTCGGATGGCCGAATGTAAAACAACTTTAGTTTAATCATTTAATGTATAGATGAACTAACAACACCATTATAATGAAACTGTATTGGCGAAGTTCACACGTGTTCGTTGACAGTTGACAGTCTGTTGTCAACTGCCAACGAACACAGTATATAAGTGGCGGTTGCATCGCAATCGCCCTCTTTCTTTGCTCGAACCTCGAAGCGATAACAAGTGTAAACGAATTGTGTGTAAAACAGTTTAAAAGGTGATTTCTTGGCTGAAAAGCTAACACACGGTTTTATTAGCTTCACTTTTTAACAAATCTTGACAAAATACTGGCTGTACAAAATGTATGTATGTATGGAACAGCTGTTTTTTTTCGTGATTTCAAGGATGGTCCAAATTCAAATTCAAATTATTTATTTGTTAGAACGTGGTAGGTACACATACATATAAAGTAGCATACATGGTCGTAAGAATGGAGACGTATCTCATGTACTTGCCTGTTACAGCGTACAAAATGTTAGTGTTTTATAAATATTTTTATTAGTTTTTGTTAAAGTTAAAAAGGAAAAAAAATAAACAAAATTATGTCTATGTTAGAATATTGTTAGAATCATATTTTGATTTAGTTGTATTTTAAATAGTAAAAGTTGTTCATAACGATGAGTACAATGACCTTCGTTCGGCTTAGTACAGTCTATATGCGTAACCCTGTAATATTAGTGTATTTTTACGAGTATAAAACATTTTGATAGGTACCTACTTATAATACAAATTTCTCTTGATAAAATTTTTATCCAAATTTTCTAGTTTTACTTTACGATCATCCTTCCCTAACTGACCCTTTTCATTCTACCCTCTAAAAATATCTGAAGCACGTAAAAATTTTAAGGCTCTTGCGTGAGGAGAAACTTTGAAAGGTTTAAAAGATATTTTATGAATTTTATTATTTTCATGATACGTGTGTGATATCGTAAGAGAGGTTAGTCTTCTTAGAAGGTAAGGTCTACGTGATTTTCCCAATAAAAAGTCGATTAAATTTTTCAACTGTACAGGCTTAGAATAACTACTCAGAGAAGGTAGGTTTCCAAACAACGCCTTCTCAAAACGTAAGCTACAAATTCGCTTTGACACTTACGTTTTGATTGGTATTTGAAACGATTTAAGCAAGAAAATTAATGGATTACCTGTGTGTGGAATGTCACACCATATTTCTTATGCTGCTTTTCTGATTTGTTGTGGTACGATTTCACCGCGCAAATTGTTATAGTAAAAACTTTTTTTTTTTTTTTGGAGCTATATACGACACCATTTGAATGGCTTAAATTTTGCGAATGTACTTGGTTTCTTTGTGTAGTTATTCTAAGTGTACAGGGTTGCACAGAAAAGTGGTAAGGCGAAAAAGGCAATTTAGAAAAGTTGTTCACAATGGTGATCTCATTATTAAGCCTCAAAATATTATTTTTCGCAATTTATGTGTTGGGTAGTACCCCGTAGTAGGTACCTAGGGTAACCTGGTAACCCTGATTTTTTCGCAATTTATTTGTTGGGTAGTACCCCGTAGTAGGTACCTAGGGTAACCTGGTAACCCTGATTTTTTCGCAATTTACGTGTTGGGTAGTACCCCGTAGTAGGTACCTGGGGTAACCTGGTTACCCTGATTTTTTCCCAATTGTAAACGGGATGACATATAAAACACGCAGAGTGGCGACTACTTCATTTATTCAGCAATCGAAATGAACAGAGAGAGAGTTAGCTGGCAGGCTGGCTTATATATACACTCCCCTCAAAGGTTTGGCGAGCTTGACAGTGGCATGGCGTGAGGGAGGGGGTGTGTCATGGCGGCTGGCTGGTTGTCATTCGTAGTTTCGCAGGCAACGTCACGTCCGTTTTGTTACACTCGACCATCCTGCAACAATTGCTCCCGCAATTGGGAACAAACAACTAGGTTTAGTTTCTAATAAATTAACAATGTGTGCAGTCTCAGGCTGACTACACGACTGGCAATTATAAGGTCTACAGGCAACATTAAGGGCTGGTGGTAATATTAAGGGTCAATGGCAATATTTAGGGTCATTGGCAATATTAAGGGCCAATGGCAATATTAAGGGCCACTGGCAATATTAAGGGCCACTGGCAATATTAAGGGCCACTGGCAATATTAAGGGCCACTGGCAATATTAAGGGCCACTGGCAATATTAAGGGCCACTGGCAATATTAAGGGCCACTGGCAATATTAAGGGCCACTGGCAATATTAAGGGCCCCTGGCAATATTAAGGGCCACTGGAAATATTAAGGGCCCCTGGCAATATTAAGGGCCACTGGAAATAATAAGGGCCACTGGCAATATTACGGACCACTGGCAATATTAAGGGCCACTGGCAATATTAAGGGCCACTGGCAATATTAAGGGCCACTGGCAATATTAAGGGCCCCTGGCAATATTAAGGGCCACTGGAAATATTAAGGGCCCCTGGCAATATTAAGGGCCACTGGAAATAATAAGGGCCACTGGCAATATTACGGACCACTGGCAATATTAAGGGCCACTGGCAATATTAAGGGCCACTGGCAATATTAAGGGCCACTGGCAATATTAAGGGCCACTGGCAATATTAAGGCGTACTGTCAATAATAAGGGCTTATTGATGATAGCTTATAACGATCAGTGATTCATTGGTTCCATCAAACCTGTCGGTACCATCAAGGCTATGGTTACCATCAAAACTATGGTTACCATCAAAGCTATAGTTACCATCAAAGCTATAGTTACCATCAAAGCTATAGTTACCATCAAAGCTATAGTTACCATCAAAGTTATAGTTACCATCAAAGCTATAGTTACCATCAAAGCTATAGTAACCATCAAAGCTATAGTAACCATCAAAGCTATAGCAACCATCAAAGCTATAGCAACCATCAAAAATATAGTAACCATCAAAGCTATAGTAACCATCAAAGCAATAGTTACCATCAAAGCAATAGTTACCATCAAAGCAATAGTTACCATCAAAGCAATAGCTACCATCAAAGCTATAGTTACTATCAAGACTATTGAGGCTGTTAAACTATTGAAGCCACCGAAACTATTTTCAATATACTACCGAAGATGTTAAAACTACTGGCAGTTGCTACTGGGAAAGTTAGAACTACAGAAATATCAGGACTAATATCAAAACCATAATAATTAATTACTATCACCATCAGAACAATCGACACTATCAGCAACTTAATTGGAAACAAACAGAACTACTACACTGCGCAAATGCGCTGCGCTGCGCAAATTCCTCTCGCTACAATTCATACGAAGATACTACTTATTTGTAACTTGACTATAACATCAAAATATAGACAGCAACTAATGAATGGTAAGTGCTAAGTTCATCTTTGGAGCAGTAAAGGTATAACAGCTATGCCTATCTAACAATATCACAATGTAATAATTCCGTGGCAAACATCAAATCTGACACACCTGTTACATAATGAATATAAGGTACGTAGGTACTTAAAGTGCTCATATAAATTTATAGCACTGACAATCCTAAACTTATTTTAAAGATACATCATAACAACAACTAAACTAAAACAACGGCGTTAGGCCATTTATTAAGGTACCTACACCTTGCATAGTTAAGCACTAAATTAATTTTAAACTGGCAAAGCTATTCCTATGCTATCAGTGCCTAACCATTACTTTCGTGAGAATCAACCAACTCGTTATGAGTTTATATTATGTGTTTAACTTCGAGTTGCGTTGCATCAATTTGCGCGGTTAAGTATGTCTAACAGTAACAAATTCATATTTTGGTTATTAATACTTAATTGAGAACATAAACAAGTTTAATGTAATTTTGGAAACATGATTGAAACTTAAATGGTTCCTTAATAATCTACAGTTTTATCATTTGTTGCTTGCACTTATTTTTTAGTTCTAAGGCGTGCGCCGACTCTTGCGTAATAATTCCTGCAGGCGCAGATCACACAGATTTGTCACTGTTTCGTGCAGGGGCAAAACTTGGCTTTGAGCTGACGACTTGGTACCGAGTATCGACTCGGCATAGATTTGAAATAAGCTACCCCCATGTGTTTCAGTTTTAACTGTGGTTTTATTATGCTCAGTACTGGAAATGCAATATCCCTTTGCGTTTAGGTGTGCGTTATTTTAGGTACAGCTTCCAAGACTAGTATCGACTAAAGAATCCTTTGACATACTTCGTCAACAAGATTGAAACATACAACTTTATGTAAAATTTTCTAGTAAATAAAATCTATGTCGAAGGTTGTCATATCTCCTAGGCTCAGTAGAGATGTCATGACTAGGCTTTGCATTGCTATTTGCTAGGCTCACTATAGATTTATTTCCAGAAAATTAGGCTTCTTTCGCCAACTGAATAATTATCAGGTTTTTAATGACTAATTTTCTGTCTGTCATGATTCAATTAGTAACACCAGTCCAATTCACCAGTACCTAATCTGAATCACATTCCATCACAAATTACTATTTTGCAACGGGAGAAATTCCCCAGTCTACCCGCAGACATGACAATAAAAGTTATTTTCCATCCTACCCACAGACTCGACTTAGAAATAATATGAGGTATCGAACTAACGAAGCTAGCACTTCCACAATGTAATTTTTCTAATCTACCTACAGGTTTCGTAGTTTCTCTGATCAAAAGTGTAAAAGTCAATTATAAATCTTTAGACAAACTCGGCATCGATTAAACTGGAGTGAATAGTTGTATCTAATCTATGTATGATATGTAAAGGCTGTTTAACCTAAATCTTACATGTTCATTTCTAATCTACCTACAGGTTTCGTGGTTTCTCTGATCAAAAGTGTAAAAGTCAATTATAAATCTTTAGACAAACTCGGCATCGATTAAACTGGAGTGAATAGTTGTATCTAATCTATATATGATATGTAAAGGCTGTTTAACCTAAATCTTACATGTTCATAAGCACGTACTATTGGGATTACCCTCAAGTTGTGCGTAAGGAGTGTGATTGCACGTCAATCTACCAACTATTGCAGTTTTCATTTTATGATCACGGAAGAAAATTATCGAACTTTCGAGTGCATCTAATACATTTTTTTTTTTGTTTTGTTTTGACCCACTAATGAGTAGTCACTAATAATTAGAAAGCAAAGCACGGGCCAAGACAATGATTTAGTTTTCGTCTTCTGTACAGTCTAAATCACGTCTGTAGGTACAATCAAATCTATCGGAATTGGAACTAGGCAATTAGGTACGATAGTTACTTAGGAAATGTGCATGGTATGCTCACTGCTATCAGTTAATGGTCATATTTTGAAGTCATATACTTGTAAATTTTCTAATATTAACTTGAATTAGTGGCAATAAGGTCAAAAATAGGTATATCTCATAAGCATAATGGCAAGTAGAAACAAACACACCTGGCTATTAGGCTAAGGCTCCTCGCTAGCTCCAACTGATGCAGGCTGGCCTCCGCTGCTTTAGGCCCTAGTTAGGTTAGGACCTCGCCCGGCTGCTACACGCCACACGGATGCAGGCCCCATGCTGGCAGGCAGACAGGCAGATTGGCACGCAGGCGGGCAGGCTGGTAGATAGTAGTATCTTGCCACGTGTCTTGCGGCCCGAGATGGAATCTTGAAATCTTCGATGTCACAGTTTTCGCACGCAGTGGGTAGTAAGGTCACGGGCAAAAAGTAGGATTCGCCGTGTTTAAATGCCACGGAAGCGGCAACAAGTAATATCCTTATTTCTTCTTCTTGCTCAGTACGTGGCGTCGAATGATGAGAAAACAGGGTGGGTGGTGTTAGATCTTCATGATTGTGGCGACATTATTCTGCATTTTTACTTCGTTTTTCATCAGGCCAACTAAGTAGCACGATGCTTTAGCTTGGCAGAGTCAACCTTCTTGCAGTACATAATTACTTCATCGTAAATTCTTCTCAAGCAGTAACTTCGCCGTTATAGACAGGATTATATAGTCTTCTTCGAGGATCAGAATCAATTTGGCCAAGCGTCATGAAGCCGCAGTGCGCGTAGGTATTAAATTTTCTTCTTTATCCCTCTTCTGAATGTAAACGGGATGACATATAAAACACGCAGAGTGGCGACTACTTCATTTATTCAGCAATCGAAATGAACAGAGAGAGAGTTAGCTGGCAGGCTGGCTTATATATACACTCCCCTCAAAGGTTTGGCGAGCTTGACAGTGGCATGGCGTGAGGGAGGGGGTGTGTCATGGCGGCTGGCTGGTTGTCATTCGTAGTTTCGCAGGCAACGTCACGTCCGTTTTGTTACACAATTTATTTGTTGGGTAGGACCCCGTAGTAGGTACCTGGGGTAACCTGGTTACCCTGATTTTTTCACAATTTATGTGTTGGGTAGTACCCCGTAGTACCCGCAGGGTAAGGGGTGGTTACGCGTAGTGCGTGGCCCCCACTCGTACTTGGCCAGTTTTTATATTTTTATTACTTTTTAAGGTTCCGTACCTCAAAAAGAAAAAACGGAACCCTTATAGGATCACTTCGTTGTCCGTCTGTCTGTCCGTCTGGCCGTCTGTCCGTCTGTCCGTCTGTCCGTCTGTCCGTCTGTCCGTCTGTCCGTCTGTCCGTCTGTCCGTCTGTCCGTCTGTCCGTCTGTCAAGACCCTTTTTCTCAAGAATGCGTAAAGGTATCAAGTTGAAATTTATACTAAATATATACTTGGGACTACGGTTTTTTTCGGTTGTAAAAAAATAAAAGTTGTAAGTCAACGCAATCAAAAGATATGAACGTTTATGTCGCATATTTTGCGATTTCACAGGGAAATCAAAACCTATAGGGTACTTCCCGTTGACCTAGAATCATGAAATTTGGCAAAAGGCAAGGTCTCATAGCACATATATAGGAATAAATCTGAAAGTTACAAATTTGAAGTTATATAAACTCTAAAAAATAATTAGACTGTAGATATTATATTATGGAAACTGACGTGGTTTTCACACATTTTATTTATATTCAGTGCAAAGCGAGACGCAGCCGCGCGCGCACATTTACCTTGAAAAAGACCGCCTAATGCGGTTGAAACTATAGTTGGAGTAACTGGCTTAATCTTTCGTGAGTAATTCCCGTGTAATATAAATAAGACTGTAGATACTTTTGTTCAATTATTACTTACCAGTAATATGTACAGCAATTGCAGGTGGCATAACAAAAATGCCGACCAGCAAATCAGCAGCAGCCAAACTAGTCACAAAGCAGTTTGTGACTGTCCTCAGTCTTTTGGTCGTGACCACAGCTGATATAATCAGAGTATTACCTATCACAGTCACCACAATCAGCAAAAACAGCACTATCACTACACTTATTTCTATCGAATCGTAGTTTTCATGACAATTCGTTGAGTTCGTCAAATTTTTTCCGCACACAGGGTTCGTCTCATCTGCCACATCGTGAGAGCCGACGTTTGACACTATTTGGTAGAGATCGTTGGTGAAGTTGTATTTTCCTTCGTTCTCGTTTTCTATTGTGATTTCTGTTTGGATTTCGGTGGCGTTCCATTTTGTCGTGTCCTCTGCCGTTATCATGTGATTACGCTCTGGATTTGGGATGCTTTGGTGACGTTTTGGATGGCATTTTCTGGAACAATGAAAAATAGTTTTAGCATAGTATGAAATACGGTGCCGACATAGCCCACCGGATTAGCAAGTTGAAGTGGCAGTGGGCAGGGCACATAGCACGCAGAACAGATGGCTGATGGGGCCGAAAGGTTCTCGAATGGAGACCACGGACCGGTAAGCGCAGCGTGGGACGTCCACAAGATGGACAGAGAGACCGCAGGGAAACGCTGGATGCAGGCCGCTTCCAACCGGCCCTTTAGGAGATTGATGAGGGAGGCCTAAGTTCAGCAGTGGACGTCCTACGGCTGAAATGATGATGATGATGACGATGATGATGATGAAACACGGTGACCAATAGAGTGGTAGAGTGATGGTGGCCAAGCGGTAGCATGTGTGCTTTGCTATCTGACGACACCCGGTTAGATCTTCGGCTTCAATTACTTATTTAGTAGGTACTTTAATACTAATAATAATAATTATTGCCATTCGCATGGTGATGCCGCCAGCATGCTTGGTAAAGTGCTTTTCATGTTTGAAATCCCCCAGACGCGGCGCTGTCATCGCGTATCAATCACTATCAGTATCATTTCTCGAGTAGAACTTTTGGCATCGTACACGACTCTTTAACGATGGAAAATTAATAAATCTCACTAGCGTCCAAACACAGGAACAACACCTGACAACTACAACATGGAAATTTAGTTCCGCTGTTTGCCGTGGGACTTCATTCATGAAAAGGACTCTACATTGCCAACTGATAGTGGGCTTGAGTATTTGGATTGTCTTGTGATAGATTGGTAGTCCTAACTGTTTTTGTAGTGTTAGTGTTAGCTTGAATTTTATTTTATTACTTGAATAAATCACGTGCAGCAATAAAGTAGTAATTATTATCTTTCCTTAAATAAACTCTTTGAAACATTACATGTTTCCTTCCCCGCGAACGGCCGAGATTAACTGTGAAAATTATAAATCTGTCTAATAAATAAGAATTTGTACAATCCTTAAGATATTTAAATGTTTGTTCAACATAATTAATGTTTCGTAATCCTTTGGCTATAAGGTCTTTTTACACTTGGGAAATAAATGTTAGATTATTTTACTTTCAAGATTTTCTGATGATAGACATTTAATAAACATTTAATAAGAACTAAAACTATCACTACCTAATTATTATATACAAATTAAAATGAAAAATAAATTATCAAAATCATTAAAAATACTAATCTAAAAGCCCCTCGGTGGAGGGAAAAGTGGCCAGAATGCTGGCAGCATTGCCACGTTGGATGGCAATGCTAATAAATATTTTCATGGAAATAATTTGTTTTCCATGAAAATATTTGAATAACTTAAGATTGAAGTTGTTTTGAAAGTTTTTACCCAACGATACAAAACCAAAAGAAGGGCTAAACAAAGCTTAGTTTCAGGTTAGGTTAATTTTTCACTTTTAGGTAAATTTTTCACTTTTATATAATTAATATTTTATGTCAGGTTAGTTTTAAATTAGCATGACAAATATCTATAGAGAAAAATAGTTTATCCCAAAATCTTTACTCGAATACTCGAACTCGAAATCTTAATCGAAGCGACGGAATTACACTAGAAATTCGTCATATACAAATTAAAAATGGACTTCCGCAAAGTAAGAAAAGAAGAAAGAAACAAAATAAATTTTATTCGACACCTTTACAAAAACTTATATCTACAGGATACAATCAGTGTCTAATGGGTCCGTCTCAGCATTAAGCTGAAAGTCAAGGATACAATCAAATCCTTGATTGACTGATTCAATCAACTGAAAAATGTATATTAGGCTTAATGTCTCACATTGTAACACCACAAATTTGATGGGACGAAAATATAAACAACCTAATGTTTTCAATCAAACTAGGGTTTGATTGCAAAGTAAATAAGCACTAACCTAGTTACGAACACTCGTAGTAGTGTTTTGTACCAGAACAATACGTTTTCAAACAAAAGAATCTACGCAACAAAACACTGAAAGAAAAGAGAGTAGATAGGTACCTTGTATTGTACCCACACTAAGCAAAAACAATACCTACAAAGGAATGACTATCATTAAGAAAAAAGTTTCTACAACTCATGTCATTACCGAATTACAAAAAAAATGGACGCCTCCTCCACATTACAAGAACACAAAGGCATAAAATAAATAGGTACAGAAGGCTGACTCCTTACAACGTTAACAGGCGCACACACACAAAGACGCGCACGTACAGCGATCTCGGATCAAGTCGGTTAAAAGTCAGCCGTGAGAGTCAGTTATTATTGTCATAATTAGTGATTTTAATTTCCATAGTCATATTGCAAAAACGCTATTTTAAAATGAGACTTATATATGTACTATAATAATCGTGCCTTTCGTACGTGCCGTAATCAAAGAAACTTTTTTTCGGCAACCAATTTATAGACTTTTATTTGATTACCATTTTGTATTAGAAATAAAAGTGTTTAAAGCAAAATAAATATACCTAATTAATAATTGTTTTAATTTTATCTCCCATATCCAAACTTTTCACAGTTGTTTTGCCAGCCCTAGCCCTAGCCTTAGTTTGCGCATAGGTTATTAAAATCAAGGTCAAAGTCGAAGCCGGCTTTTTGTACCTTATTATTTTGTGACAAGAAT
The DNA here is from genome assembly GCA_914767915.1 of Agriopis aurantiaria. Classification (NCBI taxonomy): domain Eukaryota; kingdom Metazoa; phylum Arthropoda; class Insecta; order Lepidoptera; family Geometridae; genus Agriopis; species Agriopis aurantiaria. The sequence continues at coordinate 8,863,427 of OU612004.1, forward strand.
GTACGTTTTCATTTCTTTCTTTCTCACTGTCAGGTGGGAGATAATTCGAGAGGCATGGGATGCGTTGATTTAGCCATTAGAAGTCCTACACTTCTGAAAGGATCTCCCTCTAAGCTTGCTTGGAAGTACGACTCTCCCTATCGATATCCACGATTTTGAGATCGTGGTTAACTACATCAGATGGCTTCTATACGAGTGGCTGGACGATTACGTTCTACCTCCAATTTTGCTTAATTTCTTGTTCATTCAAGAGCGATGATCAGAAATCACGTCTCATAAGTGTTGTAATTTTCTTTCTTAGCGCCTCTTAAAACATAATATGTTAGGTTAAAATACTGCGTATATTTTGACAATTTTGACTATACTGTTTGAATATTGACAACGATGGATAGATGTTCAAATGGACATTTCTTTTTAAATCACGTTGGGTCTACTGAATCTACCCACTACAGTGTAAAGACATGAAGCAAAAACAGATAACTGTGAAATTTATGTTGTTTATCTGATAAACTTATGGCAAACGGAAGGAAAACATTTTCCCAAAAACTTTTAGAAAAATGTTCCTTAGAAAGGTGCCTACACATTTTGTAAAGAACATTTAGTATTATCTCTGAGCTTTATCTTATCTATACCTTGCTATTTCAACCGACTTCAAATAAACAGAAAAGTTCTCGATGTGATCCGTATTTTTTGTAATGCCGAGCAGAATGATAGTGGCCGAGTAGTAGCATGTGCGCTTTACAATCTGACGGCACCCAGTTCGATCCTCGGCCCAGCTTAACTACTTATTTAGTACTTAAATAAATTATGTGCAGTTATGTGTAGTTGTTTTGTGTGCTATCGCTCAACAACGGTGAAGGAAAACATTATGAGGAAACTGGTATGTCCAAGAACCTCAGAAAACCCAAACTCATGTGACATATGATATTTACCAACATCACTGGGCCAGCAAGTCTTCGACCAGTGTGTTACCAGTGATGACAAACGGCACTGAAACGTGGTCTCTCACTATGGGTCTCATAAGCAAGCTCAAAGTCGCACAACGAGCTATGGAGAGGGCTATGCTCGGGGTTTCTCTACGAGATCGAATCCGAAATGAGGAGATCCGTAGACGAACGAAAGTCACCGACATAGCCCACCGGATTAGCAAGTTGAAATGGCAGTGGGCAGGGCACATATCACGCAGAACAGATGACCGATGGGGCCGAAAGGTTCTGGAATGAAGACCACGGACCGGTAAGCGCAGCGTGGGACGTCCACCCACAAGATGTACAGACGACCTAAAAGAGACCGCAGGGAAACGCTGGATGCAGGCCGCTTCCAACCGGCCCTTTTGGAGATCGATGGGGGAGGCCTATGTCCAGAAGTGGACGTCCTACGGCTGAAATGATGATGACGATGATGATGACTGGGCCAGCATGGTGGATTAGAGCCCATCCTCTCTCTCTGAGAGGAGACCTAAGTCCCAGCAGTGGGAACATGATTGACTGACAATAATGAACGCCAAGAGGTGGTCCTACTAAGATATCATTTATTTTGGCGTAGTAAGTAGTTACAACCAGCTCCTATGAATAATTTTGTGCGGGTGGAGGACTTAATGCTAAGCATATTTATTCTTATACAGCCTTTGTAAATGTTCAAGCACTAGAATCATGAAATTTGCTAGGCAAAAATTTCTCTTCCGTCTTTTTATTATTTCTGGTCAGCTTTATTTTGAATTTTACAATAATACTTCCATTGTAACGGAAAATCAGAAGTCCATCGGAAAAACCACCATTATTCTCTAATAATTGTTTACAAATTCAATTTCCATAAACCTATTAAGACAGAATACAGAGATTGCTCTACAAAAGGCCTTTCTGTTCGAGCCATTAAAATCACTCCAAGTTAGAACAAGTCTTCACTTCATTGGCCTTTAAATTACAATAAAATTCCTTTGACGACCAATAATGGAGAATGCTTCCGATTTAAGGGCTTAAGGCGAAGTTTTCCCACTTTTAAGCAACGCTTGTTACTACAGATGACTATGAAGCTAAATTGTTTGTGCATTGATTGTGATATTTCGTGATTTTTGTCAAACCCCCTCCCCCCCTTTCACGCTTCACGTGATTAATAGACGGTCCCCAAGGTTGGTCCCAAATTTTGAGTAGACATACATTAGGGACTGTATAAGTATACTCAAAGATACTAAAGTAAAAGGTTTTTTTTGTAATGATGCCTGCAATGTCTTATTTGAATAACCTGAGCGTCACCCACAAATACACCTGGTCAAAGATAATATCGTCATTGCACCTGGTAGTGTTATTTTATCCGTAATTCAGTTGCTAAATTATTAAGCTTGATATGAGATACTCTGTGCCTAACTGGGACCTTAAATACCTCCCTAATTCGGTAAAGAGACACTGTTAATGGCTTCTTGTAAAATTATGACAAAGTTACCACCCCGACATAGAATAAAAATAAAACAGAGTAACAACTTCTATGAACGGAAAACAATGTACTACGTCATTACGATATTATTATTAATATTAATAAATCATGTGTAATTATAGATAATAATGTATTGATTATTAGTCATATTCACATTTATGTGTTTTTTTTTGTTTTGTTTAGCCAGCTCTTTTTGGGTTTAGACTTAAATAATATTTGATGCACGTATACATACCATTCTCTCTAACCTGGCGGTTGACTATAGTCACCGCGTTACCAACTGAGTCGTCGAGCAATAAGTAAGTAACCTGTAAGTGCGAGCGAGATAGACAGAAATGACATGTGGGTGCGAGTGAGACAGACAGACAGTGATTTATGACCTGACGACTCAGATTATAATGCGTTTACTATAGTAGAAAATGCTTAGCAATAAGTCCTCCATTTCTTCATTATTTGTGAGTGTGCAATAAAGTATTAAATATGCATGCATTCTATGCCGGAGCATCGCCGACAAAAAAACTTTATACTCCCCGTGTGTTCACTTCTCATCTCCTGGTGTCCGTGCACGTGAGTCGCTTACAGCGGTTATTTAGTTTAAATTAAAAATTAAAACGAACATAGAAGCGATGTTATTTATTTAGTTCCGTCATGAGCAATGACACACGTATAACTCGATTTACTAACAAGTCACCAGTAAATGTCAATATATCACGCGTCAACCACTATCAACATCACAGATCTACTACCTATAGATTTTCAATGAGCGTGGCTAGCTCAGTGCCTCTCGCTTCAACAAGGTGTGTTGCCACATTAAAATGATTTGCTATAAGTTAGGGTAATTTACCTACTATGATGGGTAGTGAATCTTCAATGAGTACTTTGGAAACAATACTACCTTTTAAATATTTATATTTTATACACTATCTGCTGCAACCCACGGAGCTACCTGCAATGTTCTGGGAAGAAAAGTACGTTGTCTGTCCTCATGACACACCCTATCGTCCTGACAAAATTTGACTTAGCCCATGATCTAAGAAAAGGTCCCGCAATGACGTCACTGTCCAGTTGCCACTTTATTCAATCAGCTGTTACGTGATGTATCGTCATCGCTCTCGAACCTGTTGTAAATTGACATCATGACATCATTGCGGGACGCCTACGTAAACATTTTTTCTCGAATTGCTATACATGGCGGAGTATATTATTATACCATGACTTAGCCGTTTCCTCGTAAAAAAACAGACAGAAAGTTACAAACTTACTTGCGTTTTTATTATAATTATTTGTTAGGATTAGAATATAGTACTAGAAAAAAGGTTGTAAAGTAACCATAGCATGATTTTTTTATGATTAATTAAAAATAATAAAAAAGTCAAAGAGTTAAAACGGAAGGGCAAAGGAAGGGCCCCCATGCAACAAACGTTAAACGTATTTTTGGATTTGTTCTAGTGTAAAAACGGTAATCCGTACAAGCGTCAAATTTAGCGGATTATAGTGAACATAAGTAAAACAACAAATAATAAACACTGGCCAAGTGCGAGTCAGTGACAAATTTCTGTTTACCACTAAGCTAAGCAACGTCGGGCGCGGTCGGTACTTGGATGGGTGACAGCCTGGGCGTGATGTTGTCTTTTTGCACAACTTTTTGTATTTTGTGATTGTAAAGAACTCTCAGCGCGCGAGCCCGACTCGCGCTTGGTCAGTTTAGTTTTTTCATGAATGGAATTATGTATAACATTCCAAATAATTAGATAAATAGACTCTTTAATGTTTACAGTACAAATTTCACGAACAGCGCGTAGCTTTTTGAATCGGTTCGCCGAAATCGCCTTTTGCTTTTCCAGCTTCATAACTGTGGCCTCATTAATATATATTTAATATTAACATTCACCATATTTATATGGGCATAAAAGGGTCGGTATTTTGCACTTCTTGCAATGTGCCAGCTTTTTTCAGCAAAGTGACAGGATCAGTTGGAAACCTGCAGAACGAATAATTTATGTTAGTTGCGGTAGGTAATTTCTTTCATAAACTGGCAACATTCATAATTTATTTTCTAAGTGAATAATTTGATAAAATTCATAGAATTAGACCACAAATCGACCTAAAAACTGACTAATTATGAATAAAATATTTGCGAATTGATATCCTGAATTTATTTAGGTGATCGTTACAAGCTTTATATGTTTACTTACGTGTGAAATGATATTTCATCGTATTTTCGCTCACTGCGCTTCTTGCAGCCCAAAATGCTACAACCAACCATTGTAAAATATCTTTTACAATTATTTCTCAGAGGAAACACGCATTTATCACATTTAATCACCAAAAAAAGGCAATAAATATAATTCAGACCCGTTTTGTTTGTCACTGATTATTACAGATTTTGACACTTGAGGTACCAAAAACAGGTCACGCCGATAAGGACAACAAAATCTATTTATGTCCTTTTCGTACTTGTGCTGAGCCATATCAAGTTGTCTCTTTCACTAAAATATATTGCCGATCTGGTTGTGTATATCTGTGATCAACATAATAGGACTCTACATCTAAGGTTTTAGTGTCGGCAAGGGTTGACAGCTCAATGCACCTTGTTAAAAAAAAACTGGTAGGACCATCATCGGCGGATCATCGTAGCGCCCTCAGATCAGACAAACAAGGGAGAGATCCCTTAGAACAAAACACGTCGTTCTTGTTCAAATGGTAATTGTGTTTCTCTCACTTTTTTTAATGTAACGCAAAAAGTACGTAGGTACGGCACACTTGCAAATTTTTCGCGCATGCTAAGAAACTAACAGCCACAACATTAACCGTCTTACTACAAAAGATTTAAGAACGTTTTAGATCATGTGTTTAGCAGTTGTTTCACTGTGAAAAATATGTTAAACACATTCATGTCTAAAGCGTTCTTAAATCTTTTATAGTAAGACGGTAGTAGTCATATCCATATGGAAAAAAGGGCGGCAAACCCGTTTGCAGGGTGAGTTTGACTAAAAGCATCAGGCCTGATTTAGGCCTGACGCGTTCGCACCCGCCACTTCACCATATTTATATTTCAATTGTTTGTCTTATCAAAGGTTGCACCCACAGAAAAGAGAAGTAAACAGAACGAAAATGGGAAGGAAAATCTGTTACCAGGCATTATGAGTGAACCTTGATTGAACATTCTTATTTAGATCAACGCGTCGAACTCCGCATCACAGTTGCTAACTGATTTCGAATGACTGACGTTTCGTTTATATGGGTGCAACTGGCTACAACAAATTTCTTACAAAAATGCCTTGACAGCCGTTTTAATTTGAGCTTTTTTTTCCTATTTTGTGGTTGCATCTGTAGTAAAATACCTATAGTTTCACGCTCTTAAGCAGTTATCTTTCTGTGCTGTTTATTCTGTGATCCTGCGTTGACTATATCACCCCAACATTGACTGAGAACTCTTAGAAGCGAACTTTTCAGCGTAAATTAACCATGTTGTCAAAACTTTCAGTAGGTACAGACTGGATGAGGGCGTCCAGAGCTTTTGTAGCTGCTTCGGTAATTCGATGAGTCATTATGGTTAATTTTCACCCAATTGATCTTATCTGAAGATGTCTTTGTTTGAAGTTCATTGGATATACAGAGTGATTTATAATTAACTGACTTAACAAATAGGATGTGCAAGGGTAGTATTTTTTTAAATGTTTGTTACCTCATACCTCTGTTATTTTAACCGTTTTTGGAACAAATATGTCAAAATAAAACGCGCCGCGCTGCACCAATTCGTGAAATAGTGCAATAAATGAAATTATGTAGCACGACTATGGTACACAAATTTTTTTCAACGATATCCAAAAAAGAGGCTCTTTATTAGACTGTTTTTTTTGTATGTTGGTTACGCGATTACTCCGCCAATTATGAATTGATTTTGATGGTTTTTTTTTGTTTGGTAGGTCATAGAAGTTGTCTCAAGTATTTTCTTATCGAAATTGCTGATTCAACTTCAATAAAATTTTCGCTTATTGAAAAAATCAACTCAAATAAAACAGATGACGTTTTGGTTTGTGGTTCATCAAAAAGTTTTGATGAGGACTTTCAATCTCTGTTTTAACTGTGAGTATACTTTCTAAATAAATGAATAAATTATTTCCAAAAAGAACACATAATAATTTACTGATTTTCTAGTTAAAGTTTGTACATGTAGGCATAGTATTGTAGTCGGTTTTTTTCCGTCCAAATATTGATTTTATTAAGATGACCATAACCATTGTCTAGAACTAATTGAGCAGATTCTGAAACCATGAAAAATACTATGAAATGTACATTGGTTTATTAGAAATGGATACCTAAGAATAGCAATGTGGCCTGGCAGGTATAGTTAAAAAATTTGACATTTTGCTAGATTGTCCTTCTGATACGGAGCGAATTCATGCGCGATATATTTATGAGGGTATTTGTGTTTTTTTTTAATGATTATATAGCTCGTTATCATGATCCAAGAAAACAAGGTCTAACGCTCTGGGAGATGTACTGCAATGACGTCAATGTCCAGCAAACACAGATACTCGGAAACAACTTTTTTAAATAATCTATTAAATAAAATACAAAAAGCATTTCAATTGTCATTTGGTTTGTCCGCTCAATTAAGTTAAGCACGAATTGAATATATTAAACACAATTTTATCAAAACCACATTGATTTATTGGATTCCCACAGGTAATATACGGATGTTGGGGAGTTATAATTTCACGCTACTGTTAATACAGAAAATCATAGAGAGTCTGCGAGTTTTGGCGCAAACGCGGAAAAAACATGTCGGCTCGTTGGATTATTTTCCTAAACTTGTGTATTTTCTAGTGTTAATGTGTACTAAATGGTGAATTATTATTCATTAAGTGCTGGTAAACGTGCTCGAGTGTGGCCAAGTGATATAACGAGGTGAAACGTGTCTTTTCGTGTTGTTTCCAAAACTCCATAGGAGCCTCTTGTAAAGTCTCCACCACTTTACAGGGGCATGAGTTCGACTTGACCGTGACTTACTTAGCTTGACTCTGACTGTGACTATGACTTGTTTGACGCTAATAAGACAAAGTGAACTGTTTAATATTACGAGTTAAGAACATTAAATCCACGCTCATGAAGATTTAACAAAAAAAAATAATAGAGAGTCCGCCATTGTTTCGTGTATCGTCATCTCTCTCGAACTTGTTGTAAATTACTTATTCTGCTCTTGCTTATGCACGTGTACATGTATCCATGACATTGATGACATCATTGCGGGACGCCCACGTCACATTATTTCTCGGAGCGCTATAAATACCAGGCGGAGTATATTATTATACTATGCTCGTTATTAACTTTTTTCTGTTAATTATATTGATAAAATGCAACCGCAAGAACCTACCTTAATAGAAACTACAACTAAGTAAGTACATAAGTACACCCACAAAGTCGCTCAGACTGAACAAGTAAGTGCTAAGTTTCTTGTTGCAATCGAAGTTAGAGAGAATTACGTGCAAGTTAAGTACAAGTACGTGTTTTCGAATTAGAGAGAATTCCTTGAAAATGAATAGTGATGTGCTGCGATTGGTAGTCTTGTTTTCAACTCGCCTCACTTATCTCTAAAGAACACGTGAACAAAGTGTTTTCGCCACTGAGCTATCATCTCTAAAATGTATTCACTTTTAAGTGTTCCGTAGTATTACAAGGAACCGTTTTAAGTTTATTCTGTCCGTCCGTCCTATTTTTTTAGAGCCTTCTAACTTATATAGTTATAAAGATAAGTGTACGCACTTACAAAAACTTTGCACAATTACAGTTTTAGTATAGATCTCATTTTTTTTATTTTTAGGGTTCCGTACCTCAAAAGGAAAAAACGGAACCCTTATAGGATCACTTCGTTGTCCGTCTGTCTGTCTGTCTGTCTGTCCGTCTGTCAAGACCCTTTTTCTCAAGAACGCGTAAAGGTAGCAAGTTGAAATTTATACTAAATACTTGGGTCTACGGTTTCTTTTGGCTGTAAAAAAATAAAAGTTGTAAGTCTACGCAATCAAAAGATATGAACGTTTATGTCGCATATTTTGCGATTTCACAGGGGAACCAAAACCTATAGGGTACTTCCCGTTGACCTAGAATCATGAAATTTGGCAAAAAGCAAGGTCTCATAGCACATATATAGGAATAAATCCGAAAGTTAGAAATATGAAGGTATATCATTTAAAAATGATTATTTTGCTATTACAAACTTACATTTTGTAGTTGGAATGTATGGAAGAACCTTATTGTCAACTACAAACTTAAGTTTGTCTTTCAATATTTTAACTTCAGTTAGTTTTTTTTTTGGTCTCGCGCTCTTAGGGTTCCTTTATGTCGTATATTTTGCAATATCACAGGGGAATCAAAACCTATAGGGTACTTCCCGTTGACCTAGAATCATGAAATTTGGCAAGAGGCAAGGTCTCATAGTACATATATAGGAATAAATCCGAAAGTTATAAATTTGAAGGTATTTAAAAATAATTATTTTGCTATTACAAACTTACATTTTGTAGTTGGGATGTATGGAAGAACCTTATTGTCAACTACAAACTTCAAAGTTGTCTTCCCAGAGACTGTGGGATCGGCCGATCTGCGAACTAGCATGGAAATCGCTACTAGATACGTGTCCTAGTATTGCAGATCGCGCTCGTAGTCTTGCTGTCTCTGTTTGGGAATCGGGACTTTGGTTGCAAGCCATGCCCTCTTTTAACACAGGTAGCCTTTTAGATCCAACCGCATTTCGTCTAGCTGTCAGCTTACGCTTGGGTGCAAGGTGCTGTGAGGCCCATCGCTGTCAGTGTGGTACTGCTGTTGACCAGCTCGGTCACCATGGTCTCTCTTGCTTGAGAAGCGCTGGTCGTATTGGCCGACACGCTAGCCTGAACGACATCATCCGCAGGGCACTTTCCACCGCCAATTTCGCAGCTGTGCTCAAACCGAGTGGTCTTGCGCGTGACGATGGAAAGAGGCCTGACGGTATGACACTTGTGCCCTGGAGGTTGGGGCGGCCCCTTGTATGGGACGCAACTTGTGTCGATACTTTGGCGCCGTCACATCTTCCTGAGACACAGGGTAGGGCTGGCGCGGCTGCTAATTCGGCAGAGCAGCACAAGCGTCGCAAATATGCTAACCTCGGCAGTGGTTACATATTTGAGGCGTTTGGGGTCGAGACATTGGGCCGTTAGGGACCGGGAGCTCACCTCATTTTCAAAAATCTTTCAGAGCGCCTGGTTAATGCGACGCGGACCAAAATGCTGGCGTGTTTCTGGCTCAACGCATTAGCATTGCCATTCAACGTGGTAATGCCGCCAGCATGTTGGGTACGCTGCCAACTGGTAGTGGGCTTGAGCATTTGGATTGTCTTTAGACCTTCAACGGTCTATGGGCAGTCTAACTGTATTTGTAGTGTTAGTTTTAGCTTGTATTTTGTTTAGTTATTAAAGGCACTTTCCCAGTAAAAAAAAACTACAAACTTAAGTTTGTCTTTCAATATTTTAACTTCAGTTAGTTTTTTTTTTGGTCTCGCGCTCTGAGGGTTCCGTCTAACGGAACCCTCAGAGCACGAGTCCTACTCGTACTTGTCCGGTTTTTTTTTTATAGATCTCAATTTTGTGAGTATTATAAATACTTATAACTTTTCATTTTAGGGGTAGCTTTGACATGTGATGTGATTGAGGTGGTTTTTTTTTTCACTGCACTTTTGTGGAGAATCCATGAATAGATCTTTTAAAACGACAAAATGGTTTTATACATCACTTCTTTATCAAAATCCTTTGAAAAATATGGCCCGCCAAAGTGGCATAAAGTTTTCTACAGCTACCAATTCCTGAACCATGAATGTTACCATACAATTATGAGGCTTTGGCTACGGAACTCTACATTATGTATGTCTAGACACGCTCTTGGTCAGTTGTTAATTTATAGTTTTTTATGTTCTAATATTTATTTAGCCTATGAGAATTTTCACATAAGCAAAAAAGTTCCAGAGAAAAAACGATAAAACAACAAGCAGGAAAACGTTTCGCAAAATCATTACCGATAACGCTTATACGGCGTTTTGTATCTCGACAACTTTTATATTTTCTCATAATACCGACGTGGCAACTCCTAACATAAAGTTGTTTGTGTATAGAATTGAACCCTGTTACCACTGAGGAGCGAACAAATGTAAAGAAATAGTTCTTAACGGTGTCTAAAGAAATAACAATTGTACGGTCTTTATAAGTGAACGTTATTGTTTAATAAGAAAAAAAAAGGATAATAAGAAAAAAAAAAAGTTTATTTGTGACCTAATTACGTTAATAGCTAAAAGACACATTATACTATTATCCTATAGTGGACATGCTGTAAATTAATAACAAACACAAAAAAAATAACTTTATTTTAAGCTATTTTATCCTGTTTTATGAAACTGTTGCACTTCGTACATTTAAACATTCATATAAACTTCCAACCCTACTTTGACCTACTTATTCAAATGTCAAAGAATTATTTCTTTGCGGATTGATTAACCCTATACTCTTCCTGCCAAATTTCAGCTTCGTAAATTAAATAGTTTTTGGGAAAGATAAAAACTCCAATCTCAAGAAGTCAATCAATCAAATAACTCTACATTGGCAACTGCTACTTCAAAAGCACCCAGTTTGTCACAATCTATGCCCACCTATCCAATTCTTCCAATTGGATGTGACCAACCAGTCTACTTCCACTTCTGTTTTAGGTTTTATTTTATGACGTCTGTAGCTTTTGTTTTTTTTTCCGGTGGTATGTTTTGAATTTCAAACCCACCACCATCACACTTGCCGCCACCGGCTGAAAACTCATCCAATGTGGATCATAGCTCAGTGGAAACCGCACATTGTACGATTCACGTGATCTTGCTTGCCTTACACCTGCAAAATGTGGAATGAGCTATCGTCCGCGGTGTTTCCGAGAAGCTACAATATGGGGTTCTTCAAAAGGCGAGTTAATAGAGTCCTAAAGGGTCGGCAACGTATTTGTGATGCCTCTGTTATTTTACTTCAAAAGCAGAGCTGTTTCTTTACATGATTGCCTACTCGATGGTGTTACAAGGCAGTCCTCGTGATGGTCCACGTGGATGCTAGAACGTAATTTTGAGTTGCGGCTTCTTAATTTTGTCGACAGTACATGTGACTGGTTTCTATTTAGGTTGACAACTGGGGAGGAGTGCTTTTGTTGACGTTCTAAGAAAGGTGTGATATTTTTATTTTAATGTTTATGTTATCTTGGTTTTGTGGAATTTTAATAAAGAGTTTTTGTATTGTATTGTATTGGTGAGTTAATAGCGATTTATTTTAAGAATGAAACAGATAGAATACTTTATTATGCACAACTAAAAAAACAGAAAATTAACGGAAACTTAAATAAATAACTAAAAACTAAAACTTAAAATAACTAAATAAAAACTAAAAACTTAAACTAAAAGACCATTAGTGAAGGGAAAGGTCCCCAGAATGAAACTAAAACAAATTATATCAATGATAAAACATATTTTGGATTTGCCTTAAACTTGAGCTAGTACCGAAAAAAGTTTGCCAAAAACTGCAGGGGCGAGGTAAACACGTATTGCACACACTGACATACTCTTACTAGTTCTACAAACGCACACTTCAATATTGAGCGGCACACAACTGAAACCGAAATGATCAAAATGTCATCAAATGGATGACCAAGGGGTGGTAAGTGCTAAAGGGAAAACTGTAGGTATAACACTATCTTTTCTGAGAAAACCACCCATGTGAAGATGTGTAAAGTTTTTTCTTAACCTAGTACCTATCTGTTCACACAACTTCGATCAGCCAAAACTAAAATTTCTTTGTTTGTCTTTTTAGCCAACTTCAAAAAAGAGTGGGGTTCTCAATACAGTTGTCATACACCGATTTGGAAAACTATTTATTTATTTGAAAATAAATACTTTCTGATTAGTTCAGAAAATTAATCATATTCTGATCAATGGTTTCAAATCAAAATAACTGAAATGAATAATATTCATTTTCCCATACATTTTGTATGGAACGGCTATACAAAGAAGTTAGACCTAAAAGGTAAGGTCCAACTTCTTTGAATCATAGATTGCCATATTACATCATTAAAAAAAAAACATCTAAGTCAAAGAAGATTGCTGTCGCTACCAACGAAGTTGCTTCAATTACGCAGGTGAAACCGCAGGGCGCAGCTAGTATAAAATAATAATAGCATCATTGTTTCAAGATGCCGAGGAGAGCTTTTGAAATACAGTGCAAGCAAAAATGTCAACATTTTGTAAAGAGTCGTACGATTCTTTGTACCTATAGATACTCTGTAAACTTCGGAAGCAACGCTGGCTTTCTTTACAGCAAGAAGGTTATCCCGAAATCCCATAACAACGTGCCAGATTATATTAATATTAAAGAAAATTTTAGCTTTAACATGCTCTTCCAGAGGCCCTTAAGCTGGTACTTAAGCCTTAAGCTTTGAGTTATAAAGCGAGAGGATAAATTCTCAATTTTCTACATGACTGTACTTGAAAATTAATCTCTTATCATGCGACTAAGGTGTGCGATTATTTGTATTACAAGTAGGAACAACAAAGCTGTGCATATTGTGCATACTAGTCTACAATGTACATCTTTGTTGTTCATCAATGTTATGTTATATAAGTATAAGGGTTCATTGTTGTGGGTTCGATTCCCACCTAGGACAAACATTTATGTGATGAACATTTGTGTTTGTTCTATATCTGGTTGTTAATATCTATGTATGTATTTAAAAATATCTATGTATGTATATCAGTCTCTGGCAGCCATATCACAAGCTTTGCTTAGTTTGGGGTCAGATGACCGTGTGTGCAAAAAATGTCTCCAATATTTATGTGTATATTTATTTATTCATTTAAAGTACTAGGGAACCCTAAAAATAGTTTAATTTATTCGCTCCAATTTCATCAACATCAGGAAATTTTAATCCAAAATAATATTTTACCCGACTTCCAAAAAGGGAGATTCTAAATTCCGCCCGTATTTTTTTTGTATTAACTTCAAAGGTAAATAAAACCGTGCAAAAAATCTATTGGCATTTAGAGTCTTCGATAACAGTTATCAATTAGAAAGAGGAAAAGGAAAACATTTAATTACTCATAATTATGAGAATTCAAAACGTTAACAACTGTCCGTTTTGTTTCTTGAAAGTTATAAGGGTTTCCTGAGACGATCCAATGACTCAAAGCTAGGAACTTTTTGCTACTGTGATGGGGAATAAATAAAAGCACATCTTTTGTTTGTGAGACACCATTCAATTTGTATACTTTTTTGACCTAGCTGGGACGGGCCTGAATTGAACACTTATCTTTCAGATAATTGATCATTATTGCACGCCTCACCTTCGGCTTCTTTTTTTACGTGGGAAATGCACTTATGCATACCCACGTACATACTTACCTACGTGTCTTGAAATCAAGAGTGAATCGGTTTCTTCTAAGTAACCGTGCTCAACCGTGCTCCATCGTAGACCGCATCATCGTTTAACATCAGAAGAGTTAGCGGCTAAACGCAAGTCTATTATCAAATTATAAAAAAATACCCATTGGGGTGACGGGCAGGTTATTCGGGTTCGACACCAGAATGGTGTCGAAGCGACTAAAAACCCCACGATGTTCCAACTGCAATGACGTACTAACAGGGCTGTGGGATCGGTCTCGCATTCACAGCAGCCCCGCCATTGCAAATGTCCGCCATGACACCCTGTCAGAGGACCAATACCAGGTTTGGAACGCCGGATGCCTCCGCATCCAACGCCTCAGGTCCTCCAAGACCTTCCACTTTCTGCATCCTCTTTATTCTAAGGTTGCCTGGAAGAGATCTCTCTTAGCGAAAACGTTACCGACTGTAGCACTAGATTTTAAGCTGTTTTATCTTGTGGTCGAAATACGACGGAGGTGGTCGTTTTGGAAGTGGGACAACGTCCGCTTGTCACGCGATCCTTTTGTCATCTTCGCCTATAGTTCTAAATTCAAATACCTCATGATGATTATGTGCCTTTAAAATAGGCAAAAAATCCAAATGCTTTGGCCCAAGGTCCGCTGTTTAAATAAATTTATGCCAGCATGGTTGGTCGGCATTTTCTATGTTGTACTTCTGGTACACAAATCCAAGCTATCACCGCTTCGACTTGCCTCTAAATCTTTCAAAAACTACTACCTAAGTCTAAGCACTTATACATCGCCATTATACAACTCCTACTTACAACTTCATATTCTCCCGGCCAGTGTAGTGTTTATTTTTGGGAATCCTTACCATGTAAACAAATGTGGACAGGCTAACTCTAGATCTGCCATTGATCAAAAGACGTCATGTTTGTTTAAATTGTTTGACTTACCACTATCCACTACCACCATCTCACCTTGTTTGTTTTTGTTTAGCAGAAAAGACCAAAGAACATATCGCGGACGTCAAAAATCGCCAGACACATAAGTTGGCTATACCGGATCCTGCCTCAAGCAAATGTTTTGACATTTGCTTGAGGCAGGATCCGGTTACTAAATTGAGCTCCACGATCCGATGGTTCTCTCCACTGAATGACATCGTTTTTCAAGAATGGTTCGGGAAGCGGTTGAAATTATAAAGCATAGCAAGTTAGTGGCGTCGTGGAATCCAAGCAAGTTAACAAACCGCGGTGTTTCAAGATCTAGTGAAGGTGAAGAACAACACCCGCTCTTCTCGCCACGGCCATTGTAACACGGTCGAAACGTCAAGCGAAAGGTACCTATATTTTTGTCTACATAAAATGAGGCGCGATAAGTCCTGATAAACATTTAAAACACGGTTCAAATTGCCAAAGTTTAATAGTTACTTTAGTTTGACATCTAAAAAGAAACAGATTGTCTAGAGTATAGTATCCTTATTGTCTTCTTTGATCCCACAGGTCAGCGTTATGGCCAGAGAATCGCTTGCCAGTTTACCCAAAAAAATAGCCAAAAGCCCCATTGAAGCCAACCTTGTCACCCGACATTTCTTTAACGGACCCTTCACCCAATAAGACCCAATTGGTCCCTTTTTAGCATTCAAATATTTTTCCCATAGCAATAAAGCTCGGCCCAGGACCAATGGTCCACAAACTCGGGACGATTGGGCTAGAGATGGGCGCAAATTAATTCGAATAATCTGAAGAAATAAGTCGAAGAGTTTTCTTCGTATAGCCTTAACAGATTTGAATTAAATTTATGCAACCTTATTTATTTAAATTTATCAAATAATAATAATTAATACTTTTTTTTTTTTTTAAATCATACACTAATTTAGCATAGAGGTAATACATTTTGTCTCAGAATGGGTAATGGCTATAATCCCGACGCAAAACATAACAGCAATACTCCGCAAAAAGTGTTTTGCTAGAAAAGGCAGACAATTAAATCTATCGTTTTAAAATATCCATAAATCCACTGAACAAATCCATTAAGATATTTGATTCTACTTTTTCTTCCAGTATAATCCATCAATCGATTCAATTCTCCTTTATCTTCTAGTATAATCCATCCATGGATTTGGTCCTATTATTTCTTCCTAATATCAATGGATTTGATTCTACTTTTTCGTCCGCTATAATCCATCGATGAATTTAATTCAGCTATTTCTTCCGCTATAATCCATCGATAGATTTGACTCTTATTTTCTTCGTTTAATAAAAAAACCGGTCAGGAGTTCTTCTCGACTAATAAACATAACGTTAATGTAAAACCGATTCTCATAGTAAATTAATGCACATGCGAGTTCTGATGTTGTCATTTCAATTTTTCGTACAGTAACCGGCACACAAGTTGAGCCATGACCTTGAGTGCGTAATAGACCAATGTTCAGGTATCGTTGGTACCACAAGATACCACAGTGCCTAAAGACAAGGGTCTTTGCCCAGTGTGTGTTGCCAGTGACGACATATGGTACTGAGACGTAGTCCGTAACTGTTGGCCTTTTGGAAAAACTCAGAGTTAAACAGCGGGCAATGGAGGGAGCTATGCTCGGAGTTTCTTTACGCGGTAGAATACGAAACGTGGATATTCGCCAAAGTCACCGACATAGCTGTTAAAATTTGCAAGTTGAAGTGGCAATGGGCAAGCCACATCGCTCGGAGAACTGATAACCGATGGGGAAGAAAGGTTCTTGAGCAGAGACCACGAACCGGAAGACGCAGCGTATTTAGGCCTCCCACTAGATGGACCGACGACATAGTGAGAGTCACTGGCATCCAGTGGATGCAAAAGGCAGGCTGTCGTTCAGTGTGGAGGTTAAATGGGGAGGCCTATGTTCAGCAGTGGACGTCTTCTGGCTGATGATGATGAAGGTATCGTTGGTGGAAGAGAGGTGCGCGGGGGCATTCCGACGGCACGCGTCCACGCGATTGGCCGATCAGTCGGCCGCATGCGCGAACTTACCCCCACTACGTCGACTTTAGCTCAAGTTGTTTGCCGGCCACTGTAGTCAGTAGTCACTCAAATTATTCGATTGTTGATTTTAGCATTCCATCTCTAAAATTCGAACCCTTCCGTGCCCTTAAGCCGATCGGGATAACGGGATGGATAAACCGGTTGTAATGAATACCTACGAGATCTGCAGCTCTCGTGAGCATTGGAAATTTGCATGGGAAAGGGGAAAACAAAAGATGTCTATTTGGATGTCACAGTGTAATTCCCAAGTGGTCTTTCGAACATAAAATTCACGTAAGTGTGATTCATTGTATATTTGTTCATCTCTTGTAATCGTATCTAGTCCTTTGTGAGATACTGATGATAATTCAAGTATACATTAATATAAAATTATGAATTTAAAAAAAGCTTTTCATTACTTGGAAAGTAGGTCTGAAGTTGCCTGAGGAGCGGGTTGAAAGTAATACATCTCAGCCCTAGGGAGAATCACTTTCAACTGACAGTGACAGTTTACAACTGACAGACATTCAAATTATAAAAAAAAACTAGTTCTATTTTCACATTTGTATTGAACCATGTACCAACTTTTTTTTTCTCCTCAGAGGATGGCCCGCAATTATCGTGCATTTGCCAGCGTCAGGATGTTCCAAAAAAAATATTGGCGGGAATCCGATCTCCATTGTAGAGTTTTGTTTATACTTCCGTATTTTGGGTTTTTATTCCGTATTTCATGAAATACCCGCATCATGGTGATAAATAAAAAAATATCCGCCATCTTGGAGCGTCCGCCATATTGAATTTAGTGTGAGTGAGTAGTTGAGTAGTGTAATTTTATTTTTCGTGTTCTCCTTTGGCAACCCTTTCATTTGATACCCATTTCATAGGGGTGCATAAAAATATTTAATCCACCATCTTTGGAAGTCCGCCATATTGAATTTAGAATGACGTCAGTTAGAAAACTATGTATTGTCATCCAAACTAAACGTCACAATTTCAGCTCAATCGGTTGAATGAAGTTGCAAGACTTGTCCCACACATACAAATAGTATCTACTAACAGGGTAAGTTAAATAAAAGATTGTATCTAATTAAATAAAAATAAATACAGGCCAAGCACGAGTCAGACTCGCGCACCGAGGGTTTCGCACCCAAAACATGTATTTTCATTCAATTCTGATCTTTAGCGCGTGCCCGACTAGCACTTGGCTGGTCTTTATTATTTGTTATTTTACTTTACACACCAGTTCAGGCTAAGCTTCTTAGTCTTGAACATCGGCGCAAAGTTGGTCTATCGGTTTTAATCGGATACATTTCGGAGAGTGTGCCTGCATCTGCATGATTTAATTCACTCTTGCCTATTTTTCTATCGGACTGCCAGAGTGGGCACGAAAAATTTAAACGCTTTGATTTCACTTTTACTGTGCGAACAGCTAGCATGTGGAATGAAAGAAAAACTAAATTCAGTCAAAATTTCCATCACTTCTTTAATAACTAGCGCTTCTTTACAAGCGCTTCTAAAATCTGAAATGGCAGTAAAATCGCACTGAAAATAACAAAATAGAGTTTCCATACATCTGTGTTTTGGAACGACAGTTGTTTTCTGTAATGTTATCTTATGCACAACTTTAACCATAATTCAAAATGTTATTTAAACTTAGTCGGCATTCTAGACAGCTGGAAATACTGTTGGTTAAAGTTCCTACTTTACACATAACATAGAAACCTACAAAAACATAAACTATATCGGGAGTATAATTTTCTAGACGGCGGAAATATTCAAGGATATCATTATAAACAACTTTTACTTTGAGACCTAGATGACTAGGAATGACTTATGGTACTGAGAAGTAGTCTTTAACTGGTGACCTATTGGAAAAACTCAGTGTCACACAACGGGCAATGGAATGAGCCATGCTCGGAGTTTCTTTGCGCGATAGAATCCTGAACGTGGATATTTGCCAAAAAACCAGAGTCACCGACATAGCTATTGAAATTTGCAAGCTGAGGTGGCAATGGGCAGACCACATTACTCAAAGAACCGATAACCGATGGGGAAGAAATGTTCTTGAGTGGAGACCACGAACTGGAAGACGCAGCGTAGTAGAGAGCGTAGCGTAGAGTCGCAGGCATCCAGTGTATGCAGATGGTAGGCTGTCGTTCAGTGTGGAGGTTTAAGGTCTTCTGGCTGATGATGATGATAACTTTGGGACCAACCCTGATATCGCAAAAAAGTCTGTTTTTCTATAGCAAAATTTTGTTGATTCTTCCAGCTGGTAGTAGGCCACTTGTCTCTTTGCATTGGAACCTTGGTAAATTACTTTATAAGTCTACCTCCTCCGTGCATTCGCGGATTAGTACCGGCTTTGTTTTGCGGTCGTGTTTGTGACATAATTTTGCGAATCTCATCTTACAACGACAGTACTCTGCACCTAGTATATAATTATCTTTGTCTGCACTCTAAAAACGCAGTTCCAGCTTCCTCGATAGATGGCGCGCAAACTGAAACTATCTAGCACCATGGTACTTGGTTAGGTATCAGCACAATAATGTAGAAAACTTTAGAAATATCCTTTGTCATTTCAAAGAAAGTGACGCCAATGCGCTGATCTAAATCTGGGATAGCCACAGAAAAGTTGAACTTTTTTTTTCTTGATGTGAGGACAGCCTATTTGATAGAGTTACCAATGTCTTAGCGTATATATTTTGTGGCACTTTATTAAATAGTGAAACAAACCAAGTAAAACTTACCGAAACTAGCCTGTAAACTCTCATTATGTTCTGAAAAACTATTTACCCTCAAAATAGGTATCTTGGACAATATTATAAATTAAATTCCTGATATTAAATACTTAATAATTTTCCACCTATATTAAAACCGACCACCCAAAATTATTTCATAATCCGCAAATTAATATTGCGATAAATAACTGAACACGAGTTTTATTACAAATATTTTAGAAGTCGAAAGTATTTTAATAAGGCCGGAAAAATCTACTTTACTACCTAACTTGAGCCGGACCACAGTGTATGGAACAAGCAGTAAGTTAAGTCAAGTAAGCATTGAATAATCACTATCACTTCACTACACAGTATAAAATAAAGTCGCTGTCGCTGTCTGTCCGTCCCTCTGTATGCTTAAATATTTAATTAAAACTACGCAACGGATTTTGAAGCGGTTTTCACCATCAGTTTCACCAATTTTTCACGGAAGGTTTATATATATAACTAGCGACCCGACCCGACTTCGCACGTAAATTACATCCGTGCAAACCCGGGCGGGCGGGTCGCTAGTAATTAATATAATGTAGGTATTTTTGATCGAAGCAAGGCCGCGCTCACCAACCAGAGCTATCTTTTTCGCACACTTGAAAAATTTCTGAAGCTAAAAAATATACTGACTTCAAACAAAAAAGAACTATTTAGAATAACATTGCCAATGGTATAAAGCTATTTTCGTGTTGATATTTTAAAGGATGGCGGAAGAGATAATTTTTTTTTTCGATATCTGCCCTAAATATTATACATATTTAAATAAAATTAACTCTAAATCGATTCCAATGTCATAAAAAAATGCTTTTTTTTTTCTTAGTTTTTTTTTTTCGAGGCTTTATACCTTCAACTACAGAAAAGAGAAGCGAATCCAATGGTCTATGGTCTATAGGCAGAGAAAAATGCCCTTTATATTCTGTGCAGGTCTGGGTCTATGGGCAGTCCAACTTGTTTTGTCGTATGCTTGCATTTTGTTTAGTAAAAAAAAGCAATTCCCAGAAGAAAATAAAATCAAATGTTACGATAATTCTTATTGTTTTTATTCTCCATTTCTAACAAAAGTAGGTCAGGGCTTAACGAAGTTAAACACCTGTGAAGATTTTCGTAGCATAATAAGTTTATTTAATTAGGTTTTGGGGGGACCCATATCAGAATTAAGTGGCATGATTTCGGCACCTAATTTTAATTATTAAATTATGAATTTTCAAATATTGCAGGTAGGGTGTAAGGGCCATGGTTTTGCTCCACTAAATGCGCCTATAAGCCTTATTCATTGTCATCTGTAGTAAAAGGCGTTGCTTAAAACTGGGAAAACCTCGCCTTAAACTAACAAATAAACTTGGGAAACATGCTATCTATCTGTGTTCTATCTGTATGTAATTTTTATTTCTGGTGTACACAATAAAGAATTTCTATGTTATCTAAACACAGTATAGGGTTAACCTCGGATCAAAAAAACGAGGGGGATATGTAAGGTGGTGGGTGCTAACGTATCTGGCCTAAATCAGGCGTGATTCCTATAGTTGAATTCACCCTGCAGACGACCTTGCCAACCT
This sequence comes from Agriopis aurantiaria, assembly GCA_914767915.1. NCBI lineage: Eukaryota > Metazoa > Arthropoda > Insecta > Lepidoptera > Geometridae > Agriopis > Agriopis aurantiaria. The sequence goes on from OU612004.1 coordinate 8,884,609, forward strand.
CTTTTTTGCTTGTGGATTATCCGTTGGTTCATTGGTGGTAATAAGTTGATTGGTTCATATCTCCCTTGTACGTCTGATCTGAGTTTTTATAGAGCTTTCTTCTGAAAGATAATGAAAAGGAATGTAAATGCTCCAGAATTTTATTGGCTCAAGCTAAGTTTAACTGCTCAATTCAGTAAGAATGATCGCCCATAAAGCAACTGTTACTTAAAATTTATTGGCTATAAAACGTTTAGCTCTAAAGTGATTTTTTAATTATAATAACTACAATCTATGCTCATCAATTTATTTCTCTAATTTAATAAATATGATCAGTCGATTTCAAATTATTAAACAGAATATCAAATTAAAAACAGACAGATAGAAGAACAAACAGACAGTCTGTCGCCTGTCTGTCTGACAACGTAGGCTTAGTAATAGGGTCCCGTTTACATCTTTTGGGTACGGAACCCTAAAAAACAGCTTATCACCTTTTTAATATAGGTAGCGTTTCATTTCACTTGCACACTGTATAGTAGGTACCGCTTATATCAAAGGTAAAGCCGGTGACTACCTACACACGTCGTACTAATTCGACGTCAGCGTCGATATAATCGAATTAATTTCCTACAGTAGTTCGTGGGAGGACTAAACTTGAGAGAGTTAACGTTATTATAAGCAACTAGCTACGCCCCGCAGTTTCATCCACGTATCCGTTCAAAACCGTAAATTATTCCTTTTTTTTTTCAATTGATATTTAAACACTAATTACATTGCGTGCGAGATAAAAGGCCAACATTTTGAGTTTATTTTATTTGCGCTTGATATGAACCTCGCCCGATGTTAAGCGATGATGCGGTCTACGATTAATTACGCTGGCCTACAGTACTTTTTTCAGTTGCCAGCAAATTATGAACCAAAAACAAAAATATAAGCAATAACATAATTTATATAACAATAAACAAATGAAAAATGTGACTTGACACAATAAATAAATAGCCATCGCGTAACAAACATACAAAAAAAAAAAACATACAGTCGAATTGATAACCTCCTACTTTTCGAAGTCGGTTAAAAAGTAAATTATCATTAGTTTCAGAATTATTGTCAGTCCATCCATATTAATAAAATTATAGTACAGAAAGAAACTTTCCAGTGATCATTTTTAAAATTCTTTTTTATTCATGATTCGTTTCTGAAAGATTAAAACTCATTGTGAATCCCGTCGTGTCCAACTACGGTTGGAGCAAATAGTGATGTCTGTTTTTGAGTAACTACTTTTTCATAAAGAACTTTATCTTGATGAACATGCTTTTATTAGTTTCAATTAGTAACTGACTATAACGGTACAAATCTTGTTTTTATACTCAGACGGGCATCGCCTATAACATCAGACACCAGAGCGTTCACAAATACGGTGACAACCTTTTGTATCCGAGTCGCGTAGGCAACAAAACGCTCCCTCAGCCCCCGCCAAGCTATAGCGACGATGTATTTTGCCACGCAAGAGTCAGGAGGCCCACGGAGGGAGTACAACGACAAAAACGAGCATAGGTCCGACCTCGATGACGCCTGGCACGGGACTGAGCGAGGCGCGCGCAAATTCTCGCGACCTTTTTACGCTTTTAATTTCACTAAAAAACAAAACTCTTCACTATCAAAAATCTATCCAAACCAATTTTTTTTTAATAGCATTGCCTTTCAGTACATGCAATTTCCAGGTTGTTACGAGCTTTCATTAGAGCATAAAACGAAAAAATAAACTAAATCGACAGATTTTTTTTTTGATCGAGGAAATTTTATTCTATTTTCTTTTGAACCAAATCATAAACTCAAACACAGGTGTATCTGTGACATGTATTTTTTTCCAGCTCAAATATTGTAATTTAAGTAAATAAAATTTATTTAAAACCGTCTAATTTGGTATAAGAAGCCGCTCGCCTTTTGTAAGAATCCCATGTTGTAGTTCCTCGGAAACACCGCGAAGATAGCTCAATCCACATTTTGCAGGTGTGAGGCAAGAAAGATCGTGTGAATCGCACAGTGTGTGATTTCCAGTGATCCATGATAATATGTGGACAAGTTTTCAGGCGGTGCAATGGTAAAACCGCGACGACGGCGTCAGATCAAACAGTTTTTACAACACTTATAGTTTGAAATGTTTGTAACATTTTTATGTTTTTTTTTAAAGTGTTGATTCACTATTAAGGATTTATTATTTGAATGTTTTAAACAATACAAAAATTTTTTTTATTCGAAAACTGGTACCTTTAAGGAATTTGATAATTAAGAGAAAAAGGCTCAGTCATTTATACCAGCTATTCTTTATAACGATCAGTCTTATATCCTCTGTAAGAATCAGTCAAAAATCATTGATAACAGTCATAGTTTTTCATCCGATAGCTCTTAACAGTCCTAGTTTTAACTAAAACATCACCAACATGTCATCGTTAACGGTCAGTTAGAAATACTCGATAACTATCACTTCTTGTTTTTACCATCCTTACGGCAAAAGGCAAACAGCCGAAACACACGTAATCCGCCTCCGCTGCCTCGTGACTTGCATGCTAACCAGGGGTCTACATTGAGAATTATTGCAGGTTTACATACGCTCATTGAATGGAGTACATTACATAGCAGCTTATTATTATCCAACGACGCGAAGCAAAAATTAAGGTATTGCCCAAAGATAATTTTATATTGTCATTGGTAATGCCTCAACTAATAGTAGTAGCTAAGCAAAGATCATATATAATATACCGCAAAGGGATCAACTTCTATGTAGCTGAGGCACTAGACGTAATCTCAATGACCTTATGGAAGACTTGCGTCTGTGACTTGCGTCATTGACGTTTACGCATTTTTGACGCTGCAATATTTGAAGTCTTCAATATATTTATTTAATCTTTTTTTTGTGTTTTACTACAACCTTTTTTAATGTAACCTGCCTTGTTAGTATGTATGTATGTTTGGGATAAATCTTGCAACTGAATGGAACTGAACCTAGGACAAACATTCATGTGATGAACATTTGTGTTTGTTCTATATCTGGTTGTTAATATCTATTTAAGTATGTATTTAAAACTATATAATTATGTATGTATATCAGTCTCTGGCAGCCATATCACAAGCTTTACTTAGTTTGGGTCAGATGACCGTGTGTGCAAAAATGAATTGAAACTGAATTTTAGACCAGTTATCCTCAATAGATATTGAGCTGCAATTTGGCGTATACGTTAAGTTTGGATGACAATGCATGGCTAAATGACGTAATTCTAAACCAATATCCCGGACTCCCAGAGATGGTGAACCAGATATTTTTTATGCACCGCATAACAGGCATGAGTATCAAATGAAAGAGTTTCCTGAGAAGAATACGAAAAATAATTATGACGTTGCACTAAATTCAATATGGTGGATGCTCCAAGATGGCGAAATTTTTTTTTATCTACCATCCTGATAACTATATGTATTATCAAATGAAAGTAGTTGCTGAGTTTTTTTTTGGTCTATAAATGTTTATTTTAAAACACCGTTTACAACTATCACGGTTGTTCACTAAAGTTATATGATTATTTACGGGATATTTACCGTGGTAAGTTTGTGAATTTTTCAAGGATAACTTTGACGGTCTACAAAATAGACCGTTCCGTTCTATCTGTTGCCATACTCTAACCCCTTGGTGGTTGAGCGACCTGCGGCTTCTTCTCATTTTAGGATGTAAAAACATGTTATTTAAGGTTTGCATGCATACATATTGAGCATGCATGCATACATGTCACAATAAACATATTGAGTATTGAATGTGGTTTCATGTTTGTTTAAGTTTTTACTCACTTTATTCTCAATTTGTCAGTATTTTTAACCAATCCAAAAAACGAAGGGGGTTCTATTCTATCTATTCCCATATCTCTCATATCTATTCGGATACGTAATTTTTTAAACATAATTATATTTATTACTCGGAACTCCATTATTTATGATCTGATTTGGAAAATATTTTTCATTTGAAAGGATATACCGAAGATTATATATCTTTGGGATTTACTTTCAGATTTGTCCCATTGAAATTTCATCAAAATCGGTATAGTGGTTTAGTTTTTAAATCAAAATAACTGGATTAAATGTGTCATCCAAGTCGCTTCGGCCGCCTACGTAACCATAGTTTCATAACCAATTACGATCGAAGTAAATTCATGTTTTGTTCGATACTAGTTACGAGCGAAGACTTATATTTGTGTTCTGCCGCCATCTTAACTGTAAACGAAAATTCCTAATTTTGAAGTCGGTTTTTTAAATTGATAATTACACCGATTATACAAATGTCTCCGACATTTGTTAACCATTTTACGTGGTTCTTTTTAGGGTTCCGTACCCAAGGGATGTAAACGGGACTATTAAAGTCCTTTTCATGAAAGAAGTCCCACGGCAAACAGCGGAACTAAATTTCCATGTTGTAGTTGTCAGGTATTGTTACTGTGTTTGGACGCTAGTGAGATTTTTATTAATTTTCCATCGTTAAAGAGTCGTGTACGATGCCAAAAGTTGTTAAAGTTCTACTCGAGAAATGATACTGATAGTGATTGATACGCGATGACAGCGCCGCGTCTGCGGGACTTCAAACATGAAAAGCACTCTACATTCATTGTTACTTTTGTAAATATATGTTAATACATATATTTTATTTTCAATTTAACAAATTAGACTATGCATCTATAGATCACTCTTATTTATTTAACTGCCCTCATTAATTAAATCATTATTGACATTTATTGTTTAGATACTTATACAAAAAAACAAAAAATACAAAATAGTTTATAGTTGTTAAACATAGATCCAGAAAAATAAGTAACCCTGCTTGCTGCTTTAGCGTTAGCTGTGATGCAGCAGACGGTGTCTTCCCAACAATAAGAACAGTTACAATAAGTATAATAATTAATAGTATACATAGACAATTTAAGAGGAACTAAATACTAAAGGCTACATACGCTACATAGTAAACAATACACACGGTCTTGAGGATTAAATGAAATTGCAGGTTTTCGTAGCACAGAAGAAGAGGAGCGGCGCGACTTCCATCAGGATAATGCACAAAATATATTTAATTACATAGCTTTGTTCAAAGAGATATTGCTACGTCAGTTGACACGGCTTGGTAAACCAAAAGACTACTTATTTGACAGAAAATGTTAGGCACACCCTCCAATTCTTAATTTCATTCATTTAAATGGGTACCGACATAATTTGGTACAAAAGTATTAAAACAGATGGCGCTACACGTATCGAAATATAGAAATAACATTACATTATGCGTGCGTCGCTAACACACGGTTGTGCACACGGTTTATATTTATTATTCAATTTCTTTTTTCTTTTGTTTTGTTCTATGTAATATTAGTTCTAATTTTTGATAATTTATATTATGGAATTATTAATTCTGCAATAAATGTACCGTTCTAATATCACTTTTTGCGTGACGCAGTTTTGTTTGTTTGTTTTATGAATCTAGCACAAATGATTCATATTGATGCACCATATCATTAGTATATTTATTTAAATATCATGTTTTACAATGTATCCTAATTCGGTATGCTAAAAAAAATTAACCTATGCCAATTCCAAAACCATTTCGAGATTTTATCTTACCAACCCTTATTTTTCTACTCTGACCCTTTAAAACGATAAGATGCCATTTATTTTAACATAAAACTAAGAAATCATTCGACTTTCATTGACCTCTAAATGACGTCACATTGTAGCATTTTATTTTCTGTGCCTTTTAAGAATAAAAATATTATACATTTGACACACTGTTCGTCACACAGAATAGAATATTTTTTCATTTCTGTGGTTTGACTGTCTGGTTTTTTTCAGGGCTGCCAATATGGGGTGCTTTTTTAGGCTTCTCACCGCAACGAAATTTTGTGCTATATGGTGACGTCACATAATTTCAATTTTCAAAAAAATATTGTAAAATAACTAATCAATAGAAAACAAAAATATTGAAATTAGTTTCTTAAAATAGCCTTATCTACGAAATAAAAATATAAAAAAAAATACAAAAAAAAAAACTTTACATACCGAATTAAATAACATTTTGTTATTAAATGACTAATAGTTAGAGGCGAATGTAGCCTGAGAAGTCATATATGTTATCTACAATCATTAGACTGTGTCTGTTTTGTAAGAATATATCTATAAGAATGATAAATAAAGAACATTTTAAAATCAATATCAGTTTTGTGAAAACGCGTTAATGAACAAAATGGGTGAGACTCACGGAGACATTTGAACAGGAAAAGCTTGTGACTTTGTGGCTGCCAGAGACTGATATACATACATGTTATATAGTTTTAAATACATACTTAAATAGATATTGAGGCCTATTCTGTCATACCACTCACTAAACTAAACCAATCTGACAGGACTAAAATTATCTGCCTCTCTTTTCATTTTAATACGTGAGAGAAGGATGGCAACAATTTTAGTGCTGTCAAATTTAGTTTAGTTTAGTTTAGAGTGCATCAGAATAGATGCCAATAACACCCAGATATAGAACAAACACAAATGTTCATCACACAAATGTTTGTCCTAGATGGGAATCGATGGACCAACGGGCTATCATATCTCTCTACTTTGTCTGTCCTGAGCTTTCATTAGTCCACGCCTCATTTAATTATTTAAACCCGTCCCACGCGATCAGCTTTCGTTCAGGGCTTTGTGCCCCACCTGTGCCCACATGGCGTCTAAGCCCGGAGCGCACTCGAGAAGGCCATGTCTACACAAGCGAAAAAAGAAACAGAATAGGGATAAAGGGGTTTCTGTTATTGGATTTCATTCTGGACGTAGATGTTTTCAAGATGACAGATCAAATAAGATAGCAATCCAAGGTTCGAGATTCGATCTCTAGATGCGAAAAAAATTGAGCATAAAAGTTCAGAAAAAAACAACTAATGACAGTCTACGAAAAAAATTGCTTGTAATCATCTTTGGAAAAATTGTGAACATGTTAGTTTCAAGTCAATTTTTTTAGTCAATTTTTTTACGAAGTCGCAGGCAACAGCTAGTCACATAATTATATAAATAACAAAAAGACTTCTAATTTACACATCACCATAAATTATTTATATTTTGCGTTTAATATTAATACTTTACGCAATTAGCCTTAAAGAGAATATTCTACAGACAGAAATAACAATATAAATTAACAAAAAAAAAACTTACAGTCGAATTGATAACCTCCTCCTTTTCAAAGTCGGTTAAAAAAGATCAAATATTGTAAGCTTATACTTACGACTTTTTGGTCGCCATAATACGAAAAGACTAGCTGTGCTTTATAGCCTTCCGTGGGTAGTGATATATCTCAAAGAAATTATATTTTCCGGGACAAAGTCAGGCCCCTGAATCAGAATAGTCTATATTAAATATAAAAACTGGTGCATTATAAGGTGTTAAATTTTAGTAGTATCACATTTTTACATCACTGTCCATCATGGACATCACTGTCCACTGTCCATAATTAGGAAACCCTTTTTTATGGCAAAAATTCAATTCACATTTTTGCCAGCAAGAAGTATAATAGAAGTTGGAATTTAGAATTTATTAGCTGAAACAAAGAAAATATCCTATAAAATACAGAGGTGAATTAATGTTATAACAAAACAAAATGAACACTTATTACAATTATTATAATATTACATATTATATAGGGCAAAAAAAAAAACTACAATTAAATATTATATACAAAAATAAAATGAGATAATGAAGCAAAAGACAATTACTATTATACAAAAGATTGTCGATATGAATGGGAAATGGAAATTTATAATGAACTAGCTGCGCCCGTGGTTTCACCCGCGTAGTGATGAAAAATGGTGATGGTGATGATGATGATGAAAAGTACTCTCTGGCTCTTGAACTATACCCATGCAAAAAATCAGGTCGATCCGTTGTTCCGTTGCAGCGTGAAAGAGAAACCAACAAACCAACAAACAAACACACTTTCGTATTTATAATATTAGTATGATTAACAATGAAAAATTAATTATTATTGTAATCAAAATTGCTACAGGAAAAGAAAATGTGGTTTAGGTTGGACTCGTCCATACCACATCCTGTTTGAAGGGTGACATTTTCATGTGGCAGAAATCAATTTAGGAAGAAATTTAAGTCGATGGTCGTTAACTAGAATGAAGGATGTGTAATTGGATTTGTCGTTTGCAAACACCCTTCCGGGACAGTCATATACACAAATCCGACAAAAAGATGTTGTTCCAAATAAACATAAAATCTGCTTAGTCTGTTTTCTTTTGGTGCCCCTTGTTTGGTATTTTGGTCCATCTTTATATTATCTTTGATCTATAATATTGTTATTCACTTGACAATAACCCAGCCCAGTTCCATTTTGTGTTCGGAATTGATCTTAAATCAAAAGAAAGGGCTTAATGAGTACATTTCCATAATATCATTGATTGAAATGAAAAAATGCAAAAATGTTTATATACTACAAATATACATACCATACATATTAAAAAGAAAATAAAAACACAATAAAATAAAGTTTGAATAGTACATATATCTTGCAGAAAAGGTTTTGTAAATTTAGAAGGCCATTACTTATAGTTTCCTAACTAGGCAACGCCTGTATCAAGGAATCCAGATTAAATAAAATATTTAAATTTAAAGTTCCTCTGTCGACATAATGATGTTACAAAAAATGTAATGATATACAAATTGAAAATAAATAAATAAATATATATTATAAATATAACAATCTGTGCATATAAAATAATGATAAACGGAGGGTATTAATATTTATAAATATAAAACAAAAAATATATATCCACTCAGCTACCATAAATTTAAGTTTAACAATTACAATTTAATATATAACTTTCAATGAATCCTCTGTTTTGTCGTATGTTAATAAAGCTAGCCATTTATGTATTATACTTTTTGCTTCCATCAAAGTTTATCCTTAATATTACAGCTCCTGACAACCATGTTTTATACGTAGGCCCCAATTGCTTAGGCTTCAAGCATATTATTATCTGAACATCCTGTTCATCGAAACAGACATATCGGCATACTTTTGAATTTATCGATCATAGCTTTGCCCGCAGTTTCAGCCAAGAATATCACTCATAGAAAACTATCCCTAGGTGACACAACTTACAGTTTGTTTACAACGCGAGCAAAGCCGCGGACTAAAACTACTTTAAACAGATATAAAAAACTTGACCGCCAAAAGAACTATATTTTGAAGATACCGTAGTATTACTCCATCAAGTTACGAGCTGTTCAGCCTTGCTACCCCTACCCAAGTATCTCCATGATGACGTCAACACCTATAATACCTACCTACCCACCATTTTATACCGCCGTATCTGGGAATAAAACTAACGAGCAGGGCAGGGGTGAAACGGCGTGCTGAAACCATCATTGCCCACTTAGGACACAGAGTTCTTATAGACTAGTGATGCAGTGACGGATGTTTTGGCCGGTTAAGCCGGATAAAAACAGGCATATTGAGAAATTGTTAGACTTTTAGTGTATTTGCTGGTTCCGTTTTATTTATTTATTTTATTTTATTTTTTATTATCTTAAAAAACTAACGGTCTTAATTAACAGCAAATCGCAAAATCGATTTCACAGGGGAATCAAAACCTATAGGGTACTTCCCGTTGACCTAGAATCATGAAATTTGGCAAGAGGCCACATAGTACATATATAGAAATAAATCCGAAAAGTATAAATTTGAAATTATATCATTTAAAAATAATTATATTGCTATTACTAACTTACATTTTGTAGTTGGAATGTATGGAAGAACCTTATTGTCAACTACTAACTTAAGTTTGTCTTTCAATATTTTAACTTCAGTTATTTATTTTTTTGTCTTGCACTCTGAGGGTTCCGTTATGTCGTATATTTTGCAATTTCACAGGGGAATCAAAACCTATAGGGTACTTCCCGTTGACCTAGAATCATGAAATTTGGCAAGAGGCAAGGTCTCATAGCACATAATATATGGGAATAAATCCGAAAGTTATAAGTGCATATAAGTTTATTATTTAATAATAAAAAGGATCTTAAATGCTCTCGCTAGACGGTTGGGTCAAGAGTCAGCTGCAGAAGACAGCTATCCTTGATGCGGCACGCTTCGTCGAGTGGTTCCTCACGACGCGCCCTTGTACCCAGCCTTGACCACCGGTAGCATGGGCACTGCCGGCACCACCATTGATTTAAGTTTTGACGTGAAATGTTTATTCGCGCCTTGGCAGTAAAACCGACTCGTACGTTGTGACGGCAAGGCGGCAAGTCACAGCGTACGAGTCGGTTTTACTGCCAACAACACTGCGGTTGTACTGTTTACCACAACACGACGCTCTCTTATACCCTCACGTTTTACATCTGCCGGCGTCCCGGGACTGCCAACGTTTTTATTTATATACATATTATTTTTACATAAACCTTAGATATAAGAAGAAAAATAAATATGGGAAATATTAATTTTAAAAAAGTACCATCATCATCAGCGAGAAGACGTCCACTGCTGAACATAGGCCTCCCCCTTTAACCAGATCCTGTTATCTGCATCCACTGGATGCCCGTGACTCTCGCAACGTCGTCGGTCCATCTAGTGGGAAGCCTACCTACGCTGCGTGTTTCGGTTCGTGGTCTCCACTCAAGAACCATTCTTCCCCATCGGTTATCGGTTCTTCGAGCGATGTGGCCTGCCCATTGTCACTTCAGCTTGCAAATTTTAACAGCTATGTCGGTGAAAAAATTACCAAGTAGTAGTGTCGTGGCATTCTTAAGCTACTCTTATAATTATATAATATTGGAATACATATTTAGAACTTTAAAAGCTTCTCAAGAGCTATTAAATTTCAACAGAACGGCTTCGATCATCTAAAACCACATGAGTAGCACATTTTACTAATTAAATTTCACCAAATTATAAATACAAGTAAAAGCCTACATTCTATGTACGGTAGCATTATAATAATGTTTTGACGATAAAAGCGGAAGGAAAACCCACAATATTCATATCTTCTTGATCATAATCAACCGTTTCCTTGTCAGTAAATTCTTCTCTAAATCTTAGAGTTCAAAGGGAATTGACAGAATCTTTCTGTGACATACGCCTGAGGGTACTTTAGGTAAACAGTATACTATAGTCTTTTAAATTTTGTTATTAATGTTAGACCAAGAGCAGCTGCAAGATTTGCAAAAAATTACAAAACAGTTAGTTTTTGTTACACTGTATAGCTTCCAGACCAGACGTAATGACGGGAAGTGATGTACAGCAGTAACCGCGTGGATGTCTAGAGATTTTAATGTGCATTTTAAGTATGTATAATTTTTTTATTAAAAAAATTTAGTAAATAAAAAATAACGTGTAACACACTGGACATTGGACACATGACACATTGGATTTATGAACAAATTTGTGTTTCTATTAATGAAAACGTTTTTTTTTTTTTCTATATTTATTGCCATCATTATTGGTTTACAAATGATGCCTCGTTAGTGTTTATAAGACATGGGTAAATGTTGTTAAATGAACACACGAACCTATGCTTCCGAAAATATTTTTTTCTAGTTTGAGAAAAATAATCGATTTGTAAATATTTTTTTGTATTGTAACCACCTAAAGTCTCCAAAATCGAAGACCGGACATTGTAAATAATTTAAAATTTTACTAAATATCGTCAAGCAAAGTAAGCCACAGTTAACTCAAAGTGGCTTAGTAAAGTTGTGGAGGTTTTGATAAACAGACAAATATGAAGTTTTGGAAACGACGCCAACATACATGTTTCTCCTCGTTTCATCACTTGCTCATACTTAAGCACGTTCACGAATCATCATCATCATCAGCCCTGAATGACTCACTGCACTCACACTCCGCCCTTTTATTTATACTACTACGTTTACGAATACTTATTAAATAATGATCTACTAAAATTACACATGAGTACATGAAAATAAACATGCTTAGGAATATAACATAACGAGGCGACATGTTTTTTTTTACGTTGACGCCAAAACTCCGTCACTGCATCTAATAATATATCAGTGTGAATTAAGTTTAAAGTATGATAAGACTGACAAGCCATTGTGGGTAAAAGGCTAAAGTGAATTTAAAATAGAGGTCACAATTGAGCTCGAACAACCTTTAATACCTATTGTAAAAATAAGTCAAAAGTGGCCGGATAAATGTCGACTCTACCGGAACAAACAAAACTTTAGGCCGGAATCAGCACCTCAGCAATAACATTACTTCCTTTACGTACCTATTTTTTTAAACACGATTACCAAAGCTGTTCCAAACGGTACTCCAAATCCCAGGTGTAAAACAAATTCTGAGATAAAGATCGGCCTAAATCGGTTCTGCTTTTAAGCAGTTGTACCAAGTACTTATAAATAGGTAGCATCCGACCTAAATGAGGCTATTAATCGCACACAAAAATAACCCACTATAAATATACTACTACAAGGACATTGTAAGTGTGAATTAATTTCATGTCAGCAATTTTGTGTGCAAGCAAGATGTTTACTAGGTATGTTCCCTATATCCCTGGAGCCGGGGTCTTAAAATACTGCTTCGGTATCCCTTGCCTGTCGTAAAAGCCGACTAAAAGGGGGCCTTTAGGCTTGTGAGTGGTCTGATTTGGGGATCTGACCCCCCATTCAGCAAGCCCAGGGAAGACAACGGCGTGGTGTGGCCCACGACATTGTAAAGGAAAGGAACGGAAATGCCCTGAGCATTTCCCGAGAGCGTTGCTTCAGGTAGTGTTCTAGGAGGATACCGGTGCATTCCTATGGAGTTCCCGGTACCCTCCGTCTGGCACAGAGGTCGGCCACCGAGAGGGTTTTAGTGGGTGCAATCTCACATAACCCGGCTTCACCGCAGGTGCTGGGTATATTGGAAGATTTACCCCGTCAACAAAAAAAAATATGGACTCCAAAATGGCTGGTCATATTTTGAAGGGACTTTCACTGGCAGTTAGCTGATGTTATAAGAAATCTATGGAGAAATCTACGGATCATCTTAATAATCTACGGAGATGAGACAGCGGGGTGCAGCTTTAAAAAAAATGACAAAAAAAAAACGTTTCCTTCATAATTATGAAATCTATTTATCAAAATATCGCAGACATAATTTAATAAATAGGTAATATAATGAATTCAAAAAATAGGGATAAAAGCGAAAATTAGTGCTACTTTGATGTATTTTTTTTTTATCGACCGAAATGTACTTAATCGTGTTTCGGTCTCATGGGTTTCCTAGATAAAATATTCAATTTTGTTATGATACCATTTTTATAATTTTAAGCTAACCATGGAGTTATGCACACTTTAACTAGAATGACCATAACTGCTAAAAATCGGAAAAGAGCGTCATCGCCGGCGGTGAGACAAGTGCCTAAGTCGCTAGCCCAGGGCTAAGTGAAGCTGCGCAAGTTGGTCTAAGAAACGTGTTACTGAACACATGCTTAGCTTTTAAAATAGCATTTACGTACAAGTTTAATTTAAAAGTAAATTAATTGGGGGGAATTTAACAAGCGTAACTTATGAAAAAAAACGTATAGGTACTTCCAAAGTTTCAAATCAATACGATAATTAGAAAAATATTACCTAAAATTTAAAGCATTGCCTAGAATAGATTTCAAATATTTGTTTACATACCTACTTAGTTCGTTAGTTAGTTACACAAAGTTAATAAAAGCGTGCCTGATAAGCTTTCTGATGTAAGCAATTTTCCCCCAAAACATATCCTTTATTTACAAAGAAACTGATACACTTTTAATATTGGACTTTGGCAGAAAGAAAATAAAGTTGAATGCAAGAAGTTGGCTGTGGGTTTTACTTACAGTACTAAAGATTTATCACTTTTTATGTCAGAGTTAGACAGTCGCTAGTAAAGTCGAAAAGATTCCCGGAAACGTGCATCTATAAAGCAAAGCCTCATCCAGTTTCATACTTCAGTTATTTTTATAGGAAACTAGCTTTTGCTTTCTACTTCCAAGGATCCATAGGTTATCTTTCTTGCTACTTCGTACGCGTAGACTTCTACATAAACTTTCACCCCTTAGACCCTCTTAAATTGCCAAATTTACCTGCCAAATTTCAGCTTCTTACGTACTTATGAGGCTTATAGGTAGATTTTGTGATTCCATGTGATCTTGTTTTTACGTCAATAAATAAGAGAGAATGAGTATTTTGCTTCATATAAATAGAATAGAAAAATCACTAACTCAAATGTGTGTCGTCAATAGTAATGTGGAAATTAAACTAACCCACTCCGCTAGAGCAATGACCTGAAGTGGGTCTTGATCATCACAAGAGAATTCCATCGGTCTCGCACTGTTTCTTACCAATCGGCGACGAGCTTGTGGAAATCTGACTCTAGGGTATCTTTCCAGTGATGTCTATGCCGGTAGACGGCTTGGAGTCCATTTGGATCTCCAAGATATAAATGCCTTCTTTATATTCCAATCCCTATTCTCAGGACATCGCCAAATTTGACAGAAGATCTGGTGCCCTGTCGAGTGGAGTATCTGGGCTTTGGTCTCCCCCATCTCATTATGTTTGGTGCCTCGATAAGCTTCTAAATTTAACTCAACAATTACGATAGATAGTACCAGTTTTTTTTTTTTTTTTTTTTAGTTCCCGATTGCTCTAGAAAGAAGGCAATGTTTAGCAAGTATACGTAAAAATTATACAGCTTCCAGGTCTGAATTTATTGCATTGTCATCTAGTTCTGAATAAAACAATAAACAAGCTAACACAAAAATCTAACAACATTTATAATAATACAAAAACAGTTGACAGATGATGACCGTGTGTGCAAAAATGTCTCAAATATTTATTACTTATTCATTTTTAGTTAGACTGCCCAAAGGCCGTTGAAATTCTAAAGACAAAAATGCTCACGCCCACTATCAGTTGACAGCGTATTTAGCTTAGTTGAGCCAGAGACACGCCAGCATTTTGGTCATGCGTCACATTAACCAAGCGCCCTGAAAGACTTTTGAAAATACGGTGAGCTTCCGGCCCCCAAGGGACCAATGATTTAAACTCTGTTTAAAGTTTTAAGTCACTAGCTAAAACGATTTTAAGTTTTGTATCGCTCAGAATGCCCTCAGAGAAGAAATTCGTGGCTAAAAGTATTTACATTTCAAGTTTAATTATTTGCAATGTTGTATGGAAATTAAACACCAAGTTACCACAGCGACATAGGTTACCTATAGGCAAACGCGTGAAAAAATGTCACCGCTCAATCAGTAAATTCCCAGCAATCGAAACGTTATTTGGGAAGTACACCGCATTAAACACCCATTTGACGAGTCAGCGAGTTTTGTTTACCAGGTTTATTGGTTTAAATCAAATCACTGGCTTGAAAACGTTTGTTTTTAAGGTTCTGTACTAAAATTAATATTGTGAAACTTTGCGACCAACCCTCTGTGTTATTACTTACGATCATCGTCCTATTTATCTTGCTGCTGTAGATAATAGATAGAATAACTCATTATTCCTTACACCAGAAATTACATAACATGAGACAGTAAACCTTTCAAACTAGTGTAAAAATCGTTGCCTTATCGTTAAAAGCTATCACCTCTAGGCAATCTAAAGATGGAAAGTATTCATAGGAGGAAGTAGAAAGTGCGGTGTGCAAAAGTAGCTCTATCTCTGTCTGTTTGTTCGCCATCATCGTGAAATCATTAGAGGAAACTTTACAGTAAAATTAAATAAAGCTGTGAAATTCTATACACAAAAAATCCAAAAATAAAAACTTCGTTTGAGCCTAAAAAAGGGTATGGAACCCGTGCCGAGCAGATTTTAATCATTGTTGTTGTTTGTGTTCCAAATTCAATTTTTCTGTTTAATATTCACACTCCATTCATAAAAGGCAGTTAAAACGACGTGCGTTCACAAAACAAGCCGAACATCCCTTTGAATATTTCACGAATGGATGTGGAGCGCGGTGAAGAGGGATGTAGCCAGCCTGAATGCGCTCGGCTGTTCATGGGTTCTTTTACATACGCTTTCAGTGCAAGTATGCATAAGCAAAATACCTCAGTGCGTAAAGACGAAAGTCTTCGACCAGTGTGTTGCCAGTGATGACACACGGCACTGAAACGTGGTATCTCACTATGGACCTCATAACCTCATTTTATTTGATCTAGTGTATATTTTGTTTGTTTGTTATTAATATTTGACATTGTATGCTATGTAGATTTTTATTTAGTTTTCCACTGTCATTTTTCAATTATTTTTATACCTAATTCTATGTCCAAATGTTATGTCTGAGTCCATGGTTACTTGAAATAAACAATTTAAATTTGAATTTGTATAAGCAAGCTCAAAGTCGCACAACGAGCTATGAAGAGGGCTATATACTCGTGGTTTCTCTACGGGACGAACGAAAGTTACCGACATAGCCCACCGGATTAGCAAGTGGCAGTGGGCAGGGCACATAGAATGCAAACCAATTTGTTGTTTTTAAGTTTGAAAGACCTTCTAATATCACAAGAAACATAACGTCTCACTTAAGGAACAACATAATTATAATAAAGTAACTTAGTCAGAAAGTAAGTAATAATAAGTACTAACTTTATTTATTTCAGTTACTTAAATAACATGCCATCTTTAACTACATAACATTTTAAAAAAACCTCACTATTAATCTATTAAACCGCTACCAGTGGGAATTGTTCCCAAAATGCTGGCCACATTACCACGTTGTATGGCGATACGAGAGTTTTGGCGCCAACGCGGAAAAAACATGTCGGCTCGTTGGATTATTTTCCTAAACTTGTGTATTTTCGAGTGTTAATGTGTACTAAATGGTGAATTATTATTCTTTGAGTGCTCGCAAACGTGCTCGAGTGTGGGCAAGTGATATAACGAGGTGAAACGTGTCTTTTCGTGTTGTTTCCAAAACTCCATAGGAGCCTCTTGTAAAGTCTCCACCACTTTACAGGGGCATGAGTTCGACTTAACCGTGACTTACTTAGCTTGACTCTGACTGTGACTAAGACTTGTTTGACGCTATCAAGACAAAGTAAACTGTTTAATATTACGAGTAAAGGACATTGAATCCACGCTCATGAAGAATTTAACAAAAAAAAAAAAAAGTATGGCGATGCTCACCCTTTGAGCAAAGTAGAGGCCGGCATTTTGGTCACGACTTCTAGTGTAATAAGTATAAATATTCTATCAATATTTGTTATATACATAAGAAGTCATCTAATCTAAAATATAAACACTTTTCTCTTTATTTTTCAATGATTCGACGAAATAAGCAATAAATTTACTGCCACCAAGCAGAGGCAGCAACAGTTAAGTCTTCACTAAATAAAATTATGCCCATTACGCAAACCAGACAGAAATAATTAATTTTCCGCCCCAAAATGGAAGTTGGAAAGAAATGATAGACCCAGCTGTTGCCGGGTAAAAATATCTTCATTCAGGCGAAAAAACAATTTAGAACTTGTATTAGGAGAAATGTAACGATGTTTTTTATTGTCAGACTTCTAGTTTGGATGGGAAAGATGGATAGAATAACAGATTAGGTCTGGAAGACATGTGATCAGTTATCGAGGAGTTATAGGAAATACACAAATATAGTGATTAGGCCAAACCAAGGAGTTTGTTTAGGAAATATTTTCAGAAAGTATTTGGTGCGAAAATAGGAAAAAAAATGGCCCGTGACACCCGGGATAATACAAGGATTCTCACATTAACACTCATCAAACTTGATCGAGAATGTCCTTAACTATCATTCAAGGAAATCTTCAGCCGTTTGAAGATAATCAGCTCTTTTTAGGGGCTAAAAAAACGGACAAGTACGAGTAGGACTTGCGCTCTGAGGGTTCCGTTAGATGGAACCATCAGAATGTTTTAGACTCGCCAAACAAAAAAAAAACAGCAAAAAGTTGAAATATTGAAAGACAAACTTAACTTTGTAGTGGACAATAAGGTTCTTCGATACATTCCAACTACAAAATGTAAATTTGTAATAATAAAACATTTATTTTTTAATTATATAACTTCAAATTTATGACTTTCGGATTTATTCCTATATATGTGCTGTAAGACCTTGCTTTTTGCCAAATTTCACGATTCTAGGTCAACGGGAAGTGTACCCTATAGGTATTGATTTCCTTGTGAAATCGCAAAATATGCGAAAATATGCGACATAATCGGTCATATCTTTTGATCGCGTAAACTTACAAGCTTGATTTTTTCACAGCTGAAAGAAACCGTAGATTTGAGTATTTGATATAAATTATATATCTTTACGTGTTTTTGAGAAAAATGGTCTTGACAGACGGACAGACGGACAGACGGACAACAAAGTGATCCTATAAGGGTTCCGTTTTTTTTCTTTTGAGTTTCGGAACCCTTAAAATAATTTGAACCTACTTTTTCTTTTTTAACAGATAAACAGATAAACATTTTTATTGATAATTGTGTGAATTATAAGTCAGTCAATAAAAGTACATTAAAAAATTGTTCAAAATAAGTAGTAGTACATTACAATTGCTTAGTAAATTAATTAATTACATTTTCTATGCCCTTCTAGTGTAAATAAATATATTCATATATAATTAATTAAATTAAGATTGCGACCATAGTTATTGAAATAATATTTTGTCTCGCTTTTAAAAAAGTCGTCGATAGAGTAGAAGGTTCTATCAACGAGCCAATTTTTCAATTTAATTTTAAATATGTGCTCACTAGCGGTACTCGTGATATCCTTTGGCAAACAATTATATATTTCCGGCCCTATCACGTGAGTCAATTTCCCCGAGCGTGCGAGCCGTCTGTACTTAGGTATGGTACTTAGGTATTTATACTTAGGTATGGGTTTTTTCGTGGCCCATCTAACCTGTGCAACTTAATAAATATGTACCCACTACTGGAGCCTTACGGCCAACTGCTTACGCGGTATCGAACTAACGTTAAAACCCACGCAGTTCGGAAAATCACGCAAACGTGAACCTTAACGCGCCGAGATACGGTTCACGGTCGCGCAAAAAATTTTCATCATCTAAACTGGATTACTTTAAACAGCTAGCCGTAAGGGCCCTGTATCACGTATATTACAATATACGTGCATCCTTCTTATCCTGATGACATAAATAACATTCACCAACATGCACTGGGCCAGCATGGTGGACTAGGGCCCATCCTCTCTCTCTCTCTCTTTCTCTGAGAAATTTCCTCGATAAATGTTCTTTGGGTTTTTCCTTGATGATTTATTATTATTTTTAAACTACGTGTAATTCAATGACGTAAACCTATTATATTTGGAATAAATACAAATTATTAGGTCTTCATACCATTGATCAGAAAAGAGGAAGGAAACATCGTAAAGAAACTGGTACCAAGAATCTAAAAAAATCAAAGACATTGACATTCACTAACATGCACTGGACCAGCACCCTAACCTTTATCGGCCTTACTTATAATCGTTACTTAAAAGTTAAGTAATGCTTAAAATTACTGTCAACTTCTCGTTGATGGAAATTGTCACAGGTGAAAACGAGACAGAGCAATTTTAAGCATTGCTTAACTTAAGTAACGTTTATAAGTAAGGCCGTATATCTCTAACATCCGCACGCAGCCGCAGCCGCACTCAGAGACGTTATTTAAGTTAAGTTTATGTGTGACTATTTTCGTCAACGAGAAGTTGACAGTAATTTTAAGCATTCCTTAACTTAAGTAACGTCTCTAAGTGCTGCTGTCTAAGAAGGCTTGTGTCCCAACAGTGGGAAAATGATAGGCTGATACGAACCAAAAAAACTAATTAGAACACCTTGATCTACAGAGCTGCTTATTTTCAAACAATTGACGCTTTCTCTTTCTTGCCATTCATCTAACACACTAGTCAAAGCCTAAAACCCTGTTCACAAGAAAGGCTAAGTACACCAACTCGCAGTTAAGTTCCATACAACGATAATCATGAAAGGGTCGTTCAAAAGCCACCATAAATTTCTGCTAGTGAATACGTTGCCTTATGGAATAGTAAAGCTGGGGATTTCTCATGCCATCTCGTACTTTCCTCGAGTGATACATCTCTAAGGCTTTGATTTATGCATATAGGACTGGGATACCTTTTCGTGACCAAGAGGTGCTATTATGGGGCCATAAAGAATGTCAATGACTTCTCAGCTATCATACTTTAGTATTATAAATTCGAAAAGTTTGTTGGTTTGTTTGTATTGCACTACAGCAACAGAGCAACGTATCGACCTGATTTTATGCATGGGTATAGTTCAAGGGCTGGATAGTGACATAGGCTACTTTTTATCAACATCGTTATCGCAGAGGGCCCAGCTAGTTTTAAATATAACTAATATTCATCTATCATCTTAAATCACTCACTTATATATATATATATATGTATATTTATTATAATTTTTATTTATATGTCTAATATTAATTATAATTTATGTAGTAATATAATAGTATAATTTTGTATTTATAAATAATTTAAGTTAGATTTATATTTATTGTAATTTGTTGTTTTGTATATTATCTTGTAAAACTTTGGTATTTCTATTTATTTCTGTTTGTCTTTTATAAGGTGTTTTTGATGCACGCCTACCTACCATTTGTTCCAACCTGGTGGATGACTGGTAGAAAATGCTTAGCATTAAGTCCTCCAATTGTACATATCTACTTAATTTGTAAGTGTGCAATAAAGTATTAAATAAATAAATAAATAAATATTGTAAAGAGGAAAGATTTGATTGTTTGTTTGTTTGTTTGCATTGAATAGGCTCCGAAACTACTGAACCGATTTGAAAAATTCTTTCACTGCTGGGAAGCTACGCTATCCCCGGGTGACATAGGCTATAATCTATACCCGTGCGAAGCTGGGGCGGACCGCTAGTACTTAATATTATAAATTCGAAAAGTTTGTTGGTTTGTTTGTTCCTCTTTCACGCAGCAACAGAGCAAATTATCGACCTGGGTCCCGATTCTACTAAAGAAATTGTTTTTAAAATGTAATTATTTCAATTTTATTTTTTAAACAGTTGCCTCAAAATTGACAGGTTTAAATATTTTTTATACTAGTTATTATTAGTTATTAGGTGGTGATATTTTTCTAGTATACAAAAAAAAACTGTCAGTTTTGAGCCAATTAGTTGACAAATAAAATTGAAGCAATTACAATTAAAAACAATTTCTTTAGTAGAATCGGGGGCCAGATTTTATGCACGGGTATAGTTCCAGGGCTGGATAGTGACATAGGCTACTTTTCATCAACATCATTATCGCAGGGGGCGCAGCTAGTTTTAAATATATGTCTACTCAAACCCTGTAGCCCTTACAAAGTACAAACTATACAAGTGGTTGGGGGGGTGAACTTCCCAGCTGCATTAGGGCTGAGTTTCGCACTGCGTTAGTGGCATCGGAACAGTTCTTTCGTAAGTAAAGTAAACGTAAATACTTACGTAAGTTTTACTCTCACCTAAAACTCAGGCACTCGAAGACTCAATTAATACCTTCAAGAGTTATTAAGTCCTTACGCTCTTAGTTTTACTACTCTTACTAGAGTTTTTACTGCTGATTTACTACCTTACTAACTTACTCAGTCCAAGTTTTTTTATTCTGCAATAATTTATTAAAATCAAAGAAAAGTGCGACCAAAAAACATGGTCTGACTTCATCATCAGCCCTGAATGACTCACCGCTGGGTATAGGCCTCCCTTTGTTATACCACTCTCTCCGGTCTCTCGCTAGTCGCATCCACTCGTTTCCGTCAGTGTCTCCACCTCATACTCGGTCAGTCCAGGTTCCGCCAACCTAGTCTCCGCCACCACGCGGTTACTGCTGTACACCACCTTCTATCATTACGTCGTGTCTTGCCCAGTTCCACTTAAGTTCCGTCACCCTTTTTACGACGTTTGCAGCCTTGGTGCGACGTCGTATCTCAGTGTTTTGGATAGGTACGGTCTTGCAATTTGATGCCGAGCATGGCTCGCTCCATGGCTCTCTGTGTGGCGGTTATCTTGTGCATAGTCTTCTCCGTGAGCCTCCATGTCTCAATGGTCTGACTTAAATTCCCAAAAATTCTCTACTATATGGAGACAGAAAACAAGATTACGAGGAATGCGTCTATATCGTAGAGGGAGAAAGCAAACTGAATCTATGGTAAGTCTTTGTGCGGCACGCATTAGGGTATATACAAGAGTAGATCTGTGTACAAGATCTTTGGTGGCACGTTGCACAGCACAGATCTGTATATCTGTGTTGCACAGCATGGCGTCTCACTTTTTTGTATTTTCGTCTTTTACCGAGCAGGCTAAAGCCATTAAGGCCATACCGCTTCGTGTTCCGTATTTTACTGTCATAAATTATGCTGGGTAAGTAGTGGATAGTGGATACTTTACTACAAGCTCTACGGAGTTTTGGATTGACGTGAAAATACACGTTTTACCCATTAAATCACTCGCGCACATAACCAACCATTATTATACATAAATACTATAAAATACACACGTTTAAGAAAATAATACTATTTGGCGACTTGTTTTTCCCACTTTGGCGCCAAATCTCCATGGCGTCTCACAAGGGATGTTTATTTTGACAGCTAACGTACCGCTTGCCAGGTTTGCAAACATGGCCGATGTACTGCAAGGAGATCCCATATTAAGTTACTTTAGGGCGTGAATTGCAAATTCCTTAGATTATACCTTCATAAATTACATCAATCCTCAATCGATCCCAAAAGATATTTCAATCACAACCAGCCCTTTCTCGGCCACTATAGCAAGAAAATTTCTAACATTCCTGGGACATTTACAAGGCAGTTCTTCCAATATTCCCGGGACATTTCCAAGGCAGTCCTCCCAATATTTCCACAAAGGACACTCGAGATAAAACGTCCGAGATAAGACCGCTAAATTCCTACCATAACTTATAAAAGAACAAGGTTAACGATGGTTTTACTTTAAGGGATTATTAACGGACCTTTCTAAGGCTGAAGTTCACCGAGACTTCAGTCTGAACGGAAAAATTTAAAAATCAAGATTACGTCGTTGTTTTTGCTGTGACAGTTTTTTTATTATTGCGGATAAGTCCGCGTTTGACCCCCTACTCGCCTGTTGGTAAGCGACGATGTGGTCAAAGATGAAGCAGGCAGACTTAGAAGATATCTATTCACTCTGGCCTTGAAAAGGTCCAGATTATAAGTTAGTGTACATTTTGTATTTTAACCGACGATGGCACTTGTTTTTTAATCGACGAAAGAGCAGTGCAAGTACCGTTCTTTATCGATCGTCAAATTCGCTAAAATGCCATAGAATCGATCACAGCGAGTACTGAAAAAATTGCATATTATCGAATTTGACGACCACAACTGTCAATTTGATGATCGATAAAAGTACGATACTTGCACCCGAGGTTATCAATTCGACTGTATCTTTTTTTTAAATATATATATATATTACGTAATTACTCCGCCAATTATTATGAAATGCTTTTGATGTTTTTTTTTTGTCTGGTTGTAATGTATTCGGGATCCCAGTATTTCGGGATCCCGAATACATTTTGCGGGACTAACCTCGGTCAAAAAATTTGCGGGATCCCGCTGGACTGGCGGGATTACAGAAGAGCGTGGATCATACGTGTCAATCTGTGCGCGCCGGCGCGTTGAAGCAATGCGTAAGGTTCGAAAGTACTCTTTGGTTCGGGGCGCTTAGGAGATAGGAACGAACGGTGTGAAGGCGCATGGGAGAGAATTCTCCTCCAGCGCCGTCTGTTTGTTAAACTAAAGTTTTCACTTTATTTTTATAAAAACCATTTAGAATGTACCAATAAGCTTGTTAAAGTTTGCTTGTTGGTATTGTTGTTGTTTTGGGTGAAAATAAAAACCATGAAAACGAGGTCTATTAGCATAGATTTCACTAGATTAGATTTCATTTTGGGGGGGGGGGCATTCTGAATTTCATTTTGGGGGGGCATTCTTTCAAGGTTCGAAGGAATCAAATCGAAAAATTGAGTCGAATGTATGGAATTGCTAGGTGTTTTAGGGGGGGGGGGGGGGCATGGCCCCCATGCCCCCAATGTCTATGATCCGCCAATGTCTATTAGGTCTTTATTACGATTTATTTCAGAGATCTAAGTTCACCCTGCTGGATCCCGTATAACCCAGCAGGACTATAAGATGGTTCAGCCCCGCAAATACCTGGAATGAAATTATCTTGCGGGACTGCATTCCCTAGAGCGATGCCACATAGTAAGTAAAGAATTAGACAGATGGCGCTATTTTTTCAAGTTTAGTACTAAACATTTTGGACGCAAAGTACGACTAAGCATAGCTTGTGATATGAAAGATTGATATACATACATATATAGTTTTAAATACATACTTAAATAGATATTAACAACCAGATATAGAACAAACACAAATGTTCATCACATAAATGTTTGTCCTAGGTGGGAATCGAATCGACGCCCCCAAGCTCAGAAGGCAGGTTCACTACCAACTCGACCGACGCTATCAAATCTAAAAAACGGTATCTCATGTGAGATCTATTCTAATAAATACTAATATTATAAAGAGGAAAGACTTGATTGTTTGTTTGTTTGTTTGCATTGAATAGGCTCCGAAAATACTAAATCTGTATGGGACTTTTTTTTTAATTTGAATATAGCCTTGCGTTTGCCGCCAACTCGCCTGCATGCCTAACATGCGCACCGCGACAAAATCTTGTCGTCACTTTGTAGAGCGAGAACGCGACAAGACACCTACGGTTACGTATACGTCTGTCTAGCTTTGGCACGATAAAAAGAGTCGACTAAATTTTGTCGCGGCGCGCATGTTAGCCGGCCTGATGTTAAGCGATGGCGCTCAATTGAAGTATCTACGATTGCTAATAAAATCTTTAAAACGAGCCGTCATCATCATCATCATCATCAGCCGGAAGACGTCCACTGCTGAACATAGGCCTCCCCCTTTAACCTCCACACTGAACGACAGCCCGCCTTTTGCATCCACTGGATACCCGCGACTCTCACAATGTCGTCGGTCCATCTAGTGGGAAGCCTCCCTACGCTGCGTCTTCCAGTTCGTGGTCTCCACTCCAGAACCTTTCTTCCCCATCGGTAAAACGAGCCGACATTTAAATTTACCTTTCAAACTAAACTTATTTTAACCGTCAATTTTGTTAATAAGTAAACTGCAAACTTCAAGGAAAATTTCCGTTGGCAGATTTTGTCAAACAATCCAGGTGTGCCGCAAGAAAACTTTCAACTCCTACAGAAATACGAAAACGCTCGTAAAACATTAACAAGTCATGCCGAATCCCTGAAATAAAATCCATCGGTTGTAATTACCTTCCGGTATGTCCTGGCATTTCCTCCCCATTTTCGGAGCAAGCATTGTTCCTTAAACAAATGACACCCACTTGTCATGTCAGGAGAATGGATGTTATGAAAAGACGGTCTTTAAACGGATAATCCTGAAGAATAAGGACCGAAATATGGTAGAATTTAACCTGTGCTTAGCTAGCCCATTTTTAAGGTTCCATACCCAAAGGGTAAAAACGGGACCCCATTATTAAGCCTACGATGTCTGTCTGTTTGTCTGTCCGTCTGTGTCCTTTTCGAACCGAAATAGATAGCCAGTTGTTTTTTTTACAGAATATGTAAAATAAATAATCAAATAGTCAAAAAGTTAAGGTGGTCCCCATACAACAAACGTATTTTTTTATGAATTTTTGTATTAGCTCTAATGTAAAAACGGTAATACGTACAAACAGTAAACTTGGCATGATTATAGTACACACTCTAAAGTATAACAACAAATGCGAGTCAGAGACAAAGGACATAGTCGTTCACAAAAGCGGTAGTCGGTTTTTTCCAGATATAATTTATATATCAATGGAAAGCTTATTTAACAATATTCTTAAATATATGCTTGTTATGAATAAAAATTACCAGCATGTTCACCACCAAGTTAAGCAACGTCGGGCGCGGTAGGTACTTGTATGAGCGACCGCCTGAGCGTGATTTTGTTTTTTGCACTTCTTCTTGCATATTGTGGTAGTACGAAACTACGACTCGACCCGACTCGCACTTGGCCGGTTTATTTTTATACCGTAGTATATTGCAAAGTTGTCCGTATAAAAACCATAACAGTTTTAAATTAAGACTCGGCAACCGCGTCAAATAGCGGCATAAAATTCAAATTACCCCACACGGCTGCTTGGCAAGCATCTTCGTAACATCTGTTGACATCTGTGACATTGACGTTATTGATTATCTACAATTTTTAGGGTTACGTACCCAAAAGGTAAAAACGGGACCCTATTACTAAGCCTACGCTGTCTGTCTGTCTGTCTGTCCGACCTACGTTTAAACGGCTGTATCTTCCGAACCGTAATAGATAGCCAGTTGAAATGTTTACAGAAAATGTAATGTTACGGCGGATTAACTAAATAATAATAAAGTAGTCAAAAAGTCAAAAAGAAAGGGGGTTCCCCCTACAACAAACGTCTTTTTTACGTATTTTTGTATCAGCTCTAATGTAGAAACGATAATACGTACAAGCATCAAACTTGGCATGATTATAGTACACACTCTAAAATATAACAACAAATAATGGCCAAGTGCGAGTCGGTGACAAGTTTATTATAAAGTTATACTTGGTAATTTCGTTTTAAATTTTGTGGTGGTACGAAACCCTCAGTGCGCGAGCCCAACTCGCACTTGGCCAGTTTATTAATTGCAATGATTTTGGCTTCGCACGTCTTGTGCATTTGTCAGTGTCAATCTAGTGCCAAATTTAGTTGAGTTTCTTTAAATAAAGTCAAACAAGTCTTAGTCACAGTTAAATTGAAGCAAAGTAAGCCACGGTCAAGTCCAAGTTATGTCCTAGTAAAGCGGTGGAGAATTTACTAGAGGTTTCAGTGAGCTTTATAAAAAATATCAGCTGTGGCATACATTTTGTCCAGTATGAATGGCTGTTTTATATGGAATTGCTGATATTTTTGGGTGATTTCAGAGTTAATCCCATATTGGCTAGTACTAAGTATAGACCCTTCTTTCGGCTTAGTACAACCTTTCCGCGTAACCCAGTATGGGTATACTGCTTAGTAACCAGGGGCTAGGTATAATATACAGATGTGTGTAGAAGTAAATAACACGTATTGATAGCGTTGACCTTTTTATTTGGGTTCCCTGAAGGTATCAACCTATAACACCCTATATCGGGGTCAATGTAATCACGGTGTTATTTATTTACGACTGGCTTCGCCTCGCGGTTTTACCTACTATCTCCAGGAATCGTACCTTTTCCCGCAATAGAAAATATTACCTGTAAATGCTAATTTCATCAAAATCAGTTTTGCCGTCCTGGAGTTAAGTATTTTTTTATGCAATTGAGAGACTAGATAATGAGGTCGCTCGCTTTTTTTTTAAATTAATGGCAGTCCTGCGCTTGGCTGCTAACTCGCCTGGTGATAAACGAAGATGCGGTCTACGATGGAGCACGCTTGCCTAGAAGAAACAGATTCACTCTCGATAAACAGGGTAAAGTAATAAGTAAGTAGGTATATTTTCCTTTTTTACCATATCTAAATTAATAAAGTGCCAAAATTATTAACTAAATAATCCATCTAAATTTATAAATGCCTAATGAATATTTACTCATTTCCAATTACTTAAATATTAACAGTTTTTGACAAAACAAGGTGAAAAGCTCCCAAAAACAAAACAAATTATCACCCTACACATATCCCTAAACTTTGAAGAACCATTTTAACTATCCTACCAAACTTTTAATTAAAGCGACAACTCACCCAATCAGAAATTAAAAATTAATAACTCCACTTTCAAACTTTACACTTCACTGAATTTCAAAAATTGAACTTTTTCCCAACTTTAAATTGAAAAGTTTTTTAGTTAGAAACCTCTTGCACAGATTATAAAATTTCTCACAGATATCGATTTATTGTTTGTTGAAAGTTTTGAACTGCGTTCTCGATGTGATTTTCGGGTGGGGGTGAGAGCGACCGCCCTGATCCGACTCTATATTGCTACTGAGAGCCCTGTACTGAGAGGGTAGTACGGCTGTTTTTGTAAAGGGTAGTTTCGTAGACAATGCGCACTAGATTATACAAATAAAAGGTGAAAATTTGATGGTTATATTTTGTTGATTCTATCGTTTTCGGGGTTGACTTTCACGTAGACGCAAAAAAATAAAATTATGTAGAACTGTCTACGCCGTAGAAAAATTTGCGCATAGAACTTGGATACAATATTATATTCGTTTAAGAGCCCCTTTTCCCCCCTTTTAGCAATTTTGTTCATTTTAGTTTATCTACTTCCATGGTTAGCTTCATATTATAAAAATAGTCATCATCATCATCATCAGCCTGTAAACGTCCACTGCTGAACAAAGGCCTCCCTCGTAGAGAGGGATGAAAAAGAAATTAAAGTAACACTGATTTGCGATTTTCACCTGTTTAAAAAAAATAAAAATTGTAATACTTATTTACTCTTCTTTCTTTTCTTATTTCTTTTTATCTTAATATACAGATTTCATAAGTATGGAGGGA
Organism: Agriopis aurantiaria; assembly: GCA_914767915.1. Classification (NCBI taxonomy): domain Eukaryota; kingdom Metazoa; phylum Arthropoda; class Insecta; order Lepidoptera; family Geometridae; genus Agriopis; species Agriopis aurantiaria. The sequence continues at coordinate 8,913,180 of OU612004.1, forward strand.
ACCGTGGAGGTACATTTTACATTACAGCTATACTATTCGAAAAATATCAAACTAAAAGTTTAAAATAGTGAATAGGTTTACATTTAAAGAGGATTTATTTAATTTCACTATGAAAACTGACGTGGTTCTCACAAATTTTATCACGGCCTTAATCTTACTTGAGTAGTTCCCGTGTAATATAAATATATTTTTTTATTTTTTATTTAATTATTTTATTTTCGATAATGAAATAATGATGCAATTAACAAATGTAGAACTAAAAATACATAACAACAAATGTTTAGAGTCTGTACATTTGTATAGCATATTTGTACCTACTAAAAAAACAACAACTAGAATGCAGCCAGCATTCCGAACACGTGTTTGTTTAAATAAATTACTCGTAAAATAAAATAAACAATAACCGTCTTACTACAAAATATTTAAGAACGCTTTAGACATGTGTTTAACATATTTTTCACAGTGAAACAACTGCTAAACACATGTCTAAAGCGTTCTTAAATCTTTTGTAGTAAGACGGTAGATTGTTACACAAGGGTGATGGGAGGGGGGTGATCTTTTAATAGATCACCTACTCGCGTGTTTAAATAATCTACGTTTCATCACAAGTGTGAGGTAAGAAAAAAAATTAAACAATAAAGATGTTATTTTATTTATTACACGGGAATTACTCACGTAAGATTAAGCCGGAAAACCACGTCAGTTCCCCTAGTAAGAAATAAAGATGATAGTTTACTTTTTAATTTCCCGCCATAAAAACGAGCAAAGCGCCAGGTTCACATCAGAGGCTTTAAATAGCTTTTAACTTCATTTCACAGGGTAAAAAGTTTCTGATATGGTACGGACCTACATGGTCAAAGAAAATAAAAAGAGGAATTTTTGACATAGACTAGTTCTATTTTTTATTACTTTTATGGAGGCAGAGAGATATTAACCGCTCGCATTTTGAGTCATTGATGCTAATGACCTACTTACCGAGCGCTAGTGATGAAATAGTACATTGTTACCCTAGGGGTGAAAGTAACTTACCCTTCCCCAAGTAAGTTCCGAAAATATTTCCCTCGAACTATTAGCGCCAAACCCCGTCTCGGGACTAAATAAGTCTTTAACCCCGAGGTAAACACTGTGCTTTTCATTACGAATACAAGGAAACTAAAAGGTTTTCCACTACTGCTTTAGCGTCTTTTCTTATGAAATCAGGCGTTAAATCCATATTGGAATCAGATGAACTCATTGTGTTAATACAAATCTGCTATACGGAAGTATAAACAAAACTTTACAATGAAGATCGGAGTCCCGCCTTTTTTTTAGGAACTTCCTGACACTAGCAAATGCTTGAGAAGTGCGGGACCATAATCTTTTGAGATGAAAAAAAAATGGAAACATGGTTCAATACAAATGTGAAAATAGAACTAGTTTTTTTTAATAATTTGAATGTCTGTCAGTTGTAAACTGTCACTGTCAGTTGAAAGTGATTCTCCCTAGGCCTGAAATGTATTACTTTCAACCCGCTCCTCAGGCAACTTCAGACCTTTCCGAGTATGAGTAATGAAAAATCTATACATGTCCTAGGTCCTAAAACACCTATCTGAGTGAACTAAGCCGTAGAGGCAATATGAAAACCCATCATATTTTTGAAATGCTCGCTCCTCAAATTCGTTCGGAATACAATTTCGTACGAAATATAGACCGTTTTGTGCGGAAGTGGGTTTTTCCAGAAATCGAAATAGGATTTCACTTTTGTTGGAGCTACGTTTGAAGCTTAAAGTGCACTGTACTGATATTCTATAAAACATAGAGCATCAAACGTTAGGTAGGGCACAACGAAGCGATGTCACGTATGTGGAAAAGGTTTTTCGGTTTACGCTGGGGTCTAAGAATATGGCTTCAGTATTGCCTGCCTACCACACAAACCGATTAAATTGAGACTTGTGAGTTCATGGGTATCCGTGCCACTTCAGCTTGCAAAGGATTAGCAAGCTGAAGTGGCAGTGGGCCGGCCACATTGCCCGAAGAACCGATAACCGATGGAGCAGACAGTTCTGGACCGGAGACCACGTTTAGGCAAACGTAGTGTAGGACACCCTGCGGCCAGGTGGAGTGACGACCTGCGTAAAACGGCGGGTAAAAACCAAATTAATCCTAATAGTACCTACCAAGTACACGGTGAACGTACTGGGACCCCAAGCCGCCTGCCAAGCGTGGGGATTATGGCAACACTCCTCTCTAATAGAGAGGCCTGGAGTTTTGGCGCCAATGCGGAAAAAACATGTCGGCTCGTTGGATTATTTTCCTAAACTTGTGTATTTTCGAGTGTTAATGTGTACTAAATGGTGAATTATTATTCATTAAGTGCTCGTAAACGTGCTCGAGTGTGTGACGAGTGATATAACGAGGTGAAACGTGTCTTTTCGTGTTGTTTCCAAAACTCCATAGGAGGCTCTTCTAAAGTCTCCACCACTTTACAGGGGCATGAGTTCGACTTAACCGTGACTTACTTAGCTTGACTCTGACTGTGACTATGACTTGTTTGACGCTAATAAGACAAAATGAACTGTTTAATATTACGAGTAAAGGACATTGAATCCACGGTCATGAAGATTTTAACAAAAAAAATATAGAGAGGCCTTTGTTCACCAGTGGACGTTTAATGGCTGCTGATGATGATGTCTAAGTAAAATAACAATTTTATTATAATATTTAAGTACATTTGCATTTTGGGTCACGTAAATGTCTTATAATAAAAAATGTATTATATTGGTAAGGTACAATAAATAATTAACTATTCGGGACATTTTTTGCACACACGGTCATGTGATCTAAGTAAAGCTTGTAATATGGCTGCCAGATACTGATATAGTTACATGTATAGATTTAAATACATACTAAAATAGATATTATTAATAACCAGATATAGATCAAAAACAAATGTTCTTCAAATAAATGTTTGTTCTAGGTGGGAATCGAACCCACGCCCCCAAGCTCAGAAGGCAGGTTCACTACCAACTGGACCAACGGGCTATCAAATCTAAAAAACGGTATCTCATGTGAGATCTATACTAATAAATACTAATATTATAAAGAGGAAAGATTTGATTGTTTGTTTGTTTGTTTGCATTGAATATGCTCCGAAACTACTGAACCGATTTAAAAAATTCTTCCACTGTTGGGAAGCTACACTATCCCCGGCTGACATAGGCTATAATATATTTTCAAAAAACTTAGGGATCCTTACTAAAACTCCAATAATACCCGTGCGAAGCCGGGGCGGACCGAAAGAATTGATTGTTTGTTTGATTGAAATACTGCATGCATATAATACTAAATTTAGTTATTAGTTTTGTCAATATCTGTCACTGTTACTTGGAAGGAACTGACTCCTATAATACAGGTACTCTACCTAGCATAGGAGTCAGAGATTCACCTAGCTTGTATATCTGTTATTAAGAGACAAATAAATATTTTTGTATTTTTGTATTTGTATTTGTATTTTGTATTGAGTATGCTCCGAAACTACTGAACCGATTTAAAAAATTCTTCCACTGTTGGGAAGCTACACTATCCTTGGTTGACATAGGCTAAATATCTATACACGTGCGAAGCCGGGGCGGCCCACTAACAGAATAAAGGCCCTGAAACACAGGTTGTGCCCTGAAAGGTTATCTGTTTTTTTTTTCATTATCTCTGCCGGAAATCGCTGTGTCACGCACATCAGACATGTCACGTTTCGACGCGTCAGTGTCACGATAGGAATCCGAGAGTAATCCGTATGCGCGGCGTGACATCCATCCATCGCAGTTTCATTTGGTTACAAGATTTACTATATTCTCTGAGGTAAATTTGGTTTACGCGAAATTTGAAACACGTGTACGTTTACGTGAGTGAATTGAATCATATAATTCAAATAGTTTGTGGGTCCCTGATAGCCCAGTTTCTAGTGAACCTGCATTCTGCGTTTTGGCGCGTGGGCACAGAAGACATAATATTACAGCGTGGGTTCGATTCCCACCTAAGACAAACATTTGTGTGATGAACAATGGACATAAAAAACGTTAACGTTTTTAGCAATTGCCAATTCGGCAGAGCTGCACAAGCAACGCAAATATGCTGACCTCGGTAGTGGTTACATATTTGAGGCGTTTGTGGTCGAGACATTGGGCCCTTGGGACCCGGGAGCTCACCTCATTTTCAAAAATCTTTCAGAACGCCTGGTTAATGCGACGCGTGACCAAAATGCTGGCGTTTCTGGCTCAACGCATAAGCATTGCCATTCAGCGTGGTAATGCCGCCAGCATACTGGGTACGTTGCCAACTGGTAGTGGGCTTGAGCATTTGGATTGTCTTTAGACCTTCAACGGTCTATGGACAGTCTAACTGTATTGTAGTGTTAGTATTAGCGACAAAGGTACTTGCCCTCTTTTTCATGAACATTTGTGTTTGTTCTATAACTGGGTGTTAATTTTAATATCTATAAAATTAAATGTACATAAATTTAAAAATAATATTTTAATATGTATATCAGTCTCTGGCAGCCATAAAACAAGCTTTGCTTAGCCTCGCTTATAAAATTAGTTAGGACATTCTGTATTAAATAACAATTAACGTGGAACCAACCCAAAAAATATTTCTATAAAATCCTCGAATATGACCATTCTATAAAGATACATATTATTTTTATACGTATCCCTACTATTATCCCTACGTACGTACGTATCTTTTCTTCTCTATCTCTATCTCTACATAGTATAAATTAAAGTCACTTTCCGCGTCTGTCTGTCTGTATGGCCGCTAACTCCTCCTGAACCACGCAACGGATATTGATGCGGTTTTCACCATCACTTAGATAAATTTTGACGGAAGGTTTATATATATAACTAGCGACCCGCCCCAGATTCGCACGTAAATTACACCCGTGCGAAGCCGGGCGGGCGGGTCGCTAGTATATTATGTAATATGCATTCATATGAAGGGGTGTGGGGTTGAGCCCTCTACATGGAAAGAACAAGCGAGCAGTCGTGCTGAAAGGAGACAATCGGTGCAGGAAAAAGTAACATAGCTATGTCAAAAATATAATACAAAAAAATACAATATTATTAAAATAAAATTCATCCATAATAAAGTCAAAATTAAAATAAAAAATATTACATAAAAATCGGTTTAATGTACATTGGACTTATTCGCAAAACGGCTAACCCATAAACTAAAGTCCTATTCGCTAATTGACTTAAGGCCTGTTTGCATGATGACTTATTCCTGAAAAGGCCTGCTTGGATAATGACTTATTCTTAAAAAGGCCTGTTTGCATAATGACTTATTCTTAAAAAGGCCTGTTCACATAATAACATATTTTTAACATATTACTATGCATGATATTTATCCGCTTCCACATTGTACGCCTTCTTTTCACAGTACTTCATATTTCAGATAAAACATACATGGGTATCAGGGCTATGGAAATTTAACGGCTTTATCATTCAAAAGTTGGAGATCTAACGAGATGCCAAGCTATCTTTCTTGATTTCTTATATTATAGCTACAATAATAAAAACATTATTAACTGGTTTTTAATTAAAATGGATTGTATAAAGGATATCATTAAAAATGCTGCTTATCCTAAATGTACTAGAGTCCTTTTCATGAAAGAAGTCCCACGGCAAACAGCGGAACTAAATTTCCATGTTGTAGTTGTCAGGTGTTGTTACTGTGTTTGGACGCTAGTGAGATTTTTATTAATTTTCCATCGTTAAAGAGTCGTGTACGATGCCAAAAGTTGTTAAAGTTCTACTCGAGAAATGATACTGATAGTGATTGATACGCGATGACAGCGCCACGTCTGGGGGACTTCAAACATGAAAAGCACTCTAAGTAGTACATTTAACTCAGTGGCTTATATGCAAAATTAATTAAATCGCACTGTGGGGTAGATTCGTGTTGACTCATCGCAATTGAAAATTGAAACCGACCAATCTTGTTGCTTTACAAACATTTGTATCGAAGTGGTTCAATCTGAGATTGGCTAGAATTGGATTGGTTGATACATTAAGGTACATCCAATGGCAAAATCCAGGTGATGTATGGATTTGGAATCAAGAAACTGAACCGTAAAGACCATTGCACACGATGTGCTATAAATACTCACCATCTTATCAGCATATCATGTTCCTACTGCTGAAATAAAGGCTTTGAAAAGAAATCAAATTTCCTTTGGCGACCATTGTGAAAACCATACTTCCTACTAATCATATTATAAACGCGAAAGTTTGTATGTATGGATGTATGGATGTTTGTTCCTCTTTCACGCTGCAACGGAACAACGGATCGATCTGATTTTTTGCATGGGTATAGTTCAACAGCCAGAGAGTGGCCATTTTTCATCACTACGCGTGTGAAACCGCGGAACACAGCTAGCATGACAATATTGGGTAAAAATTATTTTATTGTCACCAGAATAAAAGTTGTATGCAAAACTTCAGCAAAATCTAATAGCGTAGCTAGGAATGGAAAACGTAATTCATTGAATGCATAATAAAAGTTGTTTTAGTAAAACGTACAATGACCTCCTTTCCCTGTAATTATCACAGACATTGTTTAAACTTCATCTCCTTCCCAAATCCCACTGGATCTGACTGAACGGCTTCCCTTTCGTCTCTGGCACAACCAAGCCAATAAAAAGACAAGAGACCAAGCAACAGCCACTGAACATCCAATACGTTGCAGCCGGCCCTATAGCCACGGTCAACGACGCAAAGTACCTGATGGTCAGAAACGTGAAGACGGTAGCCACAAACGCTCCTGAGGGAACTCCGAAAGCACGGGATGAGCTGTCAAACAGCTCTGCCATTAGGATCCAGACTAAGGCACCGATACCTGTGAAAAAAAAAACTATATAAAAAACGAATAGCACTCTATAAGACCGCTTTCAAAGCCAGGAGACCCGGGCTTGTGCCAATGAGCTCTTTGGAGCTTATGTACGGATTTTCATACCACTGGCTTTTTGGTGAAGGACAACAGCGTGAGAAAACCTGCATACGTACGGAGAACTAAAATTCAATGGCGTATGTGACCAACCTGCAACTGACAATTTTTTGGTATTTATGTCTTCTGTGCTTTTTGTATGAATAATAATTTAGATCTATACCAAACTGTAATTTTGCAAAGTTTCAAGTACTTGCCTTAATAACTATAGAAGATAGAAGGTTCTAAAAAATCAGGACGGACGGACAGACGGACAGACGGACAGACGGACAGACGGACAGACGGACAGACGGACAGACGGACAGACAGACGGACCAACAGAACGAACTTATAAGGTTTCCTTGTCGGGCTACGGATCCGCAAATTTTGAAGTCATTTTGGTCTACTCTCAGGATTTTGATCACATAATCTGCGAACCGTAAAGAAGCGGCTGCACAGATAATTATTCAAAATGACTACTTTGTTACGAGCTGCTTTTACATAATTATTTTAGATAGAAAGCCTGTTTTCGCCGAATTAATTATTCTATCGAGAAAAGTTTTACTAATCATATTTCTAAAATTACGTAAAATTTATTTATCGGTGTATTCAGTTATGTATAACCAAAATTTGAAATTGTTTGCCATAACCACGCAAATTGATTCAACGAAATCCAAGTTGACGACACATCAAATCTCTTTAAGTGTTTATATTAAAGTCTTCATTATAATTGATTACAAAAGCTGACGTCGGTCACCGACGTCGGTCACGCGTAGCAATATATGCACGAACAACATACATATTAATGCAAACTCTGACGGCGCCTATCATCAGCGTGGCAGTGCGGTACTTTATATACCATAATGTATATTACGCGCGACCGACGTCAGCAAACAACGTCACCATAAACGCACGTTTAACATTAAGATTAAAAATCACTGAGTGGTAGTAAAAAAAAACTGATTCGGCATTATTTTTAAAATAATATTGGAAATGGTACAAAATAATATTTGTAATGATATTTTATAGGATGGCGGAGGAGATAGAAAAATAATGCGTTTCTTTTTCTTTCTATTCCTCTAGTCTATGAATATCAACACAAAAACTGAAATTCTCAAGATAATGTCCAATCGTTTAATAATCACTCAGTAATTTTTTTTTCTTCCTTAAAAAAGTTGAAATTCGCAATTTAGATAGTCGCGTGCCTCCTAAGGCTGCGCATCCACCAGAGATATGAAAAGATGATAAGCGGTGCGCGATGAAAAAATCCACCAATGGGGTCACTTCAACCCGTCTCGCCTCGCCTCCCATTGGTTTTTCCTCCTACACTGCTAAGCTATCTCTTACATCTCTGGTTGATACGCAGCCTAAGCCTAGTATTGCTATTTTACGAGCGTAACTTACCAGCATTGAAGCAGAATATGACAAGTATCATTGATATCAAAGGCAAGTAATTGAGAAATCCAGTTATTTCCGTGTCACCTTCTTTAATTTTGAAGAATGCTCCTAAACCAACCTTAAACAAAGAAATTTAACTGCTTAGCAATCAGTGAAAAAAATGTTGGACGTCTTCTGGCTGATGATGATGATGATGATAAAAATAGATGACACGACAAGAGAGATCTATGTCTAAAACTGGAATAATAAAAACTGTGAATGATGACATTTTCCTTACCATTCCAACAGCCGACCAAAAGAACGTCATAATCAGCACAGGTTTCCTTCCAAGCTTATCAGTCAACAATATAGTACAAATGCAAGCAAAAACTTGAATGCATCCTAAGATTACTGAAGAGATCTCTGGCGCCACACTGGTGCCTGCCGATTCAAAGATTATTTGAAGGTAAAACATCACAGCATTGTATCCAGTCATTTGTGAACTGACAGCTAAGAACAGAACTATCCCGATAGTTTTCAGGAATACTCGGTCTTTTAGAAGTTCTTTCCAGGTAACCTTTTCTACTTCATTCAAAGAGTACTCTTTCAGTTCTTCGCGAGCTTTCGTGCTGTCGCCACGTAAATAGGTAAGTATTTTTACTGCATCTTCTGTTTTACCTGCAAAGAAACGTTTCTGTGACTACCATCTTTTAAAGCCCAACGTTTATTGATAACAGGTATCGCAAAGCAATTGAATTTATGGCATGATTTTGATTACCCGTAAGATAACTATAAAGAAACCGCAAGGAAACGCTGGATGCAGGCCGCTTCTAACCGGCCCATTTGGAGATCGATGGGAAAGCCTATGTCCAGCAGTGGACGTCCTATGGCTGAAATGATGATGATGATGATGAGGCTGACAATATTGACGATGAAGTGTACTTAGTGATGCAATCCACATAATTTTCAAAATGCCTGCTGCTTCTTCAGAATGGAATTATACAAAAAAGTTGTGATGCAGTGTAAACTTTCTGGTTAAAAAAAATTCCTTGAAAAGATTCTAAAATATTCATCGTTATCAGTTATCACAATTTTCTTTATCCCTTTGCTTAATAGGTCTCTATTTGCTGTTCCATCTGCTTCAGATAACTATGTCAATACATTGTACACAACAAGGATCCTCGGAACAGAGGATCTTTGACACAAGAATAAAAACGTTTTTGTCGAGCCATCTAATGAAATGGCTGCTTTTTTTAATGAGGTCATCGCTGGTTGAACCATAGGCCTTGTTACCTTACTTTTCTGGCCTTTACCTTCTAGAAACCTAGACTTGTCGTAGTAAAAGCTGGTCTGAGTTTTGTCCAGCGCAATCAGCAAATACCATTAACATAAATGTTTCATAACAAATCCTCTAGATTAAATTGGTCCAGAACCGAGGGAGATGGCATAACAAGATAAAGACCTATACCAGTAAGACATGCAATGCTGTGTGAAAATGCAAATATTTTTGCAGCTAATTCGAATACCCAACTTTTCATACAGTCAAAGTCTCACATAAACTAGGAAAACAATAAAATTATTTTTAGTTAGTCATGAAATTCCTTGAATAAAACTATTCGAGGTGCTATTCAAAGAAGTTGGATGCTATTCAATCGGTTTGTTATAGGCAAGGGTGATCCGTCGTAAACCGCATCATTGCTTAACATCAGCTGAGTTGTCGTTCAAACTTGCGTTATTCGAATTTGCGTTAACTTGCCTATTCCTAAATAATAATAAAAAAGTTCAAATATTTTAATACTTAAAAATGTGAAGGTACAATTTCAAGACTATCTGTGCTGATTTTAAACGATAAATAATACTAGTAAGATGGAAAAGAATATGCTATACACATATATCACAAAACAAAATTTAAAAAGTGAACTTATCATCAGTTCTCACCTTTAGTGTACAGGAAATAAGGGCTTTCTGGTAGAAACAGTAGAGGGATGGACGTGATCACAATGGTGCCTGTCTGTACCATGTTTAACGCGAATAAGGAGATAAAAGGGCCTATGGAGAGCATTATCATGGAGCCAACTGCTGAACAAATTTGGGAGACAGTGCCAAGTCCACCGCGGATGGCATTCTGAAATAAGAAAGGGTTTTTTTTAAAAGAGATGCTACTAAGTTAAACGACCTAGAATTTTGATGAGACCTTAAATAACTTACGATATCTAACGGTCTCATAAAATGTAATTGTACACAGGGTTACACGAAACGGTGGTTCAAAGCCCAAAAACAGGTCATTGTACTCATCATTGTGTACGACTTTTACTATAGAACCAACACTAGATTCGCAAACAAAATCAGCAGATCCAAATATTCAAAATTTATGGAACTTCTAATATTATATTTTATTACAATTCTGGGTTTGTTCCCAGAATTATGTTGTTTGTTGTTAGCAAATCCCAGTTGTTCATAATACGATTTCAGTAACCTCCTTTCTGCTTAACAAAGCCTCTGACCACCGTTCACCATCACCACTCTTTACCGATTCGTATCATCATCATCATCCGCCAGAAAACGTCCACTGCTGAACGTAGGCCTCCCCCTTTTACCTCCACACTGAACGAACGCCTGCCATCTGCATCCTATGGATACCGGCGACTCTCACAACCCAACCGACCGACCGACCAACCGATTCGTATAACCCTATATTATGAGCCGAAATTAGAAGTTAAGCAAGTATTAAAACTCCCGTTAGGAGTGTTAACACTATTATCAGCAGTTTAATCTTTTCATTAGGCTAGTCTAACAAGACGCGTTCAAATACAGAGAATACTGATAAAGAAGGTATTTCCATGATTTAATTTTTAAAGGAACAACGTAGAATTTTGTTACCAAGGATCATTGGACTATAGAGTAGATTAAGATTTTATTTGCCATCCTATGTCTACAAAAAACTACTAATATTTTTATGTACATGGCTAACACAGGTAAGGTAGGGCTTTATTGCAGATTCTGCCTGGACAAGTACCACATTTTTGCCAGTTATTCTATCGCCAAGCAGTAGTGTGCAAATATTACTGTGTAACGGATTGAAAGGCAATGTTTACAGTAAAATTATTGAGAATACATCTTTAGGGTGACGAGCGCAGTGCATTGATTTTTGGAGTTCAAAATTCACTAAACTCTTATTACACTATTATGGACAAGCTTGACGCTCACCATCAGGCATACGAGTTACATGTATTTACACTCAGTTGCATTAGTTTATAACATTATTAAAACTAAAGACTTCCATCATCTAGTTGAAATGGAGGGTTGTGAAAGGTTGGAACGACAGGGCCAAGCAAAAAAATTGCATTGGTCTTTATGGCTACCATCACTTGATACGGGATCTTTATCAGCCTAGGTTGGCCCGCTGATGAACAAAGATACCTTCCTAATATACGCCACTGAACTCAGTCTGAACTCAATATTTATATCCAGGGGGATGTGAAGATCTGGAAACCTTATTGTGGAAGTCTGGTAGCAATTGTGATCGCGTGCTTACACCACGCGCTCCAACAGAATGGCAGACGACTACCACCTCGACCACCAGACATTTATATATAAGGCCCAGTTTCTTCACCAAGTCGTTATTTCTGGCTACGGGACTACTTAAAATGTCTTAAATGTAAAAAAAAATACTTGCACTAGCAACTTCCGAAGTGTAAGTAGCGATGATACTAATAACGAACAGATCCGATATGCCGCAGAAAGCTCTTCCCAGAAGAAACATCCAGACCCTGGACCCGAAGAGTATCAACAAACTGGAGACTATCCTGGGCAGGACAGCTAATAGGATGGAGTATTTCCTCCCTACACTATTGGCCAAGTAGCCGATGTAGAGAAACGCTGAAAAGTAAATATTCATTTCATTTCGGCAAAAAAAATACCATTAAATGTATTCATCGAATTCCACCGAAAGGTTCTTGATTGATAAGTTACAAAGGTTATTTTAAAAGGTTCTTGAGTGAAGACCACGAACTGGAAGCCAACGTAGGTAAGGTAGGTACTCACGACGCGACTTCGTGAGAGTCGCGGGCATCCAGTGAATGCAGATGGCAGGCTGTCGATCAGTGTGAAGTTCGAAGGAGGAGACCTATGTTTAGCAGTGGACAACATCAATAAGGAGATTTTTTTAATTTTTCTTAATTCATATTTTATACCCAGCAGTGGATATAAGTAAACAGTCCTGTAATTTAATTTGAATAACAAAACACCTTCCTAATAACACCCTAATAAATATTTCGGACATTTTCGCACACACGGTCATCTGACCCCAAACTAAGCAAAGCTTGTGATATGGCTGCCAGAGACTGATATACATACATATATAGTTTTAAATACATACTTAAATAGATATTAACAACCAGATATAGAACAAACACAAATGTTCATCACACAAATGTTTGTCTTACGTGGGAATCGAACCCACGCCCTCAGGCTCAGAAGGTAGGTTCACTACCAACTGGACCAACGGGCTATCAACTGGACCAACGGGCTATCGACTGGACCAACGGGCTATCAAATAGTTCTATTAGTTCAGTCCTTGTGAAGTAACTAAAAGCCAATGTTTGCTACACACTGTTGGTTGTGTGTCCACAGATTAGTTTGAATATGAAAGACAATCAGACGATAATTACAAAATACTCTTGCACTATTCTATTGTTTCCTTGCAATGTTTTTCTCCAACAAATGCTTATGTTTTCGAACATTCACCCCACCATACCGCCCGACTGTATGAAACTTGAGTTATCATCATCGGCCAGAAGACGTCCACTGCTGAACATAGGCCTCTCCCTTTAACCTCCACACTGAACGACAGCCAGCCTTTTGCATCTACTGGATGCCAGTGACTCTCACAATGTCGTCAGTCCATTTAGTGGGATGCCAACACGCTGCGTCTTCCGGTTTGTGGTCTCCACTCAAGAATCTTTCTTCCCCATCGGTTATAAGGATCAGTTAACTTGAGTTATAATCGTCTTTAATCTTACCACTTAACGCTGCCAATGAGCTAATGGACATTATCCAAGCAGCTTCAGTGTCGGTGACTGGCTCTGGCAATGCAGTTTGGTTCACATCTCGAAGCTTCACCACAGCTGGAGACATCCATCCCACGGTGATCCCGAATTGGAAGAACGTCAAGTTAGCTGTAAAAAACAGTCATGTCAATTATCGGGATTCATTTTTATTTTAAAGTATAAGAGACACCTGTTTTTGTATCAGAAAATTTCACAGTGTGCGGAAAATTTCAATAACTCTGCTGTAGCGGCTGCTGTAGGTACTGCTGGCAATGAAAAAGGTTGTGATGGTTTGTGGCAGGCCCGGAAGTTGGTTCCAGGCTGGTTTCCTTACTGGAGCACAGGCCTTTCCTCAGATAGAGAGAATGGGTAAATCCACCACCTGACCCAGTGCAAGTTGCATTTATTATCACCTATACTAATATTATAAACAGGAAAGATTTGATTGTTTGCATTGAATAAGCTCCGAAACTACTGAACCGATTTGAAAAATTCTTTCACTGTTGGGAAGCTACACTATCTCCGGGTGACATAGGCTATATTATCAAAAAAAAATGCGATCCTTACTAAAACTCCAATAATGTAACCCAAGGTGTAAAAAAATAAGACTTACACCCGTGCGAAGCGAGGGCGCGTTGCTAGTATCAAAATAAAATTGCTAATTTTTAAATGTTCAAACGTTCAAAATTTGGGTAGTTAAACTATTATAATAACTTACAAATGTTAAAGAGCATAAAGCCACGTGTAGCGAATACTGAAAGTGCAGTACACCTCTTGACACTAAGCCACCCACGCCAATGTAAGGCAGCCTTTATGGGGGACCCATTTAGTAGGTGGCAAGTCATCACTCGCCACAATGCCTTACCTTATAACTATAGATCAGCACAATACTATTAAAAATTCGCCGCAATAGCCCAGAATGTCTCAATCCTATACTGTACAATAGTTTCATATTCCATTTTATATACCCACTTATAATAATTCCCACCATCATCAGCCAAAAGTCGTCCACTGCTGAACATAGTTCCCCCCCGCCCCCCCTCTTTGACCTCCACACTGAACGACAACCTGCCATCTGCATCTACTGGATGTCCACGACGTAGTCTCCACTCAAAAACCTTTCTTCCCCATCGGTTATCGGTTTTTTGAGCAATGTTGTCTGTCCATTGTTTTGGTGCCACCAATCTCTTTCAAATTTCAGGCTAGACTCGTGAATGAAAATAAACACTTACTAAAATCTAGCCTGAAGTTAACTGCATTAAAACTTATATAATACTAGCCGTCCGCCCCAGCTTCGCACGGGTATAGATTATAGCCTATGTCACCCGGGGATAGTGTACCTTACCAACAGTGAAAGAATTTTTCAAATCGGTTCAGTAGTTTCGGAGCCTATTCAATGCAAACAAACAAACAAACAAACAATCAAATCTTTCCTCTTTATAATATAATAATTATAATTATAATATAATTATATAACTATATATAAATATATATAGACAATAAAGTTCTCACCTGTTATCACTACCATGTATTGCTTAAACAGAGGTCCAAATTTTAAGCCAATCATATTTATTTTGTGCACTACAAAAATAAAAATAAATTACACCAAATCAGATTTTATTCCATTGCGAAATTTTAGCTTATCCGAGCACAAATACACAGTATGATAAACGTAGATGATCTGAACAGTGACTAAAATCTCGCGGTAAATATCTATTTACGTCGTGCTGTTTATTATAAAAGACATGGGTTCCGTATAAAACCTAATTAAGTACATTCCCTTTTTTATGTCGTAGGTGGCAAATAAGCAGGAGGGCTGCCTGATGGGCAGTCACCGTCGCCTATGGATACCTGTTATACCAGAGTGTTCCATCCTCGGCCACACCATAGTTTACCATCAGGCGAGTTGGTGGCCAAACGTAGATCTATTTTGTAATATATATAAAAAAAAGAATCATCATAAACAATTCTAAATTGGCGGAAAAATAGCGTTACAAAAAAACAAAAAAAAACACAGTCGTATTGATAACCTCCTCCTTTTTGAAGTCGGTTAAAAAGGCATCACAAATACGTCGCCAACCTTTCAAGACTCTATTATCTCGCCCTTTGAAGAATCCCATGCTATAGCTTCTCGGAAACATTGCGGACTATATAGGAAATTCTCAAGAAGTTATTGAATTACACGCCCTAAATAAAAAAATTATGTTTTTACATCTATATAGTTTCTTACGTGAGGGGTTCTCATATAATTCTATTTCAAAGTGGGGGTGATACGGTGATAACACTGACATCTCGCTTGTAGTGTATTGTGCATTTGCATCTGCCAGCCTACCTAAACAGCCGAGCTTCTTAAAATAACGGAGCACGGCTTGGGTCACTGACTAAACTATATAATTATAAACAAGACATAAACCGGAAGTTTATCTCATTTTCAAAATCTTTCAGAGCGCCTGGTGAATGCGACGCTGACCGAAATCCTAGCGTGTTTCTGACTCAACGTGGTAATGCCACCAACCGATAGTGGGGTTGAGTATTGGGATTGTCTTTAAACCTTCAACGGTCTATTGACAGTCTGTTTTTGTAGTGTTAGTTTTAGCTAGTATTTTGTTAATAAAGGCACTTGCTCCATCTAAAAAAATTACACTATTAAAGAAATATATATTTTCTTTGTAACTTCATTTGTATTGTATTACATTAGGAAGGAAATTCCCATTAGTCTTGCTGATAAACTATTCGGTAAGACTGCTGAAAATTACCCATATTTTATTTTGATATAGAGATCAAAAATAGAGATTAATAGATAAATAGGTATTAGCTCCATCCATCCTGAAGGCACTTGCCACACTCAGTTTAAAATCATTTATATCGACTTAGAATTAGAACATCTGCTTTTAAACTATTCTAAAATTGTCCAAAGAACCCTAAACTGTTATCGCATAATTGTATCTATAAAGATTATATATCTAGATAAATTCAGCCTATATAGATGTCATTAATGAACATATTTTCTTATCTATCACAGACAACAAACAAGAATTACTCGAAATTTTATCACCCAATTACTTTTAGACTTAAAAAGGCATTATATAGGTACTACAGAAGTAAAGCTTTCCGTTTCCCGGTAAACGAGTTGATACCCTAGTCAGTCATCTGGGCAGACGACTAACGGGCTATCAGGCCAGGCATAGGGCTCCCTTTGTTTACGCCACTCTCCCCGGTCTCTCGCTAGTCGCATCCACTCGTTCCCGACAGTATTCTTGATGTCGTCAGTCCACCTCATCCTCGTTCGGCCTGGGTTCCGCCAACCTAGTCTCGGCCACCACGCGGTTACTGCTGTACGCCACCTCCCATCATTACGTCTGGCCATGTGTCCTGCCCAGTTCCACGACGTCTGCAGCCTTGGTGCGACGTCGTATCTCAGTGTTTCAGATACGGTCCTGCATGGTTTTATTATACTCATCATTATAAAAAACTTTCGTTTTGGGACCAACCCTGAAATCACGAAAAATAAATCATCTGTTCCATATATGTTGTGGAGTGTGAATGGCCGTTTTCTATGGAACTGCTGTTTTTTTTCCGCGATTTTTGGGTTGATCACATAGTATAAGTTGATCATAGTGACGAGTACAATGACCTCCTTTCGGTTTAGTACAGTCTATATATGCGTAACCAGTGCTCGAAATGGACCGCAACGCACCGGAACATCGTTCCCGTTCGTGAAATCACCGTTCCGTTTCGTAAAGAAATCCAACGACACCTCACTCGGCAAAATCGGTCAAGCCGTTTAGGCTACAGGAGGTACTACAGGAATCCAGAAACATAACTTACATATTTACATATAACCCAAAAACATTACCCTCCTTCTTGGAAAGTCAGGGGAAATACGTTCCAGTTCGTGAGTAAGTCTAATTAAGCATGTATAGGTATTATTAGCGCTAATACTTAGATCTAAACGGAAAAAATAATTATATTATTTTCAGTGCATTATTCTTTTGTTTTAATAAATGGATGATGGATTGAGATAAAAAGGTTAATATATTCAGGTATATACCTGACTGTATAATTAGGTAATTAAGAAAAATCGACAAACACTGTATATTTTTGCATTAATTGCATATTTTATTGTAATAATTGCTTTGCGATTAACGCAAGAAGCAATAATTAACAAACATAATATGAAATCCTAAAAAGTCCGAAAAAAAATTATAAATAAATATTCGGGACATTTTTGCACACACGGTCGTCTGACCCCAAACTATTCAAAGTTTGTAATATGCCTCTGGTATATGTGTTCTGTGGTAATATGGCTGCCAGAGACTAATATACATACATATTTACTAATATATTATACCTAACTAATATTATAAGTTAGTGTAATAGTTAGAATAATAGTTTCTTTGCGCGATAGAATCCGAAACGTGGATATCCGCCAAAGAACCAGAGTCACCGACATAGCTGTTAAAATTTGCAAGTTGAAGTGGCAATGGGCAGGCCACATCACTCGGAGAACCGATAACCGATGGGAAAGAAAGGTTCTTGAGTGGAGACCACCAACTGGAAGGCGTAGCGTAGGTAGGCCTCCCACTAGATATTGTGAGAGTCGCTGGCATCCAGTGGATGCAAAAGGCAGGCTGTCGTTCAGTGTGGAGGTTAAAGGGGGAGGCCTATGTTCAGCAGTGGACGTCTTCTGGCTGATGATGAAGATAGGCTCGTAGTGCAATAAGTTTGAACCCAACATTTTAGTGAACTTGTTTTTTTTTTTGTTAAAATTTTCATTACCTTGGATTCAATGTCCTTCAGTCGTAATATTAAACAGTTTGCATAGTCTTAATAGCGTGAAACAAGTCATAGTCACAGTCAAAGTCAAGCTAAGAAATTCGCGGTCAAGTTAAACTCACGCCCCTGTAAAGTGGTGGAGACTTTACAAGAGGCTCCTATGGAGTTTTGGATACAACACGAAAATACACGTTTCACCTCGTTATATCTACCACACTCGAGCACGTTTACGAGCACTTAATGAATAATAATTCAAAATTTAGTACACATTCACACTCGAAAATACAATTATGAAAATAATCCAACGAGCCGACATGTTTTTTCCGCGTTGGCGCCAAAACTCAACTTATTTTTTGTTTTTTTCTTTTGTTAAAATTTTGCATGACCGTGGATTCAATGTCCTTTAGTCGTAATAAAAAAAAACAGTTAAATAGTTTACATGGTCTTAATAGCGCCAAACAAGTCATAGTCACACGAGCCGACATGTTTTTTCCACGTTGGCGCCAAAACCTCCAACTTGTTTTGTTATAATGAAATGTTGCTAGTCCAAAAACAAACTGCACGATTATTGTGCAGTTTTTGTTTAATCTAATTTTTTTTAAATGTTATTGTGGGCTAAAAAATGAAACAAACTAGCAAAGACTATTTAATTATTTACTAATTTCTCTTTTGACTCTTTTACATCTAAAAATTATATATTTCTTTCTTTATACGACGTTGAAATGGAAATACACTTTCACTGGAGATTCCAATAAGCAACAGTTTTGATACACATTGATT
Organism: Agriopis aurantiaria; assembly: GCA_914767915.1. NCBI lineage: Eukaryota > Metazoa > Arthropoda > Insecta > Lepidoptera > Geometridae > Agriopis > Agriopis aurantiaria. The sequence goes on from OU612004.1 coordinate 8,932,115, forward strand.
CGTGGCCGTTATTAATACTGGTGCCGTGGTGAAAATGAAAACTTTATCTATTGAAGTTAAAGAAAGAGGAACTGAGTTCTATTGAAAACTATTGGGAAAGTGGTGAAGTAATATTGGGAATCTTCTAGCCGATTATTGGTTACCAAAGTACAATTCAGTGTCAGATCTTCGATAGATTTTCTGTTACTTATTTGTGTTGAGATACAGTGTTCTTACCCCGACTGTCACAGAAGGAGCATAATGTTTTATGAGTTTATATCTATCTGTATTTTTAGGGTTCCGTACCTCAAAAGGAAAAAACGGAACCCTTATAGGATTACTTTGTTGTCCGTCTGTCCGTCTGTCAAGACCCTTTTTCTCAAGAACGCGTTGACGTATCAAGTTGAAATTTATATCAAACTAGCTGAATCCCGCTACTTCGTACGCGTAGAGCTCGGCCTTCGGCCTCGCTACTATAAACTTATATGCTATAAACTTCACGGAGCCCGAGACCTTTCCAACGAATGCAAAACTGTGGAAATCGGTTCGTGCGTTCTGGAGTTATAGCGTCAGGAAGGAAAACCCGACTTATTTTTATATAGTAGAAGATAAGTACTTGAGCCTACGGTTTCTTTTAGCTGTGAAAAAATCAAACTTGTAAGTCAATGCGACCAAAAGATGACCGTTTATGTCGCATATTTTCGCATATTTTGCGATTACGGAAGGGAATCAAAACCTATAGGTTATTTCCCGTTGACCAAGACTCATGAAATTTGGCAAGAAGCAAGGTCTTAAAGCACATATAAAGGAAAAAATACGAAATTTATTAATTTGATATTACAAAACATAAAAAAGAATGTTTTTGCTATTACAAACTTACGTGTCGCCAGACACAGGACAGACTGAGTTCACTTAAGCTAGTTAACTTGTGTTTGTATAACCACGCAGACCTCGGTAAAACGTATCTACCTCAGTTTATATAATAATATAACATGATTGACTTATGGCCTATTATTATAAAAAAATAAAAATACCGCAGACGCTAAGAAAACTAACACCTTTCAAAAGTTTGAGAACTTAAATTTCCGAACCGATAAGTACTTTGAAATACACTTAAATATCGGGGAGTCATCAATCACGCAGCAAAATACTGAAAAGCCTTTTTGTATTTCATAAAAAGGTTCAAATAATAGAGCGCTGAATTCACGAGTCATTTATTCGATGGGCACGGATGAATTAGGCTATAGACATTGTCCGTCTTACCACAAAAGGTTTAAGCACGCTTTAGACAAGTGTTTAGCATATTTTTCGCAGTGAAACAATTGCTAAACACATGTCTAAAGCGTTTAAAAATAGTTAATTAACCAAGTTACGATTAAATTTTTAATCTAAACTTGTTTTGCAGTTGTTGCGCGTCTACCAAAGGTTACAGGTTACAATTTGTCTCGCTCTCTCAGCTAATGAGAGAACAAGACAAAAGTCAATGTAAGGTTATTATGAGAATAAAAAATTATAATAAGATAAGTTTTTGAGATTATGGTAACCCACTAGATATTTAAATACATCATTGAAACATCAGTCCGGCTGAAAATCAAACCTGTAAGCTTTGGTAGACGCGCTACAACTGATGTAGTGCTACACATTCTCTTTTCTCGTTTCTCGTGATCTCGTTTAGTTTTATCTATGTACCTAATTTTAAGTTTGTATAAATGTAACTATAAGATGTTTTGTTGCTTATGTATTAGAGTATGTATGTCAGTACCTAATTGATAATGCAATATTATTGTACTTATCTAGATGTATATAATACACTCAAATATTGCACGTCCGCGAGGATAATTAATAATTAATGATTAATTTGCATGCCTGATTTAAGGTTGTTTTGGCTGTACAATCCTAATATAAGATCAATGTTACCCTTATACTAGCAAATAAAGAATTGAATTGAATTGAATTGATAAACTGTTGAGACTATCTTAACTTACCCCACCATTGTACACAGTTTTATGCTTCGACAAAATAAAATTTATGGACGGGCCCAGAAGAAGTGTATTTTTGAAGATTACAAAATGAGCGCCGGCGCTCACTTCGTTTTTGTCGGTCTCTGGCCGTAGGAAGTGCGACACGCATCTATTATTACATGATAACGAAACATCTGACAAAATTATGCATTCGTGTGCTTTCCCGAAGTGTAAATACACAACAAAAAACCGCTATCTTTTTTTTGTAACAAATTTACTGTACATGGTTATAATAAATTAAGAGTTGAAGTATATGTCTGGTTTCGCCTCGTTTTTACTGAGCAAGTTCAGTGGTTATGGCCCGTCCATTCATTTTATTTGTTCGAAGGTTTTATGCAATAAAATTTTACTTTACTTTACTTTTTAGCACTCCATATAAATTCATACTGAGCAGTGGGTCGCGCGACGCGGCCGCTGCCGCCGGTCGTGGTCACCGGTCGCAGTCGCCAGTCACGGTCAGCAAGATCGGAATGCTACCTTTACAACTTTGTGAGGTGTCCATTGACTAAATGGTCCACGGCTATAGAGAAGGCTATTTATCCACTTAGGTACTTCTATCAAAATTATATGTTCTAAATGGACTTACTGTGTCATTATATTGTTGGACACTTTGGTAAATTACTTTATTAGAAAACAATGTACCAAGTGATTTGTTTCTTTGTTTCCAATAATAAGAACATTTTATATGTCGTAGTGTGGTCACCCAAGCTGGTCAAATAATGTAACCTAAGGTGTAAAAAATAAGACTCAATAAGTGCGTTGCTAGTAGAATATACAATGGGTACTTGCAAACCTTAAATTAATGCCTATGGCACGTTTTTATTTATAGTAAGTATATAAGTATTAAACTAGTAAAGGTAACAAACAGTGTTAGTTCTCACAGCTTTGTGAATGAACCTAAGATATTATGTGATAATCTGTGGGTCTCAAACTAGGCTACGCTAGTATCTTGGTGACCCTGAGGTTCCAGTAGAGGGACAGTTACGGTTAAAATAATTTTATTTTATTAGTAAATCTATACTAATATTATAAAGAGGAAAGATTTGTATGTAAGTATGTTTGTAACGAACTGAGTCAAAAAGTACTGGACTGATTTTAAAAATTCTTTCACTGTTGGGAAGCTACACTATCCCTGGGTGACATAGGCTATAATCTATACCTGTGTGAATCTGGGGCGGACCGCTAGTTAATAATATAATGTAATTTGATTTGACACTGAAAAGACAAGATGCCTGTACCCAGAACTTAAAACATGCTCTATATTATAAAGAGGAGAGATTTGTATGTAAGTATGTTTGTAACGGAATGGCTCAAAAAAAAGGACTAATTTGAAAAATTATATCACTGTTGGGAAGCTACACTACCCCCGGGCGACATAGGCTATAATCTATACCCGTGCGAAGCTGGGGCGGGCCGCTAGTAAAGAATATAATGTAATTTGATTTGACACTGAATAGACAAGATGCCTGTACCCAGAACTTAAAACATGCTCTATCATAGGATCAAAAAAGATTCTACGATTTTGTGTACCGACTACCTTCCCAAGATCTCCTGAATCTCACATAACGTTTTTCCCTTCGTCTCGGGCACAAACTTGTAAGTAAACATGAAGGCGACAATACAAGACAGTGAGAAGATCCAAAATGTGACGTCGCCGCCCAAGGTTTGGAGCATGGACCCGAAGCCAGTAGCCACCCCGAAGCCGATGAGCCAAGCTGTTGTCATCGCGACTGCGGAGCCGGTGGAGCGAGCGTTTCCTTTGAACATCTCTCCAACGAGAGCGGTCGGCATGGTGCCGAATCCTAGAATGAAGTAAAATTTTGATTTTACTGGCTTCTTGTCTGATTTGTTGTTTTGAGGAATTGTGTTTAACTGGAAATTGGCTTAGTAAAAGATTAAGGCTTTAAAATAACACGATTGATATTTGATTGAATCAGGCGTTACTTTGAGAAAAATTTCGAAACAAAGCGGAAATATACTAGAGGTTCGTCAAAAAAACAGATTTAATTTGATACTTTTGCCACCTAATAATGTATGAAAACAATAAGCAACCTGCAGTGCGAGTACCGTTCTTTATCGATCGTCAAATTTGACAGATGAGGTCGTCAAATTCGATAAAATGCCATTTTATCAGTACTAGCTATGATCGAATCAATTGCATTTTATCGAATTTGACGATCGATAAAGAACGGTACTTGCACTGCTGAATCTAAATTAGGTATACCCATCTGATGTTTTTAAACTATTTAGAACGAAAATTACCATAAGATATGTGGTTCTATTGGATTCTACAACTGTAACTAATAATAAAAATACTTAAGTATGAGAAAGTTCATATAATTATAGATTTTTAAAGCATAACTACATCTGTATTTATTAAAAAGTCAAAAATGGCACAAATATTTTAATTACTAAGTCACACTATGCGTACTTAACTGCTTTTAAAAATCTAAAACTAATTATTCGGGTCATTTTTTTCACACACCTTCGTCTGACCCCAAACTAAGCAAAGCTTGTGATATGGCTGCCAGAGACTGATATACATACATATATAGTTTTAAATACATACTTAAATAGATATTAACAACCAGATATAGAACAAACACAAATGTTCATCACACAAATGTTTGTCCTAGATGGGAATCGAACCCACGCCCAGGTTCACTACCAACTGGACCAACGGACTATTACTATGACTATAATTGGATCAAAAAAGACAAACAACAAAAGTAACTGTTCCAAGGCTACTCAAAGTTAAAGGGATGATAGAAAACAAAGTAAAACGAAACATACCAATTTCGTAGAAGAAAAAATACATGATAAGTGCCATCATAGGCAGCCATCCAATGTTTTCGACGACTGGGTTCTTAACGCGTGACATGTAGAAGAAGGCACCCAAAATAGACTATAAATAAGAAAAACCATTAAAGAATATACACCAATACCAACTCTAAGAAGTCTAAGGCAGTTAAATATACGGTCAGGCCAAAAGTTAAGTAAGGGTAGAACATTTACAAATTAACTTGTAACAGTGCAATTTGGCAAACAGGCTGCCATTCTCAAACAGTGGACGGAAAAATCAAATGACGAAAGTAAAGTAAAGCAGTGTTTTCTTAAGGATACTACATAAAGTAGGTCTTCTGCGATTAGTAGCAAAGTTTGGTAAATTGAATTGAATTGAATCATTATCATTAGCTTTTACTAACCCACTAGGTATTGGCCTCTCTTTCATTGTGTCATTCACGTCAGTTCCATGCCAAGTAATATAGGAAGAAATATATTTTACCAAGCTAACAGCACAGAAGGCAGTTGACAGCATCAGCAGAAACTTCCGTCCAGCTCTTTCTACGACGGCCGGTGCCACCAGACTAGCGATCAGCCTCGTAGCTCCAACAAAGATAGTGGCTATATCAGGTCTGAAAACACCAAAATTGCAAAGCATTGTTTTAGATTTTCCAAAAGTTTATAATATGTGAATTGTGAAATATATATATATATAATTATGTTGGCACGTTGACGTTTCGGCACACGGGCGCAACTACCGTCGGATAGTTTTTAAGGCTTAGATTATTTAGTTAAGCGCCACATAGCTTAGTTTTGGTTGACTAGTGATGGAGGTGGCGCCATCACTGGTGTAACGCTGCAGTACCTTACTCTGCTGAAGTGTTTACGTTGTGAAGTTGTGTCGTTGACAACCAGTCAGAGTTTAGCAAGTTGGTCCGTCCGGCAGAGGCGCTAGTGAGGGCGCCCGGACACGCGAAGCTCGGTGCGGAGCTCAGTTTTGGATTGTGACTGTTGGAGGCGCGGTGGAGCTCACTTTACTTTTTGTTGGTTGGTAGCGTTCGTTACAAGGCGGAACACCTTGTCCCCAAGTAATTTAAAGTAATTTTCAAGTAGTTTGATATTGTAATTAGTAATCATAGCGTTACGAAATAAAAACTGTGTCAATGTACGTGCGATGTCTCATTCTCCTCGGCCGCTTTACTCACGCCATAGAACCAAGATAATCTGATGCAGATCGGCTATCGACCGGCGCGCCCCCGCCTCCACACATCGCTCCGACACATATATATATATATATATTAGGCTACTCAACTGTCTCTGACATAGCTAAACAATATATAAATATTTGAAGACAAATAACTGAAAACTGTAGGTTAACGTGCTATCCGAAATATGATAGCGTTCAGTTGGAAATGCTTCTCACACTGTCCCATCCGAAGACTGAATAATCGCCCGTTGTTTCACGTTATTGATCTAATGAGACCAGCTAGCTGAGCTTTTGCCACGTTAAATTTAAAAATGGTCAAAGAAAATATTAATTTCAAAAATAAATCAAGTCCAGGGAGCTAAAAGTTAAAAAGAAAATCATTTGACTGCTATTGAATTTTCATTTATAGGTACAATGTGCACTGTACACTGGTATTAGTTTTTTCTCCTTTTCACGCCATTATTGGAATAATTAGGTAGCGTTCTCCATGAAGTATCATCGCTGCTCTCTGCTAGAGTATCCTGGTTATGAAAACGTAATAGCTTGTCACACTTCTAGCTGTCCACTAAATTTCCCTGCGCATGTTGTGGATAACATGCAATACACCTATAAATACACACAACTAGTCTCAAAAGCCAGAACAGGTATTTAAAATCATTATTAAAATACCTATCCGGCTAAGAATCTAACCTGGGATCTCCTTCAAAGAAGGCAAACGCAATTAGTTACGTCATGTGTCTTTTATAAAAAACTGAACTAACCTGATTGAAGAACCAGCCAATTGAAAAATTGTAGTGGCAAAGAACAAGACAGCAGCAACGCCACTGGTCTGCTGAAGAGTGCAAAGGCTCAGGGTTATAAAGAGGGACTTCCTATTTGCTTTAACTGTGAATATCTTGATCCAAGACTTCCAACTCTGGCCTTCGTTTGGATTCGTCCCACGGACGGATTCGAAAACATCTTCTAAATCGTCCAATCGGCCTAAAGCTCGGAGCGTTTCCTTGGCTTCAGTTTGTTTGCCTGTTGGAGTTATCTGTGATTAGTTTGAATGAGTTCGACATTTTGAATTATTAATCGTTCTTGCAAAAGATCGAGCTGTATACCTGGGGAGAGGTTTATGTCGAGAATATGCTGATAATGAAGACCATCCACAAGAGGGACAGAAGACCTAAAAGAGACCGCAGGGAAAAGCTGAATGCAGTCCGCTTCCAACCGGCCCTTTTGGAGATCGATGGGGGAGGCCTAAGTCCAGCAATGGACGTACTACGACTGAAATGATGATGATGATGATGAGGCTGACAATATTGACGATGAAGTGTACTTAGTGATGCAATCCACATAATTTTCAAAATGCCTGCTGCTTCTTCAGAATGGAATTATACAAAAAAGTTGTGATGTAGTTTAAACTTTCTGGTTAAAAAAAAATCCTTGAAAAGATTCTAAAATATTCATCGTTATCAGTTATCACAACTTTCTTTATCCCTTTGCTTAATAGGTCTCTATTTGTTGTTCCATCTGCTTCAGTTATGTGGTATTTGAATCCGGTGGCAATAGTTTTCGTCTACCTGCTTGCGTGGATGGGGCGAGTAAGATAACACGCGATCACCATTGCCTATAGCAATAAAGTCTAGACCCTTGGTTTTAACATCACCAACCTATCTCGCTGCTAACGCTCTACGTACCTTGGTATACACTTTTTTCGTTATTCGCGCTCACCTTTAATGGCATAATACACAGGTGACTCAGGTATGAATATTATTCCAATCAAATGCACTACATTGATGGCCAGTACGCAGTAACCTGTCGCCCTATAAGACACGAAAGGCCCAACGGCGTAAGCTGCTAATGTTCCGGAGATGCCCACAATGGATGTGGATGTCAGGAGTATTCCTCGAATATTCGTCGATCTGAAAAAAACAACCAGTCTGATGATATGATGATCGGTGATAGTTCAGTAGCCGCGATCGAATTTCAAACTGCAGGGTGTGGGTTCAAATCTCAACAATGAGCCGGGTCTAGACAAGAGCCACTTTCTGTTAGCTTTCACGCCTGCGGAAAGATGATATTGTATGAAAATTAGATTAGCTTGAGATAATTTCTCTCAAGCTAATGTCATTGTCAATGTCATTTTCATACAATTTCACCTTTCCGCAGGCGTTAATGCTAACAGAAAATGGGTCTTGTCTTACCCCCCTGGAGCTACATATGAAAATAAATATCGTGAGGAAACCATAGCATTATGGTAGGGCAGTTTCTAGAGCTCGTGCTCACCTTGTGAAAACCTGTCACTAAGCACCTAATGTTATGTTCCGGCAGGAGCCAGTTCCCTTTCCAGGCCAGAAGATATGCGGCTACCTCTTAACACGCGCTCAAAACAGTGCAGTGTGGAAAATCACGCGAACATGAACCACCCCGAGATACGGTTTGCAGTCCCGCAACTTTTCGCAATCACCTAACAGAATCGCTTAAAGCAGGTAGCCGTTAGGCCCCAGGTTTTTTACGTGGTTTTTGCAATTCAACCACTCCGTCACTCAACATCATCTGAGCTTTGGACAAAATTCGCTTGTCAACCATAAGAAAAAAGCCTGGTGACGAGAATGACTCTGTTATAGATTTGCTCTCGTGAAGCCGGCAAAACAACCACAGCTCGGCGAGCCTCAGCCAACGCGAGCGTTAGCAAATTAATACAAGGCGAGTGCTACTGTCGACACGTTTGTCAAGTTTGATCGAGTCAAGCCAACCAGCATGTGGACAGAGACACGACTTGCTGAGTGCAGACGAAAGCGTTTGGTTTATGCGGAAAAGGCGACACTGATCCGAGGTTATAAGTCGAGGCGAGTTATCCCGAGTAGTGGTGAGGCTCGCCAAACGAGACGTAAACACATTGACTTGCACTCGGCCAGTTAAGCGAGCAACGACGAAAAATGGCAAGCCCAGACAAATTGGCCTCTGGCAAATTACACATAACCTGGCTGCACCCCAATGCAGCCATGTCTTTGGAAAATTTCCCTCCAGGAAAACAAACAAACAAAAAAAAGGCAAATTGGCTGTCTCGAAGTTGGTACTCGCCTTAGCTTATGACGAATTTATGCTAGTTATGAAAAATGTCCGGCTATGTAAAAGCGCCTCACAGAGCAGACTCAGGGTTTAAGAGTAGAACAAACCTGCATGCTAGTATACTTACGCAATTTCACCAATATACACCAGGTTGCTGACCGTGACCATGCCCATACCAAGCCCACTAATGATCCTGATCGCGAACACCATGGCCAAGTTCCTGGTAGTTGTGATCAAGATTATGGCAATCAGATTCAGGAGACCACCAAAGAATAGGCAAGGCTTCCTGCCTATTATGTTGGACACGTAGCTGGGTATGTATGGACCTGGAAAAGATAATTTACATTTTTAAAGATGGACAAACCAGTTGTTGCTTTTTAGGGTTCCGTTCCCAAAGGGTGCAAACGGGGCCCTATTACTATGCCTACGCAGTCTGTCTGTCTATCCGTCTGGCCGTTCTATCTTTTAACGGCTGTATCTTTCGAACTGTAATAGATAGCCAGTTGAAATTTTCACAGAATGGCATCGATTCTGATGCACTCTAAACTAAACTAAATTTGACAGCTCTAAATATTGTTACCATCCTTCTCTCACGTATTAAAATAAAAAGAGAGGCAGATAATTTTATTCATGTCAGATTGGTTTAGTTTAGTGAGGTGTATGCCAGAATCGACGCCATTATGTAATATTACGGCGGATTAATTTAGAATTAATAATAAATTTGTATTCATATTTATCGAAATAGTTTAAATGTTAAGACTGTTTTAAAAATTATTATATTTTGCACGGAAAGTTTTACAATAGTTTATTTAACTTGCATTAGTTGCTATGCTTGTATGTTAGTTCGTTTGTTTATGTCAAACTAGCTGGGCCACGCGGTTTCACCCACGTAGTGATAAAAAATTGAGATGATGCTGATGAACCTATATGATGTAGCCTATATCCGTCTCCTGGTACTAAGCTACCTCCCCACCAATTTTCAGCCAAATCGGTTCAGCCGTTCTTGAGTTATAAATAGTGTAACTAACACGACTTTCTTTTATCATAGACAAAAGGAATAATCATGATCCTAGCTTTTATATATGTCGGCGCGTTGAAGTTTCAGCACTGGGCGCAACTACCGTCGGATAGTTTTTAAGGCTTAGATTATGTAGGTAGGCGTCACCTAGCTTTGTTTTGGTGGACTAGTGATGGAGGTGGCGCCATCACTGTAGTAACTTACTCTGCTCAAGTTCTTTACGCTGTGAAGTTGTGTCGTTGACAACCAATCAGAGTTTAGCAAGTTTGGGTACCGTCCGGCAGAGGCGCTAGTAAGGGCGCGCGAACACGCGTCGGTGACGTGAGGCTCGGTGGAACTCACTTTACTTTGAGTTTTGAATTGGGACTGTTGGAGGCTCGGTGGAGCTCACTTTGCTTTGGGTTTTGAATTGGGACTGTTGGAGGCTCGGTGGAGCTCACTTTGCTTTGGGTTTTGAATTGGGACTGTTGGTTGGAAGGTGGCAGTGTTCGTTACAAGGCGGAACACCTTGTCCCCAAGTAATTTACAAGTAAATTGATATTGTAATTATCAATCATAGAGCTGGAATAAAACCTGTGTAATTGTACGAGTAATGTCTCATTTTCCTCGGCCGCTATACTCACGCCATAGAACCAAGATTATCTGATGAAGATTGGCCATCCACCGGCGCCCCTTCGCACACACGCTCCGACATATATAAATAAATTTTGCAAACGATTTTGCTGAAATTTTGCATACACTTTTAGTTCTGGGGAAGTGGTGAAAAAACGCAATATTGTAATATTTTCAAAATGCCCCCCCTCCACAACAGAAGATGGCGGATGGTGTTTTATTTTTCAACCCTATATTAGTAAGCTTCCTCAGTTAAACATCTTACCAACTATAGATCCAACATACAAAAGAGACCCAATCCATGATGCCTCCAAGTTGGTGATGACGTCAGGCAATGGGGTCTGATGAGGGTCTTGAAGCTTCGGGATGATGGGAGCTGACCATCCGACGCTGTAGCCGTCGATGAACTGGCCTATGTTCACTGAAATATTAACCGTGGCTTATAACTGGCTCTTAAGAATTGTGTTAAGGTCAAGCCAATCATCATTTCAGCCACAGAATGTCCACTGCTGGACATAGGCCTCCTCCATCGATCTCCTAAAGGGCCGGTTGAAAGCGGCCTGCATTCAGCGTTTTCCTGCATATGCGGTCTCTTTTAGGTCATCCGTCCATCATGTGGGTGGACGTCCTACGCTGCGCTTACCGGTCCGCGTTGTCAATTCGAGAACCTTTCCGCCCTATTAGTCATCTGTTCTGTGTGCTATGTGCCCTGCCTACTGCCACTTCAACTTGATAATCCAGTGGGCTATGTCGGTGACTTTCGTTCATCTACGGTTCATCTCATTTCTGATTCAATCTCGTAGAGGAACCCCGAGCATAGCCTATCATCAATATCAGCCTATCATGTTCCAACTGCTGGGACAGGCCTTCTCTTAGAGAGAAAAGTTGGGCCGAGGAACGAACCAGATGCTGTCAGATTATAGTGCACACACGGTTACCACTCAGCCACCAACGCTCACATTTGAGAAAAGTATCGAATATGACCTAGCAACATTGTAAGCTATTTATTTTGTTTCTATGTCTAAAAGTTTAGAAAAATAGGGTGGGGACAACTTTTTAGCACTTGGGCAAGCTATTTTACGCAAGGTACACCAATGTGCCAGAGCCAACCCTAAATTGAATTTATTAATACTTGTAAAATTTAGATCTAATGTAATTGTGCAAATGTTCATACACCTTTCTTACAACTTTGGAAGTTAGAAGGTTCTAAATAATTAGGATGGACGGACGGACGGACGGAAGGACAGAGGGACGGACAAACAGACGGACAGATCGAACTGATAAGGGTTCCTTATAGTACTACGGAACCCTAAAAAAGATAATAAACTTCTTATTACTTTGTAATTTTACCTATCCGAAAAAATCATGACCCTTTATTTATTATGCATGACTAAATTATGTACCTTACCAGTAATTATCACGAAAAGATCGTAAATATTCATCAAAGGCCTTACTGGCTTTTAATTTATCTTCTGTCTATACCTATATATAAAAATGAATCCCTATTTACTTTGGTCACGCCATAACTTGAGAACGACTTTACCGATTTCAATCATATTTTTTTAAAAGTTTTATTACTTTTTAACCGACTTCGAAAAGGAGGAGGTTATCAATTCGACAGTATGTTGTTTTTTTTTTTTTAGAAAACTTAACGACGAATTTAATTTCGCGCGTTTGACAGTTTGACAGTTCTAAGACAGGACAAGGTCTGTCAAGACAGCTAGTTTTTAGCAGTACAGCGATACATCTATACTATTATTATAAAGAGGAAAGATTTGATTGTTTGTTTGTTTGCATTGAATACACTCCGAAACTACTAACCGATTTGAAAAAATCTTTAACTGTTGGGAAGCTACTCTATCCCCGGGTAATATAGGCTATTATTATATTTTCAAAAAAAATAGGGAGCCTTACTAAAACTCCAATAATGTAACCCAAGGTGTAAAAAAGTAAGATTTACAATTTTAACTTTGCGTGTTTGACAGTTCTTGACAGGACAACGTCTGTCAGGTCAGCTATATAGTAATTCATGAACGTGTTACGTTTACAATAGTGGTAACCAAGGACTTTGTATACCTTAAAGTGGTAACTAACTTTATATGGTTTAGTGAAAAATAAAACTACTTAGGAAACATTCTTTGTGAAGATAATTTTATGATAAATTGTCTTGAATTCGTTATAGTTTTATTGGTATAACTCAAAAAGATAAAATCTGAAAATGTTAGAATTATTTTTGAATAAAGGTTTTTAATCTATCAGAATGGTGAATAATACGTTTCTATGTTTACTAGTTTAGAAATGCAACAGTCTTAAAATAGATTGAACAATTAACAATTTGTTCAATCTATTTCAAGTATTCAGTATTGATATGGATCTAAATGTTTCATGTATAAAAATATAACTTTCTATTTTAGACGGCTCTGGTACATGTGAAATGGATTTTTTTTCCGCTGTATATGGCTCATCCTCTTTCTCTCAGAGAGGCTCCCAGACCTGGGAAGCATTATCCCAGTATGTATAATGCGCTGCAGCTGAAAAGCTGACGATCAAAATGATGATGATGATGATGATGATGATTATCACTTACCACATGCTACAATAAGTAGCTGCGCTTTTAAATTATAACTCATATTTTACAATTTTAACCTAAAATTAAGTCTCAAGCGGAAATTAACTCCGATAACTTAAAAGGCAGTGACCAAAATTGGCGTATTTTTTCGCGCCCATCAATGCTTGGTAATTAGATACATAATAATATGACTATATAACAACATTTATTAATGGGAATCATACCTTACATCAGTTTAAACTAAATTAATAAGTTTTTTTTTAAAGTGAGATAGGTACATAAGTAAGATTTAAAAACAAATATCTCATCACTGATTGAGTTTGTAGAAAAAGTATTCATAAGTTAATTCTTCTGATGGCTTTTCCAACGCGGGCCAAGGTTTCAACCACGGCCACGGAGTAAAGCCAAATGCGCCATATCCCATAGTGACTTGGTCATTGTCTTTTATTATGGTGAAATGGTAGAGAACCGTACACTTGTATGACGGTAATGCGGCGTGCGCGCTGTCAAATATTTTCAATATTATTTTTTTCTTTATTTTCTACAAATAATCTTACGCTTTTACAAAAACTGCGACCAAGTATTTGAATGATTGTTAGGACTACACACATTTTTTAAATGAAAATATCTTCAATAGAATCCGAATGAAGTTGATTCAAACCATTGAAGGGAACGTAAAAACGGGTGTTTTTAGGAAAGATTACGATTTTTTTCTATCGAGCCAAATTTATTTAATCGTGTATCGGTGAACACATCCGAATAAAATATTTCAAAAACATTTATTAAAAATAAAGAAATAATGTCAATTAATCGATTTTATAGGTCTACTTTTGAATATTCGTGATGACGAATCGTCAAATTATTCAAATCGTCAAGCATATTTCGTCTTAAACTGCGCTTTTAAGTTATATCATAACTCATATTTCACTGTTTTAACCAAAAAATCATTATCTAGTGAAAATTCACTACTTTTCACTATTTCATTTCATTTATTTACTAGGACACTGCACATTCTCATACCAAAATCACAATTTAAATGTTAATTTGAAGATTGTTAATTGTTTAATTCAAGAAATGCTTATCACTTTAGAGTAATTAAAAACGGTGTGTGCTTAAGACCAGCACGACAGAAGTGAAAACTTCATCAAGGCGAGATTAATAACTATAAACCGGTCAATTGCGAGTCGGGCTCGCGCGCTGAGGGTTCCGTACCACCACAAAATACAAAAAGTTGTGCAAAGAGACATCACGCCCACCCACCCATCCACCCATCCGAGTACAAACCGCGCCCTACGTGAAGAGAAATTTGTCACTGGCTCGCATTTGGCCGTTATTTATAGTTTGTTGTTAATTAAAAAAGTATTAGTGTGTACTATAATTATGCCAAGTTTGACGCTTGTGCGTATTACCGTTTTTAGGGTTGCGTCCCCAAAGGCTCTAAGCAGGACCCTATTATAAATGTCGACTCCTAGGATGCCAATGATTTCCAAAACCTTGAGGGGAGTGTTTTGAAAGTGAGAAGCTGCAACAAGTGGGGCTTTTTAGCGGTGAACGCGCAAACTCGCGTCTTAGTTGGGTTAAACTGAACCAGATTCAGTTGACCCCAATCCGAGACCAGGGGCCTTAAGGACAACTGCTATTACGGCACCAAACTAACGTTAAACGCGCTCAGTTAGAAAATCACGCGACCGCAAACCGTTTCTGGGCGCGTTAAGATTCACGCTCACGTGATTTTCCAGCTGAGTGGATTTAACGTTAGTTTGGTGCCGCGATAGCAGTTGTCCGTAAGGCCACTGCTCAAGGGAGGCCTTAACTTCGGACAGTAGTTTATTCCTATTTTATTTTTGACTTTATTATTATTTCTTAGTAAATCTGCCGTAACATTACATATTCTTTGAAAATTTCAACTGGCTGCATATTACGTTTCGAAAGAAACAGCCGTTAAAAAGCAGGATGCACAGACAGACAGCGTAGGCTCAGTAATGACCTTTTACTATGAGTAATGTTTTTACCCTTTGGGTACGCAACCCTAATAATTATATCCCTCACTCCCTTAGTCGACTCAAGCCAACTTTACCCGAACGAGCGTTACATAGCCGAGCGTGGTGGATCAGTCTCATTCTTTACCACAGTAAAGAGAAGTAAATAGAACGGAAATGAGATGAAAATCTGTCGGCAGGCATTATGAAAGAACGTTGATTGAACATTCTAATTTATGTCAACGCGTCGAACTCCGCATCCAAAGAATTTGGACCTTACCTTTTTGGGTTAGGTCTCAAAGTTCTTTGTCCGCATCACAATGACTGACGTTTCGTTTACATGGATGCAACTGACTACAACAAATTTCTTATAAACTTGCCTTGACAACCGTTCTAAATTAAACGAAAAACATTTTACTTGTCTGGGTTCAATGCTCACAAAACTAAGCGCTCAATGCACAAGAAGTTAAAATTATTTGAGTATATATTTAACAATTCAAATACATTTCGAGTGCTAATGACACAATTAGAAAACAGTCGCTCGTCTCGACCGATAAACGTTATGTAAGTAGATAGCTCAGAATACAGAACTGTATTCTGAGGTAAATAGCATTTTAAGTGAGATAACATTTTATTAATTGTCAATATTCAATATTCTTGGTCAAGATAATGTTACGAAAAGGTCAATGTGACATTTGTGTTCTATCTTGTCTTGAATTGATTACAGTTTTATCGCTACAAACAAGAAAAAGTTATTTAAGAAAATGATCAAAATAGATAGATAGATAGAAACTCTTTATTGTGTACACCAGAAATAAAAATTACAACACGATAGAAAACACTTAGGTACTTAAAATAATTGTTAATAAAAGCTTTAATATGACCAATCACCAAGTAAGTTAGAAGTGTGTAAATCTAATAGTTGAGAAATGTCGACGAACCAACTTTTTGCCATTTTGGAGGGCCATATTTTGCACATAATACACTTGATAATAAAAATTGGACAAGTGTGAGTAGGAGTCGCACTGTGAGGGTTCCGTACAATGTAGATAGTTCATGCATCCCGAGTAGCGACTCCCGATGAAAAACGGTTAAGAAGGTTGAAATATTGATGAGAAAACTTTACTTTGTAGTTGGCAAACAGGTGCTCCTATACACAGATCTATATCCAAGTAGACGCCACAAGTCGACCTACCTGCATGTCATATTTCCAATACAACTACGGTAAATTGTTGTAGTCCAGTAAAACCAGTTTGCTCAATCGGTGCCGCGACCACACGTGTCAGTTTAAAACGAAAATTGGTAATTGTGCAGAACAAAGATGAAAAAACGGAACCCTTATAGGATCACTTCGTTGTCCGTCTGTCTGTCCGTCTGTCAAGACCCTTTTTCTCAAGAACGCGTAAAGGTATCAAGTTGAAATTTATATTAAATACGGTTTCTTTCGGCAGTAAAAAAATAAAAATTGTAAGTCAACGCAATCAAAAGATATGAACGTTTATGTCGCATATTTTGCGATTTCACAGGAGAATCAAAACCTATAGGGTACTTCCCGTTAACCTAGGATCATAAAATTTGGCAAAAAGCAAGGTCACATAGCACATATATAGGAATAAATCTGAAAGTTACAAATTTGAAGTTATATCATTTAAAAATAATTATTTTGCTATTACAAACTTACATTTTCTAGTTATAATGTATGGAAGAACCTTATAGTCAACTACAAAGTTAAGTTTGTCTTTCAATATTTCAACTTCAGTTTTTTTTTGGACTCGCGCTCTGAATTTTCTGTCCAACGGAACCCTCAGAGTACGAGTCCTGCTCGTACTTGTCCGGTATTTTTTTCACATGTACCTACTTTTAGGGACGAAAATTTGACATGCATAGTTTTCAACTTTTCATATAGTGTGGACCGCTTGTAAAGTCTATTTAGATATAAGTATGTGCTCCCATAGGTACATACCAACTACAAAATTTTTGTGTTCTATATGTGCTCTAAGACATTGCTTATTGTCAAATTTCCTTTAGTCCTTAAATATACACTATAATGTACAACATATTACAATGTAAAAAACAGCCAACAATTTGCGCAAACACTGTGTTATTTTAAAATTACCCCGGCCTAGCTACAAGCACTTAAAAACTGTTTGAAATTTGAATTTCCTGCCATAGGCGAAACGCACCACCTTAATAGCATTAATTTATTATTAAGTTAGAACACATTTTTACACCAAAACCACAATTTAAATGTACATTTGAAGATTACTAATAGTTAAATTAAATAGTTTAATTAAATAGTTAACTACGCTCAATGGCGCTATAATACTTACCTATATATATATACTGTGTTTTCTTAATAAGTGAATTTGTTAATTTATTTTGAGGAAATAAATCTTAAACCGTTAATTCATGTTATGCCATTCACTTTTTAGTATATCGTATCGTATATCGAATACCAATAATCATTTGTCTTATAATTATTGTTTTAGTGGTTTATTATTTTGCAAACCAGCAATGTAAAGCATACAAAACGCGGGGTCAATGCACCGCGTAGGTGCAAAAACGCGTAGTCCTGACTGTTGGGCTGACTATGTACCTACCGAGGTCGTTCGTTGACCTCTGGCGTCAGTTGGGTGTTTTAATTCGCATAATTAATTGCAAACTTTAGAAAATTTATCATTTTTATTTTATTATTTATATAAACATGGTATGCTGTAAACTAAACTAAAATTAAACTAAGTAAGAATACATAATTATCCAAATAACAGAGTAAATACATGGCTTTTAAAGTACTTAGATTAAGTTGTTAGTTATCTAATTATATTAAATATTTTCTGAAACCCTGGCCACTACATTAGGTTTCCCTGTTTTTCAGAGACCAGTAACTCATTCTGAAGGACGTGAATAATAAAAATAATAAATAATAATAAATATTTGGGACATTTTTTCACACACGGTCATCTGACCCCAAACTAAGCAAAGCTTGTGATATGGCTGCCAGAGACTGATATACATACATATATAGTTTTTTTAAATACATACTTAAATAGATATTAACAACCAGTTATAGAACAAACACAAATGTTCATCACACAAATGTTTGTCCTACGTGGGAATCGAACCCACGCCCTCAGGCTCAGAAGGTAGGTTCACTACCAACTGGACCAACGGACTATCAAATAAAATAATGGATACTAAGTGCAGGACATCTTTTACCTATAAAAGTTATAAATGATGACATAAAATTGTATTATAGGTACTCCTCAAACCTGGTGTAGCATAAAATCCAGACAAGTACGAGTAGCCCACACGCTCTGAGGGTTCCGTTGGATGGAACTCTCAGAGCGCGAGTCCAAACAAAAAACAAAAACAAAAAAGTTGAAATATTGAAAGGCGAACTTAACTTTGTAGTGGACAATAAGGTTCTTCCATACATTCCAACTACAAAATTTATGTTTATTAAATTTAAATTTATGGCTTTCGGATTTATTCCATTATAATATGTGCTGTGAGATCTTGCCTCTTGCCAAATTTCATGATTCTAGGTTAACGGGAATAACCTATAGGTTTTGATTTCCCTGTGAAATCGCACAATATGCGAAAATATGCGACATAAATGGTCATTCATATCTTTTGATCGCGTTGTCTTACAATTTTGATTTTTGCACAGCTAAAACAAACCGTAGACTTGAGTATTTGATACACACTTTACGCGTTCTTGAGAAAAAGGGTCTTGACAGACGGACAACAAAGTGATCCTATAAGGGTTCTGTCCTTTCCTTTTGAGGTGCGGAACCCTAAAATACATTTTTCTTCTTCAAAATATGCTTTTTTTCTGAGTAATCGCTAGTCTAGTATCCATCTTCTTTTTCAGGAGTGTTTCCCTTTCACCCGGTAGCAAAACAATATTAGCTCATCATCTCCTGTATTTCATTCAATGTCTTGCCTTTCGTCTCAGGCACAACAAAGAGAGTGAAGAGAAAGGCAATAACGCAAGATCCACCGAACAGCCAGAAGGTGACGTCGCCGCCAAGAGCTTCTATCATGGAGTTGAAGCCAAGGGTTAGTCCGAAGCCAACCAGCCAGGTCATGGTGATGGCTAGAGCTGAACCATTGGCTCGGACGTTAGGACAGAACATTTCCCCGACGATCGCACTAGGAATCGTACCGAAACCTGCGAAAAATACAACTAATCAAACTTAGCATGTTTATAGTACACACTCTAAAGCAGGGGTGTCCAACAAAATTTGTGGCCGGCCGGATTTGTCGACTTTGTAACTATGGCGGGCCAGGAGATGTTTCGTAACCGAGCAAATCAAGACTAATATAAGTAAAATGGTAGAAAGGATATAATTATAACCTTTTGGTGGAATTCACAGCAGGTTTCACTTGTAACTGCACGCACAGGCATACTGATATAGATATGAATATACGTTCTTTACAAAATTACGTCTGAAAAAGTTAAAAGTTACCCGACTTTTGATTCATTCGCGGGCCGGATTAGGAACCTTGGCGGGCCGCATTGTGGCCCGCGGGCCGTATGTTGGACACCCCTGCTCTAAAGTATAACAACAAATAATAAATAGTGACCATTTGTGTAAGTCGGTGACAAATTTCTGTTCATTACCAAGTTATAACTGGTAATTTCGTTAATTGGACGACCTAATTGAAACGTCGACCTTATCATTTCACCAAATCGAAAAGTCATAATTATGTTACTAAAATTTTGAAGTCGGTTTTTAAATTGATTATTATCGTATTTTGTGGTGTTACGGAACCTCAGTGCGCGAGCTTGACTCGCACTTGGCCAGTTTATTTATTAGTAAGTAACCCATTTTAAACTTTTTAATCAACAATATTTTAGTCAACTGTTTATTTAACTTTACGCAAAAATGATTAAATACCGCCCCAGTACTATATTAAGTACTATCATATTAAACACCTTAAAAAAAATTATTCGCTCTATTTTTATTCGCTAATATATTATATATTATGATTCACTAATAAATAACCCATAACGAACATTGACTCATAGAGAGTTACACGCATCGAGAATATATTAGATTAAAAAAGCGTGCCAAAAAAAAACGAACCAAAATTCGGCGCACGCTTCGAATTGCGCAGAGTTTTCGGTTAGTTACAAGGTAATCGCGATCCGACTACAACGCCGCGCGATGCCAGAGCTACGATAACATAGCGGACAACTAACGTTGAACACTATGTAACCGACATAACGTCTAAATTGAAGTAAATGTGGCATTGTGAAGTACATAATTGATACAATGTATGTACAATGACGTTAGAACGTTTTTTACTGTTTTTACTGAGATATTGTGACTATTGGAATTTTATCTCAACGGTTACATGGCACTAAGCTGTAAAGAGGTCATTTAAGTCATCATTGTAAAACTTTTACCATGGGACCAACCCTGAAATTAAGTCATCATTGTAAAACTTCTACCATGGGACCAACCCTGAAATTGCCAATAAAATATCAGCTTATCCAAATTCAATTCAATTCAATTCTTTATTTGCTAGTTTATGGGTAACATTGATCTTATAATTAGGGTTGTACAGCCAAAACAACCTTAAATTAGGCATGTAAATTAACAATAAAGTATTTAATTTAATAGATACTTTTAAAATGTCACAAATAATTGCTTAGAGTAATAATAATTGATATCACTTGAAATGAGGTATAATTGGCGGGTGCCGTACCTCATACCATAGACCAGGAACATACCATCAAGAATTCACCACAATAGCCCAGATTTTTTAATCCAATACTGTACAATCGTTTTATATTCCATTTTATACCCATAATTGTAAATTTTATACTCAACGGGGCCTCTTGCTGTTGGCTTCGGCACCACCAATTCCTATCAAAGGTCCGGGCTAGACCCGTGTACTCGTATAAGGTTAAATAATTGATATCAACTTCCTTTTGACAACGACACGAAGCTTTTTTCCAAAAAATCCTTAACTGAGTAAAAACCTTCGCTCACTATAGTAAACGCATTATCATCTAAGTCGTCAGGTCATAAA
Source organism: Agriopis aurantiaria (assembly GCA_914767915.1). Taxonomy (NCBI): domain Eukaryota; kingdom Metazoa; phylum Arthropoda; class Insecta; order Lepidoptera; family Geometridae; genus Agriopis; species Agriopis aurantiaria. The sequence goes on from OU612004.1 coordinate 8,953,386, forward strand.
TCATTGTCTGTCTATCTCAATCGCACCCGCATGTCATTTTTGTCTATCTCGCTCGCACTTACAGGTCTTATGGTATGACGTTCATGGCCCTACGACTCAGTTGGTAACGCGGTGACTATAGTAACTTTGTTAGTCTTAAATATAAATTTAATCATGTCATCATCATCATCAGCCTGTAAACGTCCACTGCTGAACAAAGGCCTCCCTCGTAGAGAGGGGTGTTGCCATAATCCCCACGCTTGGCAGGTGGCTTGGGGATCGCAGTACGTTCACCGTGTACTAATAGGACGCTGCTGCCCATCCTCCGGTGGTTCTGGTCGCAGTTTTAGGACATACCCGGTTCCTTTAATTTAATCATGTACTAAAACGTTTTCAAACAACGCCACAATTACGATTAATTGCCAGCTCTCTTATCACCAGCGGCGTGTCGACGTATTCCTCACGCAGATAATTTCTTTGGCAATTTAACGCTCCTGCAGCCAGCGTTGGTACTTCGCACTTTACCACACGGACAACTCATCGAAATAATAACTAGTTATTATATTTTTTTTTTTATATCATAGTCGACAAACAAGCGACGGGCCACCTTATGGTAAGTGGTCACCGCCGCCTATGGACACCTACAATACCCGGGGCATTGGCGGTGCGTTGCCTACCTTTGAGGACTCTATTCACTCTTCGCTTGAAGCAATTGAGGTTATATTTTGGAGGAAAAACCGAAGGTGGTAAGCCATTCCACAACTTACAGGTGCGTGGCAGAAAAAATCGATCAAATCGAACAGTGCGAGACTTCCACGCATCTATAATATGAGGATGGCTTTTTTGGCGATGACCAAATGATGGCGAACGATGGCCGGTTCGATAGTAAAACCGCGATGGAGGGATGAGGTCAAAGAGTTCGTCAGAGCATTCTCCATTATAATACCTGTAGAACAAGCTGAGCGAACCAACGTCTCGGCGCAAGCACAGCGGTTCCAAGGCGTTGGTTAGAGTCGGGTCATCGACAAGTCTAACGGCTCTTCTCTGCAATTTCGATGGGACAACTGCTTTTATTTTATTTTTAGTTAATGTGTAATAATTAAGGCTTTTTTGTTAGCTTCGTTTAATGTTGTTTTGTGTTTTTTTTTTAAATAAAATTTAATATTAAGACAGGCATAAAGTTATTTACCAGCTTCGTAGGAGAAGAAATACACGATGAGAGCGAGTAGAGGCAACCAGCCCAGCACTTGGACTGCTGGACTGCTCATTCTTTCGAGGAAAAAGTAGAACCCAAGTACCAGCTGCAATCAAGAAATAGGTTAAAACAACACTGTTTCTAGTTAGGTTCACAAAGTTGTTGGAATCATAGAGAAAAATTTACAGAAAATTTGTAATGTTTTTCTTTATTAAGGTGGTACGTTTCTCCTATGACGGGAAATTCAAATTTCAAACAGTTTTCTTGTCTTTGTAGCTAGGTGGGGTAATTATTGTAAACGATCGTGATGTTTGCGCAAATTGCTGGAACATGAGACGGCACCAGTGTGTCCACACCATGTAGCATCCCAAACTAGAGGCCGCCCCATCTTCCGAGGGATAGTGGTCATACCGTCGGGTCTTTTACCACTGTCCCGCTTCATTCCATTGGGTTCTAAAACTGACGAGATGCCAGCACTGACAAAGGCAAAAAATGGTATTCAGCATCTTCGCTATAGAGACACCCAGTTGATATCCATGAGTAAATTATTTAAAAAAATGTTTCTTACCAGGCTAACAGCGCATGCAGCAGTAGACACCAGAAGCAAGAGCTTTCTGCCAGTTCTGTCCACGAAGGTAGGAGCTATCAAACTGGATACCAGTCTAGTAACTCCGATTATTATGGTAGCTGCATCTGGCCTGTAATTAAAAAGTGGTGTGATAAATTTTGTTTATATTTACCTACCAGAGGATAGACAGCAGCGTCCTATTCATCATCATCATTTCAGCCATAGGACTTCCACTGCTGGACATAGGCCGCCCATCGATCTATAAAGGGCCAGTTGGAAGCGGCCTGCATCCAGCGTTTCCCTGCTGTATTTTTAGGTCGTATGTCCATCTTGTGGGTGGACATCCTACGTTGTGTTTACCGGTCCATGCTTAGCATCCATTAGTACACGGTAAACGTACTGCGATTCTCAATACACCGGCCAAGCGTGGAGTTTATGGCAATACCCCTCTCGAAAAGGGAGGCCTTTGTTCTGCAGTGGACGCTTACTGGCCGATGATATGTGTGTGGGGTATGTGTGATACTGTTTGGTGGACGCTTCTAATATGTTGACGGATCTAAAACGGAGCTGGACTGGGCATGGCCAGACGTGGTGTCAAACGGTGGTGTACAATAACAGTGTGGTGGTCCAGACTAGGTTAGTAGAATCTAGGCTGACCAAGAATTAAGTGGCCTGAAAATCTATAATAATATTATAAAGAGGAAAAATATGATTGTTTGTTTGTTTGCATTGAATAGGCTCCGAAACTACTGAACCGATTTGAAAAATTCTTTCACTGTTGGGAAGCTACACTATCCCCGGGTAACATAGGCTATATTATAGTTTCAATAAAAATAGGGATCTTTACTAAAACTCTAATAATGTAACCCAAGGTGAAAAAAAAAACAAGACTTACACCCGTGCGAAGCCGGGGTGCGTTGCTAGTATTAAATAAACTGGCAAAATGCGAGTTGGACTCGTGCACTGAGGATTCCGTGAAACCACATAAATTGTTAATTACAGTAAGTACTAAAAGTATTGCAAACAGAAGACAACACCACGGTCCCATCCGAGTAACGAGCGCGCCCCATATTGCTTAACTTCTTTGAACAGAAATTTGTCACTGACTTTTTTTTCCTTTTTTTTAATTTGACCACCATCACGCCTGATGTTATGCCATGTTAAACGATGATGTGGTAATTACTTGCCCAGCATTTGTTGTTTTATCATGCCAAGTTTGACGATTGTACAAATTGCCATTTTTACACAAGTGCAAATAAAAAACTTTTTTTTTATTGTTTGGATTTTAGTTTTCATTCTTTGACTTTATTATTATTTCTTAGTTAACACGCCGTAACATTACATATTCTTTGAAAAATTCAACTGTCTATCTACTACGGTTTTAAATATACAGACGTTAAAAGATAGAACAGACAAACAGACCGACAGACAGACAGACAACGTAGACTTAGTAATAGGGTATTTTACCCTTTGGCTACGGAATCCTAAAAATCAAAGTTGCGTACCAACCTGATTGACGATCCTGCTAAACTAAAAATTGTGGTAGCAAAGAACAAAACAACTGCTACTCCACTGGTCTGCTGCAAGGCTCCCAAAGTAAACGTCACCAGTAAAGACATTCGATTGGACTTTACAGTGATTATCTCCACCCAGTCTTGAAGCTTGTTACTCTTTTCCTTGGTGTTAAACATTTCTAATATTCCGTCAATATCTTGGCCTCTTCCGAGCATATTTAAGGTCTTGGCTGCTTTAATGTCATTTTCTAAAACAATTAAAAATTCCATGCATAATTTTATACCTAAGTTGTGCCTAAGTATAATGTTGATTTAAAATAAGTAAAGTTTGAAACTTTTGTGTCTTTTTATTTTTTTTAGTTAAATATTCGTTTTATATACGTCAGAGAGTTTGGAAAATTAAAGAGATTTTATCAGAATGTAGTTGCAACATGGGAAATCAAAATCTCAAATCTCAGGGAACATGCAAGGCATAATGATGATAGTGAACTTGCAGTTGAATGCTCTTAGTTACCTTGCATAGCATAGTAAACAGGTGATTCCGGGATGATGAAGAATACAGTGACCATATGAAGCACGCTGATCGCCAGCGCAATGTATCCAGTAGCCACGTATGAGACGTATGGTACTACGGCGTAAACTATTAGGGTTCCCGTTATACCGACTATTGAGGTGGATGTCAATAAAACGCCGCGAATGTGGGTAGATCTGAAAAAAAAAAAACACATAGATTTAAGTGAATAAACGGCACAGATTCGAGGCGAGACATCAGCATTTAGGATTTTTTGAATTGTCCATAATATAGTCGATTTACTGCGAGAAGAACAGATGGTCTATGGGGCCGAAAGGTTCTGGAATGGAGACCACGGACCGGTAAGCGCAGCGTAGGACGTCCACCCACAAGATGGACAGAAGACCTAAAAGAGACCGCAGGGAAACGCTGGATGCAGGCCGCTTCCAACCGGCCCTTTTGGAGATCGATGGGGGAAGCCTATGTCCAGCTGTGGACGTCCTATGGCTGAAATGATGATGATGATGACTGCAAGAACGCATTAATGGCTAAAAACACCTTTTTTTTTTTGTTTAAATATGAACGGCTGTCAAGGCATTTTTGTAAGAAATTTGTTGTAGCCAGTTGCACCCATATAAACGAAACATCAGTCATTCGAAATCAGTGATGCGGAGTTCGACGCGTTGATCTAAATAAGAATGTAGAATCATATGCCTGGTAACAGATTTTTCTTCTCATTTCCGTTCTATTTACTTCTCTTTTCTGTGACGAAAAATCACTAAGTGCAGCTAATACGACAGATGAGCTCATCTCGATGAATTCGCCATTACGCAAGCTCTAATTTTATTTTAGCTTTCCAAAATTAAGCGTTATGACTTTACCACCAACTTCCCACCTACCAGCCCAAAGTACACCACATATCTTTCCACCACATATACTAAAATTATAAAGAGGAAAGATTTGATTGTTTGTTTGTTTGCATTGAATAGGCTCCGAAACTACTGAACCGATTTGAAAAATTCTTTCACTGTTGGGAAACTATACTATCGGGGTGACATAGGCTATAATCTATACCCGTGCGAAGCTAGGGCGGATGCTAATCTTTCATATACATGATTCCATGGTGAGGTTTTCTTGGGAAAATAAATGCGGTGGGTTCCAGTTTTATTCCACGCTTGTTTTACGCCTATGAAATAACCCTGTATCTTCTTTACTAATATTATAAAGAGGAGAGATTTGATTGTTTGTTTGTTTGTTTGTTTGCATTGAACAGGCTCCGAAAATACTGAACCGATTTGAAAAAATCTTTAACTGTTGGGAAGCTACACTATCCCCGCTACACTACACTATTTTTTTTTTTTTTTTAATTAGGGAGCCTTACTAAAACTCTAATAATGTAACCCAAGGTGTAAAAAAAAGATTTACACCCGTGCGAAGCCGGGGTACGTTACTAGTCGTTGATAAACGTAGGTTAAGTACTTACGCGATTTCTCCCACGTAGACCAAGTTACAGACAGTCGTAATGCCCATTCCAAGTCCGCTGATCACCCGGAGCGCGTATACCATCATTATGTTCCTGGTGGTGATGACCAGGACATACGCTATGATGTTCAGAAGACTGCCAATGAGGATGCATGGCTTCCGACCGATGACGTTCGAAAGGTGTCCGGTAACGTAAGGACCTGAACGTGAAAAACTTTTGTGACAATCTTTTTATACAACTAAGTGACGAGACGAGCAAGTTGAAAACCTGATAGTAAGCGTCGCGCTTGCACATGAAGAGGTTAACGCAGAGCCTAAAATCTTGGAAGTCCATTTTAACCTACTCCCAATTGTCATATTAATGTCAAATTGTCATATCATCATCATCATCAGCCAGAAGACGTCCACTGCTGAACATAGGCCTCCCCCTTTAACCTCCACACTGAACGACAGCCTGCCTTTTGCATCCACTGGATGCCAGAAACTCTTACTATGTCGTCGGTCCATCTAGTGGGAGGCCTACCTACGCTGCGTCTTCCGGTCCGTGATCTCCACTCGAGAACCATTCTTCCCCATTGGTTATTGTTTCGTAGAGTGAAGTGGCCAGCCCATTGCCACTTCAACTTGCAAATTTAAATAGCAAATTTAATAATTGTGAAAAACTGTATTTTTTTTTATAAATAATAGGCTTGCGTTTGACCACCATCTCGCCTGATGTTAAGCGATGATGCGGTCTACTTACCAACAATTGCTCCCACATACAAAAGAGAGCCAACCCAAGAGGCTTGCAGGTCTGTGATGGGTTCGTCCAGAGGGCTGGTCGTCGCATTCTGAAGCTTCGGTATAATTGGAGCCGACCAGCCTACGCTGTAGCCAACTATGATCTGACCGATGTTTACTGAAAAATGGAAACAAATTTAATTAGCTGAAACGATCAGCAGTGGTCATATCTATCGGAGAACTGGTGAATCGTAGTAGTCATAGATTCTAGTAGCAAAAAATGTTGGTCTGTGGTAGCTGGACTTTTAGCCTACCCTCGAAAGGGCGATTGGGCCATAAGATACCAACCCACAACTGGCCCAGTTGCGGGTTGGTGTTCTTTTTATTGAAATACTCTGTGGAAATACTAGTTGACCTGACAGATGTCCTGTCCTACGTTCGATAAAAACTTATGGTCCATACAAAATTCCAATAGAAATAAGCACTTTGTTATTCCCTAATTTTCAAACTTTTCAGGCAATTATCAAATTTTTCCTACCTTAAAACCTCCTTCAAACTACTACAAAAATTATATTTATTTTAATTTTTTATAAAGAGCAGAAAACAAGCAGGTGTTCCGCCTGCGGGCCTAGCACGGGGGGTGGACTATGTATCCACGGGGAGAGGATAAAAATCCTTTCCCCCTTGTCATTTTTGTCCACCTTCAGAGCACGTAATAGCACCTGATAGTAAGCAGAAACCACCGCCTATGGACACCTGCAACCTGCAACACTAGCCTAATCAGTTCAACCTTCCTCAAGGGATGCGTTTATAACGAATAGCAATGTATTTATATTTATATGAAGATCCGGCAATAGCTAGGAACATAAAACTTAATAAATTAATTGTATTATTTACTTACTACATCCGACTATAAGCAGCTGTTTTAAAATTGTTTTCTCCATCCTCAAACTTCTGTATTCAAAGGTTTTACTATCCATTTATCTGACAGTACGAGAAACTTATTTACCTTCACTATACCATATACCTATAATAAAATTATTCTCAAAACCAAATAAGTAAATTCCTATAAAAAAATACCATCATTGTTTTTGTTTAAGATTTAAAGGGTTACACAAAATAATGGTAGTACGACGAAAGCAGTACATTTTACTCAACGTTATGAAAAGGTTTTATTATAAGACCAACCTTGAGATCACGAAAAAAAGTTAATAGCAACAAAAAAGACAAAAAATTAGATATGTCAACATCTACATGATTTTAGATAACCCGTTATATATTACAATTCCACAACGATTAAACACAACGCACTTGGATTATTATTGATGTTAGTAAATGACTTACAAGTGTAGACCAACACTTCAAACAGATTACTCACATATTTTAAATGTTAATCGGGACAATTTTTTTTTTTTAATTTTTATTTTATTATTTAAATTAAATAATACGTGATAAGTCCAGATTAACATTTAAAAAATGTGTTCAAATCGCGAAAGATTAAACATTACTAGATTACTCACAGTTTTATAGCTAGAAATTTCAGGGTTCAATTTCAATGACACCTTCGAGAATGTAATAATAGGGCATTTGATTGTGTAAAAATATAATGGGCATGTGTCCTAATATTTAATTTATTACAAATAACCGGCTTAGCGATGAATATAAGTAAATACATTACACATACTGAAAAAATAATTTGTATTGGCTGATAAATCTCTGAGATATGAGTATTTAAAGTTATAGAGAGGGGGTATTCTATCCCTTTCTCGCAAAGCGTGTGTTAGTGTAGCATTTGTATGGCGCTCCTGAGCCGTGACGTCACGGCTCAGTATAGTGCGCTCTCTGTCTAGCATGAAATTAAAATGCTTATAATCTTATTAATTTTTAAACTAATTTTAATTTTATTTTTGTTGATGTGCTCTATTTATGATCAGCTTTTATATGAGGTATTAAAAAAATATTTGTCATCATTCCTATTCATGACGTTACAAAAAAGTAAATATAATTGTAATACAGTTAGACTGCCCATAGACCTTCATCGGTCTATGGGATTCGACCAAAATAAAATGAAAGGACAGGGCATAACCTTTGAACTTGCTCAGTAAAAACGAGTCAAAACCGTTGGACATATACTTCAACACCTAATTATAAACAAATACAGCACATTTGTTCCAAAAAAATTATAGCGGTTTTTTGTTGTGTTATTGTACACTTCGGGAATGCACATGAAGGCATAATTTTGACAGATGTTTCGTTATCATGTAACAATAGTCGCGTGTTGCACTTCCTACGGCTAGATACCGACTGAAACGAAGTGAGTGCCGGCGCTCATTATGTAATCTTCAAAAATGCGCTTCTTCTGGGCCCGTCCATTCATTTTATTTTGGTCGAAGTCTATGGGCAGTCTAACTCACGGAACACTATTACTTGCATTGATTACTTGGTCTAACTGTATTTGTAGTGTTTGTCTATTATGTCTTCTGTGGTATTAGCTTGTATTTTGTTTAGATAATAGAGGCAAAATTACATTCCGGCCGCGAGGTTCGATCGCGTAGTTCGACTGTCTATTGTCTTCTGTGGTTCGACCAAGCGAACCACGAGGATTTTTAGGTCGTAACGGTTCGATTCAGTAATCGAACTGTGCAGAGTTTGCCATTTGATGTCCAAACGGTTTGATCAAGCGAACCACGAGGATTTTTAGGTCCTAACGTTATTGTATGGCGAGAAGAACTCGTGTGACGACACTGATGTCACGTGGCCCTATAAATGTCAAAAGTAGCGTTTACGCGGTAGTTTAATAATTGGATTTTTGATACGCCATAAAACACAAATACTGAAAATTGTGAGGATTAAATCACAAGATTGCATAGTTATAATATTATTATAACAAACTAGCGGTCCGCCCCGGCTTCGCACGGGTATAGATTATAGCCTATGTCACCCGGGGTGGCTTCCCAACAGTGAAAGAATTTTTCAAATCGGTTCAGTAGTTTCAGAGCCTATTCAATGCAAACAAACAAACGCCTTGGCTGTGTCCCTCGATATTTCGAAAGCCTTCGACAGGGTCTGGCACGAAAGCCTGATAAACAAGCTTCCTTCATACGGGCTACCTGCTGGCCTGTGTACCTGGATCGCAGACTTCCTGAGGGAACGATCTATTCGAGTTGTCGTTGACGGCTGCTCGTCTGATCAAATGGCTATTAATGCCGGGGTACCTCAGGGGTCGGTACTTTCAGCAACTCTATTTCTGCTTCATATCAACGATCTGCTTATACCCGGTATCTTTGGGTACGCAGATGATAGCACAGTTGTAGAGAAGTACATATCCAATCCCAGGGCCGGAAAGGCTGAAATCCAAGCGTTGAGAATTGACATGGTTGAGCGAATGAATCAGACCCTGACGACCGTATCAAATTGGGGTGACAAAAACCTCGTCAAATTCAACGCCAACAAAACCCAAGCTTGTCTTTTCTTCGCAAAAAAGTGTCCACTCACGCTATCTCCACTGTTTCAGAATGTTCCTGTACCTTTGGCAGATCACCTGGAACTCCTAGAGTTGTCTCTTACACCGACCCTCAACTACGGCACCTACCTAGAGTCAAAGGCTAAATTAGCTGGTAAAAAGCTGGGCGTCCTGAGTAAGGTTAGGCGGTATTTCACACCGGGGCAGTTGCTTACTCTGTATCAAGCTCAAGTCCGATCGTGTTTGGAATACTGCTGTCATCTTTGGGACGGCTCAGCCAAATACCAGCTCGAAGCTCTTGAATCGGTAGACCGGCGTGCTGTTCGTCTTATAGGCGATGAGAAGTTAGTGGCTAAGAAACTTCTCAGTCTAGAACACCGCCGTAAGGTAGCGAGTCTGTCAATTTTCTACAGGATTCATTTTGTAGAATGTGCATCAGAGCTTCATGACCTTATCCTGCCATCCCCTTTCTACTACAGGACAAGTAGGAAAACGGCCCACTACCACCACACATGATACAAAAACAAGTACATTGATGATACATTGATGATACATTGTGGATTTTCCTTGGATACGTACCAAACGTTTCGATTCTACGTTTCTAATCCGTACGGCCAAAGTTTGGAACAACCTGCCAGCTTCCTTGTTTCCTGAGAGATATAACCTGGGCCTTTTCAAGGCCAGAGTGAATAGGTATCTTCTAAGTCTGCGTGCTTCATCTTCGACCACATCGTCGCTTACCAACAGGCGAGTTGGTGGTAAAACGCGGACTTATCAGCGTTAAAAAAAAATAAAAAAAAACAAACAAACAATCAAATCTTTCCTCTTTATAATATTAGTATAGACAATATAAGATGGTTTCGTAAAACATCCCCAATCAATCATAATCATCATCAATCTCAATCATCTGGCAGCCCGTCTGCTTGTTTGCCACCTATGGCATAAAAAAACAGTCAAATACCCTATTAGGCCCTTACTGTTACGCTTTTAAGTATTTTTTTCTTCATAACTTTACCTACTTTAAATCCCTTACACACAGTGGTGGATTTGCCAGCAGGCTGAGTAGGCTGGAGCCTAGGACGGCAGATTTTAGAGGCGGCAAATTTGAGGACAGAAATTAAAAAGATTTATATACAATACGGAGATTTATATGGATGCAGGCCGCTTCCAACCGGCCCTTTTGGAGATCGATGGGGGATCATCATCATCATTTCAGACATAAGACATCCACTGCTGGACATAGGCCTCCGCCATCGATCTCCAAATGGACTGGTTGGAAGCGGCCTGCATTCAGCGTTTCCCTGCGGTCTCTATTAGGTCGTCTGTCCATCTTGTGGGTGGACGTACTACGCTGCGCTCACCGGTCCATGGTCTCTATTCGAGAATCTTTCGGCCACATTGGCCATCTGTTCTACCTGCTATGTGCCCTGCCCACTGCCACTTCAACTTGCTAATCCGGTGGGCTATGTCGGTAACTTTCGTTTCTCTACGGATCTTCTCGTTTCTGATTCGTAGAGAAACCCCGAGCATAGCCCTCTCCGTTGCTCGTTTTGCGACTTTGAATTTGCTCATAAAGACCACGTTTCAGTGCCGTATCATCACTGGCAACACAAAATAAGAGAAATTACATGTTAAATCTTTTAGTAAGTTTTAAATTTTCGCGATTTGAACACATGTTTTAAATGTTTATCGGTACTTGTCACGTATTATTTAATTTAGGTTAAAAAAATGTATCTTTCGCTTGACGTTTCGACCATGTTACAATGGCCGTGGTCACGAGCTGACTGAAAACTGGGGGTGAGTCCGGCGAGAAGAGCGGGTGTTTTGTTCTCCTACCCTCACTTGATCTTGAAAAATCGCAGGGTTGTCACTACGACACACAACACTGACTGTATCGGTAAATGTCCTAGAACCTACACCGCGGTTTGTACACTTGGTTTTAAATCTTTTAGGCCCAATAATTTAATGATAATAATTAAAAGAACCCGCATATAATTTATACATTACATCTCTTTAGAATTGACAGTATTAACTATAATCACGTTTACGATACACATCTAATCGAGATAATACATAAAATAATAACTTAGGCAATCATTTGATGTGCCGCAATTGTAAGATAATAATACAATTTATTTAGATAAGATAATATATTGGACAGATGACATTGTGAAAGATAAAGATAAAGATAATTTATTTGCACAAAACACGAGTAAATCATACACACATTTAAAACGCATGCACAATTTGTTACTTTGTATCATGTTTTGCCTAGTTTATAGGCGTACAAATCTAGAGAGATGGTATAAAAATACCGTAAATATTATTTATATAAAAAAGTATTAATTTAATTAACTGTCGAAACTATTTCAAATGTTTATATATGATGTTATTAATATTATAATAATAGTTAACAGATATACATTACTATTATTGTATGATAAACAAATTGACCTACTGCAGTCATTACTAAAATTTATCATTTATAAAATCACGAACTTTATAATAATATTTCTTGACTAAAAGCCTTTTTAGTTTTATTTTAAATTGAGTAGATTTTCCCTTATTGAAATCGGTATAGTGTTATAGATAGTCGGTCCAATACACATTATACTGTGGTTCATTAAAGTGGTTTTAGATGGGCGATTACAACATCTGTTTGGGTCTCTACGATTTCTTACCGCTAAGTCAGATATTGCCGGGAATAATTCTGGATTAGTTTTTACGAATAAGGCAGTTTCCAATATATATAGAGACGGAAGCGTAAGAATTTTATGTTTAGTGAAGTAAGGCGTGCAACTAACAGTACTTTCTAATCTAAACATCGATCTAATACAGCGTTTTTGCCTTTTAAAAATAATCTCTTTGTCGGTTGTGTTACCCCAAAATATAATACCGTATCTGAGGACGGACTCAACTAAACCATAGTAAGTAGAAAGCAATGCATCTATGTTTAAGGTCCTAGATAGTTTATGAAGTACATAGGCCAAGCTTGAGACCTTCTTAGAAAGACTATCGATGTGATTTTTCCAATTTAGTTGTTTGTCAATTTTTAAGCCCAGAAATTTTGCAGTATCTACTTCATTAACCATATTGCTGCCATGGCTTACTGTAAGGTTATATTTTGGTGGCCCTCTTTGTCTAAAATGCATTACATTTGTTTTATTTATGTTAATTTTTAAATTGTTATTATTAAGCCATGAAATTATACCTGATAAAGATTTATTAATATCAGTTTCATAAGAGACAATGTTTTTACATGCTATCGTTATTGTACTGTCATCAGCAAACAGTGTCATTGGTTGAATTGTAGCGTTGGGTAAATCATTAATATATATTATAAATAAAAGAGGTCCCAGGACACTTCCTTGTGGAACCCCATATATTACATTACGTTCTTTTGACCTTGATTCCTCTTCACGCTTTGTTTTAATATTAACTCTGCTAATTTCAGTAATTTGTTTTCTTTCAGTTAGATAAGATTTTATTAGATTTAAAATATTTCCCCTTATTCCGTATGCTTCTAGTTTACTCAATAATATTTTATGATCCACGTAGTCAAATGCCTGTGTCATGTCACAAAATACTGCACATACTAGAGAGGTTTTATCTACATTTTGGTAATACTGATTTCATAAAATCATAAATGGCCATATTAATAGTTCTGTTTTTTCGAAAACCTTTTTGTTCTTTGCAAAGAATATTGTTATTCTCTAAATAGTTATTTAATTCGCCATATATATATTTTTCAATAATCTTTGAAAATATTGATAAAAGTGCGATGGGTCTATAGCAGTCTATTTTTTCTTTGTTGTCTTTTTTAAATATTGGTTTTATAATCGTGGTTTTCAAAGCTTTTGAAAACGTTCCTGTTGAAATGCACAGGTTAATTATATGACTTAAGGGTACACAAAGTTGCTCCTTTACAGATTTTATAATTTTAGTTGACACCTCGTCATTGCCTACGCTATAGCTGTTTTTAAGATTTTTTATGATTTTCGTAATGTCTTGTGGTATGCACGGGGCCATAAACATAGAGTCTGAGCGAGTTTTAATATTTGATGTGACTTTATTTCCAGAGCCTGCAATAGGTTTAACTTTATCAACATAGTAGTTATGAAACATATTGGCTAGTGGATTTGTAATATCTTTATTATTATGAATAATTTTTAAGATTGGCTCTTTCGATAGATTTAAACTTGTTTTTTTAATAATTCCCCATGCAGTTTTCGATTTGTTTTCAGATGTTTTTATCTTATAGTTATTTTGTGCACGCTTGGTTAGCCCAATATTTTTTTTAAATAGTTTAGAGTAGGTAGTGGATTTATTTTTATTTATTGTAGTAGGTTTTAATCTATACTTCCATAGAAGTTTCCTTTTATTTTTACTGCAAATTTTAATACCTCGCGACACCCATTTAGTCGGTTTGCAGACTTTTTTAACGACCAGCTTAAATGGGAAACATAGATTATAGTATAATTTGAAGTTCTCTATAAAAAGGTCATAAGCAGCGTTAGCGTCAGTGAGATTATATAATTCTTCAAATGGTAAGTTTTTTAAACACATCTTAAATTTCTCTATGTTTTCTAAGGAGTAATCGCGCTAATTCAAGAGCTTCAACCCGCTCTTGTAGGTTTTTAAAGTCTAAGCTTTCGTCCGATATATCAGGCAGACTAGTCGTCGATTTATCCAACGTTTCGGACAGCAGCTCATTGTCTGTCTGATTACTTTTATCCATTGAAACGGACTTGTTGCGTTTGCGAAAAGTCGCGAGCATCCAGTGGATGCAGATGGCAGGCTGTCGTTCAGTGTGGAGGTCAAAGGGGGAGGCCTATGTTCAGCAGTGGACGTCTTCTGGCTGATGATGAAGATAATATCTAGACTTATATCTTTTACCTAAATCTAGACCGCTTCTCAACGCAAAATTAGAAATTCACTCTGAACGCAGAAGTAAGTAGTAAATTAAAATCTTGCTATTAACCACGTCTTCATGCGCATAGACTACAACCCTTTTGCACCCTTAGTTCGGCCCTTTCGCAAAATCGTTTCTTATAGAACATCTACTCTACTATATTTATTTGCCAAAATGCCATTTAATTTCTAATTTAACAGGAATACAGACGAAATTAAGGAAAGTAAACAAGAAATGCTATACAAATACACAACTATCCTCCTACAAGGACCTAACAGGTAGATGATATTATCTTATACTGTTGTTTACTTACTTAACTTTCGACAGCACAAAACTGTCACGGACTACACTGAGAAACAACTACTGTCTCTAGGTAGTAAATCTGTGACTGTCTCAAACAAAAAAAAAACTACTGTCTCTTTTGTCTAAAATAATCATTCTATAATCTCACATTTCAGAAGAAAAAAAATGGAAGAGTTTCACCTACAGTTTCCTCTTTAGTATTTACATCCTCTTGGTCGTCCATTTGATGACATTTTGAGCATATCGCTTGCAGTTGTGTGCCGCTCAATATTGAAGTGTGCGTTTGTAGACATCAATGAGATTGTAGCACAGAAATGAGAAGTAAAGTAGTTAGTTTTAGACGAAAAAAAAACTCTCTTCTGTGTAGAACTACTAAGATTATGTCAGTGTGTGCAATACGTGTTTAACTCGCCCCGTTCAGTTCTTTACAGACTTTTTTCGGTACTAGCTAGATTTCCAAACTATAATATATAATCAAAGATCTCACATCCCAGTTATTGGAATAAAGCCCAGCGATCAATTCCAAGGAACATTCTGGGACACCATATTGTGTGTCTGATTGCCAATCAAACTTCTGTCAAGTTTCATAGCTCCGTGACGTTGGAATCTAAGATTTATGCGTAGGTAACGTAAGTTTTGCTTGCACTTATATTAGTAGGTACTAACTATTGGCCACGACTTCGTGCCTACCTACGAACCTTACTGACGAACCTTATGACCTTCCTGTCCATACAAATTTTCGTTCCCTATTCAACCCTTTTTAGGGTTCCGTACCCAAAGGGTAAAAACGGGACCCTATTACTAAGCGTACGATGTCTGTCTATCTGTCCGTCCGTCTGTCCGTCTGCCTGCCCTATCTATTAACGGCTATATCATTCGAACCATAAGACATTTGAAATTCTCACAGAATATGTAACGTTACGGCGGATTAACTGACAAATAATAAAAAAGTCAAAAAGTAAAAACTAAAGGGGGGTCCGCATACAACAAACGTTATTTTTTAACGTATTTTTGTATTAGCTCGAATGTAAAAACGATAATACGTACAAGCGTCAAACTTGGCACGATTGTAGTACACACTCTAAATTACAACAATAAATAATCAATATTGGCCAAGTGCGAGTCGGTGACAAATTTCTGTTCATTACGAAGTTATTATATTCGAGCGCCCGTAGAAAACTGCGTAGCAAATTACTCCGACGATTGGAAGGCGTTATAATAACTGGTAATTCGGGTACTTGGACAACCTTATTGTATTTTGTGGTGGTATGGAACCCTCAGTGCGCGAGCCCGACTCGCACTTGGTCGGCTTATTATTACTCCTTGTCGTAAATTCCTTGTTTAGCAAATGTCTATAAATAATAAATCTGCAATATTTCAGCTTTACAAGCACTTTTGTACAGGTTCACGTAGAGAGAAATCGCCAAGAGGCCGCTGCGCCAAAGAATAGGTAGGTACCTACCTACTTATAATAATTTGGAATCGTGTTTATTTCTTTGAAAAATCCGCCATACTATAAAAATAATCTATACTAATCTATATTAATATTATAAAGAGGAAAGATTTGATTGATTGTTTGTTTGTTTGCATTGAATAGGCTCCGAAACTACTGAACCGATTTGAAAAACTCTTTCACTGTTGGATAGCTACACTATCCCCGGGTGACATAGGCTATATTATATATATTTTTTAAATAGGGTTTCTTACTAAAACTCCAATAATGTGATCCAAGATCGCACTCATATTTGAATAATTGTGTTTGTCCTTAAATTTCATTATCACAAAATAAACATTTCTGTATTTCTGTATTTCTGTATTTCTGTATAGATGTAAAAAAATAAGACTTACACCCGTGCGTAGCCGGGGTGCGTTACTAATTATGTAATAAATTGATATTTTCTATTATAAGTGGTGGTACAGAATCCTCAGTGCGCGAGCCAAACTTGCACTTGGCCGTTTTCTGTGATACACATTGTGTTTGATTCCAAATAAACATTAATGGTCGCCTATAAAACTCCACTAGGTCGTGATAATTTTTAAAGCAATTTCAGAGACCTTACGGACAACAGCTAATTGCGGCACCTAATCCGTTCAGTTGGAAAATCACGCGAACGTGTACCTTATCGCGCCCAAATACGGTTTGCCGTCGCGTGATTTTCCAACTGAGCGGATTAGGTGCCGCAATTAGCTGTTGTCCGTAAGGCCCCAGTCCGTGCTATTGCTAGTGGTGCTATTCAAGAATGTTCCGAAAGTTTGGGAATATCTTGAATAACACCGTATTTATAGCCTGTTGGTCCAGAGAACCTGCCTTCTGTGCTTGGGGCCGAGGGTTCGATTCCCACCTAGGACAAACATTCATGTGAAGAACGTTTGTGTTAATTCTATATTTGGGTGTTAATATCTATTTAAGTATGTATTTAAAAATATTTATGTATGTATATCAGTCTCTGGCAGCCATATCACAAGCTTTGCTTAGTTTGGGGTCAGATGAACAGTACCTATGTGCAAAAATGTCCAGAATATTTATTTATTTATAGACAAAACTGCGCAAACTAGTATAATGATATGTTTTTCTATGCAATATGCAATAAATTCTAAAATGTCAACTTTCGGACTTTAATATTTTAACAGTGGGGCCATTATTTTAAAATTTTAACTGTTCAGGAAAATTATCATATAAAATTCAATCTACTATATAAAAATAAGTCGGGTTTTCCTTCCTGACGCTATAACTCCAGAACGCACGAACTGATTTCCACGGTTTTGCATTCGTTGGAAAGGTCTTGGGCTCCGTGAGGTTTATAGCATATAGGTTTAGTAGCGAGGCCGAAGGCCGAGCTCTACGCGTACGAAGTAGCGGGATTCAGCTAGTTTTAATATAAAATACGTTTCATTCACAATTTCCCAAAAACTCTTGTACAGCATCTATTCATACCTTTTGGCAGTTATTTATTAAGTTTTTCAATAGAGTCCTCAAAGGTAGGCAACGCACTGATAATGCCCCGGGTATTGTAGGTGTCTATAGGCAGCGGTGACCACTTACCATCAGGTGGCCCGTAGCTTGTTTGCCACTTATAGTTTCTAAATAAAGGACTGTGAAATACAGATGGACACGGTGAAACTATAAGGATTCCTTAGTTCCCTAAAATAAAAAAAAGGCCTTAAGGATCCCTAAAATTTACCTAAATCTTCAATTTAACCATATTTGACAAAATCTGTAATTAATTCTTCAAATCGCCAGTGAATCGGTGTCTTCTTGGCAAGCGTGCTCCATACTTAATTAAATAAAAAACCACAAAAAATACTTAGACTTTGTTTTATATCGTCAAAACTTAGCATTTACTAAAATTATTGCATACCATTTTGTCAATACAGAATGGAATTCTTCTTTCAAAAAGTCGTTCAAAATTTTAGCCCGATCAAAAATTCTCTAAATAAAATTAATTTAATTCATCTTTTCTAAAATCAACGGCGTGGGTTGCCTGGACAGTTACAAGGTTTGGGCTGCGGAGGCGAGGTTGGTTGGCAGCATGGTTCAGGTTCAGGTTTTGGGCAACTTTGTTTCCCACCCAAAAGAGTCCTCATCTCATTCATTAAACAATTGATTTGATCTGATAGTTGTCCAACCGTGGTACAAATCTGTTCCACCACATTCATTGCCTGACCTGTGGGGTTAGCACGGTCTCCTTTCACATGAGGAGATTCTGCACTGCCTCCAGATGACCCGGAGCACGATGCTGGGCAAACTGGCTTAGGGGGACAAGCTGGCGGTGGGGGGGGCACTGGAGCTGATAGCGGGGTCTTGTTATTTTTGCAGGCTTCTTTTTCACAAAAGAGCAAAGGTTTTGGGCAACCATCATTGCTGTTACTAGGACACTTACTACTGATACAAGACCGAGGAAGGTTTGAAGGGCATTGGATGTTGGAGCAGCTGAAAGGTTCGTCTGTTCTGTATTCTTTTGGGGCTGTAGTTTTGCAATCCGGGCAGGGACAAGTGACTTTTATTATGCCTTGCTTGATGTCTTTGATCTTACCCGGGGTGTAGTTTAAGCAACTGAAATGCACCCACTTTCTGCACGCACCCTGGCATTGTATACCAGTTTTGTTGGAGACGGCTTCTAAACAGATTTTACATGGGTTTTTGACTTTATTGCATTTTGCTGGCATTGTGGAGTTAGTGCGATTTAAGCAGGAATTTTTTCATGGTGATGTTTACATTTTGCGTTTGGAATGAAAGTAGGTACATGGTAGATTTGGAATTTTATATTATGAAAGCGTTTAATCAAAGAAATTTGAAGATGACAGCGTCAGAGTCGAAGAAGTCAGAATTTTAATTGGACTGAATGTTTAAGCGAAGAGGTTGGTTATCTACATTAAGTTTTTTGTGGCCATGAAAATCTTGACCTTAAAGTTAAAAAAAAAACCGGCCAAGTGCGAGTAGGGCTCGTGCACTGAGGGTTCCGTAACGCCACAAATTTCAATAACGATATTACCAGATATAACTTGGTAATGATCAGAAACTTGTCACTGACTCGCATATGGCCATTATTTATTGTTTGTTGTTATACTGCTGAGTGTGTAATATAATTTTACATTAGAGCTAATACCAAAATACGTTTGATATATGTATGGTTTGAAAGATACAGCCGTTTAAAAGTAGGACAGACAGACAGACGGACAGACAGACATCTTAGGCATAGTAATAGGGTCCCGTTTTTACCCTTTGGGTACGGAACTCTAAAAAGATTTAAGATGAAAATCTTTTTTGTGGGGTGCAAATAGCCTATGCGTTAATTCAGAGTATAAAATATATAAACTACTTGTTGCTTGCAGCTAATGTGACTTTCATCCGAAATTTCATTCATATCTTTTCATCAAAACTCGCGGGTGGATTAATTATAAATTATGAAAAAACGGATTATACTCACGTTATGTTTATCGGTCAAGACGAGCTTCCGACCGATTATGGAGCTATTAGAGCTTCATCAGAGAATACTGGACGTTGAAGTGCTACCACCATGCTGGCCCAGTGCATGTTGGTGAATGTCATTGACTTTGAACTTTTGAGGTTCTTGGACAATTTGGACATACCGGTTTCTTCACGATTTTTTCCTTCGCCGTTTTTGGCATCGAAAATGCACATAACTTATTTCAATGCTTAATTCATTGGTGCAGGCTTCGACTAAAATAAAATGAATAGACAGGCCCAGTAGAAGCGCATTTTTGAAGATAACAAAATGAGCGCCGGCTCTCGTTTCGTTTCAGTCGGTATCTAGCCGTAGGAAGTGCAACACGTGTCTATTGTTACGTGATAACGAAACAACTGACAAAATTATGCATTCATATGCTTTCCCGAAGTGTAAATACACAAATAAAAACGGGATCTAATTTTTGTAACAAATATACCAAATATACTGTACATTTTTATAATTAGGTGTTGAAGTATATGTCCGACAGTTTTGACTCGTTTTTACTGAGCAATTTCAATGCCTAACCATTGAAATTGCTCAGTCTTGCCCGTCCATTCATTTTATTTTGTTCGTAGGGTGCAGGGCCAAAACTGAGTGCTGTTAAATTTTATAATAACTATCCAACAGCAACCAGCAATTGCTATTAGTAAAGATATAGGGGTGACGAATTCACGGCTTAGTCAACTACAAGTAGGCATTAGTATTTTGCATTAGTACGATTGGTTTTATTTATTTTATTTTGTGTTTTTGTGTCTAAGTGCTGCCCACTGGAGGAAATAAGAGTATTTTATCATGGACTGTGTGCGATAAGTCCCGATATAAATAATAAATATAAATATATTAATTTAGAAACTCCATTACCGTGGAAACTTTGGGCATTAGAGGCACTGAGACTGAGACCAAGCAAGAACTTGGTCTCAGAAATTGGCTGCAAAATACGCGACCGGTGGTGACTTTCGCTCCAGCTCAATCCTGGTGCAAAGGATGGCCATAGTGACCATTGCGATACAGCGTGGAAATGCTACCACTGTTGTGGGCACATAACAAAAAAAACTGGCAATGGGTAAGGAAAAGAGCGTGGTGCGTTATTTTATTTGACTTGTATAAGAAATTATTACCAATAAATACTCGTTTGAAAACTAAAAAATGCGCTTTGGTGACTCGTTAAACAAACAAATGAGCCCAACCAGGGTTCATAACACTTGGTGACGAGAGTCTAATGCGAGTGGAACTATTGGTATGGGACTCGTTTAAACAAACGAAATGAGACCAAACTTGAGGGGTTTACTAGCTCATTTGTCAGATCAGTTCGATTGAACCCATTCATTGTAATCCTAATAACATATTCTTGCAATTTTTTTAATCGATTCAATTAGAAGGAAATTAAAAGAAAAATTAAGAATAAGGTAAAATTAGAGTAAGTTAAAGTTTGGGTTATCTTTAGACCTTCAACGGTCTATGGGCAGTCTAACTGTATTTGTAGTGTTAGTTTTAGCTTGTATTTTGTTTAGTTAACAAAGGCACTTGCCCAGTAAAAAAAAAAGTTAAAGTCAGCTTTTAAGATTTGCTTACATTGTTGCAAGTGAAGTGAAGCTAATAAAAGCGTGTTTGTTAAAGACAAAGATTTTATTTATAATTTTATAAAAGTATTTTTTTTTTAAATTTATTTAAATTTTGCATTCTGTCTGCTTCTTTGTCCCAATTTTATATATCATCTTCCTAATCTTATGATGCAACTGGTTGACTGTGTGACAGACACTTTCAAGAACGTCAATCATGGACTGATCGATTACCTCTGGCCTGACAAACATAAGAGACTCTGATGACTTGACAGTTTGCTTATCCAGCGCAGCAGTTTTAGCTGAAACGTTTCTACAATTTTTAAGTAACATATCTCTAGGACAACATATTTTATAAGACTCGTCTCCTTCTGCATTCGCTTCGTCTAATTCTTTATTAGCGTTGCATTCGGGTTTCTTACTAGGAATACAACCAAAGCTAATTCGTTTTTTTACAGCATGTTTTTCTTCTGCAACACCCAAAGATGTGGTTTGTCTGTGACGGATACAAGTACAGCAGTCTTTCTTAACATCGTCATCATCATCATTATCATCGTCATTGTCATCATCATCGACATCATCATCGACATCATCATTGACATCATCATCGACATCATCATCGACATCATCATCGTCATCATCATCATCATCATCGTCGTCGTCATTATCGCCATTGCCATCATCATCTTCATTATTATCGTCAACGTTACAAGGAGTATAGGTCTGTATTTTTTCTGAAATACATTTAGATTGTAGCTTTTTCGAATGAATTATAGAAGTTGGCTTATAACAGGATTTGTGTGTTGCCATGGGAGGGGCACAAAGAGTAGAGGTCTGTGTACGTTTTAATCGTAGCTTTTTAAAACTTATTAGAGGGGTTGCTTCACAGTATTCATCCATACCATCATCATTGTGTATCCTTAATGCACAAGAAATAGAGGTCTGTTTTTCTTCTGCAGTACATTTTAAAGGTAGATTTTTCATATTAGTTACAGGAGGTGCGTCACAGCAATCGTCGTCATCATCATCATCTACGTTTTTTTTATTCTCTTTAGCAATGAGGCAATTCTTGCAAGCGTTTAATGCTGCAACAATGCCCGACTTGATCCCATTTATTGTTATTTCACAGCACAAGCATATGTGATGTATGCACTGCCTACATTCATTTTGGCATTGTATACATTCCTCTTTGTCTTCTAGCTTGCCACAATTCAAGCATTGTCTCATATTTATTGTTGAGCATTTTGTTTTCTTTCATTGTTCTTTAATATCACTGTTTTCTATAAGTATATTTAATAGCATTGTTATTGGCTTCGTGTTTTTTTTTTGCAGATAACTAACAGCATTATTACTTAACAGTGTTTGAATGGAGCTGTTATACTTTTAAGATGTATTAATTCTTTCATTATTGCTAGCAAGGAATTCACTCATAAATTATGAATTTTATGAATTAAGATTTTTGCTTTAAAACTGCCATAATTAGTTTTCACATCAATTATTATTCTTCTGTATGGAGCAATGACTGTTTTAAATGGTATGGAGCCAAAGAAATTACGTAGTACACAAAGATTTCATAAGTAGTACATATAAATCAATATACGGCACAGATCTACTACCTATGTGTTGTGTATATCTGTGATATACGGAGCTTTTAATTTTTAATACATTATGATCTTGACATTTTTTATCAAGTATAAAGTTGATGTGACATCAGTGTCAGTCATCTGACAAGAAGTCAGTTTCTGAAATGAGTAAACGGTAAATGCCACAGATCTAGGTAAATGCCTATTCTCAAAGAACTTGGCGACCCAAAAAGGTAAGGTCTAAGTTATTTGCCTATTCTATTTATTTTGGTCGAAGTTCTCAAAGGTAAATGCTTGTAGGAGTTTTACCTTTGAGAATAGGCCAATAACCGGTTTTAGCACTTTTAGCAATGACGAAATGAAATTATTCTAAGCTCATTGGGTTTAGTGGTAAGCGAGGGTCTTGACACATAATAGGCATAATTTATTTGTGGCAAAAAAACAATACAAGTTTTTTTTTTTATATGAATTTCTAGTGTAATTCCGCTTCTACGTCGTTTTGAGTACAATAAAGATTTGGGACAAACTATTTTACTCTATAGATATTTGTGATGCTAATTTAAACCTAACCTGACATAAATATTAATTACATAAAAAAGTAAAATTAACCTAACCTGAAACAAATAGTAATTAAATCTGTAACAAAAAATTCGTTTTAACAATTTGTACTTATGATATAAATTTTAAAATATTTGTTATTCTGGAAATTACTATAAACTTTATTTAATTGAAATGTAAATGAAATAAAAATAAATTCTGAAATTAACATGAATTTACTGTAAATATTACTTAATTGAAATATAAATGAAATAAACAATTATACCCGTTTCCTCAGGTTTAAATTAGCATCACAAATATCTATAGAGAAAAATAGTTTGTCCCATATCTTTTTTGTACTCAAAACGACGTAGAAGCGAAATTACACTAGAAATTCATATACAAATTAAAATGGACTGCCGCAAAGTAACGCCTGATTCAATCAACAATATACGATGAAAAATAAATTTAGTAGTAGTAATTGAGGGACGTTCTCAATTCAGTCTTTCTAGTCCTTATATGTACCTATACATATTTCCTTTATGTATGTGCACCAATTACTCCGAAATTTGTGAACCAATTTACGCTACTTATAATTTTTTTACTATGTAGAAAAAGCTCTCGAGGTCGTCCCAAAGAAATAGCTAACTTTGGCTCAGTAGGCGAGTTAATAGAGTCCTTAAGGGTCGGTAACGTATTTGTGATGCCTCTGGTGTTACAAGTATGCTTAGGCAACGGTGACTGCTTACCATCAGGCGGACCGTCTGCTTTTTTGCCACCTATACATAAAAAATTACGTTTTGACTACTGACTGAACGACTACCTATCAATTGTTTAGCAAAAGTTTTATTTCACTGGTATTGTTTTGTAACAGAAGGCAGTAGAAATGTGTAACCTATCCTTAATTGTATTTTAAACACACTACTGTGGAAGTTTAATTAAAAAATAGGATGCAAAGGTATCAAACACTAAAATAAGAGACAAAACATATCATTCAGGTTCTCATTAAATTCTTGTGCTTCAGTTGACGCTGCTGTAGTCTATGTAATGACGGAAATGGAAATTCCGCAAAAAAATATTACGTCCATTCTGATATTCATATTTCTTGTTAAAAATATAATAAAATTCTTCTAACATAATTTTTTAGGAACGTAAGAAAAACAAATATTATAAGAATCTTTGAGTCGTGCGCCCTCTATCTCGCTCGCACATTTCAACATATTTTAAGAACGAAAAAAATAACATCACAAATATTCAGTTTTTCATTTTGATTCCAATAAGGTTTCAAACATAAACTGAATGAATATGAAAACGAAATAGAGAATTAACTGTGGTAGCAAACACATATACTCTGCTCCTAACAAGAATTCCATTATTTTCCATTAAAATTCGGGCTAAGCCGCGGGCAGAAGCTAGTGAACAATAATTGAGATTGAGAATAATTCTATTTTTTTTTAATACTTTACAACTTTTACTTTAGTTTAGGTGTGGTGGACAGCGTGGATTTAAATAAAACACGTAAATCAAATAAGGGACTGATTGTTTATCTTACCTTTGACTATGTTAACCATTGAGAAACACAATAATAATTTACTTACTCTATCAGTGGGAGAATAAAATAAACTTAAAAAAACTTAAGGATAATAACGCAACCAATTATGTGCAAAAAATCAGGGTATTCCCTGATTTTCCCCAGTGCCCCTGTATAAAATAGCTTTATGTACATGTTAGGTATAGAAACAATCCAGCCTATTCCATTGTGGAAGAATTAGATAAATGTTATTTTTTCCGATTTATATTGAGTCAGACGCTGTTTTTTTTTTAAAACTACTCCAGCATTTCTTGAATCTCCATCAAACTTTTCCCCATAGTTTCTGGTACAAATAAAATTACAAACAAAAAGGCGAGAGCATTGCATATCGCGAACAACCAAAAGGTAAAGTGAATTCCCACAGCTACCACCATGTAGCTAAAAACAGTCGTTGATAAAAATCCAGTAATCATTCCAGTACTGATGGATAGCGGAGGACCCAAACCACGTACTTTTGGTGTGAACAGCTCACCGATTAATGTGTTTGGAATTATTGATAGACCTGTAGACAGATATGTAAAGTTTAATGCGGAAAAAACAGAGAGAAGAGTATATAAAAGAGTTGGAAGAACAAAAATGAAAAAGAAATACTGATAAAGCAAATATTGTACGCCCGAAGAGGCTAGACGTATTTGTAACAACTCATGTACCAGTATTTTTTATTATATTTTTTTATCTAGAAAAGTAGGTATACATATTATTTTGAATCTAAATAAACTTACCTAAATTAAACTAATGACACAAACTTAACTAAATTAACAAAATTTAAACTATACTAATCTAATAAACCGCTGCCCGTAGGCATCGTTCCCAAAATGCTAGCGGCATTGCCGCGTGGGATTGCAATACTGACCCGTCGAGCAAGATACTGACCAGCATTTTGGTCACGTGATGCTTCGACCAGACGTATAGACAAATCTTCAAAAATATTTTTGGCACCCGATCCCTACGGACCTAAAGTTTCGACCACAAAAGGCTCAAACATGTACCAACTGTCTAGGCTACTATATTTGCGCCTTTTGAGGCTTTCTGCTGATTCAGTCCCTGCACCAGGCTTGTTTTGCGTACCGGGAAGATGAGACGGCGCTTGCGGCGGCGCCCCTTGGGTATCAACAAGTTTAATACAATAAAAGTTATTCTATTCCATAATAAATTAGTATAATTAATGATGTCAGAAGAAAGTGTGAGTTATGGAGTTAAAACAAGTAAAACACTTAATGATGATTTTAATAGCATAACGTGATGTAACCAATACGACACCCACAGAAAAGAGAACTCATGAATGAGACAGATGGTTTAGCAAGAAAGAGGCCTTAATTCAGCAACTAACTTTTGCTCTTGATTTTACCCACGTTGTGAACAAAACTTAGCCTAAGCTTACCTCACTTAAAGATAGAGTAGCTTTCAAACAGTTAGAGATATTTTGAAAATCGGTTCAATACCCGATTTGCAAAAAAAATACCTTTATAAAACACAAAATTTGGAAACTTACAAACTTTACTTCTATAAAATATTAGTGTAAGTGAGGAGAGTTGTAGGTTATAATGATGACTAAGATTTCACAGAAGAGTAATAAATACAAATTTATGAATAAGTATATTTACCAAAACTGTAAGAAAACTGAGCTAGTACCAATAATGTCAGTGGCAACCATCCCAAATTTTCAACAGACGAGAGTTGTATTGACCTCAGGTAAAAATATACACCAAGACCTGCCTGAAAATTAGCAAATAAATAACTTCACAGCATCATCTCAGTCACTTTTTCAAACAGTTTTAATTAACCTTTTACCAGCAATCTCTACCTCAGCGGATCAAATAAGACCGTGATAGCATCGCCAGACTGAAGTGGGATGCAAAAAGTAGGAGGCACTGAGAACCACGTGACGATGTAGACTGTAGACACAAGTGATCATCAGCCCGATGATCAGACGACGACATTGTCAAATATGTCCGAATATGCAATGGATAAGGCTAATACAGGGTTGAAAACAATTACGTGAACCAGAGGAGGACTTTAAACAGTAATGGGTGGAGACAGGCTGGATATAAAGATAATTCCAACGTATATATTGCAAAATTTTAATAATATATTGTAAGTATTTACCATTGTCACACAAAGTCCAGCTGTAGACATCATTAACAGTATCCTTCTCCCATACTTGTCAATAAACATGGGAGCCACAAGTGCACCGATGACAAACGTAGCCCCCACAATAATCGTTGCAATATCAGGCTGGATCGAAGATCCCGCGTATCTAAATATTGTATTGGCATATACTATGACGGCCATGATTCCACTGCCTTGCTGAAAGCCTGTGAGAGACATGGTGATGAATAGACTTTTTCTATTGCATCTTTGTTTGAATAATTCTATCCAAATATATTTATTGTTCCGTTGCTCTTGAACTTTTTCCATCATAGTCTTCAATTCACTGTTAATGTCGACGCTTCTGCCTAAATGTTCCAGAACAGACCGTGCTGATATTTCGTCATCTAAAATTTAAAGTGTTATTTTTAAAATACCAAGCTTTTTCATGTTTTGCTTTGTTAATTGCTACCAGTTAATAATGTAGTTATTTATTTAGCTCATCATCATCGAGTCTTCTCTTCCAGCTACTGCCCGCTGCCTTACGTTTATCGTCACTCCAATGAGTCTCAGGGCGTTCTACGCTACTTTTGCCGGTTCGTTGTCTCCACTCTAGATTACGTCTACCACACAGGTTATCGTTTCTGATGCAGATATGATCAGCCCACTGCATCTTGCATAACATCACACATCATCCCATCATCAAACATTAAATGTCCACTGCTGAACAAAGGCCTCCCTCTTCTTGCCACTTGCATGCAGCTTGCTAATACTATGAGTTGTGTTGGTAACTTTGGTTCTCTGGCGAATAACTTCATTCCGGATACGATTACATAGATAAATGCCGAGCATAGCTCTCTGCGTAGGTTGCTGCGTGACCTTGAACTTATGGACCGTTAGCGTCTACGTTTCAGCACCGTAAGTCATCACAGGTAGAACTTACTGGTTAAAGATTTTTGTCTTCACACTTTGAGAATAGATGACGAGAAGACTATGTAGTTTCCCGAACGCTGCCCAGCCTAACAGTATTCTTCTCATGGTCTAACACTCAAAATTGTTTTTATCTAGTTCGAGCATCTGCCCTAGGTAAACATACTGCCCAACGATCTCTAGATTGAAACCAGTAATGGCAACCGGTCCCGGAGCAAACGTGTTCGTTGAATATGACCTTGGTTTTATCCAAGTTCATCGGAGTCCTTGCCAGGGCTGCCCAGGTTAACCAACTAATACAAACATAATACTGTAACTGTAGCGATCAAAAGAAATTTGACCAGGTACCAACCTTTCAAAACATAAAACATAGGAGACTCAGGCAAGAAACAGCAAGTGACAATGAAGATCACGTTTAAAGCTATGCCAACATAGCCTACGCTTGCGTAATCCAAAAAAGGAGCTACGCAGTAAACTAGCAGATTCCCGGTAGCGTGGGAGACTCCCATGCTTGTTAGTATCACACCTCTTATGTTTGGTGAGCTGAAATTAAAAGAAAGTACGTTTTATAGTAGAAGTAGGCTAAAGAATAATCCCAAGCGACGGTCTTTTGGTTGGCGGGAATATTAAAGACCTGCGGCATTGCTAGATGTAGTATGCTTACCTAGAGTTCCTTTCAGGAAAGAATGCAATGCAAACAACGGAACAAATGTTCATGTTATAATGTTGTTACTGTTTTAGTTTGGACGCAAATGTGAGTCGTGTACAGTGTGTCGGGTGTGTGTAAAGTGCTGCTCGAAAAATGATACTGATAGTGATTGATATGCGACGACAACGCCGCATCTGGAGGACTTCTTTCATGAAAAGCACAAAAATATATAGCCCCTTCTATGTCGGACATGACAGTGCAGAGGAAATGTTCGTATAAGAAACAGTTTTAAAGATGAAATTCCACAAAGTAACGCCTAATGGTATGGCCCAAATAATAAAAAAGCCGTGGTAGCCCATTTGGGAGACCGCTAGACTTGAAAGCGTGAGGTCGCGAATTCATACCCCAGGCCCGTACCAATGAGCTCTATGGAGCTTATGTACGGATTTTCATACCACTGGCTTTTCGGTGACGGAAAACATCGTGAGGAAACCTGCATATGTACGGAGAAGGAATTCAATGGTGTATGTGAATCCACCAACCCGCACTGGGCCAGCGTGGTGGAAATGGCCCAATCACCCTTTCGGGGTATGCTAAAAGTCCAGCAGTGGACTGTTAAAAGGCTGATTATGATGATGAACGCCTAATGAGTGGAAATAACATCAGATTCAATTAATTATCGGTGTAGATAGCCATTAAAAATATATAGAATGAAAATATAGAATTAATTCAAACTCACGCAATTTCTCCTATGTATATTGTTCCCAGGACCATTAGAAAGTTACTACTGAATCCTACCATAAATCTTCCAACGTATAACATAGCGAGATTCGTTGCGAAAGTTAACAACACATGCGAAGCTAACTGTAGGATTCCTCCAATTATGAGACTCTTCTTCCTTCCAATTTGGTTTGCTAGACATCCACTTGGGAAAGTGCCTACGCAAAAAACAATAAAATCTAAGGTAAAAATTTAAGGTTACGCACTACAATATGAAATTTTATCTATGAAGAAATCATCCCGACACTTATAGTGCACAACGAAGAAGAGAATTATACATGGCAGTGGATTGATACGATGTTGACGATGATAATGATGGCTACAACATTGTCTTCAAAATCAATATAGGTACTAAAAAGGCGCAAATATAGTACCCTCGATAGCGGGTATATATTTGAGTTTTTGGGGTTGAAACGCTTGGACCGTGGGGACCAGGAGCCCATCGAATATTTAAAGCTATCAGGGCGATTGGTCGAAGCAACTCGTGACCAAACTGCTGGCCTTTATTTTGCGCAAAGACTAAGCATTGCCATAAAGCAGCAGATCGAGGGCGCATTGATTCATTCGAAATGTGGTGCTGGAGGAGAATGCTGAGAATACCATGGACAGCTCATCGGACCAACGCATCGATATTAAAACAACTCAAGATCTCTACTAGATTGTCTACCATTTGTCTCAAGCGAATATTGGAGTATTTCGGCCATATTGCCAGGAAGGACAACGACAATCTAGAAAAGTTAATAGTAACAGGCAAAGTCGATGGAAAGCGATCCCGAGGCCGCAGCCCGATGCGTTGGTCTGACCAGATTCGTACCACCCTAGACACATCAGTATACGATGCGCTGCATGTCGCCGAGGATAGGGGAAGATGGCGTAAAATCATAAAGGAGAGACTGATGGGGGGTGGGGGTCACGACCCTCAGACATGAGGAGCACGACGCGAGGAGGAGGAAGCATTGCCATACAACGTGGCAATGCTGCCAGCATTTTGGAAACGCTGCCCACTGGTAGCGGCTTGTTAGATTAGTTTTAGTTTTAGATTAATTTTAGTATTAGATTAGTTTTGGTTATAAATTTAAATTTAAGATTACTTGTAATTTTAATTGAATAAACGTCATTTAATTGATTAAAAAAAGTAATCATAAGAATTGTGAAAAACTGTATTTTCCTCGTTTTTATATAGGTACTACTATTAAAGAAAGCGTGGTAAAAGTAAAGACAACAAATTCCTTTCATTAAATATTATACTGCTCATCCTTTACCCCGCGCGATGTAAAGGTACCTACAGCATTTTCAGCGTAATCTTTTTCGAGCGCGCCAATCCTAGGCGCGAATTGAATGATTGATTTTTGAGTCTCCAATCACAAGCCGCCATTTGATACCCCCCGCGACCGACGTGGCTTACGTTCGCAAAAAGGAATTTTGACTACATGCGCTACCAAGTGGTTATATTATTTTTGGTGTGAATGGTATTTTGCTTTTGTCTAAAAGTACATCCTCTTTGATGCAGCAACTGAGCAACGGAGACTTGAACATCGACGTAAAGTTGCTGGTCTATCGGTTTTTAATCGGATACCTACATTTCGGAGAGTGTGCATCGGATCTGCACGATGTAATTCCCTCCTGCCCATTTTTCTATCAGACTGCCAGAGCGGGCACGAAAAATAGTCACCGCTTTAAGGTTGATATTCCTAAAACCCGTACAAAGCGCTTTGGTTCCACATTTATTGTGCGAACTGCTAGTCTGTGGAATGCGCTGCCTGAATGGGTGTTCCCCGATGGTTACAATCTGGGTGTCTTCAAATCACGAGTGAATCGGTTTCTTCTAGGCAAGCTTGCTCCAACGTAGACCGCATCATCGCTTAACATCAGGCAACATGGTGGTCAAACGCAAGCCTATCTATATCTATACTCCTATACTAATATTATAAAGAGGAAAGATTTGAATGTAAGTATGTTTGTAACAAATTGGTTCAAAAAGTACTGGACCGACTTTAAAAATTCTTTCACTGTTGGGAATCTACACTATCCCCGGGTGACATAGGCTGTAACCTATACCCGTGTAAAGATAGGGCGGACCACTAGTTATTTTTTTTTTTTTTAAACTGGTCGACCTGATTTTTTGCATGGGTATAGTTCAAGGGCTGGAGAGTGAGGTACTTTTCATCATCGTCATCACCAGTTTTCAGCTAGTAGATATATAAGAAAAGAGCTGAATAAGAAAGGGAAAATTGAGGTTATATAAAAGTATACAACAGCTAGTGATGTATTACCTAAAAATCCTAAAAATATGGCAGTAATAATCCAAGACTTCTCCATCTCCGTGACTCCATGAGACAACGGGCTCTGATTGGGATCATCAAACTTTGGAAGCACAGGGGCTGGCCATCCCACTCCATAGCCATTCACCAGTTCGCAAAAATTCACTGAAACATAGGCTGTAGATGAAGATTTGCTGGAAGTAGCCAAATTTTCTGCCAAGATTTAGATAGTCCGTTGGTCAAGTTTGTAGTGGACCTTCCTTCTGCGCTTGGGGATGTGGGTTCTATTCCCACCTAGGACAAACATTCATGTGTAGAATATTTGTGTTTGTTCTATATCTGGGTGTTAATATCTATTTAAGTATGTATTTTAAAATATATATGTATGTATGTATGTATATCAGTCTCTGGCAGCCATATCACAAGCTTTGCTTAGTTTGGAGTCAGATGACCGTGTGTGCAAAAAATGTCCCGAATATTTATTATTTCGAATATGAAGCCCGTTCAGACTATGCGAAGTACAAGTGGCAAGTACAAGTAGCACGTACCTAGTACGCATCGTTTGCAACGAGCTACACACTTTTTGCTTAGTGCAAGTGGCAGTGGAAGTGCTTATTAGCATGTATGTAGTGGCAGTGGAAGCTTGCCACATACATGCATAATGTAGTAGATACTAGCTACTTGTACTTGCCACTGGTACTTCGCATAGTCTGCAACGGGCTTTAGGGCGCTTGCAGACGACGCGTAGTACAAGTAGCAAATAGCTACTACCCATCGTCTGCAACGTTTGCTAAGTGCAATTAGCAGTGATAGTGCTTAGTAGTGCTTTCACTGCCAATTGCACTAAGCAAAACGTTGCAGACGGTGCGTAGTAGCTACTTGCAACTTATACTTGCTACTTGTACTACACATTGTGTGCAAGCGCCTTTAGTTAAATAAACAGTCAGAATCAGATAAATATACTGCGTAGAATGGTCTCCATTTCATATTGCTACGATTTGTTTATAATAGGCATGATGACTAATATTTTTTTAATACCTCATAAAAAAGCTGATCACAAATAGAGCACATCAACGAAAACAAAAATAAAATTAGTTGAAAAATAAATAAGTTACAAGCATTTTAATTTCATGCTAGACAAAGAGCGCACTATACTGAGCCGTGACGTCACGGCTCGGTATAGTGCGCTCTCTATATAAACAGTTAGTCACGCCTCAGGAGCGCCATACAAATGCTATACTAACACACGCATTGCGAGAAAGGGATAGAGCATCCCCTCTCTATCCCCACCTAAGACTTTAAACGCTCATATCTCAGAGATTTATCAGCCAATTTAACTTGTAGCAAAATTGGCTCTTACGGTCTTGACCTTTGCTAAAGACATTGGTGAACAATTTTTTCCTCCTCTAATTATCTTGCACGTACCTACGTACATCTGTACGTAAGACTGACGTAGTTTTTACATTAAAGCAAGTACGAAAATACGTTGTAAAAATTATATATATATACTATTATACAGATTAATTATTATTTCTTAGTTAACCCGCCGTAACATTACATATTCTGTGAAAATTCAACTGGCTATCTATTACGGTTCCGAAGACTGATGGACGGACAGACAGACAGCGTAGGCTCAGTAGAGTCCCGTTTACATATTTCGCTTCATCAACATCAGCCCGAAGACGTCCACTGCTGAACAATTAGGCCTCCCCCTTTAACCTTCACACTGAACAACAGCCTGTCTTTTGTATCCACTGGATGCCCGCGACTCTCACAATGTCGTCGGTCCATCTAGTGGGAGGCCTACCTACGCTGCGTCTTCCGGTTCGTGGTCGAAACATCTTTCAGATAGCGGAATCCTTAAAATAACCTTTCAAAGTTAAAACACCAAAACATAGGTTTACCTAGATTAATGAATCTAGGTAAGTAATTCTAAATCCATAGTTTAAACATTTTTGCTTTTTCAGGATTAGTGCCGCAGTAAAAATTGTTCACAATGATGAGTACATTTGCCTTATTTCGGCTTTGTATTAACGCTCAGTGTTACCATAAAGATAAAGATAAATTATTTGCACAAAACACGGGACACGCAAGCGCATAGACGTCTATTTGTATCTTTTATTGCATTTTTTCGTTACTTTTGCCTAAATCTTTATGTGTTACTAGCAGACCTGACGAACGCTGTCCTGCCTTAGAACTGTCAAACACGCAAAGACAAAATTGTAAATCTTATTTTTTTTACACCTTGGGTTTCATTATTGGAGTTTTAGTAAGGATCCCTATTTTTTTTTAAATATAATATAGCCTATGTTAACCGGGGATAGTGTAGCTTCCCAACAGTGAAAGAATTTTTCAAATCGGTTCCGTAGTTTCGGAGCCTATTCAATGCAAACAAACAAACAAACAAACAATCAAATCTTTCCTCTTTATAATATTAGTATAGATTAGTAAAATTTTCAGGGGAAGCAATAAACTATTTTTCATCCCACCTCGGAAAGAGCATTTTTGTTCTTCGATATCTGATTGCAAACGCTGTTTTTATCCGCTAGAGGTTAAAGTAAAATTGAATTTAGAACATCGTGTGCACTAAGTTTGTGAATTCAAAACATCATTAAACCTATTTATTTCTACCTCCATGGTGCCGAATTTATCATACAACCTTTTTTAATTTGTTAAAAACTCATACTCAGAACCTTTTTGGTGTACTTTATTTTAATTTTCTTTTTACGTCATATTGTTAAAACCTTAAGTTAAAAACAAGAAACTTGAAAACCTAAAATGAGTGATGTGATTCTAGCGACGAGTAAGTTTATTTGACGCCAAAAGAATTGATTGAAACTGTTAATAATGCGCAAATGAGATTTCTCCCTCAACAATCACCCGAGAAGTATTTGAAACAGTACGATATGTTTAACACGTGGCGACTAGCTAAACGAGCCAAAACTTTCTCAGAAAACGTTTTGCTGGCATATTTTATTGAATTATCCGAGACCAAGAAATGAAGCACTCTATGAAGTAGGTACGTATTCAATGGTATTCAATTGTTTTTTTTTTTTGCATTTAGTCTTTTCCTCACTGAGGTGGGATGAAAAGTTACGTGTTGCACTCGAGTGCAAAGATTTTTCACCTCGTGCTCTTTTGATTCCCTCGCTTGCTCGGTCATCAAAATTGAGCACGCGGTTAAAAAGCAACTTTGCACTCTTGTATAACAAATAACTATTATTTAATTATTGATGGACTTATCAATAAAGTTAAAATGCAGTAAGTAACTATGGTGGCATAGTTATTTATGATACAAGTGCGGTAAGTTGGTTATTACAAACGAGTAGACGAATGTAAGCCCGAGACGAAGTCGAGGGCTTACCATAGTCACGAGTTTGTAATAACCAATCCGCACGTGTGCCATACAACGTTTTACAACACATTTGCGAGAAAAAAAACAAAAAATGGAAATTAAAAAAATACCGAAAACTACACGCACGGTGCTATAAAACGGAGCGTGCGGTAAAATTCATTACCGCACGCTCCGTTGTACGATGCGTTTCATTACCGCACGCTCCTTTGTATGATCCGTAATGTTTAACTTTAGAACGATGTATACAGGCTTCGTAAGTGCACTTTTTGAGCAAATGTGTTGTAAAAAATATTTCCTACGTATGAACTGAGATGATTACACGTGAAAATTTTAAAATAATACTGAACTGTAGTATGTACGAGTATGTATATATATTGAATGGTTCCCAATTTTACAAATTCCAAATTGTTTATAAAAATTATTAATACATAAAACAAAACAAAAAATATGTACGTTGGTAGTGTTGGTACCTCTAGGAGGAAACTTACAACAAGCAGCGATAAACGCTTGCACTCGCACGTAACGTGGAATTTTTGAAAAACAAAACATTATACTGAATACTAGTCTGACATACTTCTGCAGCGAATGGTTAACAGTTTCTTAGAGACTGCATTTAAAACGTTATCTAACATAAACCTCCTTCTTAACTTGTTTAGTTATGTGCCGTTTTTAATCTTATATAGGTTAGACGGAATAGATATGCGGAACCGAAAGGAGATCATTATTTTTATTATGAACCACTAGCAGCGCCCACGATTTGACGCGCTATTCTACAGGATAGCCTATTTAGGTTTCTGTAGTACTATGGGGAACCATATCGAGTTTGCGCGGTTGAATCCGAAACGTGGATATTCGCAAAGAGCTAGAGTCACCGACATAGCTGTTAAAATTTGCAAGTTGAAGTGGCAATGGCCAGGCCACATCGCTCGAAGAACCGATAACCGATGGGGAAGAAAGGTTCTCGAGTGGAGACCACGAACCGGAAGACGCAGCGTAGGTAGGCCTCCCACTAGATAGACCAACGACATTGTGAGAATCGCTGGTATCCAGTGGATGCACAAGGCAGGCTGGCGTTCAGTGTGGAGGTTAAAGGGGGAGGCCTATATTCAGTAGTGGACGTCTTCTGGCTGATGATGATGATGATGATGGGGAATCCTTAATTATAATTTCGTTCTGTCTCTGTCCGTCTATCCGTCTGTCCGTATGACCGTCTGTAACGTATGGACGGACGGACAGATGGTCCGTCCGTTCGTCCTAATTCTTCCAACTTCCGAATGTTAATAACGAGGTCATCCTGACCAGTTACAGAAACCTCAGAAACCAGTAGGAAAAAATAGGGAATGATGATGAAGGATTAAATTTGTTTATTTTATGTCAGTAATTTAACGAAATCCACTCTCAAACTTTCCTCCGACAGTTTTACGAAAAAATACTTTTGTATATTGGAGTTTTGTACTTATTACACGCTGATTGATAGATTGATTTTTTCCAAAATTTGAAGCAGTTATTTTCATTAAAAATATACTGATGTAATCAACTATTATTATATATCATATCGATTAATACTCATCATGGAGTAATTATTTAGGAAAAAACGTTGTTCTGTTAATTTTTTATGATCGACAACGTTTTTAGACACCGAATATATTTTCATTTTCATTTAATTTATTACAGAAATTGAATTATCTAATGATCTTACTATTTGATCTAACGCCAAAATCCAATCCAGTTTTCGTTGGTTTTTTCGCCAAAACGTGTGAGAGAGGGTCAAGCCAAAATACAAAAAGTGTAAAAATAAAACCACTATTCAAATATTTTTTCATTTAATCCACGACACACTCAGCATTTCTTGTATATCCATCAGAGATTTCCCCTTCGTTTCGGGCACGAATAGTGCAGTGAACGCAAACGCGAGAGCACAAGCACTCGCGTACACCCAGAACGCTATGTGTGGCCCGTTCGCTACCATGAGCCCAAAGGCACTGGAGATGAAGAACCCGAACAACCAGCCGATGGTGATGGTGACAGTGGACCCTGTGCTGCGAACGTTGGATGTAAACATCTCACCGATGAATGTTCCAGGGATTATGCCAAATCCTGAAAAGAGTTTTTTTTTAATGTCTGTTACGCGATTACTCCCTCAATATAGAATTGTTTTCGATGATTTCTTTTATATTAGTTAGGCCATAAATCACAGGTGGACTCTTTGAACAAAATAAAATGAATGGACGGGCCATAACCATTGAACTTGCTCAGTAAAAACGAGGTAAAACCGTTGGACATATACTTCAGCAGTTATAACCATGTACAGTAAATTTGTTACAAAAATAGATAGCGGTTTTTTTATGTGTATTTACACTTCGGGAAAGCACACGAAGGCATAATTTAGCTAGATGTTTCGTAATCATGTAACAATAGACGCGTGTCGCACTTCCTACGGCTAGAGACTGACTGAAACGAAGTAAGCGCCAGCGCTCATTTTCTCATTCTGGCCGTTCATTTTATTTTGGTCGAAGCGCCGACATAACATTTGATCATAATTATATAGTTTGGATTTGCCTTAAACTCGAACTAGTACCGAAAAAAGTCAACAAGCTTGTCAATCATAAAATACTGAAAAGGCAAGGTCATTCATATTGCGAACTACAAAACAGTTGGGATAGACAAGTTGGGAGTGAAAACCGCAAATTGGAAAACTTAGCATAAACCTTGATGGAAACCTAACCAAAGATCCGTATGCTACCAAAGATCTGTATATGTGAATTATGAATTTTATAATAATTAAATGATTGTAGGATTGTAGTATTGAAAGGAATAATAGAATACTAACGTTATCTGATTATTTAAGGGACATTTACCGTGGTAAGGTTGTGGATAATAGAATAGTCGAAACAAAAAAAAAACTGATTGTTACTCCTACACAAAATAACATGGCTGCAAAAATTGCCAATAAACTTAAAGGCACCGTAAATATGGCAGGAAAAATTGGAAATAAAACCTTAAAGTTAGATGTTAAGAAGTATTATAATAGATCTAAAGACTTACCAAGATCATAAGACAGGAAGAAGATTATAAGTGTTACAAGCGGAAGCCATCCGACACTCCTTACTATCGGATTGCCGATGTGATCTAAAAAGAAGTATGTCCCGAGAATGCCCTGGAAAAAATAATCGTAATCAAATTCCTATTTCCTATCAAGTATCTATAATATTAAAAGAAAAGGAAAATAACCCAACCGTGAAACGTTATGACATTCCAAATTTAAAAACGATTTTACCGACATCTCGCACTATACTTGAAGCAAAGATCTTGTATATACCCTAAAGGGGCCACTTGAAGCTGTTGGGACTAGGAGGAAATATAAAAACGGACAAACATAAAACATACATACTTACAAACACCCGAAAAACATTATCTTCTAGGCAATCGGGTAAAAAGATGCAAGCGCAAAATTTAGCAAAGATACCAATTCTAAGAATGTTCAATTCTACTATTTCTCAATTCTTATAAGTGTTCAATCCACCAGTATACTGTTTTAAATAACGTTTTAAGCGTTGAGATAGATTCAGCCTAAACCCAACGATAACCACAAAACTTTTTTTAAAGATAATTTATTTGAATTTACGGGTCCTATCACATTTATTGACGAAAAAGGCATCGAAAACTGATTTGTTAGTATAACTTTTCTTACAACTAATAAGATCTATAGAAAATTCAATTGATGTATTAAATATATCTGTATTTTTTATTCAATGTAGCGGCTTCAGATTTTGGTAAAACTCAACATATCCATTTGTTACTTCCAATTTACAGAAGTAGTTTTTCGTAAAACTTTAGGAGGGAAAATTTGAGAACAGATTTCGTTAAATCACTGTTATAAAATAAACATTTTTATGTTATAGTTTACTTACTTTATATTTATCTTGAAAATTGCGGCTTTATTTATTCGTTTTATGCCCGAAAGTACATATACTTAAAATTTAACAGTTCATTAAGTAATAGTCCTCTAAAAATAATACAAAAAATATCTGAAAGAGTGCGACAACGCCGTTATATTCAATCTTATTTTGCGATTTCCCAAAAAGTTACTTTTTCAGAGAGTTACTATTGTGATATTGTAAAAGAGCGATATAAATGCAATCTGTGTAGGTACAAAGATGGTATTATATTAACTCAGTATTTTGATTTACACAATTTAAGCAAACCTTCTTAAACTTACCAAACTCAAGCAGCAAGCAGCAGTAGACACCAACAGTAAAGCCTTCCTCCCAGACCTCTCCACGAAGAACGGCGTTATGGTACTAGCTACAATCTGAGTCACACCAATCACAATGGTAGCCAAATTTGGTTCAATAGACGATTCAGCCATTTCAAAAATCCTCGTTGCAAAAAACACCACAGCAATTACTCCGCTCATCTGCTGCAGTATGTTTAAAGTGAGGGTTATGAATAAAGCACGTTTATTGCTTCTTATCGTAATTATTTCAGTCCATTGGTCTTTTGTGCTCTTCTCTGATGAAAGGTCTAGTTTAGCTGAGAGCACTTTTTCAAATTCTTCGCTGCGGCCTAAATGAGTGAGCATGGCTTTCGCTTCGTCGTTTTCGCCTGTAAAGTCAATTTTACTATCTAGTTCACAGATTAGACAACAAGAGTTATAATGGTTCCTACAATATGCCTCCCCTTACATACCAACTACAAAACGTAAGTTTTTAATAGCAAAACATTTTTGAATGTGATGTAACTTCAAATTACAACTTCCGATTTTTTCCTTTGGATGTGTTATACCTTCATCATCATCATCATCATTTCAGTCATAGGACTTTGCAGCTTGCGGGGTAGGTTTGTGACCTTGCTTCTTGCCAAATTTCATTACTATAGGTCAACTGGAAGTACCCTATAAGTTTTGATTCTCTTTTTGATTTGAGTCTTGACAGACAGACAGACGGACAACAAAGTGATCCTATAAAGGTTACTTTTTTCCTTTTGAGGTACGGAACCTTTAAAATATGTTTTCATTTAGTTGACAATGTTAGCGCTGCTTTCTGACCCAAAAACTTGAGCCGAGTATAGTCTGTGAATCAAAAGTACTTTTTTTTTTCAGGGGCCTCTTATAAAGGGTTCGAAATAGCGCTGAAACAGCACAGTGCGGAAAATCACACAAACATAAACCTTAACGCGCTGAGATACGGTTTGCGATCGCGCAACTTTTCGCTATCACCTAAACAGAATCGCTTAAACAGGTAGCCGTAACGCCCCAGGAAATGAAAAAAAATTCCGATCTGCAATTTCACATTAATTCACATCATATCTTATCGATCTTAATATCAGGCTGCTACATGTAGATCATAAAGGCGATAATATGGTAATCACAGTAATTTAAATAAAGATAATTAACATAATTATCTAAACGTTTTTGATCTCTTTCAACAACAGTTGCATTTGAGAATAGAAAGAATGCAGTGCAATGTTGCGTGGTAGATACTTTAACACCAAACACTGCACCCCTGGCAAATCTCATTATTGAACTTTTGAGTATATGGTATTTAAATTTTGACTGTAATAAAAATATAATTGTAATATGACAATGTTATTAAAAAGAATATTTAGTTACTAAAAACTATAAAATATGCCATGGGTGGCAAACAAGCAGACGGGCCACCTGATGGTAAGCAGTCACCCTATAGTTGGCTTGCGTTTGACCGCCAACTCGCCTGATGTTAAGAGATTATACGGTCTGAAAAATTTCCAAATTTTACAAAACTGCAATCTCGAAATAAATTAAAATTTGCAAAAGGGATAGCTAGCCGACGAGTGCCCCTCAAATAGAGGTCTGTGGTAGCATCTTCGAACAAAACATTTTTGAAGGTTGACGTGTAAAACTGACAATAAAATTAACATAAACACCTAATTGCGCATGCGCATTTAAATTCTGTATGATTTACTCGTGTCTTGTGCAAATAAATTATCTTTATCTTTAAAAAATAATCTCAAAGCATACAAACCTTTCAAAACTAAAAACAATGGAGTCTCAGGTATAAAGAATATACCAGCTGTGTAGATCAAAGTCAGAGCCAAGCCGATGTATCCAGTGGCTGAGTATGGCACGTAAGGCCCAACGGCGTATATAATCAATGTCCCCAGAGTGCTGAAGATCCCCGTGCATGTGAGCAGAATGCCTCGAATGTGTGTTGACCTGAAACAGTCTTCTAATGTTACTTTTTAATAATCAGCAGGCAGCTTGTGTACATCATAACCAAAATCTTTTCTTTCTACGACTTGAAAATCCGCAAAAAATTATAGCTATTTCATAGACCACTAGAGTCGTGCCTGTGCCGGATTGAAAGTTCTAACGATTGTACCTCACATTGACGGTTGTGTTTTTAATGTTGCTGGTTTTGACTTAGAATGACTGAAGTCACACTAAGTTTAATTAGTTTAATTTTAATTAATTGACTTCAAAAATGGACCCTTCCTTTTTTAAAGTCAGTTAATATACAAAAAATACAATCGAATTGAGAACTCCCGTCATTATATATTTTTAGGGTTCCGTATCTCAAATAAAAGAAAAAACGGAACCCTTATAGGATCACTTCGTTGTCCGTCTGTCCGTCTGTCTTGACCGTTTTTCTCAAGAACGCGTAAAAGTATCAAGCTGAAATATATACTAAATACTTAAATCTAAGGTTTCTTTCGGCTGTAAAAAAAATAAAAGTTGTAAGTAAACGCAATCAAAAAATATGAACGTTTATGTCGCATATTTTGCTATTTCACAGGGGAATCAAAACCTATAGGGTACTTCCCGTTGACCTAGAATCATGAAATTCGGCAAGAGGCAAGGTCTTCTCATAGCACATATATAGGAATAAATCCGAAAGTCATAAATTTGAAGTTATATCATTTAAAAATAATTATTTTGCTATTACAAACTTACATTTTGTAGTTGGAATGTATGTAAGAACCTTATTGTCAACTACAAAGTTAAGTTTGTCTTTCAATATTTCAACTTCAGTATTTTTTTTATTTTTCTTGGACTCGCGCTCTGAAGGTTTCTTCCAACGGAACCCTCAGAGCACGAGTCCTACTTGTACTTGTCCGGTTATTTCTTTATTAAAATTAGGTACGGCACTTTCAATAGAGGTTT
This sequence comes from Agriopis aurantiaria, assembly GCA_914767915.1. Taxonomy (NCBI): domain Eukaryota; kingdom Metazoa; phylum Arthropoda; class Insecta; order Lepidoptera; family Geometridae; genus Agriopis; species Agriopis aurantiaria. The sequence continues at coordinate 8,995,477 of OU612004.1, forward strand.
AGCGGTGATACGAAAATATTTCCGAACATGAGAAATGAAAAGTTTATTTCCAATAATCTCGAGTAACATACTCACGCAATCTCTCCAATATAGACCAGATTGATGACGAAGATAATACCCGTTCCTAAGCCAATGAGGATCCTTCCCGTGAATATCATGGCCAAGTTGATGGCAAGAGCCAACATGAGGAACGCCAGTGAGCAGATAGCGGCGCCAAGGAACAGGCATGGCTTCCGACCCTTGACGTTTGAGAGGAACCCAGTGACATAGGGACCTGGAATCAGACACAATATGATGCAGTGTGGCGTGGTCTATGATTGCTGATATTCTTTCGTGACCAGTGAATATCTTAAGCAAAAAGAAGAGGGGAAGAAGGGGAAAACTAATTACATAGACTCGCTTAGTTGAAATTTCCTCATACTCTTCTCAGTCCAACAAAACCTAACCAAACCATTTCAGAGAGTGTGCAATGTGCATCAGATCTGCATGATTTGATTTAATTCCTTCCTGCTCATTTTTCTATCTGACTGCCAGAGCAGGCACGAAAAATTGATACCGCTTTATGGTTGATATTCTGAGAACCCGTACGAACCACTTTTATTCCAAATTTATTGTGCGAACTACTAGTCTGTGGAATTCGCTGCTTGAATGGGTGTTCCCCGATAGTTAAAATATGGGTGTCTTCAAGTCTAGAGTGAATCGGTTTCTTCTAGGCAAGCGTGCTCCGTCGTAGACCGCATCTTCGCTTAACATCAGGCGAGTTGACGGCCAAGCGCAAGCCTATTTTTAATTTAAAAAACTAAAATCTTCCCCATTAACCCATAAAAAAGAAAGAACAGTCAAATTCTAAATCTTTTAAAAAATCTCCACTAATGTTCTTACCACTAATGGTCCCAATGTATAGCAAGGATCCAATCCAAGATGCCTCCTGATCAGTGATCACTGCCGGCAGAGGAGTCTGCTCCACATCCTGCAGCTTTGGAATCACTGGTGCCGTCCATCCTAAGCCGTATCCAACTAGGATCTGGCCTAGGTATACTAAAAATAATAAAAAATATAAGACAAAGTAAAAACAACATAGAAATAAAGGCTATAAAAAGCAAAGGAAAAAATAAAAGAAAATAAGGAGTAGAAATGGGAAATTGGGGTCCTATTTAGGATTCTAGGAACCAACTTTTTCATGTAAAATATCATAAGAAAATTATATTTGCAAGTTATATAGGTAAATTATACACTAAACGGAAGAATTTTTTTTTCTTTCTTTGCATTATTATTTCTATTTATAAGAAAAAAATCGCAGCAACACAATCTCATAAAATATAAAACTTCTTTTAGGGCAGTCTGCGGTAAAAAGGTGTCCCACAAGGGGATAACTTGGGTCCGCAACAATTCATCATACACGACACGTATCAACCATATTAATACTTACAGCATCCCGCAATATACAACTGATGCCTTATTAAATACAACTCCATTGTCACTATCACTATATAAAAAAGATTACCAACAATTTTTATTTTTCCAAGAAAAAATATTACAAATAAAACAATTTACCAAAGTACAAGATAATTATTTTACTTGAATATAGATGTCAGAGCCAAAGTTGAATGAACGCAACCCATTGGGACTTTTAAATTATTATACATTTCACAGAATATCAGTGTCAATAACATCTTCTATTATATTTTTTGGTATCATTGTCCAATTTGTATTGAGTGGAGAACACAATATTGCTAATTGCATATTTGTATAGAACTTGATAGTGATATTGAGGGAGATCGGGGTAAAGTTTGTTTAAGTTCTAAGTTAAACATCTCCAAAAACTTCTATCGTTCCACATCATGTTGAAGCTCGGCAGAACGGCAGAAAGACTTTTGGGGGAAGTACATTACATACCTTGCAGGTCCGCAGAAGAAAGGAACGGAAAAATTTATCGGTGTGGGATTTTTAGCTTTGCAAGATTCTGGGGTGAGCTTTTTGACGGTGTCAGGATGTGCGGTAGTGAAAGTCCGACGCAGAAATGAGATCAAAAAGCTTTTCAGAGCATTCCTCGAAAAATAAGCGATAGAAAACACTAAAATAAACAATATTATATTCGGAGGCTAAGTGGGTCCAGGGCAATATAATATATTTACATATAATATTAAAATTATATTAATACAAATATAATATTGACATAAAATATTCTCTTTTCACAGTATTACAAGCAATATAAGGTGAGTACGCAAAGAGGTTCGTTGAAATATTAAATTACAAAAGTTTTATTTCAAGAGAAAATTTGGTAAAACAATAATAAAACAACCGTGCACACTTCATATTATTCAATGAAGCGTATATGGCACTTTTATCTGTATGTTTATTTTTGATGTTTGTTACGGGATTACTCCGCACATTATGAATAATTGATTTTGGTGTTTTTTTTATTTTTACTTCTTTTAGTTGGCGACATAATTATATATTTAAACATAATTGATTCAGCGCTTTTTGAAAAAAAAAACAACAAAAACCAAAAATATACCCACAGATGACATTTTGGTTTGTGTTTACCTTCAGCAAAATTCTTGATGAAGACTTTCAATGTCTGTTTTAACTGTAATTTTTCAACTTTTTAGTTTAACTTTGTTCATGTATAGATTGAAGTGTTATATTTTCTTCTAAAATTAACTTACTTTTATTTTTTACAGTCCAAGTTTTGCCCAACTTCCTCCTTGCCTCAAATAATTCGTTTTAATCTAATGATTAGATAATTTGAGCATTCATTGCTTTTTTATCTTTTTTTATTGAGAGCGCCAATAATATTAACGATTCGCATTAATTTATGTAACACATATATAAATTCAACTTTATTCATGACTAATTACATCGTCCAAGTGTACATTCTTACATTTTTGTCAAAATATATAGTAACAATACAATTGTAGAGTCAAAATAAATTATCAATACAATAAAATTTATTTTCTAAAACTTACTTTTCAACGCCTGAATATACCAGTTTATGTTAAATAAAAATTACAAGTAAAATAAAAATTATCTTAAATATAAATTTATAACTAATAAAATATACTATAACTAATAATAAAATATAACAAGCCACTACCAGTAGGCAGCGTTCCCAAAATGCTGGCAGCATTGCCGCGTTGTATGGCAATGCTTTATATTTGGGCAAAATAAAGGCCAGCATTTGGTCACGAGTTGCTTCGACCGGTCGCCCTGATAGGTCTTTAAACAGTTATACCAGTAAAATGTCAAAACATAATATTAACTTAAAACAAAAATAGTAACAAGACTAATTATAATACAGAGTGCTTAGTGCGACTTTCTACAATTGCGTTTACTTACTCGATACTGTTAACTACGATTTGTATGAAATAAGAGCAGCGCCATCTAGCGCCATCTAGATGTTCACTAAGATCAGATAAGAGTAGATAAAAGCAATTAGGAAACTCGCACTTGGCACTCAGAATACCACAGAATTATCATACTTTCTCTCTCTTTCCTTTCTCTCTTCCTTTCCTCTCTCACTCTTTCGCTCTATTTCCCTCTCTCTCTCTCTCTCTCTCTGTATCTCCCTCTCTCTTACTCTCTCTCTCTCTATCTCTCTCTCTGTACGTTTTTTTTAACTCTGGTAGACAGATCAAAAAGATGACCACTACGTACATCTAGCATCACTTTCTCAACAGTATCTGCACTTCAGCAAAACTCTTCCCTTTTGTTTCAACAACAAACATACAAGAGAAGACGCAAGCGATTGCGCAGGCGCCAGCATGTAACAGAAATATCACGTAGGTGCCAACGGTAGAGGAGTTGTAGCCGAAGGCAGCTGTCACTATGAAGCTGACGACGGTGCTAGTAAAGATGACCAGGGAAAACCCTGGACCTCGGCCTGAAGAGTCGAACATCTCGTTGGAACAAGCGCCAGGGATTGTGCAGAAACCTGCACAATCGGAAGTAAAAATATAGTTTTTACATTTATAGGACTCTGCTAATGTGAAAACAAACATAATAAAATAAGTACATCACAAACATATATACACTTTGGTAAAATAAAGTAAACTTTGTTACTATTATCAATATTATCTATTATTTTATGAAGTATCTTCTTACTTCTACGTTTCTAGAGTTCCGTAGCACTAGACGGAACTCACACAAGTTCGTTATATGGTTCTATTCATTCGTCCATCCGTCCATTTGTCCGTCCGTCCGTCTGTCTGTCTGCCCATTTATCGGTAGGTCCGATTTTCTTCTATTTAACTTCTATAGCTATTAAGATAAGTGCACAAAACTTTTAACAATTACAAGTCTGATAGATTTCAATTTTACAAGAATAAAAAAAAACTTGTCTCATTACGGAGTTTTTTCTTTACTTTTGTAGTTTTTCGTCAATGTAGTCTGTAAAATCTGAAAAGTCCAGTTTGGGCAATGAGATTAACCATAAACAAATAGACTTAGTCCTTGCGCCAGGGTTGGAAAAAAAATCACAATTTCGTTCCAGTAATTTTGATTTAAAAACTAAACCACTGAACTGATTTTGAAGGTATTTTTATGGGACCAATCTGAGCAAAGCCTTGTTTGATATATCGTTAAATAGGTCTTTTAAAATGAAGATAAGGTTTCATACATCACTGTTTTATCCTCTACGAAATATGGCTCGCCAAAGTGCTAAAAACTTGGACCCCAAATTCCTAAAGAATTTACAACCGGCCAGAACTTTCAGCGCGATAGAATTTCAAACAAATTCGAAACACTAAAATTAATCTGATTAAAATTTAACATCACCTGACTGATAGCTTATCATGAACAAGACCACTGTGGTTAAGGGAACCCAATGCATTTGGTTTGCAGACGCGTGTCCTTCATTTTGTAATAGAAAGTACATGCCAAGGACTGCCTGAAAACAAAATTTGTTTTAAGCTTGAGTTTTAGATGATCAGCGCAGAACTTAGAAAAATTAGTATTTTGGAAAAATAAACAGTATTTAACTTTTAGAAACTACTAAATTTAATTTTAGAGGCCCGTAATAACATGGCCTCCCACGCTCGCATCAACTAATTTTTTTAAACATATTTAAAGTGATGATTAAAGAGTAGATATTATGCATACTTTATTTTTGTTAAACAGTAAACAATAGGTACCTAAACCTAGCTGAAGAGCTGAAAACAGTGTCACACTGTTTTCAGCGTTATATTTACCTACCGAGTCGCCTAAATTGCTGCGCACGATCAACTCTTGCATATTTTTGGTAATAATCGTCTATTCAATTGACATTAGAGGCGTTAACTCTTTAAAAGGGTATGCTTAGTTGAAAAAGGCACATAGTACTTAAAATACTAATTTTACTACGAAACCAACCCTGAAATATCAGTTGTTCCTTACGTTTCCTAAAATGTGAACTTTTGTGTATCTTTTAAGCCTTTTTCAAAGCTCACGCTTTCGCGATTTCAGGATGTTGTATTGTTGTTTGTTTGTTGTATGCGTAATAATTACTATAATCACCCACTCCCCCTCTACACATCATGAGAGCGACGGTGGCCGAGCGCGCGGTAGCATGTGCAGCTTACAATCTGATGGCACCCAGTTCGATAATCGGCCCTGTACCAATAACTTACTTAGTACCTATTTAAATTTTGTCTAGTTTCGAGGCCAGCGTTAAACAACGCTGGACCCGGTATGTCCTAAAGCTGCGACCAGAACCACCAGAGGATGGGCAGCAGCGTCTTATTAGTATATGGTAAACGTACTGCGATCCCCAAGCCACTTGCCAAGCGTGGGGATTATCGCAACACCCCTCTCTAATAGGAAGGATTTTGTTCAGCAGTGGTCGTTTACTGGCTGATGATATGTGTGATGTGCTCAACAACGGTGAATAAAAACATCGCGAGGAAACCGATATATCTAAGAACCTCAAAAGTTCAAAGACTTGACATTCACCAACAGCACTGGGCCAGCGTGGTGGATTTGAGCCCATCCTCTTTCTCTGAGGGAAAGCTTGCGTGCTAGCAAAAGCTAATAATTATGATGATGAAGAAGATCACTCTTTCTCTCTCGGCTTAGCATACCCTTTCCGAATAACCGTTTGATCAACACCGGTGTAATCATAGATGGTAAATAATGCTATAACCAGCTCCAACTTACCATGCTTAAAGAACATCCTGCATTTGAAATTATCAGCAGCATTTTCCTTCCTTTTCTTTCAATAAACAGAGGCGTCACACAACTCGAGATCAGCTGTGTGACTCCCACAATGATTGTCGCCAGCCCTGGATCTATGGACGAGTTCACCGATTGGAAGATGGACGTAATATAGAGGGTCACTGTGATATAACCACTCATCCCTTGACAAATGAAAAGAACTAGGCTTATCATCAGTGCTTTTCTGTTGGTCCTGATAAAGAATACGTCTTTTAACCCTTGAATCCAAGACTTGACTTTTTGTGGGTTTGACGTTAAAATTTCTTCTATATCTTCGGACCTACCAAGTGCTACTAAAGTTGTTTTTGCTTCTATTTCTTTTCCTGGGAAAAATATACATAATCTTTACAAGGGTCCAAGGTTTTATTATGTTCTAATTAAGTACGACTGCAGTAGCATGAGGGGTTCATTGCCCGGGTGGCAGGTTACATGGGGCAGCGAGGTGGTGGGCCTCGTTTGGAGTCGGCCACACACGACACATCCTCGCGCATTTCTGCTTCTCACGTTTTATGCTTTAACAAACTATAATTTAAACTCCATTGCTAAAAAATACTAATAATAATTATTTCCTTCGTGTCGTCGCAAACCAGTTTTTTTTTTATGGGGAATTAATGTCAATTTTGAGTATGGCCTGGGCACAGAAATGTCCACGCTACACCACTGGTAGTTACAGAAGTTACCATACCTTTCAAGACATAGAACGAAGGTGTCTCTGGTATAAACAGGATGCCAACACTGAAAATCATCGCCAAAAAGAATCCTATGTACATGACCCCTATGTAGGAGACAAAAGATCCGACTGTAAATGCTGCCAGTATTCCCAAACAAATGAAAAATCCTGAAGCCGTTAGCAACAAACCCCGTATATTTGTGGATCTGTAAAAAAATGCGCATGCCATTAAAAACCAGTTTGAATTTAGTGGTAATTTACCCATGATACGGTTTTGTAGTCCGACTGACCAGACCTTGGTATTTTTTAATCGTAGTTCTGTTGACTGTACCATCACTTTTATTAACTTTCCGTGGTAAAAGTTAAGACCACGGGTGATCACGGGACTATCATGACATCATTTCCAATATCATCAGGCATCATCCTAGGCCCTTACAAGTTTACCATCAGCTCCCGAATTGCCGAAAGTTTTTGGCAGACGGCCTCAAAGATGATCGTGATATTAATTTAAAAAACACCTTCACAAATACGTTAGCATTTGTTGTAGTACCTTCTGCAATCGACAAAATCTTGACAAATCCAGACGGAGAACAACTTGTGGGAACTCCATGCTATGAGGCAGATTCTGCCTGTATATATAATTATTATATATTATTGTCATGTATATATGTCGTACCGGTGCATTTGCAAAACCGGGAAGAAATATGAATTAGAATAGTATAAAAAAATAAAGAACATTCGTGACTCAAATAAACAAAACAGCAAAAAAACAAGCACTACCTCTTTGAAAACTATAACATCTCTCTCTATTCTCCAAGCAAATCTGTACACATTTGGCTCATCTTTGGTGGACACCGGCCTTATACTTACGATATTTCGGCGATATACGTCATGTTCGTAACGTAAATGATTCCGCCACCGAGTCCATTCAGTGCCCTCCCCACTATCAACATCCAAAACTGCTCAATAGTCGCCAGGAGTAAGTAGCTGGTCATGTAGAGGATCCCTGCGAGGAGAAGACCTGGTTTCCGACCATAGGTATTTGAAAACCAACCCGATAAGGTTACACCTGAAACATTTCGGAACGTAAGTACAAAATTTTCGAGGAGCGCCTGGTAAATACGCCGCATGACCAAAATGCTGGCGCGTTTCTGACTCAACGGATAAGCATTGTCATTCAGCGTGGTAATGCCACCAGCATGATGGGTACCAACTGGTAGTGGGCTTGAGCATTTGGATTGTCTTTAGACCATCAACGGTTGAGCAGTTCAAATGTTTTTTTTTATTACGCCATGTAGTTTAGGTTTTAATTAGCTTGTATTTTGATTGGGTAATAAGGGCATTAGTCAGTTTAAACAAAAACAGAATAACTCAGTACCTAGTATTATATCTGAATACAAAACTCGTTTATTACTGTCTTGTTAAACTTATAATTAACATCATCATCATCAGCCAGATGACGTCCACTGCTGAACATAGGCCTCCCCTTTAACCTCTACTTAACTGAACGACCGCCTGCCTTTTGCATCCACTGGATGACAGCGACTCTCACATATCGTCGGTCTATCTAGTAGGAGGCCTACCTACGCTGCGTTTTCCGGTTCGTGGTCTACACTCAGTTTTAGTGTGTGTACCTATGTTAGTTACTTCTTCACGCTGAAACGTCTGGACGGATTCGAATGAAATTTGGAATAAAGATTGCTTATTTTCTGGATTAACACATAGGCTTTTCATCATAATCATCATCACTATTTTTGAACACCACGCGATTGAAACAGGAGCGGATCCAGGATTTCATTTCGGGGGGGGGGGGGGGCATGCCCCCCCGGATCCGCCAATGGATTGAAAGACCACTTATACCACTAGAATGTATAAGTTTAGCGTAGATACTTAGAATATTAATCTAAGCGTAGATATTAGTTTTTTACTGTTTTCTCAAATAAAACCCATGACATCAGAAATATTCCTGTAGGATAAGAATCATACTTATATAATAAATGCGAAAGTACGTGCTGACTACTTATATTTATATAGCTTTGGTTTCGGAACCCTACCATATGCGTGTCTCGAAACGCTTTTGGCCAGTTATTTATTATTCATCAACATTGTCATCATTTCAGCCATAGGACGTCCACTACACACTATCTCCAAAAGGGCCGGTTGGCCTGCATCCATTTGTTATGATTTTTTGTTTTTTAAGCCTCGGGCAGTCGCTTACTCACCAAGAAGGATCCCTGGAAACGTGGCAGCCCCTATCCACGAAACTTGACTATCTGAGATAATGTCAGGCAGAGGAGTTTGGTCAGGATCCTGTAGCTTGGGTATCACAGGGGATGACCAGGCAACGTAGCCAACAGAGAGTTCTCCAAAATATACTGAAAAACATAGCAGTGGAAAAATCTTAGATGAGACCATCAAAGAAGATAATTATTATGCATTAGTACAATAAAATTATCTTATTAATTATGATAGTTAGATTTTAAATTGTTGTTGTTTTTTTTTTATAATAGCGTAAAGTAATATACTTTCTAGTCAATAATAATAATAAAGGTGTTATCTTTTAAAAAAAAAAAATCTTTGTTCAATATCTTTATTTTCTTGGGCAGTCTATAACTGTTTTGTAGTGTTAGTGTTAGCTTGTATTTAAGTGTAGCACACTTGCCCTATTAAAAAAATATGTCTTATCTTATATTACCTACATAGATACATAATTATATATCATACACGTGATACACGATATAAAGACAAAAAAAAACTCAACTTACAGCAAGCTACTACCGCCAGTTGTTTCTTCAAGTAACTCTCCATCATTAAGCACACTAAAATATTCAGTATTAATTAATACGTTTATACAAAAACAAAAAACGTACTTCACCGGAACTGGGTGAAATTCAATAAACGGGATAAATTTCGTGATTTTCGATCCTTGAAGGCCCAATTTACTCGAAATTTTAATACGACTTCACACGAGACATACCCAAGAGCCATTTAATTTTAAAAATACATTAAAATTCAATCAAATTCATCGACGATAATAATATCAAGTAACATAATATGAACACAAGAAAGGTCGAGATAAAAACTTTTTTTGAAGTCGATTGAAAACTGCTGTACTATTGAAATCGCACAACCAGTGTTTCCAAAATTAAAACTTTAACTGGCGTAAAGTATTTTTTTATTGTCGTTTAAGGTCGTTTTTAGAATTAGCACATAAGAAATTATTATGTAGGTAGGTATAGGTAGTTTACGCAGGCAACACAGATTGTAAGGAAGGTGGTCAAAAGTAGAACTATCGGCTTGTTTAGTCAAAAATAGGTAACACTGCATGAATCTTCTATCACAATTACGTTTCAATTTTTTTTTACATTATTATAACTGAATTTGCTAATGTATCTCTCACATAACTCTTTTGTTTTTCAGATGAAAAACAAACAAGACGACAAACAAGAGAAATATGCTTTAGTTAGTAGGTACAATTTCATTACTATCGTTTATGTTCAATGTTTTTTTTAAATATTTAATAGATTTCCGTTTGGCCACCAACTCACCTGATGGTAGCCGACGTTGTAGCCGAGAATGGAACTCATTGATCTAGATCAGTGGTTCCCAATTAGTTTTTCTTGCGTACCACTTCAAGAAAGACTAAGGGAATAAAGCAGTGTCTTACGTCGCGGGCGGCATATTGAACCCTGAGGGACTCTGGAGTTATATAGAGTCCTGAGTGAAGCGAGGGGTTCAACCTGCCCAAGACGAAGACAGGCTTTATTCCAGAGGAGCATAATCTACTTTTCACACCTTGGTGGCCAGTTCAAATTTCGAACAAACCTCTTTACAATGCCATATGGGCATTTTTTTACTTAGAGTTTTCACACGAATATGACGTTCCAAATTCAAATTACTTTATGCCCTAGGGAGTTTCATACAACTTTAACTGCCTTAAGAGATAATGCTTTACTTTACGTTGAGGTTGCATGATATGTAATTGGACATTGTCGAGCAGGTCGTGTGAAAAAGTATTTTATTTTTTATTACATTGTTGTGTTACTTAACTATCATAGCATTGCGCTCTCTCTCTATCCTCTCTATCTCTTGTTCTCTCTCTTTCACTTTGTAAGTACTGTTTTTGTTACTCTGGCAAACTGATCGAAAAGATGATCTTTACGTACATCTAGCCCTCATCACTTGCTTAACAGTATCTGCACTTCAGCAAAGCTCTTTCCCTTCGTTTCAACAACAAACATACAAGAGAAAACGCAAGCGATTGCGCTGGCGCCAGCGTGTAACAGAAATATCACGTGGCTGCCAACGGTGGAGGACATGTAGCCGAAGGCAGCTGTCACTACGAAGCAGACGACGCTGCCAGTGAAGAAGACCAGCGAAAACCCTGGACCTCGGGCTGAAGAGTCGAACATCTCGTTGCAACAAGCTCCAGGGATTGTGTAGTAACCTGCACAATCAAAGGTAAAAATAACGTTTGTGAAATAACATAGTGTTAAAACAAACACAAAAAAAATATTATTTACCAACATCACAGCCATAATATACAGTGTAAAGGAAACATTCCCGAAAACGAAGAGTGGTGATTGTGCTGGTAATTGCTGATATGACACCACAAATAAAATGCCAAGTTTTAATTTAAAAAAAATCACAATGGTATGCAAACTATATATCAGCTGACGCTTAGTGGTCGAGGAATGACACTGCCCACCTGCGCCATGCGCACTCTTGTATGCTTTACATTGCTGTTTTGCAAAACTCTAAACCACAGAAACAACCACAAACAAAGAAATAAAGTTTAATGGCAAATGGTTATAGGTGTTTAATTGTGTTTAGATATTATAACAGTAGCATTTTTGCTTCGGAAGCGTTTTCCTTACATCCGGTAATGTACTATAATATACTATGTACTATGGTAAAATATAGTATTTATCTATAGTCATAATACACCATATTTATATTTTAGGTACTTCTAAGTTTTTACTACTATTATTGTTTTCTACCAACGATCTTTAAAATATTAGATTCAAAATTGTACTTCATAATTCTTATTATAACAAATATTATTTATAAAAGCACAAAAGTAACTGTCTCTCTGTGAACTTGTATTTCTGTGTTTGTTCGCTTTTCATGACTAAACGGCTTCGCCGAATTTAACGAAGTTTAGCAGGATGATAGTGTGTATCATGAAGACAAACATAGAGTACTTTTCCCCCAACAAAATTTAGGAAAACTGAAAAGTGGCGGGTGTGTTTTGTTATGGATAGAAACCCATATACATACCTACACAGATCTTTTAATTCTCCACACAAATAAACTTCTTTTTGGGCAGTCGTGTAAATAGAACTAACATAATCACGATTCACGATACTGTGTTTGGTTGTTAGTTTGTTTGTTCCCCTTCCAAGCAGTAACAGAGCTATATAATAGATCGAAAAGCGTAATACTTGAGAGCAAAGATGCTACGTAGTTAGTAGAAACTTCGGCAGATGGCGTGAATTTTTTAAATACTAAACATACCGGCTTTAATTCTCCTAACCTTTAGGATCTTTGGTTCCTGAAGAATTTACATCGTCTAGACGTTTCGGCGCAATTGAATATTAAATAAAATCGTATCTTTAATTTATCTGATTAAAATTTAATATCACCTGTCTGATAGCTTATCAAGAATAAGACCACTGCGGCTAAAGGAACCCAATGCAGTTGGATTGCAGTTGCGTATCCTTTATTTTGTAATAGGAAGTAGATGCCGAGGACTGCCTGAAAACAACATTTAAAGATAAGCTTGAGTTTTTGATGATCAGCGCGGAAGTTAGAAACATAATATAACTCACTAGCGACTCGCCCCGGCATGATTGACTCCAGCATCAATCTTCTTGGTAATTGTATATTCAACTGACATTAGAGGTGATAACTTTTTAAAGTGGTATCACATCATCAGCCATTTAGCGTCCACTGCTGAACAAAAGTCTCCCTCTTAAACAAGGGTGATAATCCCCACGATTGGCAGGTGGCTTGGGGATTGCAATACGTTCACCGTGTACTAATAAGACGCTGCTGCCCATCCTCCGGTGGTTCTGGTGAAAGGGTATGCTTAGATAAAAAGGGCTAATTGTACTTATAATACGAATTTCTTTTACTTCGCAACCAACCCTGAAATATTAGCTGATCCGTACTATCATAAAGTTTGGTCTTGTACCTTTTCAGCCCTTTTCCATAGCTGGTGTATTCCCGATTTCAGGATGTTGAAGCCATGCATAACAATAACTAAGTACCTACTTTTATAATTCCTCACGTCCTTTTCAGTCTCTCCTCCCTCTCGGGAGAGATGTCGATGATGGCCGAGCGCACGGCCATGTACGCTTTACAATCTGACGGCACCCGGTTCGACCCTCGGCTTTACACTAATGACTTACTATGCAGTTGCGATGACAGCTCAACAACGGTAAAGAAAACATCGTGAGGAAACCAATATGTCCAAGAACCTCAAAAATTCAAAGACAATTATGACGTTTACCAAGCCAGCACTGGGGAATTAGCGCCCATCCTCTTGCTCTGTGGGAAAGCTTGTCTCCTATCAGTATATGAAAGGCTGATAAGGGTGATTTATCTCTCTCTCTCTCTCTCTCTCTCTCCCCCTCTCTCTCTATCTCTCTCGGCTCGGCCGGTGAGATCAAAAACGGTAAATAAAGCGACCCAGCGCCAGCCAACTCACCATGCTCAAAGAACAGCCTGCAGTTGAGATTATCAGTAATATTTTCCGTCCCTTTCTCTCAATAAACAGGGGTGTAACACAACTCGAGACCAGCTGTGTGACTCCCACAATGATTGTCGCCAGCCCTGGATCTATAGACGAGTTCACTGATTGGAAGATGGGCGTGATATAGAGCATCACTGTGATGTAACCACTCATCCCTTGGCAAATGAAAAGAACTAAGCTAATCATCAGTGCTTTTCTGTTGGTCTTGATGAAGAACACGTCTTTCAACCCTTGTATCCTGGACTTGACTTTTTGTGGCTTTGACAATAAAATTTCTTCTATGTCTTCGGACCTACCGAGTGCTACTAAAGTTGTTTTTGCTTCTATTTCTTTTCCTGGGAAAAATATACAAAATCTTCATAATAGTAAATTTTTTTATATTCTCTAAGTACAACTGCAGTAGCGTAGCATGGGGAGTTCATTGCTTGGATGGCAGATTTAAAGGGGCATCTAGGTGGCTTGTCGCGAATCGCGATAGGAGTCAACCAAAACCTTTCTTATAGCTCCGTCTTAACTTAAGAGTCCGGGTACGTACTTTTGTTCACCGTAATCGAAATACGATGAACTAAAGTAGATTAAATAAATTTACGTTCGCTTTGCTCGTGCATTTCTGCTTCTTCTTTGGCCTGCGTTTTATGCTTTTGTAACCTATAATTTGAACTAAAAGGATTAAGTTCTTAGTACCTACCGTCGCAAACCTATATTTTTTTATTTGCCATATTAGGGGCAACATTGAAAATGGCCTGTGCGACAGAAATGTCCACGCTACACCACTGGTAGTTACGAAGATACCATACCTTTCAAGACATAGAACGAAGGTGTCTCTGGTATAAACAGGATGCCAACACTGAAAATCATCGCCAGAAAGAATCCTATGTACATGACCCCTATGTAGGAGACAAAGGGTCCGACTGCAAACGCTGCTAGTATTCCCAAGCACATAAATATTCCTGAAGCTGTAAGCAACAAACCCCGTATATTTGTGGATCTGTAAGAAAATTAAATGCAAAATATGGGTATCCAGTGGATGCAAAAGGCGGGCTGTCGTTCAGTGTGGAGGTTAAAGGGGGAGGCCTATGTTCAGCAGTGGACGTCTTCCGGCTGATGATGATGATGATGATGAAGCAAAATTAACGCACGCTATAAAAAGCCGCTTTCATACTTAATGTAAGGGAGATATTCGTTGAATTTTGTGGTGATTCACCCGTGATATCGTTTTGTGGTCCGGCTGACTAGGGGTCTTATGGCCAACTGCTAACGCGGTATCAAACTAACGTGAAATCCAGTTGTAAAATCACGTGAACTTGAACCTTAACGCGCCCAGATATGGTTTGAGACCGCGTGATTTTCCAACTGAGCGGATTTAACGTTAGTTTGATACCGCGTTAGCAGTTGACCGTAAGGCCCCCTGACCTTGGTATTTTGTTACCGTGGTACTGTTTACTTATTATAGGAACTAAATTTCATCTTGTATTTATATATTTGAATTTTGTGTCTTGATTTGAATTACAATGATAATGTTTAACTTTTTTTTCTTTAATTCAAGTTCATAAATTTGCGTGCAAGCGCGCTATACCTAGGCAAATTCTCTTCGGACCTCAAAATACAGGCTTAGCCTAGTTTAAGGCCCTCAGGCCTTTAATGGCCACTTTAATGTGCCAAATGTAAATTTGTCAAAATAAATAATAACGTTTTATTTTGTTTTATTAGTCTTGTTTCTTTTAAATATAAGTCCTTGTTGCCTACAAGCTGGATATCCTATCGGAGTTGCGTCGGTACTTCACGTCGGAACAGTTGCTTTCACTGTACCAAGCACAAGTTCGGTCGTGCTTGGAGTATTGCTCTCACCTTTGGGATGGATCAGCTAAGTACCAGCTTGGAACGTTGGAGTCTATTGAGAACCGTGCCAAGAGGCTCATCAGCAACGAATTACTAGTTCAGACTTAGCTCCTTAGTTTATCTTTCTTTTATTATTTATTTATTTACTTTTATTGTGCGAACTGCTAGTCTGTGGAATGGGTGTTCCGGCGGTCAAACGCAAGCCTATTTTTTTTAAAGACTTCACCACTCACGAGCTTATAAGTAAGTACACAAGTTTAGGAAATAATAAAATGAGATGATATTACATAGATTCAGTATAAGTACCTCTACGCACAGACCTCTACGTGATATTATGTTTTTTTAGGGTTCCGTACCTGAAAAGGAAAAAACGGAACCCTTATAGGATCACTTTGTTGTCCGTCTGTCTGTCCGTCTGGCAAGACCCTTTTTCTCAAGAACGCGTATAGGTATCAAGTTGAAATTTATAATAAATACTTGGGTCTACGGTTTCTTTCAGCTGTAAAAAAATGATAGTTGTAAGTCAACGTAATCAAAAGATATGAACGTTTATGTCGCATATTTTGCTATTTCACAGGGGAATCAAAACCTATAGGGTACTTCCCGTTTACCTAGAATCATGAAATTCGGAAAGAGGCAAGGTCTTATAGCACATATATAGGAATAAATCCAAAAATCATAAATTTGAAGTTATATCATTTAAAAATAATTATTTTGCTATTACAAACTTACATTTTGTAGTTGGAATGTATGGAAGAACCTTATAGTCAACTACAAAGTTAAGTTTGTCTTTCAATATTTCAACTTCAGTATTATTATTATTTTTTTGGACTCGTGCTCTGAGGGTTCCATTGGAATTTAAAAACAAAAATAATAATTGACAGCCCCAGAGTTTTGGCGGTGTTTTGGCGCCAACATAATAAAAAAAACCGGCTAAGTGCGAGCCGGGCTCGCGTTCTGAGGGTTCCGTACAACCATAAAATTCAATAACGAAATTACCAGTTATACTTAACTTGGTAATGA
The DNA here is from genome assembly GCA_914767915.1 of Agriopis aurantiaria. NCBI lineage: Eukaryota > Metazoa > Arthropoda > Insecta > Lepidoptera > Geometridae > Agriopis > Agriopis aurantiaria. The sequence goes on from OU612004.1 coordinate 9,011,955, forward strand.
ACAGAAACTTGCACCGACTCGCAATTGGCCAATATTTGTTATTTGTCGTTATATTTTAGAGTCTGTACTATAATCATGCCAAGTTTGACGTTTGTACGTATTACCGTTTTTACATTAGAGCTAATAAAAAAATACGTTAAAAAAATACGTTTGTTGTATGAGGTACTCCCTTTCGTTTTAACTTTTTTTTTTTCTTTTCTTAGGTAATCCGCCGTAACATTACATATTCTGTGAAAATTTCAAGTGCCTATTTATTACAGTTCGAAAGATACAGCCGTTTAAAAGTGGAACAGACAGACGGACAGACAGACAGACAGCGCAGGCTTAGTAACAGGGTCCCGTTTTTACCCTATATGCAAGGAACCCTAAAAACGAGCACCACCTCTTTGTCTCCATTCTCCATGCAAATCTGTACACATTTGGCTCAGCTTTGGTGGACACCGGCCTTATACTTACGATATTTCTGCGATATACGTCATGTTCGTAACGTAAATGATTCCGCCACCGAGTCCATTCAGTGCCCTCCCCACTATCAACATCCAAAACTGCTCAATAGTCGCCAGGAGTAAGTAGCTGGTCATGGCTATGATCCCTCCGAGAAGCAGGCCTGGCTTCCGACCGAAGGTATTTGAAAACCAACCTGATAAGGTTGCGCCTGGAATATTTCGGAACGTAACTACAAGATCTTTTGAAACAACACGAAAATACACGTTTCACCTCATCCATACTTAAGGAATATAATAATCCTACTCGAAAATACACAAGTTTATGAAAATAATACATTGTAGTGACATGTTTTTTCACGTTGGCGCCAAAACAACTTTTACAATATTACTTTTACATTACTACTTTTAGATCTTGTATATATACCCTAAATCACAGATATACACAACCAGATCGGCAATATATTTCACTGAAAGAGACAACTTGATATGGCTCAGCACAAGTACAAAAAGGACATAAATAGACTTTTTTGTCCTTATCGGCGTGGCCTGTTTTTTGCACCTGAAATGTCAAAATCTGACGGTTCTTTTTTTTTTTTTTTTTGTTAAAATTTTCATGAGCGTGGATTCAATGTCCTTTACTCGTAATATTAAACAGTTATTTTGTCTTATTAGCGTCAAACAAGTCATAGTCAGAGTCAAGCTAAGTAAGTCACGGTCAAGTCAAACTCATGCCCCTGTAAAGTGGTGAAGACTTTACAAGAGGCTCCTATGGAGTTTTGGAAACATCACGAAAAGACACGTTTCACCTCGTTATATCACTTTCCCACACTCGAGCACGTTTACGAGCACTTAATGAATAATAATTCACCATTTAGTACACATTAACACTCGAAAATACACAAGTTTAGGAAAATAATCCAACGAGCCGACATGATTTTTCCGCGTTGGCGCCAAAACTCCATCTGACGGTTCAGTGTTCCCGGTGTATAGATTACTCTGTGATTACTCTATGGTTCAGTGTCAAACAAAACGGGTCTGAATATTATTTATGGCTTTTTTTGGTGATTTAATATGTTATGTGCGTCTTTTCTCTGAGTAATACCTGTAAAAATGGTTCTACAATGCTTGGTAGCATTTTGGGCTGCAAGAAGCGCAGTGAGACAAAACGATGAAATATTATTTCACAAGTAAGTAAACACAATAACGCTTGTAACGATCACCTAAAGACATTCAGGATATCAATTCATAAACATTTTATTCATAATTAGTCTGTTTTTGGGTCGATTTGTGGTCTAATTCATGAATGAATTTTATCAAATTATTCACTTAGAAGATAAATGATGAATGTTGCCAGTTTATGGAAGAAATTACCCACCGTAACTAACAAAAATTATTCGTTCTGCAGGTTTCCAACTGATCCTGTCTTACGAATGAAATGAATGTGCTACGCGGTTGCGGCGGTCGTGAAAGTTGGGAAAGAAAGTTTGGGCCAGCAACTTTTTTTTAAACGCTTCAAACTTTTTGGAACGTTGCTCTGAAGAATATTTGGTAGCACTAATGCATCGGTACAAATGGTTGAGTTTTGGCGCCAACGCGGAAAAAACATGTCGGCTCGTTGGATTATTTTCCTATACTTGTGTATTTTCGAGTGTTAATGTGTACTAAATGGTGAATTATTATTCATTAAGTGCTCGTAAACGTGCTCGAGTGTGGACACGTGATATAACGAGGTGAAACGTGTATTTTCGTGTTGTTTCCAAAACTCCATAGGAGCCTCTTGTAAAGTCTCCACCACTTTACAGTGGCATGAGTTCGACTTGACCGTGACTTACTTAGCTTCACTCTGACTGTGACTATGACTTGTTTGACGCTATTAAGACAAAGTAAACTGTTTAATATTACGAGTAAAGGACATTGAATCCACGGTCATGAAAATTTTAACAAAAAAAAAAGTACAAATGGTCACGACAAACTCCAAAGCCGAAGATAGGAGACATTGTTTTAATTAAGGATGATGATCTTCCTCCTGCCCCTAATTGCCTCAAAATTGACAGTTTTTTTTTTTATACTAAGTTATAATATTAGGTGTTTGTATTTTTCTAGTATAAAAAAATATTTAAAACTGTCAATTTTGAGGCAATTATTTAACAATTAAAATCGCGACTATTACAATTTTAAAATAATTTCTTTAGTAGAATCCTTGCTTGGTCGTGTCGTAGAAATACATAAGGGTTCATCAACTAACCCGTGTAGTCACATTGCGTACCAAATCCTCAACTTTGAAACGACCAACTTCATGAATTATTTTTAACTTAAATTCATTAGCAATGTTGGTGTTCATTTAATATGTATGTAATAGTGCTTACGTACAACCTACCAATGACACTCTAATCTAGCTAGCCATAGTGGGCAGCAACATTCCTCAAATAATGTCCTTGGCGGGCGGTATGTTCGCGTTCATAGCTATGCTAGTGCCAGCATTTGGTTTCCAGTTCCATTCGATGATAATAGATAGCGCCAGTAGGAAAATTAGCACGCGCAAACGTTTGTCGCCGTGAACTCACTAGAGTATTTGTATGGGTTTAAAATATAACCTAAAGAGAATATAAATACTACATTAACCAGCTTAGGATATGTATACATGGACTACAAGGCGTTTTTATGACCCTTCACGACAATCCTACTACTATATATAGATCTCAATAGATCTGTGTATGTAGTAGTCTTTGATTCCCTGTGCTCAAAGACTACTATTATATACTAGATATAGGTAGTTATGTATACTATATATACCTATGTCTGTGCTCACAAGGTATTAATAATGTTCCTTTTGATATGTAGCGTTGGCGAAATTGTGGTGGCTCCACAAAAGAGGTCATTAAATAAAAGTTGAAGCTGATCACAAGGACTTAAAAGGTAAGGTCCAACAATAAAAATAGGTGGCGTGTTTCTGGCTCAACGCATAGGTAAGCATTGCCATTCAGCGTGGTAATGCCGCCAGCATGCTGGGTACGCTGCCAACTAGTAGTGGGCTTGAGCATTTGGATTGTCTTTAGACCTTCAACGGTCTATGGGCAGTCTAACTGTATATGTAGTGTTAGTATTAGCTTGTTTTTTGTTTAGTTAATAAAAGCACTTGCCCAGTTAAAATGATAAAGGTCCAACTTCTTTGCTTTGTATACCCTAAAGGGAATATAAAGCGCCCTTGCTGTTCTTAGACCAAATATAAGAGAAGGCAAATGTTATGTGGAAACGCTGGCAGAAGACCGTCAAGCCTGGAAGTTACTCCACCGACAAGAGCTATCTTAGGCTCTTTTTTTAATGAATGCATTATTTGAATTTCGTGTTTTAGTTTTTCAATAACAATTTATATCTTGTTGGCGTTGACGCCAAAACTCGTTCTTAGCATTACGATTACATTTAAATTTAAAAGACCCCAATTTGTCGCTAATGGTTAGATTAATTTTTAGGGTTCTATAGTCCTATAAGGAATCCCTATGAGTTCGTTCTGACCGTCCGTCTGTGTCTGTATGTACGTCCGTAAAAAAAAATTTGAAGCCTATATCTTCTAGGTATAGGAACTTAGTCATCACAGTGATGGTTTTAGTACCTTTATATTTAAATGTTAAAACTATAAACACTGCATTTTAGGGGTGAGGGTGGCTCTGTACTTATAGGTATATCAATTTTAAAATGGGGATGTCTTTTTCCGCTGCATCCCCTCGTTTTTTTTTTTTTTTTTTTTTATATGTTTAAATAGGTGATTTAAAACGAAGATAAGGTTTTATACAGGTGTTAGGTACTTTTTTTATGAAGTTTTGTCCTTTGCGAAATATGGCCCGTCCATTGGCGGATCCATGGCCAAAACACCAAGCAATTCCATACATTCGACACAATTTTTCGATTTGATTCCTTCGAACCTTGTGAGAATGCGTTCTGTTCGTTATTTTTTTTTCATTAACCTCCAATTTCCCAAATAACTATGAATATGACCAAAATTATAATGGCTATGGCTGCGGAACCCTATGGGGCATACCCGGGCATGGGGGCCATGCCCCCCCCCCCCCCCAAACACCTAGCGATTCCATAAATTCGACTCAACTCTTCGATTTGATTCAGGTGCACCTTGTCTGAATGCCCCCCCCCCCGCCCCCCAAAAGAAATCCCTGAATGGCCCCCCGAAAATGAAATCCTGGATCCGCCCCTGTTAGGTAGTTATTTGTATTTATCATTTGTATTTAAGCCTCAGGCAGTCGCTAACTCACCAAGAAGAATCCCTGGATACGAGGCAGCCCCTATCCACGACCCTTGACCATCTGAGATGACGTCAGACAGAGGAGTTTGGTCAGGATCCTGGAGCTTGGGTATCACTGGGGATGACCACGTAATGTAGCCCACAGACAGCTCTCCAAAATATACTGAAAAACAACATTAATGTCTCCCATTCAGTACTTATAAAATGTATGCATTACATCAAAAAGATACTGGCTGAATATAAAAATCGGCGGAATAAAACCTACTTGGCTTAGAATAACTACTCAGGGTAGGTTTCCAAACAACGCCTTCTCAAAACGTAAGCTACAAATTTGCTTTGTAGCTTACGTTTCGATCGGTATTTTAAACGATAAAATTAATGGATTACCTGTGGAATGTCATACCATAACTCTTATGCTGCTTTTCTGATTTGTTGTGGTTCGATTTCACCGCGCAAATTGTCATAGTAATATTATTTTTTTAGAGCTAGGTATGACACCATTTGAATGACTTAAATTTTGTGAATTTACTTAGTTTCTTTGTGTAGTTATTCTAAGCAACTTGGTGAAAATAATTGTAAGTTTTAAATGTTTGAGGAGAAGACGAATTAAACTTTGTTTTCATTACCTTGAGTTTTTATTTTGAGTAGGTATATTTTATCACGTTAGGTACTTAGATTGGTAGTTGTAAGTAAAGTAGATTACGCACCTTGCTAAACTCGTGCTCATACCAAGATAACACTCGTGCATTAACAACTCACTTTGCGCTCGATGCAACAATCTACTATAAAGAACCTCATTTACTTTTAGCAATTTTGGTCTTCTAGTTTTAGTTTGTCTACTTCCATGGTAATGGTTTTTGAAGTCGGGTAGGTACGTAGTAGGTACAAAAAGATCAATGGAAGTCGATTAAAAAGAAAAATATCGACTTACCGCATGCCACTACCGCCAGTTGTTTCTTCAAGTAACTTTCCATCATTAGGCGCACTATTATACAGAATTCATTACCTAATTTAAAAAAAAACTAATTTAGAAAAAAATTAATAAACGGGATCAGTAACTTTTCACCTTGGAGGTGGAATATTTACTTCAACTTTTAATAGGACCTACCCCTCTAGATAGCCTATTCAATAAAATAAGAATAATATCTTCACAATAATAATTATGGAAATAAAAATAAACCGGTTCACATTGACAATCGATCCAACTTTGAGGTGAACATATGTAAAAAAAAAGCAAATAAATCGATTCACAATCATCTGAGATATCGAGTAACATAACATACACAGAAAAGGTCGATTTTGAAGTCAATTAAAAACTAACGTAGGTACCATTGAAATCGCACAACCAATGTTTCCAAATGTAAATATTGAACTGACGTAAAGTATTTATTTTATTTTTTTGTCGTGTGCAGTATTAGCACCAAGTAAATTAGCATGTAATTAGCTTACACAGGCATATGGACCCAACTGGAACTATCGTCACTGACAATATTTCCAGTTGTGAATAATTCCTGTGGATAATAACAGGCTTTCGTTTGGCTGCCATCTGCGATGATGCAGTCTACTATGGAGCACGCTTGCCTAGAAGAAACCGATTCACTCTTGATTTCAACATTATTTAACTTAATGTACTTATAGGTACTTATGTACAATGGTCAGACAAACAATAAAGTACAATTTTACCTATTATTGTTGACAATGTAGATCGCCTCGGCCACCACGGCTTGTCGTGTATAAAGAGTGCTGGGCGCATTCCGCGGCACGCCAGCCTGAATGACGTCATCCGTTGGGCTTTATTTATTTATTTATTTAATACTTTATTGCACACTTACAAATTAAGTAGATATGTACAATTGGAGGACTTAATGCTAAGCATTTTCTACCAGTCATCCACCAGGCTTTCGTCAGTGCCGGCGTCCCTTCAGTCCTGGAACCTAATGGACTGATGCAAGACGACGGCAAAAGACCCGACGGGATGACCCTCATACCTTGGAGGGTAGGGCAGCCATTAGTGTGGGATGCAACATGCGTAGACACAATGGCTCCGTCTTACCTTCCTGCAACATCAGTTCAGGCCGGCGTTGCCGCCCCTCAAGCTGAAAACCTCAAACGGTGCAAATATGCACACCTTGACCGGGTGTACATGTTCGCTCCGTTTGGGGTGGAGACGATGGGTCCGTGGGGGCCGGCTGCTATGGGCCTTTATCGGGACTTGGCCAAGCGATTGGTGGAGGCGTCGGGTGTCCAGAATGCTGGCTTCTATTTCGCCCAGAAATTGAGCATTGCCATTCAACGTGGCAATCCACTCCACTGATGGACTTTTAGTTTAAGTTTTTAGTTTGTATTTTTAGTTATTTTAAGTTTTAGTTTTTATTTATTTATTTAAGGTTTCGTTAATTTTCTGTTTTTTAAGTTGTGCCTAATAAATATTTCTACCTATTATTGTTCGTGTTTAAATGGAGTTTAACTTTCCATCTCCTGGCCGCGCCGAGGTAAATACCTACTGTTTGCGGTCGCGCAAATTTTCTCATCACCTAAACACAGGCACAGAAGTCATAAAATAGCACAACACGGGTAGCCGTAATCGTTATATGAAATCACGCAAAAACCAATATGGCGGATTTTGTGCTCTAATTTCTAATGCAATTTTTTTTGCATTCTATTACTCAGTCCTTTCCTTTAAGGATGCTACGTCCATGGTAAAAAAATTGGCATCGACGTTTTACCAATGCCAAAAAGAATGGCGTAACGCATAGTATGGGTATGTCCATAACATTCTCTTTGGTTTTGACTAAACATCTGAGCCAAAGCAAACATAAAAAAAAAACTATTGTCACTTTAGATTTTTGACATCAATCAAGTAGGTAATTTTCAAAATGTAGCAACTTTATATACCTATATCTTTCTGATTTCTTACAGTTATTTGCAAAATTATTAGTAAAAATGTTGTTTAGAAATGTAAAAAAATATTACCCTTTGCTTGAGCAAGCGAGATATTTGCCCCTTTATTGCCCGTGAGTATCATAGCCCATAACTACCTACTCTTTGATCATAGCTAAGGATTCTATTATATCTACAAAGATAATACCTACTTATCTATAGTATGATATCTTTAATAAAGTATATATCTACGTAGTACGTATAACGTAACATTATAGTATCGATGTTCTATACATACTTACCTATAGTTACTTCATAGAATTACTAGTCTACGGATGATAATTTCAAACTTGCACTACACTGCAACGAGGGGGTAGAATGACGCAAAGACTTCAGGAGTCGACGGCGATGCATGAAAGATAAAAATTCAAACAAATCCTAGTAGGGGATTTAGTTTCATAAAAATAACTAGTCCCCCGCCCGAACTGTGACCTCGCGACCCATAGGTAAATCTTCGGAACCCGTCGATCGATTAAATTATCGATATCGATTAAAGCTAAAAATTATTACTTGCCTACAAAGTTGAGTTGCCTACAAGACATGGAAATCGGATCAAAGATACGCAGGTTATCGTTGAATAAACCATGCACGCCGAAATGCCGACTTGTCCCATTAGCCATTAGAATCTGAGTCCTCTCTTCGCTCGGTCAATAAGCACTAAAGAAAGCACTGGAAAGAAAATTCCCAGTCCCGTCACAATAACTTCAGCGGGACTACTGGGAATACCAATCAGACAAACCAAAGTAGGGAATGCATTCGTCAGTGCCACTGAGCCCCTAGGAAAAAAACCCAGTAGTCCTGCCGCGGGACTACTTCAGTGGCACTAGTGGAAATACTCCGATTAGTCGATGCAAATGAGTAGATCAATATAAGTACGTGTGTAAGCAGTTACAACCAACACGAACACGCCACCGAATTCAATATTTTACAGGATTTTCCACGGATGCAATAGAACTAAAATTTGCAAGTTGAATTGGTAATAGGCAGGCCACATCGCTCGAAGAACCGATAACCGATGGGGAAGAAAGGTTCTTGAGTGGAGACCACGAACCGGAAGACGCAGCGTAGGTAGGGACGCATTTTGGGAGTCGCGGGCATCCAGTGGATGCAGGCTTTCGTACAGTGTGGATGTGTAAGGGCAGTGCCTATGTTCAGCAGTGGGTGTTTTCTCGCTGATGATGATGCAATAGAACTATATGTATGGAGTATAACACGAAACACCATTCCATTACCTAACATCTAGAATAGGTATCTAGACAAACGATTACGTAAGCGTCACGCTTGTACACGGTCGAAAATGTCGAAATACCATTTATTCGCACTAAGCGTTTTGTATCTCATTTTGAACGGCAATACAATCGAACGCCTTGCCTTTGTCTGTTTCCGCAGAATTACAATCTAAGGGTGTTCAATTTATATTAGGAAAATTGCTCTATCTTCGACCGCATCATAGCTTTCCAACAGGTGAGATCGCAGTCAAACGTAAGCCTAGCCTGAGGTAAAAAGGGACCTGCCCACAGGACCTACCTATGCGGACACACCTCGCAACACATCAGCTCGGGAGCTCGGAACCGAATCGGCATCACCTATCGTCTCGCCGTCAACCAAACGCAAACTCATAAGTCATAACATAACCAACACCTCCAAAGTGGCAGCGCGGCTACGGCAGGTCGAAGCAACGACCCGACGTAAACATGGTGACAGCAAGTTGAACACGAACCGCAAGCGGTTTAGGTACCTAGCACCTTGTCCAGAGGAGGCGCAATGCTGTTTCAATGCTGATTACTTTCTATGCGTTACAGCAGTACCTTTTTTTTTTTTTTTTTTTTTTTTTTTTTTTTCGAGGGGGAAATCTTCTAAAGATACCCTGCTGCATTGGGGTGCAGCCAGGTTATGTGGGATTATACCCACTAAAACCCCCCCGGTGACCAGCCTTAGTGCTTGACAAGAGGGCTCCGAGATCTCCAGAGGAACGCACCGGAGCCCTCGGCACTGCGCTACGGCTCCTCCCGAGACAACCGTGTTGTCTCAGCCCCTCCACCCACGACAACGTTGGTCACACAACGTTGTCGTTCTCTCCCTGGGCACGCTTATGTGGATGGTCAAAGCCCCAACTTTGACCATCCCGAGCCCGGAGGTCCCCTTTTAGTAGCCTCTTACTACAGGCAGGGGTTACCGGTGCCGTATTCTATTGCCCCGGCGCCAGGGCTATACCCCGGCGCCAGGGCTATGCCCCGGCGCCAGGGCTATAGGTATTTTATGGAGTTTCATAGAAAGAATACTGAACAAGTGAACAGCTCGTGGTGCAAAGAAAACCCAGGTTATTTTTCCAGAAGTTCGATTCCTTTCAGATTCGGGAAGCCACGGCACTTGATCTGCTTCAAAGAATGGACCTCTGCAATGGTTGCAGAGGTAATAGTTAGTGCTTTGAACTTGAAATGCAGATACAAGGACACACATAACGTTAAACTGGTAAGCGGACACGACTGCTTGACCTTTTTAGGGTCACACGGGACCCTTTTACTAAGCCTACGCTGTCTATCGGTCTCTCTGTCCGTTCTTTATTTTAACGGCTGTATATTTCATACCTTAATAGATAGCCAGTCGAACAGAGTATGTAATGTTATAGTGGATTACCTGACTAAGAATTAATAATACGGTCAAAAAATAATAAGTAAAGAGAGGCCCCCATACTCCCCATACAACAGAGGTTTATCTACGTTTTTTACGTATTTATTTTTGTATTTGCTCTCATGTTAAAAACGTTAATACGTACCTAAGCTACAACTTGGCATGATTATAATAGTACACACTCTAAAGTAGGTACCTACATAACAACAAATAAATAAATAATGGGCAAGTGCGAGTCAGTGACAAATTTCTGTTCACCACTGGTTCTCGTACGATCACCGAAGTTATCAACGTCGTGCGCCGTTGGTACTTGGATGGGTGACTGCCTAGCCGTTGATGGGATGTTGTCTTTTTGCACTACTTTTTTGTAGAAGGTACTTTGCAAATCAGCAGCCGGACGACTGAAGCTGTGATTTTTCCGGCAAGTCAGTGTCTTCAAATGACGAGTGAATCGGTTTCTTCTAGACAAGCGTGCTCCATCGTAGACCTCATAATTGATAAGCATCAGGCGAGTCGGCGGTCAAATGCAAGCCTATTATTTAATTAAAAGTTCCTGAATCTCAAATAGGATCTCGTTTGAGCACCGTCATATTTTGTCATCTAACATTTATTGTGGTTTTAAAGTTCCAAACACTTAATCGATCAGTATTCAAAAGTGCCTTCTGGGGCCTTACGGACAACAGGTATTGCGGCACCAATCTTAACGTTAGATCCGCTCAGTTGGAAAATCACGCGACCGCAAACCGTATTTGGGCGCGTTAAGGTTCATGTTCGCGTGATTTTCCAACTGAGCGGATCTAACGTTAGTTTGGTGCCGCAATACCTGTTGTCCGTAAGACCCCTGGCATAGAAATACTTACTTTATTGACCCTGAAGCTGGGTTTTAAAATACGGCTTCGGTATCCCCTGACTAATGACGAAAACATTTGTCCCTGCCCTTCGTAAGAGTTAACTAAGGGCGGTCTTCAATACATGGATGGTCAGATCCAAACTCTGACCACCCATATAGCTTTACTTGCCTTGCCTGGACTCTCGTCTAAGTAAGCAAAGGTAAGACAGCATTGCAACGTGGTATAGCCAGCGTCGTGTTTATCTATTTTGTTCTATCACTAGGAAATTCTAGCAAATTCAAAAATCATGATACTCCAAGAGGTAAATGAACCAGTGCTAAACATGGCTGTTTCAAAAGCTGCAACTCTTCTGGGAGCCACCGACGTCAGCATAAACGACAAACTAGTATGGGACTACGACTACAATGGGAGGTAAGGTGAAACCCCTGATAGGGATTTTCATGGCATTTCCGTGTAGGTACCGAATGAGGTGATGATAGCTCAATCGTTGACCCTTGAGCTTCTGGTGAAGGAAAATAATGTGGACACGTTGTTATACAATGCTTTCTAAAGCTGGTCTTGCTCTCTACCTTCCACAAGTCTAAAATCTGTCACCAAGCGCCTAATGGTACATACCATTAAGCAGCCTCGCATAAAGAGCCATTTGTAATTGAGTTCCAGCTTCATTTGAGAGACAGAAAGTATGCGGTCTGACGGGTTGGCCATTTATATATTGTCCCCAGCTAAAACTGCACAAAATCATAGTAAAAGTAGATACTTAGAAACTAAATTAGCTCCAAGTTTTAGAACCATGTTCGCTATGTAGTTACCTAAGTAAGATATTTGCTAGAATACGTACCCTACAGACCCTACAGTCAAACTCCAGACCATAAACCCGGCCTTCGAGCCCGTCGAAACGAAAGACCGAAGCAGATGATCGCATTCATGGAAGAAGTTGGGCGAGACGTATATTATGTCTTGACCGTAAAAATGGCTAGAATATCTACTCAAATTTTACCATAGACAAATACAAGACAATATGTTTCAGCATTTTCGGGTTCATGTCAGATGCTATATTCGTGTCCACCACGACCCACATGTGTGTGGCGCGGTTTGCGGAGAAATCTCCCGTCCCAGTCCTCTGCATGAGATCCAGGACCCACGCTAGTATCCAGTCGCTGGCTACTGTCATGGCAATGATGGTATGAATATTGAATCAATTAAACCACCTCCGGGCCGAAGTTCATTAGCCTTTGATACCCCACTGGGCATAGCCTATAATATTATGACTATGCCACTGACATCCATCCTACGCCAATCGCCTCTAATTGCACCCTTTTGCCTTTCTAATAATATTGGACCACCTCATTCAGGGCATGTGGCCAGACGTGGTGACGGTAGGTGATGCAGTGGACAGGTTGGCGGAAACTAGAGCTACTTCCCTATAGAACTAAAAACGCAGAGCATTAAAATGTACCCAATGCTTTACTCTTTTCTTTTTAACCTACGAAAGTAGTTATCAATTCGACTGATGTTTTTTTGTATGTTTGTTACGCTATTACCTATTCCGCCAATCATGAAATTGATTTGAGGATTCTTTTTTTGTTTGGTAGGCCATACCTCAGAGGTGGTCCCATATAAATTTTATCGAAATATTATATTCAGCGCTTTTGTTGAAAAAATAACCAAACCACAAAAACCAAAAACGTATAGTTATTATGGTATTATACACAGATGACGTTTGGTTAGTGGTTCCCTTCAGGAAGTTTTAACGAGGACTTTCAATCTCTGTTTTAACTGTAATTTTCTGCTAAAGTTTTAGTTTAAGTTTGTACATATAGAAATTAGTCCGGAACCGGTAATAGTTTCCTAAAATTAATGATTATGCTTAACAGAACTGCCTGAACAAATTATAAAAGCAATGACAATTGTGGACCGTTCAATTTTAGTGCCTGAACGTTACCCAAAAACGTTTTTAAACTTTGCAGGAGGAATATAAAACTTTGGAAAAGGTGAACGTTTCGTGGCTGGGTGCTCCGCATCCGGTCCTTAACTCCTACCTTCTCCTTTGTCCCATGCTTGGAGCCAACATCAGGTTCAAATGCTGCTGCAAAGTAAGTTGTGTACCTACTTACCACGTTTACCTAGGTTTGTTTACCTTTACCACGTTTCATAACGTCACTCGACTCGGGCGTTTGTCACTTTCTGTCTCTGTCTGTATATCGCAATCGCCTCCTAATCCACGCAACTGATTTTGATGCAGTTTTCACCATCAGTTAGATAATTTTTCGTTGAGGGTTTATCTCTACATAGTATAAATTAAAGTCGCTTATTAATTAAAATCGCTTCCCGCGTCTGTCTGTCTGTCTGTATATCCGCTAACTCCTCCTAAACCACGCAACTGATTTTTATGCTGTTTTCACCATCAGATAATTCCCTCCATCTTTTCACCATCAGATGATTTTTATGCTGTTTTCATTAGTTTTTCACTGAAAAACAGCATAACATAGCATATAGCATAGCAAATATATAACTAGCTTCGCACGGGTGTAATTTACGTGGTCGCTAGTATAATTATAATCTACTGTAGTGATACCGTGGAGTGCAACGTGTCAAAAATAAAATCTTAAATTTTCAGGAATGCCCAGTGAGCCCACTTCTGTTAAAAGTTAGTGAAACGATGACCAAGCAATCGAGCACCGAGGTGAAAGAATGCCCCGACAGGCAAGATTGTCTTCGCGATGCAATGGTCATCATTTCTGGCCCTAGATGCTGCAAGGACAAGATTAAGGAGTTCACTTTGTCTGTTGACGTAAGCAAAGTTTTAAAGATAAAATTTAAATTTCTAAATCTGGGGCTGCTTGTGGCCGCATTCTACTTTTTAACCGACTTCAAAAAAAAGGAGGGAGTTTGTCAACTCCCGTCATTTATTGTTTTTTAATTATTTGATAGGCATTGATCTATATTTACTACGTACATTAACTTCTTTGTTGAAAGGATATACTTTCAGATTGGTTCTATAAAAAATTTCATCAATATCGGTTCATAGTTTGGTTTTTAAATGAAATATGTAAAAAATATGTCATCCAAGTAAACGAAATTGCCAATTTAATAATTTTGAAGTCGGTTCTTTTAAGTTGATAATTATTCTTAATTTCATAAAGGTTCCGGGCGACTATTTGAGGTCTCTCCTAAAGTCCTAACACAGGTTGTCAAAACTTAACAGGAGAGGCTGTATTTTATAAAAATAAGTTAATAAAGTTTTTTTTTTTTTATTTGGAATGTAATGGCATGTGTCCTAATATTTAATTTATTACAATTAACAGGCTTAACGATGAATATAACTAAATACATTAGGTACAAAAAAAGGCTTATTCATCTCTGAGATATGAGCGTTTAAAGTTTTAGGTGGGGTTAGAGAGAGGATGCTCTGTCCCTTTCTCGCAAAGCGCGTGTTAGTATAGCATTTGTGTGGCGCGCCTGAGGCTTGACGTTTTATTCGCTGTATGCGCTCTCTGTCTAACATTAAAAATTTATGACCAAATTTTTGTTTTGTTTTCGTTGGGCTCTATTTATGATCAGCTTTTTATGAGGTAATAAAAAATATTTGTCATCATGCCAATTGGCCCTGGCCAAATCGATTTATCTCTAAATAATTTTCAGCTTTTTTGGTTTTAATTTAATTTGGTTCAGATTTATCAATATTTTCAGTACGTGTAATGTATTTAATTACGAGTATATCCACCGCCAAGCCTGTTAATTGTAATAAATGAAACACCAGTCAACTAGCTTAATCTATTTCCTCAGGATATCAAAAAATCATCAAGTCAGGCTGGTTCCTGGCTCTACTTCCATACTTGTCCTCGAGGTGAAGAAGTGAACGACGAGCTGTTCTATCATGCCAACTCCAGAACATTCACCGCGTTTGAGAACATGCACTATATAGCGGCAGCCCTTATGGCTTATTGCATCAGGGGGTACACTTTTTGAGGTAAAACTTGCAGAAGTGTCTTCGAGGTAAAGTGAATGACGAGCTGTTCTATCATGCCAACTCCAGAACATTCACCGCGTTTGAGAACATGCACTATATAGCGGCAGCCCTTATGGCTTATTGCATCAGGGGGTACACTTTTTGAGGCAAAACTTGGAGAAGGCAGAAATCCTCGAACACAGACCTACAGGGTTACACATATAGACTATACTAAGCCGAAAGGAGGTCATTGTACTCATCATTATGTACAACTTTTAAAATGGGACCAAGCCTGAAATCACAAAAAAATATCAGCTGTTCTATAGAAAACGGTCGTTGATACTCGACAAAATGTATGGAACAGCTGTTTTTTTACGGTCCCGTACCCATAAGGTAAAAACGGGACCCTATTACTGAGCCTACGATGTCTGTCTGTCCGTCTGTCTGTCCTACCTTTGAAGGACTGTATTTTTCGAACCATTATAGATAGCCAGTTGAAATTTTCACAGAATATGTAGGTAATGTTACAACGGATTAACGAACAAATAATAAAAAAGTAGGAGTCAAAACGAAAGGGGGTGGGTCCCCATAGAACAAACTTATTTTGTTGTGTATTTTTGTATTAGCTCTAATGTAAAACGGTTATACGTACAAGCGTCAAACTTGGCATGATTATGGCCAAATGCTAATCGGTGACAAAATTCCGTTCATTAAAAGTTATACCGAGCGTCACTTGCAAAATATTAACTATGTGACGGCGTAGCAATTGCTTGGCTATTTTGGTAGGCGTTAAGAAAAATATTTTTTTTAAATTGATAATTATTGTATTTTGTCGTGGTACGAAACCCACAGTGCGCGAGCCCGACTAACACTTGGCCGGTTTTTTTTTTCGCTATTTCAAGGTTGCTTCCATTGTAAAAGTTGTTCTTGATGACGAGTGTAACAGACCTTTTTTGGCTTAGTACACCCTTTCCGCGTTACCCTGTAGAGGTGGCCCTAATGATAGAACTAAAAAATTTCGACGCTGTCAGTTAAGAAAGTACTTCAGTAGATAAGCTGCATTGAATCCAGAGACAAAGAGGCAAAATACTGAGAAAGACTATATAAAGCTGCTTTCAATAGGCATGATGACTAATATTTTTTTATTACCTCATAAAAAAGCTGATCATAAATAGAGCACATCAACAAAAACAAAATTAAAATTAGTTCAAAAATAAATAAGATATAAGCATTTTAATTTAATTTAATTTCATGCTAGACAGAGAGCGCACTATACTGAGCCGTGACGTCACGGCTCAGGAGCGCCATACAAATGCTATAATATACTAACATACGCTTTGCGAGAAAGGGATAGAACATCCCCTCTCTATCCCCACCTAAAACTTTAAATACTCATATCTCAGAGATTTATCAGCCAATTCAAATTATTTTTTCAGTATGTGTAATGTATTTAGTTATATTCATCGCTAAGCCGGTTATTTGTAATAAATTAAACATTAGGAATCATGCCTATTATGTGGAGTTACTTTGTAACGGGCATTGAGAGTTATTTTTTCTTTTATACCTTGTTTGATTTTTTGCTGGAATGTGTGGAATATAAACTAAATTATTACTGTGGTTAACATCGAGATACAATACCTATAGGGTCACAATCTCAGGAGCGAAAACATTCAAAATCGTCTGAGCGTCGTTGTACATACCTAGATAATCAATTCATAATCATCTTTATTTCATGGATAAAAAAGCCGATATCACAAAGAGAAAATAGAAATATCTTAAAATATAAGTAATACATGGTAGCATATAGTATGTATATAAAGGCTTAAAAATAAGGCTTTGATAAATGCAAGATATTCGGTACAAATAAATCGGCATCTGGTAACAAATTTATATTATATTGCAATGCCACATTTACTTCAATTTAGATGTTATGTCGCTGAAGTCGCTGAACTTCAACGTCGCATGTCCGCTGTGTCATCGTGCGCCGTTGTAGTCGGATCGCGGTAGCTCTACAACTAACCAAAAAGTCGGCGCAATGCGTAGCGTGCGGCAAGTTTTGAATCGGATTTTTTTTGCACCTTTGAGACTCTATAGGTATTGTATCTCGATGGTGGTTAAGTAATTTAAGTATACAATTAAATTTACTGTTTTTAAAACAAATTATTTTATTAACTAACGTTAAAAACTACTTATTTTAGATCTATCTACAACTTAATTACAGTCAAACTAAATACTTCATCAATAAAAAATTGTGATATTTTTATTCAGGATACAATGAGTTGACCGGTTGAAACTTTTTGCAGGGCCCTAATTCAGTAACTTTAACACGCACATAACGCGCCGCGTTAAGTTAACCTCTTAAAATGTGGACTCTATTCCCTAGGAATAAAGACCAACTTTTAGAGGTAAACTTAACACGACACGTTACGTGCGTGTTTGTAGTTACAGAATCAAGGCCCTGGTGTTAGTATGTGTTGCCATAGATGAAACATTGTTGCCGATACATGTTGCAATGCTCCCCAGACTGAGTGGAGAGCAAGGCGAAACAAGCAGTTAGGCAACAAACGTTGTCAGATGTGGACGTGTGTTGCGCGATTAAACAGTGTTGTGGTACAGACTAGATTTCAATTACATAACTTCTATTTAAAAGGTAGAGCGATGGTGGCCGACCGGTAGCATGTGCGCTTAACAATCTGACGGCACCCGGTTCGATCCTAGGTCTTACACAAATGACTTATTTAGTACCTTAGTAAATTATGTGCAGTTTCAATGCCATCACTGAAAAACGCAGAAGGAAAACATCGTGAGGAAAACGATATGTCACCTCAAAAGTTCAAACTCTTTTATGACATTCACTGGAATGCACTGGGCCAGCATGGTAGATTATGGCCTATCCTCTCTCTCTGAGAGAAGGCAATCCCAGCAGTGGGAACATGGTAGGCTGAAATAATGATAATTTAAAAGGTAGTTTCGTACCCACCATCTTTTCTCTCTTTTTAGAGTAGTACTTTTATGAATTATTATACAGTGTAAACTCTATATAGCGACACTCGATTTAAGGACAAACTCCCTAAAATGTTGATATTACTTGACTTTGGTCGGTTTACCTTGTGGCCCATAAAGTGATACACTCTATGTAGCATCAAACTCAATCTAAATAACGACAACAATACGTCAATTAAGCAATAAACAGTACTTTCTAACTCCTCGTATTTACCTCGACTCTCGGAATCATACGTAGACGAACAGACTACACGCAATAAGCATTGGTGTTTGTATCAATATTAATGTTTGTTGTTTGTAAATTTTATACTTTACTAGTAAATACATATTACAATAGTATTTTTTATTATAAATAGGCTTGCGCTTGGCCGCCAACTCGCCTGATGTTAAGCGATGATGCGGCCTACGGTGGAGCACGCTTGCCTAGAAGAAACCTATTCACTCTAGACTTGAAGACACCCAGATTGTAACTATCGGGAAACACCAACTCAGGCAGCGAATTCCACAGACTAGCAGTTAGCACAATAAATGTGGAATCAAAGAGCTTCATACGCTAAGCGCTTTGTTCTCGCCATTTAACGACAACTCTCGATAACGGCATAAAATGCGCAGTCTTTTAAGTGTCGCTACATAGTTTACACTGTATATGCAGCACATAACACTACCACTTCCGGAGACATTCTTGCAACAAGTGACAATATGGTGTTTCAGCAACAGTGTTTACGGTTAACTAGTTTGGCAACACTGGTAATCATATTGCTAAACAAATGTTGCCTAATAAATACCTGGCTTTAATTGTATATTTGTTTTGTTTGTTTCTGATAAAGACATCACCAGTTCGAAAACTGATTCCAAAATTCAGGCTAGCTCTGTTGGTTTTTGTACTTCCCTCGCATGAACTTGGGTAGCACCACGACTCCGGGGCACGGGACCTGTCCATACGCTTCACAGATGCACGGCCGCTCGCAGCCAATGCCAAAGTTAGCTGGGTTATCCTTCTTCTCGGCAGCTATGGCCTCCGCTTCAAGTACTTCTTTGGATTTTCCTGGAAGACAATTTATATGACCAAATTATAAGGAAATTACATGTCACCAAATGCTGGCATTTATCTGGCTCAGCCATTCAGGGAGCAGCATTGTCATACCGCCCATCTTCTTCTGCGTCTTGGGTATGCTGTCAACTAGTAGTAGGCGCATGGGCATGGCCAGGTTTGAATTTAGGATGGAGCAAAAAATATAAATTTAGGTAGGTTGGAAAATTTCTTTAGTTAAACAATAGTCATATAAACAACAATCCTAACATTGAAACATTGCCAGTCTGCCCGGTGGATCCAGACTGCCCAGTGCCCGGTGGATTCTGACTGCATGGTGGTCCCAGACTGTCCATTGGAGCCAGTCTTTCTGTTGGTGCCGGTCCGTCCAGTGGTGCCGTACTGCCCGGTGGTGCTGGACCACCAAGTGGTGTCACTGCCGGACTGACCAGTGGTGTAGGACCGTCCGTTGGTGCCGGTCCATCCAATGGTTTGGATTTTATTCTGTATCAACGGTATATAAGTACCTCATACATTACAGATGCCAGACCTGTGACTCTGCTGGGGCCGTAGTACTCAAGTAAGCTTAGCACCATGTTTGCAACAAGTTTTATTGTTACAAAGAGGTTAAATTCATTGCCATCACATATGCTATGAACCTTTGTACCAGCATACTCTGAGCATTTCGTAGAATAAAAGGGAATTTTTGGTTTATTGACTCACCAACAGTTCTAATTAAATGCTCCAAAATATCTTCCTTGGACTTGTTGTCTACATCAACTAATATCTTCCGTCCATCTTCAAAATAACACTTTATGAATGGTGAAGGGGTCAGATTCTTCAATGTAGCTACTTGGACATCAGGATTTTTAAATTGGATCTGCGGTAAATACCAAAATACGAAATCTTTGGCTCCGGTGTTGTTCTGACCGTTGATGTTGTATGCTACGGAAAATATCTTTATTTTGTCTTTAAGCACTAGTCTTCCAGCGTTTAAATAGTCCATAGTACGCCTAATAGGCGCTCTTCCTTTCATGAACGGCATTTTTCAATTTTTATTAGAGATCTTTCGCTATTTGGTTAAGCAAGGATAAAATTAAGATAACCTCAAAACAAAACTGCAAAAATTAAATTTGATGGTACATTGCATTTGTCATTGTCAGTGATGACTGATGGTGATTATCACTGACAATGACAGCTGAATGCTGATTTCAATAGTAATGACACTGACATAATGCACAAGAAGTGCGACGCCAAAATCCTCTCATCCAAGGACGTTGAATACATGGACGTAGCCATGAGGCGTTGCCGCTCCGACGTTCATTATGTCAACACACTGTCATGTTTCTCTTTTTATTATACGGATCGTTACGTAGAGTAAACGAGAGAGCTATTAAGATTGGCAACCTCGCACTCGGTGTCCACTTTTGACCGACTAGTAGGCCATAACATTGCGACACGTATTAGTTAAAAGTTAAATTAAACAGAAATATCTCTGGAAAGACTGAATACTCTTTTACATAGTGACATTAAGTCATGTTGTGCTGTGTTTTGTCCATCAAGAACAACTAAAGGAGGAGTAAAAGAAACAGAATTATCAATTCACGCGTAAGTATTTTGTAGCATTACGTAAATTAACCAGTTTCAAAGCAAAATATTAATTTCACGTAAAAAAAATATACATCTTAGTCGTCATATAATTATCTATCACGTAGTGATAAATAGTTATAAAGATAATTAAGTATATGTATTGTTTTCGTATTCCTGTTTTTATGTTTCCGTACCCAAAAGGGTAAAATGGGATCCTATTATACTAAGCCTACGATGTCTGTCTGTGTCTGCCCGTCTCTGTCCTACCTATTAACGGCTGTATCTTCCGAACCATAATAGATAGCCAGTTGAAATTTTCACATAATAATAGTAGGTAACGTTACGGCGGATTAACTAACAAATAATAAAAAAGTCAAAAATGTATAACTAAAGGGTCCCCATGCAACAAACGTATTTTTTAACGTACCTATTTTTGTATTAGCTCTAATTACTGTTCGCATAAACTCGAGCGCCTGTGGCAAAATAATTAAATGTGGCTGTGCTGCGTAACAATTGCTGCGACAATTTTGGTAGGCGTTATAATAAGTGGTAATTCGGTTACTTATACGACCTTATTGCAGTGCCGGTTTTAGCACTACCAGCGCCCTGGGCGAGATTTCTACAGAACACCTCCCCCACCCTCCCCCCAATCTGCCATACAAACCGAAAAAAGGCAAAGAATAGATTTTTTTTAATGCACGAGGCATAATACGGCGCCCTACTACGGCGCCCTGGGTGGTCGCCCCACCGCGCCCTAAACGCCGGTAGGTACTGCCTTATTGTAAATATTTTGTGGCGGTACGAACCCCTTGCGCGAGCGCTACTCTCACTTGGCCGGTATTTTTTTGTGTTGACGCCAAAACTCCCCACGGCTAATAAAGTGGTAAGTAAGATTATGCGCTATTAGTTTTACTTCCTTGTTTGAATTTCCTAGGTAAGTACCTACTATTATGTCTTCTGTGCTACTACGTAAAGCAATGTCATTTATTTGATATCTTAACCCTCAACATTCTTATTTCTTGTTACATAACTAACATCGTGGGAACAAATTTTACTCCAAAATTAAAATCTAAATACCTAGGTATATTATTGAATTATTTATCTCATATAATTTATTATTTCTATGATAGAAAGAAGGAGTTTTATTATTAATGTGATTCACAAAAAAACTGTTTTTACTTATTAGCTACGCTAACTATAATTTTTTTTTTTTTTTTTTTTGTAACTGCGCCGAAATATCGGGAGCTCATTCCACATCCTTACCACGGTAAATATCCCGTAAATAATCATATAACTTTAGTGAACAACCGTGATAGTTTAAAACAGTGATTTATTATTAGGTTCTATTTTAGAGCAGCTCAAAAAATATGTCTCCCAATAAAAATAGTTTTTGGTCGACTCCCAAATAATTGCGATTTTGCATTCGGTCATTGTGCAATAATATAATGAAACTAACACCCGTGCGAAGCCGGGGCGGGTCGCTAGTCTATACTAATATTATAAAGAGGAAAGATTTGATTGTTTGTTTGTTTGTTTGTTTGCATTGAATAGGCTCCGAAACTACTAAACCGATTTGAAAAATTCTTTCACTGTTGGGAAGCTACACTATCCCCGGGTGACATAGGCTATATTATATATATTTTTAAAAAGTTATCCATACAAAAACTCCAATAATGTAACCCAAGGTGTAAAAAAATAAGATTTACAATTTTGACTTTGCGTGTTTGACAGTTCTAAGACAGGACAACGTCTGTCAGGTCAGCTAGTTAGTTATAATTTTATAATTTACTATTTAAAAATAAGTCGGGTTTTCCTTCCTGGCGCTATAACTCCAGAACGCACGAACCGATTTCCACGATTTTGCATTCGTTGGAAAGGTCTCGGGCTCCGTGAGGTTTATAGCATATAGGTTTAGTAGCGAGGCCGAAGGCCGAGCTCTACGCGTACGAAGTAGCGGGATTCAGCTAGTCGTAAGTAAAAAAGAAGGAAGACTAAATTGTTTTAGAAAAATATATTTTTCAAGAGGTAAACTGTATTAGATAGGTACGTTAGGTACGTACCTAGTTACCTATCTAATACAGTTTACCCAGAATAGGTAATAAATATACATAGAACCAAGTCGACTTCTCTATCTTGTTTGCTAGAATCCTTTTATAGACATCGTTGATATGCGAATTATGCGATTAGCAAAAAAACGTTATTAATTTTAACTATGAGTTAAATTTAAACTGGCACTGTGTTAAGGTGCTTTTCCACTAAATCGTTCGGACACGATTAGTTCGGCTAATCGCAGTGCAACCGTGATTTAGTGTTGTAGGTAGGTATTCCAACTCGATACCGTGGCAATATCATTCGATAAGTATCAATTAAATAATCGAATCCATAATTAAAACATGGATTGAGTTTTATCGGTTTATAAGTGGCAGATAAATCGATCAAAATTCGGTCAATCTCGTCAATTTGATGACACAATTGAAACAATGTCTTCAAATCTTATAATATAAAGAGTAATACTATAGACTGCATAATATTTATGTGGTTGTATTGCCATTACATTAACAACAAGCCGCGGCCATTTTGATATTTTTACCAATCGATTTTGGAAGTTTCAGTTCTATTATAACGTAGAAATATTTTCGATTTGAACACAGTCACATTTTGTATTTCTATAGTTGAAACGTCTGTCGTCTCTGTTGTGATCA
Organism: Agriopis aurantiaria; assembly: GCA_914767915.1. Taxonomy (NCBI): domain Eukaryota; kingdom Metazoa; phylum Arthropoda; class Insecta; order Lepidoptera; family Geometridae; genus Agriopis; species Agriopis aurantiaria. Next base: position 9,035,352 of record OU612004.1, read on the forward strand.
TGATCATAGTCTGAATCATTAACGGACATTCATATTAACCCTGATGTTAACTAAACATGTTTTTTTTGTTAGATTTTACCCGACCCGGCTTTAGTTCGTCTTTAGTCTTTAGTTCTTTCTAAAACGGAGATGGTTTTTAGAAATCTCAATATATTAGAAAATAAACTAGCGATGATGATAATGGTTGATATCTATGGTCTGGACACCGCTCTCCTCATGGTCCAAAAGCAATAGGAAATCTGAAATACAGTATGTTTAAGTAGGTATAGACGCGTCTATATGAGCAGAGCCCAGCTTTCGGGCTAGCATAGAAAAATTAGGCCACAAGCCGATCAAAGCTGAACGAGCTAATGAAAATGCACCTTTAGAACCGTTACTCAGAATTTTGTACTGACTTCATTCAGTTACTATTCGTATTGCAAGTCACACCATTAATTTTAATATAAAAATTGCATTCAAATAAAAATATCGTATAATTTGTATAAAATTTTAATGTTCATTATATAAGACACAAAATGATAATCAGCGTGAGAATTAGTGCTGTGTTAAAACAATATATGATTATTATAATTGGTGAGTAGGTATAATATTAACAAGTTTTTTATGCAACTGCGACGAGATGAGCAATATGTCTAGTTGATGGCAAGCGTCACGGCTGTGTTATATTTTTACTATGGTACAGGCATGCGCACATACTTACAACCCGCGCGATGTACCTACCTTTCTTCGAAGATAACATACTATTATATTTTTACTATGACTGTGATCACGGTTGCCTAGGTAGGTATAATAGTTCTGGGTCCTTATTCTCCATATCACATGAGATTTCATGCCATAATCGCGTGACGTCATGACATGAAAATGAATTTGAAAATCTCTGTGCCCTTAGAGCGGCTGCACCATAGCAACAAAACGCAACCAACCGTGGCCGTCACAAACGCTGGATGAAACTTTTCGTACTTTATGCCACGGCCACTTGAAAGCCCAGGGCCCTGATTCCATAAATTCAAACAAGCGCGTAACGCGGTGCGTTAATTAACCTCTAAAAGTTGGCCTTTATTCACACATTTCACAGTTCAAATTTTTTGAGGTTAACTTAAAGCGCCGCGTTACTTGCGTGTTAAAGTTACGGAATCAGGGCCCTGGGGCCTTACGGACAACAGGTATTGCGGCACCAAACTAACGTTAGATCCGCTCAGTTGGAAAATCACGCGACCGCAAACCGTATCTGGGCGCGTTAAGGTTCACGTTCGCGTGATTTTCCAACTGAGCGGATGTAACGTTAGTTTGGTGCCGCAATACCTGTTGTCCGTAAGGCCCCTGAGCTATTTCTTTCGCACATTTTTGGAGAAAAAAAAACACTTGTTTTTTTTTTTGTTTTTTTATTCCCACTCATTGATTTTTTATCTTCAAAAACGTTAAAATGCACGATTGACATAGCCGCGCGCTTTTACCCACCCTTTGAACACGCGACTTTGACTGCATGCAGCGTCACACCAAAATAGGTAGGTACGCGTGACGCGACGCTAAAACGCCTTGACGCCGCGCCAGGCATGCGTTCTATTTGACGAAGCCTTTACATAATTATGTTGTTTTCTATGACGACTTTGACGAGTGAACGATCTCATATTATAAGCGACCTTTTTGTTATTTGTTATTCTAGTTATCTTAAAACCTCACACTAATTATTATAAATACAAGTCTGTATGTAGGTACGTTTGTTTCCATACAACTTCGTAACGACTAAGTACACGGATTTGAATGACATTTATCAAGGGGGTAGTTTATATCATGGATTAACGCCCAGTTACTTATATTCCATTAAAGTGGTACGTTTCACCAAAGATAATCTATGGCGGGAAATTCAAATTTTAAACAGTTTTTTGTCCTTGTAGCTAGACCAGGTACCTAATTATTGTAAAAGAACACACTGCTTGCGTAAATCGTTGGTTGTTCTTTAATTATCATGTCAGTAACGCACCATATAACTTACATTTGTCAACAAACCGTTTGAAACAGCGAAAATTTGTTTATTCACAAATGTAAGTAGGTAATAATGTGCATCTATATACTAAATACTATATACTATACATACTATATTATAATTATAATAATATAATAAAGAGGAAAGATTTGTGTGTAAGTATGTTTGTAACGAATTGGCTCAAAAAGTACTGGGCCGATTTAAAAAATTCTTTAACTGTTTGGAAGCTACACTATCCCCGGGTGAAATAGACTATAACCTATACCCGTGCGAAGCTGGGGCGGACCGCTAGTTAGAGATAAAATGCTTTACATGATTTTGTAAAGAATAATAAATCAATTTGCGCAAACATCATGATCGCTTAGAAGAATTATCCAGCCTAGCTACAAGGACAAGAAAACTGTTTGAAAATTTGCGTTTCCCGCGATATGTGAAACGTACCACCTTAACAATACGCTCTCTGTAGGTGAAATAGCGAGGCAAAGTCAGCAATATTAATTTTTAAATTTACATACATACTTATAAAATGAATTATGTAAATGAATTCTTAAAAAAACATTTAATTAAACACAATTAGCAGCATGACAAAAACAGCTCAAGAATAAAAATATGTTGCACAGCGTATGTTGTTTAAAAATCAATATTCTTAGTCCAAAAACCTAAAACACCTTGCCCCTATGCCTTAGTACTTTATTGTTTGCGGTCAAATTTCTTCATCTTTCAGTCACTTTTTAGGGTTCCGTACCCAAAGGGTAAAAACGGGTCCCTATTACTAAGCCTACGATGTTTGTCTGTCTCAGGGGCGGATCCAGGATTTCATTGCATTCTGCCAAGGTTCGAAGGAATCAAATCGAAAAATTGAGTCGAATGTATGGAATTGCTAGGTGTTTGGGGGGGGCACCCCTGCCTGGATGCCTGGATCCGCCAATGGTCTGTCTGTCTGTCCGTCTTAATTTTAAACGGCTGTATCTTTCGAACCGTAATAGATAGCCAGTTGAAATTTTCACAGAATATGTAACGTTATGGCGGATTAAATAACAAATAATCAAAAAGTCAAAAAGTAAAAACGAAAGGGCGTGCGTTTCGTTACTTCTATTTTTGAGGTTTTTCAAATATTTTTCGGAAAAGTATAGCTGTAATGTAAAATGTACATTTGCGGTTTCCTTCATAATTATGAAATCTGTATATTAAGATATCGTAGACTGTAATTTAATAAACAGGTAATTGAATGAATCCAAAAAAACAGGGATAAAAGCGCAAGTCAGTGTTACTTTGATATATTTTTTCTATCGAGCAAAATGTGCTTAATCGTGTTTCGGTTTGCATGTTTCGGGTGGTATGGGTTTCCTAGATAAAACATTCAATTTTGTTATGACACCATTTTTATAATTTTAAGCTAACCATGGATGTATGCACACTTAAACTAGAATGACCATAATTGCTAAAACTCGGAAAAGAGCGTCTTAAACTAAAACGACCAAAATTACTACTAAATTACCACTGACTTAAAGTCGGAAAAGAGGGCTTTAATGAAAAACTTGTTCCGAGTATAATATAATAATAATAATTATAATTAAGTATAATATAATTGTATAATTGAAACTATTGTTTGCAGCAAACTTCAGCATAATGCTGCTTGGGGTGGAAGTTGCGTGGATATCGCCAGTACTGGTGAAATTAAGAGATGTCAACCAGACGTCTCTCGTTCGACCAATCACAGAGGAGGACGGAGCCTGGATCGCTTCCGGGTCAGCTCTCGGTGGCTTGCCTGGTAGGTACCTACTACTTCCTATATACAGCTGAATTAGTTTAGGATTTTTAATTAATTAATTTTAAAGACTTTATTTACTTATGCTTAAGACGAAATATGCTTCAAATTTGACGATTCGTCCTGACGAATATTCAGAAGTAGACCTTTAAAAATTGATTTATTGACATTGTTTCTTTATGTGTAATAAATGTTCTTGAAATATTTCATTCGGATGTGTTCACCGATACACGATTAAAGAAATATGTCTCGAAAGAAAAAAATCGTAAACTTTCCTAAAAAAAACACCAGTTTTTACGTTCCCTACGGTGGGTGGAATCAACTGGATTCAGATTCTATAGAAGATATTTTTATTAACAAAAATTGTGTGTAATCCTAACTATCATTCAAATACTATAGCGATCACAGTTTTTTGTAAAAGCGTAAGATTATTTCTAGAAAATAAAGAAAATACAAATACTGAAAATATTTGAAAGCGCGCACGCCGAGTATGCAAGCGTTACCGTATAACAAGTGTACGTTCTCTACAATTTCGCCCTACCAGTCTGACAAGGCTCTTATACAGCCGACTTATTTATCGCTTTTACGCGCATAGATCTACCCTCATTAGGGTTTGCAGTTTCGTTTGCCAAGCGAGACGCAATGGGTCTTACTTACAGCTAACTACAAAATATCGAATTTTGCACTAAATTGACGAGTCCATAATAGAAGCATTCGTAGTATATATTTTTATTTTAAAAATTATTACTAATGTGACTTTATGATAATAGTCTATTCTATTCTAAACATGTCATAATGGAGAATTTAAACCAGGCCATTTGACGAGTAATTTTTCTATCGGACTGCCAGAGCGGGCACGAAAATTTGACACCGCTTTATGGTTGAATTCCGAAAACCTGTACGGAGCGCTTTGATTCCACTTTTCGCACAATGCGAACTGCTAGTCTGTGGATGCGCTGCCTGAATTTGTGTTCCCCTGTGTCTTCAAATCGCGAGTGAATAATTTCTTCTAGGCAAGCGTGCTCCATCGTAGACCACATCATCGGTAAACATCAGGTGAGTTGGTGGCCAAACGCAAGCCTATTATTAAATAATTATAAAATAACGGGACTAACAGTTTTTCCCATTTAATGTGGTAATTTTTTTTCATCGCTATTGCAGTAATGTTCTTCACCGGGTACCTCATCGACAGGCTTGGCAGGAAGCAGTTCATCCTCTTGACTGTCATCCCTCGCCTGGTCATGTGTGGACTTATTCTCTTCACCAGGGAAATCTGGGCGCTGATCCTGGCTAGAGCACTCTGTGGCATCTCTGATGTGATGAGTCTGTCTGTGGTACCAACTTACGCTTCGGAGATTGCAAGTGTGAGTATCATTGGGGTTATATAAGTAATGGGTTATATAAGTAATGGGTTATATAAGTAATGGACGTGTGCATGCTGGATTAGCAAGTTGAAGTGGCAGTGGGCAGGGCACATAGCACGCAGAACAGAATAGTTGATCGATGGGGCTGAAAGGTTCTGGAATGGAGACCACGGACCGGTAAGCGCAGCGTAGGACGTCCCACAAGATGGACAGACGACCTAAAAGAGACCGCAGGGAAACGCTGGATGCAGGCCGCTTCCAACTGGCCCTTTTGGAGATCGATGGGGGAGGCCTATGTCCAGCAGTGGATGTCCTACGGCTGAAATGATGATGATGATGATGGATTGGCGTATGGTACGCTCTCCATGTACGATGCAGGGGACTAGAGTGCCAGTTTCGCGCCGCAACCACCAGTTGTTGGAGCAGTGCAAGGCGATGCGCGTGGCGGCCGACCAGCTCCGCAGCAGCGTCTGCCAGCAGGGCGCGCGCCCCTCGGTGAACATGCTACTCGCGCTCCACCGGGGCAGTCGGAACATCGCGCATTGTACTGCACGCACATCTCGCTCATGGCAGCCTTGGGTGGTTCGTGCACACTTCCACAGTTCGACAGTGTAGACACTGGTGCAGTAAATGATAAACAGCTGAGTCTTCACTGCCTTGCTGCAGCGGCTAAATCTCCTAGCCAGCATGTTAAGCGCACTGCAATGGCACGCCTCTGCCTCTCTATATTAGCATGATCGGATAAATTGGAGCGTAAGAAACTGTTTGCAAAGCTTCTCCATTTCTCCAATCACTTTTTCTATTTCAGAAAGAAATCCGCGGTGCTCTTGGCACGGTTACACAGATCCTCTCGGCCGTGGGCGCTCTCATCATGCTCTCCATTGGACCGTTCGTGTCGTACCAGACTCTGAACATCGTCTTCAGTGGTATTGTCGTCGCTGTGTTCGTACCACAGCTATTCCTGCCCGAGAGCCCTTACTTCCTTTACGTTGAAGGTATGTTTTATTAGTCACAACCTCAGATCAGATACAAGGGTGATATTCATCAGGGAGATAGGGAGGTACAATTATCGTGATGACATAATAGGTACTGAGACGTGGTCCTTGATTATCTTGGGAAATCGCAAAATATGCGACATAAACATTCACAACTGAAAGAGACCGTAGACCCGAGTATTTGATGTAAATTTCAACTTGATACCTATGCGTTTCTGAGAAAAAGGGTCTTGATAGATAGACAGATAGACAGACAGACAGCAAAGACTTAGTAATAACGTTCCACCCTTAGGGTACGGAACCTTAAAAACTACGCGCAGCAATATAAACCCAAGGCTCAATTTCGCTCTACAATTTGCGATGTGACTTTCAACCCAATAACAAGCACTTTAATATTGAACTTCACTTAACCCAATCTTTTTCAGGTCACAAAGAAGACTCATTAAAAGTTTTAACTTCGATCCGGAAATCCGAAGAAATAGCCCGTGAAGAAATGAAAGAGTACTCCCTCAATAGCAACGATACCGTCTGCAAAAAAGACCTTTTGAAAAACAAAACGGCACTTAAGACTATTGGAAAAGTCATATTTTTAGCTATTGGGTTCCAGATGATAGGGTACAACGCTGTGTCTGCATATTTGCAGACGATTTTTGAGACGACAAATACGAGTCTGAAGCCAGAAATCGCGTCGGTGGTGATCGGTTGTATTCAGCTTTTCGGGTGTCTTTGTACCATCTTCTTAACAGACAAGTTTGGAAGGAAGCCTATTTTGACCGTCACTTTGATAGGGATGGCTATTGGAATGGTAAGCTTTTTTCCCTTGACATTTTTTTATGCCATATGTGGCAAACATGCAGACGTAAGCAGTCACCTTCGCCTATGGATACTTGTAACACCAGAGGCATTACAAATACGTTGCCGACCCTTAAGGACTCTATTAACTCCTTTTGAAGAACCCCATGTTGTAGCTTCTCGGAAACACCATGCCACCATGTTATTAGATTTGTTATCCCAAAATTTCGTTCAAATCCCTAATAGCCTTTTACATGCAATCAAGGACGGTATAAAACCTAACGTACTACGTTCATGGATGCAATACAAAAATTATTTTTTTATTAGTGTTAAATGACTGTGGTCGAAAATGGTATCAAGGCTTAGCCTAGAATGAACTGCCTCAAAAATAAAATTCTGCCAGAAAAAAATATCGACAAACATTTATATAGTAGTATATTTACATTTATATAGGTGTTTGCGGACAGATTTTCAAAATGAGTGTAGACGAGCTCTAGAAAATGCCTTGCCATCATGCTACAATTTCCTCACGTTTTCCGTCTTAGAAAGCTCATTGTTGGGAATTTAAACCCACGTCCTACGCCATGGTGTCTGAACCCAACATCCCACCGCCACGCATACGAAGCTGAAATTGGGTAGGTAAATTTTTAATAGGGTGTAGAGATTCAAAGGATTTTGCCAAAGGGCCACATTAAAGCGGCCAAATGGGGGTTGAAAGTTTACACGTACGTAAAGTCAAGTCGTGGGTAAGATCAACTATTAAATGCAAAAAGTGTGTTTGTTTTTCCTCTTTCACGCAGGAATAGAGCAACGGAGCTACGTGATTTTTTCATACAAAGATAGGTAAAGGGCTGCTGGAGAGAGACATAATTTTATAAATAAATTTTTATCCGGGAAAATTTACGATTTCTGATTGTCTACACAGGCAGGCCTCTCCGCACTTTATTGAAGCTACAAGTAGCCGACTTGTCGGACCAGCCGCGCGATAGACAGAGATAACGCGACAAGAGTTACGCGATAGACAGAGAGGCAATTTCTAGGTTAATATAGCGGTAGGTAGTTAGCGCTCGCACGACCTAAATTGCACTTTATTGTGTAGTAGCAAGAGTCACTACTTATATTTTTTTTTTTTAATGTATTCTGTGACGCAGGTAAAACGACGGGAAGCATACTTGAAAAATTTGGTGTTAGTCCACCTCCAAATGTAAACTGATGCTTAATATTTTCTATTTCCAGATCGTTCTCGGTGCATTCTTCAAGTTAATTGAAAACAACGTGAAAGTTTCAGGCATATTGAACTTCCTCCCTCTCATGTCCCTCATCTTGGTGATATATTGCTTTAACGCAGGTGATAATAAAACGTCTATTAAATGAAAAATATTTAATTGTACATCAGAAATGCCGAACGCACGTCAAAATTTTACCATCAATTAACTTTGTCTACTGTTTTAAACTATCATGGTACCAGTGTTAAACTTTTTTTTTATAAAAAGAGCGGCAAATAAGCTTGCGGTCTGCCTCATGGTAAGTAGAAACCGCCGCCTATGGACACCTGCAACACTAGCAGTGTTGACGGTGCTTTACCAGCCCGGATAGGTAGTTGTAGACAATGTATAATTAACTGTTAATGTACACCTGCAACACTATAGCTGTGTTGACAGTGCTTTGCCAGCCCGCAGAGGTAGTTAGGAGATAAATTTTAAAATTAATAAGAGAAAATCCCGAAAAACTCTGCAGTTGCTTTATATTTATTTTAACCTTGTACGTAATTCCGGCATCTACTGTGGTTTTATGTGTACGTTTTGGTGTGCTGTTTCTATCGGGGTGTTGAGTAAGTTTTTTGGTGCTCGATTAAATATTATAGCCATAAAATGTGCCCAGACAGAGTATATAATTTTACGGTCTTTAAAAAATCTAATAATGCAGTAGAAATAAAAAAAAACCGTCCCTGTTTTCCACAGCTATTTTACCTATCAAATGTGGTATTACCATTTAAAAATTTCAAATTAGGTACTAGTCTAGTCCAGAGTTTACTTGAAGCATCTACAAAAGTAGGTACCTAGTAAGTACTTTCGTCTATGCTTAAAATAGCTCTCATTGAGCAAGTACTGCTCTAGTATAGTAGTTATCTGAGGACTCAATTTACATTAATTTTATTTACACTATTGCTGATTTTAACTACATATTTTTGGACAGACACTGCTTCGACGTAGCCAAAAAATTATTGTCCCTTCAGCTGCCCAATTGAGCCTGGAGTCAAGATCAAGACGGTTGTAAATTACACTGGTGGTTTTACTAGTTTGTCATACCAGTGTGACCACGGGGATATACATGACCTCATGGTCCTACTGTAACATCATATTTTACGACAGAGGTTTTTTCTTCCTCCTGTAGATATAAATAAGACTGGATAATTTTGCAGGATAGTCAGAGAAGTAATAAGTCAGATTGACAGCAAATCTGAAAGCAGCAAATATATAGAAGTATTACGAGTAATAGCCAAATTGGTCTACGCAGAAGCTCCACAATGGCACTGTGCCTTCTCACTGTATCCCCACCTAGCCAGATTGTCCCTGTAATAGTCCACTTGGGCCTGGAGTCGAGATTAAGACGGTCATCAATATTATAGATTTTCTTTTGCAGGCATAGGGTCAATCATCTGGATGTTGATTGCGGAACTCTTCGACGGTCCAACGCGTGCCATAGGAGTCTCTTTCGGAGTGTTCTTCACTACGCTCTTCATCTTTATCACCACTAACTACTTCAGCGTGGTCATCAAAGCTATAGGTAAGAATTTTGTGACACAAGATGTCAACAGCTTTATCAGGGACAGATTAGAAGGAAAGGAGGGAAGGAGGGGAAGGGAAGATCATATTTTTTTGGATTTGAAATGCCGTGAATTCACCTACTTTGCATGTATGCGGGCACCCGTTTCCAGAAACGCGCGTATTTCTTGATGAAGGAGCTCTAATGACTCTGAAACCGCAGTCGATCGTCTCGACCGATAAACATAATCTTGAGGGTAGGCCGTTTTTATAGTAATTTATTTTGCATGTTTGTGGTCTCTCTTATGTTTGATCCATGCTCCAACTTAATTCGGTTTGGTCTACGTCTTCTTGGCAGTAGCACGTCAGACATACAAAAATGTCAAATAGTAAACTGTAAAACTCAGAGTCACACAGCGGGCAATGGAGAGAGCTATGTTCGGAGTTTCTTTGCGTGATATAATCCGGAACGTGGATATTCGCCAAAGAACCAAAGTCACCGACATAGCTGTTAAAATTTGTAAGTTGTAGTGGCAATGGGCAGGCCACATCGCTCGAAGAACCGATAACCGATGGGGAAGAAAGGTTCTTGAGGGGAAACCACGAACCGGAAGACGCAGCGAAGGTAGGCCTCCCACTAGATGGACCGACGACATAGTAAGAGTCGCTGGCATCCAGTGGATGCAAAAGGCAGGCCTATGTTCAGCAGTGGACGTCTTCTGGCTGATGATGATGATGAAAAAGACATGTTAATATCTGGATGCACATAACCTACCGTTGAGTTAACAATTACTTACCTACCCTAATTTGAAACACCCTGTGTAGATCTGACTATCGCGTGATTAGGTATATTTTATAACTAAGATAAAATTAACGACGTAAGTTATATGATAGAAATTAAAGACGCAGCGTAGGTATATGCCTCCCACTAGATGGACCGACGACATTGTGAGAGGCGCTGGCATCCAGTGGATACAAAAGGCAGGCTGTCGTTTAGTGTGGAGGTTAAAGGCCTATGTTCAGCAGTGGACGTCTTCTGACTGATGATGATGATGATGAAACTGTAAAACGGTTTCTAAAGTAGAGACTCCATTGACATACAGAGGATCAAACATAGTGTTAGGACACCATGTGGCCAGGTGAAGAGGCGACCCGCGTAAAACAGCGGGTAGAAAATGTATGCGGAGAAGTGCCGGCCGAGCACAGTGGTGCGCTTTGGGAGATACCTATGTCCAGCATTGGACAATAACAGGCTGATGATAAAACTCTAAAAACTCTTCGAAAGCAGTTGACCGTGATGGAGTTAAACTACCACCAAATAATTTGGTGGTAGTTTAACTCCAACTCCAAGAGCAATTTAGTCCAAATTGCTCTCGCAACGTATAAAAATAGGCACATCACGCTGGGTTTCCATTACAAATACAATTTTTGTATGTTAGTTTGTTTAGGTCAAATCTTGCAAGCCTTTAAACAATCTCACACTGTTCATGGCAAAATTGCCCCAACACACAAAGGAACAGAAACTAAGTAAAAAAAACGTTTTTAAACTTTTATGAATATTAACGGGATATTTACCGTGGTAAGGTTGTGGAATGAGCTCCCGATATCTATACTAGTATTATAAAGAGGAAAGATTTGATTGTTTGTTTGTTTGCATTGAATAGGCCCCGAAACTACTGAACCGATTTGAAAAATTCTTTCACTATTGGGAAGCTACACTATCCCCGGATAACATAGGACATACTATTTTTTTTTTTTAAATAGGGATCCTTACTAAAACTCCAATAATGTATCCCAAGGTGTATAAAACTAACATTTACAATTTTGACTTGGCGTGTTTGACAGTTCTAAGACAGGACAGCGTCTGTCAGGTCAGCTAGTAATCATAATATAACTTTAGTGAACAACCGTGATAGTAAAACGTGTTTGAATACTTTTTTTAAAATATGTTTTTTTCTTTTTAGGTCCTGCTGCCACCTACTGGATGTTTGCAGGAAGCTGCATCATAACCTGCGTATTTATTCTCGTCTTTATTCCAGAGACGAAAGGTAGAAGTTTCAGTGAGATTCAGCAAGCTTTAGGAAGGAAGAAAGAACTAGAGAGCCAGAGGCCTACTTATACAATGGGTACTAGGTATTAAACTGTGTAAAAAAATCCTTATCTGAAAAACTGTTTTTATTTTATTTTATTGATTGTTTAATTTAACTATTTATCAAAGTTATATGATTATTTACGGGATAATTACCGTGGTAAGGTTGTGGAATGAGCTCCCGATATTTCGGCGCAGTTACATGCACCATGTAACAAAACAGCAAAACAGTGTTTTAACTATTTATAGTTCACGCCGTAAAGTTGCATATAGATAGAGAGGACCAAACTCTTGCAAAAACTGGTGACCTTATCGCTAAAAGCGATTTCTTCCAGGCAACAATAGGATGGAAAGGATTGATAGAAGAAGTAGAAGACAGAGTGGGTTGATTTTTTTTTTGCTTAACATGAACTATGAAAAATATTGATTTTATATCTGGTGTATCTCTAGACGACGGACCTATTCAAGCATACAAATTGTACTCGTCATTAATAAATTATCTTTTAAAAAAACGACTTCAAAAAACCACAAAACACAAACAGGCTAAGTTAATAATTATGCCGCTACAAAGAACAAAATAATGTTTTACACGGATTTTGAAGTCGGGCGGGAACTATAATATCATTATTGCATGACCAAAAAAAAGATATGACCGTTTAATATGTCGGATATTTTCGCATATTATTATTTTGCTTTTTCACAAGGGAATCAAAACCTATGCTACTTCCCATTGACCTAGAATCGAGAAATTTTGCAAGAGGCAAGGTCTTACAGCACATAAATGAAAAACATCCGAAAGTTGTTAATTTGAAGTTATATCATATTAAAAAAAAAATTGGTTTGCGATGACAAACTTACATTTTTAGCTGATGTATGGAAGAACCTAATTGTCCACTACAAAGTTAAGTTTGTCTTTCAATATTTCAACTTTTTTGTTGTTTTATTGTTTGGTCTCGCTCTCTGAAGGTCCGGCCAACGGAACCCTCAGAGTGCGAGTCCTACTCGTAGGTATGTTTTTTTTTGTCGATAACCAAATTGTTGCTGTTTTAAATGGTTTATTGAATGGTATATATGTAAGTTATATGGTGCATTACTGATAAATAGCTATATATGATAATGTTACAAACAGTCAACGATTTGCGGGAACACCATGTCATGTATAATAATTACCCCGGCCTAGCTACAAGGACAAGAAAACTGTATGAAATTTGAATTTCCCGCCATAGGTTAAACGTACCACCTTTAGTAAAGAATTACCTCCTGTACCCTCAGTACAAGTTTTGATAGTATTCAAAAACTTTTTCGTTTACGTATTGTTCCATACATTGTAGCATAGCGCCTCCAGCGGAAACGCGGAGGAACTAAAATCGGTAGTAATCGGTGGTATAGATTGCTTCACTCTATACAATACCAAAAAAGTTTTCAAATACCTTTCAGCCCAGCAATGTATGGAATAATACGCAAAAGAAAAAAGTTTTCGAATACTATCAAAACTTGTACTAAGAGTACTGTTCAGTTTATCAGTTCAGTTTGGCAACACCGTTACGTTTAACCCAGTTTATGCCTTACCAGATAAAATTATCTAAACAAACAGCTTTACCTATCTACAGTTAATTCGTTCCTTGTGTTTGTTTGGGAATTTTCTTCAAGGGCATTGTGGGTTATCTTAATCATAGACAACTAAATAATTAAATTATGAAGTAGTCTATTCGCATTATCCACTTTTTAAATAATTTTGTTATGTCTTTGTTTTAATTTTCTGTCTGGAGTCGGGGATCTTTTTTTTTTTTTTTTTTTTTTAATAAAATCAACTATACACTTGGATTTCACAGGTGCTTATGTTTACCGACTCAAGCTATTTCTTCCAGACAACATTTGGACGGACAGGACAAAAGAAGTTGGAAAACGGTCGGTGGTGTACATAAAATATACCTAAATAAATTTATATATCCCCACATTTATGTACACAATACTACATACACGTAGATACACAAAAGGATAGTTATAGCACTGGGTACATCTCACGATGGACACAAGAGGTAACGCTTCACTTTGCCCTCACCTCAGTTTCAACGCACTTTACCCTCACTTGAGGTGTGACTGAGGTAACCTTGAGAGACGACAAACAATGCCAAGCATGGCTTGGAGTAGAAAGAGAACCTTAGCAAAGAGAACACTCAAGGTGAGGCGTTTATAAATATGGGGCCTGGCTAACGCACGAAGGCGAACGTGCGAATGTAGCCGAAAAAGGATAGTCCCTTAGAATAACTACTCAGAGAAGGTAGGTTTCCAAACAACGCCTTCTCAAAACGTAAGCTACAAATTCGCTTTGTAGCTTACGTTTCGATTGGTATTTTATACGATTTAAGCAAGAAAATTAATGAATTACCTGTGGAATGTCACACCATAGCTCTTATGCTGCTTTTCTGATTTGTTGTGGTAGGATTTCACCGCGCAAATCGTCAAAGTAAAATTTAAAAAAAAAATTTGGAGCCATATATTGCACCATTTGATAGGCTTAAATTTTGTGAATGTACTTGGTTTCTTTGTGTAGTTATTCTAAGGATAGTCCATTTTTATTAGTGCTCTGTAGTTAAACAAGGAAAATACAAAAATTCTACTAATATTATAAACGCGAAAGTTTGTATGTATAGATGTATGGATGTATGTTTGTTCCTCTTTCACGCTGCAACGGAACAATGGATCGACCTGATTTTTTGTATGGGGTTCAAGAGCCAGAGCGTGACATAGGCTACTTTTCATCATCATCTTCACCATTTTTCCTCACTACGCGGGTGAAACCGCGGGGCGCAGCTAGTAATATATAATTTTGTATTTCAGGGGTGGCTCTGGTACATTTGAAATGAGGATGATTTTTTCAATGCATCCCCTCGGTGTTGTAGAATAGGTCTTTTAAAAGCTAAGGTTTTATCAGTTTTTATCAAGTCAAGTGTATCCTTTGGGAAGTATGGCCTGCTAATGAGGCATAAAGTTTGTCCGCAACTTTATTCCACTACCACACTCTCCCAAATGCAATGTTTGAAGTTTTCGGTTACATTAAATATAAAATAAATAAATATTCGGGACATTTTTGCACACACGGTCATCTGACCCCAAACTAAGCAAAGCTTGTGATATGGCTGCCAGAGACTGATATACATACATATATGTACCTATAGTTTTAAATACATACACCAGATATAGAACAAACACAAATATTCATCACATAAATGTTTGTCCTAGGTGGGAATCGAACCCACGCCCCCAAGCTCAGAAGGCAGGTTCACTACCAACTGGACCAACGGGCTATCTAAATTTACAATACGTGAATGCTCGCTGCTACAACGTGCCCTAAAATTTTACCCAAAGTATATTTACTTACGCTTATCGCTCGGAGAACCGATAACCGATGGGGAAGAAAGGTTCTTGAGTGGAGACCACGAACCGGAAGACGCAGCGTAGGTAGGCTTCCCACTAGATGGACCGACGACATCGTGAGAGTCGCTGGCATCCAGTGGATACAAAAAGCAGGCTGTCGTTCAGTGTGGAGGTTAAAGGGGGAGGCCTATGTTCAGCAGTGGACGTCTTCTGGCTGATGATGATGATACCTACTTACACGACAATGGAATTTCAACACACTACTACTTAGGAATTTGCAAATTTTGCCTCGATATTTTAAGTATAAAAGTAAACTGGAAAGTAAAGATAATGTCTCTGTAATATAAAGATAGCTTACACGTTAATTACCCCTTTTGTTTAAGACAGATTTTATGACTAGGTAGTCGGTGGTTCGTAATTACGAAGAAATTGAATTAAATTTTGCGAAATGATTTTCAATGTGAAGAGTTGTGTTCTACGACAGTATATAATAGTGGTTGTGGGTGAGTAAATATTGCTATTTATATAGCTTTAACATAGTTAAATTTTCATACAGTTTTTATTGAAACTGCAAGTTTTTTAGAGTCATATGTCCCAAAAGGTACACCAACAATAGTGGCAAAACTCATTTGCTTGTAGTGGCAGGACTTTTAAACCGACTTCAAAAAATTGCTTTTTAATCTAATTAGAATTTAAATTTAAGTTATTTTGATTTAAAAAGCGAAACTACAGAACCGATTTTGATGAAATATCAATGGGACCAATCGCAAAGTATATATATCCTTCAAATAAAAAATAAATTAAAATTGTTTCATAAATGATGGATTTCTAAGGTAACAAAAATAAGAAACCCCTCCAATTTTTAAGTCAGTTAAAACATATATTTACATGCACCCGTAAAAGATTGTCGTCCTCCTTGGGCAGACGGGTAAAATAAAGTTTATACCTACTTGTTGTTTTTTTATTTCAGCAAACTTTACGTACCTCTGCTTCGGCTTGGAAACAGGCTGGCCATCGCCAGTGATAGCCAAGCTAAAAGACGTGAACCAAACTGTCCTGCCTAACCCTATATCGGACTATGATGCAGCATGGGTGGTGTCTGTAGGACTACTGGTCGGCGTATTTGGTAAGATCTACTATCGTGTAACTTTTTGTAACAAGAATGACGGAACAAGCTATTAGCTCGACTGCTTTGATTGTAGATGTATAGGTCTCTTTGGTAGGACTACAAAGCAAAAGAGCCCTACTACTACAAGAAAAGAGTCCTTCCGCTACAAGGACTCAATTGCTTTGTAGTAGAAGGGCCCTTTTGCTTGTAGTGGTAGGACTGTTGCTTGTAGTGGTAGGACTCATTTGCAGAGTTCGTCTGGGGAAGTACGCCTTTAAAATTATTTAATAGCCAAAGAGTAAGTTAGTGTGCAAACTGTACTATGTTCAGCATTAAAGGGAAATGTTTTCAGTGAAATATTTGACAGCTGATCAGGGCTATGCAGGATTTGATTCAAATTCTGAGTGCCATTATGCAAGCGTGAAAAAGCGTGAGCAAGCGTGAAACTTACCATCCGACGAGTGAATTTCTTGTCTCCTCTCTGTTGTCAGTGTAAAAGTATATTTTTTTGCCACACCGCGTCATGGGCGTTTCAAGCATTTCGCGATGTGGATGACATACCATACCGCTTTAGATTCTAAGCATATCGCGTTATAAGCTGTTTGAAGGTTGAAAAATGACCACCCAATGAAATGATAAAATATACTGTAACGCAGGATTTCTATGGTTTTTTACGAGTAAACTATTGTGTTTTGAATTTCCACTACGATGAGAAGATTGGTACCATTGACGATATACCTACTTAAACTTATCTTTGATTGGTTATTTGGGCTATATTTACTTGGATTTGAACATTTTCATTCTCGATCGTGGAATTCAAAAATAATCTTCATTAGCAGCACATATTCTAATTTATTGAGATTTATTACCTGTTTTCATACTGCTGATGTTAACTGATGATTTTTATTTTATTTCTTCAACTTTTTCCAAGTCGAACTAACTCTGTTTCCTTCCAGTGATGCTCTTTACTGGCTACCTAATGGATAGACTGGGCAGGAAGGTATGTCTTGTGCTCTCATGCCTCCCTCGCCTGGCCAACTGCTTCCTTGCGGTCTTCGCGTCGGAAGTATGGATGCTGCTTTTAGCCAGGTCCTTAAACGGAATGTCAGATGTCTTCGGAGTATGTCTAGTCTTCACTTACACTTCGGAGATAGCTAGCGTAAGTACTGTTTGAGTGGCAACTGATCGCGGTATCAGCAACCGTTTTTGTGGTAAAGCTGTAAAAAATGCATTTTGATCACTGTTGTTTATGATGACACTTATACTGGGTAACGTGGAAAGGGTGTACTAAGCCGAAAGGAGTCCTTTATACTCGTCATTATGAACAACTTTTACAACGGGAGCAACATTTAAATAGCGAAAAAAAAACAGCTGTTCCATAGAAAACGGTTACCGACACTTGACAAAATGTATGGAACAGCAGATATATTTTTAGCGATATCGGGGTTGGCCCCAGAATAAAAGTTGTTACTAATGATGAGTAGGTATAAAGGACACCTTTCGGTTTAGCACTCTTCTGCGTAAACCTGCATTATACGGGAATTACTCGCGTAAGGTTACACCGATTATTCCGACCATAGCTTTAATCGCTTTTGGCACTTTTTTTAAAGCAGTTCGCGCGCACGGCTTCATTTTGGTTTACAAGCCAGATAGTCGGAAAGGAGTATTTTTTATTTATTTATTAATAAGAACGTCAAACAAGCATGCGGTCCGCTTGATGGTAAGCAGAAACCGCTGCCTATCAACACCCGCAACACTAGCGGTGTTGAGTGCGTTGACGGTGCTTTGCCAGACCGGAGAGGAGTTGTAGCCGCTCTTTTTCAAACGCTTCATGTTGAAGCTCAGGGGAAGACCTTTGGGGGAAGAACATTCCACACCTTGCAGGTCCGCGTAATAAAGGAGCGGAAAATGGGGCAGCGTGGGATTTCCAGCTTTGCAAGATGTGGGATTGAGGTTTTCCCATATAATATAAACAAAATTGTTACCCGTCATTTTTCAGAAAGAAATAAGAGGAGCCCTAGGCACCGTCGCTCAGATGTCGTTCGCTATAGGAGCCATGATTATGTTGACTGTCGGACCGTTCCTGTCCTACTTCAAGCTCAATATCATGGTCACTGTAATCGTGATTGTGCTGTTTGTACCTGTTCTGTTCTTACCTGAGACGCCTTACTTCTTGTATTCTAAAGGTAAGTGGTAAAAGCAGAAAGAAGCGGCTAGTGCAGACTGCAGCTACATCCAAATAGACATAAAATTGTGATCGATTTAAATAAACCGGCCAAGTGCGAGTCGAGCTCGCGCACTGAGGGTTCCGTACCACGACAAAATACAAAAATAGTGCAAAAATAATATACAACATCACGCCCAAGTGGTCGCCCATCCAAGTACCGACCGCGCCCTATTTGGTAATGAACATAAATGTTCACCTACTCGCACTTGGCCATTATTTATTATTTGTTGTTATAGTTTAGAGTTGTTGGGTTGGGTACTTTAATCATTAATCATGTAAAGTTTGACACTTGTACGTATTAAGTAACGTTTTTACATTAGAGCAATTACAAAAATACGTAAAAAATATTTACGTTTCTTGTAGGGGGACCCCCTTTTCATTTTAACTTTTGACTTTTTTATTAGTTTTTTTTAGTAACTGGCTATCTATTACGGTTCGAAATATACAGCCGTTAACAGGTAGGACGGACGTACGGATGGACGGACAGACAGACAAACAGACATCGTAGGCTTAGTAGTAGTGTTCCGTTTTTACTCTTTGGGTACGGAACCCTAAAAAGTTCGAAGGTCCCAGATCTTGTTATGCTAGCGAAACTGTTGAATACGCTGTCTAAGATCCTATTTTCAAGTCGCGAATGAATCTGTTTCTTACAGGCAAGCCTATTTCATCGTAGATCATCAGGCTAGATGGCAATGAAATGCAAGCCTTTTATTAATTTAATTTGTTATCTTCTCCTTTATTTTCTTATCAATTTTCTTTAATATCATTATCAAAATCCACATCACATCAATGCACAAGTTATATCTTTTTACTTTTAGGTCGCAGAGAAGAATCCATACAAATACTTACCTACCTCCGAGGTTCAAAAGAAGCAGCATACAAAGAACTTAACGACTACTCTTCAAATACCAATTCCATCGATAATCTGAAGATTTTCAGAGACAAAACCATGTGGAAGTCTCTTGGAAGAGGCATTTTCTTAGTCATAGGCTCACAGTTTACTGGATATAACTCTCTATCGTTCTATCTCCAGTCAGTCTTCGCTTCGACTCGTACAAGCGTCACGCCTGAAATGTCATCTTTAATTATAGGGTGTGTAGAAATTCTTGCTTGCTGCTGCACCATCTTTCTAACAGATAGATATGGGAGGAAACCTGTTCTGACTGTTTCTTTGACCCTGATGGCGGTTGGAATGGTAATTATTATCACAATATTTTTTACAACACATTTGCTCAAAAAGTGCACTTACGAAGCCTGTATACATCGTTCGAAAGTTAAACATTACGGATCATACAACGGAGCGTGCGGAAATGAATTTGTCCGCACGCTCAGATGTATAGCACCGTGCGTGTGTTTTACGGTATTTTTTTTAATTTCCATCATAATTACATAAGAATTCCACAAAAGAGTTTCATATTACGAGAATAAATAAGCTGAATGATCAAACCTCCTTGGAAGCGCTTTTGCTCAATACGTTTGTCTCAGTTTAATACTAAAAAGAAAATGAGACGAAAGATGTAGTTCTAATTTTCACCACGTGATAGTGGCGCTATTTGCATGTTCGCGCCATTTTCTTATTATATTATAGAAACTATTGTTGTGACTGATATTAAGTTATAAACAAAATAATAAAATTGTTTCATTTGTAGCCTTTTTTTCTCGCAAATGTGTTGTAAAACGTTGTATGGCACACGTGCGGATTGGTTATTACAAACTCGTGACTATGGTAAGCCCTCGACTTCGTCTCGGGCTTACATTCGTCTACTCGTTTGTAATAACCAACCTACCGCACTTGTATCATAAATAACTATTTCAACTGCGAATCTTCTAGCACTTTGCATCTGGCAACATACTATCTTAAAGTTGCTGCAAATGGCAGAAATTTATAGGTGACACAGGATAGAGGTGAACTTGCAGCTATTTCTTACCCAGTTTGTTTTTTGTAAAAACGTTTAGTTTTTGGTGTCATCAACTTGCAACAAGACAATAAACAACAACAAACAACAACGTTGTTGACAAAGTTTTAAATAATAAATTAAAAGGATTCATGGCGTTTCCTATTCAATGATAATATCTTTCTCTTTCAGGTTGGGTTGGCAACATTTTTTTACCTCAAAGATTATAACTACGAAATTAAAGGATTTTTTAATTATCTTCCTTTATTGTCCGTCATGTTGGCCATATTTTGTTACAATGCAGGTACGAGTATGTCAAATCAAAATTTTACAATCATCATTATCATCGTCATTATGGTATCTGAATATGACAATTTATCATTTGTTACAGGCATCGGCTGCATATCGATGATGTACGTCGCGGAACTTTTCGACGACACCTCCCGCGCCATAGGAGTTTCTACTACCCTTTTTGTAGCCAGCATTATCACCTTTCTCGTTATCAGATACTTCGCAGCAGTGATGTCTGCTTTTGGACCTATGGCAACATACTATGGTTTTAGCGTTGGATGTATCATTTTGGTTTTATTTATAGCTTTCTATCTTCCAGAGACGAAGGGAAAGACGTTTAGTGAAATACAAAAGGAAATTCAAGGAAAGAAGAGAGGAAACGATACACGCGTTACTAGTTTGTAGATTTAGAGACATTCCCTGATATTTATAGACGTAACCACTAACCTCTCTCTATCCTTACCCTAAAGGTTCCCTTAAGTCGTGTTTTGGAATTTTCAATCGTTAAAATAAGGTAACCTTAAGGCTTCCCTTACTAAAGTTACCTTAATAAAGGACGACAGATCTGACGAAGAAATGAAAAAAAAACATTTCGTTTACCAATAATGTGTCACTTTGTTCTCTTTTGAAGTGGATTAAGCAGTCATGAGCTTGGAGGACGAACAAAGGGAACTTTAGTAAAATGAGCATTGAACACTCAAGGTGAGGATTGCAGGTATCTTTATTGCGTTTATAAATATGGGATATATACGGAAAGACCGAACCCTAATAAATGAACGATTTGAAGGATAGACTGAATCGGTAGCTGTGTCTAACGTAGCAAACGTAGAGTAGGACGCCCTGCAGCCAGGTGGAGTGACGACCTGCGAAAGGCGGCTGGTGGCAAGTGGATGCGAAAAGCAGAAGTACGTGCCATGTGGCGTTCTTTACGAGAGGCCTACGTCCAGCAGTGGACGAACATTAAATAGGCTGATGATGATGATAAAGAGATTATGACAGATGGTGCCAATTTTTCGAGTACGTACTACGTCTAGGAAGCAAATGTGCGGGTGAGCATATCTTGATATCTACATCTATGATCCTAACCTAGATTCCAATCTATGTTATTCGAATGTGATCAGATATTCAAAAAATTCTGAATGAGATTCAGTTTTCATGTACCTAGTATTTAAATAGTTGAATATAGAAGCTGTAGTCTATTAACTATGTAATCAGAAGATAAATATTGGCTCGTAATTCGTGAATCAGTCAATGCATCCAAAAATTAATTCCTCAAAAATCTTACCGAATCTTTATTTCAAAACTACAAAGATAAAATCGTTCGAATAAAAACGAACTTCCATTGTGGTGAACTCAATATCTAGTCGGTCTACAGTAGACAAAAAGCACGATGTAGTAATAGTCTAAGAGACGTAGTATAACTCGGAAAAGGTTTTAAACTTAGATTAAAGACACGTAGTAGTAGTTGCTTATTTCGTGAGTTGAAAGCGCTGTAGAGCTGGCAGAGATGCTCAAGACGTTTTTTTTTCTTTATCTATCTTGATTTCACATCGCTGCTCTGTGACAAGCGGGTCCAACGTTGTGACAATGCTTGCTTCTCCCTCACCGCTAACGCAAGCTTCGACGATACAACAGACCATTCTAGACGTTTTTCATTCAAGTTTACTAAATGCTTACCGCATTGTTCAGTTATCACTTTGTGAAGATTTGATTAGCAAGTGACCCGAAACAGGGACTGTTTTTTTTTAAATAAAAAAAAACAGTAATACAATACTGATAATAATGATACAACTTTTTTATTTTAAGATATGTATGTAACTGTATTATATAATATATTATATCCATAGTCAATAAAAACTATTATGATTTTGGTTGAAAAGTTGTTTGGTTGGCTGCATTGGGTTGGTCAGTTGCAGTTGGTAGGTTGTTAGTTAGTCGGATTAACTAGGATATATTATCACATCAGCTCATAATTTTAACTTATGTAAAATACTTCCTGAAAATTGCCTATGCGGTAAATTGCTAGTTAAACTCCGAATTTGTTGCATATTCATATGTACTTCGGCTTTGACTGTGTCTTAATTTTTTTGGTCACCCATTGCATGATTTGCTGAGAGTGATTGCATTAACACACAACAAGTAGGTGTACAAATCAAAGATCCTAGCGAAACTTTCATTCGACTCTCTCACTATAAAGTATTGTCTCCGATTTTCAATCCAACGACGACGCCAACTTCGTTTTATTCGTTTCTGCGTTTGCCGCAGTTTTGTTGGAATTTTACTTGATATTCGACGAGCTAGAGTTTCTCTATTAATATTTCATAGATAGATAAAATATAAATTGATATTATAAGTAACACTATTTCTATACTTTTTTTGCCTCAATAAGTCACACTAGAATTGTTAACGATCCAAAGTTCAACAACAAGATGGGCTAAGAGTTTCTCCCTGAGAGTTCCCTCTGAATCGGAATGGTAAACGATCACCGTTGTTGACCGTCGCCTATGGATACCTGTAACACCAGGGGCATCACAGATACGTTGCCGACCCTTAAAGATCTATTAACAGCCCTTTTGAAGAACCCCATGTTATAGTTACTATTATTTCACTTGATTTGTAATATTATTTTGTCTATAAGTATTAGCAATTTTACAATAATGTTAAGTATTAAAGCTAACGGTAGATATTTTTACAATAAAACTAATAATTGTACATAATACTTTACAGGGGCCTTACGGACAACAGCTAATTGCGGCACCTAATCCGCTCAGTTGGAAAATCACGCGAACGTGAACCTTATCGCGCCCAGATACGGTTTGCGGTCGCGTGATTTGTCAACTGAGTGGATTAGGTGCCTGTAATAGCTGTTGTCCGTAAGGCCCCAGGAATTAGTTTAGAAGTTCTGGTTTTCCAGCATTTTTAATAGGTACAGGCCGTTTCAAAGGAGCTTGTGTGGTTTTGGAACAAAAACTCGAAAGGGATTTGTTTCTCTTTGACAGTAGTTTCACCCGGGAAAACTTTTCTTTGCGGGAAGAAAATGCGGCTTCTTACAAAGCTTTAGTGAAGATTTTAGCCCAAAATGACACAGTTTTTAATAGATTTTAGCAACCTTCTCTTCACTTTTCCGCCCTAAAGAAATTTGTATTTCACCAATCGACTTCCCTTTCGTCTCAGGTATACAAGACATGACAAACAGACAAAATACCACACAATTAACACTAAAGAACCAGTACGTCGCTGCTGGACCGATAGAGAATAATAGAAGCGGGAAGTATTTCGTGGATATGAATATGAAAATGTAGGAGAGAAGAGAAGCAATGGAGAGGCCGATGCCTCTTGAACGGTCGTCGAAGAGTTCAGCTGACAGCACCCAAATGATTGAGCCCACACCTGTAAGAAATAAAAACAAATTAACAACAAGATAAAACCACAGACGTTTATCAAAATAGACACCGCGAGCTCAATATATTTTGCATGTAGTTGGCCTGTTAGTTGTACCAATGCTCCAACTGTTGCAAGTTCAAATAGCACGTCAGCCGTCAATACAAAAAATTACAAATTGCACCCTTAAACTCTAAAAATCTATTTTTCATTCTAATGAAAGGGTAAGCCAAAAAAATACTGAGATAGTTCATATTTTTCATAGATTGTTTTATAAACTAATTCGAGCAATAGAGTTACCTACTGATCACTATACCTACATCAATTAAATTACACTATAAGTATACATACGGCGGCAAAATGATATTTACCGACGGCATTTTGACTCATCAGTGATCCAATTGCCGAGCGCGAGTGAAGAAAAATTATAAAAATTATAAACGTGTTTTTTGTGGTATCGTATAGCAATCACCGGTCTAATTTTAGGGAGCATTTCCCTCACACCTGCTATTATCAAAATATTTACCTGCACTGTAGCTGTAGACTACCAGAATAAGGGACACCAGGGGGACAAAGTTCATGACGCCGCTAATTGGGCCGCTGTTCTTCACAAAGAAGAAAGAGCTTAGGCCCATCTGGAAGATAAACATTAACATAGGAACAACGCCCACTTTAAGGGCGAGGCAAAGTGCTAGCGTACTTTAGCGTCCAGCGTCCAGCAAGGCTAACATGCGCACCGCGGCAAAATTTTGACGTCACTTTGTCGAGCGAGAACGAGACAAGGCGCCTACTGTTTTGTATACGCCATCTCGCATTGGCACAATAAAAAGAGTTGCCAAAATTTTGTCGCGTGGCGCATTTTAGCCCTACTGGAAAATTCAAATTATGTACCTATTTAATATTGTAGGTATTTTGGGTAGCTGTTTATACTTTTATATTCTGGACTTCTGACGCTATCTAAGTCACTTCCTCCTCCTCAGTTCGTTTCAATGCTGAACGTCGTGATGCTCCCGATCTTTTACAATTTGGCGACAAATCTGCTTCCATCTCCGGCGGTCTCCAGCCCGTTACATCGCTTCACAGATGTTCGCTACCCACAGCGATGTAGGCTACCTAATAGATAATTTTTATTGCCTTGTAGAAAAACTGACTAAAAATAAAGCCGATCACTGAAAACAAATTTAAAATGTGTTCAATTGTTTAAATGGGTGGCAAACAGAGATGACGTGCGAAAGCTTACAAAATACGTTTGATATTGACGAAATTAAAAACCAGTTTATATTTAGTTACTTTTCCGGTTTTAAAAATATCCTTGAACTCTGCTTGAACTTTTGCAAAAACAAGCTTAAAAAATGATTGGAAATTTCCTGGATCGACAAACTAGATACCTGTCAACACAGGCAATTACAAAATTTCTTGTCTTTGTTAGATAGAAAGAAAATAAATTTTATTCGACATTGCTAAAAAAACTTCATCATCATCATCATCAGCCAGAAGACGTCCACTGCTGAACATAGGCCTCCCCCTTTAACCTCCACACTGAACGACAGCCTGCCTTTTGCATCCACTAGATGCCAGCGACTCTTACTATCTCGTCGGTCCATCTAATGGGAGGCCTACCTACGCTGCGTTTTCCGGTTCGTGGTCTCCACTCAAGAACCTTTCTTCCCCATCGGTTATCGGTTAAAAAAACTTATATCTAACTAAAGTATTGTTTGAGTGTTTACTCAAACAATACTTCGTTTCGCATTTACACTCGACACTTGTCCCGTGAGCAAGTTGTCAAAACAACTGAGTTGACCAATAGACCAATATTAGATCATAAGACCTTCGACCAAAATAAAATGAATGGACAGGCCTAGTAGAAGCGCATTTTTGAAGATAAGAAAATCGCCGGCTCTCATTTCGTTTCAGTCGGTCTCTAACCGTAGGAAGTGCAACACGTGTCTATTGTTACGTCATAATGAAACATCTGACAAAATTATGCATTCATATGCTTTCCCGAAGTGTAAATACACAAATAAAACCGGGATCTATTTTTTGTAACAAATATACTGTACATTTTTATAATTAGGCGTCGAAGTATATGTCCGACGGTTTTGACTCGTTTTTACTGAGCAATTTCAATGGTTAGGGCCCGTCCATTCATTTTATTTTAGTCGAAGCATAAGACCATATACATAATTATCATGAAATAGATATAATAGACTTAATTATAAGTGTATCTATAAGATTTAAGCATATACAATGTCTGTGGTCTGGTTTGTGACCAGCCACAACATTAACTTGCGCACCCTTTATGCTGGGTATATTACACAATGTACTCTAAAACTAAGTTTTAGAAGAAGTAAGTGTACATATTTGCAATAAAGAATAAAGACTGAAGAACAGTCTTCAGTTACTAACAGTCTACAGTTACCACGGTAAATATCCCGTAAATAATCATATAACTTGAGTATTTTTATATTCAACACTAAAACCAGACACTGAATTCACATTATAATCCAACACTAAATCTTCGTCCGAGAAACTTAGATTCGGTATATGACATTAATTTATACAAAATCAAAGCGAGGAAAATGTAAATAATTTATTTCGTAGTGTGCTCTAACAATACGTGCTAAACGCTGCGCGGCGTATTTCTATTTCGACTCGAGTTCTACCGGTTACCAAAACAGCCTCTAACATCCTATATTGTGGTCAATGGGTGGCCAATTTCTACTCACCACCGGTTCTCGTAGGATCACTGAAGTTAAGTATCGTCGGGCGCGGTTGGTACTTGGATGGGTGACCGCCTGGGCGTGTTGTCTTTTTGCACTACTTTTTGTAATAATTGACTGGGGCAAGTGTCTTTATTCATCATCATCATCATCATTTCAGCCGTAGGACGTCCACTGCTGGACATAGGCCTCCCCCATTAATCTCCAAAAGGGCCGGTTGGAAGCGGCCTGCATCCAGCGTTTTCCTGCGGTCTCTTTCAGGTCGTCTGTCTATCATTGCCTTAATTAACTAAACAAAATACAAGCTAATACTAACGCTACAAATACAGTTAGACCATAGACCGTCGAAGGTCTAAAGACAATCCAAATGCTCAAGCCCACTAACAGATGGCAGCGTACCCAGCATGCTGGCGGCATTACCAGGCTGAATGGCAATGCTTATGCGTTGAGCCAGAAACACGCCAGCATTTTGGTCAAGCGTCGCACTAACCAGGCGCTCTAAAAGATTTTTGAAAATGAGGTGAGCTTCCCTTTCCTCAAGGGCCCAATGTCTCGACCCCAAACGCCTCAAATATGTAACCACTGCGGACGTTAGCATATTTGCGTCACTTGTAATGCTTAGGTACCTATGTGTTTTTGACGTATTATGAAAACTTAACTGATCAATCATGATCAATGGAACAGAGGCAAAAAAGTCGATGACTATGATGACAGTTTGTATGACATACTAATTTTTATGTTGACATATTTTTACAGCAATTTGTTGTATTTATTAAATTTGTTTCTTTTTGTAATAATATTATTTGTATTTTTAGTAGGAAATCTATTTTAGTTTAACAGTATGTGAGATAAATATGAGTGGAATTTGTCCGTTTTTATTCTCAATAAACAATTTTAATTTGAATTTATGGTCTTAATTCAAATCGTGTTTATTTCTTTGAGATATCAGCCAAACAAACAGCCAAATTAAAAAAGATAATTTTGGTTTACATTGAGTTCTTTGTATTTTATGTGGTGGTTCGGGACCATCAGCACAGAACAGTAACCTTTATATTACTTGCCATCAGTGCGCGAGCCCGACAAGCACTTGGTCGATTTATTTTACTTGTGAAGAATTCTAATCAATGCGGAGAGTAGATAAATAAAAACGTTAGATAATTTTCCAAAAAATTTATTTCACTTGATTTGTTTAAAATTATTATTATTTCGTCTCTAAGTATACTAGCAATTTTACAATAATAATCATAAAGCTAATAGTATTTTTACGATACAACTAATACTTATACAGAATACTTGAAAGGAATTAGTTACGAGTTCCTGCTTTTCCAACATTATTTCCATTGGCCTGTCCGTCTTTATGCACGCGGCGGAACGCTATGCCTTGGTACCTACGAACATTTATAACAAACATCGTTCAGCCTTGCATACACGAATAAGTAACAAACATACAAACAGAGGGTTGCTTTCGCATATATGCCTTTCTGGTTCTGAAATATGCACTATGGCCTTGAAGACCTTATTGGCTAATTCAAATGAAACCTTATCTAAAACTTTGCAACCTTCTCTTCACTTTTCCGCCCTAAAGAAGTTTGTATTTCACCAATCGACTTCCCTTTCGTCTCTGGTATACAAAATATGACAAACAGACAAAATACCACACAATTAACACTAAAGAACCAGTACGTCGCTGCTGGACCGATAGAGAATAATAGACGCGGGAAGTATTTCGTGGATATGAATATGAAAATGTAGGAGAGAAGAGATGCAATGGAGAGGCCGATGCCTCTTGAACGGTCGTCGAAGAGTTCAGCTGACAGCACCCAATTGATTGAGCCCACACCTGTAAGAAATAAGAACTATTAAGAACAAGATAAAACCAAATCCTTATCCCATATCCATCCCTCAAAGGTCTTCCCGCCGAGCTTCAACATAAAGCGTTTCAAATAGGGTGTCAAATAACTACCTCTCCGGGCTGGAAAGCACCGTCATCACCGCTCATGTTACAAATGTCCGTAGGCGGTGGTCTCTGCTTACCATCAGCCGGAACGCATGCTTGTTTGACGCTCTTTTTATAAAAAAAAGTACTTTATCGAAACAGACACCGCGCGTACAATGTATTTTGCATGTTTTTGGCCCATTTTAGTTGTATCAATGCTCCAGCTATAGCAAGTCCAAGTAACACGTCAGACGTCAATACAAACAGACACATTCTAAAGTAAAACCACAATAAATAAATAATAGCCAAGTGCAAGTCGATGACAAATTTCTGTTCATCATCATCATCATCATTTCAGCCGTAGGACGTCCACTGCTGGACATATGCCTCCCCCATCGATCAACAAAAGGGCCGGTTGGAAGCGGCCTGCATCCAGCGTTTCCCTGCGGTCTCTTTTAGGTCGTCTGTCCATCTTGTGGGTGGACGTCCTCCGCTGCCCTTACCAGTTCAGACAATTTCTGTTCACCATCAAGTAATAAGCAAAGTCAGGCGCGATCGGTACTTAGATAGATGACCGCCTTGGCGAGATGTTGTGTTTTTGCACTACTTTTTGTGTTTAGTGGTGGTACGGAATCCTCAGTGCGTGAGCCTGACTCGCACTTGGCAAGTTTATTATATGGTATTGCATCAGTATCACCACTCTTAAGTTTCGGGAGCATTTCCCTTACATCTGCTGTTAGCAAAGTATTTACCTGCACTGTAGCTGTAGACGACCAGAACCAGGGACACCAAAGGGACAAAGTTCATGACGCCGCTGATCGGGCCGCTGTTCTTCACAAAGAAGAAAGAGCCTAAGCCCAGCTGGAAGATAAACATTAATATAGGAACAACGCCCACATGAAAGGCGAAGCATAGCGCTAGCGTACGTAAGCGTCCTGCAAGCAAGGCTAACATGCGCACCGCGACAAAATGTCGTCGTCACTTAGTCGAGCGAGAACGTGACAAGGCTCCCACGTTTTCATATACGCCTGTCTCGTTTTGGCACGATAAAAGAGTTATTTTACTGTCGCGGCGCGCATTTTAGCCCTGCTGGAAAATACAACTCGATTTTGACCTGTTTAATATGTCATCATCATCATCATTTCAGTCATAGGACGTCCAATGCTGGATATAGGATAGAAGGTTCCGTTGGACGGAACCATCAGAGCAAAGGTCCTCCTCGTACTTGTCGAGTTTTTGACTACACCATCTGTAGATTCGTCTGTAGATTCTGTGATCTAACTAATCCACTGTCAACAGGCCAAATTGTAATGATAGGAAACGAGACTTGTTTTCCTAGTAGGTCTTATAATAACATCTTATAAACAGTTATAGTGTCTTATAACTGATAGTATTCTTACGAAACATGTTTAATATTGACGTTATTAATATCATGATGCGAAACCAGTATCTATATACTGCTCTGTATTCTTCCGGTTAAAAATACCCTTGAACTCTGCTTAACCTTTTGTAAAAATAAACTGCAAAAAGAGGTAGGAAATTTCTTGAATCTTCAAACCAAATAGCTGTTAACAGAGCTATTCGAAGCAAAAGAGACTGCAGGGAAACGCTGGATGCAACCGGCCCTTTTGGAGATCGATGGGGGAGGCCTATGTCCAGCAGTGGATGTCCTATGGCTGAAATGATGATGATGATGAGAGTTCGCAAAAATCCTTGTATTTGAGTGTACTACTTTCCAAGATCCGTGGATAATTCACTCTGATCCCAGGATCTGTGGATACAACCCCGTCATACCTATTTTCCGTGAGCAAGAAGTTGACAAAACAACTGAGTTGACCTATATCCCACTATTAAATCATTAGATCACGAATAGACCAAAATACCATAATTAGACCATCATAAACAAAATACTCTTACCATCCCCAAAGCCATTCCGCTGATAGTGACCGCCAGTATGGTCTTCCGTCCAAACCGGTCCGTCACCATCGTGGTACAGAAGCTGGCGAATAGTTGGATCATTCCGATTACTACCGATGATACTTCTGGCTTCACGCTTGACTGTGTTGATTCTGTAGAGTATGCATATATAGAGAAAAGAGTTACGCAATATTTGCAATGACCTAAAGGGAAATTTGGTTTTGTTGATGGCCTCATCTCTGCCGTCCGATCACTACAAGACCGTTAAGTGACTTTTTGTCAAATTTGAGTTATATATACAACCGGAAAGAGCATTTTTTTCTCTATCATCCAGTCTGGGTCATATTTACTAATTGTTATTATTTGCCGAGTTACGGACACCATGAACACGACTATCTACAGCATTCTTGGGACAGTAGGGCTATCTCACTTTGAAACACTAAAATACTGCTAAGCGATCTTATCTGTCTGCTACTTGTAGGTACTACAACTTACTCTCTACTCTGCTACTTGTAGGTGTACTAAAGTTCTTTGGGCAGTTAGGCATATCTCCAGAAACATGAACTCGATGGAGAGACTTGTGGTACAGGGCCCAGTAAAAGGCAAGCGTAGCCCTGGTCGGTCACCAACTCGCTGGACTGACTCCATCAAAAATTCCACGCAGTCTCCCATGGGATAGTGTGCTTGCAATGCAACCAGCCGCCAGAAATGGAGAAACATTGCGAGACGAGCGGCAGCCCTGGGAAGAGACGAAAGCGACAGCGGGAAGCCATGTTGTACCATCACCGCAATCACGACCTCTGCCAAGAGTGCACGACTAAGAAGAAGACTTGTAGGTACTTGTTGTTTTCTTCAGTGCTATTGCTCTTCTGGCTTGCTTCTATCCAAACGCTATGATAACTGTATCGAAGCGCCTGACGCTCACATTTTTTAAACAGCGGCAATAACAGTGAATTTATATTTCTAGCCAATCGTCATACTATCTCTGATAACCCTTTCATCAGCACCCTTATAGCGTAACTTTTCTGGTAACGGCCTTTCCTTTCATGAAGCCCAGTTTGAGAATCTTTCTTTCCAGAAAAGGTGTTCTGGTCATAATGTGTCGATCTGTATCAGTTCAGGAGTAGCACGTCTGAGGCAGACGAGCTGGAGGTCCCAGCTTTGATCCCAGCCTGGGCAGATTATATATCAACTCTAGGTCTGGGCGCTATTTGCCCATGTCTTTGTGTGTTCTTAGCATTACCAACGCAGGGATTCCTAGTTAAGAGATTTATGATTTAGATACAATATTACGAGCTGCGTGATTAGTTGCATGCATAGATTGCAGCCAGACGGAATGACCTATGTAAAGCGGTGCAGAATCTGGTACGAACTAAAGAACGAGGCAACCGACGGGCGGTAGCGTACAAATGTCAGGTCATTATGACAGGATAAGAGTATTAAAGTAAACAGCATGTATTAAAAACTTGCCTAAAATTGTTTGAAGATAAAACGACACACTGTTGAACCCGGAGAGCTGAGCCCCTGCCCCCAGAACCACCACGATTCCGAAGGACTTCCAGAAGGTCTTATTCATGAAGATCTTTCGACTGATCTTCACATCTGAGTTGGCCGCGTATTCTTTCATTTCCTCGTGGGCTTTGGACTCTGATCCTCGGAGGAAAGTTAAGACTTTCACAGCTTCTTCGTTTCGACCTGGAATCAAAAATCAGCATCTAACCTTTGACAAATAGACATTACCTGATCTAAGCATCTAATGTTATCTCACGTGATTTTGCACTAGGTATACGTAGGTACCTTTAAATAAATAAAAAACCGATCAAGCGCGAGTCAGGCTCGTGCACTGAAGGTTCCATAAAAACTTAATAAATATGTCATACTAACACCCAAAATACATTACCTCCAGCAGTCGAGTAAAAAGATTTATATTATACTGAAATACAAACTTAACTTTGTAGTAGAAAAAAAAAACTCCCATATACATAAATACATTACAATTGGTATTCCAACAGCATGTTTTTTTTTATTTTATTTTTTATAATAGGCTTGCTTTTAATGTATGTTTGTAATAACAAAAAATATTTTTGTCTTATGTTATTTATAGCAAGATAAAAGTAATATTGTAATCAACGAGTACCTAGGTATATTCTCCGCTACAATGAGTGAACCACCCTTGACCTATTGACCCTGTTTGGGAAGCATTCGAGTCGTGTACTTGGATTTATTATGGTTTGGATACTTCGATTGATTACTAGGATTGGATTTTCGATGCCGTCACTTTAAAAAGGTAAAAATAAAATAAATAAATCTTTATTTCTAAAAACAAGTCGTGGAATCTTAAATTAATTCTAAAACAAACTACTTAGACTAATAATTTTGAATAAGACTTAATATTAAGAAGTGAGTAGTTAATTTTTTTTTTTTTTTAAAGTCGACCTTATCAGGGGCCCCACACTAGGCCCATGGCCCGTATTGTGGCGGCCAAGTGACGAAGCACCCACTACCCAAGTTATTATTAAAAAAAAATTGTGAAGGAAAACATCGTGAGCCTATCGGTAGCTATATGTCCAAAAACCTCAAAATTTCAAAGAAATTACATTCACCGACATGCACTGGGTCAGCATGGTTGATTAGGGCCCATCCTCTCTCACTCTCTGAGAGAAGGCCTGTGGTCCAGCAGTGTCCAACATGATAGGCTGAAAATGATGAGCGAAAGTCTCTCATCGCTGTCTGGTCGATATTTCTATTGATTCAGTTGGTAGCCAAAATAAATTCCCAACAAGTAATCTTACAATCACTTACTTCAATAATCACAACGACGTGACCCAAAATTAACAGACAAATAAATATACAGAGAAAATGAAACAAACACGGGCGTACCTAATAGCTAGTATATATTTATCTATGCTAATAGTGACGCCCGTCTTACGCTATTTATTATTGGAATACTGCTGTCATCTTTGGGACGGCTCAGCCGAATACCAGCTCGAAGCTATTGAATCGGTAGACCGGCGTGCTGTTCGTCTTATAGGCGATGAGAAGTTAGTGGCTAAGAAACTTCTCACTCTAGAACACCGCCGTAAGGTAGCGAGTCTGTCAATTTTCTACAGGATTCATTTTGGAGAATGTGCATCAGAGCTAGATGACCTTATCCTGCCACCCCCTTTCTACTACAGGACAAGTAGGAAAACGGCCCACTACCACCCATACATTGTGGATTTTCCTTGGATACGTACCAAACGTTTCGATTCTACGTTTCTAATCCGTATGGCCAAGGATTTGAACAACCTGCCAGCTTCCTTGTTTCCTGAGAGATATAACCTGGCCCTTTTCAAGGCTAGAGTGAATAGGTATCTTCTAAGTCTGCGTGCTTCATCTTCGACCACATCGTAACGCGGACTTATCAGCGTTAAAAAAAAAAACTTAGTCTGTACGCTTTTGACGCTTACTATTATTTATTCTGTAGATTTGGTGTCATCATCATAACCATCAGCCAGAAAAAGGTCCACGGCTGAACATAGACCTCCCCCTATAACCTGCCATCTGTATCCACTGGATGCCCGTGTTTCTCACGATGTCGTTGGTCTATCTAGTGAAATTTTTATGGGATGGGACCAAACTAAAAGTACTATGATTAAAAAAAAAATATCACTTGTTTTTAAATAAAAGACTTCTAAGGTAAAAAAACTCCTTTTTGGAATCAGTTAAAAAAGTGATAGAAACACGGAGATGACGGAGACATTTGAACACAAACAATAATTGTACTAAGGCATATCTCCCTTTTTTGTCTGATCTGAGGGTATAACTATAATTGTGTGGGTTGAAGGTCAGTAGGTAAGTAAAATACAAGAGATAAGTAATGATGCTTACGTCAGATTCAGTGGAGTAATGATGGGTAACCACAGTGATTCCACAACATGCTCGAGTTGGCTGTCAAACGCAAGCCTGATCATCATCATCATCAGCCAGAAGACGTCCACTGCTGAACATAGGCTTCCCCCTTTAACCTCCACACTGAAAGCCAGCCCGCCTTTTGCATCCACTGGATACCAGCGACTCTTACTATGTCGTCGGTCCATCTAGTGGGAGGCCTACCTACGCTGCGTCTTCCGGTTCGTGGTCTCCACTCAAGAACCTTTCTTCCCCATCGGTTATCGGTTCTCCGAGCGATGTGGCCTGCCCATTGCCACTTCAACTTGCAAATTTTAACAAACAAACGCAAGCCTATTAATAAATAAATATATATAATTATCAAAGCAAAAATCCGGCTTCAAAATTAGTAAATACGCAATTTTATTTACTTGGATGACATATTTTTTCCACAAACCACTGAATCGATTTTGATAAAAAAATATGAAACCAATCTGAAAGTATACAGGGCTACTGGTGGCGAATGTATAAAAACCGGCCAAGTGCGAGTCGGGCTCGCGCACTGAGGATTCCGTACCATACCACAAAATTCAATAACGAAATTACCAGTTATAACTTGGTAATGAACTTGGCCATTATTTATTATTGCGCGAGCTCGACTCGCACTTGGCCGTTTTTTTTTTAAGTCGGTTAAAAATAAAAATATTACCAGTCCGAAAGTAACTCCCTTTGTCTGTTTGCCTCCATATCGGTTAAAACAACTAAACAACACAATCATTTTCATTATCCCTACCATGCTCCCACTGCTGGGCCACAGGCCTTCTCTCAGAGAGAGAGAGGTTGGGCTCTAATCCACCATACCGGCCAAGGTTGGTGAATATCATAATATGTCTTTGAACTTTTGGACATACCGGTTTCTTGAATGGTTGCATCGAAACTGCACATAATTTATTTAAGTACTAAATAAGTCATTAGTGCAGGGCGGAGGATCGAACCGGGTGCCGTCAGATTTTAAAGCGCACATGCTGCCACCCAGCCACCATTGCTTGGTCACCAACTAAACAACTGATCTGACTTTAATGAGGACGGACAGTAGTGATTTGTTTACCAAGGGATGAAAGAAAATCTATTGAGGACGAAAGAAGGAAAAACAGAGGAACAGCAGCTAATATTTTAGTTGATATGGCCAATATGGCCTAGAATGCTTCTGATAAAAATTTAAAACTCCTCACCTTTGGAAAACAAGAAGTACGGGCTATCAGGCAGGAAAGCCAGCGGCAGTGTGGTCATCACCAAGAACACGGTGTAGATGATGTTCAGGGTGATGTACGAGATGAACGGTCCCACGCTTAGCATCGTCACTACGCCGATTGAGCACATGATCTGGAGAATGGTCCCTAAAGACCCTCGGATTTCATTCTGAAAGCAAATAAAACATCAAAATGAATATACCTAATTATAGCTAGTATAAGTGTATAACCTATAATTTATCTTTTGTAATTTTGTCATGTCATCATCTTTTGTGACTCCACGCAGGATGGAATTGACGTTCTTGTTTAACGTACGAAGTCCAGGTCTTGGGATCAGTGGGGAAATTGTATCAAAGAGAGCCAAAAGCTATAAATAGAGCAGAAAAATTTAAAAAAGGGCAAGTTGGCATGAGAACTACTCCAATATATCTATCGCAACAAAATATCACATAAATTATCTGCACTAGATGTTGAGTTGCCTGCCGCTTTCGTATTGGTTTATAGCCACCAAAGAAAGTGTCCTTCGCATCCTACAGATACTGTCCGAATCGTCTGTCATAGACGTATAAGGCCTACTAGAAGCCTTTTTTCGAGGGTGGACTCTTCCAAGTGTGCTTGAAAAGAGGTCGCAGTGATCTCCAGAAGAACGCGCCGGAACCCTTAGCACTAGGCTAAGGCTCCTTCCGAGACAACTGCGTGTTGTCTCGGCTCTTCCACCCACGACAACGTTGGTCACACTACGTTGTCGTCCTCCCCCGGAACTCGCTTGCATGGGTGGTCAGAGCCCCAACTCCGACCGTCCCGAGCCCAAAAGTTGGTTTTGGTATTCTAGTAGTGTTCCAGGGTTAATCTAGTGGAAGCCTAGCTGATGCAGTATCAGTGATGGTGGTGGTGTATCGGGGCGTAGTGACAGCATAATATTATGGAGTCGAGCCCTGACAGATAAGCTACCGAGAGCGGATTGTTTCGTCGCCAGACTTCCAGCCCGATGGCGATATCAGTCCCATCACGGGCCATGCGTGGATGGATTAGCCCGAGACAAAGATCAATGGCACAAACAAGAGGAAGCCTATACCCAGCATTGGGTCGATTACAGGCTGACGCCAATGATGATGTGTTGTGCAGGAAAGGGTTCAAACCTTAAAATAAATTAAATATATATCTAATCTGAGAATTGGTTGTACTGTCTAATGTCTCTGTGTACCTATATGCCACGGCATCCTCGACACAGTGAGATATGGAGAGCTATAGTTGTAACGTCACGTTATAGGATTTAACAGCTCAAGCATATTTCGGGAAAAAACGTGATTAAAATTGTGTTTCATTTTCGGCACCAACATCGTCATCAGAAGTAATAATAGTAATCAGGAACGGGAGCTCACCTCATTTTCAAAAATCTTTCAGAGCGCCTGGCGTGATCAAAATGCTGGCGTGTTTCTGGCTCAACGCATTAGCATTGCCATTCAACGTGGTAATGCCGCCAGCATGTTGGGTACGCTGCCAACTGGTAGTGGGCTTGAGCATTTGGATTGTCTTTAGACCTTCAACGGTCTATGGGCAGTCTAACTGTATTTGTAGTGTTAGTTTTAGCTTGTATTTTGTTTAGTTATTAGAAGTAATTGTAGTGTTGTGTTCACTTTACCTCAATCAGTTCACTTGCAATGAAAATGATGCTACAATAAATAGGAAGGTAGGTACGTCTTTAAGGCCGATGGCTGATACGTGACTGGTTTTGCCTTCCTTCCTTTGACCCTGGTCTGACTATACATATACACGGAGCAATGATCTGTGACGATGCAAACATAGGTGTTTTAAAAACTACATTGGTGGCCGTATCGCTTACAGCCACTTCAAGAGAACTGCTGAGAAATTCTAAGCGAAATTTTAAACTTTTCAAATTTGTTTGTACATCTTTTTCTAGGATGCGCTAGGCTTGTTCCATTTACTTGTACCTTAGGCTTATATCATGCATCATAATCATGGTGCATAAAGCTTAATAATACCAGTCAAATTCACCATCCAATCTAAATCATCCAAACGAACGGTGGTGTTTTTTTCTTCTGGTTCAACTTACACTAGCTACTTCCGAAGCATACATTGGTAGTACGGTAAACACGAAGGAGTCTGCTGCTCCCAATATGGCTCGACCAAGGAGTATCATCCAGACCTCTGTTGCAAACAGGTATAGGAACCCTACGGCTATCCGCGGCAGGCACGCCAGGAATATCGTGTACTTCCGCCCTATTCGGTCGACCAGGAATGCTGCCAGCAAGTTTGCTGAAATGAGGTTAATACACTTTTTGGTTAAGTGAAAATTAAGAGTCATACAAGAACTTGTGCGCTTTGTATGAACATTTGCTGTCTTAAGACAAATATGAAGTAAATATGCATTTAAATGCATATTTACTTCATCCACCAATAGTATCAAATTTGATACATCGTCATCATCATTTACAGCCTATCATATTCCCACTGCTGGGACATAGGCCTTCTCTCAGAGAGAGAGAGAGAGAGAGGATAGGTCTTCATCCACCATGCGGATGTAGTGCATGTTGGTAATCGCACATGTCTTTGAACTTTTGAGGTTCTTGAACATATCTACCGGTTTCTTCACGATGTTTTCCTTCACCATAGTTGCGCAATGGCATCGAAACTGCACATAATTTATATAAGTACCTACATAAAACAATAATTTATTTTAGTATTAACTCGCAAATAAATATTCATAGTTAGCAAACTGACAGTTGTAGAATCTAATTAGTATTGGCCCGTCCATTGTAATTAAGAATCAGTAACACTTTTTACCACTTTATATTGGTAGAACTCTTAAAGAAAACCTCTGTTAGTTATTCGGCCGTCAAACAGAAGCGTGCAAAATAATTCCAGTGAAATGACAGAGCATATCTACAGAGAAAAATTTAATATATGGTCAAGGTACGGACGTATAATGCTTTGCCTTAGTAGGTATTTATAAAGTCAATATTCTGGGTGACGCTGCAAACTTATGAGAATGCGTTGCCCTTGCCATGAGGCCAGCGATGTGCTCGTCTCATCTCTCAGTCGTAAAAAAGACATGGTGAAAATCTGTCCAGGATCCCTGCTGATAATGCAAACTTATGATCAAGCGTTATAGGTACTCCCTTTTAGGCCAGCAACGACCTCGTCTCTTCACTCAGTTGTAAAAAAAAAGCTTAGCCAACCTACCAGCCATTCCAGTGAGGAAACCGATGGATACTATCCAGGATCCCTGCTCCTCTGTGATGGGAGCTGGCAGCACAGTCTCCGTGGCATTTCGAAGCTTCACCAGCACTGGAGATGGCCATACCAGACCCAGACCAGTGGCCAGGACGCTGAGATTTACTGAAAATAACAAAAAAAGGTAAGTGCTATTTGCGTCGTAAACAGTTTGATGGTCGGGTTATGGTTTGACTGTTTCTGAGCCCTTTCATTCAACTGTCATGTCAGTAAGACTGGTTAAGATTAATACCTATAAGATGTAGGTTTCCTACTTTGGGTATCATTGGTTTTTAGCAATGACATTGGTTTTTAGGGCTACCCTAAGGCAGGGCGCAAACGTGGACACTTTTGTGTGTTGTGTCGGATACAAACTACAAATGAATATTTGATTTCTATATAACCAACATGAAATCAGCCACTCCCTGCGTAGACTTTGTGTCCAGTTGCTTCCACTTGACTGGTACTGGGTGTGCCGTGTCGGCAACAAAAAGTGTCTACGTTTGCCCAGCGCCACAGCCCAGCGCCTAAAAACCAATGTCATAAAAAAAACTAAAAGCCTCTGTGTCATCTTTGTATTACGCTTTCGGTAAGACGAACGGCCTTTTGTAAACGTGTTATTATCCGTGAACTGTCATGAATGACCACGAGGTACACAGAGAGGCTATTTACGAAATTGTCGACTTCCCTTCACTTGCTGTGGAACGGGTTTTTGATAAATAGTGTTCCGTCATTTTTGTTTTGATACTGATTAGTTTTTCGCAGTGGCGTAAACGGATTCTTTCCCAAAGGTAATGAGGACTGGTGGAAACCATGCAGTGAACTTTAACGGAATTTCGGGTTTAGATGTTGCATTACATGCTTCTTGCTTTTCGAGAGAAAAGAAAGTCGGCAAAATTTGTGGGTCGAACACACGTAGGGAACCTGACAAAGTATTTGATTTGGTTAGAATTGCCGAACTTCAAAAATTTATTTTTGATCGAAGTTGCCGAACTATTAAAATCCAGCTATCGATTATCGATATCAAAAATCTCGAGGGTTTCGATGAAAAAAAGCATCGAAAACTGGATTTTTTAGTATAATTTTTCTTACAACTAATAAGATCTGTAGAAAATTCAGTTGCTGTATTAAATAGATTTGTATTTTTTTATTGAATGTAGCGGTTCAGGTTTTGGTAAAACTCAACATATCCATTTGTTACCTCCAATTAACAAAATTAGTTTTTCTTAAAACTTTAGGAGGGAAAGTTTGAGATTGGAATTCGTTAAATTACTGTCATAAAATAATAATAAAAATATGTTATGGTTTACTTATTTTATATTTCCCCTTTCGTTTTATTTTTAAATTATGTTTAGTTAATCCTCCTCACATACCTATTTACGTTACATACCTATTGTTGACGCGCATGCGCACGAGTACCTACTCCTGCGCCGCCCTCCCGCCGCGCCCCCGCTACACGCCGCAGGAGGCTATATAAAGGCTCCTGCGCGGCCGGAGCGGCCTCTTTGCTTTCTTCCTTATGTGCCTCAGCGTGTGCACGTCATACACCATATTATACCAACTTGTCTTAGTTATAATTCATCATCATCATCATTTCAGCCGTAGGACGTCCACTGCTGGACATAGGCCTCCCCCATCGATCTCCAAAAGGGCCGGTTGGAAGCGGCCTGCATCCAGCGTTTCCCTGCGGTCTCTTTTAGGTCGTCTGTCCATCTTGTGGGTGGACGTCCTACGCTGCGCTTGCCAGTCCGTGGTCTCCATTCCAGAACCTTTCGGCCCCATCGGCCATCTGTTCTGCGTGATATGTGCCCTGCCCACTGCCATTTCAACTTACTAATCCGGTGGGCTATGTCGGTGACTTTCGTTCGTCTACGGATCTCCTCATTTCGGATTCGATCTCGTAGAGAAACCCCGAGCATAGCCCTCTCCATAGCTCGTTGTGCGACTTTGAGCTTGCTTATGAGGCCCATAGTGAGAGACCACGTTTCAGTGCCGTATGTCATCACTGGTAACACACACTGGTCGAAGACTTTCGTCTTAAGGCACTGAGGTATTTTGGACGAGAAGACGTTGCGTAGTTTACCGAACGCTGCCCAGCCGAGTTGGATTCGCCGATTGACCTCTTTCTTGAAGTTGGGCCTACCTAGTTCGACGGTTTGTCCTAGGTAGACGTACGCGTCAACAGCTTCAAGAACTGAGTTCCCAACTGATACTGGGGTGGGCACAACATGGATATTTGACATAACCTTTGTCTTGTCCATGTTCATTTTAAGGCCCACCTGTTGGGAGACTCGATTGAGGCCTTCGAGCATCATGCTGAGATCTTCCATCGATTCTGCCATGACCACAATATCGTCGGCAAACCGAAGGTGAGTGATGTACTCGCCGTTGATGTTGATGCCGAGTCCTTGCCATTCCAGGAGCTTGAAAGCGTCTTCCATTGTGGCAGTGAACAGTTTCGGAGAGATAACGTCTCCCTGTCTCACGCCTCTTCGCAATGGAATTGCCTTCGAACTCTGCTCCTGTACTCGGACCGACATGGTGGCGTTATTGTACAAACACTTCAACACTTCGACATACCGATAGTCAATACGGCATCGCTGGAGAGACTCGAGCACCGCCCATGTCTCGACCGAATCAAAGGCTTTCTCATAGTCCACAAACGCTAAACATAGTGGCAAGTTATATTCTTCGGTCTTCTGTATAACTTGGCGTAGCGTGTGGATGTGGTCTATGGTACTATAGCCTTTTCGGAATATATAGTTATAAT
Source organism: Agriopis aurantiaria (assembly GCA_914767915.1). Lineage (NCBI taxonomy): Eukaryota > Metazoa > Arthropoda > Insecta > Lepidoptera > Geometridae > Agriopis > Agriopis aurantiaria. Next base: position 9,077,086 of record OU612004.1, read on the forward strand.
TAAATGTAATAAAAGTATCATTGTAAACTACGCTGGATTTCATTCCACCACCACGCACCCGCCTTCAGCATAGGAGTAGTAGAAGTTTTTACATAATTCGAGCCGGATCAGCAAAAAGGTGCGTGGTGCGAAATCCAACAAGATGGTGGACACTGGAATTTCCACGCGGCAAATACCTACATATGGAGCTACCGTGCGCATGAGGTGCGCGTAAGTCATTTCAAGGACGCGCGCAATCGCCCGGAGGGCGCTGGCGCTGTGCGGCGCGGCGCAATCGCGCTGCCGAAACCACGTGTGAGCACGTGGTGACCACAAAGTAACAGCGGGCGCTCACTTCGAACAAAGGAAGGAAGAAGCAGCAATCCATTATACCAGGAAAGGGGGAACAGAAATCGTGAGTCCGTTCCGATTATTTCTGTGCGCAGGGTCAGTGGTACCTTCGTGTACCCATCCTACAATTATTCACATTTTCAAAGATTTTTACTTTTCAAAGAGGAAACCATCACCCCCTTCTCACCTTTTCGAGTATAACTTATTCATTTATGCTTTGTGAACTATAACCATTCATCCATAAAATATAATAGATACCTAGCTACGTTCGTAATTTTTGTGCATTCCAGGAAACAGTGCGTATGCATCAGTGCAGCGCGGTATTGTTCGTCGCGCGAACCAGTTTTCACTGGATTTCGCCAGAGCGCTCGGCCACGCGGCATGCGTTCGCCCGCTGCCTGCACGCAGTCCGGTTTCAACTGGTTTCCAGCCATTGTTCATGACTTCGCGCTGCACTCACTTATCTGCCTTGCATCTTACCACGTTTTACTCAATTTTAAGTATCGTTTCATCTGCTAGCTTATCTTCTTTCACTATTTCTTCAACTTTGCTTTTTTTTTCTTCATTACAGCTGCAATTCATAACTTAAATTTCCTTTTCTCATACAAGCTAAGGAACTTGCCTTTTCAAATTTATTTGATCACGCGTTTATTTCAAGATGGAGTCGCTTAAATCATTAAAGAAAATGAGAGCGTCTCATAAATCAAAGGTTACCATTTTTAAATCATATCTAGAACCACTTTTGCCTTGTAAACAATTAAATAGCTTGCAATCTCATGAATTAAATGCCCGTCTAGCTAAAATGCAACAAATGTACGATGAGTACGACATAAATCAAACTCAACTAGAAAATTTATCGGAAATTCCAGACGAGGAGTTCAACGAGCGGCAGTCATTCGACATGAGCTACTTCAGCTTGGTAGCCGCTGCACAAGAGCTGCTGAGCAGATCAGCGGTGGATAGTGCAGCCCCTGCGGGCTCAGGATTCGAATCGATATCAGGTTCAGGTATCGCACAAACAGGTATGTCACGATCACGACTTAAACTACCTACAATCAACCTCCCTTCCTTTTCTGGTGGCTACTCTGACTGGTTAGAATTTCACGATCTTTTTAAATCACTCATAGATTCAGACACTACACTCACAAACATTCAAAGGTTTCATTACTTGCGTGCAGCATTAAAGGGTAGTGCCTCCCTAGTGATTCAATCAATAGAATTCACCTCAGACAATTATAAGGTAGCGTGGGATTTATTATGCGAAAGATTTCACAATTCTCGTATTTTAGTAGACAAACACATTCAGGCGTTGTTTAGCATCGAGCCAATTTCAAAAGAGTCGTCTAAGGGCTTACGTAACTTCGTTGACGTCATTAACAAAAATCTTAGATCGTTAAAAACACTAAACATTCCCACTGAACACTGGGACATTTTGATCATTCACATGGTTTCTACTAAGTTGGACCCAGCCACAGTGCGTGACTGGGAAGAACAACGCAATCTTACGAAAGATCTTCCAAACTTAAAGGATTTCAATATATTCCTGAAAAACCGAGCCGATTTACTAGAGACCATGGAGGAGGCTCAGACTAACCCTACACGCAGATACAGTGACACAACACATGTACGCCCAAAGACATTCATATCTAATCAAAAGGTACAAAAACAGTACGTCGCTTCATGCCCAATATGCAAACACAACCATACAATCTATAATTGTGCTAAATTTGTAGCATTACCAATAGAAAAACGCATTGAAAAAATTAAACAATTACGTCTCTGCACTAATTGCTTACGCGGAGGGCATGAGGAGAGGCGCTGTAAGTACGGAAGTTGTAAGTTTTGTTCACAACGACACAATAGCTTAATCCATATGCAATACACATCCCCCAACGAATTCAAATCAAACAATACTGAGTGCGTAGTACTACCTGCTATGCAACATCAGAACGAAACATATTTACAACCTAGCAACACATCAGGCATCACATTGTCAACAACACACCATGGTCAGGTTTTATTATCCACAGTCATGATTAAAATAAGCGATAACGAGGGTAATGTTCATAAGATTCGTGCACTTTTAGACAATGGTAGCACATCTAGTTTTATTTCAGAAAAACTGCAAAATCAATTAAATATCTTGACCTACCCTGCTTCAATTTCAGTTCAGGGTTTAAACAATCAGTGCTCTAAACTAACTAAAAGATGTGACGTCATGATATCTTCACTTACAGACACACAGTACTCGGCTGAAGTCAATTGTTTTGTGGTGCCACAAATCACTCAATTGATTCCAGCGGTAAAAATCAATCATACTACTTTCAATATTCCTGCTAACATCAAGTTAGCAGATCCTACTTTCAGCATACCATCAGAGGTGCAAATGTTGCTAGGTGCAGACCTGTTCTGGCAGGTATTATGCAGTAACAGGGTCAATCTAGGCAAAAACAAGCCTATTCTAGTCGAGACTAGACTAGGATGGATCGTATCCGGTACAGTCAGGGACACAAACACCAGACACACACATAAAAAACACAACACATTTCATTGCAATTTCACAAGCGACACCGAACTCGAGGCAAAACTTGACAGGTTCTTCGAAGTCGGTCACAATTTCAGCACTCAACAAACTGACAAGGTTGAGGGTGTACACGACACTATTTTCACAACAAATGACACTCAACAAACTGACAAGGTTGAGGGTGTACATGACACTATTTTCACAACAAATGACACTCAACAAACTGACAAGGTTGAGGGTGTACACGACACTATTTTCACAATAAACGACACTGAACTCGAAGCAAAACTTGACAGGTTCTTCGAGCTCGATCACAATCTCAGCACTCAACAAACTGACAAGGTTGAGGGTGTATGCGACACTATTTTCACCAAAACCACTAAGCGTCAATCAGACGGCAAATTCATAGTCACCATTCCTTTAAAGGACTCACCTGAATCATTAGGCGAGTCGAAGATGGTAGCACTCAGTAGATTCAGGGCTTTAGAGCGTAAATTCGAACGCGACTCAACATTTAAAAAACACTACACAGACTTCATGCGTGAATACTTGACCCTAGGTCACATGATTCAAAAGGCGGATAATGACGTAACAAATGGTTCCTATTATTTACCACATCATGGTATTTTACGTGAGGACAGCCTCACAACAAAACTTAGAACAGTTTTCGATGCCTCAGCTGTTAGCCCAGGTACAGGGAAGTCGTTTAATGAAATCCAACACGTAGGTCCCACAATACAAGACGACTTAGTCAGCATTCTTATTCGCTTCCGCCAACACAAGTATGTTGTGACGGCAGACATCGAGAAGTTCTATAGATGCATATTAGTCAATAAAAACCAACGTCATTTACAACAAATTTTCTGGAGGGAAGATCAAGGTCAACAATTAAAATCATTTCAGTTGCAAACTGTGACCTATGGTACAGCTTCCGCTCCCTATCTTGCATTCCGATGCTTAGCGCAACTGGGCCAGAACTCACAAGATTCCCAGGTCAGCGAAGTCATTCTATCTGATTTTTACGCAGATGATTTTGTCAGTGGTCATGACAATGACGTATCTTTAGTACAAATGTGTAAAGGCGTTATACGAGAATTGTCAGGCGCTCACTTTCATTTGCGTAAATGGCACTCTAACAATGCATCATTACTCGGAAAAATTGTCGATGAAACCAACAACGATAACTTTGTAAACCTAAGTAAGCACGAATATGCGAAAACATTGGGTTTGCAATGGGCCTGTAAAAAGGACACATTGTTGTTTCCATCGAAATACACACACACTCCACATGATAAGAATCAACAGGTAAACAAGCGCACTATCTTGTCTACAATAGCTCAAATTTTTGATCCTTTAGGCTTGGTTAATGCCTGCCTGCTTGAAGCTCGCAGTATACTTCAAGCTTTATGGTCTAGAAATATCTCGTGGAATGATCAGTTACCTGATGATATTCAATCTCGGTGGAATAATTTCACAAAATACCTACCAGAGTTGAACAACATAGAAATTCCTAGAAGAATCCTATGTGATAACTTCATTTCAGTAGAACTTCATTTATTTTGTGATGCATCGGTCAAGGCTTACGCGGCGTGTGCTTATCTAAGATCTATTACGAATGAAGGTCGCGTAAGCGTTCACTTAGTGGTAGCAAAGAGTAAAGTGGCGCCATTAAGACAAAGGTTAACAATTCCCAGATTAGAACTATGTGGAGCTCTTCTAGCTTCACAATTAGCGAAGAAGGTTAAGGGATCACTGCGCCTTACCATAGATTCACAGTTTTTTTGGTGCGATTCGACAATAGTACTAGGGTGGATTAAAACATGCAGTAAACAGCGACTTAAACAGTTTGTTTACAATCGAGTAATTGAGATTACAAACAATTCAGAGCCAAGTTCTTGGAGCTATTGTCCCACGGGTTCAAATCCCAGTGATATTGGTTCAAGGGGTGTCAATCCGACACAGCTCAGACATTCAACCTTATGGTGGGAAGGCCCACAATTTTTGCACCACCCAGAAATACAAACACCTATACAACCACAAAACATACACATAGATAACTTACCAGAAGTTAAGCTCAAGTGTCATTTATCAGCTGACGTGTCGAGTGAAGACGATTTCACTTGTAGATATTCAAGTTTTAGGCAACTTAAACGTGTCACGGCATATTTAAAGCGTTTTATTCATAACTGCGCGAACCCGCATAATAAAATTACGGGTCCATTACAGGTCACTGAACTGGACTCAGCATTAAAAAACTTATGCAAATTAGTACAAGTCAGTAAGTTTAATAAACAATATTTTATATTAAAAAACAATCATTCATTGACCGCTAAGGACAAACTTTTAAGTTTGAACCCTTTTATCGATAATGAATCGATAATGAGAGTAGGAGGTCGGTTGTCAAACTCAAACTTTGAACATGATACGAAACATCCCATGTTACTTCACGCGGCACACCACATTACAAAACGGTTAGTCGAACACTACCATAAAACGTTATTACATGCTGGGCCACAGCTATTGCTAGCTTCACTGCGACACAAGTTTTGGATAATAAATGGTCGCAATCTTGCACGACAAATAACAAAAACCTGCACAAAATGTTGTAGGTTTTCAGGCGCTACATATCAACCAATAATGGGTGACCTACCTAAAGAGAGAATACATACAGACTTTGTCTTTTCAAACGTGGCAATTGATTATGCAGGGCCGATCCTCATAGCTGACAGAAAAGGAAGAGGTAGCCGGTTAGTGAAGGGATACATAGCATGCTTTGTTTGTCAGAATGTTCGTGCGATACATCTGGAGCTTTTGACAACCCTATCGAAAGAGGGCTTCTTTTCAGCCCTAAATAGGTTCATAGCCCGCAGAGGTAAGCCAGATACGATTTGGTCAGATAATGCTACATGTTTTCGAGGGAGTTATAACGAAATGTCCAGATTCTTTAAACACAATGCAAATCAAATTATTTCCTATGCAGCAGACAAGGAAATTAAGTTCCACTTCTCGCCACCTTATGCACCTCATTTTAATACTCAAGCTGAAGGGACAGTGAAAGCTACAAAGCGGATTTTGAAACGTGTCTTAGCCATGGCGCATCTCGACTATGAGGAAATGAATTCTGTCCTCATAGAAATAGAAGGTATCTTAAATTCTAGGCCTCTGACTCCTCTTTCATCTGATCCCTCTGATTTAGTACCTTTGACACCTGCGCACTTTTTAATTGGGCGTTCTTTAACGATGCTACCTGCGCCCCCGGTGCAAGATATATCAATATCTACAATGAATCGATATAAAAGAACGCAGGCGCTGAAACAACATTTTTGGACCCGTTATTATAATGAATATATTTCAGGATTGCAGAAGAGGAACAAATGGCAGCAAAACCAGGGACAACCCACAACGGGAGACTTAGTGGTGGTCAAGGATGACCACTTACCACCCAACCGATGGCTGCTGGGCAGAGTCACGGCAGTCTACAGCGGCAAAGACGGCGTCAACCGGGTCGCCGATGTCCTCACGGCGGCAGGGACGATTCGCCGGGCATTCAACCGACTCTGCCCACTTCTAACATTGGAACAGGACGTTCCAAGGCCGGGAACATGTTGACGCGCATGCGCACGAGTACCTACTCCTGCGCCGCCCTCCCGCCGCGCCCCCGCTACACGCCGCAGGAGGCTATATAAAGGCTCCTGCGCGGCCGGAGCGGCCTCTTTGCTTTCTTCCTTATGTGCCTCAGCGTGTGCACGTCATACACCATATTATACCAACTTGTCTTAGTTATAATTAAATGTAATAAAAGTATCATTGTAAACTACGCTGGATTTCATTCCACCACCACGCACCCGCCTTCAGCATAGGAGTAGTAGAAGTTTTTACACCTATTTTGTGACCTCGCACTTGGCCGGTTTATTTAATGTATTTATTTCTATCGTATACAGCTCGGAGTTAACCACTGTCACTTGTCTATAAGTAGGTAGGTTATAATGAGTTTATCAACAGTTTAACCAGGTACTTACATTTGAGTACAAAAATTAATTAATACTGATGGGAGTGTACAATACATTACAAGGTGATAAGAATGACAAAGTTCATTAGAATAATTTGTAATTAAGTCACGTTTTCTGCTGCACTGAGCTCGCACGAAATGATCTACTAAAATTATAAGCACGAAAGTGTTTGTTTGACGATTTGTTTGCTCTTTCATGCACGTGCATTACGCGTGGAAGCCGATTAAATTATCGGATTGGCCGCGAATTGTTATTTTATTTCATCGTTGCGGGCAATTCAAGTATTGTAAGCAGAATTAAGTAAGCAAAGCTCTTTACGGGGGGTAAAGAGCTTTCTCTTACGTAAACGTTGGTAGGTATATGATTTTATCTGTTCAGGTTTTTTTACTGTTATTCGTGTAGACTATAAAGAAATTTAATATCGATTTAATATTTATTCAAGCAAATTTTGAAGCAAATTAGAAAAAGTAAATTTATCCTCCGCCATCATTTTACTCTTTGGCCTTTTGGAAAAACTCAGAGTAGGTATATACTCTTTGATTCAGAGTCACAGCGGGCAATGGAGAGAGCTATGCTCGGAGTTTCTTTGCGCGATAGAATCCGGAACGTGGATATTCGCCAAATAAGGAGAGTCACCGAGATAGCTATTAAAATTTGCAAGTTATAGTGGCAATGGGCAGGCCACATCGCTCGAAAAACTAATAACCGATAGGGAGGAAAGGTTCTTGAGTGGAGACCACAAATCGGAAGACGTAGCGTAGGTAGGTACTAGTAGACTAGATGGACCGACGACATCGTGAGAGTCGCGGGCATCCAGTGGATGCTGAAGGCAGGCCGCCGTTTAGTATGGAGGTTGAAGAGGGAGGCCTAAGTTCAACAGTGGACGTCTTCTTGCTGATGATGATGATAATTTCACCCTGCCGCTAAGATCGTCACGGGATAAGGTTAAACTCGAAGTGACTGATTATAAAAATTGGGTCACTTATCTTATCTTACTGATATTATAAACTAGCAGCACCCCGCGGATTTCACTCGCTATCCTACAGGTATCACAATTTTTCCTGGTATAAAAAGTAGCTCCTTAATTCGGTCCATTCACAAAATCCTTTGTGAACCTCTTCACCACATCGGAATCTACCTGCCTTTAGCTTCGTAGGTCAAGTAGGTAGGTATAGAGCCTATATAGCTTTAGAGATTTCGTGAGGAGTCAGTCACTGAGTGAGTTCGCTTTTACATAATATTATATTTAGATATATTTTAGTTATGGCGGCAGTAGGTACTTATTTCGTGATACCGGTGCGTTCCTATGGAGATCCCGGTGCCCTCCGTCTGGCACAGAGATCGGCCACCGAAAGCGGGTTTAGTGGGTGCAATCTCACATAGCCCGGCTTCACACCAATGCTGCTGGGTATCTTTTGAAGATTTCCTCCCCGTCAATACCAAAAAAGTAGGTAGGTACCTATTTCTTAGGTACTGTAGGTATCAATTTGAAAAATTACTTTAGTAGGTACTACTTAGATATTAGATAAATCGCTTTACAAATCCAACGACACTATATCGTACAACTTGTCGTCATTTAGAAGTACTAGGTACCTACCGGTGTATATATTACTCTATGGTACCTACCTACCTCCTCCGCATTTTTATTTTGCAACTAGCTTACACCTTGTGTTACATTATTGGAGTTTTAGTAAGCATTAAAAAAGTATTTAAAAAAAAATTATTATATAGCCTATGTTACCCGGGGATAATGTAGCTCCCAACAGTGAAAGAATTTTTCAAATCGGCTCAGTAGTTTCTGAGCCTATTCAATACAAACAAACAAACAAACAATCAAATCTTTCCTCTTTATAATATTAGTATAGAAATATAGATAATTATAGCAAACTAGCTGAATCCCGCTACTTCGTACGCGTAGAGCTCGGCCTTCGGCCTCGCTACTATAAACCTATATGCTATAAACCTCACGGAGCCCGAGACCTTTCCAACGAATGCAAAACCGTGGAAATCGGTACGTGCGTTCTGGAGTTATAGCGTCAGGAAGGAAAACCCGACTTATTTTTATATAGTAGAGATAGCAATAGCAATGTCTATTGTCTATAGTTATAGCGTCAGGAAGGAAAACCCGACTTATTTTTATATAGTAGAGATAGCAATAGCAATGTCTATTGTCTATAGTTATAGCGTCAGGAAGGAAAACCCGACTTATTTTTATATAGTAGAGATAGCAATAGCAATGTCTATTGTCTATAGTTATAGCGTCAGGAAGGAAAACCCGACTTATTTTTATATAGTAGAGATAGCAATAGCAATGTCTATTGTCTATAGTTATAGCGTCAGGAAGGAAAACCCGACTTATTTTTATATAGTAGAGATAGCAATAGCAATGTCTATTGTCTATAGTTATAGCGTCAGGAAGGAAAACCCGACTTATTTTTATATAGTAGAGATAGCAATAGCAATGTCTATTGTCTATCTGTTAATTATTTAAAATTAAAGATGATAATAATATGTATTTTAATGATAGACATTGTTTCGACTATTTAATTTGGGTCTAAATATAATATTTACAAGTACTAATATAAGGCCATTTTTCTAGATTTGTACGTCAATTAAGAGCCGTATTACAGAAAGCATCGTTAAATTTTAGGGAGGTATATGTATTTTAAAAAAAAAAAAAAAACGAAATTGTCAAGATGGCTATAAAACTAAACTCTAACATTACGATTGTTTATTTCATGTCAGTTTTTATCCACTCTCAAACTTTCTCGAGTTTTACGAAAAACTACTTTTGGGAATTGGAGGCAATAATCAAATGTTGATAATAACTATGTTGAGTATTTCCAAAATTTAAAGCCGTTATTTTCAATAAAAAATTAAGTTCCATTTATTACAGATATAAAATTTTCTATAGAATTTTCTATTTGATAGAATCAGAACGCCAAAAATCAAGTTTTCGTTGCTTTTTTAGTCCAAAAAAAGTGTGAAGGCTCTTTAGCAAAACATGACACAAAACAAAGATAGGTATCGACATTGATAGAACGTGACTAATAATATTTTAACACCTAATTACCATGCAGTTTTAAATATGTGTATGATTTACACGTGTTTTATGCAAATAAATTGTCTTTTCTTTAAATTAGACGTTAAAATACTAAATATATTAAATGTCACGAGGCATAGTTGGCGGGTGCTGATCTACCTCTGGGGTCTCACGGACAACTGCTATTACAGACACATAATCCGCTCAGTTGGAAAATCACGCGACCGCAAACCTTATCGCGCCCAGATACGGTTTGCGGTCGCGTGATTTTCCAACTGAGCGGATTAGGTGCCTGTAATAGCAGTTCTCCGTAAGGCCCCTGATCATGGTTCAGGTCAAGACCAGGTCATCACAATAGCACAGAAGACATAAATAGCACAACAATAGCCCAGATTTTTTCAATCCTATACCTACTACAGTACCTATAGGATATGTAAATTATTTCCATTCAATGGTTACAATACAATACAATTCATTATAATTAACTCCATAGTTATAAGTCAAACTTCTCCAGTACACTTTCTACAACTATGTATATAAACTTATCATCATAATCAGCCTTTTAACAGTCCACTGCTGGAATTTTAGCCTACCCCCGAAAGGGTGATTTGGCCATATCCACCACGCTGGCCCAGTGCGGGTTGGTCTGGCCCAGTGCGGCTTGGTCTGGCCCAGTGCGGGTTGGTATATAAACTTATATAAAAATTATATTTTAATAATATTATTATTGTGTAAGACAAATAAAATAATAAATTATTCAATTTAAAATATTATAAGCTTTATGTATCACAATATATTATGTCAGTATTTCAACGTCAAACTCATTCATCAATAATTATTTATTATTTACCTGGAAGAGATCGCTTTTAGCGATAAGGCCGCCACTTGTGGCACTAGCTCGTAAGTGGTTTCTATCAGTTTGTATTTTTTATTTGTAGTGTACACAATAAAGAGTTTCTATCTATCTATAGGTATATGATTGAAAATCTGGGGAAAAATCTAGCTGTACAATACATTCATTTCCATTCTTCCCCACTTCCTTTCACACACATTCCATAAATGTATTTTATATTGAAAAGGACTCTTGGACTCCGGTTCCACCAATGTCCTCTCAAAAGTGGCCCTAAACCCGAGAGTAAAAATAAAAACTTACCTGTAATTACAATAAGATACTGCCGTACCAATGGTCCAAAACTTTGAAACATTTTTGACGAGTATTTTTAAACCACACTAAAACCAAACACTGAATTCACATTAAAATTCGTCACTAAATCTTTATCCGAGAAACTAGGATTCGGTATTAATCAAAGCGAGGAAAATTAAAACACTTTTTTTCGTAGTGCGCTTACAATACGTGCTAAACGCGGCGCGGCGTATTTCGACTCGAGTTCTATCGGTAACCAAAACAGGCAATAGGTACGCGGATGCAGTTAAGTAACTAGTTACTACACGTCTTACTAGCAGCATAGAAATAATACGTACTCGTAGAAGCGACGTGACAGAAACATTTATGTAATCTGTGAACGAGATTATACCCGACTGCCCAAGAAAGAGGGTAATGTTTACCGGCGTATTATTTTTTTTTTTTTTTTTTTTATTGTTTATTTTAATTCTCCACGGACTCCTGGGTCCGTGCCTTTTGTCAACATTTACAATTTATTTTTTTAACTATATCTGGTGTTACATAAAACTAATGACTATACATAATATATTTGGGACATTTTTGCACACACGGTCATGTGATGTGACCCCAAACTAAGCAAAGCTTGTGATATGGCTGCCAGAGACTGATATAAATTATATACATATTATTTACAAAAAAAATGTGTTTAATTTAGAACGGCTGTCTAGGCATTTTTGTAACGTTGTAGCCAGTTGCGTTGTAGTCATTCGAAATCAGTTAGCAACTGTGATGCGAACAAAGAACTTTGAGACCTAACCCAAAACGGTAAGGTCCAAGTTCTTTGGATGCGGAATTCGACGCGGTGACATAAATAAGAATGTTTAATCAAGGTTCTGTCATAATGCCTGGCGACAGATTTTCCTTCTCATTTCCGTTCTATTTACTTCTCTTTTCTGTGGTCAGAACCGTAGCAAGTAGATAGATATGGTCTCTGCCTACCCCAATGACGTAAAGGCCTACCCCAATGACGTAAAGGCCTACCCCAATGACGTAAAGGCCTACCCCAATGACGTAAAGGCCTACCCTAATGACGTAAAGGCCTACCCCAATGACGTAAAGGCCTACCCCAATGGGAAAGAGGCGTGACTATAATTAGGTATGTATGTATATTATTACAGTTTTATCGCTATAACACAAAACTTTGTAATTACAATAAGTTTTAAATAATTTTGAATAGAGGTTTAATATGACAAATCACAAGTTTAATAGTTTAGAAATGCAGACCGGCTCCAGCTTTTTGCCACTTTGTTGGGCCTTCGACCAAAATAAAAATGAATGGACGGGCTATAACCATTGAACTTGCTCAGCAACACGAGGCAAAACCGTCGGACATATACTTCAATACATAATCATAACCATGTACAGTAAATTTAATACAAATATTTTTTTTAATGTGTATTTACACGGGAAAGCACACGAAGGCATAATTTTGTCATATGTTTCGTTATCATGTAACAATAGACGCGTGTTGCACTTCCTACGGCTAGAGACCAACTGATACGAAGTGAGAGCCGGCGCTCATTTTGTAATCTTCAAAAATGCGCTTCTTCTGGGCCCGCCCATTCATTTTATTTTGGTCGAAGTGTTGGGCCATATTTCGCAAAGGATACACTTGATAAAAAGGATACCTATTATATGATACAGATGCAGATACAGCTACAGAATCTACAGACACAGATTCATTCATAAATTTTAAAATTTACACGTCAGTCAGTTGTTAGGTAAGTACATCTAGTTACTTTGTCATTAACATACTCCTTGACAGAGTAATATGCTTTACTGATCAATAGTTGCCTTAATCTGGCCTTAAATATAGTTGTGTGTGTGTTGTTGTTGGAAGCTGCATCTTTCATGTTCCCTGGTAGATGGTTGTATATAATTGCGCCACCTATATACCCACACTGATTTAGCGGACCTTGCAAATGCGTCAACAGGTGTTCAATCAATCAGTGATCTTCTTCCTCTTCTCTAGGAGAGAGGTAGGTAATCGGACACGAGGCTTTCGCCTCTTTGCCGAGGCTGGGCTCTGGGACACACTGGCCCCAGGGAAATTTTCTTCGAGGGGGTGAGTGCCTTTCGGCGCCTCGAACACCCTCTGTGGTCCGGTGGAAGGGTGCGAGCGAACTCAAGCGACCCTTCGTTGTACTACCGCGCAGCTAGCGAGACGCGAACGCCCAATCGCAGCTCGCTCCGGTTAGAGCGAGACGGCGATAGCGGAGGTCTCCCTCTGGCGTCTCTGCGCGCGGTAGTCGGCGCCGCGGCGTCAGCGACCGTTTTCACGGGCGAGGCCGCAGGCGCCGGGCACAGCTGCGGCGGTGTGGGCCGCCGCTACAGTGTGATGGCCCGTTAAGTCCGGGCGGTGGTATGGCGTTGGCCCTGGCTTCCCGCCAGGCGCGGGGGCGCGGGCGGGTGCACAGGGCAGGAACGGTCCGGCCGGCCATGCGCAATGCGACGCTCCAGACACCGGTGACGTTGTAGCAGGATGTGGCCGCCGCGACGAGACGCGGGCGGCGTCGGTCTAGATGGTGCGCGGCAGGCGACGCTGTCGGCCGGTCTTCGCTAGGCGTGGCTCTAGCCGACAGGAGTCGCGGCCGCGCTGTGGTAAGTCCGGTGACCTACCGGCCGGTCTTCGCAGGGCGTGACACTGACCGGTAGGGGGGGGGGGTTGGTGTCCTCAGCTAGCCGCGTGTCGGTTGGGCGGAGAGACACCACCCTGTCAGCTTAGGCGGCTCGCTATCCACAGTACCATCCAGGCCGGCTCCGGCGGCCAGGTCCGGTCACGGGCACCAACCGTGATTGTCGGACGGGCGGCGGGCAGCACGGCGGGACGGCCCGGTACACACGAGCGCGCCAGCTGTTTGAGCAGTGTTTGACAGGTGTTCTCAGCCTGTCCTTGTGTCGTATGAAACCTTACCTTACCTATTCGACAATACCACAAACGAGAGGGTACTGAGAAAAAAAACATTCCTTATTTTACATATAGGTACCAGAGCCCCTTAAATGCACAAATATATTTTTAAATATTGTACATTCAAAATTAAGATCTAAAACTGTAATTATGCAAAAACTCATACAAATCTTAATAAGTTTAGAATTTAGATGGTTCTAAGGAATTAGGACGGACGGAACCCTAAAATTATGTACCTATGTAACCTTGCCTTCATTTAAAAAAACATATCCTAATTTTAACATTATTTTTTTTTTTTTAAACCCATAAAGCCTATTAAAAACTCATCTCCATTCCACATGAGGTGCCAGAGCCACCCAAAAAAAGGAAAAAAGTTTACTATGGAGTAAACCTATGTTTTTTTATTATTTTAAAATTCAGATCTATGAGTAGGTACTAAAACAAATTTTACAAAGTTTCATAATAATGTATATGCATTTATCTGAATAACTATATATAGAAGTTAGAAGGGAATCGTGACTCATAACTTACAAGGGTTTATTGTAACTACGGAACCCTAAAAGGTTTATCGACATAATTTTTTTTTGACTTTGCTTGCTTTTAATTTTATCTCGTTTTCCTGTTAGAGTTATAAATACAACTACATTTGTATTGTTTTCAGAATATCTATTTAGATATTCTGATGCAAACTCGTAAGTGGGGAATACAGTGATTTGGTAGGTACTTTACCTACCTTTATGTTGTCATCGACCAGAATGTTCTTATGCCTTCGACCAAAATAAAATTAATTGGACGGGCCATAACCATTAACCATTGAACTTGCTCAGTATAAACGAGTCAAAACCGTCGGACATATACTTCAACGCCTAATTACAACCATGCACAGGACATTTGTTACAAAAAAATCGATAGCGGTTTTTTGTTGTGTTTTACACTTCGGAAGTTCTGAGGTAAAAAAAAACAATAAATAAAAAATGGTAATCCCTTTCTTTAAGTCGATTAATATACATACTAATCTTCGTAAAACATTGACAGATAATTTTATAGTATAAAATTTGCTTATTGCAATTAATGTTAATTAAACTAACAAAATTATACTAATTTCAGCGGCACATCGTCCTGACTGCTTGACTGTTTGGTTTTCGAGGGTCTGAAAGAAGAAATAAAACTCATTTAAATAAAGTATTCACATTTTATAAGTCAATCTTTTTAAAAATTAATAATTATTGGCTTGCACTTGGAGCACGCTTGCCTATAGAAGCATAGACAAAACCTTCAATTAAATAAAATGAATGGACGGGCCCAGAAGAAGCGCATTTTTTAAGATTACAAAATGAGCGCTGGCGCTCACTTCGTTTCAGTCGGTCTCTAGCCGTAGGAAGTGCGACTCAAGACTATTGTTACATGATAATGAAACATCTGAAAAAATTATGCCTTCGTGTGCTTTCCCAAAGTGTAAATACACATTTAAAAACCGCTATCAACAAAACAACAAAATAGTTTTTGTAACAAAATATGTACTGTACATAGTTATAATTAGGTATTGAAGTATATGTCTGGCAGTTTTGACTTGTTTATACTAAGCAAGTTCAATGGTTATGGCCCGTCCATTCATTTTATTTTGGTCGCAGGACAAGTTTTTACAAAGGTGGTACAACAAACCTTGTGGACAAATTTTGACAAAATGTCTTCAATCACAGTATCATACATATAAGTGGATGCAGATGGCAGGTTGTCGTTCAGAGTGGAGGTCAAAGGGGCAGGCCTATGTTCAGCAGTGAACGTCTTCGGCCGATGATGATGATGATGAGTAGTTTGCCTCGTACGTCGTGTTCACAGATTTTTTTTATTTTTTTAGTAACTTAGAACCGCTGTCAATGCATTTTTGTAAGAATTTTGTTGTAGCCAGTTGCACTTATATAAACGAAACGTCAGTCATTCGAAATCAGTTAGCAACTGTGATGCGGACAAAGAACTTTGAGACCTAACCCAAAAAGGTAAGGTCCAAGTTCTTTGGATGCGGAGTTCGACGCGTTGATCTAAATAAGAATGTTCAATCAAGTTTCTGTCATAATGCCTGGCGACAGATTTTCCTTCTCATTTCCGTTCTATTTACTTTTCTCTGTGGTCGTGTCCTTTATTTCAATGCCTAGGTGCCTACCCCAGAAAAGAGATTTTTTTTTCTCTTCTGTGGTGCCTACTGTCGTCGGTCACAGGCTAGGGTAGCTACTGAGGTTTTAAATAAATTTCAGTTGATAAAAATAAGAAAACATTCTCACCTGCCAGCCAACATGTCCTCAATCTCCTGGAAGCTTTTGCCTTTGGTCTCCGGTATGAGGAACAGCGTGAACACGAAGCTAAAAACGCAGCAAGCGCCAAACATCAAGAACACCACGCCCATTCCCGTCACTTCCGCTATCAGAGTGAAATATCTGTAACGATTGAAAGATTAATCGAACTCTTTGCTGGTTTCTTCGTGAATGGGCAAAGAAAAAAAGATAGTGTTAGTTTTGGCGCCAACATGAAAAAAAACATATTGTACCTTCTCGTATTAGGTATATTCCTAATCTTGCGTATTTTCAAGGGGTAATGCGTAATAATGGTGGATTATTATTTGTTAAGTGTTCGTGGACGTGCTTGAGTGTGGTAAAAGTGATACAAAGCGGTGAAACATGTATTTTTGTTTTGTTTCCAAATCTCCATAGAAGCCTCTTGTAAAGTCTCCACCACTTTACTAGGGCATGATTTTGACTTGACCGTGACTTACTTTGCTTTGACTGTGACTGACTTGTTTGACTACCATTTCATCAAACTTGATAGTAATTTAATACTAGACACTGGCAAATGCACAGGAGTGCGACGCCAAACTCCTCACAGAGGAAAGCATAAAAGGATATAGTTTTGGCGCCAACGTGGAAAAATCATGTCGCCTCTTTGGTTGTCTAAAGTTGTATATTTTCGAGTGTTAAAGTATAATAATAATGTATTATTAATACAATAATGAAATTGAACTGCCCCCCCCGATTCTACTAAACAAATTGTCTTTAAATTGTAATAGTTGCGATTTTAATTGTTAAATAATTGCCTTAATGTTGACAGTTTTTTTTTTTCACACTTAGTTATAATATTAGTCGGTTGTATTTTTCTAGTGAAATTTTTTATTTTAAACTGTCAATTTTGAGGCAGTTTTTTAACAATTAAAATCGGAACAATTACAATTTAAAAACAATTTCTTTAGTAGAATCGGGGCCCTGTTTGTAAATGTGCATGGTTAGTGATATAATAGGGTAAAACCAATGACTATTTTAATAATAATATACATCAATGGGTAAAACGTGTATTTTGATAGCCCGTTGGTCCAGTTGGTAGTGAACCTACCTTCTGAGGCCGAGGGCGTGGGTTCGATTTCCACGTAGGATAAACATTTGTGTGATGAATATTTGTGTTTGTTCTATATCTGGTTGTTAATATCTATTTAAGTATGTATTTAAAACTATATATGTATGTTATCAGTTTCTGGCAGTCATATCACAAGCTTTGATTAGTTTGGGGTCAGATGACCGTGTGTGCAAAAATGTCCCAAATATTTATTTATTTATTAATTTATTTTTATGTCGATTCCAAAACTCCTTAGGAGCTTCTTGGATATTTACCTTGTAACCAAAAAACACATAATCCAACAGAAGGTAGTGACGATAGGCGAGGCCAGCGCCTTCACTTCGATGGGCAGTAGCTCGCCCATGATGGCCCACGGCAGGGGCCCCATGCCCACGCAGTTCGATATGATGAACAGGACTAAAGCGAAGATAGGCAGGAAACTGATGCTCTTCGCCATAGGACTTCCGTTTGAGTCCATGATGAAGAACAAGCCGAGAAGACCCTACAAGGTAGTAAGTAAATAACTTAATAGATAGATAAATTTGGTATTTATTTATAAAGTGACCTACAAATGGTAGGAGTAATAATGTTCCTTGCCTACAGCCGTATATATATAGTAGTCTTTGGCCTACAGATATCTACTATACTGTGACTGACTGTGACTATACTAGTCGGAAGTGACCAAAAGTCAAAATGACATGTCATGTTTCAGAGCAAGTCCCAAAGATCAAAATGAGATTGCTACATAGATTCAGTGTACTCATACTGAATCTATGGATTGCTACTATAATTTCTCCTTAGCCTTCAAGATAATTTCGAGATATCATCTAAATATTTGACACCTACTATACTTAGACTAGAGGTCCGGCCTAAGAATAGACCTCCCCCTTCTCTTCCCGTGGGTGCCGTAGAAGTCGGCTAAGGGATCAACCAGAAGACGGGCAGCAGCGTCTTCTGAGTATAAAAACACCGACTGCGCTCGCCAACCCGCCTGCCAAGCGTGGCGAGTATTGGCAATCCCCCCCCATTATATGATGAATACAAAAAGGACCAGGCCCCCAGTCCCCGGCAGCCCCGCTATTCCTGGCTACGGTAGCGGTCATGGTAACGGCGGGGCCAGGGGTGCTAAGAATCCCCGGCAGACGCTCGGCTACCAACCCCAACGACGACGACTGGCCCTGGTAACACACAACATACGCACCATGAGGACTGATGAGAAGATTGTTGAGCTGGAAGAAGAAATGGGTAGGGTACGTTGGGATATCTTGGGTTTATCCGAAGTCCGTAGAGAGGGCGAGGACACGATAACCCTGAAATCCGGTAACCTACTCTACTACCGGGAGGGCGACCAACAGTCCCAAGGTGGTGTCGGCTTTCTCATCCACAAGTCCCTCATTAACAACATTATCACCATCGACAGTGTTTCGAGCAGGGTTGTATACCTAATACTCAGAATATCCAAGAGATATTCGTTGAAGGTCATTCAGGTATACGCACCGACCTCGTCACACCCAGATGATGAAGTGGAGGTTATGTATGAGGACATTAGTAGAGCCATACATACGTCCGAGACCCACTTCACTGTTGTTATGGGGGACTTTAACGCGAAGTTGGGCAAGAGAAGTGATGATGAGTTGAAAGTGGGGAAATTTGGCTGTGGGCAACGGAACCCTAGGGGACAGAGGCTGGCCGACTTTCTGGAGAAAGAGGGACTTTTTATGATGAACTCTTTCTTTCAGAAGCCGCCTCACAGGAAATGGACCTGGATGAGCCCCGATGGTTCTACGAGAAATGAGATAGACTTCATTATGACCACCAAGAGACAAATATTCAATGATGTCTCTGTGATTCACAGGGTGAAAACCGGTAGTGATCACCGAATAGTAAGAGGCACATTGAATATTAACGTTAAAATTGAGAGGTCCCGCCTAATGAAGTCCACGCTCCGACCGAACCATGCCCATATTCAAAACCCCGAGAGCTTTCAACTCGAGCTGTCTAATCGCTTTGATTGCCTGGAGAACTTTGCTTCCGTGGATGAGATTAATAACAGGTTAGTGGAAACTGTCCATGCGGTAGGTTCTAAGTTTTTTAGACCTGGCCGGCGCACAGATAGACCTCAAAAATTATCCGACCATACCCGTAACCTCATGGCTGATCGACGCTCGTTACAACTACAATGTTCCGATGACGCTGACTCATATAGGCAGCTCAATAGACAAATTTGGAAGTCATTGCGGCACGACATACGTACCTTTAATACGAACAGTATTAAAGAGACGATTGAGCAAAACAAAGGCTCCAAAGTGTTTGCAAGAGACATGTCTATTGGGCAAAGCCAGCTGACAAAGCTGAAGAGGGAAGATGGTAGTGTAGCGTTGACCAAAGCCGAGGTATTAGGGGAAATCGAAAGGTTCTATGGACAGTTATACACTTCGGTTGCTAAACCTGTGAGCAGCTCGGCCAAAGACCCAAGAGCCAAGCTGAGCCGACACTATACTGAAGATATCCCGGACATCAGCCTGTACGAGATTAGGATGGCCCTGAAACAGCTCAAGAACAACAAGGCGCCGGGGGACGATGGAATCACATCAGAGCTTCTGAAAGCGGGTGGAACACCGGTACTCAGAGTCCTTCAGAAGCTCTTTAATTCTGTCTTACTCGAAGGTATAACGCCAGAAGCATGGAACAGAGGCGTGGTGGTGCTGTTCTTTAAGAAAGGTGACAAAACCTTGCTGAAGAACTACAGACCCATCTCGCTTCTGAGCCATGTTTATAAGCTGTTTTCGAGGGTCATCACGAATCGTCTCGATCGCAGGTTCGATGACTTCCAGCCTATCGAACAAGCCGGTTTCCGAAAAGGCTATAGTACCATAGACCACATCCACACGCTACGCCAAGTTATACAGAAGACCGAAGAATATAACTTGCCACTATGTTTAGCGTTTGTGGACTATGAGAAAGCCTTTGATTCGGTCGAGACATGGGCGGTGCTCGAGTCTCTCCAGCGATGCCGTATTGACTATCGGTATGTCGAAGTGTTGAAGTGTTTGTACAATAACGCCACCATGTCGGTCCGAGTACAGGAGCAGAGTTCGAAGGCAATTCCATTGCGAAGAGGCGTGAGACAGGGAGACGTTATCTCTCCGAAACTGTTCACTGCCACAATGGAAGATGCTTTCAAGCTCCTGGAATGGCAAGGACTCGGCATCAACATCAACGGCGAGTACATCACTCACCTTCGGTTTGCCGACGATATTGTGGTCATGGCAGAATCGATGGAAGATCTCAGCATGATGCTCGAAGGCCTCAATCGAGTCTCCCAACAGGTGGGCCTTAAAATGAACATGGACAAGACAAAGGTTATGTCAAATATCCATGTTGTGCCCACCCCAGTATCAGTTGGGAACTCAGTTCTTGAAGCTGTTGACGCGTACGTCTACCTAGGACAAACCGTCGAACTAGGTAGGTCCAACTTCAAGAAAGAGGTCAATCGGCGAATCCAACTCGGCTGGGCAGCGTTCGGTAAACTACGCAACGTCTTCTCGTCCAAAATACCTCAGTGCCTTAAGACGAAAGTCTTCGACCAGTGTGTGTTACCAGTGATGACATACGGCACTGAAACGTGGTCTCTCACTATGGGCCTCATAAGCAAGCTCAAAGTCGCACAACGAGCTATGGAGAGGGCTATGCTCGGGGTTTCTCTACGAGATCGAATCCGAAATGAGGAGATCCGTAGACGAACGAAAGTCACCGACATAGCCCACCGGATTAGTAAGTTGAAATGGCAGTGGGCAGGGCACATATCACGCAGAACAGATGGCCGATGGGGCCGAAAGGTTCTGGAATGGAGACCACGGACTGGCAAGCGCAGCGTAGGACGTCCACCCACAAGATGGACAGACGACCTAAAAGAGACCGCAGGGAAACGCTGGATGCAGGCCGCTTCCAACCGGCCCTTTTGGAGATCGATGGGGGAGGCCTATGTCCAGCAGTGGACGTCCTACGGCTGAAATGATGATACTTAGACTGCCACTTTGACGCCAGCCATTTTGATCACAGATATACCATCTGTGATTTTGATACCAGCCACTTTGACACCAGCTACTTTGACATCTGCCACTTAGACATAGAACACTATTGGAACCTTTCTCCCTCTACGATTGGAACCACAGAAAAGATTTTTCTCTTCTGTGATTGGAACACTACATAAACAGTTAGACTGCCTATAGACCGTTGAAGGTCTAGAGACAATCCAAATGCTCAAGCTGGCAGTACCTACCCAGCATGCTGGTGGCATTACCACGCTGAATGGTAATGCTTATGCGTTAGATGTTTTGATGTCTACAAAGATTGTCAATTCTACTTTCAGTTTTATTTTCACAGGGCTAGTGAAACAAACAAGTGAAGTGAGCAAGTTGAAATGGCAGTGGGCAGGGCACATATCACGCAGAACAGATGGTCGATGGGGCCGAAAGTTTCTGGAATGGAGACCACAAACCGGCAAGCGCAGCGTAGGACGTCACAAGATGGACAGACGATCTAAAAGAGACCGCAGGGAAAGGCTGGATGCAGGCCGCTTCCAACCGGCCCTTTTAGTGATTGATGGGGGAGGCCTATGACCAGCAGTGGACATCCTATGGCCTTAAGGCTGAAATGATGAGTGAAACAAACACAGTAAAGTAGTAGTACAGTAGTTATGCAATACTTACGAGTCCCACAGCGGTGCCGGCGGTGGATCCCAGTAGAAGCGGCCGCCGTCCGAGCCGGTCTACCACTAGCGGCGTCATACTAGAAGCTACCACCTGAAAATATGAACATATACTTTTATAACCAGTTCTTTTAAAACAGATTTTGGCTATGGTTACGTTTTCTTGTCCATCTAAACAGTACACTGTACAATGTACCCTACATTGTGCGACCGGCACGTAGCACATTGCTTGTACGACTCCCAGCACAGATCTACTACCTAACTCCCAGTGTTATTTGATTGACAATGGCGTCTATTGTCATACCACTCACTAAACTAAACCAATCTGACAGGACTAAAATTATCTGCTTTTCTTTTAATTTTAATATGTGAGAGAAGGATGGCAACAACTTTGGAGCTGTCAAATTTAGTTTAGTTTA
Source organism: Agriopis aurantiaria (assembly GCA_914767915.1). Taxonomy (NCBI): domain Eukaryota; kingdom Metazoa; phylum Arthropoda; class Insecta; order Lepidoptera; family Geometridae; genus Agriopis; species Agriopis aurantiaria. The sequence continues at coordinate 9,099,592 of OU612004.1, forward strand.
GAGTACATCAGAAACGATGCCATGTCTAAAATTTTTCATTTCTTCGCTCACGCCTCTAGGATGGCTGTTCGGCTAGCAGGATGCTTGGATATAGTTTTGGTGTCGATTTCTCAAAATTTCCATACCATTTCCAAACTTGTTTTTTTGCTGGTAGGATATGATTGCTAGGTAAAAAGCTCTGGTAAAAATCTATATCAATACTATCAATACTAATATTATAAAGAGGAAAGATTTGATTGTTTGTTTGTTTGCATTGAATAGGCTCCGAAACTAATGAACCGATTTGAAAGATTCTTTCACTGTTGGGAGCTACACTATCCCCGGGTGACATAGGCTATAATCTATACCCGTGCAAAGCCAGGGCGTGCCGCTAGTATAATATAAAAAAGGCGTGTTAGTTACACTATTTATAACTCAAGAACGGCTGAACCGATTTGGCTGAAAATTTCTGGGGAGGTAGCTTAGTACCAGGAGACGGACATGAGATCATAGGACTTTTTATCATCATCATCACCATTTTTAATCACTACGCGGGTGAAACCGTGGGCCGCAGCTAGTTTGTCCACGCTCGATTCGCTCGCGCATTACCAGTATTATTGTTTAGTTGTCAGAATATCAATCAGATATACCGTCAATATTTCAAAATTTTCGCACGCGCTTCCCTCGCGCCCTAGGAAGAGCTACTCTTTTGTGTGACTCATCTATAGTATCTGGACTCAACGCAAATGTCATGATTATCACCAACAGAACAACACGATACAAATCAATCTTCTGGTTAGCACCAAAAATTATCCCATAACACAAAACAAAGAATCATCAAAAACAATTATTTAATGGCGGAGTAATCGCGTAACATACATAGAAAAAAAAAACATATAGTCGAATTTATAACCTCCTCCTGGGGCCTTACGGACAACTGCTATTACAGGCACCTAATCCGCTCAGTTGGAAAATCACGCGACCGCAAACCGTATCTGGGCGCGATAAGGTTTGCGGTCGCGTGATTTTCCAACTGAGCGGATTATGTGCCTGTAATAGCAGTTGTCCGTAAGGCCCCTGTACCCTTAGTACAAGTTTTGATAGTAGGTATTCTAAAACTTTTTTCGTTTACGTATTGTTCCATACATTGTAGTAAAGCGCCTCCAGAGGAAACGCGGAGGAACTAAAATCGGTAGTAATCGGCGGTATAGATTGCTTCACTCAAATACGAAAAAAGTTTTCGAATACCTTTCAGCCCAGTACGTATGGAACAATACGAAAACGAAAAAAGTTTTCGAATACTATCAAAACTTGTACTAAGGGTACTGAAGTCGGTTAATAAGTACTTACTTGTATAACACCAATGATAATAGTAGCAACAGCTGGTTCGAGAGTAGATCCAGCAGCAATAAAGATGTTAGTCATATAGAAGAGAACAGCGTTGATGCCGCTCAGTTGTTGGAATATGATCAGAATAACCAAAATGTAAAACGCTTTGAAGTTGCCGCCGCGGAAGATGTCGGCCATCTGGAAAGATTAAGTCAAATACTGTCACAAAATATGAAAATAAGTGAATATAAATGTGTAATACAGTCTCATAAAAAATAAAAATAAACTTAAACTTTATTAGCACAAAAATTTGAAATTTCAGAATTCCTTAAACATAAAAATGTTTTGATATATAATGTAGACTAAATAATTGACATAAAATCGAGACTAGGTACTAGGAAAAAATTAAATAATAATAACTTATACCTATAGGAAGTAATAAAAATCAAATTAAGGTATAAAATACAACTAAACCAAAATAATAATAAGATTTTAACAATATTCTAACATAAGTAGACATAGTTTAGTTTTTTTCTGATCATTAAAAAAACTAATAAAAAAATATAAAACTAACATTAGTACGCTGTAACAGGCAAGGACATGAGATACGTTTCCATTCTTACGACTATGTATGCTACTTTATATGTATGTGTACCTACCATGTTAAATATTTTGAATTTGAAAATTTTAATTTAAAATTTATTTATTTTATAGAATAAGTGGCAAACAAGCAACAGGCCACCTGATGGTAAGTGATCACCGCCGCCTATAGACACCTACAATACCCGGGGCATTGTCTAGTGCGAATGGCCGTTTCTTATAGAGCAACTGATATTTCGTAATTTCAGGGTTAACAAACTCTCTTAGTAAAAGTTGTTCATAAACACCACCAACCGATCGAAACCGACCGTCAACGTCTCTTCAGCCTAGTTTGTATAAAACGTACCGTGGCACTACTAGCCGGGGAAGCTGACACGTCAGCCTGCATCCGGTCCAATTCGGCTTGTATCCCAGCTCGAGACTTGCCCCGAAGAGCCGAGAGGCTTTTGGCGGCCGCGTGGGGATCATCTAGAAACATTTTGACAAACAATTACAAAAAGGGAGTTTCCATCTCCCTGTTACTTGTAAGAGGGGTCGGACTTTAGATAAGGATGACTTGTTCAAGGTTCAGTTACTCCTTCCAAAGCAATACAAATGCCTGCCCACAGCCAGTAGACTGAACTTGTTGACTGAAATTGTGAAATCTCTGGATAAGATTGTTGTAAAATCAGGGTACCTAACAGGCCAAAGAAAGAAACTGCGTGTGAGGAAGGGAGAGTAGAGCGAAAAAGAAGAAAAGGGGAAAACTGAAAACTTATACCTAATAATTATAAATAACTCACTATTAATTAAAAGGTACATAGGAGATTCGGGCATCCAAAAGAATGAGAAGGCGAAGACCACCACGAACCCGAGGCCCACATACGCTATCGTCCAGTATGAGACAAACGGTCCGATGCTGTAAACTAGCAGGAAGCCCATGGTTAAAAACACTTGGAGGAACGAGCCAAGCGCGCCTCGCACGTCATCCTGAAAAAAAAGATGGATTAAAACTTTGGCTTGTTTCACAATGCCTCTGCGCGGGAGAAACGGCAGACTATTCCATAGAAGAGAATAAAATATTTTTTGAGAGATAAGGGAATTTTGCACTCAGATTAGTTGATTCTATGAGAATAATTGTGACACGCAACAAAGCTATAAAGCCTTACTAGCCGTACGCGGGCTCGAAACAGCACAGTGTGGAAAATTACGCGAATGTAAACCTAAGCATGCCAAGATACGGTTTGTAGTCGCGAAACTTTTCGCATCACCAACAGAATCGCTTAAAACAGGTAGCCGTAAGGCTCCTGGAATAACTCACGAACTTGGTGCAGTCAAGCCTGACATAATAATATGTTGCGAACTGGATCTGTCTGAGGAGACTGCGTCCTAACCTAATCTTATTGCTTTTTTTTGCGGCATCTGCATCAGCTTATATACTTTATCGTGGTTAGATGCTTGACAACCGATTTTCGACTTGAGGCGATTATAATTATCTGGAAAGTGGTTTAGGTTGTTTAGTATCCTCACCGTAGCGATTTCAGCGCAGTACATCGGCGAAATTGTGAACAGCATACCGGCAGCTAATCCCCAGAACACTCTTCCAGCGTATATCATGGCCACGTTCTGTGCCACCGCGACTAGGGTCCAGCCGATGAACATTGGTACAGTGGTAGAAAGGATACTCCATTTTCTGCCGAACTTGGAGGCTGTGAAACCGCCTACCGTTGGACCTGAACGGTGGAAGTTGATAAACAATTAAGCAAAGTTAAGTTAGAGAAACTGTTATTTGTGATGTTTATAATGATTTTGAATCTTATGACCGGTAGTGCTCCGCCACAGCCTTGATACCGATGATGTTCATCTGCCTGAGTAAGATAGCACGCGATAACCATTTGCTCCAGACTTGTAACAATAAAGCGGGTGATTTTAACAACGCCTATATACAGGCCGACGCATAACTCAGCTACGAGAAAGGATGAAAAGATGAAATGGGGAACCCCTTTGGCGTCTTGCCCGCATCCTTGCAACGTCGCGGGCAATACCAGAATTATGCGTCCAGCCATATAGTCACTTGAATTGTGTTGCTAGAATATACCATCAGGAACTTGGCAATTTAATATTATGTTAGGGTTTATATAATTCAATCGATTTTTGACGATAATAACTATGTTTTGATTAATATATTTTATTTTATGCTGGCAACTTTTAGTATGAGTTGTCTCTATGGGCTGATGTTGTGGGCCAATCACAGAGCAGGAGTGTTTCCCGCCATTTCGATGTGGTGGCAGTTGGGCTGCCTTATGATTGGCTAACGATTTAATGACGACAGCCAATCGGGAAGCTCGATTGGATGGAGAAGTGGTAGGAAAAATGTTGGTCGTCGACACATTCTGACGATGGTCGTTGAGGAGTGAACATAATTGTATTGAAGATAGTGAAAGACTGTTAATTTAAAATATATATGTGAAATAGATACTGTGAGGTTTTTTCTTCTACTATAACCTACTTGATTGACCCTGCAGATGCGTTATCTAACAATTATTAGTGTTTCTTCATAAAGTTGACGAAGTTTGGGTAGTGAAAGGAAGACATGTTTTGTAAGGAGGCCTAATGACGGCTAGATTAGTTGTGAAATAAAAGGAAGAAGAGGAAAAAGAATAGGGTATGGAAAGAGGGGTGTTGTGAAGGGTAGTCTAGTTTTAAAGAGTATATTAGTTCGAAATTGGAGGCTAGTTGTAAAGGCAAAACTGTAGGGACTGTTTTTCAAGAAAGTTTATACTAATTTTGAAGAGAAATCTGTTTACGAAGGGGAGACTGTTTTTTTTGGGGAGACTATAGATCCGGAGGAAATCTTTTGTTACCAAATAGAGCTCCGACAGTAAGCAGCGACCCGATCCAAGCCTCCTGGTCAGCCGTGATGGGTGCGCCCAGAGGAGACTCCGTGATGTTCTTTAACTTTGGGTTGACGGGGGATGTCCATCCCATGGAATAACCAACTACGGCGAGCGCGATGTTCGCTGGGGAGATGAAAAAAAGATGTAATGTACTCTTGGTCAATCGCCGAAACACCCTATAATGGAAATTTTCATCACCCTGGACTTTGTCGCTCAGCGACCACATCGTCCTGTAATCTAAATACTACAAACACAAAACAAATCGTAATATTATTTGTTTAAAGCTTAATCTACCAGCTATTATCGGTTTCCGGACAGGCTAGAAGAGAGTTGCAAAATCCGACATCAGGGGCCACTCGGTATCAAACTAACGTTAAAACCACTCAGGTCCGAAAACACGCGAACGTGAACCGTAACGCGCCAAGATACGGTTCGCGGTCGTGCAACATTTTTTCATCGCCTAAGCTGGATTGCTTTAAACAGCTAGCCGTAAGGAGTTACATGTCTAATAAAGCATTGTTTTCTGAAAGCGTCGTTCCGCACACACTCCATCAATATGTGTAAAGTATCCTCAAAAAATCCACTCTCATAATATATTCTATCTGTGAGTTGTCAAGCCCTGTGAGAATCGACATCAGATGCGACTTTGACTCAGACGCAAAATATCGACACGCGACCGATAGGCGCGAGCGGTCAAAACCTAGCGAGAGCTTCTAGTAGGTACGCTCTAGCTAGATCCAAGTCTTTTTCCTTACGAACCTGACGAATAGAGTGGAAAACTGATTGGGGGTGTTCCAACTTTTAGTTTCTAGTGAAATTACTGGGCATAAAGAGATATCTCAGGGTGCCAAGCGTATTGCGAGGGTTTTGAACTGTTGAAGTTCAATAGGAAGTTCTGTTGCTGTTCTCTTGCAAAAAGTGCCGTCCAATTGCGATTTCAGCCAACGCAAACGAGACTAAGGCCCGTATTCCAAAACGACGCTCAGTCAAGATTCTCTACTTAAAACTAGTTTTAAGTAGAGATTTTATTCTAGAACTAAACTTGAGTCAAGATTTTACGATCGTAGTTCACCTGTATTCTAAAACGTCATTCAGTTGCCAATCTGTACTCAAGTTGACATATGATCTGCGATCACGCAAGTGACGTCTGTATCACGCTTGAGCAGAGATTTCTGTGTAGTGTACTTGGTTTGGTTGTTATTAAACTTGTTATTATTTACTTTGCACCATGGATATTTCTGAAGATATCGAATATTATGATCAAATTTTCCCAGTGAATAGACAGATCACTGTTAGCATTCCAATGCGACACTTGAGAGATGCTGAAGATCAATGGATGCAAATAATTTTAAAATGCGCTATCGCAGGAACATCTGATGGGTTTGCAGTTAGAGCTTCCATTATTAGCAGTTTTGATTGACTGAAGCATGGTCTCCTATACAACTTTAACAAATTGGTTAAAAAACTGTCTGTATTAATTAACTCATTTGTTAATCATATAGCTTTTAAATGAATATAAAAATTAAACAAAACTACTAAATAATAAGGTCAGTCTTTTATTTATAATCATTTTAATTACTAGGAATAGTAATATAATAATAATATAATAAGAGGCTCTCGCTAGATGGTTGGGTCAAGGGTCAGATGCAGAAGGCGGTAATCCTGGACACGGCACGTATTGTCAGGAGGTTCCTCACTCTGCAGCCCTAACCACCGGTAGCTTGGGCCCTGCCCCGCTGCCGGCGGCACTCTAGGTTTAGGTTTTTTTATAATATTTTGTTTTTAGAGGAAATATTGTAAAAAAACGTAAATTTAAGAAGGAAAATAAATATCTGATTATAATAATACCAATATTTTTTTAATAGAAATTTTTCTTTCCAAACTGAAGGGGAAATCCTAAAAATATCCAAATAAAGGCAGGGTAAGATACTACTATTTCGTAGCACAGTTCTTTACTTCCTTGATTTACTTGAATTGAATTAAATTTCCAAAGAAAATCGCGAAAAAATAAACAAGACTAAAGTGACATTTCACAATTTGTTCACATTGTTGACGCTCCGTATTACATAATTTTTCTTGAAATTATTTGACGAAAAATGCTTTGAGTAGATTCTAGGGTTTTAAGCATAAAAATGTATAAAACCTTTATGATATAGTGTAGATCATTACCTAAATAGTTAAATACTTAATAATTTCAAACTACATTACTGTTTATTTAATTAATTAAATTATTGTAACATTTTTAATTATGCGTTACGCGGAACGACATTGTTAAACTAAAATAAAAATGTAAACGAAAACAGACTGATTCATAGACAAAAAGAATATCCGCTTGAAACTCTACTTAAATCTAGATTCAGCTGAGTTGAGTCTAAGGGCAGTTTTGGAATAAGAACAATACTTAAGCAACGATTCTAGGCTCAAGTAATAATCAGGTGAACTAAGATCAAACGATACTTGAGCCTTGTTTTAGAATACGGGCCTTAGTTCAGCTGAGAAAAATCTTAAAAGTCGGGTGGAATAGGCAGGTGGCTTGGTGTGTGGAGTCCGCGAGACTTCAGCTGAAGCAAACACAAATAAAAAACTTTTGACCTACATTCTTAGGAATACGTAGGCCGCAATTGAACTTTTACTGGGTTACGCGGAAAGAGTGTACTAAGCGGAAAGGGGTCCATAGTACCATCATTAGTATAGTATCACGTTGTAACAACGAAAGAGCGGTCTCTCCTAACACAGGTTGTGAAAACTTAACAGGAGAGGCCAAACACCTGTATTTTATAAAAAACAGTTAATAAAGTTTTTTTATTTTTTTTAAGATGGACAATTTTCACTGTGGAAGCAATACTGAAATCGCGAAAAAAAATTCGGCTGTTCCATAGAAAATGGTCATACGCACATTTCGCACCCGACAAATTGTATGGAACAGCTGTATTTTTTCGCTATTTCAGAGATGATCCCATAGTAAAAGTTATTCATAATGATGGATACTTTCGGTGTATGACACTTTTGGCTTAATACACCCATTCTGCTTAACCCTGTAGAAAGCCAGGTGCAGTGCGTATTCACAGAAAAGAAGAAAGAAAAAAAACGTTTCTTCCTCTTTTCTGTGATTTTAATGCAAACAAAGTCTCAGACACTCAAAAATCTGTCGGTTACGTCGACGGGAAAGTAACCAGCTGTTTTGAAAGATTAAACCATTATCGGCAATAAATTATACCGAACTAGATCTAAGCATGGATAAAGATTTGGATAACCCCAGTCAACTTGGTATCTTTATTGCATATAATTGCCATAGATTAAATATACAATTTCTCTATGGAATTTCTATCATATAACTTACGTCGTTAATTTTATCTTAGTTATAAAATATACCTAATCACGCGATAGTCAGATCTACACAGGCTGTTTCAAATTAGGGTAGGTAAGTAATTGTTAACTCAACGGTAGGTTATGTGCATCCAGATATTAGACTTCTGTGACTGTTTTGTGTGACTGTGTCTTTTTCATCATCATCATCAGCCAGAAGACGTCCACTGCTGAACATAGGCCTCCCCCTTTAACCTCCACACTGAACGACAGCCTGCCTTTTGCATCCACTGGATGCCAGCGACTCTTACTATGTCGTCGGTCCATCTAGTGGGATGCCTACCTACGCTGCGTCTTCCGGTTCGTGGTCTCCACTCAAGAACCTTTCTTCCCCATCGGTTATCGGTTCTCCGAGCGATGTGGCCTGCCCATTGCCACTTCAACTTGCAAATTTTAACAGCTATGTCGGTGACTTTGGTTCTTTGGCGAATATCCACGTTTCGGATTCTATCGCGCAAAGAAACTCCGAGCATAGCTCTCTCCATTGCCCGCTGTGTGACTCTGAGTTTTTAAAAGGCCAACAGTTAAGGACCACGTCTCAGTACCATATGTCATCACTGGCAACACACACTGGTCAAAGACCCTTGTCTTTAAGCACTGTGGTATCTTGGACGAGAAGATGTCACGCAATTTCCCGAACGCTTGCACATGTCTTTTTATGAGGTAATAAAAAATATTTGTTTGAAAAAATGTTTTTTTTATTGTTCGTACTGATATTGTAAAAAAAATCGTTTTCAGCGATGTAAATGTGAAATAACAAAATAATTTAGTTGATTAGTGTTAATTCACGCTAATTTTATAAACTATCAGCATCCCACGGTTTCTCCCACCTGTTTCTTTAATTCCGGCCTTCAGAGTATAAAAGTCCACCTCTTCAAAGAACAGACAGATGAACATAAATATCCATAATTCCATAAATATCTATCAGCCACTCATGTTTTACGACACCTTGTATAGATACCCATGGAGGTCAACGCTATACCAAAATGTTGTTTATAATTTGCTTTATCAGAATGATAACCCTATTTTATTGTATGGGACTGTAAACATGGAGATATAACTATGTGCCAAAAGTTCCTATAAGTAATTTGTCGATAACCCCCCATAACCCAAACATCTTAAAAATACCGTGATAAACGTCACTCTTTGGCAAAATTATCCTGTTATTTGTTACCATTATTTTTATAAACTATGAAGATAATGGAAAACGTATAAATGATAACAGCCCTCAGCTTCATGACCATGGTTTTACAAAAACAAATAACATAATACCATTGATCTTTACCCTGGAGCCAGCTTGGTCATTGGATTTTAGATTACGGCTTCGATATAGGAACTTACCGTCTTACTACAAAAGATTTAAGAACGCTTTAGACATGTGTTTAACATATTTTTCACAGGGAAACAACTGCTAAACACATGTCTAAAGCGTTCTTAAATCCTTTGCTTAAATCTTTTGTAGTTAGTCAACTGTTTCATGCATTTTGACGAGTGCGAATAACTGTTTTTTATGGAACAGCTATTTCGCTGGGAACAACTGACATTTTTTCCGCGATTTCAGGGTTGGTCCCATAATAAAAAATGTTCATAATAATTATGGGTAGGTATAGGTACTAAAGATTGGGCCGATCGCAGCCGCGGTCTGTCCGTCTGTCTGTCCGTCCGTCAGACCGACGACTCCGACGGCTGTATCTTTGGAACAAGGACTTTTCCTTGCTTTGGAACCGTAATAGATAGCCAGTTGAAATTGTCACAGAATAATATTATGCAATGTTATGGCGGAAAGTCAAAAAAAATATAGGGCCTATACAACAAACATATTTTTTTACGTATTTTTGTATTTGCTTTAGAGTAAAAGCGGTAATACGTACAAGCGTCAAACTTGGCATGATTATTAAGGCGCCGTGACTAGCTGACTTTTATGTTTTTGAGGGGGTGAAGCAGAGGCAGTGGCGGCCGACTACAGCGGGGCGCACCGCGTGAATCTCGCAGAAACGTGACGACCTTCACCTATACACAGCTAAAGACAAGTAATTTCGTCGGTCCACAGCAAAGCTCTGTTGGCCTAGTGGTCTGGCACCGCGCTGGTAAACCACGAATGCCCGGTTCAAATCTAGTACTATGTAGATATTTTTGGACTAAATTTTTTATCATAACATTACGCATTATGCAAAGGGTCCCTTTGAATAATGCGTAGGTATAAAAGTCGTACTACTACACGCGCACGGCCCAGACGCACACAGCGACGGGACGACGGAGAACAAACAAACCATAATTCAATCAAACCAACTTGCTAGTTTTAATTATTAAAATTTACTTTCGTCGTACGTTTCAATATTTTATGTTTCTTTTTTGCACCAAATATTTTACCTATTATATTATAGTTTATTCTTACTCCTGGTATGATTCTACTAACTTGATGGTAGAGTTCGGAGACTGCTAAAACTGCTAAATAGGGAAAGCGAGATAAGTCAAGGTTGGGCTCGTTTTTTTAGTCTTAGTGAGAATTGTTAGTCAAGGAATGATTTGACTGAGCTGATGGTGGAATTCGGAGACTGCTGCTGGAACTGCTAGACGGGGAAGGCCTGATGTGTCGTGTTTGGGCTGGTTTCATTAGTCATCATGAGATCTTTCTCCGGGAATGTTTTGACTGACCTGATCGAGGACTTCGGAGACTACTACTGGAACTGCTAGACGGAAAGAGCTAGAAGTGTCGAGTTTGGGCTCGTTTCATTAGTCGTGATGAGATCTTCTTCTAGGAATATTTTGACTAACCTGATCGAGGATTTCGGGGACTGCTACTGGAACTGCTAGACGGATAGAGATAGAATGGTCGAGTTTGGGCTCGTTTCATTAGTCGTGATGAGATCTTCTTCCAGGAATATTTTGACTAACCTGATCGAGGATTTCGGGGACTGCTACTGGAACTGCTAGACGGATAGATATAGAATGGTCGAGTTTGGGCTCGTTTCATTAGTCGTGATGAGATCTTCTTCCAGGAATATTTTGGCTGACCTGATCGAGGACTTCGGAGACTACTACTGGAACTGCTAGACGGAAAGAGCTAGAAGTGTCGAGTTTGGGCTCGTTTCATTAGTCATGATGAGATCTTCTTCCAGGAATATTTTGACTGACCTGATCGAGGACTTCAGAGACTGCTACTGGAACTGCTAGACGCCAAACAAGCCCAAACTTGACACTTCTAGCTCTATCCGTCTAGCAGTTCCAGTAGCAGTCTCTGAAGTCCTCGATCAGGTCAGTCAAAATATTCCTGGAAGAAGATCTCATCATGACTAATGAAACGAGCCCAAACTCGACACTTCTATCTCTTTCCGTCTAGCAGTTTCAGTAGCAGGCTCCGAAATCCTCGATCAACTCAGTCAAAATATTCCTGGAAGAAAACCTCATCAAGACTAATGAAACGAGCCCAAACTTGAAACTTCTAGCTCTATCCGCCTAGCAGTTCCAGTAGCGGTCTCCAAAATCCTCTATCAGGTCAGTCAAAATATTCCTGGAAGAAGATCTCATCACGACTAATGAAACGAGCCCAAAATTGACCATTCTATCTCTATCCGTCTAGCAGTTCCAGTAGCAGTCTCCGAAGTCCTAGATCAGGTCAGTCAAAATATTCCTAGAAGAAGATCTCATCACGACTAATGAAACGAGTCCAAACTCGACACTTCTATCTCTTTCCGTCTAGCAGTTTCAGTAGCGGTCTCCGAAATCCTCGATCAGGTCAGTCAAAATATTCCTGGAAGAAGATCTCATCACAACTAATGAAACGATCCCAAACTCGACACTTCTATCTCTTTCCGTCTAGCAGTTTCAGTAGCGGTCTCCGAAATCCTCGATCAGGTCAGTCAAAATATTCCTGGAAGAAGATCTCATCACAACTAATGAAACAATCCCAAACTCGACGCTCCTATCTCTTTCCGTCTAGCAGTTCCAGTAGCAGTCTCCGAAATCCTCGATCAGGTCAGTCAAAATATTTCTGGAAGAAGATCTCATCACGACTAATGAAACAAGCCCAAACTCGACACTTCTAGCTCTATCCGTCTAGCAGTTCCACTAGCTGGCTCCGAAATCCTCGATCAGGTCAGTCAAAATATTCGTGGAAGAAGATCTCATCACGACTAATAAAACGAGCCCAAACTCGACACTTCTAGCTCTATTCGTCTAGCAGTTCCACTAGCTGGCTCCGAAATCCTCGATCAGGTCAGTCAAAATATTTCTGGAAGAAGATCTCATCACGACTAATGAAACAAGCCCAAACTCGACACTTCTAGCTCTATCCGTCTAGCAGTTCCACTAGCTGGCTCCGAAATCCTCGATCAGGTCAGTCAAAATATTTCTGGAAGAAGATCTCATCACGACTAATGAAACAAGCCCAAACTCGACACTTCTAGCTCTATCCGTCTAGCAGTTCCACTAGCTGGCTCCGAAATCCTCGATCAGGTCAGTCAAAATATTCGTGGAAGAAGATCTCATCACGACTAATAAAACGAGCCCAAACTCGACACTTCTAGCTCTATCCGTCTAGCAGTTCCACTAGCTGGCTCCGAAATCCTCGATCAGGTCAGTCAAAATATTCGTGGAAGAAGATCTCATCACGACTAATAAAACGAGCCCAAACTCGACACTTCTAGCTCTATCCGTCTAGCAGTTCCACTAGCTGGCTCCGAAATCCTCGATCAGGTCAGTCAAAATATTTCTGGAAGAAGATCTCATCACGACTAATGAAACAAGCCCAAACTCGACACTTCTAGCTCTATCCGTCTAGCAGTTCCACTAGCTGGCTCCGAAATCCTCGATCAGGTCAGTCAAAATATTCGTGGAAGAAGATCTCATCACGACTAATAAAACGAGCCCAAACTCGACACTTCTAGCTCTATCCGTCTAGCAGTTCCACTAGCTGGCTCCGAAATCCTCGATCAGGTCAGTCAAAATATTTCTGGAAGAAGATCTCATCACGACTAATGAAACAAGCCCAAACTCGACACTTCTAGCTCTATCCGTCTAGCAGTTCCACTAACTGGCTCCGAAATCCTCGATCAGGTCAGTCAAAATATTCGTGGAAGAAGATCTCATCACGACTAATAAAACGAGCCCAAACTCGACACTTCTAGCTCTTAGTACCCATCTTAAAGTATAACAACAAATAATAAATAATGTCCAAGTGCGAGTCGGTGACAAATTTCTGTTCATTACCAAGTTAACCAATGTATTCGGCAGACGACTTTATCATTCGTCTCACCGAGTCGAAATTCGAAATGCCACATTTTACTAATTTTGAAGTCGGTTTTTGAAACTGATAATTACATATTGTATTTTGTGGTGGTACGGAACCCTCAGTACACGAGCTTGACTCGCACTTGGCCGGTTTGTTTAGTTAAGAACAAATTTGAATACGGGAAAAAAAATGACGTTTTTTAATGCAATTTTTTGTTTTGTTTTTTGGGTGAACTCAAGACAATGTCTATCGGATTATCTAGTTGAAAATAATGATGGTTGGGAGGAATATTTACATACCGATTCCAGCGATGATGTATTGCCGCCACAACTGTCCCACTTCCTTGATGCATGGTGGGTTGCCTGGAGCCCCTGGAGCCCCAGTGCTCACCGAGTCATACCCGTAATTCTTTTCAGCCATATTAGGGTTCGTGGTACCAGAACAGTGCCAGGATAGGTAGGTAGGGTAGCAGGGTGCAATGTTTTGGCATCCGGTATGTGCCTATCCAATATCTGAAACAGTTAGGTAGACGTATTCTCAATAATGAGAGCGATGGCATTGGCAGATCCAGGGGGGCATGGGGGCCATGCCCCCCCCCCCCCCCCCAAATGAAATCCTGGATCCGCCCCTGAGCGATGGTGGCCAAGCAGGTGGGTAGCATGTGCGTTTTATAATCTGACGGCATCCGGTTTGAACCTCGGCCCCGCACCTACGACTTATTTAGTACCTGAATAAATTAAGAGCCGTTTCGTTTCGATGCCATCGCTCAAAAACGGTGAAGGAAAACATCGTGAGGAAACTGGTATGTCCAGAACCTAAGTACAAAGACATATGACATTCACCAACATGCACTGGGCCAGCATGGTGGATTAGGGCCCATCCTCTCTCTGAGAGAAGGCATGAGTCCCATCAGTGAACATGATAAGCTGAAATTATGATGATGATGATTCTCAATTTAGTTGGTTGGTATTATATTGATAGGCCGTTAGTCCAGTTGGTAGTGAACCTACCTTCTGAGCCTGAGGGCGTGGGTTCGATTCCCACGTAGGACAAACATTTGTGTGATGAACATTTGTGTTTGTTCTATATCTGGTTGTTAATATCTATTTAAGTATGTATTTAAAACTATATATGTATGTATATCAATCAGTCTCTGGCAGCCATATCACAAGCTTTGCTTAGTTTGGGGTCAGATGACCGTGTGTGCAAAAATGTCCCAAATATTTATTTATTTAGTTATTTATTGGCAATATCTAAATCTGAAACAAATAGGTATAATTCTATATTAAAGTAATCTCTAATCTAAAACAATTAGATAGGTAGATATTTTGATATTACTAAAGATATTTAATTATTAAATCGACCAAAAAAGCTTTTAACTGTTTAATAAAATTATAAAAAAAATATTTAAATACCCAAAAACTGCAGAAGAATAGATTGAAGAAACTAAACATTTTCAAAGCTAGGATTGTGATATAGAGATAAATGTAGGTACGTAGTACCAAAGGTTATATACTAGAGGTAGTACGTAGTACATACTTAATTATACATCGATGGTTAAAATTAAGTAGGTATGTAGTTGTAGATTGATAATAGATATCAACTCTAAAATTGATAAAAAGATATCAAACGCAGCACATTTTTATCAATTAAAAAAACGTCGCTGTAATGCAATAAAGATACCGGTTCAACGTATGTGGGCCTTTCGCCAGATAATTCCATACCAAGTAGCAGGCCTCTCTAAGCTTCTATTCAAAATGTGTATTACTTATAAATATAAAAGGCGATGTGTGTATGTATTTGTATGCACCGGCTTGTGACAGAAACTATTCCGCAAAAATACAAAATTCAAGCAGTAAAAACTGTTACTGCAGTAGAGCAACTTTCTTTTCGTTTCTAGTCTTCTAATTACGCTAACAATGATGCTAAGCTTTTGCGCGCTTTTTCGCGGTACTTCTGGATTGCACTGGGTAGACTGGCTCAAGTAATAGTGTTCCGTGGACTGGGTCTAGGAGGCCAAATTATGCCGAATAGTTTAAAAATATAGCTTGAAACTTTTTGCCACTTTGGCGGGCCATATTTCGCAAAGAAAGGGTACACTTGATAGACATTAGATGACGTCATTGTTGATAGGTATAAAAGTGATTTACGCACAGAAAAGAGAAGAAATTTTTTTCTCTTTTGTGGATTTACGAAACCTTATTTAAAATACTTCAACAATATACCTTACGAGGAAGTGCAGCCAAAAAAAACCATTCATTGTAAATTATATTTCATTTCACCTATCAGAAGCCACCGGTAAAATGCATTTTTTTACATGGGTATTGTTTTTTTTTTGTTTTTTAAAACTTTACATAATTGTGCATATAACTATAGAAATTAGAATGTTCCTAAAAAATTAAGATGGTAGGACAGACGGACAGATAGAGAGACGGACAGGCAGAACGAACTAATAAGGGTTCTCTCTTAGGGTTCTCTGTAACGGAACCCTAAAAGTCTATAAACATTTAAATATTTTTACATACCAATGAGTAGAAGCATTAGGTATATTCTGAGTAAATAAAAAATAATAAAATTAAATAAAACCTTATGTATTATGATGGCAAATGGTGGTAATAGCTACCTTTCGGTTATTTTTTACTTTTTTTTAAATATTCTTTTATTCCTAAATTGCTAAACTGATAGGTACCTAACTACCAATTATTTTTATTAGATCTCACTGAACTGATAAAAAAAATCCTCCTTTGGAGATGCGAGTTGGTGTACAAACGCGGACTTATCGGCGTTAAAAAAAAATGCGCTAAAATGTATGGGAACTGAAAACGTCTGACCATGATCCAATAAAAATATTATTATGGTACATATAATTATTATTTACTAAATCTTTCACAATCCGCGGACACACCGCGTAAAACACAAAAAAAAAAAGAACCTCCTTTTTTTAAGTCTGTTGAAAATACAGTGTATTTTAAAACCAAGTATTTTTTGAATTTTTATTTTTTTTTTTTTTACTACTTGAGAAACTTACTTTGTTTATGTATCTTGCTTAGTTGTAAATAGTAATTTAGTATTTAACAGAATTTCGACAACTACTGAACTGAAGCACGGACGACTAGATCACTACAAGGTAAATCGCTACCACTCCAAGCTTCTTAACTTACTGCCGACAGACGCAGAATAAAGAATATCTACTACTGATAACTATTTAATACGTATTATAGTAGATCGCCGATTGTTTCCAAAAATCTATAGAGTCGAACGACTTGTGACTTTATTGAGACATAACTCGGACTTGATCAAAACTTGATAGACAATTGAATTTGACGATGTCAAATTATGACTATGCGTAGTGTTTGTGACTAGGGCAATATTTACATAGTTGAAAATATCTAATAAAATAATACTGATCGTACACTAGCAAATGAACAAGACGTGCGACGTCAAAATTTTCTCAAGAAGAAAAGAAAAATATCGTGCCTGACCAAGTGCCAAAGCCAAATAATTTTTTTTTCCTTATAAGATTATGGATGGCGTCTCACGTCTTGTGCAATTTCCAGTATCAAGTATTAAAATATTTTAAACAATTCAGAGTCATGCAAAGTAAGACGCGGTCAAGTCAAAATCATGCCCTAGTTAAGTGGACTTTTACTAATTTTTGGCTTTTATGGAATTTTAGAAACAACACGAAAAGACTTTCACATCGTGTTTTTTTTTAATAATTATGATTTCGTTTGGCCCCCAATCTTGACCAATAATACACATTAAGAATATAGGTGAAGTTTTATCACGCTGGCGATTTCGCTGCGTTGGCGTCACAAACCAATAAAATTGTTCAGTCAGTAAGTATCAGTTGTCAGTGTCATGTCATGTCATTTGTCAATTATGTCAATATCACTCCAAAGGTAAACAAACTTGAAATTTGTAAATATTTGTAATTAATTGAATGTATTGAAATTGTTATTATAATTGTTATCTATCATTATGGTGATTGTTGATTTTGTGTTGTGATCACTGTGATGTGATTTTGATTCGATTTTTATATATATAAAAAATGGATGACGATGACTATTGGAATACTAGCGAGACCAAAGCAAAAGCGTTGAGCTTTGATGACGATGTCGTAAGTATACCATTATAACACCAATAAGATTATTGCAGGTTTGCTATGGATATGGACCTCCAAAAGTACCTACGTTTACCTAGTGCAGACGCTCGACCTAGGAAAAAAAACCGGACAAGTACTCGTGCTCGGGTTCGGATGGACGGAACCCTCAGAGCACGAGTCCAAAAAAACAAAACTAACTGAAGTTGAAATATTGAAAGACAAACTTAACTTTGTAGTTGACTATAAGGTTATTCCATACATTCCAACTACAAAATGTAAGTTTGTAATAGCAAAATAATTATTTTCAAATGATATAACTTCAAATTTGTAACTTTTGGATTTATTCCTATATATGTGCTATGAGACCTTACCTTTTGCCAAATTTCATGATTCTAGGTCAACGGGAAGTACCCTATAGGTTTTGATTCCCCTATGAAATCGCAAAATATGGGACATAAACGTTCATATCTTTTAATTGCGTTGATTTACAACTTTAATTTTTTTTACAGCCGAAATAAACCGTAGACTCAAGTATTTGGTATAAATTTCAACTTGATACCTTTACGCGTTCTTGAGAAAAAGGGTATTGACAAACGGACAGACAGACGGACAACGAAGTGATCCTATAAGGGTTCCGTTTTTTCCTTTTGAGGTACGGAACCCTAAAAACATTTTGAGAGTAAGGTTCAATGAAGAATACAATTGGGCTGGGCAGCGTTCGGGAAACTACGGCAAGTTTTCTAGTCACCTATCTCGCAGTCTTAAGAAGAAAGTGTAACCAGAGCATCCTATCATGTCTTTCGTTGCTAAAACGTGGACACTTACCCATCCACAAGTTCAAGGTCGCTCAGAGAGCCATGGAGAGAGCTATGCTCGACGTTTTGGTTAGAGTACGAAACGGGGCACTGGAGAAACGGGACCTGTTGACTTTTGTTGACTTACTTCATTTGGTTCGATCCCCGGCCCTGCACGAATGACTTATTTAGTATTAGATAAATTACTAGCAGGTTCGGTGCCATCGCTCAACAGCGGTGATGGAAAAAAATGTGGGGAAACCAGTATGTCTAAGAAACTCAAAATTCTTAAGACATAATGACATTCACCATAAGTACTGGGCCAGCAAGGTGGATTAGAGCCCATCCTCTTTCTCTCTCTCTGAGAAAAGTCCTGTGGCCCAGCAGTAGCAACATGATAAGCTGATGATGATGACTTGTCCCAAAGTAAATACCTGAAATGCAGAATATCCAAAAAAAAACTGTTAACTTACTCAAAAGACATTATTATGATCAGTTTAAAACCCAATTTTTTGTAATTTTTTTTGTCTTATTTTTGTTGAACAAATTTTGTTATTAATTAATTATTAATTTAGAAAACTACTTATTACAGTTATCACCTCAAGAAATCCTCGCAATTGGCCAAAAGCCTTACTCGGGACAGAGTGAAGAAAATTTATTAGCAAATAACATAACCGTTAAGACCTCACTGCTGCCAATCTCAAGCCTTGTCAGCTCGAAAGTACTGGATTTGAGTAAGTTGAATTTTACAATCAAAAAACAGAACTACTGCAAAATGTAGCTAAGGCATCTAGATTTGAAGACGAATCTATCGACACCTCGCACATTTAATTCTGTCAAGCAGTTCAGTCTACAATAGATAATATGGTATCAAGCGGGATGTCAGTGCAGGTCCTATCACCCCCACTTTGATACACCAGAAAACATGGTCCTCCTGGGCAGGAAGGGTACTTTCTAGTGATTGACTGGCTAGCTACCACCATAAGTTAGTCTTGTGGATCTTGGCGGCAATGAACTTGTACACCATGGTTGAGTTAGCCCTATTTCGTTTTGTGACTGCCCGGTTTTAACCGTTCACATGTTGTGGTTTTAACCATTCATATGTTGTTGTGGTTTTAACCGTTCACATGTGTTTGTGGTTTTAACCGTTCACATGTTGTTGTTTCTTTTACAGTCCTCCTCGCCCAGTCCGGTAGAGACCCCAAAAAGGAGCCATCTGCAGAGCCTGTGGAGACAGTCGCTATGACACTTCAACGGCTCTCGCTCGGGCGTCGCTGCGCGTTGCACTCTCACCGCAGTATGCGCAGCAAGACGCACTTGCTCGACGGTGCTATAGCCTTAGGAGACGGCAATGTTATACTTACTGTAAGAAAAGTTTTAATCCCTTGCACAATAGTATGGGGTAACTGCCAGCAATGGTTTTATCCAGGGCCATGGCATAGAAGCGTTTTATGCCATGTAGTATCTCATAATAATTACCTCCGTATTTTTTTTTTTTTATAATTATGTGTACAGTCATAAGTAAATTTACTAATAAAATGGCAATTTACGAGACAATACAGTTTTACCTTAACAAGTAAGAACAAATAATAAAATAAAAAAACATATTTCAAACAATTCTAAAATTATATAGTACAAAGAGTAGTGAGTTCATCCGAAAGGAGGTCTTGGTCAACAACTTTTACTATTTAATTTAAACTCACGTATTTTAATTTTAAATTTATTTCTGTTCAAATTAACACTCCTAAGCATGCGTTAAATCTAATATAGGAAAATATATTTCACGGGTCACAATGAGACCGACCTAGCCGAGTTTTGGGCCCACTGTTAAGTCAATTATAACCTATGCTAGACACATTTGATTACTATGTATAACTACGATGTGATAATGTATAAGCGTTTCAGAAATAAATATTTACTTTACTTTGGGACCAACCCGGAAATCGCGACAAAAATATCAGCAGTTCCATACATTTTGTCGAATGTCAATGAACTTTTTGTATGAAGCAGCTATGGTGTATGGTTTCACTTTTTCGCGATTTTTCTAGTATTTTTTTTGAAGCACCTAATTTCTTTCGCCTTTCCCTTTCAGGTAGTCCTCTACCTAATAGCAACACTGAACAAAAAGCTGGTGTACGAACTTCTGTCGTCGAGACCTGTACCACTGAACCACTACATCTCCTTCCTGCAGAGCGAAGGAAAGGTCACCGAGCTTACTGATCTGCTCACGTAAGTCACCTATAGTCAATAGTTGCCTGGAAGAGATCGCTTTTAGCGATAAGGCCGCCACTTGTGGCACTAGCTCGTAAGTGTATATCTCCACATATCATAGATCGGTGGAAATCGCACATGGTGTGTTTTACGCGATCTTTTTTGCCTCACACCTGCAATTTGTGACGGGCTGCCTGATGGTAAGTGGTCACAGGCACCTATGGATACCTGCAACATCAGGGGCGTCACATATACGTTGCCGACCCTTAAAGACTCTATTATCAGCCCTTTTGAAGAACCCCATGTTGCAGTTACTCGGAAATGCCGCAGTGAGAGCTCATTCCACAAATTGCAAGTGTGAGGCAAAAAAGATCGCATGAGACGCACCGTGTGCGATTTCCACCGATCTATATGTAGATGTACTTTCAGACGGTGGCGACTGGTGTAATGATAAAACCGCGATGCTGGCATCATATCGAACAGTGTACAGGTTCTTAGGTGCGATTTGGTTTATCGATCTCTAAATCTCTAGCTACTTGCTGCTTCACATGGTAAAGTAGTATTTAATCCCAATAAAACCGTAATGTTGTAATTTTCCACCAAACCTTTTGTTGCAGGATGCTAGGCAGAAGTCCAGAAGCAGCCGTAAGTAAAACTACTTCAGTCAATCCTTCTTAGTCTTGGACATCGGAGCAAAGTTGCCAGTCTAGAATGTGCATCGGATCTGCATGATCTAATTCCCTCCTGTCCATTTTTCTATCGGACTGCTAGAGTAATCGGACGAAAAATCAACACCGCCTTTTATGGTTGCTATTCCGAAAGCCCGTACGAAGCGCTTTGATTCCATTTTTATTATGCGAACTGCTAGTCTGTGGAATGCGCTGTCGAATGGCTGTTCCTCGATGGTTACAATCTGGGTGTCTTCAAATCACGAATGAATCAGTTTCTTCTGAAGCGTCTTGAAGAGTAGAAAACGATAAAGTGAGTGACATCACACTAAATTCAATATGGCCGTCGTTCCAAGATGGCGGATTACTTTTTCTGTGCTAGAGCTTGTTTAAAAAAATGATTTTGAAATTATTTACGATTAACTTATACCTCAAAATATGTAAGAGTGCTCTTAATGTAGTTCTGGTTTTATCTTCAGATCATCGAGTATAGAGTCACAAATGTGCCCAAAAAAATATCTTAAACTCGGCGCACCATACGAATTGCGCCGACTTTTTGTTAGTTAGTAGGTAACCGCGATCCAACTACAACGCCGCGCGATGCCAGAGCTACGATGACAAAGCGGACAACTAACGTTGAACACTATGCAAGCGACATAACGTCTAAATTGGAGTAAATGTAGCATTGTGAAGTATATAATTGATAAAATGTATGTACGCACGGACGTTTTTGACTGTTTTCACTGAGAGATTGTGACTCTATAGGAATTGTATCTCGATGCTTCAGATGTATCAATATCAACACGCGATGAAAACTCAAGCGACCGGCGACAGCGGCATCAGGAAACTGACCAATCTGATGGGTACGCACTTCTCTCAACCCGCCGCTGACGTGAACCACGCTAGACTCATCACTGACTACGTCAAACTACTCGGTAAGTCACTGATTACAGTAGATAAGGCAAACATAAAAAATTACATCTTTAAAAAAAGTGCCAAGTGCGAGTCGGGCTCGCGCACTTAGGGATCCGTACCACCACATCAATTTTTTATTTTTTTTATTCCCTAAAGAATATACAATGGATAATTAGATACTTACAAACATCATACAATCATACAATAATAGTAATGTCTATCTGTTAACTATTATTATAATATTAATAACATCATATCGACTGTCCAAATCTTTTAACCAAATTTAAATTTAGAGTACCATTTAAATATCCGCGTAAAGCCATAACTCCGTTTGCTCCTATATACCGCAGAACTGTGTTGGGGGCCAACTCACCAGTCCCAAGAATAAGTAGACTCGTCAATACATATCATAGTAAAGATTTAGATATTTTCGGAGACACATTATCAAAATTCAAAATTAAATTAAACTTATCCATGGCCGAAATGGCCAACTCCACTTATCACGTTTAGTTAATTTATTTTATTATTGTTAGTTTAACTTTTTTCATTATTTTTACTTCATATTAATATGTACCTATTTAATTATTAAGAAACAAGTAATGCATGCTGTGCTTCCTTTAAAAGGTAACACATTTAGCTAAGTTCATTTATAAGATTTCAGTGTATGTAATAATGTAGTTATCAATGTGAAGCCTTAATAAATAAATAAAAAAATAAAATATCTAAACATTTGAAATTGTTTCGACAGTTAATTAAATTAATACTTTTTTATATAAATAATATTTACGGAATTTTATACCATCTCTCTAGATTTGTACGCCTATAAACTAGGCAAAACATAATACAAAGTAACAAATATTTTAAACCACCTATTGTGCATGCGTTTTAAATGTGTGTATGATTTACTCGAGTTTTGTGCAAATAAATAATTTAAATAATCTTTAAACATTTAATTAATACCTATGACGAGTTTTTATTTATAGTAATTACTAACCTAGTATAGATAACAAACAGTTAGTCCTCACAGCTTTGTGAATGTACCCAAAATACGTAGTAATCTGTGGGTCCCCGGATCCCCGGTTAACATAGGCTATATAATATTTTCAAAAAAATAGGGATCCTTATTAAAACTCCAATAATGTAACCCAAAGTGTAAAAAAATAAGATTTACAATTTTGACTTTGCGTGTTTGACAGTTCTAAGACAGGACAACGTCTGTCAGGTCAGCTAGTATACTATAATCATGCCAAATTTGACGCTTGTACGTATTACCGTTTTTAGGGTTCCGTACCTCAAAAGGAAAAAACGGAACCCTTATAGGATCACTTCGTTGTCCGTCTGTCTGTCTGTCTGTCTGTCCGTCTGTCAAGACCCTTTTTCTCAAGAACGCGTAAAAGTAGCAAGTTGAAATTTATACTAAATACTTGGGTCTACGGTTTCTTTCGGCTGTAAAAAAATAAAAGTTGTAAGTCAACGCAATCAAAAGATATGAACGTTTATGTCGCATATTTTGCGATTTCACAGGGGAACCAAAACCTATAGGGTACTTCCCGTTGACCTAGAATCATGAAATTTGGCAAAAAGCAAGGTCTCATAGCACATATATAGGAATAAATCCGAAAGTTATAAATATGAAGGTATATCATTTAAAAATGATTATTTTGCTATTACAAACTTACATTTTGTAGTTGGAATGTATGGAAGAACCTTACTGTCAACTACAAACTTAAGTTTGTCTTTCAATATTTTAACTTCAGTTAGTTTTTTTTTTGGTCTCGCGCTCTTAGGGTTCCTTTATGTCGTATATTTTGCGATTTCACAGGGGAATCAAAACCTATAGGGTACTTCCCGTTGACCTAGAATCATGAAATTTGGCAAGAGGCAAAGTCTCATAGCACATATATAGGAATAAATCCAAAAGTTATACATTTGAAGGTATATTCATTTAAAAATAATTATTTTGCTATTACAAACTTACATTTTGTAGTTGGGATGTATGGAAGAACCTTATTGTCAACTACAAACTTCAAAGTTGTCTTCCCAGAGACTGTGGGATCGGCCGATCTGCGAACTAGCATGGAAATCGCTACTAGATACGTGTCCTGTCCACGTGTATTGCAGATCGCGCTCGTATTCTTGCTGTCTCTGTTTGGGAATCGGGACTTTGGTTGCAAGCCATGCCCTCTTTTAACACAGGTAGCCTTTTAGATCCAACCGCATTTCGTCTAGCTGTCAGCTTACGCTTGGGTGCAAGGTGCTGTGAGGCCCATCGCTGTCAGTGTGGTACTGCTGTTGACCAGCTCGGTCACCATGGTCTCTCGTGCTCGAGAAGCGCTGGTCGTATTGGCCGACACGCTAGCCTGAACGACATCATACGCAGGGCACTTTCCACCGCCAATGTCGCAACTGTGCTCAAACCGAGTGGTCTTGCGCGTGACGATGGAAAGAGGTCTGTATGCCTGTGGCCTAGATACTATTTTTGTTGTAATTTTTATGTTATCCTTGTTTTGTGGTATTTTAATAAAGAGTTTTTGTATTGTATTGTATTGTATTGTATGACACTTGTGCCCGGGAGGTTGGGGCGGCCCCTTGTATGGGACGCAACTTGTGTTGATACTTTGGCGCCGTCACATCTTCCTGAGACACAGGGTAGGGCTGGCGCGGCTGCTAATTCGGCAGAGCAGCACAAGCGTCGCAAATATGCTAACCTCGGCAGTGGTTACATATTTGAGGCGTTTGGGGTCGAGACATTGGGCCCTTGGGGACCGGGAGCTCACCTCATTTTCATAAATCTTTCAGAGCGCCTGGTTAATGCGACGCGTGACCAAAATGCTGGCGTGTTTCTGGCTCAACGCATTAGCATTGCCATTCAACGTGGTAATGCCGCCAGCATGTTGGGTACGCTGCCAACTGGTAGTGGGCTTGAGCATTTGGATTGTCTTTAGACCTTCAACGGTCTATGGGCAGTCTAATCAATATTTTAACTTCAGTTAGTTTTTTTTTGGTCTCGCGCTCTGAGGGTTCCGTCTAACGGAACCCTCAGAGCACGAGTCCTACTCGTACTTGTCCGGTTTTTTTTCCATTAGAGCTAATACAAAAATGCGTTAAAAAATACGTTTGTTGTATAGGGACCCACCCCCTTTTCATTTTTACTTTATGACTTTTTTATTACCGTTATTTCAATAAAAAATACAGATGTTCAATACAGAAACTGAATTTTCTAAAGATGTTTCTATTTTATAGAATTAGAACAAATTAAATTGTTTCCGTTGCTTTTTTCGGCAAAAAATATGACAAGGGTTGGTTTCAGAATGGCAGAAACACGTGAACAAGCCGGAACTGTTAGGCAAGTCTGCTCTCCAATGTTTGGCGTACGCATGCGCGCACCACTGGCACGAAGGCGCCGGGAATATGATGTCACCACTCACGCTGTGCCAACGGCAGCAGGTCGGTTGTACTCATGGTATAATAATATACTCCGCCAGGTATAGCGCTCTGAGAAAATATATCACGTGGGTGACACGCAACTACGTCATCAATGTCATGGTTACACGTACACGTGCAAAAGCAAGAGCAGAATAAGTAATTTACAACAAGTTCGAGAGAGATGACGATACACGTAACAATCGCTATGAGACAGCTGATTTTCTGTGCTACCAGTAGTGTGAAATTATAACTCCCCAATCTCCATTATATTACCTGTGGGAATCCAATAAGTCAATGGTTTAGATATAAATAATGTGTTTATTAGATTAAATTCGTGCTTGACTTGTATTGCTTTGCTTGAACGGACAAACCAAATGACAATTAAAATGCTTCTTGTACTTTAATTAATAGATTATTTAAAAAATTGTTTCACCAATATCTGTGTTTGTAGCAGTAAATTGGCAACTAGACAGTGACGTAATTGGGTGTCAGCTCCCGGAGCGCTAGACCTTGTTTTCTTGGATCATGGTTGTACCCAATGACAATATAACTACTTGACTGGTCATCCTTTACCCGGCGCGATGGAAAGAGTACATACTTTTCAGCATACTCTTTTTCGAGCAGACGCGAATTGAATAAATCACTTTTGAGTCTCCAATCACAAGCCACCATTTGATGCCTCCCCGCGACCGACGTGGCTTACTCGTGCAAAAAGGAAATTTGACGACATGCGCGACCAAGTGGTTATATTATCTTTGGTTGTACCAGCTCCTGCGATATTAGCTTTGTCCTCATCAGGCCTAGCCAAGTTGCAAATCTATAATCGCTAACGCTATAGAAAACTAAGGCTAATAAGTTGAATATGACTGTTGATAGGGTATCACCCTGTTTCACTCCGGAGTCTATGGAGAAAGGCTTACACTGTTGGTTTTGAACGGCCACAATGGACTTAAATCGTCTCGTTTACAAGTCAAACAATTTTGCTCGGCACTCCCAGTATAAACATGCCACATAGTAAACGATTACAGCTAACGTTATCAAAAACCAATATTATATTCGTGAGCCTGCTCTAGCGTCTAGCTTTGCTTCTCAGTTAATTACGATTGTCTATCTCTGTTTTATCTTATCCGTTCTTCTCATTTCCTCTTCTCTCTATTGTATTTAATTGCCTCTCTTGTTTTTACTCATTGTGTATCTCAAGAGAGAGATACAACGACTGAAAATGTCATGAGAGAGAGTGAAAATATGAATAAGGATTCACTTTCACGTTACTATTCCTATAAAATGTATATTTCAGATAAGTCCGTTGCAATATGACTGGGTGGTGTTGAACGTCCATGCTAAATCTTTCAAGTGGGACATCGTAGAATCTCTGTTTACTAAAAAGGTTAGTTTTTTACAAGCTTTTATCTTCTCTCAGAGAGAGGGTGGGCCCTAATCCACCATGCTGGCCCAGTGCATGTTGGTCATGTCTTTGAACTTTTGAGGTTCTTGGACATACCGGTTTCCTCACGATGTTTTCCTTCACCGTTTTTGAGCGATAGCATCGAAACTGCACATAATTTTTACTTGGGAACTAAATAAGTAATGATGAACCATCCTGGGTGTGTGTAAGATTGTAAAGCGCACATGCTACCGGTCGGCCATCATCGCTAAAAATACACTTTCGCGTCTACAGGATTATGCGGAAAGGGTGTACTAAACCGAAAGGGGACCATTCATCATCATCAGCCAGAAGACGTCCACTGCTGAACATAGGCCTCCCCCTTTAACCTTCACACTGAACGATAGCCTGCCTTTTGCATCCACTGGATGCCCGCGACTCTCACAATGTCGTCGGTCCATCTAGTGGGAGGCCTATACGCGTCTGCGTCTTCCGGTTCGTGGTCTCCACTCAAGAACCTTTCTTCCCCATCGGTTATCGGTTCTTCGAGCGATGTGGCCTGCCCATTGCCACTTCAACTTGCAAATCTTAACAGCTATGTCGGTGACTCTGTTTCTTTGGCGAATATCCACGTTCCGGATTCTATCGCGCAAACAAACTCCGAGCATAGCTCTCTCCATTGCCCGCTGTGTGACTCTGAGTTTTTCCAAAAGGCCAACAGTAAAGGGGACCATTATATTCATCATATTATGAACAACTTTTACTACGGTATCAACCATGAAATCGGCAAAAAAAAAACAGCTGTTCCATACATTTTGTCGAGTGTCAATGACCGTTTTCTATAGAACTTTTTCACGATTTCAGAGATGCTCCCATAGTAAATGTTGTTCATAATGATGGGTACTATGGACCCCTTTCGGCTTAGTATACCCTTTCTGCGTAACCCTGTATAATATAGTATATTTGTTCCAGGACTGGCTCGGCCGTACTACAGTTTCGTCTCACATACCTATAGAAACCCTCCTATCTCGGCTGAGCGAGTTGAAAGCGAGCAAGCGACTGATGGCCACTTGCCTCAGTAAAGTAGCCAGTGCGGACGACAGGCTGCGACTGGCGCACGTTTATAAGGTTAGATTCATAATAGAACTAGCTGACCCATAGGCTAAGTATACAGCTGACCCGACAGACGTTGTCCTGTCTTAGAACTGTCAAATGGTCGAAGATAAACCGTCGTGAAGTTTTCTGAAATTTTCCGATATTCTGCGCAAATTGCTTAATTTTTCTCTCCGTAAGAATTTTCTACAAAGTATTAAAAAACTTAAAAAAAAAAGATGAATGAAATCGGTAATTTTGTTCTCAAGTTTTGGCGTGACCAAGGTAAATAGGAATTAACTTTTATATATATATATAGATTACTAGCTGTTGCCCGCGACTTCGTAAGCGTAGACTTTCATATAAACTTTCAACCTCTTTTTGTCATCCTCAATACGGCCCTTTCGTAAAATCCTTTCTTAGCGGACCTCTACACCCCATAAGGACCTGTCAAATTTCAGCTTCGTAGGTCAAGTGGTTTTCGAGATTTCGTGTTTAATGAGTGAGTGAGTGAGTGAGTAGATGAATTTAGATTTACATTTTAGTAAAGCGCCTCCAGCGGAAACGTGGAGGAACTAAAATCGGCGGTATAGATTGCTTCACTCTACTACGAAAAAAGTTTTCGAATACCTTTTCAGCCCAGCAATGTATGGAACAAAACGTAAACGAAAAAAGTTTTCGAAAACTATCAAATCTGGGACTAAGCCCCAGGTTCGTCCATCAATACCCGTTTTGCCAGCCGATACAGTTTTATTTGTTTTTACAGATACATTCCGTGGTTATAGAAACGTACGCCAAGCAGAAAGACAGGCTTGCGCTGACCAACTACAAGATGACGCTCAACCCGCAGTCCGAAGAGTACATCCTGGCTGAAAACACGCTCAGAGACTTGGTAAATACTTAAATACCCTAGTGTATCCTTCGACCAAAATAAAATGAATACACAGGCCCAGTAGAAGCGCATTTTTGAAGATAACAAAATGAGCGCCGGCTTTCATTTCGTTTCAGTCGGTCTCTAGCCGTAGGAAGTGCAACACGTGTCTATTGTTACGTGATAACGAAACAACTGACAAAATTATGCATTCATATGCTTTCCCGAAGTGTAAATAAACAAATAAAACCGGGATCTATGTTTTGTAACAAATATACTGTACATTTTTATAATTAGGTGTTGAAGTATATGTCCGACGGTTTTGACTCGTTTTTACTGAGCAATTTCAATGGTTAGAGTCCGTCCATTCATTTTATTTTGGTCTATCTATGTGCCAGTGTTATGGGCACTTTAATTTGCACCAGGAACAGTACGAGGCGGGCTATTTGATTAGAGGTGAATTTATGTAATTGACATTAGTTTGTGACATGTATAAATTGTACTACATTTTAATTATAAGTGTATTAATTATTATAAAAAAATTAAGACAAAAAATAACAATACTATCACACTAATATTATAAATGGGAATGTATGTGTGTGTATGTTTGTGTGTGTTTGTTACACCTAGTTAGTTTAATAACACTAATACATAATTTTATTTTCAGTCGATAAAATGGAAGAACTGACTGCGGACATGTCAAAATACTCTCTCAAAACTGAAGAAAACAGGGGAAATCATTATTTATTTTAAATGCATAAATATATTTAATAATTTTTTTAAAATGGAAAGTACATTATTATTATATAATAAAGTCTATTATTTTTAAGGTTCCGTACCCAAAGGGTGAAACGGACTTTATTACTAAGTCTACACTTGCTGCCTATCTGTCCGTCTGTCTGTCTGTCCGTCCGTCCGTCCTACCTTTTAACGGCTGTATCTTTCGAACCTTAATAGATAGCCAGTTGAATTTTTCAGAAAATATGCAATGTTACGACGAATTAACTAAGAAATAATAATAAGGTCAAAAAGTAAAAACTTTAGGTCCCCATACAACAAACGTATTTTTGTATTAGCTCTAATGTAAAAACAATAATATGTACAAGCGTCAAACTTGGCATGATTATAGCCCACATTCTAAAGTATAACAACAAATAATAAATAATGGCCAAGTGCGAGTCGGTGACTAATTTCTGTTCATTACCAAGGTATAATTGTATTTTACTCGAAGCGCCTGTAGCAAAATAACTAACAGTGGCTGTTGCTTCGACAATTTTGGAAGGCGTTATAATAACTGGTAATTCGGTTACTTGGACAACCTTATTGTATTTATGTGGTGGTACGGAACCCTCAGTGCGCGAGCCCGACTCGCTTTCTAGACGATCTTATCACTAAATCTATACTAATATTATAAAGAGGAACGATTTGATTGTTTGTTTGTTTGCATTGAATAGGCTCCGAAACTACTGAACCAATTTGAAAAATTCTTTCACTCTTGGGAAGCTACATTATCTCCGGGTAACATAGGCTATATTATATTTTCAAAAAAAATAGGAATCCTTACTAAAACTCCAATAATGCAACCCAAGGTGTAAAAAAATAAGATTTACAATGTTGACTTTGCGTGCTTGACAGTTCTAAGACAGGACAACGTCTGTCAGGTCAGCTAGTATATAATATAATCATAGGGAAAATCACCACAAGGAAAAGTTTACGAGTTTATTTATCATAAGATTTCTTATCACATAAGAATGTATTATATAAACAAAAATACCGGATATCGAAACTAACGCAAAAATTATTAAGTAACTAGCTGTTCGCCGCGGTTTTGCCTATCGTATAGGAACTCGAATATTGTGAAGTTTGGTAGTGATCGGTACGCTTAGTCCCAGATTTGATAGTTTTCGAAAACTTTTTTCGTTTACCTATTGTTCCATACATTGTAGTAAAGCGCCTCCAGCGGAAACGCGGACTAAAATCGGTAGTAATCGGCGGTATAGATTGCTTCTCTCTAATACGAAAAAAGTTTTCGAATACCTTTCAGCCCAGCAATGTATGGAACAATACGAAAACGAAAAAAGTTTTCGAAAACTATCAAATCTGGGACTAAGCTGCAGTTTTTTTTCCCTTCGGGTTAGCAAGACTATTTTCTACTAATTTCCCTATAAAAAACAAGAACAATAATAATAATAAATAAATTCATTTATTTCAGGTACCTATAACCCATACACAGC
Source organism: Agriopis aurantiaria (assembly GCA_914767915.1). Lineage (NCBI taxonomy): Eukaryota > Metazoa > Arthropoda > Insecta > Lepidoptera > Geometridae > Agriopis > Agriopis aurantiaria. The sequence continues at coordinate 9,130,672 of OU612004.1, forward strand.
AAAACAGTAGACAATTTATAATATTCGGGTCACATTTCACACACAATTAAGTCACAAATAAAAATCAATACATCAAAATAAATAGTTATGTCATTAGAAATAAAATGTCATTAAAATATAAAAATCAATTAATTTAAATAGTAAATTGTAAATTTAATATTTACAATAATCCACAGAGTTGTGTATATCTGTGCAATAATCACATATCTGTGACAATAATAGAAGTCTACACATTGGGAGTTTTGGCGCCAACGCGGAAAAAACATGTCGGCTCGTTGGATTATTTTCTTAAACTTGTGTATTGTCGAGTGTTAATGTGTACTAAATGGGGAATTATTATTCATTAAGTGCTCTTAAGCGTGCTCGAGTGTTGGAAAGTGATATAACGAGGTGAAACGGTCTTTTCGTGTTGTTTCCAAAACTCCATAGAAGCCTCTTGTAAAGTCTCCACCACTTTACAGGGGCATGAGTTTGACTTGACCGTAACTTAGCTTGACGATGAAAACGATTTTACGCGTATCGTTTCCCTACCTTTAAATTCTAAAACTAAACTCATACGACTTGAATATGGCAACTGCATCAATCATGCGGAGCCAAAAGCCCCAACTCGGGGAAGAGGAAAAAAAAAAAAAAAAAGTCTACACATTGACATATGACATCATAGAAAAAAAAAATTGTCATCTATGTCAAAGGAGGTTGTCGTCGCTACCAAGGAAGTTGCATTGTTTTTGCTTTCACTGACAGGCTGAAGGAGTAACTTAGGCTTCTTTTCATCATCACCACGTGGGTGAAACCGCGGGGCGTAGCTACTCTTATAGGTATATAAAAGACGATGTGTGTATGTGCAAGGGTGTGCAAGGTTGTCGCTCGGTAAACGTAGATCAGGATGCAACATGGATGGGTGGGCTTGATTCATCAATAACATCCATTCGTGTTCCCACTGCTGGGATGGGACAACATGCCTTCTCTCAGAGAGAGGATGGACCAAAGTTATTGCAGCTGTCAAAGCAAATAACAGCTTGGACCCAGAATTGTGTTTTTGCCATGCCTAAGTATTCATCGCAGTCGCCGAAACAGCGCGTTGAAATGCTCTAATCTGAAATCAGCTTTAGATAATATCAGTATTTACCAATACATTTTATCACAAACTCATCGAGATACAATTCCCATAGAGTCACAATCCCTCAGTGAAAACAGTCAAAAAACGTCCGTGCGTCATTGTACATACATTGTATCAATTATATACTTCACAATGCCACATTTACTCCAATTTAGACGTTATGTTGCTTGCATAGTGTTCAACGTTAGTTGACCGCTGTCATCGTAGCTCTGGCATCGCCATATTTAAGCGTAATAGGATGTGAGATAAATGTTAGTGGAGTTCGTCCGTTTTTATTCTCAATAAATAATTTGAATTTGAATCGCGCGGCGTTGTAGTCGGATCGCGGTTACCTTGTAACTAACCAAAAAGTCGGCGCAACTCGTAGCGTGTTTTTTTGCGCCGAGTTTTGGTTCGGAATTTTTTGGCACGATTGTGACTCTATATATGTATTGTATCTCGATGGTATTTACGAATACATTTTATCAGAAACCCGATAGGTTCCTTTTTAGAGCAAGGTTATGACTGTACAGTTTACATCTACCTATAAGTTCCTGTGTATGTAAATGCCTTAAAAATGCCTTTATGTTAATACGCTAATGAGTTGTGTTCATATTAATGTTGTATTATAATCATCATCATCATCAGCCAGAAGACGTCAACTTCTGAACATAGACCTGCCTTAGATCCCCACACTGAACGCCTGCCATCTGCATCCACTGGATGCCCGCGACTCTCACAATATCGTTGGTCCATCTAGTGGGAGGCCATTATTAGGCCGTATAAAAAATATACAGGGTTACGCGGAAAGGGTGTACTAAGCTGGAAATCATAGTAGGTACCCATTATTATGAACAACTTTGTATAGGTATATTAAAACTCCTAAAATTATCAGAGACTTAAATATTGGAATGTTTAAAAGTTAACTTATAACTTTATTAGTACAAAAAAGCTACTATGAAATTTCAGATTCTTAATGATAAAAATGTTTTGATATGACGTAATGTAGACTAAATACCTAATTGACATAAGATCGATACTAGATACTAGAAAAAAAAGTAATCTATATAGGTACCTAGGTAGTAATTAACATGTTTCTTCTGTTAATAATTAAGGTATAAAATACAACTAAACCAATATAGATATAATTTCGTTTTTTTCAACTTTAACAAAAACTAATTAGCTGAAACCTGCTACTTCGTACCTACGCGTAGAGCTCGGCCATCGGCCTCGCTACTAGGTACAACCCGTTATAGCCTATGTGTTATTCTAATGTATAAGCTATATTATTGTAATCTTTCATTAAAATCCATTCGGTAGTTTTTGCGTGAAAGAGGAACAAACATTCATACATCCATACATACAAACTTTCGTGTTTATAATATTATTAGGAAGTAGGATATAAAAACATTTGTACGCTGTACGTAGGCAAGGACATGAGATACGTCTCTATTCTTACGACCATGTATGCTACTTTATAATATAAACATTGAATTTGAACATAATAATTTAAAATTCGGGACATTTTTCGCACTCACGGTCATCTGACCCCAAACTAAGCAAAGCTTGTGATATGGCTGCCAGATCACAAGAAAAAAAAAACTACTTACAAAAACTACTAAATACTTACTTAAATAGATATTAACACCCAAATATAGAACAAACACAAATGTTCCTCACATAAATGTTTGTCCTAGGTGAGGCTCGAACCCACGCCCCTAGCTCAAAAGGCAGGTTCACTACCAACTGGACCAACAGGCTCATTTTGTTTGTTTAAATAAGAAAAACCAACGACAATAATAACCCAAAAAACACATTTAAAATATTATCTACTAAAATTTTATTTTATTTTACGCCATTCGGAAAACAAACAGCTGAAACTAACTAATTATAGTAGGTAGATAGTATGCGCAAGCCATAAAAAGTTTTTACTTATAAAAACGAAATAAAAAAAAACTAGGTAATTGTTATGAAAAAATCATGAAGCAGTTCACATCATTTTATTTCACACATACGAATGCTTCTCATAAAACATAGTCATAAACTTTCTACAGCTATTTACAATGAAAAAGAAAACACGATTTTAACGATGACAAAATAAAAAATTAATACTTTTATAAAATAGTTTCACATTATGTTGGGGCTCATCAACATTTCTCATAATTTTTTGTCATAATCCACTATTCGTCGCCGCCGCCGCAGCAGTCATCGTCGACCTCAAAGCCGCACATTTTCGCTAGAAACACGCAGAGTGTTACACACAGCAAACATCTCAAAATCTTCCCACAGGAACCACAACCGCAGCTGCACGAACAACACATTTTTCTCTTTTATAAGTGAAATTATGTGAAAACTAAATTGCCCTATATTATGGCAAACAGGAGTGTCCTTGCTGTCCCGTTCTGCTACTCACGAAAGAGCTGTAGTTTAGTACTTATTTTTAATGTTTAAGTCAATTATTATGATTAACGTGTTTATTACAAACAACTATGACCCCAAAATTTTGTCACACTTGCACTGTATATTATTTATAGGTACTCCAAACAGATATTAATTTCAAGGTCCGTCTTTTATTTCTTTTATTATTTTAGTAACTTAGTCACTTGTTTGTTCAATCAATTTCACAAAATTGAGACGCGACTGCGCTGACGCATGGTCGTCTAAGCTATGACCTCATATATCTAGGTGTTATAGGAAAACGTTATCGCACTAAATTAGATAAATACAATTGGTAGATATTAAATGTAGATAAGTTATCTTACTATGTGAGTTACTAGGAAGTTGAGGTGAGGTGAGGCATAGTATGGCTTTGACTAGACGCTATTTTTAACGGACAACCATGCAAGAAGAAGGAAACATGGTAGTTTTAATTTCGCAATTGTATACCGCGCCGAGTGTGGAGTGCGCCAGGCATGTAGGTACATCTCCAAAGCGTCAGGCCTGGGTATACCTACACAAAAAAGTACTTTCGGTAAACGTACTTAACCTAATTAAATAACCTTTATTGCGCTCACAAACATTAAAAAAAAAATATATATGAAAGTTTCTTACCTTTTTCCGCGATTTGTTGGCAAAATCATCGATTATATCGTAGTAAGTAGGTACTATTACCTTGTTCAGGGGCTTTACGGCCAACGGCTAAATCAATATCAAACGAACGTTAAATCAGCTCAGTTGGAAAATCACGCGACCGCAAAGCGCAATTGGGTGCGCGTTCGCGTGATTTTTAGCCGTTAGCCATAAGGCCCCTGGTAAATCCTTCTGGAAGAAGGGCCGAAGTTGGTGGCCAACCGTTCCTGTTAATCTACCTAGGTATTAAAAAAAAACAACGTTCTACGCATCATTGTCAATGTCACCCAAAACATAATACATAATATTATAAGAATTCCTTTGCGACATAGGCTAAGTCATAGGGCTAAGTATACTTTCTCCCTCTACGCTTTGCGACACAGATCTTTGCGAGGTTTGGCGCCAACATGAAAAAAATATGTCATCTTGTTTTATTTTTTCCTATGTGTATTTTCAAGTCATGCGTTTTAATGGTGGATTATTATTATTTTATCAAGTGTTTGTGGACGTGCTTGAGTGAGAGATAGTGATAAACGCGGTGAAACATGGTATTTTCGTGTTGCTTCCAAAGCTCCATAGAAGCCTCATGTAAATTCTCCACCACTTTACTAGGGCATGTCTTTGACTTGACCGGGACTTACTTTGCTTGACTCTGACTGTAACTGACTTGTTTGACGACATTTCATCCAACTTTTATATAATACTTGACACTGGCAAATGCACAGGAGTGCGACGTCAAACTCCTCCCTCACAAAGGAATGAATTTAAAAAAACTTGCCTGATCTAGAGAAGAGGGTCAAATTGCAATTTTATTCGTCATCCCAGCTTCGACTAAAATAAAATGAATGGACGGGCCCTAACCATTGAAATTGCTCAGTAAAAACGAGTCAAAACCGTCGGATATATACTTCAACACCTAATTATAAAAATGTACAGTATATTTGTTACAAATAATAAGTAGATCCCGGTTTTATTTGTGTATTTATACTTCGGAAAAATGAATGCATAATTTTATCAGATGTTTCGTTATCGCGTAACAATAGACACGTGTTGCACTTCCTACGGCAAGAGACCGACTGAAACGAAATGAAAGCCGGCGCTCATTTTGGTATCTTCAAAAATGCGCTTCTACTGGGCATGTCCATTCATTTTATTTTGGTCGAAGCATCCCAGATAACTACTTATAGCCCTATTGTATTCTCTTTGACTTATAGTTCGTCACGTTGAATTTGCGTCGAACCGTGAAATCATAGAGTCATCATATATTGCTTGAGATGCTTTAATGAAATATAAGTAGGTATTCCTAATTTTCTACCTAAAAACTAAAATTTCAAATTGAAGACTAATTACTATTCTGTAAGTTCAAAATCCAGCATCTTTTACAATGTGTTGCTGCAATTTTTGCGGCAGTCTCAGATGCATATTCTGCTTTACACTGTGCGTTTACATATGCCACGTGGTCGGCATTCAGTGCGATTGCAATTGCTCCGATTGCAGCCCATGTTGTAGGGCGGACAGTGATGAGATTAATGATAGGGCGCTCGTGAGAAGAAATTATGGTGAGAAGAAATGATAGTGAGAATATAATAATGGTGTGAAGATATGGCGGTGGGAAGAAATGACGAAACGAAGACAATATGATGGTGACAAGAAATATGATAGTGAGAAGAAAAAACGGTTAGAACTTAGGTAATATATACATAATAGGTATGTAGTTATTCTAAGGGTTAGAAGATACGTCGGTGAAAAGAAATGACGATGAGAATAGATAATATGATGCTGAGAAGAATTAATGATAGTGAGAATATAATGATGGTGAGATGAGAAAATATAATGGTGGTGAGAAGATAATTATGATGAGAACATAATTATGACGGTAAAAAGAAATCTATCTCAGATCTAAGAAGAAATCTAAGTAGGTGGGGTAACTTACGTACGTACTTAGGTACGTAGTATCTAATGTGAAAAAATTATGGTAACTGGTAAGATGAAACTATAAGAAAAAATGTGTTGAAAAATAATAATAACGATAATACAATCTTTGATTTACATAACCAAAGAATACGATATAAAAATATAGGTAGGTAACCTTGATAACAAAGAGAAAACGACTGCGAGGACATATTAACGATGCAAGAATAATAGGGCGATAAGAAACTACACTAAACAAATAGGTTCACGCCAAGTATAAAGTACTTGGCTATAGCCAGCATTATTCAAGAATATCCTGAAGTGTGAAATAAAGAAATAATGATAATGGTACTTCTGTGTAATACATTTTTTAACTTACAATTTTTATCAAGATAGTTTTAGATAGAGTTGCAAACTTAGTCCTTTTGGGGCTAGATCTTCTAGATTCTAGCCCTTTTTCTACTTGTTTAGAACCGTGACTTACTTTGCTTGACTCTGACTGCGACTTGTTTGCCGTTATTAATACTAAGTAAGCTTGTTTAATATATATTTACTCTAGGGGCCGTCCATTAAACACGATTTTTATTTTTTATTTTTATAGGTAAGGTAAACGGCCCATTACTCGTCAGGTTCTGAACTTAGCTGTCTTTGCACCTTTGCTACGTTTCTGTTTGTTAACTTAGATAATTGAAATTGCGTGACGTGATTCTTGATTTATCATTCTTTTCAGTTAATTTATTTTTACAATTAAATAAAATCAATAAAGTAAAAAAATAATAGAAAAATTGAAAAAGAGGCGACTTGTACCAGTACCCGGCAGATTTGTCGTAATTGTCGTCAAAATGTCCCAGTGCTCGTCAATTTTTAACACTGATTTGAACTCTGTTACTTAAGACTTAAGGTTCATATTATTAGTTTTTTTTTCTTCTAGGTAACCCTCAAAATGAAAATATAGGGGAAAAAATATTACTAAAATAACGAAACGAGTCCAATATCGGTGACAAATGAAACCAAACTGCAATTGAATTGAATGTATTATTTATTGCACAAAATAAACAAAAATTATAATGTGAATATATAATGTATGTAAAATATATAAGATTTTTATGAGTAAGATTCTTACGTATTTTTTTTATTAGTCCCAGGTACAATTTTTTTCCTATTATAGGGTATTAAGTGCCAAAGTTTAACACCAATTACATTGGTGTTAATCTGTGATAAAACAAAAACAACTACGTTTAGTACTTTTGGTATCAGGTAAATACATTACACAATGAGCATCATAAAACTCATGCAAACTATGCCCGTTACTTTCCTTTATTATTTACTAGCGGTCCTCCCCGGCTCCGCACGGGTATAGTTACATAGCCTATTAAAATAGCCTATAAATGTAGCATTCAAATGGTGAAAGAATTTTTAAAATCGGTCCAGTACTTTTTGAGCCAATTCGTTACAAACATACATACAAATCTTTCCTCTTCATAATATTGTATAGATTACAAACATACATACAAATCTTTCCTCTTTATAATATTGTATAGATTAGCCTCAGTGTATTATATTAACAAATTTGTTTTTACTTAGTAAACTTTAGCAGTTAATACTAATACCCTATAATATGAAAACAATTGTATCTGGGACTAATGAAAAAAATACGTAAGAATCTTACTCATAAATATCTTGTACATTTTACGAACATCATAAAAATCTTACACTGTATCTGGGACTAATGAATAAAATAAGTATGAAAACTATAAAAAAATTACTTTTTACGAACATCATAAAAATCCTCATTGTTTTTACGGACATAGTGGCTATTAAAATCCCATAACCCCATAACACCAGAATCGAACATCATTAATTATACACAATCATAAGTATAGAAAAAGTTTTTGTTTCATTTCATTATTTTATCTGAATAGGCTTGCGCTTGGCCGCCAACTCGCATGATGTTAAGTGATTATGCGGTCTAAGATGGAGCACGCTTGCCTAGAAGAAACCGATTCACTCGTGATTTGAAGACACCAAGATTACAAGATTGTAACTATCGGGAAACACCCATTCATGCAGCGCATTCCACTGACTAGCAGTTCGCAGAATAAAAAAGTGGAATCTAAGGGCTTCGCGCTACGGGTTTTCGGAATATCAACCATAAAGCGGTGTCAATTTTTCGTGCCCGCTTTGGCAGTTCGATAGAAACATAGGCAGGAGAGAATTAAATCATGCAGAACTAAACCACACTCCCCGAAATGTATCCGATAAAAAACCGATAGACTAGCAACTTTGCGCCGATGCTCAAGACTAAGAAGCTTAGTCTGAACTAGGGATTGGTTGTTAATGAGCCTCTTGGCACGTTTCTAAATAGATTCCAACGCCCCAAGTTGGTACTTAGCTGATCCATCCCAAAGGTGAGCCGTGAGAGCAGTACTCCATGCACAACCGAACTTGTGCTTGGTAAAGTGAACGCAATTGTTCCAACGTGAAGTACCGTCGGACTTTCGATAGGATACCCAGCTTTTTGGCAGCCAATCGAGCCTTGTTTTCAATATAGGAGCCAAAGTTGAGGGTAGGAGACAAAGCAATCCCCAAAAGCTCAAACTGGTCAGTTATCGGAATGGTAACATCCCGGAAACTAGGAGCCAGTTAGAATGGTGTCCTTTTGGCGGCGAACAGACACGCCTGGGTCTTAGCGGCATTGAAATTGACCAGGTTGGTATGACTATACTGTGCTGTCGTCTGCATAGCCAAACGTACCGGGATTTAGCAGATCGTTGATGTGCAGCAGAAAGAGCGTTGCAGAGAGCACCGACTTCTGGGGCACACCGGCATTAATTGCTATTCGATCGGACTATCAGCCATCAATGACAACTCAAATCGATCTATCCCTCAGTAAGTCCGATATCCACGCAATAAAACCAGCTGACAAGCCAAATAAAGAGAGCTTGCTAATAAGGCCGTCATGCCAAACCCTCACAAAAGTCTTTGAAATTTCGAGGGAAACGGCGAGCGTTCTCCGCATTTCTCGATGGCCTCACCCCAGATGTGTGTGGCGTACCTACCTACGCCAGAAGATCCCCAGTGGACCAGTTTCGAAGGAGTCCGTATTGCCGGTCACTGAGGAGATCATTAGATTCTAGATACGCCAGGAGCCTGTTGTTGAGGACACGTTCCATAGTCTTGCAGAGTATGGACGTGATCGAGATTGGCCTGTAGTTGGCAGAATCAGCACTACTACTATTTTGGGCACAAGTTGCACGTTTGCAAGCTTTCACGACTTCGGCACTTAACGAGTCTCAAGCGAGAGACGAAAGAGGTGAGTCAGTATAGGAGACAATTCAGGCGCACATGTCTTCAGAACTAAGGCTGGAATAGCATAGCTGTCTCCGTTGCCAGTTGTGTGACTGATTCACACAACGCAAACGAAGAAAAAAAGTACATAAATAAATACATCTTCCACACAAATTTTCAATAATCTTACACACAAATTTATAGACTAGTGCGATAAGCGATGTAATAGCTTCCAGACTTTAAAATACATACCTATTCCTTATTATCCAAGCTAAATAAAGTAGTTCAGATTAGTATGTACCCCATCAGATTCCTTATATATCATATAAGGAACCTGCATAGTTTACATTTATTTAAGCTTAAGCTTAAAAGATTTATTTTTGAGCATCAAAAATGCGAAGCACTTTTAATAACAGACACCAGTGCTATATGGGGTTTTTTTATAGGGACTTACCTTTGTGTTTTTTATTTCATGTCCGAGTAAATGTCTAAATTTCTTCTTTTAATTAGTTTCATATTTATTTTTTATTGAAATAGTTCGAATAACCTTATTAGTATTATCAAAGATTATTATACTAGAGGTATATATATTATATAGAGGTATTATGTATTTATGTTATGGTTTGTTTATATTAAATGTTTGTTATGTATTATGTGTTGTTGTTGCTATATTATTATTTAATTTGTCGTGTGCTGTTGGGTGTAATGTTGACCATGGGTGATGTCACCGGCGGCTCCAACGGAAGACCAGCGCTGGTTGTTCGCAACCAGCATTATGCTGAGTTGGAACCGGTTTGTGGAGGAAAACAATTTGTAATGTGTGTATTTATTTCTATTAATTCTCAAAAATGTTTATCTTTTCTTCCAAAAATAAACATTTGTCTATTGTCTATTTAATTTATTAATTATTTTTCACGTAAATATCTGACCGCCGCCGCGCCTGCCGCAAACAAAAACCCGTATCATGGTGTAATAAGGTTCAAAATAAACACATTGACGATATTACGTGCATTTTGTGATACATGTCCCAGAAGCCGTCAAAATAATAGAAATTTTGACGAGTAATGGGTCAAGTAGGGATTATAAAGTACCAGTACCTATCACACACAAAAAAAGAAACGAATAATAAAAATATGATCATATTATAGTTTATAATCATTAGGAAATTAACTTGAGTGTTTCACAAAATAATCACATACTTACCAAAGTGACCGACTGATCCTTTAACGCAGAAACAAAAGTGGTCGCAGGACTACAGGTTTAGTAACTAAACTTAAAAAAAAACACAAATTTCGGAATCCCAAACTTTAGCAGCTCTTTTCTCCAATTCCATTGTATTTTAGACTAAATGTGACAACATTTAATTATGGAGTATATTATCAAAAATATGTTTACATAAAAAGTTTTTATTTAGTTCATAGTAGAAATAAATAGCAGGTCTTTTTTCACAATCTGACGAGTATTGGGACACTGCCGAAATTACCAGCGTTTACCTTATAGTTTTTTGCGTTGCGGTACCCTTAGTACAAGTTTTGATAGTATTCGAAAACTTTTTTCGTTTACGTATTGTTCCATACATTGCTGGGCTGAAAGGTATTCGAAAACTTTTTTCGTATTAGAGAGAAGCAATCTATACCGCCGATTACTACCGATTTTAGTTCCTCCGCGTAAACAATACGTAAACGAAAAAAGTTTTCTAATACTATCAACACTTGTACTAAGGGTACGGTTCGTGAGTAAGTCCAATTCGACCACTGAGAGAAACAATTTATAAAATTCATAAGCTTTAATAACTTTCAAAACTGTCTCATAAATAGTAACACTCCAAATAAAAACATCAAGTTATTAATCATCACCTTGACAATCTTCGCATAAATCTTCACATCCGCACAATTGAAAGCACAAAGTACAGAGATAGATACAACAGAGGCAACGGATGATGCGGCAACAACAGCCATCGCCGGTAAAACAGCAGCACATCAGAAAAAGTTGTTACTCGGCTTCACTGGAAAAAATGTTGCTAACGTTAGAATATGCATGTGATCTAATTTATTTTGATTACCTCTTAAAAAAGCTGACAGCCCATCTACATGAACCAAATTATATATTTTAAGTCATTATCTTTGATTAGGTATGTATTGTATTTTAATTTCTTGATAGACAGAGAGCGCAATATAGCATTATGACGTCAAGTTGTGCTCGCGCCATACAAATGCTATTAGAGGGACAGTGCATCCACTCTATCCCCACAAAAAACTTAATGAAATGTATCAGCCAAATTTAAATTATTTTTAAGTATGCGTAAGTATTTAATTATATTATTCGGTAAGCCTGTTATTTTTAATATCTATATGAAACATTAGGACCATATTAGGACACAATTTGTAAGCCTATTCCTTTTAGTGTTGTACCTGTTCATTTTAGCAAGTTTCAGTTGATTTATTTGTTAAATTCATGCCAATATACTGTGATTTAAATTGATGAGCGTTGTGTGTGGCTTCATTTTCAGGTTGTATTTACTGTGTATAAACGCCCCTTTCTTGTAAATTATTCTGTCATTTATTCTGTTCCAGAGAATCCTAAAATTACAATAAACTAGCTAGGAGAAATGAGTATAATTATTATGAATTATTAGAAAGGGAAATGCTCATAGATGCTCATAGCTGCTGATTTTGTCGAATATTTTGCTGTCACTCGAGCAGACACTTTTTTGATATTTCTGACAGATATGTCCATAATCTCACCAACAGTTTTTTTTTTTTTTGGAGTTCCTTCTTCTCAAGGACTTTTCTGCCTTTACTTTGTTTATATCTGTGGCCTTTACAGCTGAGCTATTTTAATCACATTTTATTCATAGATACCATTTCTTTCTTTATATTTTTAACAAGGACGTTTTATACCCTAAAGGGAAAGGACTGAGTACTCATGCAGAAAAAACGGTCCGAGCAAGAAGCGAGGACGGAGGCAGTTTGTCCTTTTCTTGTATAGGTGTTCATGATTTTGAAGAAACGAAGACATTGTAGGTAATTCCTAATAAAATCATCGTATACTCTCAGTAACTAAAGGAAGTTCATATAGGCCCAGTGACTTGAGCTAGTGTCAGAGTTTTAGGCCACCAGGGAGCCTGAAGGCCTCTGACATGGCCTAGTGGCTATAGCATCAACATCAACGGCGAGTACATCACTCACCTTCGATTTGTCGACGATATTGTGGTCATGGCAGAATCGATGAAAGATCTCAGCGTGATGCTCGAAGGCCTCAACCGAGTCTCCCAACAGGTGGGCCTTAAGATGAACATGGACGAGACAAAGGTCATATCAAATGCCCATGTTGTGCGCACCCCAGAATCAATTGGGAACTCAGTTCTGGAAGTTGTTGACGCGTACGTCTACCTAGAACAAACAGTTCAACTAGGCAGGTCCAACTTCAAGAAAGAGGTCGATCGGAGAATCCAACTCGGCTCGGCTCGGCTCCAACTCTACTTCTATGATTTTTAATAGTAGCTTTAATACTCGTAGAAACAAAGAGTTTTTCTATTTCTAGTCAATGGTTAGTACTGCGACCACAAGCTACGGAAACCACAGACGGAAACACTCTGTGGACGGAAACAGTTTTTTACCTACACAAACTATAGCGTTATATTCTCTTTGTTACTTTGATAAAATTCTGTCAAATCTATTGACCGTCAAACCGGTCTATATATTACTTTATGCCGTCAAATCATTCTCTTTGCGTCAAATAAGAAACTTAATTTCTGTTACGATATTCTTTGATCAGAAATCTACATAAATAGATACCTATACCAACACATAACTCGTAAAATGAAGCGTCTTTGAGGTTTTTAGCTATAGTGTATGCACCTATAATGGAATAGTAAGAATAAATAAGTCAACATATTTGAACAAGGCAATCTAGCCCTAGAACAGCTAAACACGTCGTATAACCACAAATATACTTCTCACTGGACCAAAAGACAGCTACATAAGTCAAGAAACAAAGAATATTTACTATAAACGGTTAAAAAAAGCAATCAATACAATACTTACTGAATAATTACTTTAAAAATAATAAGCCCATTAATATGCTCAAGTACTGATCTGCGGAAATCTGGCAAAAGAATAAAAATTTATACCTTACCAGAAAAAAAATATCAAATTAATTACATTCTATTTTTTCAGGTACAACGTAAAATATAAACAACTTGTGTTGTTAATGCAATGTGCTGTTGCTGTTGTTCCGGCAACGGCAGTTGCTGTCGTTGCTTGCGTTGTATTTTCTGCATCACGCTATGCGCTATGCTGTTCCATCTGTGTGGCTGTGACGAAGTCTGCGAGAGCTGTACAGAAGAATAGTATGAGATGGTACGGTATAGGTACGGAGTGTTCTTTTTATACGACGGAAATTTTCGAGGATATCATTGCTCATCATTAGAAACAACTTTTACATTGGAAACAACACAGAAATCGCGAAAAAAATAATTGTTCCCAGTACTGGGACACGTACTTTCTCTCAGAGAGAGAGGATGGGCCTTAATCCACCATGCTGGCCAAGTGCATGTTGGTGAATGTCGTTTGCCTTTGAACTTTTGAGGTTCTTGGACATACGCGGCTTCCTCACAATGTTTTCCTTCACCGTTTTTGAGCGATGGCATCGAAAATGCACATAATATATTTAAGTACTGCTAAATAAGTCACTTCAGTCAGTCAATCGGTTTTGCAGCTACGGTTTCGCAGCGGCGTGCGGCGCGATTTTGCGGCGTGCTAGTTGGAGCGAACGCCACAGACAGGTGAACGCGGGGTCTATACCGGTAAAGTTCTGTGGTAGGCAACTACATTATTGTAAATGTAAATTTTACTTACTTTAGATAAGTATGAGTCTTGGTTCTAATATGTTACTTTTTATTTAAAATAAACGTAATTTACGGAGACTTGTGTAATTAAATCGCGTCTTAATCTTAAAGTTAGCAAGTCTATACGTGTTGCTGTTGACGGAAACTTCGTAACGTCGTAGACTAAAATGCTAAACTTCGAATTAAGACTCAGTAGTCCGATGATTTATCATCATCATCAGCAAGAAGACATCCACTGCAGAACATAGGCATACCCTTAGTAATTTTTAAATTTTCGCGATTTGAACATCGGGATTAAATTTATCGGGACTTATCACTTATTATTTAATTTAGGTTGAATTTAGGTAAAAAATCCTCCTAGGTCACAGAACAGTACAGAAGGTCGACTGCTTACATCGAGCAGAATATTCGGAAAATGACATAAGTACTTACTTATTCTAAAATTACAGATTCTGGAAAGGGTAGACAGGAAACAGGCGCACGCACACAAAGCTGCGCACTTCCAGCGATCTCGATCAGCGTAGACCGCATCATCGCTTAACATCAGGCGTGATGGTGGTCAAACGCAAGCCTATTAATTATAAAAATAAAAAAAAACGGATCGAATCAGTTGACGCCAGTCGAGAGGGCACTACACGTTTATAGTTTTGCGCGATAATTCGCCCGATAAACACAACATTATAGTTGCTTTGCCAACCCTAGCGCTAAGTCGTGTAGGTAATTAAGCCGCAAGGCCAAGGTCAGCCGGAGCTGACTTTCTGTACACTTTATATTATGTGCCTAGGTTGACCGATGGTTTGTAACACCGAAAAACTGATCAGTCCGACCATCGGACTAATGAGACTGAAAAGTTACCGGACACCACGCCAGGACGAAGCACATTCTAATATTTTTTTTTAAAATAATACAAAGGTTCAACTAAATTAAGAAAGTTTATTCCAAACAATACTTGGTAATAGACAGTAATTATAAATAAAAGTTATAATAAAACTTTGATTGAATAGTACCAAACTAAGTAGGTACCTATAGGTAGGTAGGTAAGTAATTAAGTATCAAAGCTTTTCCTAGAAATTACTCAGGATGGTGATAGTAATAATAAGAACTGTGATCATGATTTTGATCAGAATAATGATCATGGAAGATCTAGAGTGTAGGTAGACTATGTTTGAGCAACAACAACCTCTCCCCAATTTCCCCTATATAGCGCATTACGAGATCTTTGTATAAAGTCACCAAAACCCAATATCACCGAACCATGAGAGAATTTAAAAATTATAGTATGAGAGATCATCAGACAGAAGACGTCCACTGCTGAACATAGGCCTCCCCCTTTAACCTCCACATTGAACCTGCCTTTTGCATCCACTGGATGCCCGCGACTCTCACAATGTCGTCGGTCCATCTAGTGGGAGGCAACTACACTCAAATACTTTGGCCCACCAAATTGAGTGGTAATTATGTATACCTACAGATACAAAGTAATTTAAATATTAACGAAAAATTTAGTAATTTGATGAGGATTTGTTTTGAAAACCACACCCCCTCAAAGTGAACGGGTAACTTTTGCTCAGAGGCCTTGTAATGCAGCGCAAAAACTAGGCACAGAGACGTGCGTAATGCAGCGCAGAAACTGGATGCAGGGACCTGCGTAATGCGGTGCCGGAACTGGATGCAGAGATTTGCGTAATGCGGCGCAGAAACTGGTTGCAGAGACCGGCGTAATGCAGCGCAGAAACTGGTTTCAGAGACCTGCTTAATGCGGTGCAGAAATTGGTTGCAGAGATCTGCGTAATGCGGCGAAAAACTGGCTGCAGAGACCTATGTAATGCAGCGAAGACACTGGTTTCAGAGACTTGTGTAATGCGGCGCAGAAACTGGTTGCAGAGACCTGCGTAATGCAGCGCAGAAACTGGTTTCAGAGACCTGCGTAATGCGGTGCAGAAATTGGTTGCAGATACTTGCGTAATGCGGCGAAAAACTGGTTTCAGAGACCGGCGTGATTTGGTGCAGAAACTTGCGTAATGCGGCGCAGAAACTAGTTGCAGAGACCTACGTGATGCGGCGCAGAAATTGGTTGCAGAATCCTGCGTAATGCGGTGCAGAAACTGGTTGCAGAGACCTGAGTAATGCGGTGCAGAAACAGGTTGCAAAGACCTGCGTAATGGGGTGCAGAAACTGGTTGCAGAGACCTGCGTAATGCGGTGCAGAAACTGGTTGCAGAGACCTGCGTAATTCGGCGCAGAAACTGTTTGCAGATACCTGAATCCCGACATCTGGCGTACATTAGGAGAACCCTACTTCCAGCAGTGGACCAACATAGGCTGATGATGGATGAAAACTGATTATCTGTTTGCGATGGGTAGTTTGAACCCTGTGTCGTGGTAAAGTTGCTCTTCCTCATCCTTATCCAGTACCATGGAAGACTGAGAAAGGAAAAATAAATTAAATTCCGATGGAAACGTGGAAGGGTTTAAAAGGCTGACGAGTCTGATTTTGCTACGGGATTTAAAAGGGGATACATTTAATCACACACTAAAATGTATTTAAATTAAATACTTCTTGCATTGGTTAAACTGTTTCTCACCCTTTTGGACTGCTTTATTAAAACATAGCGTGTGGGATTTGACGTCTGGAAGCTCAGTAACAGTGCGTTAGCGCCCGGCCTAAAAGAGAAAAAGATTTTTACAACACATTTGCTCAAAAAGTGCACTTACGAAGCCTGTATACATCGTTCGAAAGTTAAACATTACGGATCATACAACGGAGCGTGCGGAAATGAATTTGTCCGCACGCTCAGATGTATAGCACCGTGCGTGTACTTTACGGTATTTTTTTTATTTCCATCATAATTACATAAGAATTCCACAAAAGAGTTTCATATTACGAGAATAAATAAGCTGAATGATCAAACCTCCTTGGAAGCGCTTTTGCTCAATACGTTTGTCTCAGTTTAATACTAAAGAGAAAATGAGACGAAAGATGTAGTTCTAATTTTCACCACGTGATAGTGGCGCTATTTGCATGTTCGCGCCATTTTCTTATTATATTATAGAAACTATTGTTGTGACTGATATTAAGTTATAAACAAAAATTGTTTCATTTGTAGCCTTTTTTTCTCACAAATGTGTTGTAAAACGTTGTATGGCACACGTGCGGATTGGTTATTACAAACTCGTGACTATGGTAAGCCCTCGACTTCGTCTCGGGCTTACATTCATCTACTCGTTTGTAATAACTAACTTACCGCACTTGTATCATAAATAACTATTGTCAGCTTCAAATCTTGCAATCTAAATTAGAATGGTCTATTCCACTTTAACCACCTGGGTGATATCACTTCGGTGATCAAAGACAACTATTTAGTGTCCTTTGATCACCTGGGAATATTAATCACCTGGGTGACCATAGACGACTCCATTCAAATTATTATATTGAAGATAAAATCACCTTCTCGGTCGTTCTCTGGTTTGCATCCACCTTTGCTTAAGAGCAGGTTCAGTCTGTAAGAAAACGAGCACGACTTAGATGATAATACTTTTTTACAAAACAATACATATGGTACTGAGACGTGGTCCTTAACTGTTGGCCTTTTGGAAAAACTCAGAGTCACACAGCGGACAATAGAGAGAGCTATGCTCGGAGTTTCTTTGCGCGATAGAATCCGAAACGTGGATATTCGCCAAAGAACCAAAGTCACCGACATAGCTGTTAAAATTTGCGAGTTGAAGTGGCAATGGGCAGGCCACATCGCTCGGAGAACCGATAACCGATGGGGAAGAAAGGTTCTTGAGTGGAGACCACAAACCGGAAGACGCAGCGTATGTAGGCCTCCCACTATATGGACAGACGACATAGTGAGAGTCGCTGGTATCCAGTGGATGCAAAAGGCAGTCTGTCGTTCAGTGTGGAGGTTAAAGGGCAGCAGACATCATCGACCAGAAGAAGTCCACTGCTGAACATAAGTCCCCCTTAGAACTCCACGCTGAACGACAGCCTGCCATCTGCATCCACTGGACGCCAGCGACTCTCACGATGTCGTCGGTCCATCTAGCCAAGAGATGGCGGTATCTACTTGTGCAGCGTTGGTGGCCGGACGATTTTATGCAACAATCTGACGGCACCCGATTCGATCCTCAAATCGATGCAGGCCGCTTCCAACCGGCCCTTTTGGAGACCGATGGGGGAGGCCTAATTCCAGCAGTGGACGTCCTATGCCTTAAATGATGATGATAATGATAATCATAGGATGGTTTTCTTTCTTCCGTCCATATTCTTTGTATTTACAGAGCCTAAAGCATGAATGTTTCGGTCCTACTACTCTAGATTGTTTATTTTTCGCCCCACCCTAACTTAAAACCTGGCTACCCATGCCTGAGTCAGAATCCCAGCAGTGGGAACATGATAGGCTAATAATGATGAATGATTTACTTGTATGCTGAACAAGGATGTAGGTCTGTAGACCACCACAGTAGTGACTTGTTGTACTGGCACATGTGTTTGTCTCCTCAGAGGTAATACTGCAGTCATGTCTTGTAGTTTCGTTTCTTCAACTCTGAAATAGAATCAAACATTGTCGGAATGCAATAATGCATTGTCGGAGTAGACAATAAACCAGCTAAGTGCGAGTTGGGCTCGCGCACTGGCTCCGTACCACCACAAAATAGGTACAATAATGTTAAATTTTTAAAAAACCGGCTTCAAAATTTGTAAAATATGGCATTTCAATTCGGTGAAATGCTAATGGTGGTCATCTAGGTAAGGAATTACCAGTTATAGCATGGTAATGAACAGAAATTTGTCACCGACACGCACTTGGCCATTTTTTTATGTTGTTGTACTTTGGAGAGTGTACTATCATCATGCCAAGTTTGACGCTTGTACGTATTATCGTTTTTACATTAGAGCTAATACAAAAATATGTTTATTGTATGGGGAACCCTGATTTCGTTTTACTTCCGTAACATTACATATTACCTATACATGAACAATTGAACAGGCTGTCTATTACGGTTCGAAAGATACAGCCGTTTAAAGGTACGACGGACAGACAGACAGACGGATGGACAGACATCGCAGGCTTAGTAATAGGGTCCCGTTTTTAGCCTTTGGGTACGGAACCTTAGAAAATAGCAAAATAGCGCGGGGGCGCGGGGCGAGCGGTAGTTCGTGGCGCCGGGGTGGCCGAGCGACTCCGGTCCGTGCATTATTTATGACAGACAATGTAGGCTTAGTAATAGGGTCCCGTTTTTAGCCATTGGGTAACCCTAAAAATGGTTGCAAGCTAAATAAGCATTATCTAGACGACATAAGGTTTAAATCAGGTTATCGGTATTTCTAAATTCATACAGGTGACAATCTCATTGTCTTTAGGTACGCTTAGTCCCAGATTTGATAGTTTTCGAAAACTTTTTTCGTTTACGTATTGTTCCATACATTTTAGTAAAGCGCCTCCAGCGGAAACGCGGAGGAACTAAAATCGGTAGTAATCGGCGGTATAGATTGCTTCACTCTAATACGAAAAAAGTTTTCGAATACCTTTCAGCCCAGCAATGTATGGAACAATACATAAACGTAAAACGTTTTCGAATACTATCAAACTTGTAGGTACTAAAGGTACAGAACACCAGTTAAGACTTACCCCCATGGTTCAAATTGAAATGGTCTTCGATTCCATTCCAAATCTTTTCGGCCGTATCCATTATGGGCTTTGTACTCTCCTTTATGTCTTATTTCTGAGCTTCTATGATTATCTGTTTTATGCCTAGCTTTATTAACTGGTTGGTTATACATTGTCTGTGGTCCCGTCATTCTCATCTCTGATTGGCTGTTTCCATTCTCTGGTTCTCTGTTCCTCGTCAGTGGCAGGCTGTTTGGAATTCTAAGGGTACTTGCGGACGGTGCAGTATCGCGTAACGAAGGATGCACGTATCGTTTTATACGTGCATCAGACTTGCGTATGTCCTTGTCTCAAGGGTATAACGCAGCGCCAAATTTTCACACAATTTTGGAGTATAAACTATTTTTTTCTTAATAATAGGCTTACGTTTGATCGCCACCTCGCTTAATGTTAAGCGATGATGCAGTCTAAATGCTTGCTTATAACTAATAACTGGCCAATAGCGTGTCGAGACACGAGACACGCATATGATAGGGATCCGTTTTTCTTAGGCAGGCATTATAATATAATTGTAGTCACAATCTTCGACCAAAATAAAATGAATGGACAGGCCCAGTAGAAATTAATTACTTACCTTTGAGCTAGAACGTCTTGTATTTATTACAGTTTTATCGCTATCACTCGGACGGACGGACATAACTTATAAGGGTTCCTTGTCGGGCTACGGAACCCAAAAATAAAATCACTCAGGATTTGAAGACACAAATTACACAACCTGAACTTGCATCAGGGCAAAAATATGGAAGAAATAAAAAAAAGTCGTTTCTTTTTGTTTGGCTACATTTTCTTGATTCTGTGACACTAATAGGTACAGTAACAAAATAAAATAAGAAAGTATAAGTACTTTTCAAGTTTTAGTACCCCAAAGTTGTGTGAGATTTAAGGGTTGCATTATCTCCTTAAGGATCGAGCACATAAGGACGGGCCGCAGCGGGCCGGGCCGCATCGCATTTCCATTTTAAATGGAAATCCGCCCGCAGCAGCCCGGCATAATGTGCGATACTTCATAATATAATAAAATGTATGAAAGCGATTTTTGTTATGCGCCCCGGCCCGCTGCGGCCCGACCTAATGCCCTCGATCCTTCAAGGGCCAGAATACCGGGCGCAGCAATCTCGCTTGCGCATTTGAGGTAATGACTAAGAATCTACTTTTGAAAAATGTGTTTCATTTTAAATTGCTGTTTCAAAATATTTTTTTTTTTTTAATATGACTATAAAAACCGGCTTACTGCGAGTCGGGCTCGGGCACTGAGGGTTCCGTACCACCACAAAATTCAATAACGAAATTACCAGATATAACTTGGTAATGAACAGAAACTATTATTTGTTGTTATACCTACCTACTTTAGAGTGCCACGCCGCTATAATCACGCCAAATTTGACGCTTGTACGTATTACCGTTTTTACATAGAGCTAGTACACCCCCCCCCCCCCCCCCCCCCTTTCGTTTTAACTTTTATTTTACTGTTCGAAAGATACAGCCTTTAATAGGTAGGTAGGACGGACGGAGAGACAGACATCGTATATAGGCTTAGTTCCCGTTTTCCCCTTTGGGTACGGAACCCTAAAATAACATGACTATAACAATGGGAAAACTGTTTTCCTCGTTTATTCTGAAATGACCAAAGCACATTTTTCAAAATTAGACAGTTTTTTGTATCTTTAAAAACATCAAACGCTCGAGTAAGATGGCGGCGCGCCATACTCCTAGGCAGATGACTAGCACAGTCTGCAATTACCCTAATTCTCGGTTTCTCGAATTCAATTCATTGTTCAACTTTTGTCTGAAGAGACTTTCAGAATTATCTGTAAGAGACAATATTTTACAAAGATGTTAAAAGACAAAGTAGATAGTAGTTATTGAATCTTTGATCTGTGACAGGTAGGTAGACAGGGTTGGGCAGTATTTAATAAATGTTCGGGACATTTTTTCACACACGCTCATCTGACCCCAAACTAAGCAAAGCTTGTGATATAGCTGCCAGAGACTGATATACGTACATATATAGTTTTAAATACATACTTAAATAGATATTAACAACCAGATATAGAACAAACACAAATGTTCATCACATAAATGTTTTTCCTAGGTGGGAATCGAACCAACGCCCCCAAGCTCAGAAGGCAGGTTCACTACCAACTGGACCAACGGGCTATTTGAATTACTCGTAATTAAAATACGTAATTTAAATAAAAATACGTATTTGGTATTTGTATTTCAATTACTTCCTTAAAATGTAATTTGCAATTCGTATTTCAAATACCTGACGCCGAGGTATTTTGTAATTAGTATTTCAAATACTTGAGGCTTCAAAATACATTTAACCTTCATTTAGCGATCGTGAGTGTGGGTGCGAGGCGAGAGTGTAATGATGGTAAAGCAGCTATTAGAGTTGGCAACACTGCACCTGTTATGTATACTGTACATCAAAATTGGCCAACAAAACAACATTTAAAAATGTAGTGTTCATGAAAGGAAGCTCTGGTTTTACTGATTAATTAATCTTGTTTTCCTCTACTTTTCAGCCCGTGCTGGTCTACATTACTTATTTTATATTTTGTAATTTGTATTTCAATTAAAAATAGCTTAAATACTGTATTTTATATTTCAAATACCTTACTTAAAGATATTTTGTATTTCGTATTTTAATTACTTGCGAAATACAAATGCAAAAATACTGTATTTTTTTATTTGTATTTCAACTAAAGCAAAGCATGTAAGTATTTGGCCCAGCCCTGGGTATAGAAAAAAATATGGGTAGGACCACCTGAAAGCTCATCGACATTATCATAGATCAGTGGAAATCGCACACTGTGCGATTCACGCAATCTTTATTGGCTTACACTTGCAAAATATGGAATGAGCTATACCCTCCGCGGTGTTTCCGAGAAGCTACAACATTATGTTCTTCTAAAGCGACTTAATAGATTCTTAAAAGGTCGGAAACGTAGTTGTGACGCCTCTGGTGTTACAAGTATCCAAAGGTGACGGTAACTGCTTACCATCAGGCAGCCCGTCTGCATCTTGCGTCTTGCCAAGTAGGGCATAAAAAAAGAAAAAAAGAGTTAGGAATTAGGTTGATAATCTTCAAACGGCTGATTTTTTTTTCTTAAATCATAGCTAAAAACACTTACGACCAATTTACCTTTCAGACAAAGAAAACTGTATCAAAATCGGTTAAGCCGGTTGGGAGCTACGATGCCACAGGCATACATACACAGATACTACACACGTTAAACTTATATCAACAAATAAAGCGGCCAAGTGCGAGTCGAGCTCGCGCACTGAGGGTCTGTACCACCATTATGTATTTCGATCCGTTGAAATGATAAAGAGGACAGCCACGTAGGGAATTACCAGTTATAACTTGGTAATAAAATAAAATTTTACACTGACTCACACTTAGCCATTATTTGTTGTTATACTTTAGAGTGTGTATTATAATCAAGCCAAGTTTGACGCTTGTACGTATTACCGTTTTTACATTAAAGCTAATACAAAAATACGTTTGTTGTATGGGCCGGCCCATATCGTTTTTATTTTTTTATTTTTTGTTAGTTAATCCACCGTAACGTTTCATATTCTGTGAAAATTTCAACTGGTTATCTATTACGGTTCAAAAGATACAGCTGTTTAAAGGTAGACAGATAGACAGACAGACGGACAGACAGACATCGTAGGTTTAGGGTCCTGTTTTTACCCTTTGGGTACAGAACCTTAAAAACCGATAGACTAGCCTTCACCGATTGACTTTTGTTTTAGGTGTTTCCAGGGCCTGGGATATTAGTTTTTTATTTTATTTTTATTTATTTATTTTATTGCAATTTCTCAAAAACTTACAGCTAAAAACCAAAACATTTTTGAGACAATAACAAAAAACTTTTCTTACAATAACATTTCGCAGCTAAGTATTACTATAATGTAATATCGAGTTAATGCCAAAATAACTAATACAATTCTGAAGCATAACATTTATATTGGTAAAAAACAAATCAATATCAGGCTGGTGAGTGATTAGCTCGTTGAGCAGTGTGAGTGCGTGATTTGTGGGGAGGTATCTGTGCGCGGGGGGACGAGCGGCGCCAGCAGCGGCAGGTGCCGGCCGCGCCTGCGCACGCGCGCGACCACCGACCACTCCGGGACGTACAACGCACATAGAGACAACGCATTAGGGTTATCAATCCTATTGTTCAGTAGCAAGTAGTAGTGGACAATGAGTGCACACTTCCGCCGCAGCTCTAGTGTGTTCATACCCACCATTCCCGAAACAAATTTTGTCACCGTCACACTCATTTGGATTGACATAATTCAAATTCAAATTAATTTATTTCAGGCAACAAAACAACCCATACAATTCATTAAATAGATCATCAATACATATAAAAATAAACTAAGCGTAATAATGAAATATGACATACGTATATAATATGTAAAATAAAGCAAAATACTGTGCGACGGAAACAGAAACAATATAGCCTGCACATAGCCGGCCAGGGGCCTTAACGCGGGCTCGAAACAGCGTTGACAGCGCAGTGCGAAAAATCACGCGAACGCAAACCTCTCCTAAACAGCAGTGCAAGTACCGTTCTTTTAACGATCGTCAAATTGACAGTTGAGGTCGTCAAATTCGATAATATGCAATTTTTTCAGTACTCGCTGTGATCGATTCTATGGCATTTTAGCGAATTTGACGATCGATAAAGAACGGTACTTGCACTGCAGAGTCGCTTAAAACAGGCAGATGTATGGTATAGTATCACAAAATCTCACCTCGATATCTAGCAGACATCCTGATAGACTCTGTTGCTGTATTTTTCATCCAAATATCATTTTCTTCGCCATCAAGCAAAGGTCTAACAGGGCGTCGCACGTTACCCGCACCGTTTAAAGGAATAACTGGACGTGCTTCTGCATCCACTACTTCATCCTTAAAAGGTCTGATAGCTTGGTTGTCTATATCTATAAAATCTTCTTTAATACTCCCAGGGCTACCTGTATCTACTGATTCAAATTCTCCAGGATTAGGGTGGTTAATATCCACTATTTCATGGTGTCCAGGTCTGTTATATCGGTAATCAGTGTCATCGTCATCGACATGGTGTATGGGCCTAGCATATTGTATGGGCTTGACATCTTGTATGGGCCTGACACGTCGATCTGTATGCACTGTCTTATATTGTTGTCTGTTAAGCTGGTTGTCTGTGTCCACTGGTCTATGCTGTTGTCTGATAGGCTGGTTGTCGGTATCTTGTTGTTCTCTTACAGGCTGCCTCTCTGTGTCCACAGGTCCGTCTTGTTGTTTGACAGGCTGGTTGTCAGTAACATGTTGTTCTCGAATGGGCTGGGAATGTATATCCTCAGTTCTATGCTGTTGTCCAACAGGTTGGTTGTCTGTATCCACTGTTCTACGTTGTTCTGGTACAGGCTGAGTGACCTTTTCCATTGTTCTATGTTCTTGTCTAACAGGCTGGGTGTCTACGTCCAATGTTGTATGTTGATGCTCGATGGCATCATTGTCTGTCTCCATTGTTTTATGCTGTATAGGTCTGATAGGTCGGTTGGGCCATGGTCTTGTGTGATAAGCATCCTCAGACTCCTCCTTGACTGGACTTCGTGTGGTCTGCACCTAGATCAGGAGTACAGATTAAAAAAGCTACCAGCACCATTTATGCTTGTCTATACAAGCATATAAGTGATGTTACTAGCTTTTTATGTGGTGTTGTTTACTTCATCATTATCAACCATTTTCCACGCACTACTTATAGGTCTCTTCAGTCCACCATTTTTTCCGGTCCTGTGCCAATCTCGTTCACTGCTTTCTTGCCTCGTAAGCGATGTCATCCAACCAGCGGGCTGGTAGTCTGCCCGGTGGTCGTTTTCCGTTCCGCGGCCAGCATCTTATGACAGTATTGGTCCACCATCCGTCTCTCCTTCTGACCAAGTGTCCTATCTCCACTCGAGTCTCGTGATCAATTTAACCACAACTTCGACTTGAATTTCCATAAATGTATGTAAGCGGTCCAGGCTAGGCAATCCAGCTGAGATGAGCTGCTTTTGGAAAACTATGACGTCTTTAAATCAAAGATTCCGCAAAGCCTTAAGACCGAGCGTACAACCAATATGTGCTGCCTATCCTCACAACATGGACTCTCACTATAAAGACCAGGCATAAAATACAAGTGTTAAATTGTATATTTTAAGTTATTTTAATTCCTGACATTTCGAAAACAATAGGGTGTTTGACTGTATTGAAAATATTATGCCAATTGACATCATCCATAAACATGACATAATGAAAAAGCATATTTCATTGATTTTTTTATAAAAATATGCTTATTTTTTGTAAAAAACGCGAATAAAATAACTGGATTTTCGACATTTGATCACGTGATCGAAAACGGTCTGTAATTGGCTTCATCCCTAGTGACGTCACACAAATCTAAACAAACAGATTTTGTATTGATATTTGCGAATTTAATGTTGTAAAGCTATTTTGAGAGCGATTTATCCAGAAATTATCACCAAAAACAGTCCGGAGGTTAAATGTTAGAAGAATGGAGAAACATTTTGTGCAAGCAGACAGCAGTAACTTACCCAAAATTAGTGTATTTATGGTTGCATATTTCTTCAATAATAATCTACGTCATTGTTTCTACGCTGCAGAACTCAAAACGTAAAAACTACAATGTCAGTATTAATTTTTAATTGTTCTCCAAGCAAAACATTCAATCAAGTTGTACAAAAAGTATGTTGTAGTAGGTGGATATCACTATTTTGTTAGGTTATGTCTTTACAATGTTTAAAAAGAAAGTAACAGTACATAAAATAGTAATGCAATAAAAACACAAATTGTAATAGAAATATATAGACTCAAATATGTACCTCAAAATGATCTTCGCACAAAACAAAACACTTGAAACACTTGAATTAGCTCCAATACTTTTGGGTTCTCTACGAGCTACTTAGTTCCAACCACTTTTTGCGAGTTTTGGGGTCCATTAGAACAGAAACGAATAGTTTTTCCGGTGTTTTATGGAAGTATTTGTACATTGTGGCACTACACAACATTTATAAACCATTACTTCTATTAGAAAATTAGTGATTATCAAACTTTTGCTGCCTGGCTGCAGCTGTTTTGTTTTATGTGACGTCAATCGTCGCTCGACCGGAGCTATGACGTAGGTCTGCGTTTTGGCGCGATATTTTTTTATTCAAACTTTAACATCGATTTATATCGCAAATACGACTGATATCCAGAAAATATAAATGCAGTATACATTAAATTATATCAGGCAATAATGTGCAATATTTTCCCAAAAGTTGTCAAATACCCTATTGCCGTAGTCACAGGTAGACTAGATGAAAGCTGTCTATAGAAAAGTTATGAAATTATTACTGCCAATGATTTTAAATCAAAATGTTCCTTAACAACAAGTATCTACAACACCTCTGGACACCATGAGTGACTTCTGCTAAATAAAGGGCGGTTCAGACCTAAGCGAAATTCGCTACCGCTGTAAGTAGCGAAAAATAACGCGCGCCATTCCGTAGGGTATTTGTATGAACTGCCAGCGGAATACCTCGCGGTATTTTTCGCTGCCCACAGCGTAAACGAAAAACGCTTAGGTCTGAACAGGCCTTATATACGCAGAAGTCGCTCATGGTGTCCAGAGGTGTTGTAGATAGTTGCCAACCATCTACTGTACAAAAATGTGGATGATTTTTAATTTCAATAGCACCCGTCGTGGGTATCTAGTCTACCTGTGACCACGGACACTATAAAGTGTTCAAAAATTCTGGGAAAAAACACACACGACAAAACAAAATACACACGACAAAATTGTTTAATTTCAACATGTTGATGTTCAGTACATTGTTATGTTACATTGTTGTACATTGTTTGTTGTCATTGTTATTGTTGTCTTTAACCTTTTGTACGGTAGGCCCGTTTGGGCTTGGCTAATCCACGCTCAGACTGCTTGCCTCATCAGCCAGAAGACGTCCACTTCTGAACAAAGGCCTCCCCCTTTAACCGCCACACTGAACCTACCTACCTTTTGCATCCACTGGATGCCAGCGACTCTCACAATGTCGTCGGTCCATCTAGTGGGAGGCCTACCTACGCTGCGTCTTCAGTTCTGCTTGAATATATTTAATGTAATATTGTTAATTACATTTGGTTGCATTTTCAAGGAGAGTCAGGTAAAAGTGCAGACTTGTATCATCTTGCACTATTATTTTATCAGTTATTCTTTGGTCAGAATTTTATCCTTATCTTAGTACAAAAAGAATATAGGTAAAATTCTCATAATAATCTATTAGGTATCTGTACGAAGCATCTTCTGACTTCGACATTGCATTACCATCAGGTGAAGTAAATTACCTATTGGCCTTATTAGCTATTGATATTACCTCTTCCTCTTCAAATGCTTCATCATCATCATCTTCTTCGTCTACTTCTTCATCACTGCTATTGTCTTCTACGAATTTCTTATTATGAACCTGCCCGAAAATAATTAATTATGGGAGAATTATGTGGCTAAATTACGTAGCTAAACGATTTACAATGCCTAGATAGCTACGGTTATTAATATTCATCTCTTTATGGGGTTTGTACAATATGTTTCGCAAACTTTTAATTGTTTTAAATTATGTACCTACCTACATATTTTTTATCCTGTCGAATAAAAATTATAATGTGTCCAGTTAGGGTGGTTAGGACAACGCAGTTTAGGGTAGCATCCGCTTATAAAGCTTCGCTTCGCTTGAACTAGCAATTTTTTTCCTAAATTTAGTGTAAGAATGCCTTTGTCATGAAGTTGTGGTATGCCTACTGGAGGAGAACAGAGCAGCGGGTAAGGCCGTGCCCCCCGCATCGTATGAGTCGGACACGAGGCCATAGGTCCTGGAGATATCGTCCTCTGGCCCAGCATGTTGGTGTGAGAGAAGTCGCAGACCAGTAGCAGGCGAGGCCTGGTGACACCGTGGTGGACTGCACCACACCCCATGGCGCGGAGCGTCCAAACTGCTAGTTGACTAAAGTGGCCCCATACTGCTCCCCTGAAATTAAACGCTTAGGATGTCAATATGAATGAGGAAAGTTCAATAGAACATTTGATTTGATTATTCACAATTTTAGAATTAGTTCAACAGTTAAAATTGTTCATAATGATGAATAATAAACATTAGTTTCCTTAAGCTTCGCTTTCCTACACCAGCTCACGCACGTCCAATATCCGAATAGACCAGATAGCTCAAACACTAGGTTTGCCCTATATTCTCCCGAATTTCCAGAGATACAAAGTATCCTGTTCGTTGTCTTTATCATGCACACTACTTTCGCGCAAATGAACATCAACATCCGTGCATTGGCTGAAGCGTCTGCAGAAGGCGCCAACACTCTGTATTGTTGGCGCCTTTTGCAGACCCTTCAGAGCCTTTAGAGCCGTCAGAGATCGTCAAAGGGTAAAAGACCATGCTCTAACTACATGGAAAAGCATTCTACTACTGACTCTTTTCAAATTGACCCTCAAAGGGTGGGTCCCATGCCACAAGATAACTGTACTACCTACATGGAAAAGCATTTTACTACTGTTTTTTTTTTCAAATTGTTCCTCAAAGGGACGGTCCCCATGCCACAAGTTAAGATATGACCATGCTCTACCTACATGGAAAAGCATTCTACTACTGACTCTTTTCAAATTGACCCTCAAAGGGAGGGTCCCCATGCCACAAGTTAAGATAAGACCATATTCTACCTACATGGAAAAGCATTCTACAATTGACTAATTGACCAGGCGAGATTGGCGGCCAAACGCAAGCATATTATTAAATAAATACTCTTTTCAAAATTTTCGATTTGCGTCAAAATTCTTTGAGTGTAGGTTGTTTACCTTGCAGTTAACGCAAACGGAGAAATGAGCTGTTTCGCGTGGACCCGCCTTCTTTCACCCCACCAAGCGTCGAACACGCGCCCGATGGCGCGTCGTGCGCCTCTCTCAAGGGAGTTGCCAGATTTATGCCATCTCACTTCGCCCACTGTCTGTCCGGCGTACGGGTAGCGTACTGGAAATAGTGTAGTATGTGACAGTGTTGCCAACTCAGATTTTAATCATTATTATAGTCTAGACTCGTTAGAACAAACCAAAGAATTCCAAACTCACCTGTCATTACACTTGGGGACGATGATGGTCTGATGATGGATGGTCTGAGGTGGTTGGCTAACGCAGATGGCGTCAGGCCTAACTTTTTTGGGGCGACTAACGCAAAGGCACCTCTACGGTACGAACCTCGGCTTCGGCCCTCGCTGGGAGTCCCCACTCCCAGCGACGGCCGAAGCCCTAGCACCCCAGAAGGCCGGTATGCCCTGGGGCCCTAGCAGGTTGTTGAGGTAGTTACTAACCAATCCAATCAAAAAAATCGACTCTTAAAATGCCCATCAATGGCACGAATCTCGTCACTCGTGACGTCAACCTCGTGTTCTCGAGCAGACCAATAAGCATTTGATATCCCACTCCCGCATACGTCATCTAGGTGTCAAAATTTCAGACTATTTTAAAATGTATCATCCTTACCTGTGGCTCTGCAGTCATCGTGGACAAACTGGCATTGGTCTGCCAACCTTTGGGCCAAATAAGACAGCTCTCGGTCCCACTGCTAAAAATACAAACTGCTCCTTTTAATTATTGGCAAGTCCTTAGTCCAGGATCAATCTAGGAACCAGGCTAGGGTTCTGGCACCTGTAAGTTATATTACTTAGTACCTAGATACACGGTTTTAATCCCTTGCAAATAATTTTTCGTCACGCACCAGTCTGTCTTCACGACGCAGTGAGTAAAATATCGCTTTGAGTACCGAGCAAGAGCGAGATAGGTAGACTGTGCTGAGTACCGTCCTCGCACTCGCTTACTTGGCTGACATCCAGCGTTCCCGAAACTCCAATTCCCGGGAGATCTACTAATTTCCCATTTCATCTATATACGCATGGTATTTTTTAAGTTATAACCCAATATATACCTTAAAATTGGGACAGTTTGATAGTTTAAGCCTTAGACTATCAAACTGGCCCGAAAAATCATCCATCAGCCAGTCAACTTTCTTAAACCCTAAAATTGTATAACTTAAGTGTTAAGCCTAATTATAATCGAGCTAGTTTTACCCTGTACTGGCTACTTTTCCGTTGTCGTTGGTAATTTTGAAAATCTCCCGATTTTTGTGCACATTTCTCCCGCATTCCTTTGGTTCGTTAACACACTGCGAACACTGATTTTGGTACGATATGGCACAATGTCTTCATTCCGGGGGGTTGAACCCTTAAAGCCATGGGTGAGCCTATATTAAAAACCTGTATTTTAAAATAGAACTTTACTCACAACAAACATCATGATTTCCGGTTTAGGCAGGTGCATGCCCCCGCGCACTCTCTCGTGTCCCGACGCTATCTTTTGACGCCTCCTTTGGAATGAGTTGGTTTTAAGAGGGCGCGTCACCACCAGGCCACGCGACTCCGTGAGACCGAGCAGCACAGCTGAGTACGTGCACTGTATACATCAGACCAAGGACGATTATGATCATCGTTGGTCAGACAGACGTGCGCGGCTCGGCTGCATGAAGGCGCGTGGCTTTTTTTTCGAGGGGGAAATTTTCCAAAGATACCGGGCTGCATTGGGATGCAGATGGATTTTTGGGATTATACCCAGTGACCATGCAGCCGTTATGCTTATCAAAAAAGGCAAAGGGATCTCCAGAAAAACACACTGGAGCTATCAGTACTGCGCTACGGCTCCTTTCGAGACTACTGCGTGTTGTCTCTACTCCTTCGCTTACGACAGCTCCAGGCACACCTACAACGTTGTCGTCCTCTCCCAGGACTTGCTTGGGTAGATGGTCGAAACCCCACATTCGACCATCTCGATGCCAGATGTCCCCTTTTAATAGCTTCTTATTACAACCAAGGGTTACCAGTGCCGTATTTTATAACACTCTCAATAAAGACACCTTTCAAACAAAATATAACCGAAACAAAATCGGCTCAGCCGTTTCTAAGCTACAATGTCACAGACAGACACACAGATAGGCACGTTAAACTTGCAGCACCCTTCTGTTAGCGAAAGGGGTAAAAATAAAACTTTAGGCTCAGTGCTTCAGATTGATATAATTTTTTTTATGTCATAGGTGACAAACAAGCTAACGGATCACCCTGATGGTGAACGGTTACGTTGTCTATGGATACCTGTAACACCAGGGGCATCAGGGGGTGGACGAAAGGTACGTTGCCGACCTTTACAGCCCTCTAGGCTAGTTCTAAAGATGCACTTACGGGGCTGATAAGTATATAGGTAGGTATAAGGTTTACCTATTGATGTAGTGGAGGATGAACCGTTTCAAATCGTTGGAGAATATGATGGATGTGTAGTTTTCACACGCCAGTCCGGCACCTCGCTACAAGAACAGTTCTATTAGATGTATAAGAGATTACATAGTACCTACCTTTCTCTGTGCGTACAGGGTAGGATCTTAGGTATTCTTAAAACCGCTATTACATTTGCCTGATTTAAAAACTGAATTTAGGAAGACGATGCATTCGGGCAAGTTTAATTCTAAATTACCTAGTGCAAAATAAATGTAAAATAGGTATAGCAGACGTGACGGAGTAAAAAAATAGGAAGTACTTACATACAGTGGAAGTACTACTAAGCACTTCCACTGCCACTTGCACTAAGCAAAATGTTGCAGATGATGAGAGTAGTAGGCACTTGCAACTTGTACTACGCATCGTCAGCGTGTAAGCGCCTTAAATCAGTATCGTTCGTGCAGGCTGACATTTGAGCCGATATCGCGTCGCGTCACGAGAAGTCGCTAACTTACAAAGGGGTACTGGCAGGCGATATGGGGCCCCTTCCCCTGGCAGAGGCGCTCGTACCGCACGCTGCAGTAAGGGTCGTCATGCGGCAGCGCCAAGCACACACTCGCAAACATCATCCACCGGCCGTAGAACATTGCAAGCTGTTGTTGTGAATAAGTTCTTAAGTAAAAGAAAACTATTAGTAGCTTGGTACTGTATCATTTACGCAAGGCTATTTGACGAGCCATTCTACGAAACCCAGCCATTATAAGCCAGTCGATTGAAGATGAAACCCATATAGATTGTCTCTATATACATAACGCCATTATTGCTTGGCTATAAGTAGAATGGCTCATCAAATGGCCCTGCGTAAAAGGCATAGACTAATTTTATTACCAGGCCATTTGACGAGCCATTTAACCAAGCAGCAGTCGTTTGCCGTCGGTAGTCAACAGCCAGCCAACCAACCCATTATAAGCCAGTCGATTGAAGATGCCACCCATAATATATATATACTTCATAGATTGTATCTATATGCACAACGCTTCATTGCTCGGCTACCCGCAGTCGACAGCCAGCCATGGCTGTAGGTATCCACAAGCCGCCGGCAGCAGGGCTGGCGGAACGGCCGCCATACCCTGCCACCGGCTTTGTTTTCAGAATTTGCGGCACACAAGCCGCGGCTTTTCTGCTGGCGGCCAGTTTGCTCGCGAAAATCACGATACTGCGGCATTTGTGGATACAAATTGGGGCCCTATCTTAACTGGAAAAAATTTATCAAGTAAAAATATACCTACCTAAAGCCTACCTAATATATACCTACCTATGTATGAATACTATAAAGGTTTTTAAAGGTTTAAATCTATGTATGAGTGTCAAAGCTTTGCGGGCCACATTAATGTTTACAAAACGCAGAAGACAAGTAACGTAAAGCTAATTAAAGCTAGATGGGCAGGAACTTACTGTTTTATAGCTTTATATTCACGAAGCACTTAGAAAAAATTACTTTACAAACAAACATTTGTTACAAATTCATAAAACTATTGTAAAAATTACCAAAAATCTAACGCGGCAGGATTGCGCCAAATCTAAAATCCTACAAGAAATGACGTTTGCAATGTCGTGTCTTCTTGACTTTGTTACTGTCAATAGCAGAAAACCTTAAAGAAGGTTCTACCATTCTAGAGTAGGAGCAAAGAAACTTGCTACATTTTACTCCTCGAAAGAATGGCGTCTTTTCGACGTGATAAAAAACATTGAAGAGTGCTAAAATTTAGACCTTTCCGAGTTAGTTAGAATTTGGTCTTAACTTACAGAACTTGACCACGTTTCGTTCAAGATAACTAATGCCAATTTATTACTTTAGTAAAGTGCATATAATTGCAAACTTAAAGTTCACTAAAATTAAGTACCTACCTGAGTACTCGATCGTACCTACTTTAGTATCGAACGCGATTAAAATCTGTTATTCTAAATTCTAACTACAAGAATTTCAAATGTTTGTGTAAAAAAGAAGTAAATAGAACGGAAATGAGAAGGAAAATCTGTCGCCAGGCATTATGACAGAAACTTGATTGAACATTCTTATTTATGTCAACGCGTCGAACTCCGCATCCAAAGAACTAGGACCTTACCTTTTTGCGTTAGGTCTCAAAGTTCTTTATCCGCATCACAGTTGCAAACTGATTTCGAATGACTGACGTTACGTTTATATGGGTGCAACTGGCTACAACTTACAAAAATGTCTTGACAGCCGTTCTAATTAAAACCGGAGAAGTACTAGTAGGACTCGTACTCTGAGGGTTCCGTTGGACAGAACCCTCAGGGCAAAGACTACTATATATATACGGCCTCAGGGCGCGAGTCCAAAAAAACTAATTTATAGTTGAAATATTGAAAGACAAACTTAACTTTGTAGTTGACTATAAGGTTCTTATATACATTCCAACTACAAAATGTAAATTTGTAATAGCAAAATAATATTTTTTAAATGATATAACTTCAAAGAAGACAATTTTTCCTGGGCCCACCAAATTTTTTTTCTTAGGCCCACCTAATTTAGCATATATTGATGGGACCAGCACTATAAAATTTGTCGTTTTTTTTGTACCATTCGGACGAAAGATAAGGCAAAAATGAAACCGGAATAATAATATCAAGAATAAAATGTGTTGTTTTGATTTTAGCCACAATTCATTCATTTCCCTTATAGTCACTTGACCGGAACGTTTTTAATACGAAAAAGGATGCATGCTCAGGAATTTATATACAAAAATAAATAGACCATATTTTACAACAGTGGCCATAGTAATCGGCTTTTAAGTAAAAATAATTATACAATAGTCGCTAATGGTATTATAGACGCTTATAATTAGCGGCTTGAATATGTTTTTAATCCTAGTTTTAAATATTTACTAATATTGATTTACCGAAACCGTAATACTATGGTTTCGTAAAATTATAGAGGAATGGAACGTAAATCCGCCATCTTGACGTTTGTTGGTTTGAAATTGACAGCAGTTATGACTTATTTCAAGTTACTTCATACTAGTGATGTCTCATACTTTAGTTTTTCTGACTCGAATTACTTAAGTAACTCGTGCTATTGACTCGAGTTGCAACTGGAGTCAACTTGAATCGGCGGTAGTGGGTTCTGGTGATGTGTCTCGTCAGTATTTGTATGAGTTGACACTGGAATGATTACTAACTCGATGCAAGTGTCAACGCGAATAGGTCCTGCTAGTTGGTACTACTCCGTTGATTGAACGTGGACCGTGGAACATGTGACACGCACTGCTTTCGTTTTTTTATTGGTTTGAACAGTCACTCGGGTCAAATAACCCACTCAAATCGCTCGTACATAGCTAAGCGCAGTCACATCGCTAAGCGCATCCAGCTGGCCTGGCACCGACACGGAGCAGTTTATTGAGTTGAGTTGACTCGATCTCAGTCTCGCACCAGTGTCAGGCGCAGTATTAAACTGTTGACAGATTTGATTCGAGTTGCACAAAACTGGTCTCGTCAACTCGTTCATGATAATATGTGAATTGTGATATAACTCGCACCACACATCA
Organism: Agriopis aurantiaria; assembly: GCA_914767915.1. Classification (NCBI taxonomy): domain Eukaryota; kingdom Metazoa; phylum Arthropoda; class Insecta; order Lepidoptera; family Geometridae; genus Agriopis; species Agriopis aurantiaria. The sequence goes on from OU612004.1 coordinate 9,166,486, forward strand.
CTATTCATACTTTCCGTTTGTTTCAAATCGCGTGATCGTCTGATAGTGCTCTCAATTTTTTCCGTATCATTATGAAACTACAATAAATCAACATGTACAATGTACAGCGCCTACTCCAGAAAACCGTTGTCAACTGTGCAGTAAGATTTCAACGCGTAGACAATTGTGCGAAGACATAATTACTGTCCGAGACAACTGAAGATTTTCCCAAAGATCTTACCTATTTGATTTGTGCCGTTTGTGTGTGTGTGGATTTCTTGCTAGGTGAGTTTTTATTTAAGTAGGTATTAGCTGATGCCCGCGATTTCGTACGCGTAGGACTCGGCCTTCGGCTTCGACAATATTTCTTTCCCTGAAGGTTACAAACATATTAAAAAGTCAAATCGGTTCAGAAGTTCACAAATTATGCCGTTACTTAAGAACACCATTTGATTTTTATTTATTACTAGCTGCGCCCTGCGGTTTCACCCGCGTAGATGACACACTCCTTATGACATCAGCTATCTGCCAGTGAAGCTCCCGTCAAAATCTGTCCAGCCTTTTTTTAGGGAACATATATACACACATCGCCTATATATATATATATGGATATGCCTATGGATATAAGAAAAAATAATAACAAATAATATAATATAATAATAATATCGCAAGTAATAATTACTCGTGCTGATAATGATTATCAGCACAATTGCTAGAAAAAGTGCTGATGCAAAAATGCGAAAGTAACTCTGTCTCCTTATGCTTTCACTGCTAAACTGATTTTGATGAAATTGAATATGTACATAGTTTTAATCTTGATAAAGACTAGGCTACTTTATATCCCGGAAACCTAGGTACATAGTTTTCATGGGATGATCACTTATTTTAGTGACAAACCAAATCGCGCAGGCAATCGCTAGTATTAGGTAGTAAATCACTAGAACCTAAGTAATAAAGTTACTTATATATAATTGTTCATTGTGAGGTTTTAGGTTATTGTGAGATTCATTAACTGATTTCTCAATACTCCGGTTAGATCGGATATAGCTAATATTACCACTGAATCTAGAGATTATGAGGAACAAATCGGCATGAGTTTCATTACTATATGCTATAATTTGTGGGTGGCCTATTTTTCAAACAAAAGAAATTGTCTCCTTTGTAACTTTCAGATTTATTCCTATATATGTGCTACGAGACCTTGCTTTTTGCCAAATTTCATGATTCTAGGTCAACGGGAAGTACCCTATAGGTTTTGATTTCCCTGTGAAATCGCAAAATATGCGACATAAACGTTCATATCTTTTGATTGCGTTAACTTACAACTTTTATTTTTTTACAGCCGAAAGAAACCGTAGACTCAAGTATTTAGTATAAATTTCAACTTGATACCTTTACGCGTTCTTGAGAAAAAGGGTCTTGACAGACGGACAGACAGACGGACAACGAAGTAATCCTATAAGGGTTCCGTTTTTTCTTTTGAGGTACGGAACCCTAAAAAAAACTTTTCTGTGGTACTTGGACTGCTGCCGCTGAAACTAGGTGCTAGAAGACATAACTAACAGTAAAACAACAAAAAATGCAGATCGATTATTTTATTATGAAATCCAATAATTTATGTTCTTTAATATATTTACAACGCTTAATATTTAGCCTTACACGCTAGCTGCACTTTAAAATTATACAGAACAACAATAGTATAATTCATAATATACACTATCATTATAAATACTTCATCGTTTACATGAGAGACTTGACGCTAGTGTGAGTGAAGCTCAAAATAAAGGTCATGGCCTACTATACCCTCCCAACACGAACATGGCTTAAAGCAAAGCATTTATTTCAATGGCTCAATTAAATTTGAATGCGTATTGTGTGTCTTACATTTGAAGCTGCAAAAATCAGACAGAAGTAGTCTAGTCATAAAATCCTTTGAATTTGACATTCGAAATTTCGTTATATATGTAAAAAATTAAATTTACCAAACACTTTGTTCACAAGACAGCATGATTGAAAGGATTCATGAGCATTCCTAAGCGGTGAAAAGGGTCTGCTTGTAATGTCACACCGTGTTTTGCCATATAAATAAACCATCCGCGGTTTGCAGCGACAAACATCGAGTATATGACTAATCAACTACCAAAGTTGTTTTGTAAGTTATGTTCTATTATTATATAATAATTCTAAATTATGTTTAGTATTTTGCATGATATAACTGTTTGCTTTGGCATATTAATTGTACTGTTATAATAAGATAAGCCAGTGGCACCCGACACACAGTCCCAGACTAGTTCGGGAACCTATGGACAATCACGTTATGTAATACTAAATTTATGTCAAAATAAATTACTTTGTTTGTTTGTTTATGTTATAATATACAAAAATACAAATTTAAAAAAAACTTAATACAGAATCGTTATAATCAATTTGTGCTACAGCATATCATTATGGGTTCATATTACAATGCTTTGCTTTATGTCGGTCCAATGTCGAGTTGGTGTAATGTGCTATGACCTCAATTCCGAAGCGCTTATTGATTACCCTAATGATTACTACTCCTGTTTTTTTGTAATTATTTTTATAAATTATTATTTTTGGTGTAAGTAACATTTATTTTTTAACGACAACTTTTACTATATTTATTATGTCATTACCTAACACCGAGAACTTGAAATCTATCTGTTACCTAATTGAAGTCCCTAAAATAAAAATATATAATTTGATATTTTTTTTATCGGTTTTCACTCACTCTAACATACTTACCAAACTCGAAGCAAATATTTCATAATTGCTTAATAATGGTTTTACATTTTATATAATTCTTGGACATATACCTAACAAAATATAATACTTACTATAACAATTGGTGTTCAATGAGTGATGTAATGCGCTATGACCTTTTGTGATGATAAAATGCCACAACTTAACCCTGAAATGCGCCATTTCATTTATTTCCTAATATTCATGTCTTAATTTTTTTTAATGGTTTTATCTACTTTTTTACAGCTGTTTGAAGCAACGCATGTTTTGGTAGCAATAATTTTCGGATATATGCACGTGCGACTTCCAGCAAGACTTGCCTGAAAAACGCGCGTGCATAAAATTGACGGAAATTATTGCTAGTCTAAAGGAGCCAGAATAAAGGGTAACCGTTAGACCACGAAACCAGTCTTTTACATATTTGACTAACAAAAAAAAGTTTCGGTCACTTCACTATGTATAATTATATAAAACATTTAACAGACAAGAGTATTATCGTAAAAAGAAAAATCAGATCCTCCAAATGAAAAAGTCTTATCAAATCATGGATCTGTTTATACACTTATAAAAAACTACATTAATTTATTAAGATGCGAGTCGAGCTTCTAATATTTTAATTAAAAAAAGCACACAATGGCAGTACATCTAAATTACAAAAAAAAATATTAACAATACGTGGCGGTGAAAAAAATTAAGCCTACATACCCTAATATTTAATTTTCATAATAAATCGAATTATATCTTTTATAATAAAATACTTTTTTTCATCTAACTATATAATTATGTGTACACTACGATGCTTCTCTATACAGGGTTACTGGTATAATCAGTTGGTATCTTCTTAAGGGCGGTTTCAATACTCAAAACAAACAACTTTTGTTCTAAAACTTATCAAAATTCGCGGGAAAAAACAGTTGTCCAAAACATTTTGTCGGGAGATAATGTTTTTTTTTTTATCGAATAGCAAATTTTTTCGCAAATTTCGTTAAGTCGTAGAACAAACGTTGTTTGTTTTGATGTACTGAGATTACCAGTAACCCTGTATATCTGCCTCAAATTGGTCTGGGCAGGTATTAAACAAATAGCATCTTTAGCTACATTGCATTAAAACCAAAAATAAATACATATCTTTGAGACATTTGTCCACTGTGTGGCGGCAGTTTTTTTTTTTTTTGCTTTCGACTTTGTTTTATTCCTGGTAAAGATGGTATTTGTTTAGCACATGTTCAAACTAATAGATTTAGATCGATTCAGAGAAGCGCCCTAATACGTGAGTGCTGTATTAAATCAAAAAGAAAAAAAAATCACGTCACAATATTTTTGAATGCCTGTTGATGTGAAACATCTATTGGTGCACCACGGTAGTAAAACCCACTCGTATGCCATGACGACACACAACATGACACTCTCTTATGCCGCCATGTTTCACTGCCGGGTTTACCGTGACGGCCTATTTTTTTCGTTTAAAATAAGTTTTAAATAAATTGGGTTCTCTCGCAAATTTTTGGGATTAAATGTATTCCACATTCTCCTTCATTATATTCATGATAAATCAAATATTTCATTGCCAAATTTCATCAAGATTGGTTCAGTCGTGAGTCTTGGCAATAAACAGACATATAGAACACGGTTAATTTTTTTTTTATTCCTCCGTCCGAGGCTTTTGACGTTATACGTCTTGCGCATTTTGTCAGTGTCAAGTATGTAAATATGTTGTAGTTTTATCTGTGACCTCTCCATTTCGATTTAACACAACACTCACAAACTAAATGCGTTCAAAAAAACTCTTTACATCATTTACATATCAGTCGTAAGATGGTGTCATAAGCTATTTACATCTAAGTTTTTTTTGACAAGGTTTGACACAACCCCGGTCAGTGAGAAAGCAGGTGGCAGGCCACTGAACCTTGCGGTTTCCAACAACTATTCTACGAATAAATCGGTCTACACCGTCTGCACATTTAAAGGAGACGCCCGAACGAACTCACCCAATGGCAAACTATATACAATAAAAAACTTTTCGCCGGGTCCATAAAAAGAGCTTTGACACAAACGCCTAAAAAGCTCTAGACAAAAAAAAATGTTAGTCACTCATTTGGGAGATGTTGACAGCTCAAATTAATATACAAAAGTCTGAGAATCAAAACTTTTGCGCCGGGCCCATAAAATGAGCTTTGTGACACGAGCGCCTACAAAACTTATCTGGACAAAAATAAATATGTAAGCCACTCATTTGGGAGCTGTTGACAGCTCAAATTAATATACAAAAGTCTGAGAATCAAAACTTTTGAATGAGCTTTGACACGAGCGCCTACAAAACTTATCTGGACAAAAATAAATATGTAAGCCACTCATTTGGGAGCTGTTGACAGCTCAAATTAATATACAAAAGTCTGAGAATCAAAACTTTTGCGCCGGGTCCATAAAATGAGCTTTGACACGAGCGCCTACAAACTTCTCTGGACAAAAATAAATATGTAAGCCACTCATTTGGGAGATGTTGACAGCTCAAATTATTATATTTAAGCTAAAGTCTGAGAATTAAAACTTTTACGTCGGGTCCATAAAATTAGCTTTGACACGAACGCATACAGAACATCACTGGGCAAAAAAGATATTAGCCACTATTTTAGGAGATGGCGATAGCTCAGAATGTTATGATTATTTTTAATGTAAAATCTGTTGCCACATTTTGTTTTTGTGCTGGAACTGGGGGTCTAGACCAGAGCCACACACTGTTAGCGTTCACGCCTGCGGCAAGATGAAATTGTATGAAAATGACATTAGCTTCAGATAATTTATCGCATGCTAATGTCATTGTCAATGTCATTTTTCTATGGTGTTTGGGCCATGTCCTTTCATATAAATCCGACCAGTACATAAACTTTCGCACCTAATAAAGAGTTGTGTCAACCTTTCCTAATTTTAATTCTAATTTTTAACAAAAATGCGGTATCTTTTAAAAGACTAGCGATGGAATTATTCTGTCGTATAACTAGTACCTTTGTTTGAACTAATATAGCTTAGAGCAATCATTTTGAAACTATTTGATTTAAATGTCATGTTATACGTAAACGTAAATAAAATTAGTGCAAATCTTGCAGTCGAGTTCATTCGTTTGATTTCAATCAAAGATGATACAGTAATCGTATAATCGGTCTTTTTGTAAAATAATTGTGATAACTTAAAACTAATTAAACGACTGTCTCAATTCATTTTCACTTATATATGACTCATGAATTTTTTTTTAAAATAATTATGCAAAAATAACTTTTATGCAAGTTTTACGTCCTTGTTAATAGTAAAGCTTATATGATTATTAATAAATTAAAATCAATAATTAGATGCCTTGTAATGCTGTTATGTCTTGTAAATGAAACATAATATATAATCTACCCGATTTTTTTTATAGTTGCTTAAGGTCATTTCATTGCTTTAAAAGAATTTTATATATTTTTTTTTTTTTATCACACTATATACAGCGTGCAGTTTAATTGAAAAATGCTGCAAATGTCTAGTCATACTCCAAATTGCCTATATTTCCTAACTTCCTGTGACATTACGCTAAAAAGTGCACAGTTTAGTGAATAATTACAACATTTGGCCGCTCAACGGAAGTGATATTTTTTTCTAAGACTACTTTTTTACTAATTTGTCATTAGGTATGTTAAAAAAATTGTAAACTCATATGATATTATGCAATCGATATTCTCCCGTGCTAGGACATGCAGAATTATCTAGCAAGCATAGCAAGTACTTTTTTATACGATTTTTTTTATTTGGATTATGTCATAAAGACAAATGTCATATGGACAAATGTCATATGGACAAATGTCATAAGGACAAATGTCATATAGACAAATGTCATATAAACAAATGTCACAATCACAAAATTGGAGGTTTTCAGAAAGGCAATAAAAAAAGGTTCATAAAAATGCGATAGATGGCGTTGACTAAATTCACATGTAGAGTAACGGCAAAATAGGATAACTAATTATAAAATACCTAAGATCAGTGTAAATCCCTATTTTTTGTGAATAAATTTCATTTAATTTCATTTTAACTCTGAAATAGCGATAAGAAAAACAGCCGTTCCACATTGACGTAACGTATTCGGACAGCTTTTTTTTTTTTTTTTTTTTAAATTTGTCCCATAATAGAAGTAGTTCGTAATGATGAGTACAATAAGTATATTTTGGCTCAGCGTACCCTTTCTGAATTATCCTGCATATTTTATTTAAAAAAAACGGTGCATTCATTTCACTTGCATACTAAAGAACAATCAAAAAATTTTCGTGTATTACTTAATTAAGATCTGAGCTATTTTAGCCAATTAAAAAAAAAAAACGGTTCTATAAGTAACAAATTAGAATGGGGCTGGCGAGTAGTAGACCTTATTTATACAAATAAAAAAAATTACCATTGGGAAATTGTCATAATAGACAAATATCAAATGTCATAATGACAAAATTCCCGTAACGCAGATGAAAGCCACAGACCTTTATCAAAATAAACTGGGTTACGCGGGAAGGGTGTACTAAGCTGAAAGGGGCCCATAGTACCCATAATTAATAGCAACTTTTACTATGTTTTTTTTCGCGATTTAAGAGTAGATCCCATAGTAAATGTTGTTCATAATTATTAAATAAATAAATATTCGGGACATTTTTGCACACACGGTCATCTGACCCCAAACTAATAATACCACCACCTAATATTTATATTAGCCACTATTTTAGGAGATGGCGATAGCTCAGAATGTTATGATTATTTTTAATGTAAAATCTGTTGCCACATTTTTGATTTTGAGGCAATTATTTAAAAATTAAAATTGAAACAATTACATATTTTTTTTAATGGGTTCAGTAGAATCGGGGCCCAGGTCCTATGTCAATTACGCGTTAGTCGAAACTAAACCATAATGGACAGAAATAAGGTTGATTATCATTAAAATACTTTTATGACGTATTGTAATTTCTGTATACATCCAAGGAAGATAGACTAAGATATATCTTAGGTAGCTACGATAGTAAACTCGAGCCATTTTAGGTTATCATTTCGACTGTATGTTTTATTTTTTTCTGTGTTTGGATGTCTCGCTAAATCTTGTACATTTCTGATCGAAGGTCTATGGTGTCTATCGCCACTTCACCAGCACCATTTCACAAAAAATACATCCATAAAAATATGTCGGGTAACACTCAATGTTAATTATATGATATTAACGTCCAGTAAGCGATTGAGTATTATTTAGAACACCTAGTAGCGACGCACACCGTATATTTACACAACTTACGTAGCCGGAGTTAGATTCTGAAACAAGGAGAATGAAATTTGAATAAAACATTCATTGGATGTTGGCCGAGCGGTAGCATGTGCGGTTTACAATCTGACGGCACCCGGTTCGATCCTCGGACCTGCACCTAATCACTTATTTAGTATTATTATTATAAGCGCACGACATGCTACCGGTGTGGGGAAGAAAGGTTCTGGAGTGGAGACCACGAACCGGAAGACGCAGCGTAGGGAGGCCTCCCACTAGATGGACCGACGACATTGTGAGTGTCGCGGGCATCCAGTGGATGCAAAAGGCTGTCGTTCAGTGTGGAGGTTAAAGGGGGAGGCCTATGTTCAGCAGTGACGTCTTCCGGCTGATGATGATGATGATGAAGCGCAGATGCTGCCGGTCAGCCGCCATCGCTCTATCCATTTCGCATCGTATCCATCCGTTTCGAAAAAGAATCCTTAAAATCGAAAGCTCTATATAAATATATAATATTATAAACAATATTAGTATAAATTAGTTTAGTTTTATATTTTAGTACTAGTATGGTATGTTTGTATTTTTTCAAGTTGTTTTCGTATTATTTAGTCTAATAAATTAAATTCTTGTGTTATAAATTAATATAAATAATATAATAATAATAATAAAACCTACTTATACTATTTATTAATTATAAATATCATTATATAATTAATACGGCACTTACAGAAATAATATACAATAAATAGTCAATTAATACTAATTACCTACTCGAAAAGTCCTCCGCGGACCGAGCCCTGACCGAAAGTCCCCAATACGCTGGCTGCGTTCCCCCGCTGAATTGCGAGAGAAATCCGCTGTGCCAGGAACCAACCCGATCGTGGATCGAGGCCCTTCTCCCTCATGCGGCGCCCCAGGTCCAGCACAAACTTCCGTGCTTCAGCACACCAAGGCCCCGCCGTCTCGACGGCAAACGGGACAAAATCGTATGCTGACCCCAAGCATAATAATAATATAGTTTCTTTGCTTAGTTTGGGGTCAGACGACCGTGTGTAAAAAATGTCCCGAAATATTAATTTATTTCTGTATGTTTGTTCGCTTTTCACGACTAAACGGCTAGGCCGCTCTTAAAGAAATGCATATCTCATTGCGAATTGCGTTTTTTTTTTTTTATAATTAATAGGCTTGCGTTTGACCACCATCACGCCTGATGTTAAGCGATGATGCGGTCTACGGTGGAGCACGCTTGCCTAGAAGGAACCGATTCACTCGTGATTTGAAGACACCCAGATTGTAACCATCGGGGAACACCCATTCAGGCAGCGCATTCCACAGACTAGCAGTTCGCACAATAAATGTGGAATCAAAGCGCTTCGTACGGGTTTTCGGAATATCAACCATAAAGCGGTGACGATTTTTCGTGCCAACTCTGGCAGTCCGATAGAAAAATGTGCAGGAGGGAATTAGATCGTGCAGATCCGATGCACACTCACCGAAATGTATCCGATAAAAAACCGATAGACTAGCAACTTTACGTCGATGCTCAAGCCTAAGAAGCTTAGTCCGAACTAAGGATTCATTGCTGATGAGCTTCTTGGCACGTTTCTCTATAGATTCCAATGCCTCAAGCTGGTACTTAGCAGAGCTTACTTGACTGCGACACTAGTGCTACGGTAATTTGTAGAACCCTTTCGTACATTATCTGACTGCAGCGCTTACGGAAGTTCGAGACAACCTATAACACGCTTAAATTACGGCGCCATCTAAGTTTATAGTATTTTTAGGCAAATTTCCGAGCTACGCTCTAATGTTATTGTATTTCCTCTTAGTCTATCTATCTTGGTAATGAGAAAGTGTTGTATAATTACCTGTACCTGTTGTGTGTGGGGTGCCGCTTGCCGGGCTGCGCCGGGTGGTGGTGGCCGAGCGTGACGAGCGCCGAGCCGACCGCCAGCCCGCCCAGCGGCGGTGCGCGCCCCGTGCCGCCCGTGGGCAGCCGCACCAGCAGCGACAGCACGGCCGCGCGCCCGCCGCGGCACGGCTCCAGCGCCACGGGCGCCGGCACGCCGCCGTCTGCCAGGACAACTAACACATTATACCTAGCTTTACACATCATTTTCTAGGACGACCAGTATGGCTCGGTGACGTCCATTATGGCTCAATGACGTCCATTATGGCTCAGTGACTACCATTATGACTCGGTGACGATTGGTACGGCTCGGTGACGATTGGTATAAAATAAATAAATATTTGGGACATTTTGCACACACGGTCATCTAACCCCAAACTAAGCAAAGCTTGTGATATAGCTGCCAGAGACTGATATACATACATATATAGTTTTAAATACATACTTAAATAGATATTAACAACCAGATATAGAACAAACGCATATGTTCATCACATAATTGTTTGTCCTAGGTGGACCCATATGAATAGCCCCCGTGAATAGAACCCACGCCCCCAAGGTCAGAAGGCAGGTTCACTACCAACTGGACCAATGGGCTATGTATGACTCGGTGACGACCGGTATGGCTCGGTGACGACCGGTATGGCTCGTTCACTACTGGTATGGCTCGGTGACTACTGGTATGGCTCGGTGACTACCGGTATGGGTCGGTGAATACCGATATGGCTCGGTGAGTACCGGTATGGCTCGGTGACGACTGGTATGGCTCGGCTATGATTGTGAAGCCTTATTTATTAATTTATTAAAGGTCCGGATTTTTTTGTATTGTCTGGCTGCCCTATAATATGTGGATTACTATGATAATGTTGCTTTATCTCATGTCCTGTGTAATAGATTGCACTTACTCTCGGCAGCGTTCTCCAACTCGACAAGGACTTGGCTGAAGGGGCGCGACGCCATCTGTTCCATCTCCACAAACAGTCGCTGCCGCCTTCTGTACAAGTCGTATTTCTGAAGAAAAAAAACAATAACAGGTATAAAGGAAACGCTTGCGATGCCGAAACACTACTATGATGTAACAGCCAGTTAAGAGAACTAATAAATAAGTATATACATATATATATATATCGCACACATATACATCGCATACATATACTCGCACACGGTATTACTCAGCCCGAAAGCCCAGGACTTTCTCAGGCCTGGCATACTCCGGAGACACTACCTTTACACACACACCCACACCCACACACACACACATACACACACACACACACACACACCCACATACATATACTAACACATTGCTAACTTTGCTCAAGGATGTATTTGTATACTTACTTTGCCAACCTTGTTTTATTTGTGATATTCTTTGTATAACGTTTACTCCTTTTTGGTGCATTTATTAAATACTAACAAAGCCATCCACTGCTACGGAAGCTATAGACGCAAGAAAACCTCTCAGGTAACTTCGCACGCGAGCTCCAAGACACAAGCCGCGTGCTTAGTTTGGAGCTCACTACCCAAATACATACGTGTCTTACAAAGAATCCTAGTCTACTTATAAGAAATTTGTTTTACTAATAAAATAAATATAGTTTACCAGTTTTTTATTTTTTTTATTTTTTTTTATATAATAGTCTACAAACAAGCGACGGGCCACCTGATGGTAAGTGGTCACCGTTGCCTATGGACACCTACAATACCCGGGGCATTGGCGGTGCGTTGCCTACCTTTGAGGACTCTATTCACTCTTCGCTTGAAGCAATTGAGGTTATATTTTGGAGGAAAAACCGAAGGTGGTAAGCCATTCCACAACTTACAGGTGCGTGGCAGAAACAATCGATCAAATCGAACAGTGCGAGACTTCCACGCATCTATAATATGAGGATGGCCAGTTGGATTGTTCATAACAATACAGCTTACCTGTTGAATTGTTCATAAAATACAGCATACCTGTTGGATAGTTCATAAAAATACAGCATACCTGATGGATTGTTCATCGATATACAGCATACCAGTTGGATTGTTCATAAAAATACAGCTTACCTGTTGGATTGTTCATAAAAAACAGCATACCTGTTAGATTGTTCATAAAAATACAGCATACATGTTGGATCGTTCACAAAAATACAGCATACCTAATAGATAAAAGTTATATGATTATTTACGGGATATTTACCGTGGTAAGGTTGTGGAATGAGCTCCGGATATTTCGGCTCAGTTACATGCACCATGTTCACGGGAAGACTGAAGAAACAACTTCTTTAGTGAACAACCGTGATAGTTTAAAACAGTGACCTAATGGATAGTTCATAAAAATACAGCATACCTGATGGATTGTTCATCGATATACAGCATACCAGTTGGATTGTTCATAAAAATACAGCATACCTGTTGGATAGTTCATAAAAATACAGCATACCTGTTGGATTGTTCATAAAATACAGCATACCTTTTGGATTGTTCATGAAAATACATCATACCTGTTGTTCACAAACATGCAATATAAACACACACAGTATACAGACAGCTTACCTGCTTAACCTTCCACAATGCTGCAGCCACGAGAAGCAGCAGCAGGAAGCAGCTGGAGAATGTGATGAAGAACTGCTGCAGGTTCAGTTTGGGGTACTGAGAGAATGAGATCTGGATCCAGAGCGGCGGTCGGAAGTCGTACACGTACACGAAAAACGTCGTCAGAGTAACGTTGTCTTCTATCCCGAACGCGTGCTCCGATTTCGCGAATCTAAGAATTGAGAAAAGAAACAAGTTTTTTAATAGTTGGCAAATAAGCTGACGGGCTGCCTGGTGGTAAGCGATCAACTTCGATTATGGATACCTGCAACACCAGGGGCATCACAGATACGTTGCCGACCCTTAAAGACTCTATTAACAGCCTTTTTGAAGAACCCCATGTTATAGTTACTCGGAAATGCCGCAGGAGGGAGCTCATACCACAAATAAAATTGAAATAAATTAAAGTTAATAGATTCTTAAAGGGTCGACGTAGTTGTGATGCCTCTGGTGTTACAAGTATGCGCAGGAAACGAAAATAAAAAATAAAACATATGATACAAAAAAATATGTGTTTAATATGAGGGTAGACTCATAAAACTCACTTGTATCTGAAGTTAGTACAGTTGACGTCAGAGAAGAGCGTCCTTTCTGCGGGGTCGGCGCGCGTGCGTACAGTCAGGTTCATTCTCGCATGCGCAGAGCATGTGATGCTAAAATCCGCGTCCACGTCCGGTTTGACCGGCGCGTTCCGGAAGTTGATGGCCGACAGGTGGCGGTCCTCTTTCTTCGAGAGGTTGAACGTAAATTGGTAATCTACTGCGAGATCATCTGAAAACACAATAAATCTTATATATTTTTTAAACGAGACATACTGAACGGCTTCCTAAATTGCCCCGGACTATTAACAGAAACGTTTATATTGTTTTTGATGGCACTAGAGTTTATTGGTTGTGTTGGGTTCACCAATTTAGTCGTCGGGGTCAACGATCTAGGATATTTTGTTGGGTTGTTGTTATCTGACTTATATTTGATTGTAGAAGACTATCCTAAAGTGTATGTGTGGGTAATTGAAACTGCGGTAGGTGGATTAAGTACGTGCGCTTTATTTGAGCGCCAGCGAATGTGCGCTTCATCAAAATGTTTATAATAACAATATGACGTGATGTAGGTGGGACTCACAGGACGTACAGTGGTATGTGTGGTGGGAATCGAGTTATACTCACAGTAACAAGCTCCCTTATTGTGCACGTCTGCGTGGTAGTGGTTGGTATTGTCGCATTTGTCGCAGCGGTCTCCCGCCAGCCCCTTCGTGCTGCAGTAGCAACGGCCCGTGTCGGGGGCGCATGCGACCGCTTGCGCGTTGCATTCGCACGCTACAAAAAAAACGTAAAATATTGTATCAAATCAAATCAAAAATCAAATAATTTATTTATCTAATAATATTATCCAAATTATTACAGAATAGATTGATTTAGGCTAAGTATTTATTTTTAACTTTTAGCAGTGGGCCCCAAACTAGGCCGACCCTGTATTTTGGGGTCCCTTGATTTCCCAGAGACATTTAAACATTTCGTTCAACCCTGTGTAAAAGATCTGCTATTTATTTATACATACATATATTACGGTAGAAACTAACTGATTTATTAAATCACATTGTAGTAGATATTTGAAGAGTGAAGGAGGGGTGGGGGAGGGGGGGGGGGGGCGAAAACACCTCATTTTAAATCTATATCCGGTATATCCGGGTTAAATACACAAATATGTGAGTCACTGTTTTAAACGGTTGTTCACTAAAGTTATATGATTATTTACGGGATATTAACCGTGGTAAGGTTGTGAAAGGAGCTCTCGATATTTCGGCGCAGTTACATGCACCATGTTCACGGGAAGAATGAAGAATGCGGGTAGTTGGTCGGGGGATTAAAAGCTTACTTTTGCTAACAAGAGGGAAGTGGGGGTGGGATGGTTGGTTTAAATTTATAAAACTCTGCTTACGTACTACATAAATGGCCACTTGGGGCCACTAAAGGCCCCTTAGTTATGGTTGTATACTCACGCGTGCATTGTCCTCCGTTGAGCGGGTTGCCCCAGTGGCCGGACGCGCACGAGTCGCAGTGGTCTCCTACCGTGCGCCCGCTGCACGGCTGTATGCAGCGGTGTTGCGCGTCGCACGTGCTGTGCCCGTTGCACTGGCAGAGGGGGCAGTGCGTGAAGTGCCATCTGTTGGACATATCACTCAGACGATGAGCGCACTAAATATGATTACTGTGAGCGACATTTACAAAAATTAATAAACAAAAATTCTATATTATAATATAGAATTTTTGTTTATTAATTTTTGTAATTTTTGTGTTTTTTTTTTTTGTAATTTTTTTTAAATATTTTTTTTATATATAATGAATACTGTAAAGAGATGGGGGAGAGAAATTTAACATTGTGATTATTTATTTAACTGAAACTTTACCATGAAAGTGTTCCAAAAACTATTGGTTAAACTTTTTAATCCTCTTGTTAATTTTCGACGAACTTTGCTCTTTAAGTAAAAATATAATTTTAAGTTATATGACGTATCCTAAAGAAATGATTTAAATCGACTGATTAAGTTTTAAGATACAAGCGTTTAAAGTTTTTGGTCGGATTAGGAAAGGATTCTCTGTCCGTTTCCCGCAGTCTTAGTGATTATCAATAAGGAGTTTAAATGGCATACAAGTGACTTCATTTGGAAGTATAGTGCGATCTCTACCTGTTTTAAGCGATTATGTTTAGGTGATGAGAAAAGTTGCGCGACCGCAAACCGTATCTCGGCACGTTAAGGTTCACGTTCGCGTGATTTTCCGCACTGCGTTGTTTAAGCGCTAACTCGAACCCACGTTAAAAGAATATATATATATATATATATATATATATATATATATATATATATATATATATATATATATATATATATATATATATATATATATATAAATATTTTTTTGTATTCGTAATCCGTAAGGTAAGCCTCTTAAGTTGTAGCCACATTTCCCCGCACTGACCTGTGTTGTGCGCACGCGTGCGGCCGGTGCGGCCGGCGCGCGCCGCCGGGGAGGCACGCGCCGCGGCCACCGCCCGCGCCGTCGTCGCACCAGCCGCACGCGGGCTCGCCCCGGCACGCGCCGCACGCCACGCGCGCCCCGCACCCCGCTGCCGCTGCGCACGCGCCACCTCCCCCTCCCCCGCCAGACAGCGTCGACCACGCGCGGCAACCGCCCAAAGGGAACGACGCCCCGTATGCATTCTGCAAACAATTTATTTTGTATTACATGGAAAACATACACGTTGGATATACATACAGACACACACATTGGCATCGATTCTGATGTTTTCTAAACTAAACTAAATTTGACAGCTCTAAAATTGTTGCCATCCTTCTCTCACATATTAAAATGAAAAGAGAGGCAGATAATTTTAGTCCTGTCAGATTGGTTTAGTTTAGTGAGTGGTATGACAGAATCGACGCCATTATGTACCACAGAAAAGAGAAGTAAATAGAACGGAAATGAGAAGGAAAATCTGGTACCAGGCATTATGAGTGAACCTTGATTGAACATTATTATTTAGATCAACGCGTCGAACTCTGCATCACAGTTGCTAGCTGATTTCGAATGACTGAAGTTTCGTTTATATGGGTGCAACTGGCTACAACAAATTTCACAAAAATGCCTTGACAGCCGTTCTAATATAAACAAAAAAAAAACTTTTCTATGGGTCCTTACGCACAGAAAAGTTTTTTTTGTTAAATAATATTTTTTTTAGTCAACATCATAAATCTACCTCTGTCTCTATTCTCACCTCTATCTAATCCGTCTATACGGTATAAAGAAAGAAAAAAAAAGTTTTCCTCGTCTGTCTGTCTGTATGGCCGCTATCTCCGGCTAATCAGTTAGATACACTTTTTCACGGAAGTTTTATATATATATAACTAGCGATCCGCCCCGGCTTCGCACGCGGGTCGCTAGTTGTATATAAAATGAACCTTATTACCTTGTCAACACAGCGTCCCGCTGTAGCACACCAGATGCACTCCTCAGCAGTGCAGTTCGCACAAGTATGGAAGGTGGAACAAGGCGCGCTACAAGGAGCGGTCGCCGCTACACTCCTGTGGACAATCATAGTTACGGTATACTGACAAGTTTTTTTTTTTTTTGAACAAGGCGCACTACAAGGAGCGGTCATCGCTACACTCCTGTGGACAATCATAGTTACGGTATACTGACAAGTTTTTTTTTTTTTGAACAAGGCGCACTACAAGGAGCGGTCATCGCTACACTCCTGTGGACAATCATAGTTACGGTATACTGACAAGTTTTTTTTTTTTTTTGAACAAGGCGCACTACAAGGAGCGGTCATCGCTACACTCCTGTGGACAATCATAGTTACGGTATACTGACAAGTTTTTTTTTTTTTGAACAAGGCGCACTACAAGGAGCGGTCATCGCTACACTCCTGTGGACAATCATAGTTACGGTATACTGACAAGTTTTTTTTTTTTTTGAACAAGGCGCACTACAAGGAGCGGTCATCGCTACACTCCTGTGGACAATCATAGTTACGGTATACTGACAAGTTTTTTTTTTTTGAACAAGGCGCACTACAAGGAGCTGTCATCGCTACACTCCTGTGGACAATCATAGTTACGGTATACTGACAAGTTTTTTTTTTTTTGAACAAGGCGCACTACAAGGAGCGGTCATCGCTACACTCCTGTGGACAATCATAGTTACGGTATACTGACAAGTTTTTTTTTTTTTAACAAGGCGCACTACAAGGAGCGGTCATCGCTACACTCCTGTGGACAATCATAGTTACGGTATACTGATAAGTTTTTTTTATTTTTTTTAACAAGGCGCGCTACAAGGAACGGTCATCGCTACACTCCTGTGGACAATCATAGTTACGGTATACTGATAAGTTTTTTTTTTTTTTTGAACAAGGCGCACTACAAGGAACGGTCATCGCTACACTCCTGTGGACAATCATAGTTACGGTATACTGACAAGTTTTTTTTTTTTTTGAACAAGGCGCACTACAAGGAGCGGTCATCGCTACACTCCTGTGGACAATCATAGTTACGGTATACTGCCAAGTTTTTTTTTTTTTGAACAAGGCGCACTACAAGGAGCGGTCATCGCTACACTCCTGTGGACAATCATAGTTACGGTATACTGACAACTTTTTTTTTTTTTTAAACAAGGCGCACTACAAGGAGCGGTCATCGCTACACTCCTGTGGACAATCATAGTTACGGTATACTGACAAGTTTTTTTTTTTTTAACAAGGCGCACTACAAGGAGCGGTCATCGCTACACTCCTGTGGACAATCATAGTTACGGTATACTGATAAGTTTTTTTTTTTTTTTTTTAACAAGGCGCGCTACAAGGAACGGTCATCGCTACACTCCTGTGGACAATCATAGTTACGGTATACTGATAAGTTTTTTTTTTTTTTTGAACAAGGCGCACTACAAGGAGCGGTCATCGCTACACTCCTGTGGACAATCATAGTTACGGTATACTGACAAGTTTTTTTTTTTTTGAACAAGGCGCACTACAAGGAGCTGTCATCGCTACACTCCTGTGGACAATCATAGTTACGGTATACTGACAAGTTTTTTTTTTTTTTAACAAGGCGCACTACAAGGAGCGGTCATCGCTACACTCCTGTGGACAATCATAGTTACGGTATACTGACAAGTTTTTTTTTTTTTAACAAGGCGCACTACAAGGAGCGGTCATCGCTACACTCCTGTGGACAATCATAGTTACGGTATACTGATAAGTTTTTTTTATTTTTTTTAACAAGGCGCGCTACAAGGAACGGTCATCGCTACACTCCTGTGGACAATCATAGTTACGGTATACTGATAAGTTTTTTTTTTTTTTGAACAAGGCGCACTACAAGGAACGGTCATCGCTACACTCCTGTGGACAATCATAGTTACGGTATACTGACAAGTTTTTTTTTTTTTTGAACAAGGCGCACTACAAGGAGCGGTCATCGCAACACTCCTGTGGACAATCATAGTTACGGTATACTGCCAAGTTTTTTTTTTTTTTGAACAAGGCGCACTACAAGGAGCGGTCATCGCTACACTCCTGTGGACAATCATAGTTACGGTATACTGACAAGTTTTTTTTTTTTTTGAACAAGGCGCACTACAAGGAGCGGTCATCGCTACACTCCTGTGGACAATCATAGTTACGGTATACTGCCAAGTTTTTTTTTTTTTTGAACAAGGCGCACTACAAGGAGCGGTCATCGCTACACTCCTGTGGACAATCATAGTTACGGTATACTGCCAAGTTTTTTTTTTTTTTGAACAAGGCGCACTACAAGGAGCGGTCATCGCTACACTCCTGTGGACAATCATAGTTACGGTATACTGACAAGTTTTTTTTTTTTTTGAACAAGGCGCACTACAAGGAGCGGTCTTCGCTACACTCCTGTGGACAATCATAGTTACGGTATACTGACAAGTTTTTTTTTTTTTTGAACAAGGCGCACTACAAGGAGCGGTCATCGCTACACTCCTGTGGACAATCATAGTTACGGTATACTGATAAGTTTTTTTTTTTTTTTTTAACAAGGCGCGCTACAAGGAACGGTCATCGCTACACTCCTGTGGACAATCATAGTTACGGTATACTGATAAGTTTTTTTTTTTTTTAACAAGGCTCGCTACAAGGAACGGTCATCGCTACACTCCTGTGGACAATCATAGTTACCTTCTAGATGTAAACACATCATGCTACAAATAATATAACACTCATAACGTATATATACATATTTTGATTAAAATAAACTAAAGATTAACTAATAAAAATAAAAATAAAGATTTTGAAGAATAAAATTTTGTTATGTTTTCTTTTGAGATGGCGCTTTAATCAATTTGCAAATATAGATCGATTATCAAATACCTGGGGCCTTACGGCTACCTGTTTTAAGCGATTCTGCAGTGCAAGTACAGTTCTTTATCGATCGTCAAATTCGATAAAATGCCATTTGATCAGTACTCTTTATGATCGATTGTATGGCATTTTATCGAACTTGACGATCTCAACTGTCAAATTTGACGATTGATAAAGATCGGTACTTGCACTGCTTTAGGTGATGGGAAAAGTAGCGCGCGACCGCAAACCGTATCTCCGCACGTTAAGGTTCACGTTCGCGAGATTTCCCTAACTGCGCTGTGTCTTTTTATTCGAAAAACTTTAAATAAAAACATCCACACTAACTTAACATTCACCAAACGCAAAAATGTTGTCGACCGCCGAACTCGGCGAGCTAGCTTCCTTGTCATACCCAAGCATCGAACAAATTACGGTAAAACAATGCTTACTATTGAAGGAGCATATTTAACCAACTACCCTCACATATAAAAAATTTAAACTCATTTCACGCATTTAAAAAACAATTGGCTCAACACATTATCTCAGATAAATCATTATAACAAATGCGTGAAGTGGGTACTTCGCAAATTGTTACGTGTGTATTAGTTACCATTAATTTATTTGGCGTTTAAGTATTTATGTTTTTTTTTTTTTTTTCTTAGTGCATGCGACGACGAACCCTATTATTTTAGATAAATATGTTATCACTTATGTGACAAATAATTGTCTTTGTGGTAATAAGCCTTTCTTCTAGGTTTCTAGTTTCTTTAAACCTAACCCTACTTGCACTACTCGTTGCAAAACTAGATGGCGCTTTAGCAAATTTTTACGAATTAATTTTATTTCCAACAAATGAAAACAGGAAATCCTTACCTAATGTCATCTGATGAGTTGGCAGGTTTACACTTTATCGAGTCGTAGTCCCAGTAACATGCTCGTTGGCTCAATTCTTCAGAACTCTGCAAGTGAAAATGTTTAACCGTACAGGAAAATTTACTGAGAAGACATACCTTGGATTTTCAAAGGTTTCGAATAAAACATATTTTTTTATTTATAGAGAAAAATTTCATCATCATCAGCCGGAAGACGTCCACTGCTGAACATAGGCCTCCCCCTTTAACCTCCACACTGAACGACAGCCCGCCTTTTGCATCCACTGGATACCAGCGACTCTCACAATGTCGTCGGTCCATCTAGTGGGAGGCCTCCCTACGCTGCGTCTTCCGGTTCGTGGTCTCCACTCCAGAACCTTTCTTCCCCATCGGTTATCGGTTCTTCGAGCGATGTGGCCTGCCCATTGCCACTTGAACTTGCAAATTTCAACAATGAGAAAAAAGTTACATCTTGTAAATTTGGGTGCCGTTTGAAGAATCAATGGATCAAACGTCTATAGAACTAAATTCATTTATAAGTGTTATTTTGTTCTTTTTAGCAGCACAATTTTGTGTTTTGTGATTTTTTTTTGGAATTTGTACATCCATGCTTGAATACGTCCTTGTTTTGACTCGCACGAAGCGCCTGAACAAAACTATTGTAGTTACAGTTTGTAATATTGTATTGTAAATTGGTAGGCGCTCGGGCAAAATTATCCGTATTATTCGTAATGGATTAAAAACTACTGAGCCAAAATTTATGTAATTTTTGTAGGACCATCTCGAAAGTTGTCTTCTACATGATAAAAAAAAGAATGCGGCGTAATCGTCGTACATACATAAAAAGGGGGCCGAATTGAGAACCTTCCTCCTTTTTCCAAGTCGGTTACAAATATTGTGGATTACGCTGTGACAGCAACATATTGTGAGACTTTTCACACGTAACCTCTCGGACAACTGAACCAGAACCAGAGAAGAGATAAATAAATTTAAAAAAAAAAAAAAAAACCTCACCGTTTCGGCGGCATTTTATCACGTGACCTACGGCTTATAGAAACAAGCAACCTCGAGTCGCGAAGCCAAGCCAAGCTACTGCTCTCCGAGGTGGCACCGCAGTCTTCTATCTTCTCCGCCATCGTCTAACATAGTACAATGTACATACGTGTGTGTGGTGGTGATGCTGGTGTGCGTGGCAGGCTGCGCACGAGTGGTACCGCCCGCACACTTCCCTACCTATCTTCTCCGCCATCGTCTGACATAATACAATGTACATACGTGTGTGTGGTGGTGATGCTGGTGTGCGTGGCAGGCTGCGCACGAGTGGTACCGCCCGCACACTTCCCTACCTATCTTCTCCGCCATCGTCTAACATAATACAATGTACATACGTGTGTGTGGTGGTGATGCTGGTGTGCATGGCAGGCTGCGCACGAGTGGTACCGCCCGCACACTTCCCTACTGCTCTCCGGCGTGGCGCCGCACTCTTCTATCTTCTCCGCCATCGTCTGACAGAATAGACAGAAATGCTGCTTAGTAACCCGTGTAGTCTTCTCAAGACAGATTTAAGGACACACAGTTGTTCGGTTGTTGATCTATTTGGGAGACCGCTAGACTTCAAAACGTGAGGCTGAGTCATTCTTACAGGCTGGCCACACGTTCCGGTGGAGTCATTCTTACAGGCTGGCCACACGTTCCGGTGAAGTCATTCTTACAGGCTGGCCACACGTTCCGGTGAAGTCATTCTTACAGGCTGGCCACACGTTCCGGTGAAATTATTCTTACAGGCTGGCCACACGTTCCGGTGAAGTTATTCTTACAGGCTGGCCACACGTTCCGGTGAAGTTATTCTTACAGGCTGGCCACACGTTCCGGTGAAGTCATTCTTACAGGCTGGCCACACGTTCCGACGAAGTTATTCTTACAGGCTGGCCACACGTTCCGGTGAAGTCCTTCTTACAGGCTGGCCACACGTTCCGGTGAAGTCATTCTTACAGGCTGGCCACACGTTCCGGTGAAGTCATTCTTACAGGCTGGCCACACGTTCCGGTGAAGTTATTCTTACAGGCTGGCCACACGTTCCGGTGAAGTCATTCTTACAGGCTGGCCACACGTTCCGGTGAAGTCATTCTTACAGGCTGGCCACACGTTCCGGTGAAGTCATTCTTACAGGCTGGCCACACGTTCCGGTGAAGTCATTCTTACAGGCTGGCCACACGTTCCGGTGAAATTATTCTTACAGGCTGGCCACACGTTCCGGTGAAGTTATTCTTACAGGCTGGCCACACGTTCCGGTGAAGTCATTCTTACAGGCTGGCCACACGTTCCGGTGAAGTTATTCTTACAGGCTGGCCACACGTTCCGGTGAAGTCATTCTTACAGGTTGGCCAAATATTCCGGTGGTCATTCTTACAGGCCAGGCACACATTCTGGTGGCGGACTGGTTCTTTGACGGACTGACCACTCATTCCGGTTGAGTCACTCTTACAGGATGGGCACTTGTTTCGGTCGATTGATTCTTACAGGCCGGCCATTTGTTCTGGTCGAGTCACTTACGGGATATGTACACTTGCTCCGGTGGAGCCACTCTGACAGGTCGGCCACACGGCACCACGCAGGCGGTGGCGCAGCGCCGATAGATATACTAACCCGATGTTTAGTGCACGCATGCGCGGACGCATAGCATGCACCGCACCAAACGCAGCCCGCAGCAGTGCATGCGCCGCATGACTCCGCTGACGCACACAACTGTTCATCTAAAGGAGAAAAACAATTGTTTAATACATACATTTGTTCAAAGTAGCCTGTAAGAACAAGGCTCAAAAGATCAGTTTAACTCACTATAATTTACCTACACACATCACACTTCAGCAGCCATTAAAAGTCCACTGCTGGGCACAGGCCTCCCTCTTAAAGAGGGGTGTTGCCATACTCCCCATACTTGACAGGCGGCTTAAGGATCGCAGTACAGATTTTTTCGCACCAAGCATTTTGACTCCACTTTCTTAATTAGAACAGCAAAACAATGGAACGCCTTGCCCCTGTCTGTGTTTCCGCAGCATTACAATCTTGGAGTGTTCAAGTCTAGGGCTAATAGGTTATTACTGGGCAAACGTGCTCCATCTTCGACCGCATCATCGCTTTCCATCAGGCGAGATCGCGGTCAAACGTTAGCCAAGTCCGATGTAAAAAAAAAAAAAAAACGGTCACCGTGTACTAATAGGATGTTGCTGCCATCCTCCGGTGGTTCTGGTCGCAATTATAGGACATAACCGTAAAAAAGCCGAATGAAAAACCGTAAATTCTGATCACTTTTGTTGGTTTTTTGAATGTATAATTGTAGCTGGTTGCCGAAATACTATAGTAAATCATAGATCAGAGGAGACCTCACACTGTGCGATTCAAAATGTGGAATGAGCTACCCTCCGCGGTGTTTCCGAGAAGCTACAACATAATAGCAATAATTTATATATTTCCAAGTAACATACGACTCACAAATCAAAAAAAATATCAATAGAAAACATAATAATAGTTGCTAACACATTAAATTAATAATAATTATTACCAATTGAAATTTAAAACAATTTAACTAAAAATGTCAACATTATGCAATAAATTAATCATGTCAAAGTAATAGTCATGCATATCAGTACCTACCCTTACATTTTTTGATAGCCCGTTGGTCCAGTTGGTAGTGAACCTACCTTCTGAGCCTGAGGGCGTGGGTTCGATTCCCACGTAGGACAAACATTTGTGTGATGAACATTTGTGTTTGTTCTATATCTGGTTGTTAATATCTATTTAAGTATGTATTTAAAACTATATATGTATGTATATCAGTCTCTGGTAGCCATATCACAAGCTTTGCTTAGTTTGGGGTCAGATGACCGTGTGTGCAAAAATGTCCCAAAATATTTATTATTTATTTATTTATATAAATATTTACATTAATAAACTAGGTCCTACTGTGTGCAGTGTGCAATGTGTAGGCTGCAACAATGATTTAAGACAACATAGCACAAAAGTAGTTGTGATGCCTCTGGTGTTACAAGTATCCATAAGCGAAGGTGACTGCTTACCATCAGCCGGCCCGTCTGCTTGTTTGCCACCAATGGCATTAAACATTAATAAATAAAAAACGTTTTCGTTCAATTTAAAATTGGTACTGCAGCTGTCATTGCTAAAATCAGTTAGATCGAGTATAGCTGTAATTTACTAACCGATCCGCTCCGGTTCAGTGTCGCAAGCCTTCACTGTTCCATCGAATGACTCCTCCCAACCTACTTCTTCTAACTGAAACAACATCAAATTTAGTTTAGTTTAGACAAGGCAAATTTTCTTACAATAGGCACCATCTCTACATTCCTCTACATAGTATAAATTACAGTCGCTTTCCGCGTTTGTCTGTCTGTATGGCCGCTAACTCCTCCTAAACCACGCAACGGATTTGATGCGGTTTTCACCATCGGTTAGATACATTTTCAAGGAAGGTTTATATATATAACTAGCGACCCGCTCCAGCTTAGCACCTAAATTACACCCGTGCGAAGCCGGGCGGGCGGGTCGCTAGTATATAATATAATAATATAAGGCAGTAGAGATAGAGAAGATAGAGATATAGATTTGCGATGAATATAACTAAATACATTACACATACTGAGAAAATAAATTGGCTGATAAATCTCTGAGATATGAGCGTTCCGTTTTAGGTGGGGATAGAGGGAATGCTTTGTCTCTTTCACGCAAAACGTGTGTTAGTATAGTATTTGTATGGCGCGCGGCTTGACGTCATCACGTGCTATAGTGTGCTCTCTGTCTAGCATGAAATTAAAATACTTAACTATTATAACTTATTTATTTTTGAACTAATTTTAATTTTGTTTTCGTTGATGCTATTTAACCCGTTGAATGTGTTACGCACCGCATGTCGGAGTAAACGAAGAGTGCTCGACGCGCGTTAGGCACCAGAGCGGTGCGTAAGGAAATCACCGCTATTCGCCAATTTATTCCCGCTCGAATGAACGTTCCAAAGACAATTTAAGTTCTTTCACCTCTAGCTTACTTCAATCACTAGAGAATCGATGCACGGAAATAGTGCTCCCTTGTTGGGAAAGTTGTATGATAGTAATTTCATGTAAAAAAAATAGCATATTATTATCAACAAGTGCGTGATGGCGCAAGAAAATTCAAAAATAATAATTTCATCACGAGATTTTGTAAGTAAGTATTTATAATTTTGTAACTAATGGTGAGTACTTAGATATATAATCAATTGAAAATATCATACAGCAATTCAAGACAATGAATATTATATATAATATATGAGCATACAATGTCAAATTGATAGGAAAAAATATATTTCTTATTTTACATCCGGTCAGTTATCGAAAATTCGGTTGGACTCTCGCATTCCTGGCAACGGCGGCTACTCAGCCCCTTGCACGGTACGGGTTAAGATCAGCTTTTCATTGAAGTAATAAAAAATACTAGTCATCATGCCTTATTTAGTAAAAGACTTAGGAAGTACCACAAATGGATTGTTCAGTAAATCAATCTCTGTTCGCTCGGTCAATTATTTATTGTGATGTTTTATATACTAACAGGCACGCATGACCTAAGGTGCCGTTTCCACGCGCAGGCGACGGCTGCGCGGCGCGTGCTCCCCAGGCAGGCTTCTTCGCTCGTGTAGACGGCGCATTTGTCTCCCGCCGTGAATACCAACGCGTCTGAACGAAGCCGACCGTCGAAACTAAAACACAAATATAAAAAAAAATTGTCCCACAAAAACAATCCATATGGAAACGATCCATAGCCAAGTGCGAGTCGGTGACAAATTTCTGTTCACCACCGGTTCTTGTACGATCACCGAAGTTAAGCAACGTCGCGTCGGGCGCGGTCTGTGCTTAGATGGGTGACCGCCTGGGCGTTCATGGGACGTTATCTTTTTGCACTACTTTTTTTTACTAATAAGTTATGTGGTTGTACGGAACCCTGAGTGCGCGAGTCCGACTAGCACTTGGCCGGTTTTTAGGGTTCCGTGCATAAATAGGAATAAACGGAACCCTTATACGAGCACTTTGTTGTCCGTCTGTCCGTCTGTCAAGACCCTTTTTCTCAGGAACGCGTAAAGATATCAAGTTGAAATTTATATCAAACTAGCGGTCCGCCCCAGCTTCGCACGGGTATAGATTATAGCCTATGTCACCCGGGGATAGTGTAGCTTCCCAACAGTGAAATAATTTTTCAAATCGGTTCAGTAGTTTCGGAGCCTATCAAATGCAAACAATCAAATATTTCCTCTTTATTATATTAGTATCAAATACTCAAATCTACGCATTCAGCTATGAAAAAAATTAAACTTGTAAGTTTACACGATCAAAAGATATGACCGTTTATGTCGCATATTTTGCGTTTTCACAAGGAAATAAAACCTATAGGGTACTTCCCGTTGACTTAGAATCAAGAAATTTGGCAAGAGGCAAGGTCTCATAGCACATATACAGGAATAAATCCGAAAGTCATAAATTTGAAGGTATATCATTTAAAAATAATTGTTTTGCTATTACAAACTTACATTTAAAGTTGGAATGTATGGAAGAACCTTATTGTCCACTACAAAGTTAAGTTTGTCTTTCATTATTTCAATAATTTTTTATTGGTTTGACTTGCGCTCTCAGGGTTCCATCCAACGGAACCCTCAGAGCGCGAGTCCTACTCGTACTTGTCTGGGTTTTTATTTGTGGTTGTACGGAACCCTCAGTGCGCGAGCCCGACTCGCACTTGGCCGGTTTTTAAATATTATAATTTTTACTTATTCACTGTTTTTACTTGTTATTGTTTTTACTTCAAAGTAAGTTTCTTGTGGAAAATTTATCGATACATTTATCGAAAAAAGGTGAAAAGTTAGGTAAAAGTTTCAATAAGCCAATTCCTTTTTTTTTTACTTGGTAATATTGAAAGCTCACCCCGCGTGTATGATGACTGCGTTTTTCCCACCGCGCGTTATTTTCGCCGCAGCGTGGGCCGCGCGCGCCGCGCCCACCGGTGGGAATGTCTCTATCCATTGCGCACATCTGAAATATAACATGTATTTAGCATATTTTATGACAATATAACGCAACTTGACGTCATCTACTAAATTGACGTCATCTACTAATTTGACGTCATCTACTAATTTGACGTCATCTACTAACTTGACGTCATTTTATTTATTTATTTACGATGACCTTATCCTGCCATCCCCTTTCTACTACAGGACAAGTAGGAAAACGGCCCACTACCACCCATACATTGTGGATTTTCCTTGGATACGTACCAAACGTTTCGATTCTACGTTTCTAATCCGTACGGCCAAAGTTTGGAACAACTTTTCAAGGCCAGAGTGAATAGGTATCTTCTAAGTGTGCGTGCTTCATCTTCGACCACATCGTCGCTTACCAACAGGCGAGATGATGGTCAAACGCGGACTTATCCGCGTAAAAAAAACGAGACGTCATATACTAACATGACGTCACATACTAACATGACGTCACTTACTAAAATATCTCCATACACTAACTTGAAGTATAAACCAAGGTGTTATAGTTATTACCTTATAATCACGTATTAATATAACTTGACTTCATTAAAAAAACGTTAAAAACAAAACGAAGATACAAAAAAAAACATAATCATAGACCATTCTGATGTCATATACTAACTTGACGTCATAATTATAGACCATTCAGACGTCATAATAAGCTGGCGTCATATATTAACCGTATGTCATAATCATAGACTAATCTGACGTCATAATCATAGGTCATTCTGACGACATTTACTACCTGACGTCATATTAATAGATCATGCTGCCGTCATAATCATAGGTCATTCTGACGTCAAATACTTACCTGATGTCATAATAATAAACCATTCTGAAGTCATATAATAAGTTGGCGTCATATATTAATCAGACGTCATAATAATAGACCGTTCTGACGTCATAATCATAGGTCATTCTAACGTCATATAATAAGCTGGCGTCAAATATTAACCAAACGTCATAATAATAGACCATTCTGACGTCATAATCATAGGTCATTCTAACGTCATATAATAAGCTGGCGTCTTATATTAACCGGACGTCATCATAATAGACCATTCTGCCGTCACAATCATAGGTCATTCTGACGTCATATACTAACCTGACGTCATAGATCAGCCCCGCGCTGGAGTAGCACCGTGAGCCGGCTGTCGACACGTGAGCCGCCGCGCTGTCGTTGTGTGCGTTACCACCAAACACTAACATCACACCTGTAAACCAAGAACCAAGTTAGATGAATGAGATAGAAACTGCTGTGGCATTGGAAGAAAACTATTAGAACCACATGTCCATCATACAACTGTTTTAGAAATTTCAACTTCGATCTCGTAGTAAGAGTTGTGCATAGTTAGTGTACAGAGTGACTCTATTTTGGTGGTTCTCTATCTTTAGGATTTCGGACCCAAAGGGTAAGAACGGAACCCTATTACTAAGTCTACGCTGTCTGTCTGTCCGTCCTACGTTTAAACGGCTGTATCTTTTGAACCATAATAGCAAGGATTCATATTAGTCTGTCTGTATGTCTGTCTATCTGTCTGTCCGTCCTACGTTTAAACGGCTGTATCTTTTGAACCATAACAGCAAGGATTCATATTAGTCTGTCTGTATGTCTGTCTATCTGTCCGTCCGTCCTACGTTTAAACGGCTGTATCTTTTGAACCATAACAGCAAGGATTCATATTAGTCTGTCTGTATGTCTGTCTATCTGTCTGTCCGTCATACGTTTAAACGGCTGTATCTTTTGAACCATAATAGCAAGGATTCATATTAGTCTGTCTGTCTGTCTGTCTATCTGTCTGTCCGTCCTACGTTTAAACGGCTGTATCTTTTGAACCATAACAGCAAGGATTCATATTAGTCTGTCTGTATGTCTGTCTATCTGTCTGTCCGTCATACGTTTAAACGGCTGTATCTTTTGAACCATAACAGCAAGGATTCATATTAGTCTGTCTGTATGTCTGTCTATCTGTCTGTCCGTCATACGTTTAAACGGCTGTATGTCTATCTGTCTGTCCGTCATACGTTTAAACGGCTGTATCTTTTGAACCATAATAGCAAGGATTCATATTAGTCTGTCTGTCTGTCTGTCTATCTGTCTGTCCGTCCTACGTTTAAACGGCTGTATCTTTTGAACCATAACAGCAAGGATTCATATTAGTCTGTCTGTATGTCTGTCTATCTGTCTGTCCGTCATACGTTTAAACGGCTGTATCTTTTGAACCATAACAGCAAGGATTCATATTAGTCTGTCTGTATGTCTGTCTATCTGTCTGTCCGTCATACGTTTAAACGGCTGTATCTTTTGAACCGTATTAGCAAGGATTCATATTAAATTACTTTTGTCTATGGTAATAGATAGCCAGTATTTTTTTTTACAGAATATGTATTGTTAAGGCGGATTAACTTAGAAATAATAAAAAGTAAAAACGAGTTGGGATGCCACTCGGACCCGGAGTGGGGGGGGGGGGGGGGGGGGGGGGGTGATACAACAAACGTCTTTTTTACGTATTTTTGTATTAGCTCTAATGTAAAAACGGTAATACGCACAAGCGTCAAACTTGGCATGATTCACACACTAAAGAATAACAACAAATAACAAATATTGGCCAAGTGCTAGTCAGTGACAAGTTTCTGTTCATTACCAAGTTATACCTTATTGAATTTTGTGGTGGTACGGAACCCTCAGTTCGCGAGCCCGCCTCGCACATGGCCTTTTATTTTTAAACATAGCAGTTATGTGTTTACCAGCATAGCTACAACTTACCGGGCGATATAAAGGTGGCAGTATGCAAGTATCTAGGTATGGGCGCGGACGGTAGTGGGCGCCATATTCTCTTGTCGACGTCGTACTCGTATAAAGCTGCCGACGGCGCCTGAAAGAAACGAAATATGTTAATGAGGGTTCCGTACCCAAAGGGTAACCGTAATAGATAGCCAGTTGAAATTTTCTCAGAATATGCAGATGGGGTGCCCATCTGCACCCCAATGCAGCCGGGTATCTTCGGGAGATTTTCCCCTCGTCAACAAAAGGACTTCCTACCTGCGTGGCCTCCGACTCCGACACGAGGCCTCCGTGCACGATGACCTTGCGCGATAGCTCGTCCCACACAGCGCTATGCCCGAACCCCGCTCGCGCGCCCCACCCCCGCGTCATGGCGACCCCCCATGACCCTTCTTCTATGTAGTACTCCTGGGGACAACAGAGGTAGGTAGTATTTCAAAAGTTCAGAAAAAAACATTCAACATATTTATATTACACGGGAATACGCGTTGGCGGAAGGGCTGGTGGTGACGTGGTGAGCTCCGCGTGCTGGAGTATTTCCGACACGCAGGAAGATTTGAGTGAAGAAGAGTTCCAGTGTGCGCCTGCGCAGCATACTTCTCTACGCACCCCCACCCCCACAACCGATCAGCAGCCGTTGTCGTCGCGTGCGCGACGCGCGGCGGCCTGTAGTGCCAAGCGAGACACAACCGCGCACGGGCATTTACCTTGAAAAAGACCGCCTAATGCAGTTGAAACTATAGTCGAAGTGACCGGTTTAATCTAACGTGAGTTTCTATAATAACATTCAAGATACGATCTGAATGTCTTCAAGTCGCGAGTGAATCGGTTTCTTCTAGGCAAGCGTGCTCCATCGTAGACCGCAACATCGCTTAACATCAAGCGAGGTAGAAGTTAGGCGAAAGCAAGGTACTTAATTTTTTTTTAAAGTGAATGGATATGAAAATTGTAACAATAGGTGCATGAGCAAAGCGAGCGAATTTTTTAAAATAATTTATCTCGCTCTTTTTTTCAATGTCAAGCGACTCAAGAACAGCAGAGGCAAGTGACAATAAAGTTTTGCGGACACTCAAATCAGAAAACATGGATCAATTATTTTAAACTTTTTTATTACCATGCAAGAACGCTCACTTCAGTGAGCGATAATAATATTATTAAAACATTTCGTTTGCTTTAATTTTTCTCGCAGCACAGTCATATATTTCTTTTACTTATTCACGTTGCTACTATTACAAAATTTCACAATGGCAAGCGACTATTACTGTATTCATTTGAAAATACATAAGTTTTTTTTTCGCTCGCTTTGCTCACGTATATCTAATTTTCTATTATTATAATATGAATATTACTGGGCATAGAGATTTATCATAGGGAGAAGAAGAGTGCCGCTTACTATCAGGTAAATGCAACTATGTCGAGGAAGTCTCTCGACATCATCATCATTTCAGCCATAGGACGTCCACATAGGCCTCCCCCATCGATCTCCAAAAGGGCCGGTTGAAAGCAGCCTGCATCCAGCGTTACCCTGCGTTCTTTTTTGGGTCGTCTGTCAATCTTGTGGGTGGACGTCCTACGCTGCGCTTACCGGTCCGTGGTCTCCATTCCAGAACCTTTCGGCCCCATCGGCCATCTGTTCTGCGTGATATGTGCCCTGCCCACTGCCACTTCAACTTGCTAATCCGGTGGGCTATGTCGGTGACTTTCGTTCGTCTACGGATCTCCTCATTTCTGATTCGATCTCGTAGAGAAACCCCGAGCATAGCCCTCTCCATAGTTGCATAAAAATTAAACACTTGTGCAAGAAGGTGTAGGGAAACAAATGGCGTCCTTCTAGATTCTATTTATTTCTTTCTCTCTCTTACACTATACATATTTAATTAACTATCTCATTCATACATTTTACGCTTTATCTACTCTGTCATACCTATACATATCTCGCATCTAGTCATCTCATTCACACTGTCGTTACGTTCCATTCTATCCTTGCACTCTTTCTAACCTACTTATTAACGTTCATTCCATCTCATTCTCATGCTTTACTGGCATCATGCTAAACATGTTGCTTACACTTGTTTGATATTATTTACCTGTACAATATGTAGGTATCCATAGTGAGGCGAGTGTCCAAAAAACGACAGCATCACAGGTTTTCTAGTAGGGCCTAAGTACGCTAGCACAGCTGTGTGACCAGAAACGTGGAGGCCACCTGCAAATGGGAAATAAACCTTATTAATAAGAGTAAAGGCACATTTTTATATGTACACATACAAGGTTAGACAACAGTTACGCTAAACCGAAAGGATGTTGTATTTATCAATATGATATTTTATTTACTATTGGACCAACCTTGAAATATTAAGCCTTAAAAACTAGCCAAGTGCGAGTCGGGCTCGCGCACTGAGGGTTCCGTATCACCACAAAATTCAATAAACGAAATTACCAGTTATAACTTGGTAATGAACAGAAACTTGTGACCGACTCGCACTTGGCCGTGTTATATTTTAGATGTGTACTATAATCATGCCAAGTTTGACGCTTTTTCGTATTACCGTTTTTACATTAGAGCTAATACAAAAATACGTCAAAAAATACGTTTGATGTATGAGGCCCCCTTTCGTTTTTACTTTTAGACTTTTTTATTATTTGTTAGTTAATCCGCCGTAACGTTACATATTGTGTGAAAATTTCAACTGGCTATCTATTAAGGTTCGAAAGATACAGCCGTTTAAAGGTAGGACAGACAGACGGACAGACAAGACAGACATCGTAGGCTTAGTAATAGGGTAGGGTAGTAAAAAGTAATCAGCTGTTAAAACAGTATAGAAGGTAGAACACTTGACAAAATGTCTGGAAGAACTGATTTCTTTCTCAAAATCTATTATTTATTTATTAAGGCTTCACATTAATAAATACATAATAATAAACCAGGAGACGGACATAGGATACTTTTTATCATCATCATCATCATCACCATTTTTCATCACTTCTCAGGTTAATTATATAAAAATGCAGTTACCGCAGTGTTTTAGCGGCGCCGGGCGGTGCGGTGAGCAGGCTGTCGGTGTGGCGTTGTTCCACACGGGAGGTTCCGAGTCCAGTCTGATTCTCCACAGTTCGTTAGTAACTTCGCCCGCTCTGCCTTCTAAGCCTGCTAGCCCTCCGCTGAAATAATAAATTATTATTTTTTACCCTAATTCTGGGTCGAGATGTACAATATCCTCGTTCCGGGCCGAGATGTAACATACTCATCCTTGTTCCAGGACAACAAGACTGTGCAATCCTCATGCACGTTCCAAATCAATTAATCGAAGCATAATTTTTTGTGTTTTAGGGATAATAAAAAAAAACATGTATATTTAAATAAATTTTTTTTGCAAGTTAGCTACTCCTAGCGGTAAATAATTCTGTAAGTAATCTGTGAATAGTGCTGTTGGCTGTATTATTATTAAGTTTATTAATCTATCCACATTGTTGTATATATTGTAATATGGCTGTGTACTTAATAAATAAAATAAAAATAAAAATCAAGATCTAATTTAGTCACCCTCGTTCCGGGTCGAGATTAAAAATACTCACCCTTGTCCCGGATTTATCTATACAATACTGACCTTTATTCCGGGTCGAGATGTAAAATACTCACCCTTGTTCCGGGATATTGTGCAATCCTCATCCACCTTCCAGATCAAGATCTGATTTACTCACCCTCGTTACGGGTCGAGTTGTGAAATACTCACGCTTGTTTCAGGTCGAGATGTGAAATACTCACGCTTGTTTCGGGTCTAGATGTGAAATACTCACCCTCTTATTCTTATACGAGATGGGGGCGACAAGTCCTGCACTGACGTCCCTCTTGGGGTTTATTGTGCATTTCCCCCTACCAGCACCTACGCGTGCCAACACAACTCCACTAAATATAGGAGCGTGGCTCTGGGGCGCTGCCACAGTTGCTCCAGTGGCATAGATGGAAGTGTTTATAATGAGGATGAAAAGCAGTCTAGCTGTTGTGGTGGCGTGGATGAAAAAGACTGATGCCTCATGCAATACTCACCCTCGCTCCGGGTTGAAATGTCAAACTCTCATCCGCATTCCGGGTCGAGATGTGGAACACTCACCCTCGTTCCGGGTCGAGATGCGCCACAACCCCGCCGTAAACTATGAGTTCATGCTTGTATAAGATGGCCGAGTGTGCGAATCTCGCGGCAGGCGCGGGAGCAGATGTCGCTACTGCTGACCAGGACTCTTCACTAGAGTTGTACCTGAATAAAAAAAAAACTTTTTAAATTAAGCTTCCGCCAAATTGAATTTTGTGTGATGTCATTTTATTTTTCTTATTCTTCTCATCAGAACCCTTTCATTTGCTAACCATTATCATGGAAGTGCATAAAGCTGGTCCGCCATCTTTAGGAATCCGCCATATTGGATTTAGAATGACGTCACTTAGCTAACCATGCATTGTCATCCAAACTAAACGCGTACGCAACTCAATCAGTTGGAGATAACTGTTCATTTTGAAATTTATTTGCAAGATTTGAGCCATGGATGCGATGGCGATGGATCTTTGCCTACGGAGACCTTAGTTTACTTCTGATTAAGTGACATAATAAGGTATAATAGGTTTCTAAATTCTAAAACTCCATAGAAGACTCTCATAGAAAAAAGGCTTCACCAATTTTAGTTTTGACTGTGACTTACTTTAGTTGACTTTACTTGACTCTGACAGTGACTTTGACTTGTTTGACAATATGTAATATTTCAATACTTGACACTAGCAAATGCACAAGTCGTGCGACGCCAAAATCCTTCAGAGGAAAGAAAAAAAATTACGTCACAGCACATACCTATACAAAAACTCCGTATCAGCGAACGTCTCTCCACCAACTCTCAGCAGATCGTCTCCATAGTTGAGCAGCACATGGCCAGCGGCGGGGGGCGGCGGCCTCTTCTCCCCCCGCGCCTCGCCCGCCTCACGCCACGCCCACCCCCACCCCGCGGCGGATATTTCCTGAGAACAGTCGGCTCCCGTTCGTGATGGGGTGCAGACGCATCCTGTCGGCGTGCAAGCGCCCGCCCCGTATGCCGCGTTGCAATTATCTGGAAGATACGTAATAAAAAATTGCCAAGCCAATACAAAATGATGCACCCTGATAGATGGGCCCAGAGGATCACACAGTAGGTGCCTGAAAACGGACGAAGGAGCCAAGACAGGCCTAGAAAACGCTGTCGCTAGACATCCACATGTTCCAGATAGAGTGGTCGAGTCTTGCGGGTGATCGCACTGTCCGGAAAAAGATGGGGGAGACCTTTGCCCAGGAGTGGGACAGTATAGGTTAATGAAAAAACAAATACAAGAGCATAAAAAAATGGAAAATAGGATCTGTATTCATCATCATCGTCATTTCAGCCGTAGGACGTCCACTGCTGGACATAGGCCTCCCCAATCGATCTCCAAAAGGGCCTGTATTCAATTAGAATTTATTGTAAGAGCGATGATAGAATATGCGCTTTACGATTTGACGGCATCCTGTTCGATCCTCGGCCCTGCAACAATTACATATTTCGTTGTGCAGTTTCGATGCCATCGCTCCAAAACGATGAAGGCAAATATGTATGTCCAAGAACCTTAAAAAAGTTCAAATACACGACATTTGCCAACATTCATCACAACGAGCTATGGAGAGGGCTATGCTCGGAGTTTCTCCACGAGATCGAATCCGAAATGAGGAGATCCGTAGACGAACGAAAGTCACCGAGATAGCCCACCGGATTAGCAAGTTGAAGTGGCAGTGGGCAGATCAAATATCACGCTAAACAGATGGCCGATGGGGCCGAAAGGTTCTAGAATGGAGACCACGGACCGGTAAGCGCAGCGTAGGACGTCCACCCACAAGATGGCCAGACGATCTAAAAGAGACCGCAGGGAAAAGCTGGACGCAGGCTTCCAACCGGCTCTTTTGGATATAGATGGGGGAGGCCTATGTCCAGCAGTGGACGTCCTGAAATGATGATTCACCAACATGCACTGGGCCAGCATGGTAGACTATGGCCCATCCTCTCTCTCTCTCTGAGAGAAGGCCTGTGTCCCAGCAGTGGGAACTGATAGGCTGATAATGATGACGATGAAAAAAAGCAATGTGTTACCTGGACAGAGCGGCTGATCACAAGCAACGCCAATCCAGTCATTCTCACACCTGCACGTTCCGTCTTCACATTCGCCGTGATCTGAAAATTATATAAAATCTTAACCCCCCAAATGCGTTACGCACCGCATGTCGGCGTAAGCGAAAACTGCTCCGACGCGCGTATTGTGTGTAAGAAGATTTAAACACAATATCAATGGTATATGCCGTATATGCACGTATTTTATATATTATTTTAACTTTTTTTTTTATTATCTGAAAGGTAGGTGAAATTCCCCATTTTAGCCATAAAAACTCCTTCGCTCGCATTCGAGAGGATCGATGAAGTATTTATTTTTAATGCCATAGGTGGCAAACAAACTGACGGGCCGCCTGATGGCTTACCATCAGGCGGCCCGTCAGTTTGTCCGGCCCGTCGCTTACGATCACCGTCGCCTATGGATACCTGCAACACCAGGGGCATCACAGATAC
This sequence comes from Agriopis aurantiaria, assembly GCA_914767915.1. Taxonomy (NCBI): domain Eukaryota; kingdom Metazoa; phylum Arthropoda; class Insecta; order Lepidoptera; family Geometridae; genus Agriopis; species Agriopis aurantiaria. Next base: position 9,203,188 of record OU612004.1, read on the forward strand.
GTTGCCGATCCTTAAAGACTCTATTAACAGCCTTTTTTAAGAAACCCATGTTATAGTTATTCGGAAATGCCGCAGTAGGGAGCTCATTCCACAAATTGCAAGTGTGAGGCAAAAAAGACCGCGTAAAACGCACCGTGTGCGAATTCCACCGATCTATGATATGTGGATGAAGGCGGTGGCGGCTGGTGCGATGATAAAACCGTGATGCTGGCATCAGATCGAACAGTTCTTCAGAACATTCCCTGTTGTAAATGCGATAAAAGACACATAGAGATGAAACGCTCTACGCATGCTGGGTGGCCGCATGGACCCAAAGTCGCATGGTCCCACTTTTTTGCAGAACATCGAACGAAACATCGAGTGTGCATCAAAACTGCATGATCTAATTTTCTCCTGCCCATTTTTCTATCAGACTGCCAGAGCGGACACGAAAATGCGACACCGCTTTATGATTGATATTCCGAAAACCCGTACAAAGCGCTTTGATTCCACTTTTAATGTGCGAACTGCTAGTCTGTGGAATGCGCTGCCTGAATGGATTTTCCCCGACAGTTACAATTTGGGTGTCTTCAAGTCGCGAGTGAATCGGTTTCTTCTAGGCAAGCATGCTCCATCGTAGACCGCATCATCGCTTAACATCAGGCGAGTGGAATGCACTCCCTGCCTCGGTGTTCCCTATAAAGTACAACCTGGGTTTCTTCAAGACAAGAGTGAATAGGCACCTCATGGGCAAGCGTGCCCCATCTTAGACTGCATCGTCACTTACCATCAGGTGAGTTGTGGTCAAATGCTAGCCCATTTCATCATTAAAAAAAAGAGTTGGTGGTCAAAAGCCTATACTAAAAACTGTCTGTAGTCATCTTCTTCAGGTGTCTCTTAACTGCTGGAGGTTGGACGTCAGCTCAGCGAACTTTTCTCTATCTTGTGCCAAGCGGAATGGTTCTGCGACGCTGGTTAGTTTGCTCGATTTATAATGGTCATACTAGGCATAATGCTGACTGGAGATACGAAGCAGTGTCGAGCGTACAAGCGGCCGCGAATAAGTCAACAACTTTCAATTAAACCAAGGTTGAAAACCGCCTGCCGCCATTTTGAAAAGGCATGTCGTGATCGTGGGCAGATGGGAATAATTCTACTTCCATTGTGCACGTAGATCAAGTCAATCAAATTTCGTAATGGATTCGCTCACTACTACTCCGCAGTAGTAGTGAGCGAATCCATTCCACTCACTGGAACAGTTGGTCCTGTGATCGTCCGAGGGGCAGGAGTTAAGCCTCGTATGTAACGTTAAATACCTCCATGGCGTAAGAATCGTCAGAAAAAAGTAGCGTGATGCTAGAACTGGCAACTACTATTCACTACTAATTAGTAGTACTCACTGGAACAGTTGGTCCGTTCCAGTGATCATTCGAGGGGCACAAGCCGCATATATGTAACGTTAAATCCCGCCATTGCGTAAGCATCGTCAGAAAAGAAGTGAAGTAGCGTGGCGCCAGAGCTACTAACTACACTAGTAGTACTCACTGGAACAGTTGGTCCGGTGATCGTCCGAGGGGCAGGAGTAGGCCGCGTATGTAACGTTAAATCCCTCCATGGCGTAAGCGTCGTCAGAAAAGAAATGTAACAACGCGGCGCCAGATCGCGCCACCACTTGCCGCGTCCACGTCGACTCGCGCATTAATACACCACTGGAAATGGAAACAAAATACTGATTTTATTCACAATTTTCTTTTGTTTAACCTAGTCAGTCCACGTTTTTTACCGACCCCAGCGTCCGAGTTTTTAGGCCACCTGGCTTTTTATCATCATCAGCCAGAGGACGTCCACTGCTGAACATAGTCCTCCCCCTTAGCACACCACACTGAACGACACCTCACCATCCGCTTCCACTGGGTGCCCGCGACTCGCACAATGTCTAGGCTTACCTACGCTACGACTTCCGGTTCGTGGTCTCCACTCAACAACCATTCTTCCACATCGGTTATCGGTTCTTCGAGCGATGAGGCCTGCCCTTTGCCACTTCAACTTGAAATTTTTATTTTAATAAGTAGCTATGTTGATGACTCTGGCTCTGGCGAATATACACATTCCGGATTCTATCGCTGCAAGAAACTGCAAGCATAGCTCTCTGCTTTGCCTGCTGTCTAAATCTGAGTTTTTCCAAAAGGCCAACTGTTAAGGATCACGTCTCAGTCAGTACCACTGGCAAAGAATATACTACTCTCTACCGAACCACTGCTCACACCTGGGGGTTTATACAAGACCCACTTTCTGTTAGCGTTAACGCCTACGGAAAGATGAAATTGTATCAAAATGACATTAGATTGAGAAAACATCTCTCAAGCTAATGTCATTGTCAATGTCATTTTCATACAACTTCATCTTTCCGCAGGCGTCAACGCTAACAGAAAGTGGGTCTTGTCTAACCCCCCTGGCCATTGAGACTGGTGAACTCACCTATAAACAGCTAACAGTCTTTCCGCTCTGACGCTGTCCCCGTCATACACATACAGGTGGTCCCACCCACATTCTGTCGCGAAGCTCTCGAGCCTTATGCGGAGCACTGGGGGCGAAGGCCCGAGCCGCGGCGGCGACAGCAGCCAGGAACAGGCCGTGCTCACGCTATAGTTCCCAGGCCCATCTGTGATATAGCCCGTTGGGGCTGTCAGGCTGGAACAAACCAGAATAATATTCAGCTACATTATCAGTCTCTCATGTTCCCACTGCTGGGACACAGGCCTTCTCTCAGAGAGGATGGGCCCAAATCCACCATGAATATCCTTGTTATTAGAATGTACGGTTTATATTATAACTATCACATTATTCAATATTGCACGCCCCGCTTTCTGCCTCCTATAAATCCTCTCCATCCTAAGGTTGCCTGGAAGAGATCGCTCTCAGCGATAAGGCCGCCGATTGTTGCACTAGTTTTTAAGCTGTTTTATCGTGTGTATGAAATTTGTGGTGTGAACAATAAAGAGTTTATCTATTTATCTATCATGCTGGCCCAGTGCATGTCGGTGAATGTTATTATGTCTTTGAAGTATTTTTTAGGTTCTTGGACATACCGTTTTCTTCAAGATGTTTTCCTTAGCCGTTTTTTGAGCGATTGCATCATTCTGCACATAATTTATTTAACTACTAAATGAGTCATTTGTGCAGAAAAATGCAAAATAGGCCAATGAATGGCCTAGTTTCGGAAAACGCCCGCTACACAAGTAACACTCTATTTGCGTCGGGGGTTAAAAATTAAATTCAACATCATGCATACAAGCTTTGAATCCTCCCATAAATTGTATTATCTCAATCAAAAATTAGTCTAACAAATCCATCGCACGGATGTGACAACTGATAAAACATACACAGTAATGAAATTTACCATAAAAACAATGATATTGTATACCTACGCCGTCATGTACAACGTAGGACATGGGAATGAGTAATTTGACCTTTTAGCAATTTAATTGATACCGACATATATGCATAAAAACAAAAACAAAAAGTTTTTCTTTTACACTCAGACATAAAAAGTCTGCGAGAATACATGAGACACGAGGAATTTAAGCAAATTAAAACTCTTGTATGTAGTAGATATAATAAACAAATAATAAAGGAAACATTATAAGTATTTAAGTATGAATGGGACGGTAATGTTGTTTTGATGGAATAGTTTGAGACAATTGAGAAAAATCATACTTAATCTTTAAAGTGGTTAAGCAGATGGTTATATAGGGTAACAGGAAATGCTGGCAAGCCGAAAGGAGGCTATTGTAATCAACATTATGAAAAACTTTTACGGGAGGCAATAATGCACGACACAGATAATGTACGGCATAATATTGTACGACATAATAATGCACAGCATGATAATTGGTGTACATGTACATGGAATATCATGTTGTACAATATCGTGCCGTGCAATATCATGCCGTACTCTATCAGATCGGCCCAATAATGCACAAGCGATAATGTACACCATGATATTCCATATACATGTGCGCCAATTATCATGCTGTGCATTATTATGTCGTACAATATTATGCCGTACATTATTTACTCTGTTTAATGTACACCCCGATATTGTACAGCATGATAATTGGTGACCATTAAAATTCAAAACTGAAGCTTCGTTTAGACGTGGACATTCCACCTCGAGTGTATTAGGTAGAAATTAGTGACAGATCCGACACAGAGCACCCTGACTTGAGTATGTTAGGTTCGAAATGGGTCACAGAACCGACACAGAACACCCCGACTCCACCTAGTCTTGTGGTCCCTACCTCTAGTGTATATAAAACAGTCTTGTCTAGAAAACGCAAATGAGTGACAGATCTAACACAGATGTACTCCTCACTCCGCCTCACCACCAAAAAGTTTTGATGGTACTCATATTTTTAATCTGTGACTATCTTACACTATCTTGTTCAAACGAAGCATGGAATCGACAGACGTCATAGACTCAACAGCCAATAAGAGCAGAGACATTTCGGCATTTTTGCACGCCCTTGCCCTTGGGGCTGTTAATGGATGTACGTGTAATATTTTAAGACCTTTTATACCCATTGGCAAGCAAATAAAAAACTTTGACTTTGACTTATTAGTCAATACGGGCGATGCTCATGTTGTACATTATCGGTCGTAAATTTTCGGCCCGTTTGGTCAAAAGACGGCCCGTATTACAAGACATGATAATGTACGGCATAATAATGTACAGCCCGATAAAACGTGGACTTTTCCCACGTACACGGATTATTGCCTGTATAATCCTGGCTGTGCATTCCTTGCCGTACTTTATAGACACGAGCCGATAATTGACGGCCAGTATTGTACGACATGGATTGTACAGCATGATATTGTATGTAAATGTACACCAATTATCATGCTGTGGAGTATCGTATCGGCAAATATCATGTTGTGCATTATAGACACCCAACTTTTACTATGGATGGGTACAAACCCTGGTCCTGTGAAACAAAACTGCTGTTTTATACAAAATTTTTATTCACACTTACCGGATTGTATGGTATGAGACTGCCCTAACGTGATTTCAGGGTTGGTCGCACTGTAAAATTTTGTTCATAATGACCTCCTTTTAGCTTAGTACCATTGTTCTGCATAACCCTGTATAGGTATAAATATTTTTCATTACATGACCTAAAATAACCTTGTTAATCCAATTCCAGTAAAAGGACAATGAAGGATGACCTAATAGGTCAATGACTTAACGGCTTCATGCATTCCGAACTGATTTCAAAAGGAAATGTTCTGAATTAAACAGTTTTCTGTCTGGTGTAGGTAGGAAAATTTGGTAAACAATATTTCACTTACATTTACACTTTCAAAGACCTAATACAAAGATACTACCTGTTTGGGGTTTGATTTAGACCGGAGCATGAAGTGGCCACATCGCCACATCGACAAGCTCTGCGGTAGAGTAAGTAGTGCTTCGCTCTGAGGCGGGTGTCCCGGGTGGTGTCCGCGGAGGTGTCTCGTGCGTGCTATTTCGCCAAGGTGCACTCGAGATTGCAGTACAGCGCGGAACTGTACGGACGTGCTGCCGACTGGATGCGCGCCTTCCGATCACAGAAACGAGCTGTACATGCCATCGTGGGTGTCTCGCGATGCACTTCCGTGAGACCTTACTATAGAAAGCTCGAAATATTACGTTACCTGCTATTCTGATATGCCAGGTGGCATTTTATGTGAGAACTAACCATCACCTCTATCATAAGCTCAGCGACACGCACTCTTGCAACATAGGTAATGCTGATAGGCTTGTTGGTATCAGGCACTCCCTCGCAAAGTCCGGCAAGTCAACGCACGTTATGGGGCCGATGGTGTACAATCGGTTGCCAAAACAGGTACAGATGCGCTCAATCTGAGCTGTTTTAAATATAAATTAAGACGCTGGCTTATCGATCAAGCGTTTTATGATTTAAATGAGTTGGTAAATACTGACGATAAAAAAATCTAATGTTTATAAAAAAATAAAAAAAAACATTATATAATTTATTTCTATTTTAATTCTATTTTAAATGTTGTATATTATCTGTATACATTTCTTATATAATAATATTACAATAGGCATGTGTCCTATGTTAATTTTTTTACAAATAACCGGCTTAGCGAGGAATTTAACTAAATACATTACACATACTGAAAAAATAATTTAAATTGGCTGATAAATCTCTGAGATATGAGCGTTTAAAGTTTTAGGTGGAGATAGGGAGGGGATGCTCTATCCCTTTCTCACAAAGCGTGTGTTAGTATAGTATTTGTATGGCGCTCCTGAGCCGTGACGTCACGGCTCAGTATAGTGCGCTCTCTGTCTAGCATGAAATTTAAATGCTTATATCTGCTTATATCTTATTTATTTTTGAACTAATTTTAATTTTGTTTTCGTTGATGGGCTCTATTTATGATCAGCTTTTTTATGAGGATATAAAAAATATTAGTCATCATGCCTATTGCCTGACCTGTAAACATATGTTTATTATTAAATTACTTTGACTTTGACTTTACTACAAGAGGGGGTGCAGTACATGGTTACACGGTAAGGGTGAATGCAGAAACGGGTCCATAACACCCTTTCAACAATTGAACTGAAACAATTCAGTCAAATGTCTGAGGTGCGGGGTAAGGGGATACTGAATGCTCATTGGCCCCATTCAATGTCACTTCAAAATGTAAACAAAGCCTCTATGCTTTGTACGGTACGGAGTACGATTATGGTATGGGGTACGTTATTACTTTCACAATAAATTAATCGATACTTATCTGATTAATCGAAGCTTCATTAAAGTACCCCATTAACACTAATTGGGCTGCTAAATTAGTTGAGCCACTATCGCAGCATCAATTATTGCTTCGGTGAGCCTGATTGTCTCAGCTGTGCGACCAGTAAACACAGAGGCATAGAGAATTTTCTCTATTCCTGTATCTACCAGTATCCAAAGCACAGAGAATCTGGGGTCATTAAGGGGGCCATCAATTACGTGAGGTGTTTACCCAATCTCACGTGGGGGAAGGGGTCAAGACAAATATCACATAATTTTTTCTGCAAGAAACAGTGTTAAGTTGCTTGAAAACAGGGTTAGAGTAAATCATGTTTCTCCAATAAAATATGGCTAAATCCTACACAGCATGTATTACATTTATTACAGATTAAGGTATTTACACTAAAAATACATATTTTCAAAAATCTGATGTGATAATAGGAGGTGGGGGGAGGGGGTCGAGACAAATCTCACGATATCGCACCAAGGGGCGAGGGGGGGTCGACAAATCGCCAAAATCACCTCACGTAATTAATGGATGCCCTCTAAGTTGACAGACATTGTGACAACCAAAATCAACCTGGGCAAATAAGCTCCCACCAGCTCAGACTTAAAATTGCTTCTGAGTATAACCTGGATACGATACATGTGATTGATTGATTGATTGATTAACTCTTTATTGTTCACACCATGAAATTTGATACAGAGGACAAAAAACTCTTAAAAACTAGTGTAACAACTGGCGGCCTTATCGCTAAAAGCGATCTCTTCCAGGCAACCTTAGGATGGAAAGGATTTATAGAAGACGTAGAAGACGGGGTGTGCAATAGAGGATCGACTATTAAATGTTTACTTATACCATACACATACATTCTAATAGTAATACACACTATTACTTAAAATTATTTAAAATAAATATACTAATAGATATGCAATTAATTGCATGCAATTTTGCATGTGCCACAATGACAGACAGACTTCCGGTTTGGATCTCCTCAAGGAATAAGAGTGCCCGCTTATCAGTCTCCAGATGATAGTGGAATGGCATGAGATTTGCGAATAGACATCAGATATTGATGAGGTACACATCTTATCACCAAGGATACATCCATATATCACAGATTTATTAATTGTCTTTTTTCCACAGAAAACAAACACACAGGTTTTCATAGCATTGAACTTGATCAGGTTAGCAACTCCCTAATTGAAGACTGTCATAAGGGATAAGTTCAACGCTCAACCATAGCCTCTCTGAGTGACTGAATCTAAGAACTGCTACGAAGGATTCCTGTGATTCTTATTGATCTCCGTCAATACTCTAGTCTACACGCTCAGTAAATATCACATTATTAATAGCTGCAAATCACAACATTTATTGAAAATCTAGTCTACCCCTTAGGTTTCTCTCTTTGATAAACATAGAAACCATGTCTATTTATAAACATTTATGTAAAGGTTATGGAAGTTCCCTAGCTTCAGTCTTCGTAAAACAAAACTAGTGTTGATACAACAATAATACTTGCCATCTATTAAGTATTTAGTGAGATCACATGTAACAATAACAAAGTCATACGCCACCAATACAATAACAGTAAATTTGTATTGCAGTGATAAGAGTAAACAAAAAGTAGGCCAGGTTTTCTATAAGCTGCAATAGAAAGGTGTTCCTAATTTAAAACAGACGTAACTGCCGTCTAGATTCGGCCTTGGCGACAGTCAGGATGTGGCAAAGAAGCCAAACTGTTAATTGGATCATCCTATACCTGGCTTTCTCTTACAAACTGGGTAACTCACAAGGCGCGTCTACGAAAGAGGTCACTGGACTGTCGCTCAAAAAGTGATTTTCCTGATACTCACTTGACTTTCCCGCCGCAATACTGGCATTCAGGACCCTGCCAGCCCTCTGAACATACGCAAGTCTCATTTTTACACACACCGTTTATACAGTTAGGTTCACTACACTTAGCCAAAACTCCAGTACACAACAATAACACTATGAGAACTGAACACAGGCACGGCGGCAACCATCTACATTTTCGTCTGTACTTCGATTTGAACAGGAATAAAAACATTTGCAGCGATTCTACCATTTTGCTGGATGCATTTTCAACGAGTTTTGTTAGCGCGGACGAAAAAGCCGTTCCAACGTCGCGTAAATTCATACGGGACTAAATTTGGGGATACCATACGTTGGCGAAAAAGTACCACACCTGGAGTACGTCTAATTATATAGGTACTTAGAAAATAAAGTTGGGTGGTTTAGGACTTTAAGCTGAATTCTCAAAGGTTTTGGATTTAGAAACATTCTATCTACCTTTTGATTTTGATTGCGTTGTGATCCGGTTCAGTCCAAACTGAAACACAGTACGGTGCTGTTACAATCTTTCAATAGCAGTGTTTTAGTTCCAAAAATACTTATTGAGGGTTTTACAAAATAATGAAAAAAGCACGTACTCAAGATCTGACTGAGTACACGTAAGTAGATTAAAAGTAAGTAGATTTTCAGCGTCGTGCAACACTATTTTGACAGCCATGAGCTGCCAAAATGATGGTTTTAAAGCTGCGTTCACGTTGGTGTGACGTTGGTAATGAAAGTTTGTACAAAATATATCATTCATTTCATTGAATTAAATATTATGTAAATAAATAATATTAATTATTACTGATAGACTGGGGGCTTAGTCCCAGATTTGATAGTTTTCGAAAACTTTTTTCGTTTACGTTTTGTTACGTACATTGCTGGGCTGAAAGGTATTCGAAAACTTTTTTCGTATTTGAGTGAAGCAATCTATATCGCCGATTTTAGTTCCTCCACGTTTCCGCTGGAGGCGCTTTACTAAAATGTATGGAACAATACGTAAACGAAAAAAGTTTTCGAAAACTATCAAATCTGGGACTAAGCCCCCAGATATTAATTTTTATTTAATATCATTTTATCATAATACCATATCAATTAACAGATTTGCTGCCATCTCATCTAACACAATTATAATTTAATTTAAAATTGTTTCTTAGCTTACAACAGAGATGGCGATGCTTAAGAGAAATATTATGATTGCTTTTTAGTTCCCTGATAGATGGCGCTACTAGTAATCAATTGAAAGGTACAAAATTCTCTATTCTAATGTTTTTTTTTTTTTTTGATAGAATATTTTTATTAATTTTCGATCGATTTTTTCACTGCCTCTATTTTGCTTTGGTAATGGGTATCTAACAGCAGCTAGCGAATGCTTGATAACAATAAACGAGCAAGAACCTCATTATATTTTTAGGGTCACCTATTCTTATATAGGGTGGGGGGAGGTTTACGGAGTCCCGACCCATGCATGCGACAAAATATCGTGGAATATTTTGTGCCACAAAATAAACATTATACCTACCTACCTATGTGCAGGCGCCGCTCGGTTGTCATAGCGACGGTTGTTTGCTGTGATCAGGGCTGGGCAAAATACAAGCTTTGCTTTAATTGAAATACAAATAAAAAAATACAAATAATTAAAATACGAAATACAAAATACTTTTAAGTAAGGTATTTTAAATATAAAATACAAAATACAGTATTCTAGCTATTTGTAATTGAAATACGAAATACAAATGACAAAATACAAAATAAGTAATCTAGACCAGTATGGGCTGAAAAGCACGGGCTCACTCCATCGCCACCGTTGTCCGGCATCGTAGACGACGTACATGCAGAGGGATTTTGATCATCCGTCGCGACAAACTTTAATAATACTATTTGTATTCTACACAGAACAGAAGCTTTATTTATTCCATGAAAAAACTAAAAACAAACCGTTATGGCTTGACATTTTAGCTTGACATTGACGATTGGACGTTTTTTTTGTGTTTTCTTGGCCAATTTTGACGTACAGTCTAAATACAGGTGCAGTGTAGCCAACTCTAATAGCTGCTTTACCATCATTATAATCTCGCCTCGCACTCACACTCACGATCTCTAAATGAAGGTTAAATGTATTTTAATGTTAAAATGTATTTTGAAGCTTCAAGTATTTGAAATACTAATTACAAAATACCTCGGCGTCAGGTATTTGAAATACGAATTACAAATTACATTTCAAGGAAGTAATTAAAATACAAATACCAAATACGTATTTGTATTTCAATTACGTATTTTAATTACAAGTAATTCAAATACTGCCAAACCCTGGCTGTGATAACTAAATACGCTACTTGCTATGCGAGATAAGCGCTGAGAATTCTGCCTTTTTCTTCGTGAAGTCCAGGCAAAAACTTTGTACATTTTTGTACCCGCTATGTGAAAGCTTTAGCTACTTACGCCCATGCTAGTAGGTACCTACCTACTCAATAATACGTACTTAAGTCTTACAACAATATGGGTTCCGCATGCCTGAAATAAAGACATTTTTTTTTATTTATTTATTACTTTATGTTTATATACTAGGCCATTGATGTAAGTAAACTGTCATTGTACTAGGCCTACTTTTTTCTAGGTTTTTATTCAACTGATATAGGTAGGTAAAGTAGTAGCACAGAATACTTAGTAGTTACAGGTAGTACCTAGTTACATTACCTACCCAGGTAGAAATCCTACTTCCTAGATACCTATAGGTAGGTACCTACTTCTAGACTTTCTAGACTTAATGAAAATGGCTCTTCTTCTGGTTTACCTATCGTTGCTTGCGAAAAATCATTGTGGGTAAGATAATGAGCAATCCTGTAATGAAAACATTTTCTCATTGTATTTTACGATGCAGGGGCTGATCCAGGATTTTATTTGGGGGGGGGGGCATTCTGGATTTCATTTTGGGGGGGGGGGGGGGCATTCTGACAAGGTTTGGAGGAATCAAATCGAAAAATTGAGTCGAATGTATGGAATTGCTCGGTGTTTTGGGGGGCATGGCCTCCATGCCCCCCTGGATCCGCAATGTTACGATGATTTCCTTTTCCTAGATACCTACTTACTTAGTTATTATATGATAGCCTCGTTGGTCCAGTTGGTAGTGAACCTGCCTTCTGCGCTTGGGGGCGTGGGTTCGAGTCCCACCTAGGACAAACATTTATGTGATGAACATTTGTGTTTGTTCTATATCTGGATGTAAATATATATTTAAAACTATGTATGTATGTATATCAGTCTCTGGCAGCCATATCACAAGCTTTGCTTAGTTTGGGGTCAGATGACCGTGTGTACAAAAATGTCCCGAATACCAATTTGGCCCGAAATATTTATTCGTCGTTCAAAATGGTCCCTCCCAGGTTAAACCGCAGCTGTGTGGCCAAGGTCAGTGCCATTGTGCCGCCGAGTGCATTGCCCAAACATTGCATTCGGCGAAAAATACACGCACACATGCACAGAGCAATGTTCATGTCCATGCAGTGTTTGTGTGACGACGGACAAAAATCCGAATTGGACGGTCAAAGAATAATCAAGGCAGATGACATTATAGATAGATAAGTACCTACTTTTTAGGGTTCCGTAGTCCTGCAAGGAACCCTTATAAATTCGTTCTGTCCGTCTGTCCGTCTGTCTGTCCTACCTATTAACGGCTGTATCTTTCGAACCGTTATAGCATAGACAAACATAGGTTATAAATAGCCAGTTGAAATTTTCAAAAAGTAGGTAGGTATGTAATGTTACGGTGGATCAAATCATCGTCATCATCATTTCAGCCATAGGAATTCCACTGCTGGACATAGGCCTACACCATCGATTTCCAAAAGGGCCGGTTGGAAGTGGCCTGCATCCAGTGTTTCCCTGCGGTCTCTAATAAATTAAGGATTAACTAACAAATAATAAAAAAAACCGGACAAGTACGAGTAGGACTCGTGCTCTGAGGGTTCCGTTAGACGGAACCCTCAGAGCGCGAGACCAAAAAAAAAAACTAACTGAAGTTAAAATATTGAAAGACAAACTTAAGTTTGTAGTTTTTTTTTTACTGGGAAAGTGCCTTTAATAACTAAACAAAATACAAGCTAAAACTAACACTACAAATACAGTTAGACTGCCCATAGACCGTTGAAGGTCTAAAGACAATCCAAATGCTCAAGCCCACTACCAGTTGGCAGCGTACCCAACATGCTGGCGGCATTACCACGTTGAATGGCAATGCTAATGCGTTGAGCCAGAAATACGCCAGCATTTTGGTCCGCGTCGCATTAACCAGGCGCTCTGAAAGATTTTTGAAAATGAGGTGAGCTCCCGGTCCCCAACGGCCCAATGTCTCGACCCCAAACGCCTCAAATATGTAACCACTGCCGAGGTTAGCATATTTGCGACGCTTGTGCTGCTCTGCCGAATTAGCAGCCGCGCCAGCCCTACCCTGTGTCTCAGGAAGATGTGACGGCGCCAAAGTATCGACACAAGTTGCGTCCCATACAAGGGGCCGCCCCAACCTCCAGGGCACAAGTGTCATACCGTCAGGCCTCTTTCCATCGTCACGCGCAAGACCACTCGGTTTGAGCACAGCTGCGAAATTGGCGGTGGAAAGTGCCCTGCGGATGATGTCGTTCAGGCTAGCGTGTCGGCCAATACGACCAGCGCTTCTCAAGCAAGAGAGACCATGGTGACCGAGCTGGTCAACAGCAGTACCACACTGACAGCGATGGGCCTCACAGCACCTTGCACCCAAGCGTAAGCTGACAGCTAGACGAAATGCGGTTGGATCTAAAAGGCTACCTGTGTTAAAAGAGGGCATGGCTTGCAACCAAAGTCCCGATTCCCAAACAGAGACAGCAAGACTACGAGCGCGATCTGCAATACTAGGACACGTATCTAGTAGCGATTTCCATGCTAGTTCGCAGATCGGCCGATCCCACAGTCTCTGGGAAGACAACTTTGAAGTTTGTAGTTGACAATAAGGTTCTTCCATACATCCCAACTACAAAATGTAAGTTTGTAATAGCAAAATAATTATTTTTAAATACCTTCAAATTTATAACTTTCGGATTTATTCCTATATATGTACTATGAGACCTTGCCTCTTGCCAAATTTCATGATTCTAGGTCAACGGGAAGTACCCTATAGGTTTTGATTCCCCTGTGATATTGCAAAATATACGACATAAAGGAACCCTAAGAGCGCGAGACCAAAAAAAAAACTAACTGAAGTTAAAATATTGAAAGACAAACTTAAGTTTGTAGTTGACAATAAGGTTCTTCCATACATTCCAACTACAAAATGTAAGTTTGTAATAGCAAAATAATCATTTTTAAATGATATACCTTCATATTTCTAACTTTCGGATTTATTCCTATATATGTGCTATGAGACCTTGCTTTTTGCCAAATTTCATGATTCTAGGTCAACGGGAAGTACCCTATAGGTTTTGGTTCCCCTGTGAAATCGCAAAATATGCGACATAAACGTTCATATCTTTTGATTGCGTTGACTTACAACTTTTATTTTTTTACAGCCAAAAGAAACCGTAGACCCAAGTATTTAGTATAAATTTCAACTTGCTACCTTTACGCGTTCTTGAGAAAAAGGGTCTTGACAGACGGACAGACAGACAGACAGACAGACGGACAACGAAGTGATCCTATAAGGGTTCCGTTTTTTCCTTTTGAGGTACGGAACCCTAAAAAGTAAAAAAATAAAAACGTAAGGGCGTCCCCATACAACAAACTTTATGATTTTACGTATTTTTGTATTAGCTCTAATGTAAAAACGGTAATACGTACAAGCGTCAAACTTGGCATGATTATAGTAAACACTCTAAACTGTAACTACACTACTACTACTACTACTACTGTACTGTAACACTCTAAATGTAAATAATAAATAATGGCCAAGTGAGAGTCAGTGACAAATTTCTTTTCATCATAAGTTATACCGAGATTCACTTACAATATATTAACTATGTGACGGCGTAGCAATTGCTTGGCTATTTTGGTAGACAAATAGTTTTTTAAATTGATAAATATTGTATTTTGTGGTGGTACGGAATCCTCAGTGCGCAAGCCCGCCTCGCACTGGGTCAGTTTAAAAAAAATATGTTGACTTACGCTGTTGGCCTTACGGCCTCTACATCTTGACCGGACTACTTAGTTAGCGAACGCAGAGTGCGTTCGACATAACGTTTTTGGGCGACTAGCTAAAGGGCACCTCGAAGGTACGAACCTCGGCTTGGGCCGTCGCCGGGAGTGATCAGACATGCCCAAGCACCCCAGAGTGGGTGTATCCTGAAGCCTAGCGATTTGTTGAACTGATTAGACGATGAATTAGCGTTCTAATATAAGATACTTAATATTTATATTATTATAATAAGATCTTAAATGCATATAACTTTAGCTTTACCTTAAATATACCTTATTTATCTTTATTACGTTAATAGCCAGCTATTTTTACCACCTGTGCGTAATTAAAATTTAATGTTTTTTGCATAGCGTCTACTTATTTCCTTTTCTAACGGAAATTTTATACTTATTGCGTTTGCAAGCTGGTGTTTTGAATGAATTTCACATAGATAGACATATTTCTTTGTCTTTTTATTACTTACTAGCGGTCCGCCCCGGCTTCGCACGGGTATAGATTATAGCCTATGTCACCCGGGGATAGTGTAGCTTCCCAACAGTGAAAGGGAGTTTTCAAATCGGTTCAGTAGTTTCCGAGCCTATTCAATGCAAACAAGCAAACAAACAATCAAATCTTTCCTCTTTATAATATTAGTATAGACTAGCTGCGCCCCGCAGTTCCACCCGCGTGGTGATAAAAAATATTATAATGATGATCAGTGCCGGTTTTAGCACTACCAGCGCCCTGGGCGAGACCCAACTCCCCCCCCCCCCCCAAACTGTCACTCAAAACGAACGAAAAAAGGCAAAGAAGAATAGATTTTTTTAAATGCATGAAGTACCTATAATAAATATTCAGGACATTTTTGTAAACACGGTCATCTAACGCCATACTAAGCAAAGCTTGTGATATGGCTGCCAGAGACTGATATACATACATATATATTTTTAAATGCATACTTAAATAGATATTAACAACCAGATATAGAACAAACAGAAATGTTCATCACATAAATGTTTGTCCTAGGTGGGAATTGAACCCACACCCCCAAGCGCAGAAGGCAGGTAATACGGCTATAATGGCTAGAAAAGGGCACCTGCGCCCTTTATAGTTGCCTGTGGCGCCCCTTTATATCTGGCGCCTTAGGCGGTCGCCCAACCGCGCCTTACCCTAACGCCGGTACTGATGATGATGAAAAGTAGCCTATACCACTCCCTGCTCTGACCATTGAACTATACCCATGCAAAAAAATCAAGTCAATCCGTTACTTTGCTGCTGCGTGAAAGAGGAACAAACAAACCAACAAACAAACACCTTCGCATTTATAATATTATGTAGTAGGCCTGGTAAGTAATTAGTATATAAATGAATCCCTATTTACCTTGGTCACGCCATAACTTGAGAACGACTTTACCGATTTCATTTATCTTTATTTAAAGTTTTCTAATACTTTGTAGAATGTTCTTACGGAAAGAAAAATGAAAGAAAAATTAAGGAAATTGCGCAGAAAATTTTACGACGATTTTAACTTCGCGCGAGGACAGGACAACGTTTGTCGGGTCTAGTAGGTATTTAGTAGGTAGGTACATAAATTATACTTTTCTAATTACAGAAATTAAACTTTTCTACGTTTTGTAATATGTACCTACCTAAGTACCTAGTTACCTAATCTTGTTTCTAAAACTGTAAAAATTCTAGTCCTTCAAAGTACTTGGCTCAAATTATGGTGGTCAAACGCAAACCTATTAATTATTAAAAAAAAAAAAAACTAAACGCACAAATTAGAAAAGTATTTTTTTTTGGTCCAGTTGGTAGTGAACCTTCCTTCTGCGCTTGGTTATGGGTTCGATTCCCACCTAGGATAAACATTAATGTGATGAACATTTGTGTTTGATCTAGGTATATCTGGGTGTTATTATTTATTTAAGTATGTATTTATAAATACATAATAATATGTAGGTATGTATATCAGTCTCAGCCATATCACAAGCTTTGCTTGGTTTGGGGTCAGATGACCGTGTGTGCAAAAATATCCCGAATATTTATTTATAATTTATTTAATTTAAAACGACGCACTTCGCTTCTTTACCACTCTTACTCTTTGACCACAAAAACTAAAAAACACGCCCCGGCAAAGTAAGCACCCAAATTATATAGGTACCTACTTACACTCACACATAGGCAGCTCAAGTAAGTCAAGAGCAAGAGAGTAAGGTCACGGTCTCTTTTGGCAACGTTCGGCCAAGTTCGGCAGTTTTCGGATCTCTTCGGAAGCGCTGGCGCAGGTTTCAATGTCAGGGTTTGACGCTGATTCATTCTTTTGTTTTTGTTTTTTGAGCTTTTGTAGTTTGGTGCTCAGATTTGATTGGTTTTTACGTAATGTATGAGGGATATGTATAATTTTTATTAGTACCTAACATAAAATTAGTGGATAATAATATAGGTAACTAGCGGTTCGCCCCAGCTTCGCACGGGTATAGATTATAGCCTATATGTCACCCAGAGTTAGTGTAGCATCCCAGCAGTGAAATAATTTTTCAAATCAGTTCAGTAGTTTCGGAGCCTATTCAATGCAAACAAACAAACAATCTAATCTTTCCTCTTTATAATATTAGTATTGATTAGTAATAGATGTAATAGCATACCTACCATAGATGGGCAAATTCAGTTCTGTCGTCCTTGCCCATTTAAGCTGCAGCATGTAATGTTTTGGATTATCTGTTAGTTATATGCTTAATTTGTAATAATGAATAAAGAATAGCTCGTTGCAGACGATAAACTCGCGCGAGTTTTTTAAACGGACTTTAGTCTACTTGGGATAGTTTTATGTAGAGATGTTGATTGTGGATGTAGAATAGATTACATAAACTGCCATACCCATTTGGCGGATCTAGGCCCTCAAAACACCTAGCAATTCCATACATTCGACTCAATTTTTCAATTTGATTCCTTCGAAACTTGTCAGAATGAAATCCTGGAAACGCCCCCATACCACTGCCTACCATACTGTTAGAAACGGTATTACCTACCTATACTGTTTCACTGTTACTGTTTTGTTGTCACATACTTATCAAATTAGCTAAGCATATTACCTACCTAGTTATTCTAAGCTAAGCATGTTTGTTAGTTTTTTTTTGTCAGATTTTATTTTACTCTGTCAGTTGACTTTTTTACTGTCTAGGTAGGTACCTATTTGATTTTAGAGAATTGTGGAGATAGGTTGGCTACTAGAGATAAACTGCGCGAAAAGTCATACAAAAAACTAGCAATACATGTTTAGCTAATTTGATAACCATGTTTGTTCACCTCTACCGGGCTACTTTTTACCGAATTAGAAAAATTAGGGAGTGACAGGCTGAGAGGTAAGTGGAGAAAAGCCCATGTCAGGGTAAATTTTATACAGATTTTTTAATTTTCTAATTAGTATCGTGGATAAAATACCTAATTTTGGCTTCGACCAAAATAAAATGAATGGACAGGCCCAGTAGAAGCGCATTTTTGAAGATAACAAAATGAGCGCTGGCTCTCATTTCGTTTCAGTCGGTCTCTAGCAGTGGGAAGTGCTACACGTCGTGTCTATTGTTAGTTGTTACGAGATGACGAAACATCTGACAAAATTATGCATTCATATGCTTTCCCGAAGTGTAAATACATTAATACACAAATAAAACTGAGATCTATTTTTTGTAACAAAATATACTGTACATTTTTATAATTAGGCGTTTAATATATCCGAAGGTTTTGACTCGTTTTTACTGAGCAATTTCAATGGTCAGGGCCCGTCCATTCATTTTATTTTAGTCGAAGAGTTTAGGACGATTTCTACACACAACAGAATACTGTGAAAACTGAACAATTTATGAAATAACTATTTGCCATAGTCTTCACTTTAATGTAGGTACCTATCTACCCCCAAATTCTTCTGTTTCGGTCACAAAAGTCACCTGGTAGCATAGGCTAAGTATACTAGGTACCTACTTACTTACTTCTCCCTCTACGCCTGGTAGGTATTCATATATACTGGGTTTATTTATTCTGAAGATTCTAATAGCCAGAAAATGTGACAAAAAGTTATCATAGTAGGTACCTACTTAAAGCAGGAAAAAAATGAAAAAGAAATAAGAACAAAAAACAACATTTAGGTAACCTACCAACCTACCCTCGTAAAAAGGATTTAAAAGCCATCATTTCACAAAAGTCATAAATAAATATTCATTTCGCCAACACACCAGAAATTACCGCCAAAATGAAACTACAAAAAAAAACCTGGTTCAAGTTTAACCTTTTTTTCGTTTTGGCGGGACCATTTAATAACCGGTTCGGCCATCTTTAATTTTTCCTCTTTAATAATTTGAAAACCTCGGCCTTGGGAGCAAGTGGCTTGCCGCCCAAAGCGTTTACTCGAAAAATATGTTTTGAACTGTTAAAACCAAAATTGGTTTATAGGAGTCATTTGCGGTATTTAAGTGCCTACGAAATTGCCATGCAACAACTTTTTTGTGCATGTTGGTGATCATTGTTGTTTCGCTCTACAAACGAAAATGACATTTGGCTGATGAGACCTGTCGATTGGTAAAAATTGTAGCCTGGCAATTATTACTTGCCATTGTAACATAAAAATAAAAATACCTACCCATTAAACAACAGAAAAGAGAAGTAGATAGAACGGAAAAGAGAAGGAACATCTGTTACCAGGCATACGAGTGAACATTCTTATTTACGTCAACGCGTTGATAACTGATTTTGAACGCGTAGCTGCTCCATCGAATTTATTCCACAATGCCTTCTTGCGCTGTAATTACGTGTCGGTTTTTAAACGAAATTTTTTTCTCTTCTGTGCATTAAACCTACATACCTATTAAAACAAAAACAAAAATACCTACCCATCCTTTTTTTTACTTGTAGCTAATAGTTTTTTTTTTATGCTTCTAGTTTCAGAAATGCTGAATGTGAATACTAACAACACAACGTTTTTACAAAAAAAACGGATAACAATTTTTTCTTGTATTTTTTCTTAATTTTAGCTTTTATACAAATGTTAAGTAGCGGATCCAGAGGGCTAAGGGGCTCAAGCATAGTTTATCTAATATAATACCTATATATCTAGGTAAGTACTTCCATCCTACATGTAAAAAGAGTATCTACCTACTCACTTAAAATAAAGTTAAAGTGTAAGTTTATAATAACTATAATTATGTATTGTATTTATAATAATATATGAACTAATGAGCCTCGTAAGCAAGCTCAAAGTCGCACAACGAGCTATGGAGACTGGAGAGGGCTATGCTCGGGGTTTCTCTACGAGAACGAATCAGAAATGAGGAGATCCGTAGACGAACGAAAGTCACCGACATAGCCCAACGGATTAGCAAGTTGAAATGGCAGTGGGCAGGGCACATACCACGCAGAACAGATGGCCGATGGGGCCGAAAGGTTCTGGAATGGAGACCACGGAACGGTAAGCGCAGCGTAGGACGTCCACTCATAAGATGGACAGACGACCTAAAAGAGACCGCAGGGAAACGCTGGATGCAGGCCGCTTCCAACCGGCCTTTTTGGAGATCGATGGGGGAGGCCTATGTCCAGCAGTGAACGTCCTATGGCTGAAATGATGATTATGATGAACTGTATTTTAGGGGTAGGTATAGGTAGGTAGGTTTTTTACGGACACTTGTTGTCTTACCGTTTTTACGGAACCCCACCATTTGCGTTTCACTGTCAACACGCTCTTGGGGATTTTTGTTTTATGACCGTAAGTACGAATGTAAGTACTAAGGTAGGTACAAATGTAAATTATTTGCCTGTTCCGTCAGTTCGGTGAGTTCATAGCTGCATTAAAGGATTCGGTGTGATCATTATAACTTTATTTTATCTATTCTGAGAAGCTGACTCTGCGCCGCGCGGCCGCATGACGCTCTTTAATTTTGTTGGCCTTTTGGGTTTCCTTATTATTCAAATTACTCATAAAAATTTAAGTACCAAGGCACCGACAAGTATCAATTTAAAAATTATTATATTTAGAGAGAGAGAGAGAGAGATAGTTTCATATGGACCCTGTCGGGCACAGCACACTAGGAGTGAGGAGGACGGTTATCCATCATCATCATCATCATTTCAGCCGTAGGACGTCCACTGCTGGACATAGGCCTCCCCCATCGATCTCCAAAAGGGCCGGTTGGAAGCGGCCTGCATCCAGCGTTTCCCTGCGGTCTCTTTTAGGTCGTCTGTCCATCTTGCGGGTGGACGTCCTACGCTGCGCTTGCCAGTCCGTGGTCTCCATTCCAGAACCTTTCGGCCCCATCGGCCATCTGTTCTGCGTGATATGTGCCCTGCCCACTGCCATTTCAACTTACGGACGGTTATATTTATGACGTATTGAAACCTTTATACGTACGACTTTTTAAATGAACCGGCCAAGTGCGAGTCAGGCTCGTGCATCGAGAGTTCTGCACCAAACCATCAACGGTAGGAAAGACAGACACAGTGTAGGTTTATTAATAGGGTCCCGTTTTCACCCTTTGGGTACGGAACCTTAAAAAAGAGCGGCCAACAACCATGCGGTCCGCCTGATGGTAAGCGGCACCTATACTCGCCACTTATGTACCTACCTGTAAAACTAGCAGTGTTATCGGTAGTTTGCCAGTCCGAAGAGGTTGTAGACATTGTAGACACCCCTGTTGCGTTCATATCCACTCAAACGGATGTGAAAATATCCACATTATTTGCTTGTGGAAAATGCAAGCCACGTCGATTCGTATGGCGCTTGTGATTGGAGACTTAAAAGTCATTTACGCAATTACCGCCTAGGATTGGCCCGGTAGAAAAAGATTAAGGTGGTATGATTCACCTATGGCGGGAAATTCAAATTTTAAACAGTTTTTGGTCCTAGTAGCCAGGCCAGGTAATTATTTTTAAATAACACAGTGTTTGCGCAAATTGTAGGTTGTTTTTTACATTATAATGTATAACTTTTTAACAGTAACGCACCATATTACTTACATTTGTCAATAAACCGTTTGAAACAGCAAAAATTAGTTTATTCACAAATGTGAGTAATAATGTGCATTAGAGATAAATAGCTTTACATGATTTTGTAAAGAATAATAACCAATTTGCGCAAACATCATGATTGTTTACAATAATTACCCGGCCTAGCTACAAGGACAAGAAAACTGTTTGAAATTTGAATTTCCCGCCATTTGTGAAACGTACCACTTTAAGCTGGAAAAGTGCAACTTTGGCTTACGGCGGAGTACAGTACATTGCTGGGCTGAAAGGTATTCGAAAACTTTTTTCGTATTAGAATGAACTAAAATCGGCGGTATAGATTGCTTCTATACCGCCGATTTTAGTTCTTCCGCGTTTCCGCTGGAGGCGCTTTACTAAAATGTATGGAACAATACGTACACGAAAAAAGTTTTTGTTAACTATCAAATCTGGGACTAAGCCCTCAGGATGAGCAGTCAAGTGGTTATAGGATGAAGACTAAATAAAAATAAAACAATCGAATCAACAAATGAAAGAAATTTATTGTATACAGGTTTTAAATATCCTCGCACGTCTTCACACTCGCCTAACCAGCCATTTCATTAGACATAACGTAAGACATTTAGATCCTAAAGATAAGAGGACATTAAATATGAAAACTTTCACTTCAAATGTTCTCGTTTAAGATATACGTAAGAAACAGTTGGTTCACATTTTTTCTTTTACTACAATTCCACAGTTTCAAATCAACTTTTTGAGTCGCCTAGCGACGGTTTTTTGGACGTCACTTTATAACCTTTTTATCAAAAAAGTCAGTCGAATCGTCAGAAGCTTAGCTTTTTCCATTCTAAAAATTTGACTAGATTTAATACGACTGTCGAGTCAATCGCGTTTTTAATGCCAATTTCGCAATAATTATGCGTTTCTCATTGAAACGATCAGACACGGTTGTGTCAAGCCAAGTTCTCTTTTTACATTCTTACTATGAAGTGAAATATAATAATAAGGATATATTTCTAATAAAATAATCACTTGTCGCATAAATGTTTATACGAAATCATCTATTTATCTGTTAATGATATTTAAACAATAATAATAAAAACTAAAGGAACAAAATAACAAAAAATAGAGGCGAGTAAGGTATATTGAAAAAAATATTTCGTTAAAACTTGTACTCAATAATTAAATAACAATATTATATTTTGATCTCGTCAGCCCATTATTTCGCAGTTTATATATTATTATACAAAAAAAGATGAGCTTTTCAATCATATAGGAGAATAACAGTGTAACTAACATTATATTGGTCCATTACCTGCTTTTTGACGAATCACAAAAACCTTCCAATATCCGTTTGGCCAAGGAAACGTTCCCAAAAAGGAGCTCAATCCCGCCCTTTGTGATGTACTTTTTGTAAGCGTTAATTTAAAATAAATACATCATGAGAAAATCGAATAATAATAACTAATTCATGTTTTTTTCAATAAAGATAACACTATATTTAATATGTCTAAAATTAAATGCTTCATGTTGTACATAATTTTAATTTTAACCAACGAATCCACGTTGGATTAAAAACAAAAAAACTGCGTCCAGCGAGACGTTAAAGAAATCTTTCGTTAAGCTATACCTTTCCACGATAATTCTAAAAATGACAATAATAATAATACAATTATTGTATAGTAATAGTACAATAATTATTATTGTTTAAATTAATCTAGAAATAGATACAGATGGAAAACAGTTAGTGACAATAAAGGTGAAACTTACAAGGTTACAATTATATAAACTTGCCGTGGGCCGTTTCACGGCATTAGACAGCATGACTGCAGAAACTCGAAAATAACATTGTAATGGAGAAAGTCCATTATAAATAAATATGAGCACGATGAGTCACTGTGTCTAATATTGGAAAACGACCGCTATGTACAGTTAGACACAGTCTCACCGACAGACGAATCGAGTTCACTAAATGCTTAGAAATAAGATCTGGCCATGTCTTTTACGTTCCATCCAACGGGATCCTGTCGAGCCGAATCTTTTCAATTCTAACATTCTAATTCAAGAATTAGATTGTTCATGTTTAAATACTGGAATTAGAACTCGAATTCAAAAAGACAGTGGGCGAATTTGGTCCAAGAGCCGCCAAAGATAAAACATATGCCAAATAAAAGGGCATAATGTAGTCTTCAAGTACGCAGATGGACATCAAAATCAGTCCGAGTCGTATAGAATAATGCTACATAAAGTTATTTATCGGTGTACAGCAGTATGAATCTGACTCTACGAAAATAACTAGAAAGAGGTTTTGATCTTAAGTAGCCACATCAACACGCCAGGGTGCGTTTACATAAGTTCGCCAGCAAAAAATTTAACGGGGGTTAGCTGAACGGTGTCATAGCTTTATGTCAATACTAGTCGTTAAATTATAATAAAACAAACAAAATAATGTCAACAACAGCTCAACCTCAGCTGTCAATCTGACACCAGGCGAAAATTTAGCGACTCCAATTTAATCTAGTCAGGCGAAAACTTAACCCAGCGGACGCCCGGGGCAGTTTAAATTTTAGTTGGTTTTATTTTTGACGAGATAACGTCTTATAAATGGACGAACGCCGGCTGCACGCACGAAAGTTGTCGCATTCCGCCTGAGCCGAGCGTGCAAGCGAGAGCGCGGAACAAGCGATAGAGAGGCACGATCGGCCTAAGCGTTATCACGTAAAATTAGCGTCCGGAAACCTACTTTACAGACAATCCCTTTTTTTCACCTCGCAGAGTCTCTGAACTGGGTTTTGACAAGTTTTAGTCTGGATAAGTGCCGTAAACGCACCAGATCAAAACTTTATACCATCGGCTCTTGGACCAACTCCCATACAAAATTGCCCACTATTTTCAACATCATAATTTCTCATTCAAAAATCCCGTTACCTCGAGATGAGATAGCTTACTCACACATTCACACGCTGCGGAATCGTTTATCATTTATTTTTAATAAAAGAAAATGCAACTTCCCTTCATTGTCTTTTTGTTCCCGATCGCGAGGACCGTTCAAGACTAACCTAGCCCTTACGGAGATTTTAATTACGAAAAAAATTAACAAAATATTAAAAGATTACTAACTGCTACCTTATTTATTGAAAAATTACGCTACAGTAATCTAAAAACTTAAAACTATGTGGAAAAATGATTGAACAATAATATACAATAAAATGATTCACTATTAACCCAGCGATCCCCGCAATTAAGGCTGCGCTTGTCAAAATGTCTATTGATCACCGATAAAAAAATTAGGGTTGACTCTTCATATAAAACTTTTCATTATTTAATGAGGTATTTGAGCAGAGGCAGTTAATTTAATTTTATTTAATCTTTCTTTTTAATTAATTTTTAGTGTGATATTTTGACAACGCATTTAAAAGCCATTTATTATATAACATTTTCAACATTTTAGTTCAAAAATTCACTTTCATTTGGATCTTACACACATAAGTGTAACTTTTGAAACACTATGTTTTAGAATAGTGTTAATGGTTTTAATAGTATTAAAGTGAATTATACAAAGCCAAGTACCTATTGAACCTAATTTTGACTAAAATGGTGAATAATTTTATTGTGAAATTGTAGGGATCACTGTAAATAACATATTTAAGTGTTAAGGCGGCGTATACCATTTGTACAGACCGAGCCGTAACTGGCAGCTTCCGGCTTTATTCATCTACTACTTATTCAGTCGCTTCTCTCTTAATCCCGGGATGACTCCCCAAACACTTTGCACAAAAACAATGACATGTATAACATCTCAATATAATTATAATTATAAGTAGGATTATTTAAAAATAAAGCCTTAAAAAACAACTAACATTACAAAATAAGATTAAACAACATAATGATTTGTTCCCGATGAAAAAAATAATTATATTTATAATTTAAAAAATCTAATAACATTCTAAACGGAATGTTGATTATTACCTAAGTTCTGTTTGCAAAATGTCCCATCCTATTTCTGTACAAACTTACACAAAACAACTTCTAAGCTATCAACAAATGTCAGGCATAACACACAGATATTTGTGTACGTATTTTTTTAAACAATTGTTCGTCTTTTTAATTATTCGAAATGCGGTCTGGTAGGGCTGTCAACACGACGGTAAATAATTGTATTTTTTTTGTATACAAAAAAGTTTAGATAAATGCACATAACGTTTACAGATATTAATTTTTAAAATACTAAATGCTAAACGTAGAAAATTATGCGCAGAAAAATTAAAGTGAAAGTTATGGTTTCGACTACTTAAAAAAATTTAATAGATTTATTTTTGTTTTTATTTTTAGAGAATGTGTTCGACATCTCGGCACTCAGGATATGTATTATGATTTGATATTTTTATTTTAAAATCCAATCTGGTTTTCCAATTCCAATTATTCAATTCAATCATTCAATTATTTATTTCAATTTATTCCAATGTAATTATTCTTTTGTCGTACAGGATTTAGATATAAAGTGAAAACAATGTCGAAATGTCGATTCCAGTCTCCAATAGTCTTATTTTGCACATATTGTGGTATCCGAAGAAAAAAGTACGACATTATTATATTTTAAGTTGTATATAATATAATTATGTATATTTTAATTACATACATAATACAAAGATTTCTTAATTTCCATGAGGCGCACATGTACACATAACTTACATTAAGTATCGTATGATAATAATTTATATCCAAATAGTTTTACCTAATTTTATTTTGGGAGAGCGTATACATTTTTTCCAACTCGTACTTCATTAATATACTTTTGATTGAACACCAAAAAATGTCACAAATTTCAAGATATAATTTTTTTTGAGGATTTTTGGGCTAATTACACTTTAAAGTCGACAAGAATATATAATAATGGTTATCCACATTTTTGTATAGTCGATAAAACATTTAAAACTTGGACCATGAAAAATAAGAATATATTTTCTTAAGATACAATAATAGTACATAAAATATATAAGTTTACTAGATGTATTTAACGTACGTCCGTGTATATGATGACGGGGTCTCGCCCCTCGGGTCGTCGAACAAACCGCACTCGTAATACCTAAATATCACATTCAGTAATATGGAAATTCACGTGTTAGCTTAGACACAGTTACATTACTATTTTTATACAAAATAATAATTGCACATAAGTCCATACTGGCTTCGTATACGTCGAAGCTCTCTGATCAGATGTTACGTCCCGCGACTTGTATCGATAGAAAATACCACAACCGCACCCGCCAATAGCGCTAACAATTTCATTCAATATATTACCTATCTAATTATAAAAACACGGCGCAAAATCTGCAATAGTTCACTTAAAAATCGATAACATTTACACTCATAGCTAGCTTTATAATTAATTTGTTACATTGTTTTTTTTTAACCTTACATAATATTTAAATAGTTAATTTTATATCATAACGTTAACTTTTGGTTGTCTTTTGCAATTGAGGGTCTCCGGATACGCGCGAATTTAGGACAACCCTAGATCGATTGTCTTTAGTGACCTTCATGTCATTCCATAAAATATTTTGATGATATGCCTGGGATATTTCATGTTTTGATTTGTCAACAAACTATGGCATATCTATGGAGTAAAAATATAAGAATATGCCTACTCGTATTTTTCTTTTATTATCTCTAATCGATAAACTCCACGTGAATCGAAAGTAAAAAATAAGTCACGCAAACCAATTAAATGGACAGAGCACCGCCAATAACAATTTCAGAGACGTTTTAAATTTTTCAAGCAGACATTCAATTTAATTTTGGTAGGTTGCTCGAGCCGTTTTCAAAACCGCGCCATTTCAGAACGGCTTGACAAGGGACGCTGCCACGCTTCCAAATACATATCTAACGATTTTTATTTGCTTTAATAACAAGTCAGGTCACATCGAAATCATCCGAAACACAGTCTAAACACTATAAATATTGTGATATAGCATTAGTAAAGCTGTGATTATATTAAACTGGTTGTGACGTAGGTAACTATTGTGATATTTGGTGATTAAATGTGTCAACTGTAGGGGAAGCGGAACTTAGACTGGGACAGGACTTCTACGTTGATAAATTGTGATCATTGACCATAACATATATTATTATATGAATTGGTATCATATATTAAGATTCTAAGTATATATTTGTAAAATTATAGCTTAGAATCCTTAATATAACATGTAATATATTGCAAACATGAAATATATTATTTCATAATATAAATAGGCAAATAGTTGCTTGCAGTTTTTCTATATTCAATTATGTTTTTACAAGCGATCGACGCTTTCCAGAAGAACTGATCATCGCAATTTATCAACTTTAGAGTTCCGTATATAAATGCAGATATAACATGTAATATATATTGGGAAACGGTAAGCCTGCCTATTTTATTGTCACTACAACAGTATATATAAATCGAGATAAGTCCTATTGCACTATGGATTCACTATGCAATTCCGAAGAGACTGGAGATTTCGAACCCAGGTTCTATCAAGTCTCTTCGAGATGAGTCAGGAGTCTAGGCACGTGTGGAGCCGACCGGAGCGCGCAGCTGTCCCCCAAAGGAATGTACTTTATTATATTATCACAAAGACTGAAGAGATCGTCTCGCGTTCAGCATCTGTGCGACAGAACACTCGGGCAGTCACTGTCACTGGAAAGGACGCCACTAGGCCCGATCGGGGGGCGCAGGTGGCGCGGGCGGCGGGGAGAGGGAGGCTGCACCGGGGGGCGTGGGAGTACCATTGCGCGGGCGCAGCTTGTCGGCGCGCAGCCGCTGGACCGCCTCGCGCATCTCAGCGGCGAGCTGCCGGTCGGTGGAGGCAATGCGCGCGCGCCGTGCCGCCGGGGCCTCCTCTGGCTCTCCCGCCAACCGCCGTAATAGACTCGGTGACTCCGCCATCGGCGTGCGAGGCTCGTTCAGCCGCTGCAGCAGTGCCGCGCCCGGCCGCTCCAGGCTCGATCTGATTATACCCTCTAGGAAGGACCCATTCGCGGGAGGCGGAACCTCCTCGCGTAGCCTTCGCATCATGTGCGACGCGTACAGCTCTGGAGAAGGATGCGCGGCAAAGCTTGCACTCGGCCAGAAGGGTGGATATCCAGGTGGGTAGCTCGGCGTCTCGGGCCCATTCAGGCCATTTGGAAAGGGTTTTGTCGCTGGCTTAGGCGGCGGAGGTTTTGGCGGCTGAGGTTTAACGTCCGGTTGCGGTTTCGGCTCGCGCTTTCTTGGTCTCATTAGGTGCCGCTCTTTAACCTTATACTCCAAAGTAGAATGCGGAACGCCGTAGTAGCTCCCGGCTCTGTGCACCGACATTTCTCCCCTCTGCACGGCTTTCACCGCTTCCACTAAACTGTCCCTATCGTAGTTCCGGTACTTCCCTCGCTTCGGTCTCGTGCCTTTCCCACCTGCAGCTGGCTGGCCATTGTTGTTCGGGTGACTCCTCGAATTGCTAGGACCCTGGTATTGATTTCTCTGACTATCTGGAGGCGTTTTGATAACCGAGACGTGTCTATCCGGCGCTCTCATGAAGTCTGCGTGGAGCCTGTCAGGTGGCTGCTGGAACTTTTGGCTGATGCTTTTTGCTATGACGTCATTGAGGGAGAACAGATGTTGTGACGACGGAGAGTCAGCGTAAACTGATGGTGGTAATAACAAGTGCGAAGGGTTGACTTGACCTTGGAGGTTCGGAAGCATCGGCGTTAACGGTGTGATGGGAGTAGTGACTGAAGTGGCAGGGGAAGAGCTTTTGTCGTCCGGCGGTGGGAAGGTTGGTATCTTGAGGATGACAGAGGGCGGGGAGTCAGTCCCTTCAGGGTCGCTTTCAGGGTCTGTCTCATGGGCGTCTGTTGTGAAGCCAAACTTGTTGACTTTGTTCCGGAGGGTGGAACGAGGGATGCCGTATACCAAAGCAGCTCGCCGCGTACCCAGCTTGCCTGATTGGATGTCACGCAACGCGCATTGGAGTTCATCTTCAGTGTAGTTCCGTTTGGTTGCACTGTTGCATGCTCCGTCTAAGATTGCTCGTTTCAATCTGAAACAAGATAAAATTTGTCAAAAAAATCTAGACACAAACTTTTTTGCAGCATTCTGGAAGAGCTTCCATAAATTATTTATTGAGTTTCCAGTCGAAAAATAAATAAACCAAATTTTTTTGTAATCGAATCATTTATGTTTCCAGCGTGTGAAAAGTTTCAAACAATTTTCAACTTTTCCTTACTAAATATTATTTTTATTTTAAACACGCCAAAGAGTCCGAAACATCCAGAAGGACGAACAATCAAATTAGTCGATGGCGTCGATACCTATTCCAGTCTGTGGATATTTTTATCTCTTTTTACGTGGTCGGGAAAAGTTGCGGACTCATCTAAATTCTAATGGAGTTTTCCCATCTGTATTCTTTGTTCCTTATTATTTGTGCGATACATTTTTAAATCTATTTTTACAATCAGAAGTTTTAATTATTGTAAATACTTATATGCTACTCGTAAGATAATTAAGTCTTAATCATCATCATCATTTCAGCCGTAGGACGTCCACTGCTGGACATGGGCCTCCCAAAACCAATCTCCAAAAGGACCGTTTGGAAGCGGCCTGCATCCAGCGTTTCCCTGCGGTCACTTCTAGGTCGTTTGTCCATCTTGTGTAATTAAGTATGGGTAAATAATTATATACTCGTATAGGTACTGGGCTTTGGTACTGGGTTACGCAGAAAGGGGTCCGTAGTAACCATCATTATGAAATAATTTTGCTTTGAGAGCAACTCTAAAATAGCGAAAAAATATTTACTCTCGACAAAATGTATGAAACAGCAGATATATTTACTCATGATTTTAAGGTTGGTTCCTCAGATCATACAGACAAGAGAGATATGCTAAGGTGACGTGGCGAACACATCAGGGCTAAATCAGGCTTGATGCCTCTAGTCGAACGCACCCTGTAGACGACCTTGCCGTCATGCATTTTTTGCATAATATAGACTATTAGTTCAGTGGTGTCGCTAACACGCTA
The DNA here is from genome assembly GCA_914767915.1 of Agriopis aurantiaria. Lineage (NCBI taxonomy): Eukaryota > Metazoa > Arthropoda > Insecta > Lepidoptera > Geometridae > Agriopis > Agriopis aurantiaria. The sequence continues at coordinate 9,233,985 of OU612004.1, forward strand.
CACGTTTTTTTGGTGTGCGTGATAAATTGCGAAATCAGTTTTAGCGGTAGGTATAGTGAAAAAAAAACATTTATGTAACACTGAGACATTTGAACACAAACGATATGTACTAAGGCATAATCGCTTGTTGGTCTAATCTTAGTCCCATTGTAAAAGTTGTTTCTAATGATGGGTTCAATAACCTTATTTCGGTTTAGTACTTAGAATAACTACCCAGGTAGTTATTCTAAAGTTTAGTACCTTTCCATGCAACTTTGTATAAAAAAAACCGCTAGAACTTTCCGTACAAAATGATTATGAAACGGATAATAAAAGTATTGATAAAGAAATGATTAAGACTCGGTCAACAGCCTACAATCGGGCTAAATTCAATATTTCAAAACGTACTATTAATCCAAGATAAGTAAAATGCGAAATATTTACTGTTGGTCTCACCGATAACGGGTTATTATGAATGCTCCCTTATCTAGCCTCAAACACACACATTTTAGACCCTATCCCTTGATGATAAAGTTGAAATTTCATTTTAGCTCGATGTCGTCTTGAATTTCATCTTGTATTTTGCTTTCTTATTTTTCGCCAGCGAACTTTTACCATTTTAAACTTTATGAGAATGTTTTTAGGTGTAATATTTCGTTGTATGATAGGGCCGGGATGCAAGGTCGATGCACTGACAGGCTGGAGCTGCATTTTTATTTGTTTTTGCGAGTCATACGACCCACATAGCGTCTCGGCGAATGAATTTATTCAGTTTATCGATTTGACATTGTATAATATCGATGTTGGAATCGAGACCATCGAGGAGAAGATCTTTGTTCGTCCGGGAGATGGTTTGCATTTTTCTATAATCATGATTATGAAATTAGGGACCTAAACCTAATAACTGAAATAAAAGAACGCTGATTCGGTAAACCGCACGGATTGGTTTTATTTCAAATGTACATGTTGCAATGGAGAGAGCTATGCTCAGAGTTTCTTTGCGCGATAGAATCCGGAACGTGGATATTCGCCAAAGAACTAGTCACCGACATAGCTGTTAAAATTTGCATGTTGAAGTGGCAATGGGCAGGCCACATCGCTCGAAGAACCGATAACCGATGGGGAAGAAAGGTTCTTGAGTGGAGCCCACGAACCGGAAGACGCAGCGTAGCTAGGCCTCGGACCGACGACATCGTGAGAGTCGAAGGCGTTCAGTGGATGCAGATGGCAGGCTGTCGTTCAGTGTGGAGGTTAAAGGAAGAGGCATGTTTAGCAAATTTTGCAATGGACGTCTTCTGGCTGATGATGCTGAAATACATGTTGACTGCGCTGATGTGGCAATGAGAGAGCTCACAGGTATATCTACTATACTAGAGAGCAATGATGTTAGAAGTTTGGCGTCACACTTGCCAGTTTCAAGTATTAAAATATTATCGAGTTTGATGAATTGTCGTCAAACAATTCAGTCATAGTCAAAGTCAAGCAAAGTAAGTCACGGTCAAGTCAAAGTCATGGCCTAGTTGTAGTTTTTGGCCCTGCACCAATCACTTATTTAGTATTATAATGGCAATGCATATGCTTGAGGTTCTTGGACATACCGGTTTCCTCACAATGTTTTCCTTCACAGTTTTTGAGCGACGGCATCAAAACTGCGATAATTGGCAGGGTCGAGGATCGAACCGGGTGCCGTCAGATTCTAAAGTGCACATGCTACCGCTCGGCTACAATCGCTCGCTAGTGCATAGGACATTAGTTTACCCAGAGATCATTGGCTTGCTTTTCGTTGCACTAGTCAAGGGCTCGTTTTGCCACATTTCACGCATGATTCATTGCAAATAGAATAAAACTGTTTGTACGACACACACTGCATTTCTTTTGCAATGTTTTTAGCTTGTAAACTTGTTAAGTAGGGCGTTGACTGGAGATATGAGTTTCTTGACTTGGATTTATTGGTCTGACGAATGATCGTATAAAAGTACCAACTGATTGGCCTGTATGAACTCCAGTGCAGCTCAGGACTTTGAATTCAAATTCTGGGACCTTGCGGCTACCTATTAACGCGGGTTCGAAATAGCGCAGTGCGGAAAATCACGCGAATGTGAACCTTAACGCGCCGAGATACGGTTTGCGGTCGCGTCACTTTTCGCAACACCTAAACAGAATGTCATATGGCCTGGACTACAAGCAGCTTGACTCGTGGTCCGACCATTTTTGTTCTACCGGCTACCGGCTTCAAAGTCTCACTAAGTTGAGGCTAGTGGTCCCACTATTTATTTTAAAAAAAACTAAGTGTTACTGGTATCATCTACCACAGAAAAGAAAAAAAACGTTTTCTCTTTTCTGTGGTATCAACCGTCGCACCCGTTTCATAATTATTTTTATCTATGAAAGTCCCACCGAACACTGATTTGCGCTTGTCTTCCTGTTTTCAGGATTCATTCAAATATCTATTTAATAAAACGATGCCTACGGTATCTTAATATACAGATTTTATAATTATGGAGGGAACCGCAAAGGTTCATTTTACATTACAACTATAGGTACTTTTCGAAAAATATGAGAGAAACCTCAAACATAGACGTAGCGAAACGCAAGAGTGTAAGCGCCATGGTTTTGCTCCACTAAATGCGACTTAGAGCTGTCGAACCTCCATGGGTTACCCAAATATAACACATTATGAACCTGATTCAAAGATTTCGAGACCAATATCATACTAATATTATAAATGCGAAAGTGTGTTTGTTTGTTCTTTTTCACGTAGAAACAGAGCGAGGGATCGACATGAGTTTATGAATTGATATTTCAAAGGCCGGAGAGTGACACTTTTTATCCCGAAAAATTGTGTTTCTTTCCTAACGATTGTCAACGCAGATGAAACCGCGGGGCGCAGCTAGTCATACAATGATAGATGTCATAGACAATATGATATGTATCAAAAATTCATTCCACTACACACTACCTATCACTTATTTATTTATAAAGAGTTTCTATCTATCTATGGGCTGAAGTATATTTTATCTATGCGCCCTATTCCATAATGGCGTCCTGTCATTGGTTCGTTGACCTCGGGCAGGCGATCAAAGTTTCGTTTTCACGGTTTAATGGGCACATTCACATTACTATTGTTTGTGCAACATGACTCCTAATGCTACATACGCTAGCGCCGCGCCATACAAGCTGGCCTACAAGTTCACAAGTCGACATTTTAACTATTTAAGAGTCAATTTTTCATGCGTCATATATTCGCTCGCACTTTTCTATATATTTGAAGATTTAAAATCAAATCTATCTTCTTGTTTAAAAATGAATCCCTATTTGCCTTGGTCACGCCATAACTTGAGAACGACTTAACCGTTTTTTTTTTTTTTTTAAGTTTTCTTATACTTTGTAGAAGGTTCTTAAGGAAAGAAAAATTAAGAAAATTACGCAGAAAATTAAAAAAAAAAACAGAAAACTTGACTACGATTTTAACTTTGCGCGTTTGACAGTTCTAAGATAGGATGTCTGTCGGGTCAGCTAGTTATTAAATATTTTCTATTATTACCACCCCTTTTAATCTGACTGTATTTAAAAACGGTACCTATAAAGACACTGATGATGCGGGTGTTTTCCTTTACCGTTGTTGAGCGATGGCATCGAAACGCATATAATTTAATTCGGTACTAAAAACAAGTCAAGGCTGCTGGGCCGAGGATCGAACCGGGTGCCGTCAGATTGTAAACTATAAATGTATAAAATTGTACGTCTGGAGTATTTCTGGAGCCTAATAATTTGTTTTGCCATTTGATAATATTCGGGATATTATATTTGCACACACGGTCATCTGACCCCAAACTAAGCACTTTGATACTTTACAAGCACTTGTGAACTTGTAGGCCACGTGTACAACTCGTTCAAGGAAGCGCTTAGTAGGAAGTAGCACCGAAGCTAACGCGCACCATGCCTTATGGTCACCGTGAAGTATTGCAGCTTTATCGATTGCCAGATTGCTATGGGATTCGATTCAATATTGAATTTGTGTATGAATTAATCAAAATGTTTGCTTCATTCCCCCTTTGTGATTATTAGGGTCCGTCATCATCATCATCATCATTTCAGCCATAGGAGGCCTACGTCCACTGCTGGACATAGGCCTCCCCCAACGATCTCCAAAAAACTTTCGCATTCTTTTAAATGTTTATCTGGACTTATTGGGCTTTATTTTAATTAGGTAACAACGTGGACCAGCTCGTGATCACTGCCATTGTGACACGGTCGAATCGGTGCGAGAATGCCTATTTATACCTAAATAAAATAATAAGCGCGATAAGTCCCGATAAACATTTATTAAAACATATGTTCAAGTGCTAACTTTGCATTTATAATATTAGTGAAGACCTCTCGCCGGCTTCCCTACTAAACCCTACATAATATGGTTTCGTATCCAAAGGGTAAAAACGGGTTCCCATTACCAAGGAAGATAACTCATACGGATACTTGCCTAAAATATACTAATATAAAAGCCCCAGGGTTGACGGGAATGTGGCCAGTATGCCAGTATGCCGGCAGCATTGCCACGTTGAATGGTAATGCAATTTTTGGCCAAAGTGACAGCATTTCGGTCAATAGATGCCTGCCTCCAAAGAAAAGGAATTAGAAATTGTTTCGTACTTGGAATTAGATTTTGAAATCCTTGAAAATTAATAGGTGTTGTTAATTGATTAACTTTGTAAACTGCAGGACTCACGGTCCGCGGATTAATTACAACGTAAGCGCATAAAACATTAACCTTAATTCGCCGCCATCAGTACTAAAGTAATTTGGTTAGATTGTAGTTTTAACGCGTTTATCATCATCATCATCATCATATTCAGCTTTTTAATAGTCCACTGCTGGACTTTGGACTACCCCCGAAAGGGTGATTGGACCATATCCAACACGCTGGCCTAGTTGCGGGTTGGTGGATTCACATACGTCATTGAATCTCTTCTCCGTACGTATGCAGGTTTCCTCATGATGTTTTCCTTCACCGAAAAGCCAGGGGTATGAAAATCCGTACATAAACTCCAAAGAGCTCATTGGTCTGAGCCCGGGGTTTGAATCCGCGACATTACAATTCCAAGTCTAGCGGTCTCCTAAATAGGCTTCCACGGCTTACATAATATCTTGCTTTAAATTATATTTTCAATTTCAAACAAGGAGTTTCTCAAAAAGACTGTTTCTTTTTGTGTTGGTACGTTATACGATAAATTCGCCGAGTGTAAACTGATATTAATAATGGCGCTTGCAGACGATGCCTTAGTAAACAAGTAACAAAAAGAAGTAGCGAGTGCTCACTAAACATCGTCTGCAACGATATGCTTAATGATAGTGCTTAGTAGCACTTCGCGCTGGTCCTTGGCGCCAAGTGAAGCTTCGTTTCCCCGCCCTGCTCGCGCGTGGCGCGACCGCCACTGGTTACCATTCGTCTCGTGCGAGTACGTACTTGTACGCTAGTTGTACGCGTCACCGGCTATTTATCGTTTGAACGCCTACTTATACTTGCTACTTATACTTGCTACTTCTACTTGTTACTTGAACAACGCATTGTCTTCAAGCGCCTTAAAAATATTGAAGAAGCTGTATCAACGCGTGATTGATGTTGATGCAATGGGCAGGCCTATGTTCAGTAGTGGACGTCGCGTCTTTTGGCTGATGATGAACAATTTAAATTAGAAAAAAGTCTTTTAGTTTTGAGGAAACTTACCGGTTGTCCAAGCTCCTAGCGTCAGGGGGTGGCGTGCCGCTAGCACTGGAGGTAGACTTGGCGCTCAGGTCAAGGGGCTGTTCTCCCAGGCTGGGGGACGACGGTGCTGGCTTCTCTTCAGGTCTGCTGGAGAGACACATCATGTAAGTTTACACGAACCGCCATATTTTACGAGAAAAGAGTCACGCGGGAGAGATATTACTTGCTCAAAAAATAAATAATTTGGAGACAGAAAAAGAGACATTTTGAGAGAGAGTCGTTTTTAACACACCTTTACTTTACTTGCAACTACTTATTTGTATACAGGGTTACGCGAAAAGGTGTACTAAGATGAAAGGGGTCCATAGTAGGTACTAGGTACCTATTATTATGAACAACTTTTACTTTGGGATAATCTCTAAAATCGAAAAAAATATCAGCTGTTCCATATAGAATAGGTCATTTACACCTTTCAGTCACCCTTTTCGCCTAAACTTATACCTTTGTTAATGTTTAATTAATACTTATAAAATAAAATTACAAAAAAAAAAGAAGCTGAACAGATTTACTTGAGTCTCAAACGATCTTCAAAAAAATGGTCTATTCCACTTTAATCACTTGGGTGATAAAAAACGACTCATTAGTCGACTTTAATCACCTGGGAATATAATCACTTAGGTGATAATAGGCGACTCCATTTAAATTATTATTTTAGTATCCTTTGATCACCCGCACCTAGGTGACCATAGACGACTCGATTAAAATTATTGTTTTGGTATCTTTTGATCACCCAAACTCGGTTCAGCCGTTTGGGAGCTACAATGCCACAGATACACACGTTAAAACACTCGCCGTCTTACCACAAAAGATTGAAGCACGCTTTAGACATGTGTTTAGCATATTTTTCGCAATGAAACAATTGCTAAACACATGTCTAAAGCGTTCTTAAATCTTTTGTGGTAAGACGGTCGGTATACCTATATGTTTAAAAATAACAAGGATTTAAAAAAAAGTCTCAAAATGAGTTAAAAGTGGTAGTGGCAGACCACTACTTGATTTACAATGCCGGACGAAGCTGTCATTCTGGTGGCGCATTTTCGGCCACGTACAGGGTGCATTAAAAATCATAATACTAACGACAAAGAGAATTGCGGAGGGAGTGGGCGGCGGTCCACTCCCTGCGTCAACTAACCACTCCCCTTTTGTCGTCTTGCCCCGTACCCCTGTAGTGTAGAGGGTATTACTGGTATAGTCTAGCTGACCGTTGCGTAATTGCTTTTAGATTCATCTTACTTATCATTTCAGCCATAGCACTTCCACTACTGAACATAGGCATTCCCTATCGATCTCCAAAAGGGCCGGTTGGAAGCGGCCTGCATTCAGGGTTTCCCTGCGGTCTCTTTTAGGTTGTTAGTCCATCATGTGAGTGGACGTCCACCGTCCACGTGGAAGGTACGCTGCGCCTACCAGTCCGTGGTCTCCATTCGAGAACTTTTCGGCCCCACCGGCCATTTATTCAGCGTGCTATGTGCCACTGCCACCTTAACTTGTCGGTGTCGGTAACTTTCGTTTGTCTACGGATCTCCTCATTTCTGATTCTATCTCGTAGAGAAACCCCGAGCATAGCCCTTTCCATAGCTCGTTGTGCGACTTTTAGCTTGCTTATAAGCCCATAGTGAGGGACCTCGTTTCGGTGCTGTATGTCATCACTGGCAACACACACTGGTCGAAGACTTTCGAAAGAGAAGTTCCGAAGCTAACCGAACACATGTTCACAGCCGAATTGGATTCGCCGACTGACCTCTTTCTTGAAGTTGGACCTGCTTAGCTGGACTCCTTGTCCTATGTACGCATCAATTCTAGAACTGAGTTCACAACTGATACTGGGGTGGGCAAAACATGGATATTTGACATGACCTTTGTCTTGTCCATGTTCATCTTAAGGCCCACTTTTTGGGAGACTAGATTGAGGCCTTTGAGCATCATGCTAAGATCTCCATGGCCACAATATCGTCGCTTTCAGATTAGTAAATTTTTATTTGATTAGTATTTTTTGTGGTATACATACTGTGTATACCACTACAAACCGTGGCCCGTACCGTGGCATCACCAATGGGATGCAACGGAAGACCAGCGCTGGTTAACAGTCGGTATTATGAGTTGGGGCCAATTTGTTTTTTAACTGGGTGCTATATATTTTTCAGTGATTTTTAAAACAGCTTAGTGCTTTTTTTTATTATGTTATTTTATTCACAATTTTGTTTATAATCGGTATAATAAAATAAAATAATAACACAAAATATTTAAAACATGAATCACTAGATCTGTGGGAAGATGATACCACCAATCCCCACAGATCCATTGCTATCCTATATATAAACCTACCTAAAAACTAACGCTAAACTAAAGGAAAAATATTGTATTAATTATTTACGTGCCATGGTATGATTTCAAAACGCTGAAAATACTATAGACAAATTTTTCCCATGAGGCTATGGCTGAGTTTTTTCTGATACGTGCATCAATATCGTATGGAGATACACCCAGGCAGGCACGTAATGCTTCATGTGTAAATCTAAAAGTGCTGAATTCTGGACACTGTTCTAGAAGGTGTTTAACAGTTTGGATGGAGGTGTTGTCGCATGGACACTTATCAGAATCAATAATTTTAAAACGATATAGATATGCCTTATGGTACCAATGACCTGTAATAACCTACAGCTTAGGGCTAGATTAACTGGAGTATCAAACCGTCTAATATACCAATCAGACCAGCTTCTCAAACCGTCCAGTCCCAAAATGTCCAGTGCCCCAAAATTACTAGGGGCCCACTATGACGACTGTCCAAAAATGCCTAAAGTTCCAAACTGACCAGCTTTCTAAATCGTCATATGTCCCAAAATTACTATAGGGATCCTATACCTACATTGTTTTTCACAAATAAACTATTTTCTATTAAATATACCTATCACTTAGCACTTTTGCTTATAACTATTGATTGTATAAAAATAAGTAAAATAACAATATTTCTATTGTATTACCTCCAAAATTTACAAGCATTATAATGGTAATAAAACCCACAGTCATGATAATAAAGGTATGGTGACCACATCATAATTGAACAACTCAACGATAAATATTTTAAATAAACACTACACAATTGTTCGGAAAATTTCAATTATCAATATCTTAAAATATTACACAAGCATTATTATAAATTTAACGGTTAACTGTTCAATATTTAAATATGATTCGAAATTATTCAAAAAATGTTTGCACAGTTTAAATGCACTATGCAACTGTGAAATTACTGAAAATTTGGCGCCAATGTGACTATATTTATACTTGTTCATACAAATTCGACGCAGCTATTCGACGGTAGATTCTGCACACAGTTATAACACAATGAATAACGAAAAAAATTGTTTAGCTTATAGAAAACAAGAGGATGTCAGAGCACCATTCCGAGTATGATCCTTTATCGTTAAACAAATATGACAGTTAATTATGATTATTAACGGGATATTTACCGTGATAAAACAGTAATAATATGACATTTAAAATCGATAAAAGTGCGCGCTTGTCAATGAAAAATGACGAGAATAACGTTTAGATTCGACTAAACAGATTTTTTGATGACAATTGTCAAATAGGTCAACCGTCAAAATACTTGCATTGCGGGTTCTCAGTTTGACGTTTCCATTTTTATCATCAAATTTTTTTTTTTGCAAGGTATTCGCCAACAACCACACCGACAGCTGCTCAGCATTGCAAGTTGAAGTGGCAATGGACAGGTCACACCGCTCGAAGAACCGATAAGCGATGGGGAAGAAATGGTTCTTGAATGGAGACCACGAACCGGAAGACGTAGCGTAAGTAGGCCTCCCATTAGATGGACCGACGACATCGTGAGAGTCGCGGGCATCCAGTAGATGCAGATGACAGGCTGGTGTTCAGTGTAGAGTCCTATGTTCAGCAGTGGACGTCGATGATATTTTTTGCAGGGACTAACTTTTTTTTTTTCATGGAAAAGGGTTTAATGATCTTTTTTTTAAAATAGATAGCCATGCTCTGATAAGCCTCAACGCCCAAATATCCTCGATTTGTTGAATTTTTGTTTAAAAGTGAATATATCCCAAAGACTCGAAATGCAGAATTACCCTTCTCTAGCAAATTCATTTGCCTAGCTTTCCACCATGTCTCCATCACAAAGCGTTAATGTTTAATGTCAAATTGTACTATTCTGTCATTTACTCAGTTGTTTCAGCGTTTAAACTGCCTGTGAACAAATACAATGCGCGTAAAATGTATGACTAAAACGAATATCAATAATATTTAGGTTGAATCACTCTATTTTTATTTTTGTTATTGTTTTTTTTTATTTTGTTTTCAAAAGAGTTGATGACCCGAATTCTATACGAAACTACGTAAATAAAATATTGATGTGAGACTAGATAATAATTTTTAGTATTGTTTGATTTAATAACACATTTCCGAATATATACATCTACCTTAGAATAACTACACATAGAAACCAAGTACATTCGCAAAATTTAAGCCATTCAAATGTAGTCATATATGGCTCCAAAAAAAAAAAAAAATACTTTGACATTTTGCGCGGTGAAATCGTACCACAACAAATCAGAAAAGCAGCATAAGAGTTATGGTGTGACATTCCACAGGTAATCCATTAATTTTCATGCTTAAATCGTTTAAAATACCAATCGAAACGTAAGCTACAAAGCGAATTTGTAGCTTACGTTTTGAGAAGGCGTTGTTTGGAAACTTACCTTCTCTGAGTAGTTATTCTAAGACATCTACATTCTTCTTTTTTTTTCCGATTTTTTTTTACTACTATGGTGTTAAGCGATGATGCGGTCTACGATGGAGCACGCTTGCCTGAAGAAACCGATTCACTCGCGACTTGAAGACATAGATTGTAATTAGCGGGGAACATCCATTCGACCACTTTTTTTTACTAGGAAAACGTACAGCTGCTAATTAAGACAGCATACAATATGAGATAAACAGTTACACAATAGACAAAAACATGTTTTCACTAATACAAACTAGAAATAGTGTAAATAGTTGGCAGCGTACCCAGCATGCTGGGGGCATTGGTAGGTGACTTTTGATTGCTGGTTTCAGTTGGTATATATAATTCTAAAAAATTCCATATAAACATATAATTATGTATTTGCAATGCATTATTTCATCTTATTGTGCACTATGCAATTTATTGACTTAGGTGAAAATTATATCGTATCTGGAAAATTAAAGAGAAATGCTTTTAATTTATTGGTACATTCAACTTTCACCTTCCCAGGGCGTTTTCTTTGTCCTTTTAGGCACAAAGCATTATAATACTATTCTATACAAGGTTACACGAAAAGGAATTAAGCCGAAAGTTCAATGCTTATCATTATGAAATTATTTTACGATGCTACACACAAATACACACGTTAAACTTATGACATCCCTTTTTGCGTCGTAGGTTAGAAAGGCACATGTTAAATAACTCCTTTTTGTAATCTGCTTTGCATTACAATATCTACGCAAAGAAGGTAAGGTTGTAAAAGGTGCTCCCGATATTTCAGCGCAGTAACGTGCACCATGATCACGGGAAGACTGAAGAATACGGTGGTTGGTCAAACAAAACCATAGCCTTACCACGTTAAGTATCCCGTAAATAATCATATGATTGTAGTGAACCGTGATAGTTTAAAACAGTGCTCTACGCAAAGAAGTTGGTCACAGGAAAAGGCACAGTTCTGTGCTTCGGAAATACTTCGGAAACGCGAAATCAAGTCTATTGGAAGCGCAGATGACGGTATGCAATAGAAGTGTCACAATTACCATATAATTTATACGAATATCTATCAAAAACCAAGCGTGGTTTCACAGCTGTGCGGGAAAGCCATGCGGGTCGCCCGTACTACGGGATCCGGCATCTACGCGGAGGCAAGTCCCGTACGGAACAATCCGCGTCGCTGTGAAACGATGTTCTAGCGCCTCACGTATTTCTCCGCTCTGGGAGCCCGTACTACGGGAGACGGGATCTACGCGGATGCAAGTCCCGTACGGAACAATCCGCGTCGCTGTGAAATAATGTTCTAGCGCCTCACGTATGTCTCCGGTCCGGGAGCCCGTACTACGGGAAACGGGATCTACGCGGAGGCAAGTCCCGTACGGAACAATCCGCGTTGCTGTGAAACGATGTTCTAGCACCTCACGTATGTCTCCGCTCCGGGAGCCCGTACGACCCGCGCGGATCTCCCGTATAGTTGCGAGACCAGCCCAACTGCTTAATATCGAACTATTTTAAAAGCCTTATAGTTCAGCCCGTTTCTAAAATTAGCAAAGAAGCCGCTAACTTCCAAAGTACTTCGGAAGCGTAAAACTGTGCCCATTCCGAAGCACAGATGACGGCATACAACAGAACTGTCACCTCCAAGAAGTATCACAATACAGGCTGCCTTTTGTGAAGCGCCTCTATTCATACTATTTGAGAAGCGTCGGTTTTGTGGCGGGATACAGACGAACGTTATTGGAACGGTTTTCAAAAGATGCTAGAATATATAAAGTCTGATACGACAAATTTGGCAGTATCATCATAATTGGCCTTAATTTACAGCTCAGACGTTATTGGAACGGTTTTCAAAAGATGCTATATATGTGGTCTGATACGACAAATTTGGTAATATCATCGTAATTGGCCTTAATTTACAGCTCAGACGTTATTGGAACGGTTTTCAAAAGATGCTATATATGTGGTCTGATACGACAAATTTGGTAATATCATCGTAATTGGCCTTAATTTACAGCTCAGACGTTATTGGAACGGTTTTCAAAAGATGCTATATATGTGGTCTGATACGACAAATTTGGTAATATCATCGTAATTGGCCTTAATTTACAGCTCAGACGTTATTGGAACGGTTTTCAAAATATGCTATATAATGTGGGCTGATACGACAAATTTAGTAGTATCATCATAATCACAGCTCAGACGTTATTGGAACGGTTTTCAAAATATGCTATATAATATGGTCTCATACGACAAATTTGGTAGCATCAACATATTCGGCTTTAAAACACAGCTCAAAATCCATCCACACTATAAATACGTGGAAGTCTGGCACCTTTCGATTTAATCGATTGTTTCTGACTAGTACCTGTAAGTTGTGGAATGGCATACCACTTTCGGTTTTTCCTACGAAACTTGACTTTAATTGCTACAAACGAAGAGTAAATAGAGTCCTCAAAAGTAGCACCGTCAATGCTTCGGGTATTGCAGCCATAGGCAGCCGTGAACATTTACCATCAGGTGCCCCGTTGCTTCATTATCAGTCTATCGTGATCCCACTGCTGGGACACAGGCCTTCTCTCAGAGAGAGAGGATGAGCCCTAATTTACCACCCTTGTTTTCTTCTATTATATTAAAAAACCTAACTACCAGTCTTGAGTTAACTTCATCATCATCAGCCAGAAGACGTCCATTGCTGAACATAGATCTCCCCCTTTAACCTGCACACTGAACGACAGCCTGTCTTTTGCATCCACTGGATGTCAGTGACTCTCACAATGTCGTCGGTCCATCTAGAGGGAAGTCTACCTACGCTGCGTCTTCCGGTTCGTGGTCTCCACTCAGGAACCTTCCTTTCCCATAGGTTATCAGTTCTTCGAGCAATGTGTTCTGCCCATTGCCACTTTAACGTTGCCATTTTAACACGTTTTGGATTCTATCGCGCAAACAAACTGAAGTTATCTGAATTTGTCTGAGTTATCTTAAGCAATACCATTTAAATTGATACTCAGTCTTGAGTTAACTTAATTTTGACTCAGTCACAGGGTTAATACGTACACCGTTCTAATACCGTCTCGTCTGCACAGCCCCGTCACCTGAATAGTTCGACAACGCGCTATTATTGAGAAGGTAAAACGACACAACTCGCAGATGGAAATGTGGAAGACATTGTGCAATACACCTGTCAATGCGACGAGACCGAATGAACGAATGAATGTTGAGAATGTGTCGCGAATAAAGTATTAAGTACTAACTTTGGTGGAGTACTAACTTCGGTTAACGTGGCGTCTAACTTTCAGGCATCATCATCATCATTTCAGCCATAGGACGTCCACTGCTGGACATAGGCCTCCCCCATCGATCTCCAAAAAGGCCGGTTGGAAGCAGCCTGCATCCAGCGTTTCCCTGCGGGCTCTTTTAGATCGTCTGTCCATCTTATGGGTGGACGTCCTACGCTGCATTTACCGGTCCGTGGTCTCCATTCCAGAACCTTTCGGCCCCATCGGTCATCTGTTCTGCGTGATATGTGCCCTGCCCACTGCCACTTCAACTTGCTAATCCGGTGGGCTATGTCGGTGACTTTCGTTTGTCTACGGATCTCCTCATTTCGGATTCGATCTCGTAGAGAAACCCCGAGCATAGCCGTCTCCATAGCTCATTGTGCGGCTATGAGCTAGTTTATGAGGCCCATAGTGAGAGACCACGTTTCAGTGCCGTATGTCATCACTGGTAACACACACTGGTCGAAGACTTTCGTCTTAAGGCACTGATGTATTTTCAGGTATGGCTAACCGAAATCTGAAAAGTTTATCTAGCAGCGCGGTTTCATTTGTTATGCTATATTTTCCAAGATAAAAACTGTGCGTTAAGGGTCAGCTAAGGGCACGGGCCTCAGCCCAACTTTTAAACTTACACATATTTTTTTTCTTCAAAAACTTTGGTCTAAACGCGTTTTAAACTGCGTTATAGTCGCGCACTTTAAACTGCCTCTTAATAGCGTAATACGAAAGTCCTGTATACATTCATAAGTGAGCAAAACGCAACAGGCATACACTTCATTTGTAGATATTGGAAAGGAGCCGATTCTGCGATATCTGGCATCGCAGCGGCGGCGGTACTTCCGGCGTATCCGGATGTGACGTCGCCGCACTGATAGGCTTTCATATTTGGATCTTATTTTTTGATTTTGGAAAAATTACTATTATCTCAACGTCGATTATAGTTTAACTTTATGACTTTTTTTATACCTTTGATAATAATTGACATTAATCATACCTCATTTATCGACCAATTTAAAATACTATTCCCAAAAAGGTAGCTGTTAATAAATTTATAAATCGTTCCAGTAGTTTTAGAGACTACCACAGTCTAGCGGTTCGCACAATCAAAGTAAAATCAAAGCGTACGGGTTTTTGGAATATCAACCATGCAACGGTTCGTGCTTTTTATGGTTTACGTTGTGTTCTGAATTGTAGCTGAGAAAGTGTAGTTTTTTATCAGTGAAATAATTTTCAATATCGGTTCAGTAGTTTCCGAGATTACCTCATACCAAACACACAAAGTCACAGTCACAAAGTTTAGCTTTTTATTATAATACTAGCTGACCTGACAGACGTTGTCCTATCTTAGAACTGTCAAACACGCAAAGTCAAAATAGTAAATCTTATTTTTTTACACCTTGGGTTACATTATTGGAGTTTTAGTAAGGATCCCTTTTTTTTTTTTGAAAACATAATTAATTTAGCCTATGTTAACCGGGGATAGTGTAGCTTCCCAACAGTGAAGGAATTTTTCAAATCGGTTCAGTAGTTTCGGAGCCTATTCAATGCAAACAAACAAACAAACAAATCTTTCGTCTTTATAATATTAGTATAGACAAGCTGGCCCGTCAGACGTAGTCCTGTCTTAGAACTGTCAAACGCGGGAAATGAAAATCGTCGTTAAGTTTTCTGAAATTTTCCAATTTTCTGCGCAATTTTCTTATTTTTTCTTTCCGTAAGAACCTTCTACAAAGTATTATTCTACAAACAATCAAATCTTTCCTCTTTATAATATTAGTATAGATATCAGTGTAAAAAAAGTCAATCTAGGCAAATTCATCCCCAAGGGCATCCATCGTCCATGGAAGACAATTGTCTTGTTTGACCACTTGTCGCTGCAGCTGGCTCGCGGAACAATAGCGTAGATTTAGAGCCATTCAAAATTCAAATGGGCCTACATGCAAACCTTGTACTACACCTGATACATCTCTGTGTAGTTGTACTTAGGGATGAGGATAATCCGGCAAGTTAGAGAATTGAATACTGTTTTGGCCGAATAGTGATAAGTTGCAAAACGTATTGGTGGTTTGAAAAAAGTATAAATAAAGATTTAAGACATAGCGTAATCAATCAAAACTTACATGATTATTTACGGGATATTTACCGTGGTAAGGTTATGGAATGACACAACCTTACATGGATGATATAACTTTAGTAAACAACCCTGATAGTTTGAAACAGTGTTTTCTAATCGATCAAGATACGTGTGCGCTCAAATGTACCCAGTTTATGATAAGTATTGCAACTATTTTATAGGAAAAGAAGAGGCTTGATTTATATGATATTAGGAAGACGACATCCACCTATTTGGAAGTGATTACTGTTAGTGGGGTAATATTAGTCCTGCAAAACTAAGTATCCAAAGAATTAGAATGAAGACGAAAGAAAAACATCGGAAAGCGGCTGGTTATATAATATAATTATGCTTACGAGTTTTAACATTTACATTTTACACAATACATATAGTATTTAACAATGTGAAATGTTAATAATTATACAGTTGTGAAATTTTAGCTTCAAAATTATTAAAACATACATACATAGGTTATTTTAAGGTACTTTCTTAAGAGAAAAGTTTGTACCTTAAAAAAATTATTATGGTCAGTTACATACTGTTTAAAACAATCACTTAGTACTGCTACGATTAGAAGTAATGTCAGCTATCTAGCCATCCGTCATCCGGTTGATTTCCGGCCAGTTGATATCCGGCTAGAACAATATACGTGGCATCTCTGCCATAGTTCGTATTATGTCTCTCTTGAATGCTGTCAAGGTTACTTTAGGACTTATTTGTTAATAAATAGTTAGAATAATATTGTTAATGCACTAGGTGGTGAATATTGAATATTAAATAGCTAGTTGATGAAAACTAGTGACGTGGCCTCATTCTGTTTTCTTTGTTCTTTGAATGGTGTAACAATCTTGTAGGAAAAGTTAGCAACACTGTTTTTTACTATCACGGTTTAAGGTTTTTTTTTTATTTTGTTTTAAACTATCACGGTTGTAGGAAAAGTTAGCAACACTGTTATTGACTATCGCGGTTGTAAGAACATTAAGTAATGTTGTTTTAAACTATCACGGTTGTAGGAAAAGTTTGTAACATAATTTTGATTATCACGGTTGTAGGAAAATTTAGTAACATTGTTTTAAACTCACAGTTGTAGGAAAGTTAGCAACACTGTTTTTGACTTTCACGGTTATAGTAAAATATAGTAACGTTGTTATAAACTATCACGGTTATAGGAAAAGTTTGTAACATAATTTTTTTGTATCACGGTTGTGGGAAAATTTAGTTACATTGTTATTAACTATCACGGTTGAAGGAAAATTTAGTAACATGATTAGATTAGATTTAGATTAGATTTTTTAATGCTTCCATAAAGTACAAGGTAAAAAACATGAAAATTCAATCAGTAGGGACATAGTTTCATATGGACCCTATCGGGCACAGCACGTGTAGGAGTGAGGAGGACGGTTATATTTATTGCAATTTTTAATATCAATACAATTATTTATCAGGTCTTATTTACATTTTTCTATGGTTGTTTATATTTAATAATAATTTCAGTGTCAACTTATCAATTTATTATTAGTCAATTTATTAAGTCATAGTCAAATTGGATTATTATTTAAATTTGTGTAATTTGTAAGCTATTTTCGCTCAAATATTCAGCAATAGAATAAAAGGCTTTTCCGGTCAGAAACTGCTTTAATTTATGTACAAAGGTAACGTCATTTTCTAAATCTTTTAAATCACCCGATAGCTTGTTATAAATATGTGTAGCCATAACCAATGTACCAGACGAGTGCATCTTCAGGCGGGACTTTGGTAGTACTAACCGGTTTCCGTGTTGAGGCGTGATGTCTAAGTCCGTAGGTACAACCTTTTCTAATACAAATAAGTGCTTATTATTTCGTACAAATTTACAAATTTCTAAAATATAAATGCATGTCAAAGTTAAAATTTTATACTTTATAAAATAAGGTTTACAGCTGTCCATTTGATCAATATTTGCTAGTAATCGGATAAGTTTTTTTTGAACATTGATTTTAACTGTCACGTGTTTAGGAAAATTAAGTAGGTACCTAACACAAATACACTTAGTTATACACATGCATTCGTTCGGCACTGAAACGCGGTCTCTCACTGTGGGCCTCATAAGTAAGCTCAAAGTCGCACAACGAGCTATGGAGAGGGGAGGGCTATGCTGGGGTTTCTCTATGAGATCGAATCAGAAATGAGGAGATCTGTAGACGAAAGAAAGTTACCGACATAGCCCACCGGATCAGTAAGTTGAAGTGGCAGTGGGCAGGGCACATAGCACGCAGAACAGATGGCCGATAGGGCTGAAAGGTTCTCGAACGGAGACCACGGACTGGTAAGCGCAGCGTAGGACGTCCACCCACAAGATGGACAGACGACCTAAAAGAGACCGCAGGGAAACGCTGGATGCAGGCCGCTTCTAACCGGCTCTTTTGGAGTTCGATGGGGGAGGCTTATGTTCAGCAGTGAACGTCCTACGGCTAAAATGATGATGATGATGATAACTTTTCGTCCCGGAAAATGGAAGTTAAAAATGATGCGATTATTTTGTAATTGCTTGTCGAAATATACCTACTTAGCACTAAGTAGCTAGTAAGTAACTACTAAATAACTAGTAAGTTTTTTGTGTAAATACTTTTATAGGTAGATTCATGCATGAGCAGACCAAAATATTATACTGACTTAAACGTGTGAATTGCGCTTAAACCTCTGCACGTTTTGCAGACCTTATAAATAAAACACAAGTAGGTCAACAAATACAAAATATAAATAGATAATAGAACTTATATGTATAAGACAGTTCGAATAAATAAAGGTAGTATTACAACGTTTTACATGAAACACTGGCAGCTACGATTTATGTAATAGATAACATTGAGCATCTCCTATCAGCATCTGTTTAGGGTGGGAACAGACGAGCTGCTTTTCCGACCGAAATGTTGATGGTCGCTGGCAAGCACGCGTGACAGTTAGATTGATATTGATTGATATTGTTCACACCAGAAACAATATACGTAAAAAAAGACCAAAAAGAAGCGTGCCAACCGGCGTTCTTATCGCTCTAAGCGATTTCTTACAGACAACCTTTACACACCATGTCTACCTTGTCACCTTATCTTGTGTTTACGTGTCTTCAAATCAAGAGTGAATCGATTTCTTCTAAGCAAGCGTACTCCATCGTAAACCGCATCATCGCTTAACATCTGGCGATGAAGGCCAAACGCAAGGCTATTATTAAATAAATTAAATAAACCTTCACCTTTTAACCTTGATAGTTAGTTGTCAGAAGATACTATTTACAAGGTTTTGGCGCCAAGTTCCCCGATGGTTACAATTTGGGGGTGTCTTCAAATCGTAGATGAATCAATTTCTTCGAAGCAAACGTGATCCATCTGAGACTGCTCTGATCATTTGAACAAGGGGGATATGGTAAGGTGACTTTTAAGTGCGAACGCATCTGGTCTAAATCAGGCTTGACGCTTTTATTTGAACTCACCCTGCAGACAACCTTGCCGCCCTTTTTTTCATGTGGTCTATAGTTAGTTCGTTGGTGTCGCTGCAAGTTTCATAGTGTGCGTGCAAAAGGAGTAGGCATGTCGTACTTCGCACCATCGCGAAAAAATCGCACCATCTGTTCTAGCCTTACTTTATTTTCAATGCCATTAGAGCGGACCATATTGAATGGTAGTTTAAACTACGAACTACAATTTTGAAATCATCGTAAATCTATAGACTGGCCTTGAGAGGCGTCTTTCCAAACACCTATTGAAGCCTCGAAGGTTAACTGCTTAAGAAACTGCCAATAGATTGAGAAATATTGATCTGATAAAGGTTGGACTGCACTTCAATAGGTATGGCGTCAATTCACGAAACTTCTTCATCTGGCTACATTGTGCGAAAATCTGTTTATTTTCTTCCTACCGCCTCATTATGGACGTTATATAAGCCTTCAATAGAACACTGTTTAAAACTATCACTGAAGTTTACTACAGTTCTATGATTATTAACGGGATATTTACCGTGATAAGGTTGTGAAAGGAGCTCCCGATATTTCGGCGCAGTTACATGCACCATGAGAGATTGATGGAAAGTGGTGGTCATGACCCTCAGACATGAGGAATACGATTTAAGGAGGAGGACATGCACCATGTTCACGGGAAGACTGAGGAATGCGGGTAGTTGGAAAAAAAGTTCAAAGTGAGGTGCAGACAAAATGATGTAGCCTTTTTTTAAGTCTACATAGACCAAATTTACGGAAGAGCGGAATATTTGGTGTGTAGTGGTTCACACAGTTTTTTTTTATTACTTAACACGCGGGTTCGCATTAAATCAGTGCACATACTTCTGCTTTTGGTCTGTTTTGTGAGAGCCTACGTTCAATTTTGTGCAAGGCTTCCTGCAATTAGTGATTCTATAATGTTGAATTTAATATCATAATCATTTTTATTGGTAACTAAATCATGATTATAGATTCACAAATTTTAGGAATCATCAATATTATCACATTTCGCTGTGAATATTATAATATTTAACTAACTCTTTACATAATAATAAAAACTATTATTACCCGGTATAACTATTTTTTCTGTCATTTTATTTCTGACAAAATCGTCATTTGTTTTACCATAACCTAGTTCGATCGGATGATTCAGAACTACGCTTAATCTTTCCTATATTAAAAAGTACTCTTTGGCTTAATCTTTCCGGTGTCTATATTACTCTATGATCTTACCTATATACATCCGTTTGGTCGGGTCGGGGTATGTAAATCAAAGAGTACTTTTTAATATAGGAAAGATTAAGCGTTGTTCTGAATCATCCGATCGAACTAGGTTATGGTGTAAATTTACTAAGACAGTCTTACTTTTTTCATACTTTAAAATATTGTTCTGAGTCCGTTTTCAGCGGTCCAGCCGTATCCTTTCTCGCCTCCAAAATAGTATAGAAATAGACTCACCTATCGGTCTGCTGTCTGTTCGGTACCATCCGAGGCATCATCCAGGGGGGGAACTGTGGCGTGAAGGTCGGCAGGCCCTGTCCCAGCGCCGCCAGGGCTGCTATCATCTGCTGGAACTGAGAACAAAGCTAAAGTGAGTCAATGGGGAAAACAACTTTCCACAACATATTCCGACCGGTTTTGGCTGTGCTATCGTTTAAGTACTCGAAATTTGAATCTTATAAACTCTGTAATAGTGCTCAGTATGATCTGGTGATGATACCTGTGCTATGATTAGAGGGCTCTACGCCAACAGTTGATGCAGGTCTTGCTAAACTGTTGTCCAAATCTGAAGCTTATAAACTCTGAGTTCATGATGATGTGGTGATGATACCTGTGCTATCGTTTGAGGACCCTACACCAACAGTTGAAGCAGGGTCTGCTGAGCTGCTGCCCAAATCTGAAGCTTATAAACTCTGCAATAGAGTTCATTATGTTGTGTTGATGATACCTGTGCTATCGTTTGAGGGCTCTGCGCCTGCAGTTGGAGTAGGTGCTGCAGTAAAGGAGGCGCCGCGGCCGCCGGACTCTTGGCACCCGACACTGAACTGCTGTCCGATTCTGATGCAGGACTCTGGAACAAGACACAAATTTGGACTTAGTAAGGCGCAATGGTAATCACCACCGACCGATGACATTGTGAGAGTCGCCGGCATCCATTGGATGCAAAAGGCAGGTTAACGTTCAGTGTGGAGGTTAAAGGAGGAGGCCTATGTTCAGCAGTGGACGTTTTCTAGCTGATGATGATGATGATGAATGGTAATCAATATTGGCCGTAACAAGTCTTGTAGTTTATTAATTTAAAAAAGCACTCGTCAAAATGCGAGTGGAGGAGGAGAAAAAGTGTTTTTTATAGTATGTTTGAGATTGGCAAAAAAAAGTTTGGCCTGATGTTAAGCAGTGATGCGGTCTACAATGTTCGATGTTCTTTCCATAAAGTTGCTACCAGTTTACTGGGGACATGACTTGGACTTGACCATGGCTTACTTTGTTTGACTATTACTGTGCCTTGTATGTCGATATTTACCAAAAAATTAATAAATACTTAGTATTCAAAATACTTGATGCTGCCAAATGCACAAGGAGTATGACGCCAAAATCCTCTCAGGAAGAAAGGAAAAAATACAGCTGTTTGATAAAAACCGGACAAGTACGAGTAGGACTCGTGCTCTGAGGGTTCCGTCGAAAGGAACCCTCAGAGCGCGAGTCCATAAAAACTTACTGAAGTTGAAATATTGAAAGACAAACTTCACTTTGTAGTAGCAAAATAATTATTTTTAAATGATATAACTTCAAATTAGTAACTTTCGGATTTATTTAACTTTCGGATATGTGCTATATGACTTTGCCTTTTGCCAAATTTCATGATTCTAGGTCAACGGGAAGTACCCTATAGGTTTTGATTCCCCTGTGAAATCGCAAAATATGCGACATAAACGTTCATATCTTTTGATTGCGTAGATTTACAACTTTATGTTTTTACAGCCGAAAGAAACCGTAGACCCAAGTATTAGTAAAAATTTCAACTTGATACCTTTACGCGTTCTTGAGAAAAAGGTTCTTGACAGACGGACAGACAGACGGACAGACAGACGGACAACGAAGTGATCCTATAAGGGTTCCGTTTTTTCCTTTTGAGGTACGGAACCCTGAAAATGTGGATAGATATAAGTTGCTCATAATGATGAAGACATTGAGGGTTGTACACCCTTTCCGTGTACTCCTGTGTAGTTTTATGCAGTTTTTTTCGCGTGTAACTTTCCGGTCTGTAGAAATCTATCCTTTATGAAAAGATGAGCCAACTAGTTACGAGGTAATTCGATTAATTGACTGAAATGCCACCTCGAAGGTTGACTTTGATTCGGTCTGATTTTCCTGGTTTTGTCGCAAACTTAAGCCAACTTGTGCCCGGTCCAAGTCTTTTAGCTCTGATAGCTTTAATGTAATTTACCTTCGCCCAAAATAAAATTAATGGTTATGGCCCAACCATTGAACTAGCTCAGTAAAAACGAGTCAAAACCGTCGGACATATACTTCAACACCTAATTATAACCATGTAGGACAGTACATTTGTTACAAAAAATTGATAGCGGTTTTTTGTTGTGTATTATTTTTTGTTATTTGTTTTTTATTTACACTTCGGGAAAGCACACGAAGGTATAATTCTGTCAGATGTATCATATAACAATAGTCTTGTGTTGCACTGCCTACGGCTAGAGACCGACTGATACGAAGTGAGCGCCAGCGCTCATTTTATAATCATTAAAAATTCACCCGTCCACTCATTTTATTTTGGTCGATGCAATTTAAGTGCAAATAATACGACAGAAATTATGGATCGAGATGTCGCAGACATCAAAATATATTTCCTTTCTAAAATAGTGGAAATTGTATTATTGAAGATAATTGAAATATCTCAAATTGATTCTCCTCATCTCCTTTTTATGATAGTCTGAAAGTCCCTACAATGTCTGTAAAACATACTAAGTATTCTAAATTGAATCTAATGAATAGCGCCGAGCTTCTTAGTATGTAAAGCTTCGGTTTAATCCCCTTATAAATATTCCAAGAATCAACACAAATTATAGGCAAAATTCTTACTTGTGTCGAGTGAGCAATACCTTTAACTCCACTGATAAGCGAATAGGCTTAGACTTATCTGTACGATTTACATTACATGCGCCAGGCGATTGTAGAGTAATGAATTCTTTAACTAATTTGGTTTGATATATTGTATAATATTAATTGTGTTGTTTATTAATTCAATTAAATACATTAGCGTATTAAATACGTTTAAAAACGTTACTTGTATAGAGACCCCTCCCTTTAGTTTTTACTTGTTGACTTTATTATTGTCATTACATATTTTGTGAAAATTTCAACTGGTTATCTATTACAGTTCGAAAGATACAGCCGTTAAAGGACAGACGGACGGATGGACAAACAGACAGGCAGATAGGGTCCCGTTTACACCCTTTGGGTACGGAACCCTAAAAAAAGTCTTGCTATATACGTTGTATAAACACAAGGCAAATTATGCGACCAAAGGTCATAATGGTTTATTTCAAATCGATTCTATATCGAGACAATAAATTTTCCGCCATTTTCAATAATAATTGCCAAGTTGACCAATGAGGAAGCAGACGCGGTATTCTATGAAGTATTTTTAAATGGTTGATTTAAAGTCGTTAGGACGAGACATTGATGAAATGGGGGTTTTTATTACCGAAGTGATTAAAAAATAGGTACAAGCAGTAGCTTCGTATATACATACTTTTGACCGCTTATAGTTCGTCTCTGCTGTAATCTACTTTCTTAGCGGATGCCTACATCCCTTCAGGATTCAACTTGCAAAACAGGGTCTTAAGTTAGTTTTTTTTTTCTATTTCATTTTTGTTTGGGGCTTTAGTCGTTATGCGATTATGCCAGCCCCGTTTCTCAAAGCGTTTTGGAGATTTGGTGATGAAAAGTGAAGGGGAGTGATATTTCGCTAATATAAATATCTCTACGTAAGTAGGTCTTAAATTATACATATATTATGTACTTTAGGTCATGGGCGTAGGATCGTAGGGCTGGCCTACCTGGCTCTATGGCATGACCTCAGGTGTACCGATTTTTTCAAATTTACAACACTTCATACTCTTAGGATGATTTTCCTTTCTTCCATTGGTTCTAGTGCATAAAATACTTTTTTGCCCAAGTGCATAATAGTAAACTAAACCATATTTAGGTAAGGTACCTTTCGCTCGACGTTTCGACCATGTTACAATGGCCGTGGTCACGAGCTGACTGAACACTGCGGGTGAGTCCGGCGAGAAGAGCGGGTGTTTTGTTCGTCTACCCTCAGAAATCGCGAATGTTTATAAGTTACTTTAGTATAGGCTGATTATGATGATGAATGATATCCTCGAACAGGTCCGTCGGCGTGGTCTAGAGGTACACCCGGTAGAAGGCTGTGTCATTAAATTATTCAAATTGGCGAAGTAGCCAGTACTGTCGTGGTGCCTATAGGTATAATATTTAGTGGGCAAGGTGTACATAGGCCACAGACCTATATCCAAGTAGACGCCACAACTCAACCTACCTTGCATGTTATATTTCCATGAGTCCGGCTAAAACCAGTCTGCTCAATAGGTGCCGCGACAAGACACGTGTCAGTTTGAAACGAAAATGGGTAATTATGCAATACTGAGTTGTAAGAATACCACAAATAGAGTTGGCCGACAGAAAAACGGTATTTCTTTTCACTTTTAGGTACGAAAAATGTTACACGCTTAGTTTTCATACAGTTTGGACCGCTTGTGTAGTCTACTTAGATAAAGGTCTGTGGTATAGGCATTCGATGCTAAATAAATACTGCATAACTAGGCATGTGGCTTGACTGGTTGATGAGTTGACAACCTTGGTCAGTGCCGGAAGGAGGTAATAATTGCGATTTATATTTGACTAGCGAATTTGAATTCTTGATAGCTGGAAAATGAACTTGGTCTTTATTATTACTATATATTTTATAATTTATTTTTCATTTTAATTTGTATATAATAGTTAGGTAGTGATAGTTCCAATTTTTAAATACGGTGTATATAAGAACTAAACTAATAAAAAAAAAAAAAAAAAAAAAAAGTTGTAATCATTCAATTATGTTCATCATCATCATTCATCATTCATTTCATTTTCATATTTTATAGTATAAAATATGGTTGGTACCCTGTGTTTTAAAATGTTGAACTTTTTTAAGCGACTAAATATTATGGAGTTCTCAATAATTTTTTTTGTGTTTGTCACCTCAGAACTTTTTCATTTTCATTCATAAACAGATTTGGAAAATTATTTTCTTATTTGAAAGGATATACTTTTAGGTTGGTCCTGTGGGTGAAGTATGAATATTAGCTACGTAAAATACGAATCGAATTCCATACACATTTCAATTACGAAATTCATAATTTGTATGAAATTCGATACGTATTTTACATAGCGAATACTCGTACTTCGTTCAAAAAAAGATTCTCAATTCGACTGTTTTCGGAGTCCTGATGGAGGTCTTACTTAAATTTAAGAGCAAAATTGTAATTATTCCATCTCTAAGGGTGAAAAATTAAGTCATAAATTCCGTTTATTAAAGCATCAACTTCCCGAGAATTCAGTTTTATTTAATAGTACAATTTTACTTTATTTATAACAAAAACATTAAAAAAGACACAAAATTTTAGGTTAAGTATTTTAAGTAAATATTAATTTTATCTGTGGTTCACGAACCATTGATAAAATAAACAATTCAAGGAACGCAGCTGTCGTTCTAAAAAAGCTAAAATTCTAAATTCAAACATTGACATAGAACAGTGCGGTGCGGCGACCAGTTGGGCTCACCTTGGCGATTCGATAATCACGTCCACCTTGAATATTAACTAACGGACTGTTTGTTACACGGCACACGTCATGTTATGTATCTTGTTATGTATATATACTTACCTAGGTAGAGCATAAGTACATGCTTCAGGGCTTGAAGTCTGTCAAATTATAAACATACTAGCTGACCCGACAGACGTTGTCCTGTCATAGAACTGTCAAACGCGTGAAGTTAAAATCATGACATTTTCCAATGTTCTGCGCAATTTTCTTATTTTTTCTTTCCGTAAGAACCTTCTACAAAGTAATAGAAAGCTTTAAAATAATATGAATGAAATCGGTAAAGTCGTTCTCAAGTTATGGCGCGACCAAGGTAAATAGGGAGGTATATAAATTTTCTTTTCATCTGGCGAATGTGGAAATCAGTTCTAACCATTTGTGACGAACGTGATAGAAAATTTGCAAGTATAGAATGGAATAAAATAAATTATCATGTAGTTACGTTAGCAGAGATTTTACAAATACAACACTTTACATGGACTCGCCAAGTCATTAATTCAATTCGCTTATTTCGCGCCTAAGGTTCTGGAATGGAGACCACGGACCGGTAAGCGCAGCGTAAGACGTCCACCCACAAGATGGACAGACGACCTAAAAGAGACCGCAGGGAAACGCTGGATGCAGGCCGTTTCCAACCGGCCCTTTTGGAGATCGATGGGGGAGGCCTATGTCCAGCAGTGGACGTCCTACGGCTGAAACGATGATGATGATTTCGCGCCTAGGATTGGCCCGCTCGAAAAAAGTGTAACTTTGGCTTAGGTACGACGGGGTAAAGGATGAGCATTGAGCAGTCAAGTGGTAATATCGCCATAGGCTGAATGTGATCAAGCTTATTATACAGCTTCTGTGCCATCAGCAGTGCAGGTACCGTTCTTTATCGATAGTCAAATTCGATAAAATACCATAGATTCGATAATAGCGAGTAATGATGAAATGGCGTTTTATCGAATTTCACGATCTCAACTGTCAAATTTGACGATCGATAAAGAACAGTACTTGCGCTGCAGTTTGGGTAATTCCCGACAATATTCAATCTATGCCGCAGAAGGAAGTTATTGCCCTTTTTAGTTTCTAGTCTTTGGTTTACTTAACTTTTCATAGTCATGCATGGAAAAATGGAATTTGAAGAATGTGGAACGAATTCGGATTTCAGGTACTGATCAACGGTAAATAGTTCTATTTAGAATTAAACCTGCACAAAATGTTTGACTAAATAGTCGAGTAAATATAATATATTATATTAATTCGAACACTTTGGAAGATTTATGTTAAAACAGACCATTTAAAAGAAATGGAATTAAATTCTTGGCTTCGACCGCATGTGCTATTTGGCGATTCTAACTTTTCAGCAGAAGTAGACAAAATTTACAAAAAAGTAGACTGTATTTTTTTATAAATCAATTCTGTTGTACAATTCTTAAAACTAAACTAAAATTGTTGCCATTCTTTAAATTACGGCTAACACCACGGGATTCAGCTAATCTATACGTATCTATACTAATATTATAAAGAGGAAATATTTGTATGTAAGTATGTTTGTAACGAATTGGCTCAAAAAGTACTGGACCGATTAAAAAAAATATTTCATTGTTAGGAAGCTACACTATCCCCGTGTGACATAGGCTATAATCTATACCCGTGCGAAGCCGGGGCGGACCGCTAGTAAGCAATAAAATTAATAAGCTACCATTTCCGTCAGCTATAACATTATCTATTCTAACGTTTTGACACGATAATCATTCTGTTTCGTAATTGGCCATCGACTAAGCCCACTTTTTTCTAACTCCATTGTCAGCCGATGACAGCCCGCCAATTTGAAACGAGCAGCTGCTCGCATTTGAACTTGGAACGTAAAAAACACTGGCCACATAATTTTGCCGTTCGCCAAATGGTGGGGTCTACACATTCTAATTCTAAACTTGCGGCCTCGACCAATAGCGGGCGAGGACGACCCAACATGGCGGTCGTGGGAACCGGTTAATGGGCCGTTTGAATTTAGAATAGTATTTTTTATTTCGAGAACAATCGTTTTTTTTTTCTAATTCGTTATGCAGCTTGTATTTATACGTGGTTCTTCCCTACATTAATGGCTGCCGATTTGAATATGGTCATGTCTTATTGTTTTGTAATTCTAATTTAGAAGCAAGCCAATTTATTTTAATTGAACGTTGTATAAATTATATTCGTTAATTATTTCGACAAAGTAGGTAAAACTAGTTGCTTGCTAGCTAGTCAAAGTATAAGTACCTAAGTAAGTACTTACTATTATCTACATGGGACTTACTACAAACTTACTATTTTCTATCTATTTTATTGGTAAAATCGATAGTGTTCTCAGATAGTGTCATTAATGTTATGTATATTTTATTTTAATAGTTTTAAAAAGTCCTCAGTATGTAATACTGATCAACTTTAAAAGATTTTGTTCAGTTTCGGAAAAACCGATCTGAAAAAATTGTGGTAAGAAAAATTACTGCCTGCGCAGACTTACATACAAATATCGCAGACTTTGCTTTTCTGTCCCGCCTACTTACAAAGATTTTTAGTGATCCCTCTAACTAATGCATAAGTACAGGCTAACTTCCTACCTACTTACTCACTAAGATGTGTGTGGTTACATACCTGCATGGACAAAAAGTCTATCGTCTCCACGGGATATAAAGCTGCGCTCAACGGCCATAGCCATCATTTTCGCACGTTGTTAACACTTTTAAAGACAATAAAAAAAAAAATGAGAGAAAAAATATTTGAGCATCTCTCTTTAGAATTACATTGCAAAATTAAATGGTATTAAAGCCACTTTCGTGATAATATTGAATATGATAGCAGAGAAGAAAAATAAAAACTTTCACCATCCTATTTTAACCTTTAGCCAGTGATTTGTATCTTCAAAACTGTTAGGTAAAAAGCGCGAGTGCCACGCGTTTTTAGCTATGTTTATTATACCTCTCGCTCCAATTCAGGCATACTTTAGCCGTCCCTGTCTTTCGCGCAGACTGTTTTTGCGCTCGCCTAATAAGAGTCGAACGTCTGCGGTGGTCTTAAGTAGCATCATTAGTAAAATAGCTGCTGTCAAAGCTTGAATGAATTAACCACAATCTAGCGCATATCCTTGGCTCGGTTAGTGGTTATCTTATCGTATCTATATAGGCTATATTCTAATGCGCTAAAGTTTCAAAGTCATTGATATAACTTGACAGCTGACACGTGACATTGGGATGACAGTTGGGCCGTTATCATTTGGAGTTTTGAAGTTATACGGTTGAAATCACATATTAAAGCTACTACAAAATGGAACTACGAGATACTACGAAATGGAACCTTTAGGTAGGTATGGACTGTGGTAGTTAATTTGATTGTAACCTATTTTTAAGCGATTTTTAAAAAGGAGGTTCTAAATTGATTGTTTTTTATTTATCTTCGCCGATAATATTAAGAGATTTTTTGATTTGTTGTGAGAATCGCGGGCATCCAGTGGATGCAAAAGGCAGGCTGTCGTTCAATGTGGAGGTTAAAGGGGGAGCCCTAGGTTCAGCTGTGGACGTCTTCTGGCTGATGATGATGATGATGATGATAATATTGAATACCGATTTATACTGAATAGGCTATTTATCTTGAGAATGGACCTATTACAATTTGAAGAAATCATTTAAGCCGCTCATTGAATTTCTCGTGATGTCGTTTTTTTTTGTACTTATAATATAATTATGTGTACTAAATTAAGTTTTTAATTAAGGGAAGACGGACGGTGGACCAAAGCAGTCATAGAATGGTGGCCGCGGAATGGAAAGCGACCACCGGGCAGACCACCAGCCCGCTGGTCGGACGACATCGTTAAGGCAGCAGGAAAGCAGTGAACTAGCACAGGACCGGAAAAGATGGCGCGCTGAAGGGGATACCTATACCCAGCAGTGGGTGGAGAATGGTTGATGATGATGATGAAATTAAGTTTTTAATTTTGAGTTTAGTGGTGAGCATTAATTATTATTTTCTAAGCTTGAGGTTTCAAATTCAATAGCAAGTTTTGTTGTTATTTTCTAAACATTTTTGTAAATATAAATATGCTTGATTTGCTTATCTGTTGACAGGCCATTTTATAGCATGATTAGCTTATCTAGCGTATAGGTAAGCATACCAGGGCAAAATATTAGTTTATAAGTAAGTAATTAAATGATTAAGGGTTTTTGTTTTGCCGTTAGGCTACCAAGGATTGGCATGACAAAAAAATTGGGTTTGCTCATTTTCGGTACAGTCCTAAAACATCCAGAGAAAATATGCTGAGTAGATAGGAGGCCTGATACACAATTTTGGTTTTAACTGATAATAACATACGCCAATATTTTTGTTTCTTAATACGATTTTTCGTAACGTTTTAGCAGAACATTACAAAAACACCAAGCTTATTCCAGTTTTTTACGACATTCGATAAAACGGTTGTTTCATTTCAAGCAAAAAATACATAAAAGCAAAAGCTACTGTTACATTTGAAGCGTATTTCGTGGCTTATACAAGTGCCGCATGCGATCGTTAGTCAAAAGAACATTTTCATGTAGCGAACTAATAACTCTAACTAACCATGAAATCGGCTCATGTTGTTTTCCATTTCACACTCTGAAAAAACACTCCACAAAGCACTCTCGCACCACAAAGCCACTCATTTTCAATATTTCCGCTGCTTTATAACGTCAAAAGTGAAAAAAGTATTAAAAAGAAACCCTTTAGCGCCTGCGTGAGTCTAAAATGGTAAAAAATAATCGTGCTTTTCTGGATGAATGATGTGTACGCTTGAGTCCGAAAGCTTTAAAAAGGTAAAGCATTTAGTTTATGACGCTTTTGTTACTAGCCATATGGAAAAATTAAAACAAAATAGCAGTTCGATATCAATCTTTTAAATTCGGAATACTCCAACCAAAACACTTTAGAAAAAAGACAACACATTTGGCACTACTTCAATAAACAGTAAAAATTTGGTGGGTATTAAACCGTGCCAAAAAATCGAATATGGGAAAGCGTTTTGTTAACCTTTTTTCGAGTGGCAATCATTAAAAATACAACAACAATACCAGCAAAAAAGTTGACACTAAAAAACTCATTTATCGCGTTCGTAAATCGAATATTGAAAAGCGTTACGTTTCACCAACGATTAGTAAAGAAACAACAACAAAACTTGCAAAAATATGATTACCACACATTCAACGCGTTCGTAATCTTACAATTCAAATGTCGAAAAGCGTTACGTTTCATGTTTCACGCGAACAGCAACGATTAGTAAAAAAACAACAACAAAACTAGCAAAGAATTGAATATCACACTTTTAATGCGTTCGTAAACTGAAAATTCAAATGTCCAAAACCGTTTTGTTTCACGGTTTTCGCGAGCGGCAATGATTAGTAAAGGCAAAGGCGTTCGTTCCGTGAGGCTATTTGGTCGCACGTGTTTCGCAGAGGGGTGGGCCTTGCACGTGAATTTTCCGAGGTTTCCACCCCCGCGGACCGCCCCTATAGGCTTTTCTGTTCGGCCTATGCTGTTTAACCGATCGACGAGGGCGAGCCGTGGAGACGAACAATTAAATAAAAATTTAAAAACGTTATTTTTACCTTAGTTTTAATTACATTTGTTACCTATATTTTAGTGATGATGGGTCAACGATGTTTTCAAAATTGAATGCAATCTACATAGCAATCAACCCATCATTTATTGTAACCAATTATAGGTTAACAATATCTTGCACAACATTATAACATCTATAAGAACATTTTTGATTTGAGGTTCGTAACGCTGTTTTACCAAAACATCCTGAGTTTCAAACTGTAATTAGATACCTAGATAAATAGTCATAATAAATACAATAAATAATGGTATAAAAAAAAAACAAAAATATAGCGTTTAAAATACCAAACAAGCCATCTTCTCACTATTATTCAAAATAATAAGTTAACAATTTTAATCACCAATAGAATTCACAATTAAATCAAAATAAGGTGATTATTGCATTGCAGATTGTATCGTTACTGAGAACACGAATTTAAAACTAGGAATCTTACTTACAGTGCTGCCAACTTATGTATGCAGTTCAATAAATGAAAAAACTAAACATTTTTGACAGATAACACAACGGTGGCTCTCTCAATCAACGGTAGAGATAAGTTGGCGGCACTCTAACTGAATTTATTTCATGGTTCGTGCATTTAGCTATGCAATTATGGAGTATTTATTTTTAATTTTAAGTACTAAACAATTGCTAGTTGCGGCGAATGTGATCCATCGCACGTAAATGTTAAATTTAATTTTACACTTTTTGACGTTTACTTTTTAAAGGCGGCCAGTGAATGAAATTGTCGTTAAACTTTTTTTGGAAGACAGCTTACTTTTTTCAAAGTGGCCAGTGTAATTAACTTTTTAATCAATTTTCTTTTAAACGATTCGATGGTTTTTAATTTAGTTTTTTAATAACTGATGAAGGAATAATAATTTAATAACAGTTTCTACGTCTGCTAGCAACTTTTATGAATTTTTAAGGTCAAAAGTCTGTAGCTGGGTTAGGAATAACGCGGCTTTCGCGGTAAGCGAGAAATAATTGTGGGTAGAAAGGCATTCGTATCTAACGGACAGAACCCAGTTCAGTGTTTGATTGATGGGTGTAAAAGCTGTAAGAATATTATTTTCTTAAACTTGTAGATACAAAAAATCCTTAATGTTCATTAAAAATAACATGAACTTGTAAAAATGGGCGCATAATTTAACAGAAACAAAAAAAATAAATGCAAATGCTAAATTCTTAGTAGAATAGGTACGTCAAGCCGCTTAATGTGAAAATTCTATAGAAGAACTTTTTTACCACAGTTATCCAACTATTGTATTATTCTGATTTCACTGATTTTTATGGATTTTCCTCTTACTAACTATGATTTATTCTGCAAGCTTGCCTCTTACCGTAAAATGACTATGAAATGTACGTATTATTTTATTTTAAAATTTAAATTTTACCTGTTGTTTTATTCGACTACGTACGCGTACTTTCCACATAAACTGTCATTGCCTTTTTGGTCTCTTTTATCCGCCCTTTTCGCAAAATCTCTTAAATTCAGTAGTTTTTGAGATGTCATGAGTCGTCAGTAAGTCAGTCAATATTTCGCTTTATATATTAATGATGAGTGCACGACTAGAAACGCAAAATAGGTTATGAATAAAACACATTTAAAGCTAATATATTTTATGCCTACAAAAAACTTTGTAAAATTAACGAAACAAAATATTTAAATAAAAACTTCGAGCAAACGACGCTTTAGTCATAACAAAGCTTCAAAGCCATATAAAAACAGAAAACGTTTAGTAACAATGACCACTCCACTTCATTCGTTGTCCGAACACTGCCTACTTTTCATCCTCTACGCCTACACCTTCCACTATTTCAGTAGTAATGCGAAAATCATTTCAAAATCAACCTTAATCCACGCACAATACAGCTGAAAATCACTGGCAATGAAATGATACGCACCCTCTCTCTTTCGCTCGTATTAATCAAAATACGACCACTTTGACGTAGAATCGTTGAAAATGGATAAGGCATATAGGTACCATTGTTTTCTAAATTGAAACTATAGTTAGTGACGACCAGCTAAAGTTGGACTCTTGGAATTTCTTTAGGATTTACTTTTTGGTTTATTTTAAAACAAATCAAAGTAAAGGCTTGGCCTTTACATTACATTAAGTTTTTTTTATAAATAATAGACACATTGCAACACTTTCTAAAAAACGTCAGTAAAAGTGTGAAATAATAACAAAAAATTATAAATGTAATAGGTACAAAAAAAATTGGTAGTAATAAGTACTTATTATTGTAGTGGCAAAAAATTATAGGTAAATGAAATAGGTAAAAAATTTATAGAAATAGGTATAAAAAATAGGGTTTTTGTCATTCTAATTTTAGGGCAGATTTTATCCCTAACTTCTTTTACTGATTTTCCCAGATAGGTACCTCTACCCATAAGACGGTTAAGAATATTTCAAAAATAAATATATCTCTGTCATTTGATACATTTTCACAAGTAAACTGCCAAACCGTTTTTTAAATTCATCACTAAGCATCCTAGTAATAGACATAGGGTAACCTATGGTTTTTTTCGGGATGAAACTGAGGGATACAAGTATTATCTTCCTCTATAATTTATATTTATTATCTTCTTACGGGAAAGCTAGAAAAACATAAGTAAAAAGTAAAATTTCTTAGGGTTCAGCTAACGCTGGTCATTGTTAAGCATGGTTTAGACATGGCACATAATTGCAGCTACAACGGTTTACAATAAACAGCAATTACAGACAGACAATGATTACACTTGCTGATACGGATGGCGATGCGCTTTTGTTTAATGAAATGAGGGTAGGACATAAAATGTGGGTCGAATACGTAATAACTGCTAAGTAATCTATGTGGTGGCAATTCTAGTTTTTTTATTGGTCTTTTTATCATATATTAAAAAAAAAAAAAATCGCATGAGTAGACTTTTTTATATAGGTAACTCCTCTTTTTTGGTTACTTTTTGTAGTTCTAAATTTTCTCTATTTTTCTTTCTTTCTTTTTTTCTTTCCTTCGTTTTTTCTTAATTATTTTCGTCTTTCATTACTTTTTCTTCTTAAATAATTTTACTTGTTTCCTAGAAAGTTATGTTAGATTAAAATTTCTAACTGTTTATTTATTGCTGTTGATTTTGCCCTAGTTTCTCAGACGCGGATCCTGTTGAATATTTACTATAATATAATTAATATGACTAATTTTAATTTTTTATTTACATTCTGGCACACCAAACATGGTGAGGATTATGTGAAAACAATTTCCTTATAAAACCACAATTTCCTAGTCCTCTGAGTCATAGTTTAGGGTGATGATCATCAAATATCAT
Organism: Agriopis aurantiaria; assembly: GCA_914767915.1. NCBI lineage: Eukaryota > Metazoa > Arthropoda > Insecta > Lepidoptera > Geometridae > Agriopis > Agriopis aurantiaria. The sequence continues at coordinate 9,269,141 of OU612004.1, forward strand.
GACAATAGCTTGTGAGTCATAAAGAACTAAGCACTAACTCGAAGGCTTATAGTTCAAGATGAACATACCATTTTGAATCATCTAGGAATTTACCTTTTACGTACTTACAACCTACTGTTTTATTAAAGGAAAATCTATTGCAAAATATTAGAAAAACATCATAGAAAAAGTCAAATGCTATTTATACTTCAAAACAAGACACACTTAACTTAAATTGACTTGAATTGTTTATAAAATGTACCTAAATATTCAATCTTAAAATGTAGAACAACATTTCAAATATAAAAAAAATTACTTTGCTATAAATTAAAAGTTATCGCTTTATAGGCGACTAGCTGACCTGACAGACATTGTCCTGTCTTAGAACTGTCAATCACGCAAAGTCAAAATTGTAAATCTATTTTTTTTACACCTTGGGTTACATTATTGGAGTTTTAGTAAGAATCCCTATTTTTTTTGAAAATATAATATAGCCTATGTTACCCGGGGTTAGTGTAGCTTCCCAACAGTGAAAGAATTTTTCAAATCGGTTCAGTAGCTGCGGAGCCTATTCAATGCAAACAAACAAACAAACAAACAATCAAATTTTTTCTCTTTATAATATAGAAGAGAAGAGAAGAGAAGAAGAAGAAGAAGAAGATAGAAGAGAAGATATAGAAGAAGAAGAAGATATAGATAGAAGAAGAAGATAAGGCCGTCCATTACCTATACTGCCAAATAATTTGATTAATTTAAGTTTCATATTAATTTTCGACGTGTACGATTGCGTGTAGAGTTTGAGTCCTTCGTCAAAAAATAACATTTTGCATCTACTTACATTTCTAACAACACTCTTGGTAATTTTATATCATTTAAAATTTGCCTTTAGATGTGACGGGTGACCAGAGCTGGCGGTTATCTTGGCCAAAGAATAAGCATGGCCATTCAACGTGGTCATGTCGCTAGCATTTTGGGCACCTTGCCCGAAAACAACGACCTTAACGTAGTTTTTATTTAGTTTTAGATAGGTGGCCAATTTAATACACCTACATATTTTAAGTTACTTTAGTTTGTAAAAAAATCATGTATATTTTCATTTATGTATGCATAATAAATCTTTGAAACATTGAATGCGCGAACGAGAGACTATTGGATTGTTTGAAGTTATTAAAGCAAAGAAAGTAATTGAACAAAAAGTTGAATTCAACATTTACTTCTAAGTTCTCAGCAAAATTATAGCTAGTAAATGCGGGCAATACCAACCGTGTCGCATTATCCTTTACATATTTATTGCCAGCCTAAATTCGACATGTCTACATGTAGCCTTGTTTGTGTAGAACATCTGGCATGGTAATCTGGCTCAAGGATTTACTAGTTTACGGTCGAAGTAAAATATGGTAGCCATTTTGGTATAAATATTTGGTATCTTAATTATGAGTTCGATTTACTATGTTGCTGAACTTAATATCACCAAAATTACCTTGGTTTTATTTATTTCTAAAACTTGTTAAAACTAACTGGGCCATATCACCTAGCACGGTTGGACAACTCCTTTATAACATAGACTCTATGTTATAAAGGAGTAACAGTCAAATACATTAACATGTTGTTATAACATGTCTATGTCTATGTGAGTCACTCTCCAAATTCCTTCATCCTCACAACCCCATATTCCTAGCTTTATTCCTGTGTTGAAGTATGAAAGCTTCTAGCAGTTCCAAGTGTTCCAACCAATGACAATATACCACTTGACTGCTCATCCTTTACCCCACTAAGCCAAAGGTTCTAACATGTCAACCTAAACTATTTCGAGCGGGGCTAATCCTAGGCGCGAATTGAATGAATGAATTTTGATTCTCTAATCACAAGCGTCGAGTCTCCAATCACAACCTGCCCCCCGCGACCGACGTAGCATCATTTTGCAAAACGGAATTTTGACTACATACGTTATCAATTGGTTAGGTATATTATCTTTGGTTCCAACATTGTATTCCCCCCACTATCTAAATTAAAGTATGTTCATAATTATAGACTGCAGTGGTCAGCTATGTCAGAAAGGCCGTCCTAAAAACGGACATAAGCAAACATGACCCCCAAAGCTACCTGGTAACCTTTGAAAACTGGCACACAACAATAGCCTATCGCACAAATGTTTTTTTTTCAATAGGCTTCGTGACATATATAAAAAAATGTTATAGGTACATAGGGTAAATAGATAAAGAAGAATAAAGTTCTAAGATATACCATAAGCACCCATAAGTAGCTGGGCAAAGAGTAAGAGAGACAATTAAACTGCGTATTTGCTCACCGTAGCCCCAGCCGTCGCCGTCTGCTCCTCCTGCCTTTCACCATCCGTGCAGAAGTAGCACTTGTCTGGCGGTTTCCAGTCTGTTGGTTCTTCCGCCAGCTCCACCTTGGGCTGCGTGGGTGGCCGCTTTATCAGGCTCTCCAGGATCGTCTCCTGACGCTGAGCTTTGGGATTGCCATCTTCCACCTGTAACAGATACCAGAAAAATAATATGTATTAGAACTGCCTGCTCCTAGAAAACCAAAGTTACTGGCATAGCTCAGCGCATTAGCAAGCTGAAGTGATAGAAGACCGGTCTTTCCTGTTGCAGAAAGGATAACTTAAGGTGAACGTGTTTTGGAGTGGATATCGCAAATAAGTAAGTTTAGTGTATGATGCTTTGCGATAAGATAGAGCAGTAATTCCTGAAGTGGTCTATATTGACCCCAAAGGGTCGATTTGCAACTTCCAAGGGGTCTATGGCGTTGGAAAAATATTTGGGTGTCTATGAAATGTAATCAGATATCCACAAAAGGATTCTATTGTGAAAAATTATGTGAGCAGTATACCTACAAAATTGTGAGTAAAGACCGCAACACAATGCTAGCATTTGAGGTATTTTAAAGTTGTTGAACCACAACATCAAAAGGCCACAAGGTCAAGGGTCTACCAAAAACAGAAGGTGGTCAGAGTCAGAAAAGTTTGGGGGCCTCTGCGATAGAGTTACAAATTACAATACATGTATGGGAGTTTTCAGTGGCTGGAAGCCAAAAACTACAAATTGAGCTTAGAAAAGGGGAAGACTATGTCAAGTGACGGCTAATGTAACTGATGTGATGATATCAGTTTTAAGGCTAAATTCATCATCATTTACATCTGCGTCACTGTAGCCAGCTGTCCCAGTCATTCTCCGTTAGTTCAAAGGCTTGCCTTGGGTTGATGCTGGTGGTGGTGGTCGTCTCGCTCCGTAACGGTATCAAGCAAGACTGATGGACAATTTATGTTACCTTGTGTTAGTCCTCGTTGATCTGATCAATGGTATTGATCTTGAGCGCAAATGGCTGGTCTGAGATAGGCACAGAGTCGCCGCTGGATTGATCCTCGCTCCGTCGCGTCAAGCCAGACTGATTGATGACTGGCGTTACCTTGCGTTCGTCCTCGTTGATCTGCTCGATGGTCTTGATGTGAGTGCAAGTGGCTGGTGAGAGATGGGCATAGAGTTGCTGCTGGATTGATCCACGCTCTGTCGCGTCAAGCAAAATTGTTGGAAGACTGGTGTTACCTTGCGTTCGTCCTCGTTGATCTGCTCGATGGTCTTGATGTGAGTGCAAGTGGCTGGTGAGAGATGGGCATAGAGTTGCCGCTGGATTGATCCTCGCTCCGTCGCGTCAAGCAAGACTGATGGGAGACTGGTGTTACCTTGCGTTCGTCCTCGTTGATCTGCTCGATGGTTTTGATGTGAGTGCAAGTGGCTGGTGAGAGATGGGCATAGAGTTGCCGCTGGATTGATCCTCGCTCCGTCGCGTCAAGCAAGACTGATGGAAGACTGGTGTTACCTTGCGTTCGTCCTCGTTGATCTGCTCGATGGTCTTTATCTTGAGCGCTGGTGGCTGGTCGGTGGCGGGCATGGAATCTTCGTCGCTGGATTGGTCTTCGTTCCGTCGCGGTATCAACGCGTCTTGGTATAGTTTCCATTTTCTTCGACCCATCAACTCCTCCGCCACCCGTTCTAGACCTGAAGTGTGAAAGGAGATATCCATAAGCTTTGATTTTGTATTAAGAACTTTTTAAGGGAGTCGTTTAAAAAAATAACTTGTTCTGACGGAGTCGAGAGAGAGAGAGGGGGGAGCTTATTGCTAAGAATGCAACATCCAAGTTGTCAATAACATGCACAAAAAGTTAACTATGGTCTAAGACACTTTCTAAATTTACGTTTTGGCTGCACACCTTTTGTGTTTAAACAGAATCAAGTAGAAAATCTATGTTTTAATTTAAATACGTTTAGCTTGATACAAGTTCCAAGTTGGCAAATAGCATTACTATCACGAGGACAATAAGCTGGTGAGATTTGTAAAAAAAGCCATAAACAAAAGAGTATGGCCCCCTGGACAATTAAAAAACTACACCTAAAAGATGGCGTTGTTTCCATCTATGGATGGAATCCAGCCCTGGGGCCTTATTGCTACCTGTTTTAAGCGATTCTGTTTAGGTGATGAGAAAAGTTGCCCGACCACAAACCGTACATCGGCGCGTTAAGGTTCACGTTCCTGTGATTTTCCGAACTGCGCTGTTTCAGTGCTAATTCGAGCCGACGTTAAGAGTTAGCCATAAAGCCCCTGAAATTTGATTTCTGAAACCTGATTGATTTCGTTAGGTTTTGTTTTGGCTGTAGGTATTGTCGTGGGAAGGTTTACGACAGAAAGACTGAGTTGTTTTTGCATTTAAAATTTCACTGTACATATAGGTAGTGTTTTTTTTGGAAAACTTAATACTCGTCGTGAGACTCGCTCGTGGAAATCGCGACGAAGTTGGTTCAAATTTGCGTTGAAAAGCTTGTTTTCGTGCTAGTAGTGGACAATTATTGAATATTAATTAGTACAGTATTTATTACACGTTATAAAGCTTCTTGTCGACGCCGTTTGAAAGCATGTCAATTTACAAGCAGAAAGCGGATTATAATTTATACTAATATTATAAATGCGTGTTAGTTTGATTGTTTGTAAAACCAAGTCTGATATAAAATTAAACGTAGAAAAATATTGGTTTTCAAACGGGAAGGCCTGATTCCCAATATACGGGTGTTTACCACACCTAGTTTGGCATTAGCACAGAATACAATATTTTATTACAAGCATTATATACGAGTGTAAATGGTAAATGTACCGATTTTTGCATTTATTTTTTTCATGGTGGGTACTTGGAGGGCCAGAAAATGCTACGGGATACTTTTAATCCTGGAGAAATACACATACGGTTCCTGAGGGAATTTCCACATGGGTGAAGCAGCAAAGCGCAGCTAGCAACGTAATTAAATAACAACAAGCTACCTCGGCTTTACAACGGCATTCCATAAGCTTCTGTTCTTATCAATTAACTAGTAGGCCGCCCGGCTTCGCACGGGTATAGATATATAGCCTATGTCAACCGGGGATAGCGTAGCTTCCCAACAGTGAAAGAATTTTTCAAATCGGTTCAGTAGTTTCGGAGCCTATTCAATGCAAACAAACAAACAAACAATCAAATCTTTTCTCTTTATAATATTAGTATAGATGAAAACCGCAAAAGAAAGTTCGGACATATAGTTTCCAATATATTTTTGCACAGACAGAAAATCAGGATTAGTATAAGTAATAAACATTTCCTTAAATTTTATTTTATTTCATTATAAAATCCGTTTAATAAAACCTTACTGTTGTTAAAATTATCTAGCCATATTTATATATTTCGTTTTTGTAGTAGCGTCAAATTATTATTATTAAGTAGCTATGTATTTGTTATTTTTTTTTTTTTTTAAAGTAATTGTAAAAAGATGTCAGCTGAGATCTAACTCTTGTGCACTTGTAATCGTATCCAGGTCCTCACGATACAGGCTGTGCCTAGTGTGAGGACCGTTAGATAATACTATCAAGGGCACTAAATCTCTGTTTAAGCATGTTTAATTTACATTAGTATAATTTATCTGTTAAAATATCTGTGAATGTTTATACAGTAATAAGTTTCTCCCTCTTAATGCTACTCATCATTTTCCTAACTGTGCCCCATCTCTTCTTGATTTGGTGATCGTATCTTCACCAAATAATGTTGCTAAGCACGGCCAATACCCTGCCGATAACTTTTCCTACCATGACTTGGTTTTTCTTTCCTACAAAATTCGTCCGCCAAAATTTAAACCCCAAATTATTCTGCAGCGCAACTTCGGTGGTATGGATCGTGAGGCCCTTCTTGAAGACGCTAAAAAGGTTGATTGGTGTCCCGTTGTTGACGCCGAGTCAGTGGACGAACAAGTCTCCTTATTCAACTCGCTAATTACACAACTATACGATGTACATGCTCCATTACGTGCGATTAAAATAAAACATCTCCCTGCACCATGGCTCACTAACGAAATAAAAATGTTGATGAATAAGAAAGCTGTAGCCAAAACTAGGTACAAGTTGCGTCCCACCGACATCAATCAAGTTAAATATGTTCAGGCCCGTAATCGCTGCAATATGGTGTGTAGGGATGCAATGCGTCGCCATGTCCATGCGTCTGTAGACGATGAAAATCCAGCTAAAGTCTGGAAGTTTCTGAGGTCATTGGGAATTGGCAAATCACGTCAGAATTCTATACCTAGTAATATTGATATCAATGCTCTTAATCAACATTTTTCTTCTGCCCCTGCTATGCCGGATGCGGATAAAATCTCAACAATTATCAATCTTTCTGCCATTCCAACTCCCGACTTTTCACCTTTTGCGTTTAATCAATTCACCGAATGTGATGTTAAGAAGAGTCTAATGTCAATCTCCTCTAACGCGGTGGGCGGTGACTGTATAAGTCGGAACATGCTTATGCCCATACTTGATGTAATCCTTCCTATTCTTTGTATTTTATTTAATAACTCCACCTCAAGTGGTGTATTCCCTGCAATCTGGAAAGATGCGCAGATTATTCCATTGCCAAAGAAATCCAACCCTAAATCCTTTTCTGAATACCGTCCAATTTCTATCCTTCCTTTCCTATCCAAAGTCCTCGAGCGTCTTGTTCACAGACAACTTAACGAATTCCTCAACAGGCAAGACCTCTTTAATCCACTTCAATCCGGTTTCCGTCCTGGGCATAGCACTGTGTCTGCTCTTGTTAAGATTACCGACGATATCCGCTTGGGTATGGATCACGGCAAGCTTACTGTTCTAGCCCTGCTAGACTTCAGTAATGCTTTCAATGCCGTTAACTTTGACATTTTGTTGGCGTTACTACGCTCTATTAACATATCTCCATCGGTAATTGATTGGTTTCACAGTTACTTGTACGGGCGCCGGCAGCGTATTCGCCTCGAAGATATGTTTTCTTCTTGGTGCAATACAATAGCTGGTGTACCTCAAGGCGGCGTTTTATCTCCTCTTCTTTTTGCAATTTTCATTAATTCTATATCCCAGCGCCTTACTTCTTCCTACCACCTTTATGCAGACGATCTCCAAATTTATTCGCAAGCTCGACTTGATGATCTGGATATAGCCATAGCTACCATAAATGCTGATCTGCGCCGAATTATAGAGTGGAGCAATTCCTATGGTTTACAAGTCAATCCCACAAAATCACAGGTCATAATCATAGGCAGCTCATACATGATCTCCAGAATCGATTGGGCTACAATTCCTCGGATAGTCTTTGATGGCGTAGTAATACCGTATAGCGAATCGCTTAAAAATCTTGGCGTGATTTTTGATCGTACTTTAAGTTGGGACAGCCACTTAAAGTCGATCAGCTCCAAATTGTTTGCGTCTGGTGGTTCGCTAAGACGACTGCGAAATTTTCTACCCACTGCCACTAAAGTTGCGCTTGCACAGTCTCTTCTTCTTCCCATCCTAGATTACGCTGACGCCTGCTTTCTTGATCTCACTGAGGACCAGCTAGATAAACTTGAGCGCCTCCAAAATTACTGTATAAGATTTATATTTGGTTTACGCAAATATGATCACGTGTCTCAATTTCGTGCAAAACTCAAGTGGCTACCTATTCGACTTCGCCGGAATGCTCACATCCTATCTCTTCTCTATAACATCCTATTTAATCCTTCTACCCCAAAATACTTAAAAGAACTCTTTACTTTCTGGCACACCGTTCATACTCGTCCTCTTAGATCAAAGGATACCCTGTCCCTTAAGTCCCCTTCAGCACGTTCCGAAACTTTTTATGGCAAGTCGTTTGCATTTCAGGCTGTTCAATTGTGGAACGCGTTGCCCGTGCCTATTAGACACGCTCCATCGCTCGCTGTTTATAAAGACCGTGTAAAGCAGTTTTATTTGTCTCAGTTGCCACCTTGTTGAAGCTGTTGTTGTTTGTGTAACTAATCATATTAATTAATTTTATATTTTATGTATTAGTATATTATCGTAATCTTAAGTAATATAAGTATTAGTATCGTAATTTTAAGTAGTAAGTATATGTATTAGTATGTATTGTTATTAGAATGTACGGTTTATATTATAACTAAGTATCACATTATTCAATATTGCTCGCCCCGCCTTCTACCTCCTGTATGAATCCTCTCCATCCTAAGGTTGCCTGGAAGAGATCGCTCTTAGCGATAAGGCCGCCGATTGTTGCACTAGTTTTTAAGCTGTTTTATCGTGTGTATGAAATTTGTGGTGTGAACAATAAAGAGTTTATCTATCTATCTATCTAATAAATATTTTTTTTTTTTTTTTTCATTTTTTCAATATTTTCCTTTGCCAATTTATTTTTACTAGCTCATGTCCGAGGTTTTGCTCCCGTGTTGAACAACTGTAGCTTATAATGTTACCTACTCAGTGATCGTGTTTCAGTGAGCCAGTTTACTAAGTATTAGTCGAAAAAAAAAAAAGGTAGTGTTATTTTATTGAAAGATAGGCTTGTGCTTGACTGATGAGAAGATGCAGTCTATGATGGAGCATGCTTGATCAGATGAAACCAATTCACTCGTGTCCCGTTATTTATTAGATATTGTACAATGTTAGTGTATATTTACTCGTATATAAATTTGTTTACATTTTATGGGAATTTCGCGCGTCTTTGTGTCGATTGGTACTGAAAAAAGAAGTTGAAGCCGCGCGCTATAAAACTTGCAATAAAAACTTTAGTTCCCATGGAAGATTTACCTATATCAATCACAAATGGGATGTTTATTTTTAAATTGAATTATAGGCTAGCGTTTGACCGCCACCTCGCCTGATGTTAAGCTAAAATGCGGTCTACAATAGAGCACGCTTGCCTTGAAAAATTAATTCACTCGCGATTTGAAGGCACCCAGATTGCAACTAATTCGCTTGTTGCCTATAACGTATTCCGCAATCCATCAGAGCTGTCAAAATTGAGATAGAGCTGAACGGATGCCAAGGTTCGAATAACGATACTTTTCCATATCGATAATGGAATCGATTGCGATGAATGATTGCTATCGATAACTGGAGGTCAGAACTGTGACGTAGAATACGAGTATTCATTATCTCATTAGATTCTCTTGTTCTCGGTGTGGAAATAGGTACGGATGTAGATTGGCTGAGTGCACAAACCGTGAAACGCCAAAATAAAAATGACAATGAAAATGATTCGTAATCTATACTAATATTATAAAGAGGAAAGATTTGATTGTTTGTTTGCATTGAATAGGCTCCGAAACTACTGAACCGATTTGAAAAATTCTTTCACTGTTGGGAAGTTACACTATGCCCGTTAAAGATAAAAACAAAATACTACTGGATAAGCCTGCAAATCACACAAAGCGAAAAAATATTTATTAATGATAATTTTCTTTACTTTTTCTAGGCCAAAATTCAGTGCTCGTCAACTTTTTTCATTTTGAACTAAGTAGTTCATTCTAGTTTTCCATTTTCAATAATCTGGCATAATCTCGCGTACTATTATAAGTATTAATATTACACACATGTATAAGTTAACCTATTCCTTCCTGTCCAGCAACTACGACAATACAACTGTACAAAAATTTAAAAAAAATACAAAGTTTTTGTAGCATTCTGCAATTGAATCATTTCGTATACACATACTTTATGCAATCCAGATTATAATATGTAGGACCCTAACTCTGCGATCCAATGCGAATCTACGACGTCCATGAAATGGTGCGGAAACCCAAATAAAGTGAACGAATTACACGGAATTTAAAAAAAAATGTACCTTATATAGGTATACCTATTTACAAAAAAAACATCTATTGATACCTAATTGATACTATAAACTGGCGCAAGATCAAGCAAAGTGGGGCCTTAGCATAAAGGGTCACGACGCATTAGATCGTAGCTCCAACCTATTAATGACAAAAATAAAACAACTAATTACAAAACTATGCACAACACACAACGTTATAATTTTTTCAAAGCGAATTCCAAGAATTCCAACGGTCCTAAGTCTAACAAAAGTCAAACAACTTGGCTAACTGAAGCGAGACCCTCACATACTAATAATGTAATTAATGTGGAGCCACTGAACTCTGGCGTGGAATAATAAAAAAATAATTACACATTGGAGTCAGCTTCCAAGGAAATCGTACGGGTTAATGTGGTATGAAAGGGACACGTTTGTCATAATAACAAGGCCCACATATCTTTTGAGGTTCCACTTACGCCCATAAACATCGCTGGGTAAACAATTATTTCAACTTTATTTATTTATCAAATAATTTTAATATTTAAAAAAATATCCGTTTATTTATTTTGTTAATTTAACATTGATAAATAAAAAATTCTACGATAAAGAAAACCAGCAACGATTGATAAAATATGTATATCCATACTAAATATCATACGAAACTTTTTCATTCATAGAGTTTTGGCTTCAACTGAACCAAAATAAGCATAAAGTTATATGATTATTTACGGGATATTTACTGTGGTAAGGTTGTGGAATGAGCTCCCGATATTTCGGTGCAGTTACACGCACCATGTTCACGGGAAGACGTTGAGGGAAGATGTTGCGCCGAAATATCGGAAGCTCATTCCACAACCTTACCACGGTAAATATCCCGTAAATAATCATATAACTTTAATGAACAACCGTGATAGTTTAAAACAAAATAAGCATTTTGTATCTTCATAAAAGGGAGGGCCGAATCAGCAGTAGAAAACGGGCTAAAACGACAGTCAAAATACTCGAAAATTAATAAAAAATGTTTTAGGGCCGAAACCGGCCTAAACGAGTTTCATCTTAAGTCTATAATAAAAATTGCAAGAGTTAAATTCCATATACAATTTATAGCAAACTGTGTTGTCTATGTAAAATTATGGGAAATAGTTTTGACCCGTTATGAAAGCGAGAATGATACGGACCGTTGTACACGGGTTAGAATGCACAGTTTGATGCACTCAGTGATTGTTCGTGAAAATTGTTTCTTTTACCTCTCTTTGTGATATTTTTATTAACTGACGTATTGTTTTATTCTATTAATAAGTATATAGTAATATTGTGATTGATTGATCAAATAAATTGTCATAATAGGTAAGTGCGAAATAGTGAAAAGATTCGAGCTTATATCCGCCAAATTACGAAAAAATTAAATGTTTAAATAGGTTTAAAATAATATTATTAGTATTACGTAGTAAGTAAGTATATAAATTATCTAATTATTGTTTGTGATATTATGGCAAAACTATTTTTAATTGTAAAATTAATGGTCAACGGCACGTCAAGGCAACAACAAAACACGTCAATGATCAGTAATAACTTGAAATACGTACATAACCTTGTCTTGATAGGAAGTGATGCAGTTTTCCAACGATAACACAATAGTTATTAATTCACAGAACAATAATAGACGTAAAGTACATAATTAATTCACTTTTGAAACTAACAATTAAAGTAAACAAAAGGTCATTTTGTTGAAAATTGCGTGACAAAAACTCGATGATAAACAAAGGATGGCGGTGCGCGTGCGTTGACTACTGATTGGCTAAAACTACGATTGGACTGGTCTATTTCAAGGTCACAGTGAGTCAGATGCATTTGTGTATGCATGTTTGAATGTTTGGTGCACGCTGTAGGAGACAGCGGGTGAAATGTCCATAAACATCTTAGTAAATACTATATACCTACTATATACTATAAGGATCCCAGAGCTGGAGCATATTTCGCACAAAAATTAAGCCTCGCAATCCAGCGGGGCAATGCTGCCAGCATTCTGGGAACCTTGCCGCATGGTGGCGATTTGTTCACTTAGGACTTTTTATTTATTTTTTGTATATTTTGTATATTATATTTTAGTTGTACATACTAGCTTTATCGATAAGTTGTATATCAAATGTTGGTGTTTCTGTATGAATTAAATAAATAAATAGTTTTAAAGGTCAAAAAAAAAAAAACTATATACTATAGTCGTAATTACAAGGAGCTTATTTAAAACCAATAACTATATTTTTAAGTACACACTAAAAACAAAAACTCAACTGCAAAGTGTTTGCTGTATTCCGAGCATGAAAAGGAATCTATCGACGGCTCGCAATTCAACATCATATACATGTAGGCTACAGACGGTTATATAGAAACACAAATATACATAAATAAACTAGCATACATACATACATACATACATACATACATACATACATACACCTGATATACTCGGCAAACGTTACTTTCTTTCTAATCGAAGACAAAGCTATAAAATTATCTAAATATTTAGGTATAAATGTGGTTTCTTTGTATAGAGTAGAAAAAAATTGGATTCATTCTGTCAAATATAGTCTAGGGAAAAAAACACGGAAACCACGAAAAAAACCGAAACCGGAACGAACCGTATGTGTGAAAAACACAGTTTCCATAATAATATTGTCTAGGAGTTTTTATGACAACACACGTGTTGACAGATCAGAGTTTTTATCTATTAGAAATACATGCCGCTTACTTTTTAACCGACTTCAAAAAAAGGAGGTTATCAATTCGACTGAGTTTTTTTGTGTGTTTGTTACGCGCTTACTCCGCCAAATTAGAATTGTTTTTGATGATTATTTTTTTGGTTGGTAGGTCATATCTCATAGGTGGTCCCATAATTTTTTTATTTGCTAAGGTTTTCACTAGAACTCGAACCTATGACTACCCGACAAAACACACTCACTGTATCACTACGTATGGTATTTTGTACATTTTCTACGCACTGGCGAGATGAAAGCATCACCTCTATTGAAATTGGCATTTCGAGATCACAATCGTTCGCTGAAATATCGGGAGCTAAATCTTTATAGAATGGCTCTGTTTTGTCTCTTCGCCGCAGTAAGTTTTAGCGAGAATTTGTTCAAATCAAATCGCTACCAGCTTGCAACCTGAATGCATTATTAAGTGATTCAACACGGAAACATACGATGTCCTTGTTTGGCACATCGCGAATGTGCTCGTGGAATTGCTGAGATTATTCGATTTTAATTATTTAATGCCCTTCCGTCCTTGTGAAGTATATTTTTCTAATGCTAACTTGTCTTGTTTAGCTAGGAGTGGGCAGAGCGTGCAGTAACCACTTTGTGTTGATGAGAATAATAGACAAATTGCGTTCGCTTTAGTTGTTGATTTTTATCCACGCCCGAATAGAGAACGTAGATATGTGCTTTTGGGGTAAGAACGATTTGAGTCTGGATGGTCTTTATTGTCACAATAATTTTGTAGAACGTCTCACCAGATGAGAACCAAGATGTGGTCGAAGAAGTAGCACACTTGCCTAGGAAATAGCTTTTTTTAATTCGCGTATATGTCCGCGTTTGACCACCAACTTAACCTTTTGGTAAACGACGATTGTGGTCGAAGATGAAACACGCAGACTTAGAAGATACATATTCACTCTGGCTTTGAAAAGGTCCAGATTATTTAGGAAACAAGGAAGCTGGCAGGTTGACTTATTTACTCAATTTCTTTTTCTTTCTCCCGAGTAGTGGTACAAAAATGGTGGGGAGAAAGGGAATAACCCAAACCGCGCCACGAAAGTATTGTGCAGTATGCATATGGGCTACTTTTATACAAAAACATATTTGTGGTCCTTCGAGCTAAAAAAGCTACGACTGTACAATGTAACTACTATAAAATATTCATTTTTGAATAGCAAAAACAAAGGTAAATCTCCATAATAGGATCAGATCAGATGCATGTTAAATCTCACAATATGAGACCGGATGCGTCGCATCTTTGACCTTCTACGCTTATAACCTTTACAACTGAGCTATTGTTTGTTAAATTCAATTATACGTAGCTTAGTTTGCTTGTAGTTGTGTGTGTAAACTCGTTATATATACTAGTAGTTCACCCCGAATTGAGAGCTCACGATGTTAAAGCTTTTACTTCACCTACACTAAGGTACACCCGCTCCATAGTTTTCCTACCTACCATCATGATCCATGAAAACAAGGTCTAGCGCTCTGGGAAATGTCCCGCAATGACGTCACTGTCCAGTTGCCACTTTATTGTAACAAACACAGATACTGGGAAACATATTTTTTGAATAATCTATTAAAATACAAAAAGCATTTCAATTATTATTTGGTTTGTCCGCTCAAGCAAGTTACCACATTGATTTATTGTATTCCCACAAGTATTATACGGATATTGGAGAGTTATTAATTTCACGCTACTGTTAACACAGAAAATCATAGAGAGTCCGTCATTGTTTCGTGTATCGACATCTCTCTCGAACTTGTTGTAAATTACTTATGCTACTCTTGCTTATGCACGTGTACGATCCATGACATTGAAGACATCATTGCGGGACTCCCACGTGACATTTTTTCTCGGAGCGCTATACCTGGCGGAGTATATTATTATACCATGTCTACCATGATATTGATTGAAAAATATGACAGTTCACGGCTACGATAATCAAATGACAATCTTCACTTCAGTCATAATTACATTACCTATTTGTACAAAATAACTGCATTTCGGAAACATTAGGAACTACTTCCTATCAACGATATTTTATAACTTTGTTATTTGAATGTCTTTACCATCGCTGCATCGGATTAACTTATATACGAACTATAAAATTATATTTACTTGCCAAAAAAAAACCATGAAGTTCGAATGAATAGTACTTACTTAATTTATCGTCGAACAAAACAAACATAATTTTTTTTAAATGCAGATTTGTCCCGCAGTATACTCTTACCCCCTTATTAATAAACGTGGAGTAGTCTTGGAATAGTTACGCCGTGTTTTGTCTTCTTCTCTCTTTCACATTTTGAACTCGATCGAAAAAGACAGAAGACGGAGTAACTATTCCAAGGCTACTCCACGTTTATTAATAAGGGGGTTAGACCTCACTTCGGTCAATTAAAATTCTTATTATTTGTACGTTAAAAGGTTTTAATCTTTATCCTCTATGCACGGTTTTATTTATGGCACTTAAGTTTCAGTATAAAACTCATGGCTTTTATGCGGCCTAGGTATGTTAGTGCATGGTCTTAAATAACATGTTATATTATCTGTGGTGATATTTGTCCCTGAGCAACGATAACAACAAACTAAACATTAGAAATTAAGGAATGCGGCAAACACTGTATGCGCCAAATGTTTGTTCAGATAAAATCAATTTTGTTCTTCGTACTAAACATTAAACAAACAATTTAATAAAATAAAAGCAAACATGTAGCTATAACAAAACGTCAGTTTCGTTCTTCATTAGCGAATTGATACCGTTTTAATTGGCCTCGATTGGCCTCTATGGTTCTGACATTGAATCGCACTCGACGTAAACAAATGAAACATAACAAATATTAACAAAAAGAAAAAAAAGAAATTACCATAAAATGCTTTATCTATGCTGCCATCACGCACGCAACGCGCATAGCCACGGCCATGAAAAAAAACGAAAGCTATATTGGATCATAATCTACGATAAAAATTTAATTACTTTTACCTACATCGTCGAATTATAAAACAAAAAATAATAAGGAGTACGTTTCCAAAATATTTGACCTAAAAACTGCAAACGGTTGCACACTTCGAATATACAGAATTTATACATAACATGACTACTAATAACACCTATTATTTGATCGAAGGTTGCACACCTCTGGAATCGAACGCAAGCACTATTTGAATATGGAATTAGAATAAAGATGGCAAAAAATTATGAGCGTTAGAAAGAGCGGAGTGAGGAGCGTGCGAAAGGGATACATGACCATCGCCGGACGCTATTGGCTGACCGCTTTTTATGCCTTAGTTCCCCTAATCTTCATTTCGAGCAACATCTGCTACGCTAATGTGTATTCGAAATAGTTCTTTAAATTTATTGTATTAAGATCTCATTTGCAATTCACGCCACGTGTCTTCTGTGTTTTTTTTTCACTATCTATCGGTCGGTCGTTGCACGCAACTTGTTATTTCAATTTTTGAAACATCTATCAAATAGGTTCCGTATAAGGTCAGCGTTTGTTGAAAAAAGGGCCAGGAACAGTTTAAAATTTAATTATTATTTGCCGCTTCACTATTATTAGACAGGTGGTCCCCGAGACGTTAGAAGAACTTTTGAACAAAAAAAAGTCCTGCTGTCAATCGTCTGAATTATTTTTTTCATTTGGATTCTCACTTTGGCTTCTCACGTAGAAGTATTTAGCTGCCGTCAAGCTGTCAAGAATGTACATCATAATCAGCCTTTTAACAGTCCACTGCTGGACTTTTATCCTAAGAAATCGTATCCTATCGAAAGGGTGATTGGGCCATATCCACCACGCTGGTCCAGTGCGGGTTGGTGGATATACACAAGAATGTACATATGACTCCAAATGAACGATTGAGGACATTATACTTAATTATAATTCAAAGATGAACGTAAAATTGTTGTCTATGATCATAAATTCCATAAATTGGCGAGCGATGCAATAATTTATTACTTTGTCTATCGGTAGCCGTAAATTATCGCAAAATGCAATTATAAAAAAGTATAAAGTGGTTGTTTATTCATTTGTGCACAAATTCGAAATGTTTATCAGCAGGACAAAGAACTCATTATTTTGTTATTTATGAGGAAATAACATTAGTAAGGATCAAAATAATAGGGCAATCACCTTAGTATTTACGCATCAGACTTATTTTCAATAGACTTTAAAAAGTAGGTTCTCCATTCGACTGTTTTTTTGACTTCGCTGATTGTGAACCGATTTTTAACCTCCGACGCAAAAATAGGAGTGCTTAACGCATGTATCTGTGTGGTTGTCGTGGCATAATAGCTCCCAAACGGCTGAATCGATTCTGATTTAGTTTTTTTTAGATCTAAAGGTGACTTGATCTAGTGTTTTTGATAACTATGATTCAAGAAAATTTGTTCAGCCTATAAATTATTATTTTGAATGTATGTGTATGATATAAGTAAACATTTAACAGTCGATCCTCTTATGCACACCCCGTCTTCTATAAATCCTTTCCATCCATAAGGTTGCCTGGAAGAGATCGCTTTTAGCGATAAAGCCTCCAGTTTTTACACTAGTTTTCAAGAGTTTTTTGTCCTCTGTATCAAATTTTATGGTGTGAACAATAAAGAGTTAATCAATCAATCAATCAATCAAATTACGAGTTAATAAGTAAGTACTTACTCATACGATTCGAATATTGTATCGATAAAAACAACATTGCAGATAAAAATTGAAGTAATTCGTTCGATGAACAATAAATTTGTTTTTTGATTCAGTTTCAAAGGTTGGTGACTCATGATATCGGCTGTCGATCTCCTCTGCCATATTTATAGTTCTAGCAACATGTTTATGGTAAAAATATACAATGGCGTCGTGAAAAAAACGCGTGGGTTTCTTTACACGGTAGATATACGGCAGTACGGCAATACTTTTGATATTGAAATCCATTGAAATTTTTACTGTGTTTGTATAAATAAATGTTGAAATAATATTAACATATAAGATTAGGTACTTATTTACTTAGATATAGACAATACACACTTAGAACCTTAGAGTAACTACACTAAGAACAGATTTTAACGGGTGTTTTTTTAAAATTTATTATTAGTGTTTTTTTTTGTTTTTTTTTTAAATTAATTTTATTTATTTATTTATTGTTTAATTTCAATGTGTAATCATGAAAACCTAAGAAATCATAACTGACTTAGGTATTTTTGTTTTTAGGGTTCCGTACCCAAAGGGTGTAAACTGGACCCTATTACTAAGCCTACGCTGTCCGTCTGTCCGTCCTACCCTCTTTTGAACTGTAATAGATAGCCAGTTGAAATTTTTACAGAATAAGTAGGTAATGTTACGGCGGATTAACTAATTAAATATAAGTATATTATTATATTTTACAACACATTTGCTCAAAAAGTGCACTTACGAAGCCTGTATACATCGTTCGAAAGTTAAACATTACGCATCATACAACGAAGCGTGCGGTAATGAATTTTACCGCACGCTCAGATGTATATCACCGTGCGTGTACTTTACGGTATTTTTTTAATTTCCATTTTTTGTTTTTTTCTTGCAAATGTGTTGTAAAACGTTGTATGGCACTCGTGCGGATTGGTTTTTACAAACTCGTGACTATGGTAAGCCCTCGACTTCGTCTCGGGCTTACATTCGTCTACTCGTTTGTAATAACCAACTTACCGCACTTGTATCATAAATAACTAATACAAAGTAATGTAAAAACTAAAGATTACTACGCTGTCTGTCTTTCTGTCCATCTGTCCTACCTTTTAACGGCTGTAATCTGTATCTTTCGAACCCTAATAGATAGCCAGTTGAATGTTTCACAAAATATGTAATGTTATGGCGGATTAACTAAGAAGTAATAATTAAGTTAAAAAATAAACGCTTTTTAAACGTATTTTTGTTTTTGCTGTTTTGTTTACAGCTTTTGGGTACTGAACCCTAAAATACTGTGTAGCAAAATGCAGCGTATTCCAAGGGTGTGGTAAGTATATTTTAATTATTATTTTTTGAGCAGAAAGACAAAATGGTCGACCCAACTGTTTTCTAATGTGTAAGAACAAGAAGTCGTCACCCATCGCTGGTGATGGAAATCTGCAATCATAACCTATATGGACGACACGCATCACTGGCCGAGGGGCGTGAGAAAATGATAACAGTGGAAGGTAATCATACAAATAGATTAGAAATTGATAAGTATTGAAAAAAAAACTTGACTTTCTTCTTCGTCAACAATGCAATGCAATGATTTGCTTTCTTTTTTTTTTTTTTATCAAGCCAGTTTTCGGCAGGCAGAATATCAATTGAATTCCAATATTCATTCATTTTAACCGACATCAAAAATAGAAGGGGTTTCTTAATTAGTTTTTTTAATGTTAGTTACCTCAGAACTCCTTTGGAAAAAAATTCGAAAATCAACGTTTTCTATGGAGCAGCTGATTATTTTTAACCCTGAGTAAAGCATGATACTTAAACAACGAAAGAGCGGTCTCTCCTAACACAAGTTGTCGAAGCTTAACAGGAGAGGCTCAACACCTGTACATTATAAAAATCAGACAAAGAAATTTGAATTTGAAATCACTGACTCCGACAAGCCAATTTGAAAACTCTGACTCCGACAAGCCAATTTGAAAACTCTGACTTCGACAAGCCAATTTGAAAACTCTGACTCCGACAAGCCAATTTGAAAACTCTGACTCCGACAAGCCAATTTGAAAACTCTGACTCCGACAAGCCAATTTGAAAACTCTGACTCCGACAAGCCAATTTGAAAACTCTGACTTCGACAAGCCAATTTGAAAACTCTGACTCCGACAAGCCAATTTGAAAACTCTGACTCCGACAAGCCAATTTGAAAACTCTGACTCCGACAAGCCAATTTGAAAACTCTGACTTCGACAAGCCAATTTGAAAACTCTGACTCCGACAAGCCAATTTGAAAACTCTGACTCCGACAAGCCAATTTGAAAACTCTGACTCCGACAAGCCAATTTGAAAATTCTGACTTCGACAAGCCAAATTTGAAAACTATGACTCCGACAAGCCAATTTGAAAACTCCGACTTTGACAAGCCAAATTTGAAAACTCTGACTTCGACAAGCCACATTTGAGAACTCTCACTCCGACAAGCCAAATTTGAAAACTCCGACTTCGGTTCCGATAAAACCATCTTAGTAACATCCCTCATACAAAAACATTGCAATTTTAATAAAGCTTGGTAAATGGGTACCCCCTCGCTCGTTTCGACCTTCGACCAATATAAAATGAATGGACGGGCCCTAATCATTGAAATTGCTCAGTAAAAACGAGTCAAAACCGTCGGACATAATAATATAAGTACTTCAACACCTAATTATAAAAATGTACAGTATATTTGTTACAAAAAATAGATCCTGGTTTTATTTGTGTATTTACACTTCGGGAAAGCATATGAATGCATAATTTCGTCAGATGTTTCGTTATCCCGTAAAAATAGACACGTGTTGCACTTCCTACGGCTAGACACCGACTGAAACGAAATGAGAGCCGGCGCTCATTTTGTTATCTTCAAATATGCGCTCTATTGGGCCTGTCCATTCATTTTATATTGGTCGAAGGTTTCGACCATGTTACAATGGCTGACACACAACGATTTAATGTCTAACCTAACCTAATAAACTATTACCTATTATTACAGCAGAGTTTATAAAATTAAGATGACTCGCCACAGGTGTGCTGAGTTATGCAATACTCAACTAACTTAAGTATTTCAATAACCCCCATTGTGTTGGGTAGTTGCGCAATTAGGTCGGGAGCTGCGGGACGGTTCGTTTGCCAGTGAAACAATAAGGTAACGGGGTTTAGAGATAGCGGCGGTAACTTGACTACTACGACATGTGTTTTACAAATATTTTCAGGACTTATATTAAGGCGAAAAGAAAGCAGGAGTTGCATCCCTCATTAAAAAAAACTTAACAATAATACTAAAAAAGAAAAGTAAATAAAAAATTGACTCCCATAGTCACTCGAGAAGGTGATGAAGTATTTTTTTAACTATTATTTTTAGTAACATAAGGTATCAATAGTTAAAAATTCATTACCGCAAAAAACTACAGTTTTTAGCTAATCTGCGTTTCATAACCTATGCAATACTTTATGTTACTAGAAATAGTACTCTACAAATACTTCATTACCTATATTCTCAACCGACTATCGGAGTAAAGTTTTTATTTACTTATCTTTTTTTTCGAAAGTTATGTCTAAATTTGTATTCCACACTTAAGGATTATTTATTATTAATGTGAAACATCTATTGTGAAACATCGCGTGCTTTGACAGTAAGACTGCTCCGTACGCCATGACGGATCTGACATCGTGTTTCAGATCCACAGGGCGTCTCATGACGGCTAACTTTTTAAATTCTTGAAATTACTTTCAAGTCAGTACAAAAACGTCATCTCTCAGTTAGCTTTGGGCCTGTAAAAGTTCTAGCTGAGTAGTTAATTGCAGGTAGCAAGAATAGATATAGATAGATAATATAATTATAGATGGCGTCACCAACACTTAGATTGATTGCAAAGACAGCTCAAGAATTTGGAGGCCGACAGAAGTGGTCGTAGCTTAGTAGTAGAGCGCTCGACGGACATTCCACACCTTGCAGGTCTGCGGAAGAAAGGAGTAGAAAACCGGACGGTGTGGAATTACCAGCTTTGCAAGATGTGGGGATGTGGATGTGGGGTTGAGCTTTCTACTACTAGGTATCTAGATAAGTAAGTATATCAGTAAGTATATAATTTTGTTATTGCAATTCACAAGTTAGTTATTGTATAGTTCCATACAATTAATTCAATGTTCCTCAGTCTAGCACTAAAAAACAATAGCGTTTTCATGCGTAACAGATTTCTCCCGCCGCTCCCCGCCTAAATGGCCACGGGCTATTGACAGGAGAACAGAACTATCGTTCAACAATTTTCATTGAAATTGTTAAAGGGTTTTGCTGAACACTTATTGATTTTATGCAGGATTGCGGTAAAAACGCGGACTGCTCTTGGTTCAGGACTTCTTAATTAAAAGCTTGGCCTTTGTTGTGTAAATTAAGTTCCATGACGTTAAAAAGAATAACCTAAGCACTAAATGCAATTGGGTACGCTGCCAACTGGTAGTGGGCTAGAGCATTTAGATTGTCTTTAGACCTTCAACGGTCTATGGGCAGTCTAACTGTAATTGTAGTGTTAGTATTAGCTTGTATTTTATTCAGTTAATTAAAAAGAAAAGAAAAACTAAATGCTTAGATACTTAGATAGTAATTTTGTTGCCAGGGCAATAGAACACAAATAGTAAAAGCCTTCTAAAAGGGATCTTTGGGCTTCGGGGTTGTCGGAAGGCCTCTGATTAGCAATCCAAACCATCGACGTGATTGTTTTTACATCTTATATCATCCCAACAAACATGATGAAGAATGAATGAAGAACAAACGTCGTCAGATACATGTTTCGGGAATGCATTTAAAATAAATAACATCTCCAAAAAAGCTGTTTGTAGATTTATTGCGACACTCTGTGGTCTCTTTTGAGCTGTGTGTGGTAAGTTCCATCGCTATTTTTTGCTATTGCAACACCACCCGTGACGCGCTCCGAACATGACGTCTCTTTCGCCCGCTACCCGCAGAAGTCGTGAACGCAGCCTAAATCATTAGACCACAGTTAATCTGAAACTACCGTATATTTCTCCAAAATTGCCGCCTCGTATTAGCGATAAATAATTAAACCCAAACAGGCATACACGATCGAAGAACCTATAATTTAATAGTTGAACGCAGCCGTAACTTGCAATTTTGTGAAGTTGGCATCACTGCCTAATGACAGTTGGAAGCCGCGTGCAAATTCCAAAATGGCGGCCGCAATCAAAATGATGACGCGTTACGAATCACACGAATTAACTTCTTTTGTTGAAAAACTTTAAGGTGCGTTTCTGAGACGGGTGACAGCGACAAGCGATAAATCGCAGGAGACGCTGAATGCGTGTGAGACTTCAGCGAGGAACGGAAATCTTCGAAAGAATACCTTATTTCTTACGTAACTTTAGAAATTTGTACAAAAATCAATTATTGTATGTACTTAGTTCTTTACGTCCGATAGAGGCGTTTGAACGTTACAATTGATAAAAAAATACATTCCCGAGCACGGCAACTTAAAAAATATATATATTTAATAATAGGCTTGCGTTTGACCGTCAACTCGCCTGATGTAAAGCGATGGTGCGGTCTACGGTGGAGCACGCTTGCCTAGAAGAAACCGATTCACTCGTGATTTGAAGACACCCAGATTGTAACTATCGGGGAACACCCATTCAGGTAGCGCATTCCACATACTATAGCAGCTCGCATAAAAAAAGTGGAATCAAAGCGCGCCACTCTCCGTTGAACTTTGCGTCGCTAGACAAGAGTAAATAGTGGCATGTACGTTTTTTTTTTCCTTAAATAATATTGGTTTCGCAAGTCTTGTGCATTTACCAGTATCAAATATTTAAATATTTTCAAGTTTTTCAACGAGCAACGAGTATTTTTTTTATGCATTTGTAGTAAATCTTACATAACAGTAATTATATGTGAATGCTTTGTAGGATTTGTGTCTATAGAGTCTATGGCGGCGATATATCTTCTATCTAAATAAAAATCGATGTGTGTATGTGGACCTATTAACTCCAAAACGGCTCGACCGATTTTGACGAGATTTTCACTGGTAAATAGCAGATGTTATAAGGAATAAATTAAACTACTTTTATTGAGGGTTAGTATCCACGCGGGTGAAACCGCGGGCGCAGCTAGTTAGTTTACAGAAAGTTATTTGATGCCCGATATTTAAAATTTTATGAATTTTTTTACTAGGTTTTGTCCCGCTGTCGCCTGTCGCTGTCTCTTATGACAAACCAACTTTAAAATTATAGGAAATGCTCTTCGCGGTAGAAATTTCACGTTATAAGGGAAACAATGCGCACAGCGGAGTGTCTTTTGTTGGACTGATACAGTTTTTCTCTCACGCATTTCAATACACAATTGTTTGATTGCTTACTTTGACTATAAGTGGTTAGGACTAGAACTAAGGAGCGAACTGGTGCTTCCCAGAATGGTGCCTATACACACAAAGTAGGCTTCCTTTCTACTACAAGACAAGTAGGAAATCGGCCCACTACAACCCATACATTGTGGATTTTCCTTGGATACGTACCTACCGCGTTTTGACTCTACGTTTCTAATACGTACGGCCATAAGGATTTGAAAAACTTGCCGGCTTCCTTGTTTCCTGAGAGATATAATCTGGGCCTTTTCATGGCCAGAGTGAAAAGGTATCTTCTAAAACTGCGTGCTTCATCTTCGACCATATCGTCGAAGTTTATCCGCGGTAAAAAAAAGTGAAAGCACGCTGGGTATCTGCCAACTGGTAGTGGGCTTGAGCATTTGGATTGTCTTTAGACCTTCAACGGTCTATGGGCACTTTAACTGTATTTGTAGTGTTAGAATTAGCTTGTATTTTGTTTAGTTAATAAAGGCACTTGCCTCTTAAAGAAAAAAATTTAAGAAAAAAACATGACCACTAACTAATATATACGAATCAACTTATTTACAAATACCTACACTATAAGATTTAAATGTTTACTTAAATACCTATATAAATATCAAACGTTTGGTACGTATCCAAGGAAAATCCACAATGTATTGGTGGTAGTGGGCCGTTTTTCTACTTGTCCTGTAGTAGAAAGGGGATGGCAGGATAAGGTCATGTAGCTCTGATGCACATTCTCCGAAATTAATCCTGTAGAAAAACAGACTTGCTACTTTGCGGCGGTATTGTTTAAAAAACACTATCTACTACAAAAAATCTTTCAAATTACCTACGTAGGTAAGTTTAATCCACAGCCGTCAACACAATTTAAGCTCAACGTACCAACCATCAGAAATTATTGAAGAAACCAGTCAAAGCTTAAAGTTCAGAAGGGTCACCGCTTTCTACCTAAACGTGAGATTACCTACACTCCTGCAGATTAACCATTGTAACGAGACGAGGTAGGCATTAGAAAATAAGTTGTTTGGCTTGTTTGTGAACATTATTTCAATACCTACTAGGTATTTATTACAAACAGACTTAAGCTTAACACGGCCCCAACTTTAACCCGCCGAAATATGAAAATTATAGGTACTAAGTATATATTTGTATTGTAATTATCTATAAGGTGTTTTGATTTATTCATTACACAAGAAAGTCATACAAAACATAATTACACAGGGTTACGCATACCTATATGAAGTAGGTACTAAGCCGAAAGGAGGTCAATGTACTCATCATTATGAATAACTTTCACTATGGGACCACCACTGAAACAGCGATCGTTTTATATGGGACATCTGGTATTTTTTTAGGATTTCAGGGTGGGTCCCATATTAAAAGTTGTTCATAATGATGAGTTCAATGACTTACTTTCAGCTTAGTACAGCCTATATGCGTAGCCCTGTAAACAATTTCAAAAGAACTAAAAAAAAGTACATTATCTGCAGTTTCGATGTTATCGCTAAAAACGGTGACGGAAAACATCGTGAGGAAAACCGGTATGTCCAAGAACCTCAAAAGTACGAAAATATATGACATTCACCAACATGCACTGGGCCAGCATGGTGGATTAGGGCCCATCCTCTCTGAGAGAAGGCCTGTGTCCCAGCAGTGGGAACATGATAGGCTGATGATAAGGGTTAGTTGGTGAAAATGGGATTTGTTGTTACAGTTGCCACCGTATATAGCGTCGCGGTTTTATGTAGCAACATGTTATGGCTTGTTACTGTTCTAGCTATAGCTACTGCCTGTATTCTGTGTTTAAGCGCACGAGTGTAGATTGTGTGTCACGGTCGCTTGATATAGGTACTAGTGGTATAGTTACGTAGATAGGGGACAGCTGATTCACGCACGCATAGTTTTGCTTTGTTTGTCAGATTCTCTGCTGCAACGGTTTAACCAAGTCTTTGGTACTAGACTAGGGTACCAAATTAGTACCAAAAGAGGGTAGTTGATTGAGTCAGGCATTACTTTGCGGAAGTCAATGTTATTTGTATATGACGGATTTCTAGTGTAATTCCGCTTCTACGTCGCTTCGGGTGCAATAAGGATTTTGGGATGAATTATTTTTCTCTATAGATATTTGTGATGCTAGTTTTAACCTAACCCGTTTCCTCAGTGCACCTTGTCGACAGGTGTTTCGCCTCTTCACGAAACATCCTCAGAACGTGTTGACTCTCCAAGTGCGTATCTTTATTGTACTCGAAGTGACGTACAAGCGGAATTACGCTAGAGATTCGTCTTATACCAAAGGAAGGTTCAATAGACATGGCAACAAACAAATATAATATAAATTGTCGAGTTTTTGGCGCCAACGTGGAAAAAAACATGTCGGCTCGTTGGATTATTTTCCTAAACTTGTGTATTTTCGAGTGTTAATGTGTACTAAATGGTGAATTATTATTCATTAAGTGCTCGTAAACGTACTCGAGTGTGGGTTAGTGATATAACGAGGTGAAACGTGTCTTTTCGTGTTGTTTCCAAAACTTCATAGGAGCCTCTTGTAAAGTCTCCACCACTTTACAGGGGCATGAGTTTGACTAGACTGTGACTTACTTAGCTTGACTCTGACTGTGACTATGACTTGTTTGACGCTATTAAGACTATGTAAACTGTTTAATATTACGACTAAAGGACATTGAATCCACGGTCATGAAAATTTTAACAAAAAAATAAATAAATTGTCTTTGGCAACAAATAATCACTGAAATTATGGGTATACTTATATATTTTTCATTTCAAATAATGAAATAGACTACCATACCAGATACCAATACAATACCAAGATACGATACGTAGATTCTGATACCAATATCATGGGGATGCATAAAAACTAAACGATCCGCCATCTTTGGGAGTACTCCATATTGGATTTAGAATGTTTTTTTTAAATTAATTGATACGGTTTCGTTTCTCCGCCATTTCGCCTGATGTTAAACGATGATGCGGTCTACGATGGAGCACGCTATAGATAACCAAGCATTGTCATCCAAACTAAACGTGTATGCAAAATTTCAAGGCAAGTTAATAAAAGTATGAAAAAAATTAATTAATTTTAGTAAAAACGGGAAAGATCAATAAATAGGCAAGTAATGCAGTTTGCACATAAACGTCTTTTACCGAGAATTATTAAATCACCTACCTTTTGTAAATGAAGCCGGAAAATATTTTGATGATGCAATAGTAGCTTTGCCTAGTTTGGTAAACAAAGTTTTTCCGGTACGTTTAACTAAGATTAATAGTGAAGTATAGGTATATAAAAATATACAATAAATACTTACTTAAGTATGCAATATTTTATGTTCTGGTAAAACCAAATGCGGTTTTATAATTAAGCTAGCTGCGCCCCACGGTTTCACCGGCGTTAGTATACACCTCCTTGAAGCATAACCTCCTTGGTAGCGACACCAAGGAGGTTGCCTTTTATTTTTGTTAGGTTTGCTAATCAAGTTGCTTCAAGTATACAGCAACCTCCTTTGACTTAGATGTTTTTTTTTCTATCATTTAACATGTCTACTTCAATTCTTGTTCTTGTTTTTTGTAGGAAAAAATACTTAAACAGCAAAAAACCCGGTTGTGCCGATCGCTATCAAACTTTACAAGATCATTCGCTGGGCTAATCTGAAGATTGCCTGAAAATTTCATCAAAATCGGTCTAGCCGTTTCGGTGTCTTTACAGGCCCTACCCTAATCCACCATGCTGGCCCAGTGCATGTTGGTGAATGTCATGTCTTTGAACTATTGAGGTTCTTTGACATACCTACCCTTTTTCCCCCGGTTTCCTCACGATGTTTTCCTTCACTGTTGTTGAACGATGGCATAGAAATTGCAGACAATTTATAATCATTGGTACATGGCCGAGGATCGAACCGGGTGCCGTCAGATTGCAAAGCGCACATGCTACCCGGCCATCGCATAAGATAGGTCTAGGCTCTAGGTATATAAATAGGACTTGAACCAGCCCTATACCGGCGGAACAAGTTCTGGTTCCAGGCAGGTGCTCGTTCGTTAGATAATTCCCGCTCGACCGCTCACCTGCTTTCCCGATAGTTTAGTGACATATCGGGGCTCAAACTAACACATTTGAACGTTTTTTTTGTATATGACGAATTTCTAGTGTAATTTAATCAAGTGTGTGTGTTTTTTAACCAACTTCGAGAAGGAGGAGGTTATCAATTCGACTGTATGTTTTTTTTTTTTTTTTGTATCTTTGTTACGCGATTACTCCGCCAATATTTTTTAATTAAGCAAAGTTTTAGAATCATACCCGACTTCACGGAAAGTAGGTGAATAATAGGTACAGGTACGTACTGACTGGGTGACTGGTGAGACTGGAAATATTCGGGGAGATCATTACACATCATTATGAGCAAGTTTTACAGCACTTACCTATTCTGATCATCATTATACTCATAAACAACGTTTAGTTAGTTAGATAGCGACCCCGAAAACTCGTTAAAAAAATCTGCTTATCCCATGTACATACATACAAACAGTTCATTGACACCCGACGAAATTTATGGAAAAGCTAATTTTTTTCGCGATGCTCGGCTATGCTCGATGTTTCTTTACGAGATCGAATCAGAAATGAGGAGATCCGAGACGAACGAAGGTTATTGACATAGCCCATCGGATAAGGAAGTTTCAGTAGCAGTGGGCTCGGCACATAGCACGCAGAACAGATGGCCGATGGGGCCGAACGGTTCTCGAATGGAGAGCTCAGACCGGTAAACGTAGCGAAGGACGTCCATACAAGATGGACAGACGACCTTAAAGAGACCTGGGTAAAAGCCACTTCCACGCGGCACTTTTGGAGATCGATAGGGAAGGCCTATGTCCAGCAGTGGACTTCCTATGGCTGAAATAATGATGTTGAATTGTTGAAACACAAAATACGGCAACCAAAGTAGCTTAATTGTGACCTAAAAATGCAGTAAATTTCCGGACTGCAGGCGATTTTTTTTTAGAAGTGACTCAAAGACACCTCATTTTTGCGTCAAGGTTTTCCTATTTCTGACGAAAGTCCCAGTCACATCGAGATACCATGTGTGACTAACTCAAATTACAATTTTGATTGACATGATACTTGGGACCACACTAGGTAGCAGCGCCGGCCCTTTTTTGTGGACGGCGGGGAAATCTTGAAAAGATACCCAGTTGCATTGGGGTAAGCCGAGTTATGTGAGATTGCACCCACTAAAACCCCCTCGATGGCCGACCTCTGTGCCAGACGGAGGGTAGCGCGATCTCCACAGGAACGCACCGGTATCCTCCTAACACACTGCCTGAAGCAACGCTCCAGAGCATTTCCGTTCCTTTCCTTTACAGCGGCGTGGACCACACCGCGCCGTTGTCTTCCCTGGGCTTGCTGAATGGGAGGTCAGATCCCCAAATCTGACCACCCACAAGCCCGAAGGAACCCTTTTAGTCGGCTTACGACAGGCAGGGGGATACGGGATACCGAACAGGGTACTAACACCCTGGCTCCAGGGATAAGGACCCCGGCTCAGCGCTGGCCCTATATAGCGTAGAGCGAGATCATCGGTCGCTCTAGGCGCTTGCTAGAATAGCATGGGACGACAAAATGCCAGAAGCGAAAAAAACTTTACGCAAAATATAATTTTGAGGGCGGGGGCGGCGTGTTAGGCGGCGAGGCACACTTGAGTTGTTTGTAGACAGCATAAAATTTTGATGTGGTAATAGTTTACAAAATTGTATTGGGTATTGGGTATTGTATATCCTGGATTAGCACATGGAATACTTTTTATCCCTGAATCGATTCGTGTACGATAGTTTTTGGGGTTCTGTGCCCAAAGGGTAACAACGAGACCCTATTAATAAGCCTACGATGTCGGTCTATTTGTCCGTCCGTCCGGTTGTCCTACCTTTAAACGGCCGTATCTTTCGAACCGTAGCAGATAGCCAGTTAATATTTTCACTTAATATGGAATATTACGGCGGGTTAAGTAAAAAATAATAAAACAGGCAAAAAGTAAAAACGAAAGGGGGGTCCCCATACAACATACGTATTTTTTAATGTATTTTTGTATTAGCTCTACTGTAAAAGCGTTCTACGGTAATACGTACAAACGTCAAACTTGGCATGATTATAGTACCTAAAATATAAGAATAAATAATGGCCAAGTGCGAGTCGGTGACAAGTTTAGTATCTGTTCATTACCAAGTTATAACTAGTAATTTAACTAGAAAGCCGTGGTAGCTCATTTGGGAGACCACTATACTTGAAAGCGTGAGGTCGCGGGTTCAAACCCCGGACCAATGAGCTCTTTGGAGCTTATGTACGGATTTTCATACCACTGGCTTTTCGGTGAAGGAAAACATCGTGATGAAATCTGCGAATACGTACGAAGAAGAAGTTCAATGGCGTATGTGAATCCATCAACCCGCACTGGGCCAGCGTGGTGGATATGGCCCAATCACACTTTCGGGGGTAGGCTAAAAGTCCAGCAGTGGACTGTTAAAAGGCTGATTATGATGATTATGATAAACTAGTAATTTAACGCAAACACCACATAGCGTGGTACGGAACCCTCAGTGCGCGAGCACGACTCGCACTTGGCCGGTTTATAAAAAATTAAGCGCGCCTAAAGATAATCTTTCTCTACCCTGACAAAAGGCTACTGTACTAGAGCCGGCGCATCAAAGTAGGTACCTAAGATAACTATAGGTAGGTATATCAAAGCAACAAAAACAAAAAATTTCAGAATTATCACTAGTAATATTTCAGAATGTCTGGGGCTCTATTTTTGAATCGCTCGCATGTTATTTCGCACGAAATATCATGCGAAATCTTACATTCGATCGAAAACCCAAACAAACTCGCATTTTTTAGTATTTTGTTAAGTTACACTTGCCAGTAAAAAATTGCGCCAACGTTCTAGGTATTTCATATCACACCTTGAACATAAAAAAATAATTTTTCGATACCTACTGCCGACTGCATTTTTCGCGCTATTTTCATCGTATCACTAATTATATGTTTTTTTTTTTTAATTTAGAACAGAATATATTATTATATAGTACTTATATTGTTTCACGTACCTACCGAAGTTAAATTTAAATCCTTATTTACAGTTACACTTTGTTTTCACAAAACAATTTTTCCTCAACTGTCGACTATTTAAACACTTGTGAACATGTTTTAAACAAAATTAAACAACTCACCAAACATGCGTGCGCTATCCATAGTAGACGCTATCAAACATGACCTTGACACCACTTTAACAAACATTTAGGTATAACTAGATGTATCTACGCCTATGTATACACCGACCTATCATTCCAGAGCTACTCTACAAACTACCGAGTCTACCAACAAACTAACATAACAACGCCCATTTTATCAAACCTCAAACCGACCAATAACCATGTCAAATGATTTAACAATACTAATTTATTAATTTACCATCTAAAATTAAACTTTATTACTGTATAATACGGTTTGGAATAGATTCGAACGCCTCTAATGTGTTGTGTCAACACATACATAGTTACTCACACATGCGCGTGTCACGAAATCGAGCCGGTTTCTAGGTTAGAAGTTAGAACTGCGCGGGCGCAAGTGGTGACTCCATCAAGGCGGCCGTTGCGGGAATTCCTAGACCACGTTGATTGGATCGTACTAGGCTTAGAAATGAACTATGCGTAACGTTTAGATGATACGAGCGTACAAGGGTACCTAACTACCTACCCAGTATCACACTATGCAATATGCATAACAACTGACTAATGCCCAGTTTTATATATTTAGATAATGGTCGTTTTAGCTTACTAATACAATAGCTAAGTTTACGTTTTCACCGGACTTGAAATAAGAACTTATAAATTTGGCTGTTTTTTATATGTTACGCGATATCTTCGTTTGAAAAAAGATTTAAAAAAAATAATATTTGAAATATATTATGCAAATAAAAAAAAACATTAGATTGTGTAGGTAGGTACTATAGTCATGCCAAGTTTGACCCTTGTACATTTTACAATTTTTACATTAGAGCAAATACAAAAATACGTTAAACGAAACGTTTGTTGTTTGTTTGGGGCCCCTTCAGATTGAACTTTTTGAGTTTATATTTTTTTTAGATAACCCTCCGTAACATTGACATTATATTCTGTGAAAATTTTAACTATTACGTGTAGAAACATACAGCCGTGGACGGACAGGCATAGGTACAGCGTGGATTTAGTAATAGGGTCCCGTTTACTCCCTTTGCGTACGGAACACGAAAAATAAAAGCAAGTATTCTATTGCAGTTGTTTGTTTTCCATGTAAAATATGATGAGGTTACATATTAGACCTTAGTGTAAATATGTGGCCCGGGTTAAACATCACATTGATTTAATTGATTGTCAAATATTATAGAAAATATTTAAAGAATGTCCTACAATTTTTAGCCTCACAGCAACCCTCCAGCGACCTTGCAACGAGTCGCTGTCGCGGCCTAGACGTAGCGATTCACTTTATTTATTTGACTACATAACCGGCGATCGGGTCGGAGCAATGTCGCGCTAAACACAGCAATGTCGCGCCAACTGAGGTAAAATCTGGCAAAAACTAGGTCATGTCGCAAGAAACTGAGCTAATGTTGAGTACTATAGCGCGAAACTGAGGTAAAAACTGTCGCGTAAAACTAATAGATAAACGAAAAGGGTGTTTCTACAATGTTGCATGAAACAGAATGTCGTACGAAACGGGATAATTTCGTGGGAAGTTCGTTTTAGTCAAAAACTGAAACTAATTGATTGTTTGATTGATTAACTCTTTATTGTTCACACCATGAAATTTGATACAGAGGACAAAAAACTCTTAAAAACTAATGTAACAACTGGCGGCCTTATCGCTAAAAGCGATCTCTTCCAGGCAACCTTAATCGCTAATCTCGCTAAAAATAACGCAATTTTGTGCAATAATACTGAACAGTGGTATTTAAAACTGAGGTGTCTGTGTCACGCATTACTCAGAATTTTCAATCGAATTGGAGCAATCTCGCGCCAACAGTGCAATGTTGCTCAAGTGTTTCATAAATATTTTTGTCATAAAATTACTTTTATAAATAGACATAATTATTTCTTATCTTGTAAGTACCTATCGAGAATGGAATAATAATGTTGGTTAATTTCGTCAACAAAACTATATAAGTACATCTTGATGTTCGATAAAGTAACATTTCGATGTTGATGCAAAAAGGTTGGTAGGTACTGTTTTAGGCATTTTTTATGCCTTTGGTAGTAAACAAGCATCCTATGTCGCCTATAGATACTTGTTTGTAACACTAGATATTACAAATAGTAAATTGCCGACCCTTTAAATCGCTATTTGAAAAACTCCATGTTGTAGCTTCTTGGAAACACCGCGGAAGGTAGCTCCATTCCACATTTTGCAGGTGAGAGGCAAAAAGATCGTTTTTAGAGTTCTTTATATACCTACCTAAAAGATGTAAACGGGACCCTATTACAAGCCTACGCTGTCTTTCTGTCTGTTACACCCACACACTGTGTCTTAAATTTTAACGGCTGTAGCTTTTGAACCGTAATAGATAGCCAGTTTTATATTTTCATAGAATATGTACTTAATGTTACGACGGATTAACTAAAGTGCATCAGAGCTACATGACCTTATCCTGCCATCCCCTTTCTACTACAGGACAAGTAGGAAAACGGCCCACTACCACCCATACCTACATAGTGAATTTTCCTTGGATACGTACCAAACGTTTCGATTCTACGTTTCTAATCCGTACGGCCAAAGATTGGAACAACCTGCCAGCTTCCTTGTTTCCTGAGAGATATAACCTGGGCCTTTTCAAGGCCAGAGTGAATAGGTGTCTTCTAAGTCTGCGTGCTTCATCTTCGACCACAACGTCGCTTACCAACAGGCGAGTTGATAGTCAAAGGCAAACTTATACGCGTTAAAAAAAAATACTAATAGAGGGTCTCCATACAACAAACGTTTTTTTAAACGTATTTTCGTATTTGCTGTAAGTTTAAAACAGTTATTCTTAAAAACACTAAACTTGACATGATTATAGTACACACCATAAAATAATTCAAAAAATAATAAATGATGGTAAATTTCGAGTCGGTCACAAATAAATTTCTATTCACCACCAAGTCCAACGTCGGGTGCGGTCGGTACTTGGATCGGTGACCGCCTGGGCGTGATGTTGTCTATTGCTCTACTTTTTGTTTTTTGTAGTGGTAGTTGGTACGGAACAGTGCGCGAGCCCAACTCGTACGTGGTCGGTTTTTTATTTACACTTATGGTTAGATTGGTTAGTTAAGTTAGTTAAAACATTGTGAAGTCTAAGTATAAGGTTAGTAAGCTTAGCCAAGTTTGATACGATGACCGCGGCTTGCGGTCAGCTCTATGAAACGAGAGAACACGGATATGATTTTAGATGTAATTCTGCCTCCTTACCTTGAGAACTTGTTATGGACTATCAAATGGTGTTAAACTATCAAGTTCAAGCGTTTGGGGTCGTGCGAGACATTGGGCCCTTGGGGACCGGGAGCTCACCTCATTTTCAAAAACCTTTCTGCAACGCGTGACCAAAATGCTGGCGTGTTTTTGGCTCAACGCATAAGCATAGCCATTCAGCGTGGTATTGCCGCCAGCATGCTGCATGCTGGGTACGCTGCTAACTAGTAGGCTTGAGTATTTGGATTGTCTTTAGACCTTCAACGGTCTATGGGCAGTCTAACTGTAATTGTAGTGTTAGTATTAGCTTGTATTTTGTTTAGTTAATAAAGGCACTTGTCCAGTAAAGACCCCGCTCATCGGTCACAGCTAACTATTTTTTGTACGCAAAAATAGCTTTTTTACGAATAGGTAGGTACGCTTGCGTTTGCCCTCTAACTCGCCTGATGTTAAGCGATGATGCGGTCTACGATGGAGCACGCTTGCCTAGAAAAAACAGATTCACTCGCGACTTGAAGACACCCAAACTGTATACAACTATCGGGGAGCACCCAATTAGGCATTGCATTCTAAAGACTAGAAGTTCGCACAATAAGAGTGGAATCTAAGCGCTATGTACGGGTCTTCGAAATATCAACCATAAAGCGGTGCTGACTTTTTGTGCCCACTCTGGCGGTCTAATAGAAAAATGGTTAGGAGGGAATTAGATCATGCAGATCCGATGCACACTCTCCGAAATGTGTCCGTAAGAATAAAAAAACACGATTGCGACTTGCAGACGCTATAAAGTATGATCCGACCCTAAGATATTTTCACTTGTAGATAGGTTGTGCCCGCCACCATATTGACTAGACGAATGCAAGGCTGTCAGTCACAGCCGTCTCTCAGTCACGCACTCCGAGTGTCCACAACAAATTGTATTTTTGTCTCTTTCTAACAACAGATTTAGCGTAAAAAGTCTTTCATATTCTTTCCCATATTTCACAAAATGCAAATATACATGCGTAGGTAAGCTATGCAAATTTATGGTATATGCTGCGTTTAGTCAGTTTTGTTCACCTATAACGTCTCTATTATTTCACTTCACATCCGACCGCGGAAATTGTAACATTGACAAATTAAAAGCAAATCATGACTAGCTAAATTAGTTTATATCTCCGTCTCAGCACCGGATTTCCAAGAATCCGAGTGCTAGGAAGCAATGAGTTTATTTTGTGAATAGTTCGCTCAAACATGCAATTAAGGTAAACAAATTGACGAACGCAGAACTGGCCTAAATAGATGTGATACAGATCTTCGGAATTATTATTACAAATGCGAAATTATGTGACTGAGAGTTTTGACTGCATCACATATGTACCTACGCACCGTGAGGTGTAATAATAGAGACATACGCGAACAACATGGCTTTAAAAACTGACTAAACGCAACATACCTATATCTATATATACGCATGTAAGTATATGTGCATTTTGTGAAATAAGGGAAAGAATATGTAACACATTTTACGCTGTATCTGTTGTTAGAAAGATACAAAAATACAATTTGTTGAGGTCACTCGGAGTGCGTGACTAAGAGACGACTGAACGAAGTCGGGCAGCCAGCCTTGCATTCGTCTAGCTAGTCAATATGGTGGCGGGCACAACCTATCCGATAGCCCGTTGGTCCAGTTGGTAGTGGACCTGCCTTCTGCGCTTGGGGGCGTGGGTTCGATTCCCAGCTAGGACAAACATTCATGTTATGAACATTTGTGTTTGTTCTATATCTGGTTGTTAATATCTATATAAATATGTATTTAAAACTATATATTTATGTATATCAGTCTTTGGCAGCCATATCACAAGCTTTGCTTAGTTTGGGGCCAGATGACCGTGTGTGCAAAAACTTATTTATTTATTTATCTATCTATAGGTAAAAATATCTTAGGAAAAAATGCTGCCAAAAACTGAAGGGGCGAGTTAAACAGATATTGCACACACCGACAAATTCTTACAAGTTCTACACACACACACACACACACTTCAACATTGAGCGGCACACAACTGCAAACGAGATGATCAAGTGACAACCAAGGGGGTGTAAGTGCAAAAGATGAAAATGTAGGTTTAACACATAATTTTTTTCTGAGATTAATACATACAATATTTCAAGATAACTGACACAGTGAACCAGTGATTTAAAAATCCTCAATCAGAGTTGTCCTCGTTCAAAATCCAACACCAATGACAATCCGAACAATGCATTTTTCAGCGACGATTAGCGCTCGTTAATCACAGCGACAGATAAAGGCTCATTAGGCGTTTTGTTCGACTTCGGTCAGCCACGATCATACTTCAACGTCAAATGTTAACGAGGTAGGCAATCGCAGATCTATACCAAGATAGACACCAAAGCACAATCTGTAGGAAAACCTAGCGTGCCGCATTCATTGTAGTACCTATACAGTATCAGCCTCTACGAAATCGAATCAGAAATAAGGAGATCCGTATACGAACGAAAGTCACCGACATAGCCCACCGGATTAGCAAGTTGAAGTGGCAGTGTGCAGGGCACATATCACGCAGAACAGATGGCCGATGGGGCCGAAAGGTTCTGGAATGCAGACCACGGACCGGCAAGCGCAGCGTAGGACGTCCACCCACAAGATGGACAACCGAAAACACACCGCAGGGATACGCTGGATGCAGGCCGCTTCCAACCGGCCCTTTTGGAGATCGATGGAGGAGGCCTATGTCCAGCAGTGGAAGTCCTACGGCTGAGATGACGATTGAAGTAGACAAACTAAAACTAGAATGACTAAATTGCTAAAAGTGGGAAAAGAGGGCCTTAACGTCGGGTGGTCAAACGTAAGCCTATTATTTAATAAATAAATAAAGTTGAAAATGATGTCGAATTCCTGTCTATAAGTAAACAGTTCTGTGACCATATTCCCAAGGCTGAAAGCAAAGCGTCAAAAGTACCAAAGTGCTAACCGGCCTTTGTACTATTATTTCTTCTGTAACCATGCCAAGGTGAGTGTTGTGGGTGACACGACATGTTTAAAACCTAAATTGTTGCATGATAATGTTCGGCATATCATGTGTCATTCACATGTTTTTGTTCAAACCTTTTTTTTATGTGGTTAGAACCTCAAATCTGAAAACAAGGGAGATATGGTAAGGTGGTGTGCCAGCGAACGCATTTGACCTGAATCAGGCTTGATGTCTTCAGTCGAAGTCGAGTTGATTTGCACGACTGAAGTAAATTAGAGTGTACTATAATCATGCCAAGTTTGACGCTTGTACGTATTACCTTTTTTTTTTTTTTTTATTATTTGTTAGTTCATCGTACATATTCTGCCGTATAACGTTATATATTCTGTCAAAATTTCAATTGGCCATCTATTACGGTTCGAAAGATACAGCTGTTTAAAGGTAGCACAGACAGACAGTCGGGCTTAGTAAGTAATAGGATCCCGTTTTTACCCTTTGGGTACGGAACCCTATAAAAGGCTGTCGTTTGTGGACTCTCAACTACCGATATCAATGTTAAGTCACCTAGATCATAGCCTATAATGTACAGAGAGTCTATATAAATAGATTAGTGGTGACATGGTACTGAGACGTGGTCCTTAACTGTTAGCCTTTTGGAAAAACTCAGAGTCACACAGCGGGCAATGGAGAGAGCTATGCTCGGAGTTTCTTTGCGCGATAGAATCCAAAACGTGGATATTCACCAAAGAACCAAAGTCACCGACATAGCTGCTAAAATTTGCAAATTAAAGTGGCAATGAGCAGGCCACATCGCTCGGAGAACCGATAACCGATGGGGAAGAAATGTTCTTGAGTGGAGACCACGAACCGGAAGACGCAGCGTAGGTAGGGCTCCCACTAGATGGACCGACGACATCGTGAGAGTCGGCTGTCGGCAAGGCAGGCTGTCGTTCAGTGTGGAGGTTAAAGGGGGAGGCCTATGTTCAGCAGTGGACGTCTTCTGGCTGATGATGATGATATAAATAGATTCATGACTACAAACCAGAATACTTAGATTCTTTAACCAACACTTCCGCATCAACCAGCCAGCGTATTTTTAAAGGCATTGTTGAAAGCACTAAAATATGCTTTTAAACAGGAAACTGTTTATTCGCATCACAATTAACCTTGTTACCCGCTTAGAATATTAGATTTTGCTTTATTTTCCGAGAAGTTGCGTTTTATTGTGAATTCTTGCTTATGACGGTGTGTTTCCCTGTTTCATCTGCGTTTTTCCCTATTTGGCTATATTGCAGGATGGAAAGGTTAAACCTTAGATAAGTTTCCAAACAACGCTTCTCAAAACGTAAGGTACAAATTCGCTTTGTAGCTTACGTTTCGATCGGTATTATAAACGATTTAAGCAAGAAAATTAATGGATTACCTGTGGAATGTCACACTGTCTGTCATAGTAATTTTTTTATATATTTTTGGAGCTATATATGACACCATTTGAATGGCTTAAATTTTGCGAATGTACTTGGTTTCTTTGTGTAGTTATTCTAAGGGTTAAACGTACCTATCCGTTGTTCTAGCACATTTATCATGTTATTCAGTAAGTACTACCTTTGGGCGTTGGAGTCTACCTAGAAACGTGCCAAGAGGCTCATCTGCAACGAACTTTCAGACTAAGCTCCTTAGCCTTGAGCATCGTCGCAAAATTATAAACCGCAGCCTTCACGGCACTTCACGTTGGAACAGTCGCTGTCACTGTATCAAGCACAAGTTCGGTCGTGCATGGAGTACTGCTCTCACCTTTGGGATGGATCAGCTAACTATCAGCTTGGGGCGTTAGAGTCTATTGAGAAGCATGCCAAGAGACTCATCAGCAACGAATTCCTGGTTCAGGCTAAGCTCCTAAGTCTTGAGCATCGTCGCAAAGTTATATATCGCAGTCTATCTGTTTATTATCGGATACATTTCGGAGAGTCTGCGTCGGATATGCATGATCTAATTCCCTCCTGTCCATCTTTCTATCGGACTGCCTGAGCGGGCACGAAAAATGGACGCCGCTTTTGTGGTTGATATTCCGAAAACGCTTACGAAGCGCTTTGATTCCACTTTTATTGTGCGAAATGCTACAATTCAATTCTTTATTAATAATTCCATAGTTACAAGTCAAACTTCTGCAGTAAGTACACTTTCTACAACGATGTATATAAACTTGTATAAAAATTATATTTTCGGCGCAAGACCAATATAAGCTTCTAAATAATAACGTCCAATTCAACAATGTCCGTTAAAATGAAGACCAGAAAGGTTTACGAACTGATTGATGTAATTAGTTTACTTATTTAAGCGTAAAGTTAACTGTGGAAAACTAAAATGTAAAAATATGTTTTGTTCTCTTTCCGGACAGGAAACAATGACACAAGACTATTTAATCTTTAGTTAAATGTAAAGTTATCTATTGCTAAATTCATGTCTTGATTTGTAAACGATAAACATTAGGTTTAAAATCATTAGTTAATGATTACATTAAAAGACAGCTGATTTGATATTCGATTTACAAAACGAAAAACATGGCGCCTTGTTTCTATTATTTAAA
Source organism: Agriopis aurantiaria (assembly GCA_914767915.1). Classification (NCBI taxonomy): domain Eukaryota; kingdom Metazoa; phylum Arthropoda; class Insecta; order Lepidoptera; family Geometridae; genus Agriopis; species Agriopis aurantiaria. The sequence goes on from OU612004.1 coordinate 9,309,086, forward strand.
TGTTTAGCTTAAGTGTTAATAAGAGCTAAGTTCTGTAAATAGTTAAGATTATTTAACAAGTTATAAACTACTGTAAAGTAGGTTATTTGTAGATCTTTAATGAACAGTGTTATGACTTCACAACGACATGACGCCATCTTTGTTATAAAATGGCGAGCTGTTGTGGAGCCAGGCTCATTCTGTTTGAGGCATTCATCGAGCACAGTACAAAGTGCAGAAACAGGCAGTCTTGCTTGAAGCGTTATCCGGTGCACTTAGAGTGCTGTTACTATTTTGTTAACTACTATTTATTGCTCAATAAGTGTTATGAAAAGTGTTATTCTGTAATAATTGTGATAAAGTGATGGCGCTGTAGTTTCTTGCCCTTCTTCTATAAGCGTCTAGGGTTTTACGAACGTGGCGGTAAATTAGCATTAGCATAGAGCACCTTCTTAGGGTCTATGCAGAAATAAAGGATAGATAAGTCATTACCAGAACTTTCAATGTGTTTCTTTGACCTACCCCGTGAATAAGTCAGTTTGGTACAGCCTAAAAACTACAAAGTTACTTAGAAGAGAGTAGTTCTGCCAGCTAAGGTTTTATCTCCAATGGTAGAACCCAGTGATGGAAATAGTATCATCAGCACTGATGACGTCACAGCTTCAAAAAACATCCTAGTACCGAGTGTTCTCCGACATATATGTAAGTTAAATTAAATAGTCAAGTAGTCTGTAGACTAGACTAGTCTGTAGACTAGTGTAGTCTAGTCTGTAGAATGCGCAAGCGAGTGAATAGTTATCTTCTTAGCCTGCGTGCTTCATCTTTGACCACAACAGGCGAGTTGGTGGTCAAACGCAAACTTATTTGCGATAAAAAAAAACATTGCCAGGCGTCGCTGTGCTATCGCTAATTTCCGCGCAGTTTCGTGCAATTTTGGCGCAAACACGTTCAGATAAATGACAAAATACTGGCCTTAATCCAACCAATCTCTCAACCACCATTGGCTGAATATAACGATGCCTCAGAATAGCATAGCTAAAATGACGATTATGCATTTCCTGCTACCATGATATCATAGTGCGATAAACAGATTACTAAGTTTCTAGTTCACTGATAAAATTGAACGTTAGGGATTACGTTAGGGGCCCGTGTTAGATAACAACGCGAAATTGCAGGCTCTAAATGGAAAAGATAAAACTTGTAAAGTACCTACCTATAGATATTATACCGGGCTATGGAACGGTGGTAGAAGCTAAACAACTTTAATTATGGGACCAACCTTATTACAAGCTTTTTAGGGTTCCGTACCCAAACGATAAAACGGGACCCTATTACTAAGCCTACGATGTCTGTCTGTCCGTCTGTCTGTCTTACCTTTAAACGGCTGTATCTTTCGAACCATAATTAGCCAGTTGAAATTTTGACAGAATATGTAACGGCGGATTATCTAACAAATAATAAAAACGCCAAAAAATAAAAACAAAAGAGGGGACCCCCATACAACAAACGTAATTTTTAACGTATTTTTGTTTTAGCTCTAATGTAAAAACGGTAATACGTACAAGCCTCAAATAAATAAATTAGGGCCAGTGCGATTCGGTGATTAGTTTCTGTTCAATACCAAGCTATAACTGGTAATTTCGTTATTGAATTTTGTGATGGTACGGAACCCTCAGTGCGCGAGCTTGACTCGCACTTGGCCTGTTTATTTATTTAACTTGCCTTGTAGTATGAGTCGAACCATGCAACTAAATTTTAAAACAGTTATATCCATCCCATTGTGCCGAAATTTTGCATACACGTTTAGTGGTTGACATTACATGGTTAGCAAAGTGACGTCATTCTAAATCCAATATGGCGGACTCCCAAAGCTGGCGGACTAGTTATTTTTATGCACCTCCATAATGTGGGTATCAAATATAAGGGTTTGATGAGAAGAATATGAAAAAAAAAAAAAAAACATACAGTCGTATTGATAACCTCCTCCTTTTCGAAGTCGGTTAAAAATAAAAAAACGTCACACTCCACGGATACCGGTATCAGCGGGTAAAATGAAAATTGTTTTTTTTTTTAAGGAAACGGATCACGGTATCGGTGTATACAAACTCGCCCGGATCCGTGGCTAATAAAACCGATACCGGGATCCGTGGATACAAACCCTAAATTAGGCACTAGAAACACGATGCAAAGTTTTAATGATACTAGTATTATAAATGCAAAATAGTATTTGTTAGTTTGTTAATATGTTTGTTTATCATTCACGCAAAAATAAACTGATTGGTGTTATTTCTTATACAGAGATTGGAGGGCTAGAGAGTGAAGCGGGATAAGTTTTAACTGTTTTTTTTTTTTTTTTTTTAAATTAGGTAGGCTTGCACTTCACCATCATCTTGCCTGATGTTAAGCGATGATGCGGTCTACGATGGAGCACGCTTGCCTAGAAGAAACCGATTCACTCGCGACTTGAAGACACCCAGATTGTAACTATCGGGAACACCCAGCGAATTTCGAATTTCGCCCCATTTAGGCAGCGAATTCCACAGACTATAGCAGTTCGCACAATAAATGTGGAATCAAAGTGCTTCGTACGGGTCCTAAAAGATTGTCCATGCGGGTAAAACCGTAGACGCAGTTAATAGCTATCTATATCTAATTTACAGCCGGTTTTGGACGGAAGTGGAAGCGGCAGGTGTTTGAACGCACACTACCTCTCTATGTAGGTATATATCTGTAGGAGCTTATGATGTGATAGTCATCTAGATATTAAAATAATTAACTGCGCCTCGTTTTCTTGAGGAATACAATCTATTTTCAAGGCAAGAATAAATAGATTTCTTCTAAATCAACGTGCTCTATCGTCAGCCACACTGTCGCTTACCGTATCTATAGAGTTGGTGGCCAAACGAAGATCTATTTACCTAAAATTTTGGTATAAATTGAACAAAAAATAAAAGCGGCCAAGTGCGAGTCGGGCTCGTGCTCTGAGGGTTCCGTACTACCACATAACTTGTTAGCTACTAAAGTACAAAAAATAGTGCAAAAAGACAACATCCCATCAACGCCCAGGTGGTCACCCATCCAAGTACCGGCCGCGCCCGAAGTTGCTTCGCTTCGGTGATCGTACGAGAACTGGTAGTGAACAAAAATTTGACACCGACTCGCACTTGGCCATTATTTGTGTTTATTCTTTAGAGTGTGTACTATGATCATGCCAAATTTGACGCTTGTTCGTATTATCGTTTTTACATTAGTGCTAATACAAAAATACGTTTAAAAAAATACGTTTGTTGTCTGTCCTCTTTTTGTTTTTACTTTTAGACTTTTTTATTATTTATCTGTAAATCCGCCGTAAAATTACATACTCTGTGAAAATTTCAACTGGCTATCAATTACGGTTCGAAAGTCGAGGTGCCTGTACCTTCGAGGTGCCTTGTACCTTCGAGGTGCCCTTGTGCTAGTCGCCCATAAACTTAACCACCAAGTTACGCCGAACGCACTCTGCGTTGGCTAACTAGTCCGTCAACCTGTAGAGGCCAAAAGGCCAAAAGGATAAGTCAATTTAAAAAAAAAAATAACGGTTCGAAAGATACAGCTGTTTTAAAGTAGGACAGACAGACAGACATCGTAGGCTTACTAATAGTGTCCCGTTTTTACCCTTTGAGTACAGAACCCTAAAAACGAAATCTATTTAGCTGTTTGGGAGCTACGACAGATACATAGCAGCTGTAACACAGGTCTTCCTAGAACAGCTGCTTACGAGACACCTACAGAAAGGTACTTATACTCATAATGAATTGTTAATTTTAGATTTGTTAAAAATGTTAGGTTAATATTGTAAAATTATAAATATTGGAAATAAAATGAATTGAATTGAATTGAATTGAACATAGATACACAGGCACTTACAGCAACCCTCTTTTTGCGTCGGGGGTTTAAAAAGTATTGTCTTGCTCAGTTCTAGAACAAAGCTCGGTACGTAATCGGTCAGTTCTCTGCGCTACTGCGAGAATGCTGCGTCCCATCGCTACATTCCGAAAGTGATAAATAACATAATTGCCTTGTTTTGAATCATTTGTTGAAACCCACATTTTGCTCTCATCTCGCAGGGCCTTGACTCCGAAACGCAAATAAAACTTATCAATTACCTACATATGTAATTACATACATTTGAAGGTATTGGAGTGGCGGAGCAAGGGCGCGGCCTTGCTGCGGGGCTCCAGTGACAAGTGTACTTGCTATTAGGTTGTACACTTACGTAGAATAACTATTACCTAAGTAGCTAATACTAACCTAGGACTATTAACCCAACAAGATGGACCGACCAAGTATCAAAATGGCTCGGCACAAATGAATTTCAATGATATTTCATGTTATGTCATTCTTCATTGTCATCATCAACCAGAAGACGTCCAATAAACATAGGCCTCCCCCTTAGAACTCCATACTGAACAGCCTGTCATCTGCATTCACTGGATGCCCGCGACTCTCACGATGTCGTCGGTCCATCTAATGGGAAGCCTCCTTAACACTTCGTCTTCCGGTTCGTGGTCTCTCACCTGACTCAAGAACCTTTCTTCCCCATCGGTTATTGGTTCTTCGAGCGATGTGGCCTGCCAATCGCCACTTCAACTTGCAAATCTGAGCAGCTATGACTGTGACCAGAGATAGAGGACCTGCTGGGGAATGGGGGCCGTACGCAACGCTTATCTGTCATTATTTAGGGGGTGCCATAATCTCCACGTTTGGCAGTCGGCTTGGAGATCGCAGAACGTTCACCGTGCAGTAGGAGAATGCTGTTTCCCATTCTCTGGTGGTTCTGGTCGCAGTTTTAGGACATGCCAGGGTCCTTATAAATATACTTAGGTTAGGTTAGGTTACATTACATTTTTAATCCTATTTATTTAGGTATATTTAGGGTAAAGGATCCAAAAGTAAAATGTATAGGTAGAGTAAGTAGCCAGCCAGAAGACGTCCACTGCTGAACATAGGCCTCCCCCTTAAACTTTAGCACTGGATGCCCGCTACTCTCACTATGTCGTCGGTCCATCTAGTGGGAGGCCTACCTACGCTGCGTCTTCCGGTTCGTGGTCTCCACTCCAGAACCTTTATTCCCCATCGGTTATCGGTTCTTCGAGCAATGTGGCCTGCCCATTGCCACTTCAACTTGCAAATTGTAACAGCTATATATTGGTGACTCTGGTTCTTTGGCGAATATCGACGTTCCGGATTATATCGCGCAAAGAAACTCCGAGCATAGTTCTCTCCATTGCCCGCTGTGTGACTCTGAGTTTTTCCAAAAAGCCAACAGTTAAGGATCACGTCTCAGTACCATAAATAATATAGACGGGTCTAATTTAGTAGCTCATTGCTCAGTTATTAAGTTGGTATATTTTAATTACTTGGTCATTAATTATATTTAAGACCTAATAGGCATCCGTTTTCCTACTTCTAGGTAGGGAAACAGGAAAATGTTGATCACCTAAAGTACTACTAATATAGGTAATGATTACGCTAATATATATAGTATATAATAATGTAAGAATATATAATATACATTAAGCTAGGTACTTAACCAATGATTGACATTCGTGGTGAAGTTTAAACCAACCAGGAGGTCGTATTTCGATTTATTAATTAAGAATTTCAAAATGGCTACTAAGGAGGAAATATTAATTTCCATATTGTTATTACTCGTACATGCAGTAAGAATAAAAATATAGCAATTGAAATGACCTAAACCTAAATATAAAATGGATTTCTAATGAGTATTGTATATAAAATGTATTTATATTTAGAGTTTTATGACACAGTTCACAGAATTTTGCAGTTTAGTAAAGTGGCAATTGAATTGAATAAGTATAAGTTTTAGACAGTTCTACTCAAAAATAAATAAATTAACGCTAACCTCGGCAGTGGTTACATATTTGAGGCGTTTGGGGTCGAGACATTGGGCCCTTGGGGACCGGGAGCTCACCTCATTTTCAAAAATCTTTCAGAGCGCCTGGTTAATGCGACGCGTGACCAAAATGCTGGCGTATTTCTGGCTCAACGCATTAGCATTGCCATTCAACGTGGTAATGCCGCCAGCATGTTGGGTACGCTGCCAACTGGTAGTGGGCTTGAGCATTTGGATTGTCTTTAGACCTTCAACGGTCTATGGGCAGTCTAACTGTATTTGTAGTGTTAGTTTTAGCTTGTATTTTGTTTAGTTATTAAAGGCACTTGCCCGAAAAAAAATATTTAAGGTTTAATAAATAATTATCACTTTTTTAATGAAGCTTATGCCTGGTAGTCGTATTTTTATTTATTTAGGTACTTTATTAAAATAGACGAATACCATTCCAGGGTGTACTTACTATGATACTATCTAATTGTTAATTCGCCCGGGAATCGAACCAACTTTCAGCCCATTGCAGCTACCACTGAGTTAAAATAGTAAATGTTTTTTTTAACAACAACAAAAAATATACGATAATAGATTAAACGATGCCTGTGGGCAGCAGCATAATATATTATGTACGTATGTAGTATAATATATTTATTCAATATTTTTTTGTTAGGTAGATAAGTTTGATGAGATTCTAAATATGTATACTTTTCTGGTTTACTTTTCTTGTCTAGTTTCTTTAAATATTTCATTGCCGTATTTAAGTACTACAATAATGAAAAAAAAAAATTACCTAGTTTTTTTTAATTCATGCATTTGTTGTTACGGTACAGTTGTGTGTACAAGTTGTGTACGTAAGTGATGTTACAAAGTTGTTACTGAACAAACATTGCCTCCAAAACATATCCCTAATTCAGAGCCAGTGGATTCAATTATGTAATTCTAATCTTTCTAATGACAAAAAATAAAACAGTAGTTAGATTAATTGTTACTTTGATTAAGAATGCACATTCTCAATTGTTACTTTCAATGCAATACAACCAAAACCCATCAAAGCAAATGGCTCCAAACGAAACCGTATCAAACAAAACTACAAACGATTTGACAGGAGCAATTAATTTAATAAAGCCTTAATTTAGGCCAAACAACTACTTGTAGACGCACGTATAAAACTATACCCATCTCTGTCTGTTGTAGGTGTTTTCCGCGTGTTGTCGCGCTCGCACGATCGAAATACCGTAAGCGAGAGCTGGTTAGTGGGCGGTGCGTTTTTTCACGGTTAGATAACGGAACCGTTTTCGCTTGTAAGCGCTTTCCGCATAACTATCACGGCTTTTGGAGACTGACAACAGCCTAAATAGTATTTTTGTAACCAGTATTTAAAAAAAAAGAAAAAAAAAAAGTTTTTTTTTTATTTTATTGATAAAAACCAAAACTCTTGTTTGTTGTAAATGTTAGCAATATCTTTTTTTTTTTTATTATATAACGGTTGACTTTTTACCGGAACGGAATAATTAGGGGGTGAGTAGGTACCTAAGTGTGGTAGGTACGAGAAGAGAAGCAGGTAGAGTAGAAACCAACGTAAATTGTAGTTTTTTTTTTTAAATCGCCCTAATTTCTTATGTAAGTACCTATGGGTACATATTAAGTAGATAAGGCTACACAATAAATTTATATCAGCGAAAATTTTTCAACAACAAATTTTTTTGAAAGCTGAAATGAAATGAAACATTTAGTCTGTTGAATGCGCTGCCTCGATGGGTGTTCCCCGATAGTTACAATCTATAGATATCTTCAAATCACGAGAAAATCGGTTTCTTCTAGGCCTGCGTGCTCCATCGTAGACCAAATCACTTAACATCAGGCGAGATGGCACCCAAACGCAAGTTAATTATTAAATAAAAAACGCAATTTTCTCACAATGCTCTACTCTATGTAGGTACTTACTTACCTGCTACACCTTATTTTTCCATTCTTGTAAAAAATATCAGCCTGTATGTAGGTGCCTGTAGGTACATATGGCCTGTCAAATTTTGGATGATAATTTTGACAGCTCACGCCCATGAAGTTACGCATATTTCCGGTAAAATTTACTACAAATAATGTCGTACTTCATTGGGTACCGCCCACTTAGTGAAGTGCCATGCATAAAGAACAACCACAGACTATCGAAATCGGTTCTGAAATAAAATAAATCAAACAAATCAAAATTAATACATAGGTAACTACATTATTTTTTGCAATTATCTATCGCGCAATTATTTATTTGTAAAAAAACTATTATTCATATTGTTTTTTTTTTTTTTTTCAGCATAACCATGGCACTATCGATTCTAAGTTCTATGAGAATAATATCGATGATCGAATAGGTTCATTATCGATTATACACAACCTCATCCTTACTGCGAGCTGTCAAAATTATCATCCTAAATTTGACAAAGTATAGTAATAGTCAACGTAGATTTTCTTGTATTTATCGAGATAATAGAGGCGAATTCTTAGTATTTTTTTGTAAACTTTCGTTTGTTTTATGGTTTACTTACTCCATCTTAATTTATAATGATATTTTAGTTAATTAATATTAGGTAGGTATATATTTTACGTGGTTTGAACGTGGATATTCGCCAAAGAACCAAAGTCACCGACATAGCTGTTAAAATTTGCAAGTTGAAGTGGCAATGGGCAGGCCACATCGCTCGGAGAACCGATAACCGATGGGGAAGAAAGATTCTTGAGTGGAGACCACGAACCGGAAGACGCAGCGTAGGTAGGCCTCCCACTAGATGGACCGACGACATAGTAAGAGTCGCTGGCATCCAGTGGATGCAAAAGGCAGGCTGTCGTTCAGTGTGGAGGTTAAAGGGGGAGGCCTATGTTCAGCAGTGGACGTCTTCTGGCTGATGATGATGATGATGATGATGATATTTTACGTAGGTAGGTATGATTTAAAACTAAGTAAAACTAAAATTACCATCCATCAGTGGAACAAATTGCATAATTTTTTGAGTCTCTCACGTACCTGAAACAAAAATTATAATTAGTTTAGAATAAAAATAATCATTGGTTAAAAATAATAATAATTAGTCAAGAATTTATTCGAAAAATACATTATTTTACATGAGGTTCTGGAAAAGGGCTGTTAATAGAGTCTTAGAGGTCCGCAACGTATCTGTGATGCCCCTGGTGTTACAGGCGACAGTGATCGCTTCCCACCAGACGGTCCGTTAGCTTGTTTGCCACCTATGGCATAAAAACATAGCTAGCGTAAATGAGTGTCATTTGATAGCGAAGCATGTGCAGTAGCTAATATCCAAATCTTTAACTAAACCAGTCCTTCCTTAACCTTCAAGAGTCGTCCTTCTAAGCAAGCCATCTCCTGTGTAGCAAGTCGCTTGCATTGACCTAGCTGCGTAACCTACTATATCAAGTTTAATAGGCGAGCGCTCGATCGAGCCGCTGGCACGTGTGAACGCGCCTCGACCTAGAGAGACTGACTCAATTATTATCTCGCAATTGATGAGTGATTAGGCCAATTAATTATAAAAACATTGACAAATAAAAATTCTAAACTTCAACCTTCACGAAATAACATGATGTCAGAAATTAAACAAAAAAAATTAAAAAGAACTATACGTTTTTTTGTTTCATATTGGAATTAGAAAAACTGTTTTATGGTCGAAAAGCACATAAAATGCGGGACAAATCAAGATTTTATTTATACGGGCCGAAGCTCAGTGGATGAATCGGGCATACATAAAATAAAAGCGGCTAAGTGCGAGTTGGGCTCGTGTACTGAGTGTTCCGTGCCACCACATACGTAAATTGTTATCTAATTATCAGCCGTTTGGGAATACGGGGTTACGATGCCAGACTGGCACACAAATACACAAGTTTAACTTATAACACCCCTCTTTTTACATCGGGGGTAAAAATAATAAATAACAAGCGTTCAAATATTTATATTATTAAATTTATTTAATACTTTATTGCACACTTACAAATTATGTAGACATGTACAAATGGAGGACTTAATGCTAAACGTTTTCTACCAGTAATCCACCAGGTTGGAAGATGTGGTCAAAAACACAATAAAACAATCAAAAAGACCTTATACCTACTAAAAGACAAAAAGGAAATAAACAAAAGGACAAATATATATTTTATACAATCATCTTTTAGTTTAATTATAGTTTTTATTTAGTTATTTTAAGTTATCGTTTTTAGTTAATATTTTAAGTTTTCTTTAATTTTCTGTTTTTTAAGTTCCATTAAATAAAAAATCCACAGATGAATAATAATAAAAAAATTGATGAATTAACCTTTAAAGAATATAGATACAACAAAAATAAATCTAACTTAAATTATGTATCAATACAAAATTATAAAAGACAAATAAATACCCAAAAGAAATAAAATAACATAGAATAAAGTCCTAAAGTAATAAGAGAAGTACAGTCCTTCTAAGCAAGCTGTCTCCGGCGTGGCAAGTCGCTCGCATTGACCTACAAATTCAAGTTTAGTAGGCGAGCGCTCCATCGAGCCACTGTCACGTGTGAACGCGCCTCGACCTTCACATAGACGCGTTTGGTTTATTCACATCGATATTTTTCATGAATAATTTAAACTTAAAAAACCGACTCCATAATAATATGCAATTTCGATTCCGTGAAAGACATAAGGGCATCCATGTATCTAACTGAATTATCAGTTATAACTTGGTAATGAACAGAAATTTGTCACCGATTCACACTTGCGGCCATTATTTATCATTTGTTGTTATACTTTAGTGTGTACTATAATCGTGCCAAGTTTAACGCTTACGTGTTACCGTTTTTCCATTAGAGCGATTACAAAAATATGTACGTTTAATTATTTTTTTGTTTTACATAGATTATTAACAGATTCTGTGAGAACTTCCAATGACTATCGATTACGGTTCGAAAGATACAGCTGTTAAAAAGTAAGACGGACAGACAAACGGACAAGCAGATATATAATGCTTACACCCCCATTCCCGTTTACACCCTTTGGGTACGGAACCCAAAAAAAGGTTAATACTAGTTCTAGTAACTTGCCAAATTCAAACGAAGCATTAAGTCAGAACTACTAAACCTTGTGAACGAGGCTCGACCTTGGACTGGAAGGATGGATGGAAATAAGCACCCTTAACGCGTGGGAGCTATCTGTGCTACTTGTATGCTGTCTTGAGAGATCATACAAATTGTTATTCTCAGATGACTAGAGAAAATATAAAATATTGACATACACAAAACACGAGGTACATAATTGGGTGCAAGGTGACAAGTGTAAATAATATTACCGACCCTTATTTCACATGATATTCTTGTGTACAATACATATTTTTGGCTTTTGTCATTGACCTATATGTACTACGGCTTTTGTTGTTTTTTTTTTTTAAAAGCACTGAATATTTTTTTTATAAAATATATAATATGGGATCACCTCTGAAGTATGACCTACCAAACAAAAAAATAATCATCAAAATCAGTTCAGAATTGGCGGAGTAATGGCGTAACAAACATTAAAAAAAACATACTTACAGTCGAATTGATAACCTCCTTTCATCGGTTAAAAATGGACATGGATGGAATGGAATGGAAAAGAGAAGTAAATAGAACGGAAATGAGAAGGAAAATCTGTTACCACGCATTATGAGTGAGCCTTGATTGAACATTCTTATTTAGATCAACGCGTCGAACTCCGCATCACAGTTGCCAACTTATTTCGATTGACTGGCGTTTCGTTTATACGGGTGCAACTGGCCACAAAAATTTCTTACAAAAATGACTTGAAAGCTGCTCTAATTTAAATTAAAAAAAAAAAACTTTCCTGTGTTTGTTATGACCACATAAACTCGTAATGCGCCCTCGTGGTGCAGAAGGCGCTCGTTTAAACTGTCAAAATAAGGTGCCATCTCCTACCGGAGGCCGGATATCAAAAGGGATATTCAAACTTGCGACACAGCTGCTTGAAATAGGGGTTTTGTGCTCAATTTGAACCACGTCTGGAGATTTTTGAGCCAAGAGGTACATCTTCTTCCGGGTGGTCGCTTCCCTTGGATTTTCTCCTCTCTAAATTAGCTGCAGGAGTTTATATTTCTCGTGACGTCGTATTTAAATCATACTAATGTTATATATATACTAATGTTATATATATACTAATGTTATATATATACTAATGTTATATATATAACATTAGTATGGAAATAGGAACAAACAAACCAAAAACCTTTTCGCATATCGAAAAGGTTATTGGTTTGTTTGTTCCTCTTTCACGCAGCAACAGAGCAACAGATCGACCTGGTCTTTTGCATGGGTATAGTTCAAGTGACTTCATCATCATCATCATCATCATCAGCAGCTTGTTATTAATAAATGTTTTTTTTTCTAATTCTTTCTGTATTAACAAATTTTCGACAATGGCTACTTACAGAAAATACGTTGTCTAAAGTGGATAAATTCACATAAATACAATCGTAAAACTATGACCTTCACAAACTAGATACTTGTCTGCTAAAGTACTAACTGATAATTTGTGATAATTATCCTAATTAAGTTTACTCTGTTTGCAAATTGTTATCAGGACAGTCATAAAACTAATCTACGCTTGACGTGTCATATACTAATAATATAAGTAATTTAGTTAGAGTCAAGATAGTTGGCTAGGTGTGGTTTTAATTTAAATTTAATAATAGGCTTGCGTTTGGCCGCCAACTCGCCTGATGTGCGGTCTACGATGGAGCACGCTTGCCTAGAAGAAACCGATTCACTGACTCCCTCTTGATTTGATGACACCCTGATTGTTACAATCGGGGAACACATTATTACATTGGTATTTACAGATTACAGAATTGAAACAAGAAACACTACAAAAGACATTGAAATTAAACACTTTTAACGGATAGTTGATTGAATCAGGCGTTACTTCAAAACTCATATAAACAAAACTTGTTAGTTGATAAGAATATATTTTTATTTAATTAAAAAATATTTGATTTGATTTAAAAACTGTTTTCTGCCTTTTAACTGATTTTATAACGTGTATTTTGCATTACTTTAATGTCTGACCTTTGTAGTGTCCGTGGCCACAAGTAAACTAGATGACGAATGTCTATAGAAATGAACTCATTACTATAAAAAGACTTGAAGATGGCAAATGCGCCGAACGCGCGAAGTTTCCATAGATTCGAGATCGAATAGTTTACATCCTTATTTTCGAAGATATGTGCGAATGCAAACTGATGATACAATTTACGTTTCTGAATCTATGGGTTTTCTACACTATATTGTATTTACCAAATCTAGTTCATGGATTTTAACCCACATCCTGCAATGTCGCGTCAGAGACCACGCTACCACTGAGCAATCATTGCATTCTATACTATGATAATATAATTACAGCGCTATTTTAATATTTTATCTGCAATTTAAAAAAAAATGTGCTGATTTTATAGGGTAGCAGTTAAAATGGTGTAAAATTACAGTCTAGTAAAAAATTCAGAGTTTTAAATTTAAAGACAGGCTAGCGTTTGTTCACATGTTTGTTTTGACAGATGTGTTAAGTTTACTATATTATTTTCTATATTCATTTAGATACATAGAAATACCGAAAAACTAATTTAAATCCTATGTTGTTATGAAAAAGTCTAATTTAGCTAAATACCTAAAATACATAGTTCGAAATATCTTTGAGGAAACTCGAATTTCAACCAGACCGCGAGCGCTCCTACCGGCAAAAGCATGCATCAATTCTAACCCAGCATCTCCACCATGTCAAATCAGTTTTCTGTTATAACTCAGTTATGTAAGCCTAGTTGTAAAATGTAATATCCAAGTGCACGCAGATTAAATGCACTTACACACTGCACTTGTACTTTAACAGCAATCGACATAATTTTTCATCATGCGGATATGTTTGGTCACAGAATCGTAACTAAACTGGGGAGGCCTTCACCACGACCCGATTTATCAGTATTATATCTAAAGTTATACAAATATCGGTTGATGATATCTGTACAGTGACGGAGTCAAAGGTCTTTTGTAGAACATTCCTATTTTGGAAATATTGATTGCATTGCAAATATTACGTTTATTTTTATAACGTTGCTCGAAGCGAACAAATATAATTATGTATGTTAAATATAATGGTATGTATGTTCTTTATGGAAATCACACAATGAGCGATTTACATGATAATACTAAACAAACAAAAAAAGCTACAAGCAAAAGGGCAGCGACTATTTTAGTTAATAACGTTCTGGCCCAAAGGGCGATAGAACAGGCCATGTTAGTCATCTCTCTCCTGAACCGCAACCCCAACGTGTAAATTCGATACAGAACAAAAGTTGCAGACGTGGCTAGTCTCATATGTGGAGATGGGCGGGACATTTGGTCAGAAGCGAAGATGAAACGATGAACGGTGGACCAAAAAGCAGTCACAAAATGGTGGCCGCGGAACGAAAAGCGACCACCGGGCAGACCACCAGCCCGCTGGTCGGGCGACATCGTTAAGGCAGCAGGAAAGCAGTGGACAAGACTAGAACAGGACCGGAAAAGATGGCGCGCTGAAGAGGAGACCTATACCCAGCAGTGGGTGGAAAATTGTTAATGATGACGAAGTTCTGCGAATTAAATCATTAAAAACAACATTAGTAGTCTTGAATTTCCATAAATAAATCAGAGTATTGCCTAAACCTGATTATTTATGATGTTTTCGTTTTGTTTTGAAGTGTTTTTTTTTTTTAGTTCTTCGTAAATTCGACTGACCCACATCTTTTTTCTCTTTTTGTAGGTGGGTGGAATTTGGAGGGTGTTTTTACTAGTGAAAGCTTTTTTATCCTCTTTGGGCACTGTTTGGGATTGAGAAAAAGCACTAAACTCGCGTGACCGTCACGAGCAGACTGCGTGGCGTTGCGTGGCCGTATTTTTTTAAAAACAGCGCTATCCTTTGTGGAATAAGTGTATTACTACTTAAGTTTTCACTTCTGAAGTTCTGACGTACCACGACAATTTTTTAAAAGTATTTTTTGCCAATTAATTTTTTCCTTAATTTCCACAAATCACATTTACCCGAGTGCCGGTACAACAGTGCATACTGCACTAGTGTGCATAAGTGCAATTTCGGCGTTGTGCACTTGACTCGGTGCTGATAACGCTATCTCTGTTGTATTAACGTTTTATCGGTATGCACACACTTATTGCACGCTGCGGTAGTGTGGGTGAGGTTCCATTTGATAAGCGACGAGTCGTTACATTTAAGGTTGTTTTTGTATAACAGGATACGCAGAAAGGGTGCAAAGCGGTCCGTTATACGTACTCATAATTATGAATAACATTTACTATGGGACCAACCCTGAAAGCTGTTACCTTAGAATAACTACACTACATATAGAAACCAAGTACATTCGCAAAATTCAAGCCATCCAAATGTAGTCATATATGGCTCCAAAAAAATATTAAGATTTTACTATGACAATTTGCGCGGTGAAATCGTACCACAACAAATCAGAAAAGCAGCATAAGAGTTATGGTGTGACATTCCACAGGTAATCCATAAATTTTCTTGCATAAATCGTTTAAAATACCAATCGAAAAGTGAGCTACAAAGCGAATTTGTAGCTTACGTTTTGAGAAGACGTTGTTTGGAAACTTACCTTCTCTGAGTAGTTATTCTAAGGCTGTTACATACATTTTGTTGAGTGTCAATTACCGTTTTCTATAGAACAGCTGATGTTTCTTCGCGATTTTAGAGTTGCTACCGTAGTAAAAAAAAAAACATAAGAATGGGTACTAACTATGGACACCTTTCGGCTTAAAACATCCTTTCTGCATAACTCAGTACCTATGAGTGATCATATTATCATATACCTTATGAATATTATAATGCATGTTGCAGTGTTTTTGTATTGGTTTGTTTGTTTCTCTTCCACGCAGCAACAGAGCAATGGATTGAAATGATTTTTAATGTTCCATACCCAAAGGGTAAAACCGGGACCCTATATTAAGCCTACGATGTCCGTCTGTCTCTCTGTCAAGGTCTTTTTCTTAGAAACGCGTACAGATATAAAGTTGAAATTTATATCAAATATTAGGGTTTACGTTCTCTTTCAGCTGCGTAAAAATCAAATTTGTAAGTCAACGCAATCAAAAGATATGACCATATAAGTCGCAATTTTCGCATGTTTTGCGATTTCACAGAGGAATCAAAACCTATATCGGGTACCTACTTCCCGTTGACCTAGAAACATGAAATTTGGCAAGAAGCAAGATCTCACAACACATATAAAGAAAAAAAACCGAAAGTTGCTAATTTGAAGTTATATCATATAAACAAATATTGTTTTGCGATTACAAACTTACATTTTGTAGTTGGTGTGTATCGAAAAACCTTATTGTCCACTACAAAGTTAAGTTTGTCTATCGATATTTCCACTTTTGTTATTTTTTTTGTTTAGACTCGCGCTCTGACCGTTCCGTCTAACGGAACGAAACCCTCGAAGCAGGAGTTCTACTTGTATATGTCAGACTTTTTTTTTAAATGGTACTAGGGATATCTACCAATACAGTGTTGTTTGTCGTAGTGACAACCCTGCGAGATTTTTCGAAGTCAAGTGAGGGTAGAAGTACAAAACACGCTCTTTTCGTGTGACTCACCAGTAATTGTCAGTCAGCTCGTGACCACGGCCATTGTAAGTACTAACAGACGTGTGGACTTGGCTGACTGACCGCCGTCCAACCAACGGGAGAGAAAGATATTAATATTTATTTCATTTTGTTTGAAAGTTGACTTTATCGAGAGTGAAAATGTGTATGAAACTTCAAGGGCAGCCAGTCCTTGCATCATTTCGTAATTTCCGCAAGTTGTAAGTTTAATTACGCAAGTTTTAGAATCTTTCACGATGCAACGCTCCTTAAACGTGCTACGAACTGCTACGACCGTAGCTACGAAAAAATAAACTCTCGAATAACTCAGTAGATGGCGGTGTGTTCCGGTAGACTCACTTTAGAGCCAGTTCCCATTCTAGGCTATGCGTATTTTGACATCTTCGACCAGACCTCTCACATTTTTGACGAACAGAAATGCAACGAAAACTGGATTTCTGGCGTTCTGACCCTTCTATCAAATAGAAACGTCTATAGAAAACTCAGTAATTGTATTAAATAAATGTTTTTTTTTTTAAATAACCGCTTTAAATTTTGGTAAAACTCAACATACCTACTATCAACTTATTACCTCCAATTTACGAAAGAAGTTTTTCGAGGGAAAGTTTGTGAGTGGATTTCATGGTTACTGTCTTGACAATTACGAAAATTCAGTTCAGTTAGGTAAGTCCAACTTAGGCAAAGAGGTCACCCGAAGAATCCAACTCGGATGGGCAGCGTTCGGGAAATTGCGTGACATCTTCTCGTCCAAGATACCACAATGCCTAAAGACAATGTTCTTTGCCCAGTGTGTGTGCCAGTGATAACATAAATGGTACTGAGACGTGGTCCTTAACTGTTGGCCTTTTGGAAAAACTCAGAGTCACACAGCGGGCAATGGAGAGATACCTATAGAGCGACCTATGCTCGGAGTTTCTTTGCGCAATAGAATCCAGAACGTTGATATTCGCCAAAGAACCAGAGTCACTGACAAAGCTGTTAAAATTTGCAAGTTGAAGTGGCAATGGCAAAATAGCATCGCTCGAAGAACCGATAATTGATGGGGAAGAAAGGTTCGAGTGGAGACCACGAACTGGAAGACGCAGCGTAGGTAGGCCTCCCACTAGATGGACCGACGACATTGTGAGAGTCGCGGGCATCCAGTGGATGCAGATGGCAGGCCTATGTTCAGCAGTGGATGTTTCTGGCTGGTGATGATGAATTACGAAAATGGGGGAAGCCTTTGCCCAACAGAGGGACAGTAGGTATAGGTTAAAAAAACGGCTTAATTTTATGGTTTTATCATAATGATAGATCATAAAACAGGTTAACCTAAAATTTTACGATTGCATTTTGTTCTTCAATCTTTAAAATAGAAACATGGAAAATATGTTTTAACCTTGATACATTTATATAGGTCACATTGAGATCAGAAATATATTGCACTCGGAACGCGGATCAACATAACGTGGTCAATTGTATGCAGTTTGCAGGTTTTTTGGTCGGCATTTGAATTTTAAATGTTATTGCTACATAGTTTTTTTTCTTCGGAATATTTGTTTGGTTGTAACTAGCTATTGCCTGTTGTTATGCCTATTAACGGCACCCTGCAGGGTTATTATGAAAGTTGACACTCCTTGGCCCTTATTCTTTATCTTCCATGAGATTCCTTGACATAAACTTGTATCTTGCCATCTTGTACCGGAAATCTGTATTTCAGTCGGTTTCAGCCATAGAGTGTGACGATGTGCGTTTGGTGGCTATAAAAGGTAGACTGGGTAATAAATGCGTCTTAATATTTAGTGTGTATATGCCAACTGACACCAAAGATAAAGATAAAGACAATTTAATTGAGTTTACGCAGTGCCTGGGTAAACTCAGTTCAATAGTGGAGGAGAATACTGACGCAGATGCTGTGTATATGTTAGGCGATTTTAATGCGAATCCTAGAGCGCGCTTCGGGAACAAGCTATTAGAGTTCTGTGAGGACTTAGAGTGGACGTGTGCTGATATGAGCATGCTTGGTCCCGACTCGGACACCTTCACCTATGTTAGTGATGTACACGGATGTGCGAGATGGTTGGACCACTGCGTGGTCACGAGTGCTGCTCTGCCGTCCATTAAAAGAGTATGGGTGAAGCTTGACCCGGTGTGGTCCGATCATTTCCCACTGTTCGTTGCTTGTGACCTGGGTAATATTTGTTGTAAGGTCCGTCCCGATTCTAGAAACCAGCCTCCAGAAATAAATAAAATAATATGGGGAGAGCGAACGGGTGATCAAATTGAGCGCTATCAGCAGCTTTGTCACGATAGATTGAGAGATATTGATTTCCCAGTTGAACTTTCCCATTGTTGTGATGGAATCTGCTGTGACGTAAAACATAGAGATATATTGGAGAAAATGTACGCAAATATAGTCACCATTCTGTCAAACGCTGCATCGAATTCATGTGAGCGTGTAAGGGCACGTAGAAGGGGAGGTTATATTGCTGGTTGGAATAAATACGTGGCCGCGTTTCACAGAGAGGCCAGGCTGAGGTTTTTGGCTTGGGTTGAAGCTGGTAAACCAAATGATGGCCAAATATATGTAGAAATGAGTGAGAGCAAGAAATCTTTTAAAAAACAACTCAAATGGTGTCAAAATAGACAAGAACAGATTAAAATGGATATTCTAGCCTCACATCACACAGCCAAAGACTTCAAACATTTCTGGAAAGATACAAATAAATTGAATGTTAGGCCTGGCCTTCCTGTGAGTATACATGATGAGTGTGAGCATAAGTCAATCGCTAATATCTTCAAAAATCACTTCAAAGTAGCATCAAGTACTCAAACAGCTGCGTATGAGTGTTTGGGTGATGGGGCTGTCAGTTCAGCTGAGCGGTCTGTAAATTTTAAAACAAAGCAAGTGCGGAAAGTTATTCACTCAATGCAAAGAGGGAAATCTCCTGGACATGACAGTCTCAGCATCGAGCATCTCAAATATGCTGGGGTTCATCTGCCGCGCGTGCTCTCCATGTTTTACAACTTGTGTCTATGTCATGGGTACGTACCTGACGAATTGACCAGGACAATAGTAGTACCAATTATCAAGTGTAAAACTGGAGATGCATCTGATAAAAATAACTACCGGCCGATCTCTCTGGCAACGGTACTAGCGAAGGTCCTTGACAGCTTGCTTAATGACATACTGTTACAACACGTCGAACTGCATGATGCTCAGTTTGGCTTTAGGGCTGGATTATCGACGGAAAGTGCGATCTTGTGTCTTAAGCAGGCTGTCAGGTACTATACAGACAGGAAGACACCGGTGTACGCCTGCTTCCTGGACCTCTCCAGGGCATTCGATACAGTTTTGTATGGAAGACTTTGGGGTAAGTTACGGGATGCGGGTGTGCCGGCTGAAATCATTTCTATGCTGAGACGATGGTACGGTTGTCAGCGAAATCAGGTGCGATGGGCGGGGTCTTTTTCTGATGCATACGGCATGGAGTGTGGCGTTCGACAGGGTGGCATAACCTCTCCTTTGCTGTTCAACCTGTATGTAAACGACCTCATTGGCGAGCTCAGCAGTACCCATGCGGGGTGTATCATAGATGGAGTATGCGTCAATAACATCAGTTACGCGGACGACATGGTACTGCTGGGGCCGTCTGTGGGGGCAGTACGCAGGTTGGTTTCAATTTGTGAGGCATATGCGGCGGAACATGGACTAACATATAACTCGAAAAAAAGTGAAGTACTTGTCTTCAAAAGTGGTAATGTTAGACCAGGACATGTTCCGCCAATTATGCTTAACGGTGCGGCCCTACAAGTGGTGACTAGTTTTAGATATTTGGGGCATGTTGTAAATGACGACCTCAAAGATGACACAGACATTGAAAGGGAACGTAGGGCGCTGGCGGTCCGGGGAAATATGATCGCGCGTAGGTTTGCTCGCTGCTCGATAGAAGTGAAGATCACTCTTTTTAAGGCGTACTGCCAGTCGTTCTATTCGAGCAGCCTCTGGATAAACCACACTCGCCGAGCTGCCAGCGCTCTACGGGTTCAATACAATGACATTTTTAGGATGCTGATGCGATTGCCTCGCTACTGCAGTGCATCTGAGATGTTCGCTGGGGCACGCACTGACGACTTCCATGCGATCATTCGCAAAAAAGTAGCATCCCTACGACAGCGAGCGCGAGGCAGTCGCAACGGCATCCTCCAAATGGTTGTTGGCCGGATGGATTGCCCCATCCAAAACAAGTGGATGTATATCTTAATGGGCGAGAAGCTTTAATTATATTATTAAATTAATTGATTGATTGATTGTAAAATAATTTTAATTGTAATTTAATTGTAATTTAATTGTAATTTGTAATTGTAATTTTAATTTGTGTTTTGTTTTTATGTTTGTACTTATTATTTCGACATTTTTATTTTTCTGTTTCAATTTTGTGTAATATGTAATATGGTGTATATGGATGTTTTCCGAAATAAAATAATAATAATAATAAACGCGTGACGTCGTAACATGAAAATGCAACTGAAAATGGACTTTGTGCTCATAGTCTCTATGACCACATCTGTATCTAGGCCGTTATTGTCTAACGTCAAGGCATTTGATTTGATTTAATCAAGAATTTAATTTAATTATTTTTTTTCCAGTTAGACAGTAGATTCCTTTTCATGAAAGAAGTCCCACGGCAAACAGCGGAACTAAATTTCCATGTTGTAGTTGTCAGGTGTTGTTCCTGTGTTTGGACGCTAGTGAGATTTTTATTAATTTTCCATCGTTAAAGAGTCGTGTACGATGCCAAAAGTTGTTAAAGTTCTATTCGAGAAATGATACTGATATTAATTGATACGCGATGACAGCGCCGCGTCTGGGGGACTTCAAACATGAAAAGCACTCTAAATAGAGCCACCACTCAAATCCGATGGGCACGGCGCCACATTCGCATATTTCATACGACTCCTGAAAACCTATGAGAACTAAATTTAGTTGCAGTTTTTGTCGCAATACTTGGTTATAAAGACAGATATACAGTCAGTCAGTTCTGATACTTTGAATTCTAAAATGTATTCAAATAAAATCAATAAATGCACCGTTTGAAATTCGGTATTTATGTTTGAATTTTACAAAAGTTTTTTGTGGAAAGTGTGTCAAGTATTAAGGTGAATTAAGTTTATTTTTCAGCTTGAGAAATACGTCTACACGTATACAATTAGTACCTTTTCTTATCTATGAAAGCTTGATAAGTTAATTTATTTTATTTTATATTTTTTATATAACACATCCGTTTCTAGTTTTTTAAACGTAAGTTTAGCAAGTAGCCAATATACAAAAAAAAAAACGGCCTTTTACAATGTTACTGCTGCCAGAAATAAAAACAACACCGGCCTAGTGCAAGTTGGACCCGCGCAACAAGGGTTCCGCACCCAATAAATGTGTTTTCTGTCATTCATTCGCGCGTAAATGTTTTCATCTAGTTTTTTCGAGGCATGCGTGCTCCATCGTAGACAGCATCATCGCTTAACATCAGACAAGGACGGGCAAACCAAGAAACTATTACTTTTAAAAAAATACTTTAAAAAACTGGGATCTTTAGCGCGCGCCCGACTCGGACTTGATCGGTTTAAGTTTGTTTATTATTCGGTGTTTTAATTTAGAGTATGTACTATAATCATGCCAAGTTTGACGCTTTAACGTATCTACTTATTACCGTTTTTACACCAGAGCAAAGCCAAAAATACGTGAATTTGGCCTTTTATTTTTGATTTTATTATTACGTAGTTAATCCGCCGTAACGTTACATATTCTGTGAAAATTTCTACTGGCATCTATTACGATTCGAGAGATACAGCCGTTAAAAAAGTAAGTCATAAAGACAGCTGGTAACAGGGTTCCGTTAACACTCTTTGGGTACAGAACCCTAAAAACTATGATCGAGTATGTCGAAGACCTACAGGCGGCCTAATAAAACTCTGACAATAGGGCGCTCCACTCGGCCACTACGAACTTACCTAAATGTTTGATAAACACTTGATCAAATGGAATTTCAAAAATATCATACAAAACAAAACAATATGTTTTTGTATACCTTTTTGACATCGTCTCGTTCTCACAAATTCCCTACCCAGACAGTTTTACTATTTAACATAAATAAACAGAAAACATTTTATTAATATCAAAAAGTTCAATAGCCAAAAATCACGCTTCCTAAAGGTAGACTTCCTTATATCGCGGCTGATAGCAGCCGCTCGTCTAACGCACGCGCCTGATGCGACAATACTCGCACAAAGAAAAGGTACGGCGACGTCAGTCGTCGGTAGTGCGCGGCTAAAGCAGGAAACAAATTATCGGACGCGGCTGACGGACGCGACATAAAGGTATCTAGATAATGAATGTACACTGAGCTGTGCAAACTATCGGACGTAAGTCGTGGACGTAACCTTAGGCTGCCCTCGAGCGTTCGGACGTCGGACAGAAATCTAGAGCGTTGAATGTTTTTGTCAGCCGTTGTTGTCTTTTGAAAGACTGTGCACACTTATCAGTCGCGTCCATCAGCCGCGTCCGATAGTTTGTTTCCAGCTTTAAGCTCTATTATGTCTTCTGTGGTAAAGCACAGAATACACCAAAGGCTAAACACGGCCGCGGCCACTGGTCGTAGTCGCAAAGATCGGAATGCTACGGAATTGCTACCTAAGCGTCGGCCGCGCGCGTCTGTCGCATGCGTCGGAAGCGGTGCCATACATGTTCAAGGTGCAAGTATTGTCGCATCAGTTGCGCGCGTAAAGCCGTGTACGCATACGTACGAACATTTGTTGCGTGTTGCGTTGCATGATACGCAACAACTTGGTTCGCACGTGTGTACCACTAACGAACATCGAATACTCTGTTCGTCAAACATGTTTGCGGCGATCCTATTTGTATGTTCCGTAAGGACGGTGTTCGAATAGCTTTCGAATAGCGGCGCTATGACTATTGAGATAGAGTTCACAACTGTAGTGCGCGAACTCGATTCAAACTATGATTTCGCGATGCGCGGAAGTCTACCTTAAGCCGTTACGCCCATAAAGTAGCTTTCTTAAATCACCGACACGAAATAAAAATAACTAAGAATCATGAATTATCAGATTTCCTAAGCAGCACACCAGAGTTTTTCGTGTAAAACAACCATTGTCTTGAAAACTTGGTTTGAACTTTAAAATTGGTTTTAAAAACTAACGAAAAGCAGTTTTTCGTGTAAACCTATTTGAAAGTTTGCGAGAAACGGCAAGATTGCAATGTACAGTTTGCAAAAACAGTAGAATTGTTAGAAGAGACATTAGATTTTGATCGACTTCCTAATTGTAGAGGTAGGTAGATTTTTAACTATACTGTATTTTAACCGACTTTAAAGGGGGTTCTAATTTTTTTTAAATTTGTTACCTCGGTAATCCGTCATTAATAAATACAAAAATTATAATTTTGGAAAGGATATACTTTCAGATTGGTCCCATAGACATTTCATCAAAATCGGTTGAGCAGTTTATAATCTGGACATATTCAAGACAGAGTGAATATTATATTTCTTCTAGATCAACGTGTTCCATCCTCGGCCACACCGTCGCTTACCATCAGGCGAGTTGGAGGCCAATGACTATTCGCAAAAAAAACTTTTTATAAAATTATTTGGATAAAATTATTATTTCGCCAACCGTACAAAATAACAAACGCTAGCTATTTTAAAGTACGATATATTATGAAATTAAAGATTAATCCCACTTTTGCTTGGTACCTGAATATAGCAATGTCTGCTAAAGAAAATTAACTTTCTTAAAAAACTAAAAGTCGGACCTACGAAATTACTTCCTCGGACACTGCAATAAAACTCTTTGGGGGAATGGTGGGGCCATCAACATGGCGAGAATTCACTTTTTTCTCATAGTTTTTTTGAGCTTTGTGTTTTTGGATACCCAATGAAAAACGTACACTGCCCTGTGAAAACATCCTAGGTACCTTCTATTTTGGTGACGCGGGAGTTGTTTTAAGATGAGATCTAATCTCTTCCCCCTTTATACAAATGGAAGATTTTCGCATAATATTGGGCTGCAGTCAGATTATGGAGGACTGCTTGCTATAGGAGGAGAATGAGAAGACCTTTTGTGGGGCTTTCCCAAAGTATAATTCCCTTCCCTCCTAGCACTTTCGTAAACACGGAACCAAGGAGGAAGGATAAAGAAGTCTTGGTTGAGAAACATCTGCGAGCTGACGGGCATTGCCAGCGTAGAGCTGTTTTATCGTTTGCCACAGAATTGTGGAAAGTACGCGGAGCAGACGGCAAACATCCAGTAATAGAAGGTAATAATGATGATGACAAACTAATACTAAACGTCTTATTAAAGTGGATTCAGTAATAAAGACATTTCGGTGAGTATGAGGAAAAGTCGTCAACCCTTTAGCCGTGGCTATAGCCGACGAAAAAGGTTCGAAACGTCGGAATCGCGGTGTGGAGCTGGGGAGAAAACGCTGTTATGCGCAGTGATGACAGGTGGTAAGGTTGTGACAAAGTGGTAGCCGAGGCAAGGTAAGTGGAGCGTTAGCCGTAGCTGCAAAATGGGTCGACAATATTATCACCATCTCTGGGCGAACGTGGACTCCAATAGTACAAAACCGAGGCAGATAGCAGAGCAAGATAGAGACCTATAATCAAAAATGGGATAAGGGAGGTTGTGGTTGATGATGTTAGCCAGATTGCAGTAAAAAAAAAACTAAAAGACAATCCGCTAGATACATGGCCCAACCATCACAAGCCAAACTCCCCCACCCCGCAAGGAGGGTGCACTAGAAAACATAATTGGGACTTTTTCTCCGGACTCCGTTCTTTGGACCGCACTCTTTTCTTTGCAGTTCTGACTGCACCCTTTTGTTTTGCAAAGCGTTCCTTGTCCGGGCCAATCGATAGGAATGGAGCAAAGATGGACTGTTGGACTGATTGCGCTATTGTGGGGCAAATGAGGCGAACTGTTGGTGACTAGCTGTGCCCATTTTGCGGTCTTCTATAGGATCCATACACTTTCTTTTGGGTTATAAACTAGCCTAATAAACGCGGTTAGGTTAGATGAGGGCCTATCTAAAGGATAAACCAATACGAAGATTATGATATATATATATAGGAACAACTTTTCCTATGGGAACGATCCTGAAATTGTGACAAAATTTTCGGAGTTTCTAAGGAATCGTATTTGGAACGAAGTAATTCGCCAGAGAACCAAAGTCAATATTGCTCAGAGCAAAGACCGACGTTGCTCAGGTATACGCAAGTTGAAATAGTAGTGGGAGGAAGGCATATCTACCGATGCCGATAACCGCTGGAGTAGACGTGTTATGTGGATACTATTAATTGATGAACGTAGCACAGGATGCCCGCACTTGATGAAGAGACGGTATACGTAAGGCACCTGGCAGTGCTTGGAAGTGAAAAGCTGAAAATCGGGCTGCCAAGCCGAATGGCGTGCCTTAAAAGGGGCCTATGTTCATAATAGTACGGTACGGGTTACAATTGAAATTAATTAACATAATGTCATTTCCATTGTGTTAATTTATTTCGATGTCGACGTATGTAACAATAATTTTATGATTCTGATTTTTTATATGTATTTTTTTGTTGATACATTTCTGAAACCTTTTATTAATTAAAGAAATATTCATATTTGGAATAATAATAAACATAACTAAATAAAAAAGGCAAACTTTTTTTTAAATTGTCATAGGTACCTACTCTCAAATTTAAGGAACTTGTGTCTGATTAACGATTTTAATTTGATTATAGAAACTGACGTGGTTGTCACACATTTTATTTACCGGAGTGACCGGCTTAATCTTACGTAAGTAATTCCCGTGTAATATAAATAAAATGATTTTAATTTGATTTGATAATACTGGACTAAATAAGGCAGATTATGATAATGATCTTTGTTCAAACCCAGCCTACCTTAAAATTACCGAGAGGTGTGTATAGGTAAATAAACGACCTCACTTAAAAGACTTCCAATTTAAAAAAGCAAACTTATGTTAATCCGA
The DNA here is from genome assembly GCA_914767915.1 of Agriopis aurantiaria. Taxonomy (NCBI): domain Eukaryota; kingdom Metazoa; phylum Arthropoda; class Insecta; order Lepidoptera; family Geometridae; genus Agriopis; species Agriopis aurantiaria. The sequence goes on from OU612004.1 coordinate 9,335,664, forward strand.
TCTCGTATCGAAATACCAAAGAATATCTTTCTATAATAAGGTAATTCTGATGCAACTTTTGTAAAGCAATGTAGAGTTCATTTTTAGTCTAGAACCTTCCAAATGCACGCCAATTCCGCTGTTGTTCAGATATAAACGGTAACGGTTATTCAAAAACATTAGTTTATTTTTATAATAGGCTTGCGTTTGACCGCCAACTCGCCTGATGTTAAGCGATGAAGCGGTCTACGGTGGAGCACGCTTGCCTAGAAGAAATCGATTCACTCGTGATTTGTGGACACTTTGATTGTAACAATTGGGAGGATTCTTAAATATTCATTACCATTATCAGACTAACATGTTCTCTTCCCACTGCTGGGACACAGGTCTCCACTCAGAGAGAGAGAGAGAGAGGATGAGCCCTAATATAACATCCATTTTTTTTTTTAATAAACAAATTTAAACCCGTAACGACTGCTGATCGGGTCTACGCCCTAAAAACTCAACCTTCGTGCAATGTTTGCTTTTACTCACTGAAACTTTAGGACTTAGTATATTTTTCTCATCTGGCATCCACTGGATGCAAAAGGCAGGCTGTCGTTCAGTGTGGAGGTTAAAGGGGGAGGCAATTTCAGCATAGGACGTCTTCTGGATGATGATGATGATGATATTTTTCTCCCAATGGAGGCAATTTGACATTTTTGTTCTCCTACCTCAAACCCCATTGGACTATTATTATCAAAACAAAAACAAAATTGAAAACGAAACTTTTATGCGTTTCAATAAAATTATAATCATGATTTGGTTTCATATGATATAGACACATTCATATCTCCATACCTGTCCAAATGAATACACAAAGCTCTTTGTATTTTTCGTTCTTTTGAGAACCTGTCTCTCTCGCTCCTGCTAGATTGTTATTCTGTCTCGTTCACACGCGTCCAATTATTAAACCGTTCTGATCTAATTAGCAAATGCCAATTTAGTGAACTGAATTGAAACTGGGAATTGAGTGGAGCTGTCATTGAGGCGAGAAATATTTTCATCTGTTGGACTATTCACAAACTAGCTGCACCCGGGTTGTTTAAAAATATGTGTAAGTCTCTGGCAGCCATATTTAGAAGCTTTGCTTAGTTTAGGGTCAGATGACCGTGTGTACAAAAATTTCCCGAATATTTATTTATTATGCTACCTACTATTTTTGTAATATGAAAAAAAGACAAGTAAAAACATGAAGCCCAACTAAATATCACAATAATGTGTAAAAATAATTATAACAAACGAGTGTTTTTAATTTTTCTACGGCGTCTATTAATATAATATATTTTGCACCCATTTTATCAATGTTGTTCTATATCTGAGGTGGAAGCCTATCTTCAGCAGTGGGCGTCTTCTGGCTGATAATGATGATTATTTTGTTCTATCGTAGCAATAATATAGCAATATTTAGACTACTTAATTTCCAATAAAAAAAAATTAAACAATAAAAATAATTTTATGTCGTCTCCACCCATTCCCCTGCGCGACCCCATAATGTACCGTCCATTAAGTCCATAGAATCGGTAATTGGAAATGTAGAAAAAAGAACGAGTTTGTTTTCAGACGAATCTGTCTATATGTTCTGGAATTAAATACGGCTCTACATTAGCTGGCTTCACAGTGCGGTTTTATAAAAAAAAAAACTGATTTCCTGCCTTTATGTGGGATATAAAGTGTCCATTTGTTTTATGCAAAACAAAAACATCTTCACAGGGTGCATGCGTTAATTTTCCAGAGTAATTAATAGTAGGTACCTACTACTAGCCGCCGTAGTAGGTACGATGGGATTCCCCCGTCTTAAAAAACAAGGAGGCCGCGTCTAAAGCGTAGACTCGCTTTTAAGGAATCCATAAAAAGTGGCACAAACTAAATGAGTCAGTGAGCTAAAGTCCTAGAGTGACACAACTGTCGTCACTAATCCAGCCGGCCATAGATATGGCACGCACTGTAACGTAAACAAAGGTTATCTCTACCGGTATTTTTACAATACATTTTATTTGGATACCGTTATTTGGATCATTTACACTATATATTATAGTTTTGGGCTACGCGGAAAGGGTGTACTAAGCCGAAAGAGGTCCATAGTATACCCATCATTATGAACAACTTTTACTATGGGAGCAACCCTGAAATCAGAAGCTTAAAAGGATAGTTGTAATGTAAAATGGACCTTTACGGTTCCCTCCACAATTATAAAATCTTTACATAAAGATATCGTAGACATCATTTAGTAAATAAGTATTTGAATGAATCCAATAAATCAGGGAGAAAAGCGCAAATCAGTATTACTTCATGTTATTTTTCTATCGAGCGGGCCGGTTATCCGAGTCGCGTAGGCAACAAAACGCTCCCTCAGGCCCCGCCAAGTTATAGCGACGATGTATTTTGCTACGCAAGAGTCAGGAGGCCCGCGGGGGTAGTGCAACGACAACAACGTACATAGGTCCGACCCCAATGACGCCAGGCTTGGGACTGAGCGAGGCGCGCGCAAATTCTCGCGACATTTATACGCTTTTAATTTCACTAAAAAACTAAACTATATTCTATCAAAAATCTATCCAAACCAAAAAAATTTGAATAGGATTGCCTTTCAGTCATTGATGAAATTTTAAAACTGTCATTGCTTTCAGTACATGCAATTTCCAGATTGTTACGAGCGTTCATTAGAGCATAAAACAAAAAAAAATAAAAACTAAATCGAGTTTGTATCAGATTTTTTTTGATTGAGAAAATTTTATTCTATCGTGTTTTGAACCAAATCATAAACTCAAACACAGATGTATCTGTGATATGTATTTTTTCCAGCTCAAATATTGTAATTTAACTGAATAAAATTGATTTAAAACCGTCAAATTTGGTATAAGAGGCCGTTAATCGTATTTCCGTCTGTACGGTTTCCTAGATAAAACATTCAATTTAGATATGACACCAGTTTTATAATTTTAAGCTAAACATAGAAGCAAACAAACTAAAACTAGAATAACCTAAATAAATTGTTTAAAGTGGGAAAATCTGTGGCCTTGAGTATTTATATTTTAACATTAACTGTGCCTAGAGTGTACTGTTAGAGAGTTAAAGTAGGAGACGAAAGGAGGAGGTTATCAATTCGACTGCACGTTTTCTTGTATGTTTGTTACGCGATTACTTCGCTAATTGTGAATTGATTTTGATGATTTTTTTTTTGTATGATAGGTCATACTTCAGAGGTGGTCCCAAATAAATTTTAGCGAAGCTCTTTTTGAAAAAATCAACAAAAACCAAATATGTATACACATATGATGTTTTGGTTTGTGGTTCAAAAGTTTTGATGATGACTTTCAACTGTTTTAACTATCATTTTGTACGTTTTATTGTTTAAGTTTGTTCATGTAGGTATAGCCTTGAAGCCGGTTTTTTTTTCTAAAAAATATTTAATAGCACAGTCTGCTGCACCTATAATTTTGTTGGTTTAGTTTAATTATTGTGCTTTGTCTCCGTCATGTAATGCATTGAAAGCAGTAATGCCGATATAAACAAATCAAAATAAATATGACGTAGGTATAGGCGTTCGTGCTGTATCAGTAACTCGCAGCTTCGTGTGGATAGCCGTTTTTGCGCTCGGTTTTTTCTGTTATCGTAAACCGTTTTGTTAACACGATTAACGTAGTGACAGAAACGTTTAACATGTATAACGGTTACTAAGATAGATGAGTTTTCAACATCCGCAGCGCACTTGTCCATACAAATAGCGAAAATCTTTTCCCGTCCCTTCGATCAAAAAAACCGGACAAGTACGAGTAGGACTCGTGCTCTGAGGGTTCCGTTAGACGGAACCCTCAGAGCGCGAGACCAAAAAAAAACTAACTGAAGTTAAAATATTGAAAGACAAACTTAAGTTTGTAGTTTTTTTTTTCTGGGCAAGTGCCTTAAATAACTAAATAAAATACAAGCTAAAACTAACACTACAAATACAGTTAGACTGCCCATAGACCGTTGAAGGTCTAAAGACAATCCAAATGCTCAAGCCCACTACCAGTTGGCAGCGTACCCAATATGCTGGCGGCATTACCACGTTGAATGGCAATGCTAATGCGTTGAGCCAGAAACACGCCAGCATTTTGGTCACGCGTCGCATTAACCAGGCGCTCTGAAAGATTTTTGAAAATGAGGTGAGCTCCCGGTCCCCAAGGGCCCAATGTCTCGACCCCAAACGCCTCAAATATGTAACCACTGCCCAGGTTAGCATATTTGCGACGCTTGTGCTGCTCTGCCGAATTAGCAGCCGCACCAGCCCTACCCTGTGTCTCAGGAAGATGTAACGGCGCCAAAGTATCGACACAAGTTGCGTCCCATACAAGGGGCCGCCCCAACCTCCAGGGCACAAGTGTCATACAATACAATACAAAAACTCTTTATTAAAATACCACAAAACAAGAATAACATAAAAATTACAACAAAAATATTATCTAGGCCACAGGCATACAGGCCTCTTTCCATCGTCACGCGCAAGACCACTCGGTTTGAGCACAGCTGCGACATTGGCGGTGGAAAGTGCCCTGCGTATGATGTCGTTCAGGCTAGCGTGTCGGCCAATACGACCAGCGCTTCTCGAGCACGAGAGACCATGGTGACCGAGCTGGTCAACAGCAGTACCACACTGACAGCGATGGGCCTCACAGCACTTTGCACCCAAGCGTAAGCTGACAGCTAGACGAAATGCGGTTGGATCTAAAAGGCTACCTGTGTTAAAAGAGGGCATGGCTTGCAACCAAAGTCCCGATTCCCAAACAGAGACAGCAAGAATACGAGCGCGATCTGCAATACTAGGACACGTATCTAGTAGCGATTTCCATGCTAGTTCGCAGATCGGCCGATCCCACAGTCTCTGGGAAGACAACTTTGAAGTTTGTAGTTGACAATAAGGTTCTTCCATACATCCCAACTACAAAATGTAAGTTTGTAATAGCAAAATAATTATTTTTAAATGAATATACCTTCAAATGTATAACTTTCGGATTTATTCCTATATATGTGCTATGAGACTTTGCCTCTTGCCAAATTTCATGATTCTAGGTTAACGGGAAGTACCCTATAGGTTTTTATCTTTGGGCCTATTCTATTTAATTCTTACATCAACGAATTACCGCTTATCACAAAACATCTTTGCGTCATGTTTGCTGATGATGCTACTATATTTATACCCCAGAAAAATTTAAGTAAAACTGATTTTGAAATAGAAGTTAACAAAACATTAAAACAATTCACAGACTGGCTAAAATGCATAAACCTAAAGGTTAATATTAGTAAAACCAATATACTGCAATTTACTAACTATAAATCCACTCCTCTAAACCTCGACATTTCAAATAACGGAAACAAAGTTAATGAAATTAGTGTAACAAATTTCCTAGGAGTTACTATAGATAAAAACTTAAACTGGAAAGGGCATATTAATAAAATAAATAATAAAATCACAAAATACGTCTACGCCCTATCGGTTCTTAGCAGTATCGCATCAAAATCAGTAGCAATAAGTGCATACTATGGGTATGTGTTTCCTCATCTAAGCTATGGTATCATATTTTGGGGGGATTCAGTAGAGGTTGAGTCCACATTTATATTACAAAAACAATGTTTACGGAGTATATACAAATTGAAACCTACTGATACTCTCCGTAATATATTTATAGTTAATAAATTTCTAACCCTGACCTGTTTATATATATTAGAGCTGTGTTTGTTTGTAAAGAGTAATGAGGAAACTTATTTCAACGCTAAGTCGAGTCGAGTTGATAACCTACGTACAAAATATCGATATAATATGCGTATTCCTCAAATAAATAACGCCATGTACTACAAAAGTACATTCATAAGCGCTATACATGTGTATAATAATCTGCCTACTGAGTTAAAAACTCTAAACGGTTTCAAATTTAAGTCGAGTTTAAAAAACTGGCTAATATCTAAAGCTTACTACAACATGAGAGAATACTTTGAGAAATAATTATAATATACCTAGTTATTAACACTGTTTATAACCTAAAATATAATTATGTATTACATTGATATTGTTACCTAGTCCCCGTGGTCGATTGTTGCGCTTATAATAATAATAATTGTAGTTAATGTTTTATGTAGTATTTTAATATAATATGTGTTTCTAATAATTCTATTGTATGTTCTATATGAACACAACTGTTGTGACTAAATACTTAATAAGCCTAAGACCTTTGTACACAGTTGAACAATAAAGTATTATTCTATTCTATTCTATTCTATTCTATTCTATTCTTGATTCCCCTGTGAAATTGCAAAATATACGACATAAAGGAACCCTAAGAGCGCGAGACCAAAAAAAAAACTAAGTGAAGTTAAAATATTGAAAGACAATCTTAAGTTTGTAGTTGACAATAAGGTTCTTCGATACATTCCAACTACAAAATGTAAGTTTGTAATAGCAAAATAATCATTTTTAAATGATATACCTTCATATTTATAACTTTCGGATTTATTCCTATATATGTGCTATGAGACCTTGCTTTTTGCCAAATTTCATGATTCTAGGTCAACGGGAAGTACCCTATAGGTTTTGGTTCCCCTGTGAAATCGCAAAATATGCGACATAAACGTTCATATCTTTTGATTGCGTTGACTTACAACTTTTATTTTTTTACAGCCGAAAGAAACCGTAGACCCAAGTATTTAGTATAAATTTCAACTTACTAATTTTACGCGTTCTTGAGAAAAAGGGTCTTGACAGACGGACAGACAGACAGACGGACAACGAAGTGATCCTATAAGGGTTCCGTTTTTTCCTTTTGAGGTACGGAACCCTAAAAATACATATTATTATGTATAATTTTTCGAAGTCCCATCCCTAAAATGTTATCTGATTTCTATGTTTAAGCAACTTCAAAAAGGAGGTTCTCAATTCGACTGTATGTTTTCTTGTATGTTTGTTACGCAATTACACTGCCAATTATGAATTGATTATAATTATTCTCTTTTTGTTTGCTAGGTTATTGCTGCAGAGGTGGTGGTGATACAAATTTTACCGAAATAGACTCAGCGCTTTTTAAAAAAATATACAAAAACAAAAAAACATTACACAGATGACGTTTTGTGGTTCAGCAAAAGTTTTGATCAGGAGTTTTAATCTCTGTTTTAACTTGCTTGCAATTATTATTCTGCTAGCTGCATCCCGCGGTTACACCCACAATTTTTTTTTCTTGTACGGATTTTGGCTTTGCACGTCTTGTGCATTATGCATTTATTGCTGTGATTTTTTTAAGTTTTTTAATATAATTATTGTCAAACAAGCCATAGTCACAGTCAGAGTCAGAGTCAAGCAAAGTTAGCCATGGTCAAGAAGGTTCTCATCTTCAAGAAGAACTTACGCTTTGAAATCTATTTTTGTTTTTAGAAAAATACAAATTATACTCAACGAAATGTATGGTAGAGCGAGTAATAGTTGTTTATAATGATGGGTAAAATTTCCTTCCTTTTTTTTTTTTTTTTAACGCAGACCAACCACCATCTCGATTGTTGGTAAGCGACGATGTGGTCGAAGGTGAAGCACGCAGACATAGAAGACACCTATTCACTCTGGCCATGAAAAGGGCCAGATTATATCTCTCAGGAAACAAGGACGCTGGCAGATTGTTCCAATCCTTGGCTGGCTTGGCTCTTGGTTCCTCTGTTCCGCGTTATCATGTTAAAGTAGGTACATTTAAGTAATACTTACAAAATGTTTTTGAAAAATCATGTCGACGATCTGCCGTGGTAGCGTATTTGGGTATTTATTTTTGCGTATTTAGCTAGACTTGCGTGAGGTCGCAGGTTCAAATCCCAGGCCCGTACCAATGAGCTCTTTAATAATAATAATAATATTCGGGACATTTTTGCACACACGGTCATCTGACCCTAAACTAAGCAAAGCTTGTGATATGGCTGCCAGAGACTGATATACATACATATATATTTTTAAATACATTATAAATAAATATTAATACCCAGATATAGAACAAACACAAATGTTCATCGCATAAATGTTTGTCCTAGGTGGGAATCGATCCCACGCCCCCAAGCGCAGAAGGCAGGTTCACTATCAACTAGACCAACGGGCCACTAGCTTTGGAGCTTATGTACGGATTTTCATACCACTGGCTTTTCGGTGAAGGAAAACATCGTGAGGAAACCAGCATACGTACGGAGAAGAAATTTTATGGTGTATGTGAATCCACCAACCCGCAACTGGGCCAGCGTGGTGGTTATAGTCCAATAGCTCTTTCGGGGGTATGCCAAAGTCCAGTAGTGGACTATTAAAAGGCTGATTGTGCTATGTCCACAATAATGTTATATAATTATTTTACATATAAAAACGTTTCTTTTTGTTTAAAAAAATACCCTAAAATTACCCTTCAAAAGTTCACATGCAAAATCTCCCATACATAGACAATGGTGTGTGTCAGTGTGTGTGCACCCTAGTAATTTTTCGCCTAGCTCCCATGTCTAGTTCCGTAACGAGCCCTGGGAATAGGGTGCGCCTAGATAACGGTAGAGACGGCAGAAAAAGGTACAATTTATTGTGTATTTTTTCATATAGAATTGGTCTTCGTTTGGCCTCCAACCCGCCTGTAAACGACGTAGCTGTTTAACGGTTAAGACGATTAAAAAAAAAAAAAAAATGCTTGCGTTTGACCGCCAACTCGCCTGGTGTTAAGCGATGATGCGGTCTACGTTGGAGCACGCTTCATCATCATCATCATCATCAGCCGGAAGACGTCCACTGCTGAACATAGGCCTCCCCCTTTAACCTCCACACTGAACGACAGCCTGCCTTTTGCATCCACTGGATGCCCGCGACTCTCACAATGTCGTCGGTCCATCTAGTGAGAGGCCTCCCTACGCTGCGTCTTCCGGTTCGTGGTCTCCACTCCAGAACCTTTCTTCCCCATCGGTTATCGGTTCTTCGAGCGATGTGGCCTGCCCATTGCCACTTCAACTTGCAAATTTTAACAGCTATGTCGGTGACTCTGGATCTTTGGCGAATATCCACGTTTCGGATCTTATCGCGAAAAGAAACTCCGAGCATAGCTTTCTCCATTGCCCGCTGTATGACTCTGAGCTTTTCCAAAAGGCCAACAGTTAAGGACCACGTCTCAGTACCATATGTCATCACTGGCAACACACACTGGTCAAAGACCCTCGTCTTGAGGCACTGTGGTATCTTGGACGAGAAGATGTCACGCAATTTCCCGAACGCTGCTCATCCGAGTTGGATTCTTCGGGCGACCTTTTTGCCAATAATCCCCACGCTTGGCAGGCGGCTTGGGGATTGCAGGTTCCACCATGCAAGTAGGAGGATGCTGCTGCCCATCCTCTGGTGGTTTTGGTCGTAGTTTTAGGACATACCCGGGTCCTGGAGCACGCTTGCCTAAAAGAAACTGTTTCAGTCGTGAATAAATCCATAATGTTTTTCTGTGAGAAAAACTTTTACAATTTCCGTAACATAACGTATTTTCATTTATTAAATGGCTGGTCAGTCATCACCTGCCACAATATTTTGATAGAGGTATCTCTTCGCTTTCCATCAGGTGAATTGGAGGTCAAAGGTAGAATTATTCTAATTTTAACAGACGTCAAAAAAGATGGGGGGTTTAAATAAATCTTTAATGTTTGTTTCCTCAGAACTCCGTCCTTTATAAAACGTTATTGAAAATTCTTTTGGAAAATATATGTCATCCAAGTATATGTAAACAATATTGACCATAAAATATTTACTAATTTTGAAGTCGGTTTTTTTAAATTGATAGTATTTTTATTAAGCCCTTGATATAAGGCATGATGTACTAATATTATTAATTATGATGTATGACTAATATTATTTTATTACCTCATAAAAAACCTTTTTTTTTTTATAAATTTTATTTTGAAATGGGGTTTTGTCATAAAATGACTATGCCACCCCGTAAAGCTAAAATACACACAATCACACAAACACTTAACTAACAACTTCCACACGGACACTTATAATCTATAAATAAATGATACATTTGCATCAGCATCCTGGCCTCTCTGGAACCAGGTGAAGCCAAGATACTGTTGCAATAACCTATATTATTGCCATAGGGCGACAATGCTCGCCGCTGGACTTCGTACCGTGCACGTCGGTGGAGGATGTACATCATAAAAAAGCTGATCATAAATAGAGAACATCAACAAAGACAAAATTAAAATTAGTTCTAAAATAAATAAGATATAAGCATTTTAATTTCATGCTAGACAGAGAGTGCACTATACTGAGCCGTGACGTCACGGCTCAGGAGCGCCATACAAATGCTATACTAACGCACACTTTGCGAGAAAGGGATATAACATCCCCACCATCATCATCATCTCTATCCCCACCTAAAACTTTAAATACTCATATCTCAGAGATTTATCAGCCAATTCAAATTATTTTTTCAGTGTGTGTAATGTATTTAGTTGTATTCATCGCTATGCTGGTTATTTGTAATAAATTAAACATTCGGACACATGCCTATCGAACGCAGGGAAAGGCTGAAATCAGACATTTTAAATAAATACGAACATGTAAAGTTAAATAAAAGCTATTGTAAAAAAGCTAATTAGTACAAACAAATAATTTGCTATCTGTACAAGAACCGAACCCTTTCTACCCGCGATTTGTTTTAAAGGTCGTCGCCCTCTTGCCCTCTCTTTCTATCACAAAGATACGCACATCTTCTATCTCTATCTACAAGTACGGGCCTATACGAAACCTTGTCAAGGAATCCCTTTTAATTTTCCACCGGAAGTTACGGATTTCGGATTTTCTTTTTGTTTGATTTTATTTCTATTTTTTTAAAGAATTTGGTTTGTTATCATGAAGGATAGTGTTTTTATGTTATTTTTAACGAGGAAAACTATTATGTATATTTGATCCTAAAAATATCTATACTATCTTATATATTACTAAGGTTTTTAAAAACTATTTTAGTATATTTTGTGGCATTTACCTTCCTGCATGTAATTTTCCTTTGAAAGACTAAAATACTAGCCAGTGGTCGCGGGCATCAAGTGGATGCAGATGGCAGGCTGTCGCTCAGTATGGCCTTCTTCTGGCTGATGATGATGGAACTAAATACTACTGAACCCGCAGAATAAATACTAAATATTCCAGGATAAAAAGTATTTTTGGCTCATCCCTATGCTATGATACACCTTTGCTTTGCCAAATTTCATCAAAATCAGATTAGCTGTTTAGTCTTAAAAATGTACTTAGTGATGGCGATATTTTTAATTAAAAACAATATGAAATTCAATGCTTATTATGAAATTTCCGCGCAACATTTATGAACGAATGAAAAATTCGCATTAGTTAAAAACAGTTACTACCAATTTAGATCTTGTCTATGGTTAATATGGTAAACAATCTGTTTTGCTTCGTTCGCAGTATGCGTGCAGACGTCACAGTGGAAACACGCGAGAATTAAATTTAGCCCCTTAGGGTGACTTTTGTCCAATATGACAAAATATTATATATTATTATATATATATTATATATAAATATTATAAATAAAACTGACGTGGTTTTCACACATTTTATTTATATTATACGGGAATTATTACGGGAACCGGATTAGCAAGTTGAAATGGCAGTGGGCATATCATGCAGAACAGATGGTCCATGGGGCCGAAAGGTTCTGGAATGGAGACCACGTACCTACTGGTAAACGCAGCGTAGGACGTCCACCCACAAGATAGACAAACGACCTAAAAGAGACCGCAGGGAAACGCTGGATGCAGGCCGCTTCCAACCGGCCCTTTTGGAGATCGATGGGGGAGGCCTATGTCCAGCAGTGGACGTCCTACGGCTGAAATGATGATGATGATACGGGAATTACTTACGAAAGATTAACCCGTAATTACACGTATGATTCAATAGGTATGGAGGATGGAACCTGCCACCGACTTGGAGACAGTGTCTTCATGGAGTACGTGGGAGTGACCATGAGACTGGTGGTGACGTGGTGAACTCCGCATGCTGGAGTATTCCCGACACAGGAAGATTCGAGTGAGGAAGAGTTCCAGTGTGCGCCGGCGCAGCATATTTCTCTACGCACCCGCATCCGATCAGCAGCCGTTGTCATCACGTGCGCGCCGCGCGGCGGCCCATAGTGCAAAGCAAGACGCCACCGCGCGCGCGCATTCACCTTGAAAAAGACCGCCTAATGCGGTTGAAACTATAGTCGGAGTGACGTGAGTAATTCCCGGGTAAATAGTTATTTTAGTGATGCCCGGCAGCCGCCTGGTAGCACCCAGCCAAATTTAAAGTCAATTAACTGACTTTCTATTTAACGGACATCACTAAATATACGTACGTAACTAAACTACCCATTATCATTCATCTTGACTGACTGACTTATCACGATATGAGTGACGAAGCAACATTTTGGCAAGTTGATTCTTTATGACGTGTAGAGGTTCGCCCCAAAAAGGTAGATCCAAATTATTTGAGGTTCGCTAGGATAGGTAAAAAGTCTACTTGTACCTACCTAAGACACCGTGCGCAACAGCCAGTACTTAATTTAGAAAATTTTAAGTCATAGACCTAACCAAAGTTTAGATTAGTTTAAATTCATCAAACATTGCGTAAAAATCCCAGGAATCCAAACAAAATAACTTCAAAAACAAACAAATTCGAAGTTCAAAATATTTCTTATAAGAAACCGCCATTGGCGTAGGTCAGCAACCTAACCGTCATTCATTCCAATTTCAAACTTGAAATTCCGCGCGAAGACGTCACAAACACAAGCACGCTTCACGCACACCTAGAAAGAATTGGGCGTGTACAAAATTGTTTACTAATGCCCGTGGTTTTACTCGCTATCCTACAGGAACTGTACATTTCTCGGGGTAAAAAGTCGAAACTAAAGTATCTGAAAATCTAGAGTATAATCTATGTTTATGCAAAACTTCGTCCAAATCCGTTTAACCGATACGGGGTTAAGTGTGGATAAACACACACTTACGCTTTCGCATTGTATCATGTATTATGTAGGGCACGCACACATGCGAGCGGTTTATGGGTCGACAGTCGACACACAAACGCAAAGCAGCACATGGGCCGTCGAAAGGGAGCGATGTTTTATGTTTTTGTTTTGTGTGTATGTTTATCTTTATTTAAATTGACTAGGCGACAGGCAGAAAGTAAAGGTATATTTTTCTAAAATTTGGCTTATTCCAAAAATTCTCAGCGAAAAGGAATTTTGGATTTCTTGTCCAGAAAATCCCCTTTGCGTCCCTCATTTGAGTGCCGGAAGGGGATTTGGACAATAAGTCCAGAAACCCCCTTATGGCTTATTCCACAAACCCCCTTTGACAAACATTGTAATCTTTGTAAAATCAAATGCAAGCACCTTATTAGGTAATCTATAATCACAGTCCTTCTTTTTTTTTAACCTATTCTGTCGATACCATGAAAAACTCTATCTGCATGACGACATGAGCTTTCTAGATCCTCTTATTGACCTTGCCACCCCAGCGTCATCATAGGACGTCCACTGCTGGACATAGTCCTCCCCATCGATCTCCAAAAGGGCCGGTTGGAAGCGGCCTACATCCAGCGTTTTCCAGCGGTCTCTTTTAGGTCGTCTGTCCATCTTGTGGGCGAATGGGACGGTTTTTCCAATATGTGTAATTAGTATAAAAGAGAGGGGAGGTTCCCCCTAAAAGGGCGAAGTGTTTTCTCGAAAACTATAAGTTTCCGCACTCCCCATTTTTAGGGGGATTTTAATAAATAAAAATATTTGTATAAATTGAAATTATGTTAGGAACATTTTACATGTTACCTATAACAATTTGTATGCCTACTGCATTTTTCTACCACTAAATACGTAATAAATCAATTTTATTTGATTTATTACTCTAGTCTAGCTGAATCTTGCGGCATGGTCGCGACTTTTCAGTTTTCCGCATTTTCTGAGGGGACAAGTACCCTATGTCTGCCCTTACCATGTACACTATCATCCTGCTAAATTACTAGTGAAAAGCGAACTAACAAACAGACAGAAAGACAGAGTTACTTTCACTTTTACTATATTATTAAGGAAGGACTAGCTGAATCCCGCGGTGTTGCCCGCGATTTTCCTGTGTATATTCGTCCTCATGATGCATTCTATCTTCCTGCCTATAGTATCGTTAAGAGCCGGACTCACATTTTTTTTCAGTAATTAAGATAGCGTTTAATCACAGCCACTATCTCGCTTAATGTTCGAGCAAGTGCGGGAACCGTTAAAATCATGCGTTAACTGAAACACGTAAAAAAAACTACAAAAATTATCGCACAAAAAATATTACGAAATCAGTTTGTTTCGTCTTCAAATTTAGAATAAGAAGCCACAAATCAGAGCGTCTTACAAGGCGCACCCACACATGTAGCGTTGTAAGTGTGCGCGCTGTAAGGTGGTGTAAGTCACGCACACAGCCGAGGTGTGCGTTTGGGGTAGGTTAGGGCTCGAATTGGGGAGGGCCGCCTAATGTTGGGCTAGGTTGGGACTGGGTAATACAGTCAGGCTTTTGTTAAATGGTCAATGTTTATTTATTTATTGTTTTTGATATAAATTCTATCACACAATAAAATTAATAAACCTATCAAAAAGACGTTAGGATTAAAGAATAATTGATAGGATTAAATTTTAAATCAATTTTATCACACTAATGCGAAAGTGTTTTTTTTTTTAGTCCATTTAATAATAGTTTGTATATTAATTCTCTTTCACGCCGCTTTAGAGCGAATCGACTTGTTTTTTGCATAGCGATAGATACAGCCTGAGAGTAACGATTGGGATACTTTTTATCCCAGAAAAATTTACGGTTCCTAAGGGAATGTCCACACGGGCGAAACAACGGATCGCACCTAGTTAAAGCACAAAAATATTTAAATAGAAACAAGAATTGTATTGGCATAATATAGTGTAATTTATTAATTTTATCAGCACTCTTAGATAGATACTTGATTATATTATCCAAAAATAATATTCTAATCTAATTAATGTTAATACCATTATCCGACAGAATATGCAGATACATCTATTCATGTAGGGCTACGCGCGTAAACGTTTTTTTTTATACTACACGTTGGCTTGAACTCGTAACTCTTATAGCTTCGCAACACCTGAACCGATTTTGCGCATATTCAAACTCAAAAATTATAATGGAATTAGAATCGGGATATACAAACACGCATACTCATAAACATACATACAAACGTCAATCTGTACTCGTAGAGTCGTTCGCAGAGTCGTTCGAGTCATTCGCATCGCTCGGTCAAGTAAGAAGATAACACAGTAGTCGTAGTTCCAGCGAACAAATCCTTGTTCCACGTGAGACTGTACAAATGTACCATTTACAAACAAAAAGAAAAAGACATCCGCTAAGTGTATACTAAGATGCTATCATCCGATTGTGCCATTCACGAGTTCAGTTACCCGGCGATCGCATTCTTATTTCGTATTCAGATGTCGAACGCGTTACATTGATAGAAGTTAACGGCATCGGGCAAAAAACCACCCGTTACCGGTTCTCTTCGGTCTAACCGGAACAGGACCGGACCACAGAATAACCTAAAGTTACTGCGTACCGGACCATTAAACATCGTCGACGTTAACGCGTGATAACACACATTTAAAAGTTAAATACGAACGATAAATAAAACACATTAAACTACAAGTAAACGGTTCTGCTATCGAAATTGCATATAAATTGTAGGTACGAATAAATTGCAATTAATCGATAAGAAGACATCCAACCCGAATAATTAAAGGCGCAATCAATGCCAGACAAATTAACTCGATCGAACCGTCGCAGAATGGAACGAGTTAAGAAGAAATTCATAATAAAATGGTCGATTAAACATAGCTATGATCCACTCCTATGATATGGACAGAACAAGCGTTAATATAAAGCGAAAAAACACACATTTATCTCCACAAATAAAAACTGCAAGACATTCTATGAAATATACGTTTCAAAATATGACATTTGATAAGCATAGCGATAAGTTATGTTTTACTATGGGTAGAATAAAGGTTTCCATCGTGAATAAAAAGACACTGACTGCTGTCTATCCCTATTTCCACAGTCACCATAAGAGTATCGACTGACGATAGATCGATCTTTTGGCGTTTGTAAAAAAAGTCGCAGCGGCCAATGCTCGACGGGGGCAGTATACGGTGCGCGGTGCGGCTGCGTTCACTCGCAAAAAACCGGGGTCGTCGACCTCCCCGCGTGTCCTTCGAACGCACGCTTGTGTGTGTAAGTGCGTACTATGAACGGACGTTTTTAACAATCCGTCTTGGTGTGCGTCTCGGATGCTTTTAAGTATACGTCGCACAAAAAAGCGTGCGTCAGCGCGTCTGTGTGCGAAAAGTAGCGTGCGTCAGCGGTGTGCGTGTTGCGTGCGGTCGGAACGAATTTTCCTCTTAATTTTATCATTAGAACAACAATGTGGACAAAATTGTAGTCGATCTCTGATTACCCCAGGTTTACTGTCCGGCAGAAGTTCCCTTTATTTATTTGCAAAGTGGTTTTATTCCCCGGTGACTCGTAGGTAGGGTAAGGTTCACTTTCAATTCAACGGAGTTCCTGATTCCATGACTTCAAACACGCGCGTAACGCGGCGCGTCAAGTTAACCTCTAAAAATTGGCCTTCATTCCCTAGGAAGTAGAGGCATAGATACCTAGAGGTAAATTTTTTGAGGTTAACTCAACGCGTCGCGTTACGTTTATTTTAAAGTTACGGATCCAGGGCCCTGAAAAGTAGGTACCTATTTGGAAAAAAAAACGATACCTTACAATTGAAACTTATTTGAGAAAATATGTTTCAATACAATTGAAACTTATTTGAGAAAATATGTTTCAATTGAGAATTGAAAATAATTATGTTTCAATCGAGAATTGGTTAATGTGCCATCCGCTAATTAGAACGGCTATTTGAAAAAAATCAGGTTAGCTTAAAGACAATTTATATTATATCTGGTTGGTATTGGGCTTAAATTAAAACTTGAATATCTTGAGTAAAATAACAGAATTAGGAACTTATTGTTTTAAAAATCGTTTCAATTGACGCTGGTCGGAGATAATTGAAACAGTGCATGGAACTTTCTGAAATTTAATGTTTCCAATAATTCCAGGTAGATTATGCTGTAATTAAAATTGTAAATAAGTAATTTACTTGTCAATTGTTTGTCGTAAAAATTATTTTAGTTAACATATTGAGTTTTGTTGCTTTCCATTCCAGTTTTTTGTGTGATGCGTAACTGATTCACTGGTCCTGCAGTTTCAATAGGGAATATGCATGTGGTTTAAATCTGGTTGAAATACATTTTTTCCGAATCTTTATTGTTCTGACTTTATATCTAAAAGATTTTTTTTTAATTTATTTACATTTTAATTGCTTAAAATATTAAATAAAAAGTGCAAAATATAAGAGGGAAATTCAAATTTGCGAAACGCTTCACCATTGGTCGAAACGAAACGTGACGTCAAAAGCCACAACATTGCCTTTAGCGGCGTCGATATTCATACTGTTTTAGTAGTGTTTGAGAGAAAAATCGTTTTATATTGAGTTCCTGTAGTTTTTTCCATTAGCTAGTGTAATTTTAGCATTCTTGTGAGACTAGAGATCATTTACGACGATGACTGAGACTGGTTTTGTCAAAGCACATTCGGACAATCTACCAAAATCATCTTGATGCATTCATAATGACAGCATATTTTGCATCAAATCCAGATTTTACAGTTGCTGAGATCAAAGGAGTGAAAGCGGCAAGGTAATTGTTATAATCCATGATATATTTTAATCCATTACATAGGTTTTTACACATAAATGCACTCAGCAGTAATTACCAAAACATAACCTATAAATAATCATTGGTCATTAAAATTGTTATGAATTTGCTGCTCTACTATCTATATTATAATAATTTGTAAGTAATTATACCTAACATTACTTATGTTCCGTAATTTTCCATGAATTTTTAAGTTTTTTTTTAAATGTGAATACTGTTTACTCTAAATACTTAATGTACCTACTTATTGTTTGTTTGTTGAGTGCATAATATTTGATAATATTCAATACTAAACATACTTCTAACTCACACCATGCTATCAAAATATAACATATTTACATTGAAATGATCTTCACGACAATGCAAACATGATGTTGGAGATACTTCATCTCTTCTCATAACCTTACACCATTGTTTACGTATTTTCGCATCTCTTGGAATAGGAAAAAAACACTTTATCGGGTGTATTTCTAATAGTGTTTGTACACTTTGGCACAAGACGATACCTATAAAAATGTTTTTTAGCTTCTTCCATGGTCTGGATATCAATAAAACTGAAAATCTGTGTGAAATAACTGTATCGTCTATAGTAAACAAACACAGAACGTGGCTTATGACGTCATCCAAGGCCCGCGAAAAATTGCGGCGTTCAAACAGCTCAAATTTATTCAATGTTTTAAATATTATTTTAAAAATTAATTTGAGCCTTTCCAAATGTAATTATATTTTTTACTATGATATAACGATGTAAACAGTTAATTAAAAATATAAAAAAACACATGCATATTCCCTATTGGGCAATGTTTCAATTTCGACCTTAGCTTACCCTGCTATGCAATTTTGTTTCGTGTTGCTTCAAATTTGTACTTATAGCCAGTTCCGTCGGTATTTTGCTGACTTTTCGATCTTTGCTCTTTAATCTGGTTATTTTTGGACCGATGAAGTGAACATTTCCTTAAGTACCTAGCTTCTTGTAGACTCGTGGGTGTTTACAGCAATGTGTTGTTTTGCAACTGCACTATAATGGAAATACATATTTATAATAATTATAAAAGACGGTCTATCATCATCATCTTCAGTCAGAAGACGTCCACTGTTGAACATAGGCTTCGCTTAGACCTGCACACTGAACGACAGCCTGCTATTTACATCCAGCAGATGCCCGCGACTCACAATGTCGTCGGTCCATCTAGTCGGCCTACCTACGCTGCGTCTTCCGGTTCGTGGTCTCCACTCAAGAACGTTTCTTCCCAATCGGTTATTAGTTCTTCGAGCGATGTGGCCTGCCTATTGCCACTTCAACTTTAAAATTTTAATAGCTATGTCGGTGACTGGTTCTTCGGCGAATATCGGGCCGGATTTATCGTGGTGTGGTTGTTCACTACAGTGTCTACAATTATATGATTATTGAGATGATATTTACCGTGACTAAGTTATAATATTAGGTGGTGGTATTTTTCTAGTATAAAAAAATATTAAAAACTGTCAACTTTGAGGCAATAATTTAAAAATTAAAATTGAAACAATTACAATTTAAAAACAATTTGTTTAGTAGAATCGGGGCCCAGTATTGTGTCGCTTGTTAAAAATTCACACTCTTTTTTATATTTTTAACTAACTGCGCCCGCGGTTTCATCCGCTATCCCACAGGAAATGTCTCTTTTTTTTGACAAAAAGTAGTCTATGTTTCAAATCAGGGTATAAACAGATTCCAAATTTCAACCATCGCATCATCATCACCACCCTTCAACTGTCCACTGCTGGACATAGGCCTCTCCTAATGCACGCCACTGAGCTCGGTCGGCAGTTCTTTGCATCCCGTTTTTACCTGCCGGTCGTCGTCACTCCGCCTGGCCGCAGGGTGTCCTACACTACGTTTGCCTAGACTCGGTCTCCACTCCAGAACTCGTCTACCCCATCGGTTATCGGTTCTTCGGGCAATGTGGCCGGCCCATTGCCACTCCAGCTTGCTAATCCTTTGAGCTATGTCGGTAACTTTGGTTCTATGTCGAATCACTTCGTTCCGAATGTTGTCCCGTATAGATACTCCGAGCATAGCTCTCTCCGTAACTCGCTGAGCGACTTTAAACTTGTGGACCACCTTAACCAAATCCGTCCAGCCGTGAAGAAGTAACAAACACACACACACACTCACAAACTTTAATATTGGTGTGATATAAATATGTATAGTAAGTAGGTAAGTGTATAAATTTTGGGCACCAAGATTTGTTTATCTTGTAAAATTACAATGGTGGCGCCCCCGCAAAACCTACAAGTCCGCAATAAAAAATTGAACTAAAATAAAACCCAGTTCGCATTCCAATTTAGCTAAAGCGCGTCAATTAGGCTAAAGGCGCGCGCACATTGAGCAAACAGCGTGGGCAAATAAAGGCGCGAACACACGGTCTAACGTGGGCAAACTATACAGGTGTATCTAATTAAAGCACTGCCTGGAAATAGGTTGTTCTCGGTGACATGCACGTTTTTTTTTTTTTGTTAAAATCTTCATGAGCGTGGATTCAATGTCCTTTACTCGTAATATTAAACAGTTTACTTTGTCTTAATAGCGTCAAACAAGTCATAGTCACAGTCAGAGTCACGGTCAAGTCGAACTCATGCCCCTGTAAAGTGGTGGAGACTTTACAAGAGGCTCCTATGGAGTTTTGGAAACAACACGAAAAGACATGTTTCACCTCGTTATATCACTTTCCCACACTCAAGCACGTTTACGAGCACTTAATGAATAATAATTCACCATTTAGTACACATTAACACTCGAAAATACACAAGTTTAGGAAAATAATCTAACGAGCCGACACGTTTTTTCCGCGTTGGCGCCAAAAAACTCTGACATGCACGTAAGAGAGCAGTGTTGCCAGTTGTAGCATGCTTTAATACCGCTCGGCCATCCATAGGTATTCGTCTTGTACGTCCAATGATAGCTACTTACTGAGCTAGACTTAAATTGTTTTGACCATATTTTGTTTTAATTGCTGGGTCAGGTGAGAGCTCTAACAGCATGCTGGCTGCGCTCGCGGACAGACTGGACTGTCCCTATATAAACCAATGTTGTCGATTGCATGTTCAAAACCTATGTCTCTAACATGCAACCGTCAACAAACGCCGTTTATTAGGAACTATTTTAATGTGTTAAAATTATTTAATACTAGCTGACCCGACAGACATTGTTCTGTCTTAGAACTGTCAAACGCGCGATGTTAAAATCGTCGTTAAGTTTTCAGAAATTTTCCAATTTTCTACGCGAATTTCTTAATTTTTCTTTCCGTAAGAACCTCTTACAAAGTATTAGATAACTTTAAAAAAAAGATGAATGAAATCGGTAAAGTCGTTCTCAAGTTAAGGCGTGACCAAGGTAAATAGGGATTGATTTTTATATATACGTATATATAGATTTTTGTGTACCTACCTATGAGTCTTGTCACTTGAAATAAATGAATTATTATTATAATTATATCAATAATCTAAATAAATTAATAATTTAACAAATCCTTTTGTGACGAAAAGTACCTACATTACAAAATATATGATATTTTTAAAGGCAAAGTGGGATTTGTGGAGGGAATGGGGGAGACCGTGCCCAGCAGTGACAGTAGAGGTTTAAAAAAAATTATCAATATGCTCTTGAGGTGTTTGAAAGAAATGCATTATTTCTGTAACACCCTGTATGTATCCGTGGGCATGAGGCGCAGGTTAAATAACAGTCACTACATTATGGCATGGGTGTGGGCGTGTGTTAACGCATTTTATAGGTCACTAGACACGGTTCAATCACGACAAAGTTTACAGTGTAGAGGTGGCATAATAATATCACTACATTTTTAAAGGGATGCCACCAGTTTTGTTCAGAAAATACGGAAGTGGTTCTCCGATTGACCTTATAAAATAAGTTTGCCGTACATTTGTATATTATTAACTATGGAACACAACAGAAATATACCGAATCGAACTGAGAATCAAATAAAATCAATTAATGGTTTAATTTTGTAATAATTTCATAAATCCTAGTGTAAATTCAGGTAAATGTTCGTTTTTTGGGTTACGTACCCAAAGGGTAAAAACGGGACCCTATTAATTGTTTGGGTGTATCTTTCGAACCGTAAAAAATATCCAGTTGAAATTATCACAGAATATAGTAATAATACGGCGGATTAACTAAAAATAACAGAAAAGTCACAAAATTAAAAACGAAAGGTACTTAATGCAACAAACGTAATTTTTTACGAATTTTTTTATTAGCTCTAGTGTAAAAACGGTAATACGTACCTACAAGCGTCAAACTTGGCACGATTATAGTACACTCTCTAAAGTATAACAAGAAATAATAAATAATAGCCAAGTGCGAGTCGGTGACCAATTTCTGTTCATTACCAAGTTATAACTAGTAATTTCGTTATTTAGATAACTTCATCGTTTCTTTCACCTACACGAAATGCCATCACATATTTAAAAAAAATTGAAATCGGTTTTTTTAATTGATAATTATTCAATTTTGTGGTAGTACGGATCCCTTAGAGCGCGAGTTCGACTCGCACTTGGCCGGTTTATTTAAATTGATTATTATTGCGTACGGAGCCCTCGGTGCGCGATCCCGACTCGCACTTGACCGGTTTATTTTAGTTAGTGTATGTCCTCGATTATGTGAAACGAATGTACCAAAATATCAATTATTTTTTTATCGTAGTCCGGACACAGGAAAGTCACATTCAAATATTTTAACAATACAAAACTATACCTACTTACCTTTAATTGAGAGATGTAGGTTTTAAAATATTAAATTGCGCCATATTAACAATTCGGGGAAA
The DNA here is from genome assembly GCA_914767915.1 of Agriopis aurantiaria. Taxonomy (NCBI): domain Eukaryota; kingdom Metazoa; phylum Arthropoda; class Insecta; order Lepidoptera; family Geometridae; genus Agriopis; species Agriopis aurantiaria. Next base: position 9,358,339 of record OU612004.1, read on the forward strand.
AGGATACCGAATAATGTTTGACATAATAATTTTGAGAAGTGGTAACTGTTGCTTATACCTACTTATACCAACAATACGTGAAACAATCAGTTTTTCATATTTATGAAGGGTTAAATAAGTATGTACCTACCTACTTACATATTTCTATAATAAATTGAGTAATAATAGAAATAAAAAGATAGACGATCTAAAAGAGACCGCAGGGATACGCTGGATGCAGGCCGCTTCCAACCGGCTCTTTTCGAGATCAATGGTAGGCCTATGTCCAGCAGTGGACGTCCTATGGCTGAAATGATGATGACAATGATGAGAAATAAAAATTGATGTGAACCATCAGTGTATTTTTTTGCAGAAGTTGCCTGAAGCATGACAGATGCAAAACGCAAAATGAATGTGGAACCAAACCGTTGTGGTGTCCTTAAAAAGCTAGTTTTTGTAACAAGTTAGCAACACTGACCGCGCCCTTACCCATTGCCACAAATTCTCTATCTAATCAAGGTAAAAGGTGTCGCGTCCGATGTGACCCCGACTTTATGTTATTGAACGTGCGTTCGCGTGCATTGCGGGTGTGGACAAACCTTTATGGCATCTATTGCAGTTGAAAAGTTAGTCTGATTGGATTGGTCGGGTGGTGCGCGTTTTAGGTTGTGTTTAATTTCGGCATTTTTGTTTTTTATAATGGCGATAGGATTTTTTGACATGGGTATTATATTTTTATGTAATCTGTGATATGAGTTTTATCATTGATTTATAAACATGGATGTAGTGCAAAATAGAACTGGTACTTTTCCCCCAGAAAATTCGGAGAACTGGAAAACCGCGGGTACCAACGCGGGATTCAGCTAGTTACTTACCTACCTATATAAATTAAGATACAGTTTAATAGCCCCGTTGGTCCAGTTGGCAGTGAACCCGCTTTCTGCGCTTGATGGGCGTGGGTTCGATTCCCACCTAGGACAAACATTCATGTGATGAACATTTGTGTTTGTTCTATATCTGCATGGGAGTTTATGTACGTATATCAGTCTCTGGCAGCCATATCACAAGCTTTGTTTAGTTTGGGGTCAGATGACCGTGTGTGCAAAAATTTCCCGATTTCTTATTTAATACTTACCGACAAAGTAAATTAAAGCCTATGTTACAAAGTCACAACAATGCCTAATAGTTCGCAACAAATGCACAGATTAAATTAATTATAAGTATGGTTCAGTTTGGGTTTAGTCTACTCTTGGTTCGGAGTTTTTTGAGCGCCGACTCGATATCCACAGTTTTATTTTATTAGCTCTTTATACTAACCTTACCTAAGGAAAAACATGATTTACCTATAGATATTATTTCAGGTGTTACAGGAGTATGAATTTATAAAAATGCTTTCGCAAAAAACAAATACGTATGGCATCGTTTTTTTTTAACGTTCCCAAGTTTTTTTAACTATAGTTACATAATCTCGATCTAGAACCAAACCCGCATTTTAAATAAAACTTTATATAAATCGTAGCAAGAGGAAAACTCTGTAAAAATTCCCAACAGTCAACAACACATAACAAAACCCCATTGTCCTAAAAATAACCCAAAAGTTGAACGTCCCGTTCATGTTATGCCGACATCCCGAATTCGCACAAAATCATCAAACGAAACTAAAAATAACAAAACATCACCACTACGAAATAACAGACAAAACACTGGCAACTACGAAATTCATCGAGAGAAAAAGCAAAAAATCATCACATCAAAAAAAAAGGTCATTGTCCACATCAAGTCAGCGGAATTGACAGGCTCCGCCCGCGCTTGCTATTGGAGGGCCGCAGTTCGAAATTTGAACAAAAACCCAACCTAGTTCCGCCTTCAAATGTTTTTTCGCGGTCCAAAATGGCGGATCGCACTATTTGTTTGGACCGTCACTAGACTAGCTGTTTCGATACAGGTCAAATTTAAATGTGGAACGGTCTAATTTGAATTTGGAATGTCATTATTTAATGGTCTTCGTAATGCAAGAATGTCGAACATTGTAACCTAATTTGAATATTATGGAGTTTTTAATTTGGTAATGATTCGATTTTTTTATATACAAGGTTTTTTTTTTTTTAAACCTACCCATAACCAATAACATTTTGTCACAATGCATTTTTAATAATGGCAAGTAACATTTTTGTATGATAATTATAAAATATGGTTAGTGTCAAAATGTAATATGGTGTTTTCGCTCCCACTTGAAAAAATATGTCGCTTCATTGTATTATTTTCCTAAGATTGTGTATTTTCGATTTGTGTATTTTTTGTGTATTTGTAATAATGGTGGATTATTATTTATTAAGTGTAGCATAAAGTATTGTTAAGTGTGGTATAAAGAGGTGAAACATTTCTTTTCGTGTTGTTCCAAAATTCCATAAAAGCCTCTAGTGATGTCCTCACCACTTTACTAGGGCATGACTTAGACTTGACTTCTTTGCTTGACTCCGACTGTGACTATGACCTTGTTTGATATCTTGTAAAACTTAAAATATTTCAATATAGGTACCTACTTGACACTGGCAAATGCATAAAACGTGAGATGTCAAAATCAAAAAGAAAGAAAACAAAACTGTGAAACCACAGAAGATAAAAAAATTCGTTTATCGAACAAACCATATTGTGTAGAAATTGTTTTACTGCCTGCCTTCAGGTAACCAAATGTATGTCTATCAGGTATGTAGGTAATCAAAAGAATTTTTAATTTCACTGATATTTTTGATATTTAGGTACTTAATTTAATTATACGGCAATCTTAGATAATCAAATTCTGAAACCTCCAAATTGGAACATCATCGTGGCAAAGAACATTTTCGCGATCTACCACATCAATTTTATTTTTATGACAACACTGTGTTATAAAAACGCCATTTTGCCGTTCCAGATATGGATCCAAGGTTGCCACTTGAATATGCACCCACCTAACTTATCTAATGAGATAGGGGAATTACCTATAGATATCTAATATTATCTAATAAATAACCCAATGCCTGCGTGAATAATCGGGTTTGACCAATAGGAGGGCTTTTACAACATTCACCTTTTCCTGGTTTCTATCAACGTATCTGATACAGACCAATGTGCTTGATATTCAAGAAAAAAACAACCGCAATAGATATTTTGATGTAATTTTCACATTGTGCTTGTATGACGATCTTAAGTTTTGTCTGTAAATTCTCTGTGCATTCGCCTCTTTTTTTGGAAACGTAATTAAACCTATTTGCACATTATATGTATTTGTATGGTAAAAACTATCGATACGGAACTAACATTTTGATGTTTTGGCGCCAATGTGAATAAAAACATTTCGCCTCATTATATCATTTTCCTAAACTTGGTGGGTTATCATTTATTAAGTATTCGTGGACGTGTTCTAGTGCAGGCTAATGATATGACGAAGTAAAACAAGTATTTTCGTAAAGTTATATGATTATTTACGGGATATTTACCGTGGTAAGGTTGTGGAAAGAGCTCCCGATATTTCGGCGCAATTACATGCACCAATAATCATATAACTTTAGTAAACAACCGTGATAGTTTAAAACAGTGTTTTAGGTATTTTCGTGTTGTTTCCAAAACTTCATACAAGTCTCTAGTAAAACCACTGTACTAGAGCGTGACTTTGACTGGACCGTGACTTACTTTGCTTGACTCTGACTTGTTGGACGACTTTGGCAATATCTAATAAAACTTTAAAATCTTAATAAATGACACAGGCAAATACACAAGACGCGTGACGCCAAAGAGGAAAAAATAAAACAAAACTAAAAAAAATATCTGTCAAGTGTTAGAGGAAAATCCGAAAATATTTGTAATGCGTCATATGCTGTGTTTTGAATGCTAAAAATGAATAATACCTACACTGGATTGTCTACTAATTAGTGTGCATTATACCTATATACGTACGGATTAAGTATATTATGCCTAACAAGCCAGAAATATAAGAATATTATTGGCAATAGTGGCGTCTCCATTATTTTCAAAAAAATTCAACCAACCTGTAGGCATGTTACTACGTACGTCTACATACAAGACAATAAACAAAAATTAGCATTTTGCCTCCAATTTGTTGGGAAAGATCGAGACCCTAAACAGTAAACTCCAATTTACATCGAAGTGTGTTCTTCAAATGATAGCTACAATATTACCATGTTTGAGTTAGCTCTTACCCTTAGAGCTATTTACAAAATAAACGTCAATATAGTGTGACAGTTCGCAACAAACAGACGTACAAGTCGCTAATAGACACAAATTAGAGTTGGCAACGCGCCAGGCGCAGTCGGTGGCTGCAGCGAGAGTGAATCTGGCGAGAGTTCTCTGTAACATTTGTATTAAAGTAGATGGACAGGTTAAACTATACCACAATTCGATTTTGACTCTAAAAGCAGCTTTTTTATTCTTGGCACGTCTTGTGCATTTTGCCAACGTCATGTATAATTTTTTTTTCTTTTCTTTATTCGGTACGCAGGTGGTACGCAGATATATTTCTGCCACAGATAAAATTAGTCTTCGTGGACTGAATTAACAGTTACTAAAGACTTGTACAAGCTGTGGGCAAGCATGTGTCATAATTTTGGATCACTTGAAGGCTTTTAACCTAGCCTAGTATCTATCCCAGTCTACTTACTCAATACAACGATCTAGTAATATATTTACTATGAAATCTTTGATTCAATACAGAGGCGGATCCAGGATTTCTTTTTGGGGGGGGGGGGGCTATTCTGGATTTCATTTTGGGGGGCATCCTGACAAGGTTCGAAGGAATCAAATCGAAAAATTTAGTCGAATGTATGGAATTGCTAGGTGTTTAGGGGGGCCCATGGCCCCCATGCCCCCCCCCTGGATCCGCTAATGATTCAATAATTTATTGCATAATATGAAATTCACATAATATATGTACATATCTTAGCTAACATGTTTAAGATAGTTATCACCATAGTGACCCTAATTGTTTTTTTTAAATCATAAAATATGATTGGTTCAAGTGATCAATTCCCTGAATGTCTAGTCTCAAATTTAAAGTCCCTGAAGCGCTTCAAACATGCTATGTCAATTATAGCGCGATGTTTCAACTAATTTAGCTTCTTCCGGTCACATTGACATCTGTCACAATGGCATCCGTCAAATTGACATCTGCCAAAATGCCATACGTCACATTGACATCCGTGACATTGACACCTGATACTGTCGCATACGTATCCTTTAGACTCTCCTTTCCCTAACTCTACCGTCTCTATCTCGTTAAATAACTAATAAAGTCGAACCGCCCGTTCTCGAACCCTAAAAACTGTGAAACACATTTCCGCTGGGATCTTTGACCGTCTAGATGAACATTCAGTTAAGACACATTCTTGTTATGGAGGCGGTAGTTTGGAAACCGGATCAAACTGGATTAACGTAGCTAATGGTTGATTCTGTGTACCCATTACTACCAAACTAAAATAGTCTAGATAAAAAAACGTGTTAAAATACTATTTTGGACACCACCGGCATTTGACCACACATATTAAGCCACGACATAATACGCTGTGGTTTAGAATAGACCACCGCGTGTTAGGTGGTTGCTTAACACAAGCAACATGTGTCGAGGTCGAGGTGATTTAGGTGACTTATTTCGTGCAATAAGAATAAAATGACAATATCTGTATTTAATAGTTTTATCTAATGACTGAAGACCAGGAAAGCAGAAAGCCAAGAGCAAACACTAAGAACTTGAACCAACAAGAGTACCAAGAAGAGCTTGACTCTTAAATGAGTTCAAGGTGAACTCAATCATAACAGAAGAAAGAAGAAAGAAAGAAAAAAAAGAAGAAAAAAAGAAAAAAATTACAATAATGATTTAAATAACTTGAGGGCACTTAAATAATTAAATAAGTGATTTATGGATGCATAGTTTCGGTTGTTAAATAGAAGTAAATGTTACATACTATATTATTTTACAAAAGTAACAATGAATGTACACGACCTCAGCATATGACTAATGGAAGGCAACTACCAAGACACGGGTTTCCAACCCCCAGTTTGGCAGTTAGAGCCAGTAACAATTTATAATGTACATTTCTTGAATAAATAATTTTGAATTTTGAATTGAATAACAATATCATAAATGCGAAAGCGTGTTTGTTTAATGGTTAGTTAATTCCTCTGTCATGCAGGAACAGAGCTAGGATCAACATGTGTTTTTTTGCAAAGAGACAGAACCTAGATTACTTTTATCTCGGAAATAAGGTTCTTAAGAGAATGTATACGCGAGTGAAACCGCAGGCCGCAGCTAGTTAGACCTTTTAATATTCACACTACAGATTGACCACATAGACTATTTTGTTGAAACTTGTAACTTATACGTCTATGCACATTAGGCATTTGACCACAGATAAATCACTAAGCACTTTTTATGATTGACCACAGAATCAGATGTTAAGTGACGTCTTAATATCTTATATTTAACCACAGAATCAGATGTTAAGCGATGACTTAACATCTTATATTTGACCACAAAAATTAGATGTTAAGTGGCGACTTAACATCTTATATTTGACCACAGAATCAGATGCTAAGTGATGACTTAACATCTTATATTTGACCACAAAATTAGTTGTTGAGTGATGACGTAACATCTTGAATATATTTGACCACAGACAAATATAAGAAGTGCTTGGTGATTTATCTGTGGTGAAATGACAATTTTACAAAGAAGTATCCGTCTCAAAGTTAGTATCACAGAAAATTTTGTCAATATGATAGAAATTAAGTAACGCATCAGATTTTTCTTCCATCCCCCGCTGACCACCCCGTGTCTTGCAGTTTTATAGGTCGAAACTGAGTATCGATCCGCCTTTGTTATATCTTGTTAGATTCCGTCTCGCGCGGCGAAACGCGAGATTATAAAGAGTTTTAGGAAAAAGGAGGTTTTGGTCATGATACTTTATACTTCATGAGCTTGTTGCAAGCAAGGAGTTTGTATACAGGGTTTACAAAGACCTTGGCTGCAAGTAAACCACAGAAGAAAAAATATTGTCTACATTAGAACGGCTGTCAAGGCGTTTTTGTAAGAAAATTGTAGCCAGTTGCATCCTAAACGAAACGTCAGTCATTCGAAATCAGTTAGCAACTGTGATGCGGAGTTCGACGCATCAAGGTTCACTCATAATGCCTGCTAACAGATTTTCCTTCTCATTTCCATTCTATTTACTTCTCTTTTCTGTGAAGTAAACCTTGACAAGAAAGGAAAGATCTTGTATATACTATATACCCTAAAGGGACCAACTTCCTTGCAAAAAACTCATGAAACGGAATAACCTTTTTATCTGTCAAAATGTCAGAGTAAAATAAAATAAAAAATGTAACGACGGAGTAGGCAACTGCATCAATCATGCGGAGCCAAAAGCCCCAACTCGGGGAAGAAGAAAAAAAAAAAAAAAACGACGGAGTAATAGGGGTTTTGGCGCCAACATAAAAAGAACATGTCGTCTCATTGTATTATTTTCCTATGGATGGATGTGTATTATTATTTACCAAGTATTCGTGCTCGAGTGTGGCAGAGTGTTAAGCGGTGAAACATGTAGGTATTTCCATGTTATCTTCCAACTTCCATAGCCTCTTATAAGTCTCCACCACTTTACTAGAGCATGATTTTGACAACTTTGTTCGACTATCACATGTTTGACGATATCTAATAAAATTAAAAATATTTCAATACTTGACACTGGCAAATGCACACGACGTGCAACGCCAAAATCCTCGAGGAAAGCATAAAAATAGTCTGGAACAAGTGTTCTAGAGCGATAAGCGTTAGCTTATGTCTGATAACTACGGATGGCTTGAATACCCGACACTAGGGCTCTATAACAAGCAAGTACGTATATATCCCCCCTACCCCCCTTAACCTGAGATTACAGTAACACACTGAGAGCATTGAACCCGAATTCGGCGTGAGACGATGTGACTATCCATTCAATGTAGACAGCTGAATGCCTTCCAGTATGCCTATATCTGTTTGTTTGGATACTATCGTAGATGGCGAATATCAAATATGTAGGACCCGGGTATGTCCTAAAACTGCGACCTACCACCGGAGGATGGGCAGCAGCGTCCTATTAGTACACGGCGAACGTACTGCGATCCCCAAGCCGCCTGCCAAGCGTGGGGATTATGGCAACACCCCTCTCTACGAGGGAGGCCTTTGTTCAGCAGTGGACGTTTACAGGCTGATGATGATGATGATGATGATGACTATTTTGATGGATCTATACAGATTTACACGGAACGGTGGTATTAAGCCGAACTGAGGTCAATTTAATCATCATTATGAACAATTTTCTATGGGACCAACCTATCGCAATCGCAAAATCCATTCGCAAAAATAGAAGCTGACTTTTTATCGCGTATAAGTAATGCGCGTTTGGTCACTAACTCGTCGGTAAGCGACGATGTGGTCGAAGAAGCACGCATACTAAGAAGACACCTCACTCTGACCTAGAAAGGACCTAGATTATATATCGCAGGAAACAAGGAAGCCGACAGGTTGTTCCATTCCTTGACTGTTAAGATTGGAAACGTAGTATCAAAACGATAATTACGTCTCCAAAGAAAACAGTTTTAAGCTATCACGGTTGATCACAGTTATATGATTATTAACGAGATATTTACCGTGTTAAGTAGATGGAGCTCTTGATATTTCGGCATAGTTACATGCACCATGTTGAGAAATACTGAAAAATGCTGGTAGTTGGCAAAAAAGTTCGAAGTTCGTTGCAGACAAAATGGCATCATGAACTGATCACGGATCTGATCAGAAACGTGAAATAAAACACAATGATTGTTTCGTCAACTGAGCACACGAACATTTTTGCATGTGCTCAGATTTTGAAACTACCAAGTACCAACTGATCATGAGATTGAATGAAACCGAAAATTCAACGATCTACCCTCTTTTTTAACCCTCTTTTTTAGTCTTTCCCGTCAATAATCAGATAGTATCCAAGGAAAAAAGGAAAAGTAAAAGGACTACGTGGTTGATTCTACCGTGATTAAACACCTAAATCATCATCATTTCAGCCATAGGACGTCCATCGCTGGACATATGCCATCGATATCCAAAAGGACCGGTTGAAAGCGGCCTGCATCCAGCGTTTCCCTGCAGTCTCTTTTAGGTCGTCTGTCCAACTTGTGGGTGGACGACCTTCACCTAAATAAACTATCTCAATCAACGGTACGGATAACGGAAGTAGTGTGCACGTTTTTATGTCAAAGGAAGACCAACAGTAAAAAAAAATAACAAACAGAAACGGAATTAGAAACACTGGTTCCTTTGCCAGAAGAAAACAAAGCGGAAAATAGGCAAAACAAACTTTTATCACGGCCACAACAAACAAAACTAATTCCTGTTTAAAATTACGATATTAAAAATCACCGAACAATTCGTAAACAAACGTTATGAATTAGTAAACACGGAACTGCGGTATTCGATGCGCGAAAACATAGTGATTAATTAACTATTATGTATTGTTGTCTAAATAACTATTGCGTTAGTCGTAGCCGGAGTCAGATCAAATTTATTTGAACTTGAATCTTACTATTCAACAAGATTAAAAGAAAAGGTATGCTAAGCAGAAAGAGCTCCGTTGTACTTATCAATAAGAACAACTTTTAGAAAGAAGAAGGAAATCTTTACAAAAACTTATCTTACTTTTACTAAGGGACCAACGAAGGGAACCAACCCTGAAATAGCGAAACAAAACATCAGCTATCTATTACTATCTTTCTTCTACCTTTTTACTAGCTGACCCGACCGTCTTAGAACTGTAAATCGTCGTTAAGTTTTCTAAAAATTTCCAATTTTCATTCCATAAGATGAATGAATTCGGTAAAGTTGTTCTCAAGTTATGGCGTGACCAAGGTAAATAGGGATTCATTTTTATATGATAGATATAGATAGAAAATAATAAAAGCTAAATTCATCTACTCACTCACTCACGAAACTGAAATTTGGCAGGTAGGATCCTTATGTAGAGGTCCGCTAAGAAAAGATTTTGCAAAGGGACAAAGAAACGTTCCACCTTAAGTTTTTTTTTTTTTTTTTAATTCATTTATTTCATATATATACACATAATTAATTTAAATTAGTATCGAAAAACTAAGCTGTTTGTATCGATACTAAGCTTCACTATACGCACTAACATAATGGCGCAAACTTAAATAAATTTTAAATATAAAAGAAAACAAAAAAAAATTAAAAAATACATCTAACGTTTACAAATAAGTACTTAGGTACCTGCATTACAATTTCATAAGCAAGCAAGTTAAATTGCTTTCCAGATTCAAAATTGATGTCCAGGGCCATCTTAAGTGCGACGATAAACCATGGGAAGCCTACAGACTACTTCAATTAAGAAAGTAATAAGAAAGGGCAATGACCAAAATTCACAGCTTCCTTTGTCATTTCACTCCAAAAGCTACCTACTGACCTTCAAGGAATACCAATTACGGAGTGCAGTGACCCCAACGTCTCAGCAAATACCCGTAGTTACCCGTAGGTATATCTATACTAGCTGACCTGACAGACGTTGTCCTGTCTAAGAACTGTCAAACACGCAAAGTCAAAATTGTAAATCTTATTTTTTTTACACCTTGGGTTACATTATTGGAGTTTTAGTAAGGATCCCGATAAAAAAAAAATATAGCCTATGTTACCCGGGGATAGTGTAGCTTCCCAACAGTGAAAGAATTTTTCGAATCGGTTCAGTAGTTTCGGAGCCTATTCAATGCAAACAAACAAACAATCAAATCTTTCCTCTTTATAATATTAGTATAGATATACATATCAGAATTTGCATCTCAATTCAAGCTATCACATAATATTACTAAATAATGGAACCTAAACGAACTCAGTCCAAGCATGCAGCAAGCAGCAAGATACGTTCTTTGCTTAGCATGAAATATAAAATAATGTTACAACGAAAATAGTACCTAATTTTCATCACTAGCGCTCGGTAAATGGGTCATTAATTACTCAAAATTCGGGCGGTAAATATCACTTTGCCAAAATTAAAAATAGAACTAGTCCATGTCAAAAAATACCATTGAGTTATGCTTTTTTTCTTCAACCATTTAGGTCCGTACCATGTCAGAAACTTTTTACTATGTGAAATGAAGTTACCAATTATGTAAAAACCTCTGTGGTGTGAATCTGGTGGTTTGCATTTTTTTTATCGTGAAATTAAAAATGAAACTTATTTTTCTGAAGTTTTGAAGTGAGAACTTCTTTAGGCACGTTGGGCTCTTTTAGGAATGGGGAAATAGTACTGACCGTCACGCTCATTGAATACAGCGCCACATATAGCTCATACTATTAGCGCCCGACTCACTGCGCTCGTCGGGTTCCAAAATATCTCGTATGTAAAAGACCAACATTCCTTGTTTAACAATCTCATCATCATCATCATCATTTCAGCCGTAGGACGTCCACTGCTGGACATAGGCCTCCCCCATCGATCTTCAAAAGGGCCGGTTGGAAGCGTCCTGCATCCAGCGTTTCCCGGCGGTCTCTTTTAGGTCGCCTGTCCATCTTGTGGGTGGACGTCCTACGCTGCGCTTACCGGTCCGTGGTCTCCATTCCAGAACCTTTCGGCCCCATCGACCATCTGTTCTGCGTGATATGTGCCCTGCCCACTGCCATTTCAACTTGCTAATCCGGTGGGCTATGTCGGTGACTTTCGTTCGTCTACGGATCTCCTAATTTCGGATTCGATCTCGTAGAGAAACCCCGAGCACAGCCCTCTCCATAGCTCGTTGTGCGACTTTGAGCTTGCTTATGAGGCCCATAGTGAGAGACCACGTTTCAGTGCCGTATGTCATCACTGGTAACACACACTGGTCGAAGACTTTCGTCTTAAGGCACTGAGGTATTGTGGATGAGAAGACGTTGCGAAGTTTACCGAACGCTGCCCAGCCGAGTTGGATTCGCCGATTGACCTCTTTCTTGAAGACAATCTACAACAATCTATATACTCTACGAGTATCAAATCAGGTTATTCGGGTATTTCATACTTATTGTGGGATTGCATTTTTTTTATAAGTTTATACCCGCTTTTGATCTACTTTCATTAGCCAGACTCTACATTTTTAACTGCACAATATGTGGATCGTTTACGTACCTATACTAGGTTTAGTATAGGTCCTATAGATTGCAATATATGATTGAAGTTCAATGTACATTTAAAATATGAGTCATTAAAGAGTATTGCTCGATAATGAGCTTGATGTGACCTTAGATCGATATGAATACACGACAATTTGCGTTTGTTTTAATGTTTTGTACAAATCAATTGTTATGACGTTTTTAAATTTTTTAGATACGCCAACAATCGCAAAGTTGGAGAAAAAAATTTAACAATACATTTTATACAATACTAGCTGCGACCCGTGGTTTCACTCGCGTAGTGATGAAAATTATGGTGGTGATGATGATGATGAAAAGTAGCCTATGTCACTATCTGGCTCTTGAACTATACCCATGCATAAACCTCCGTTGTTCCGTTGCAGCGTGAAAGAGGAACAAACATCCATACATCCATACATACAAACTTTCGCGTTTATAATATTAGTAGGAAGTAGGATAATAATAACCAATTTTAAAAAACAGTCTTCATAATATTTGTAAAATACGCAATTTCGGTTACTTGGGTGACCATATTGTCATCTAAGTAACAAAATTAAAAGCTGTAATAAACCAATTCTGAAGTTTTTTTTGGATTTTTTAATTATACTTTTAATAAGTAATATTGTTTCTTTTTTTATCTGCAGGTAAGTATATTATATTATGTAATAAAAAAAAACAAATCGATTAATAAATGAGTTCTGAGCTAAAAAACATTTAACATAAAATATAACCGAAATTAGAACCCCCTCTTTTTTGAAGTCGGAAAAAAAACCGCAGGTTGGTTCCTTATTAGATGTAGAGTCATAGAGGTAAGCTTAGAAATGATTTAGCGAAAGGAACGAATTAAGGGGTACAAATGAAGGTTGAAAGTGTATGCAACTCTACGCGTAAGAAGTCACGCGCAAAAGCGTGATTAATAAACAGTAATGAATGTGATTTTTTTTAAATCAAATTTCTGTAACATAAATGTAACCGTTCAGCTAAACAAACCAAATGACAAAACATCCTTTTATGTTTTCATATATTTATTAGAGCGATTGATCTCACTGAAGATAAATGCAATTATATTACATATCACCATATCACCAACGAACAACTTACGAACGTAAGTATTCATAGATAGCCCGATAACAGTTCAGAAAAAAACATGATGTCAAAGAACTACCTAAGAGCATCAACCCTAAGGCAATGACTAATCAAGACAACAGAGGTTTAAATCGATAGGAGATCTGACTTATGCGAGACGTCAAACGAAGCGAGCATGACTGGCAACCCAGCTTGCAGAATACACAAGTCGTGCGAGCGTAAAGAAAACGACACGAGTAATGCTGGCAACCAAATCGAATTCACATTACTAAAAATAAAAAATAAAAGCTAACGCCCACAATTCAAAAAGCGAACGCGCCTCAAAAGCTGTCAAACTGCCCGCGCGTCGTCGAAGTGAAAGACAGTGACTAATTTCTCCACAAATCGATTTACACACACTGGTGCAGTTGTGAATGTTACTAGCAGACCAGGGGCCTGATTCTACTAAACCAATTGATTTTAAATTGTAATTGTTTTGAATTTAATTTTTTAATGAATTGCCTCAAAATTGACAGTTTTTCATTTTTTTATACTTTAAGTGTCATATCTAATTGTAAATTTTGGTGTTTTGTCCCAATTTTCATCACATAAAATGAAACAAAAAAGAAACAACATGAATAGACGAATAGACGATGTTTCACGTCGTTATAAGTAATTATTATTTGCCCACACTCGAGAACGTTCACGAACACTTAATAAATAATAATTCAACCATTATTTTCCATTAAAAATCAAAAAGACATAACATAATATGTGTTAATGAAACTAAGTAGTACAATGAGGTGACATTTTTTTCAGGTTGGCGCCAAAACAATTTGATCAATTGCTACTGTTTGATAATTTATGTAGTTTGGATCTGCCTCAACTGCCTAAACTCAAGCAAGTACCGAAAAAAGTCTGTCAAACACTGAAAGGGGCGAGGTAAGCTCGTATTGCTCACACAGACAAAATATTCTTACTAGTTCTTAAAACGCACACTTCAATAATGAGCGGCATACAATTGCAAACGATATGCTAAAAACATCAAATGGACGACCGACGAGAGGTTGTAAGTGCTAAAGGGTACTGTAGGCACATAACTCAATTTTTTTATTATTTTTCTGAGATTGCTGAGATCTTTTGATACTTTCAACCTTTTTTCAACAACTGTCAAAATAAAGGAGACTTTACATACTGTGAAAGTAGTTTACTGGTACCATCTGAAACCTGCCCTGCCCCAACCGCGAACGCAGCGGTCATTCACCGACCATTTATTTCGTTTTTTACCCGCATACAAACTAAACGCACTTATACATAGACGCATAACAAACTTAAGGCACGTCCACACAGGATTGCGCGGGAGTTGCGACATAAAATGATAAGACTCTCCACATTTTACTATTGTGATTTCATAAAGCCGAATGACCGAATGGCCAAAATGACTGAATTTAATAGTTCTTTTACCCTGCTTTCGCAAAAACGCTAACATGCGTAAGTACGGAACGCGGATAATTCGCAGTTTTCAAATTTCGAAGAACCGAACAACGAAATTTGCCTGATGTGAAATGTTTTGTTCTTTTGTCTTGTATTCACTAGCGTTCACGAGAATGCAGGGTAATTATAAGTATACACGCGTATTATAAGGTCCATCTGTGCCAAATGGTAAAATGCCTACGAAACTAAGGAACCGGATGCTTACCCAAACTTATATTAAAGTACTAAGGTACGCAAGGTTTTTTTTTGTATTATGATAACTGCAAACAACAACGATGACAAAGTATCAATTGATTAAATTAATCAGCATGAATTACGCATTGCGTAAAAGCTGCTAAAATATATAGCTGTTTTTTCGGCGATTTATCAGGCTTGGTCTAATAGTTTAAAAAAAACATAAAAATGAGTACAAAGATATCCTGATCATCCCCAAATATTTCCACTGTCTAACTAGTGCCAGTATAATAAAAAACAATAGCACCTCGTCTGAAAAAGTAAGACTGACATTTCGGTTTTTTTTTTAATAAAAAGAGCGGCAAAAAAGGCATCCTTCAGCCTGGTGGTTAGCTATAATAGCCGCCTATGGACACTGAGTTGTTGTCTGTTGTCGATGCTTTTGCCTGCCCGAAAAGATTTTTGTTGAACCCTTTTTAAAGCGCTCTTGTTCATGTTGAAGCTCGGCGTGAAGACCTTTGAGAGAAGGACATTATCTTGCAGGTCCACAGAAAAAAGGTTCGCCAGAACCGGACCGTGTAAGACCAGCTTTGCAAGAAGTGGCCTATGATATGAAGACGAATCTTCGGCACCTCACATTTCAAAATTTGTGAAGCCGTTAAGGCTACACGAGGTAATATAGAATCAAACAAACATATACCTCGTACAGACACCTGAAAAAAATTACACTCTTTCTGGACAGCCGGGTAATAACGCCCTATGTCTGACTTCCAAAAATATTATGGCGACATGTGTGACGCGTTATGCGCGCCCCAGTGTAGCCTCGCCTTTACCGCACGTGTGTATAATTCGAGTAATAAGTACGTTGATATAAATATAAAGCATAACTCGAAGATCTGACGTCTGGAACTGGTTCGTAACAAGATTCTTGGTTAGGGCTGCCTCTTTTCTGTACATCAAACCCACAAAACATAATGTGACAAAACGTGTCAAGCCCAGTACGGAAAAAAAAAATTTGACTTAAATTTATGCCAAGATTTGTTATAAGATTGGTATAATTTTAATACTTAATGGTGTAAATACCGTGTGCCATTTTCTAAACCAAACAAATTTAACAGCTCTAAAATTGTCGAATGTCATATTAAATTAAAAAGAGACGCCAATAATTTTACTCCTGTCAAATTAGTTTAGCTTAGAGAATGGTACAACAGAATTGACACCAACAACACAAATTGTAACCAAAAGAAGAAATTAATCGATACGTAATTTTTTATAATACTTGACACTGGCAAATACAAAAGATGTCTGAAGCCAAAACTAAAAATAATAATAATAATTCAATATGACATGTGATATTGATAATATAAGATAGACAACCCTAGAGAGATGAAGGAGCGCATCCAGTAGCTTTAGGCTCTATGCGTATAGGCTAGAATCAACGTCAATTAAATTAAAGATCAGAACTTATTTAGTTACGTAATGACACCGTGAGAACTTAAATATTAATTTAGTCTAAAGTCAGGTTTTATTACTGTCTCTAGAGTACAATATACCCAGTTTAAAATTATTGCATTGATGTTTAAATTAATGCTCTTCTTGAGGAAACACTAAATACAATTTCGGGAGCGTTTAGGCGAATTTCGTCAATCTTGAAATGATTAAAACTGGCAAAAGCATGAGACGTGTGACGCCAAACTCATTTCAAGCGTAATTTTTTTTTATTATACTTGAATTGGGAAACGTGAGTTTTGGCGCCAACGTGAAAAAAACATCTCATTGTATTATTTTCTTAAACTTGGGTATTTTCGAGTGTTAAATTCGTAATAATGGTGGATTATTATTAATTAAGTGTTCTTGTATGTACTGGAGTGTGGGAAAGTGATATAATGCTGTGAAACATGACATGTATTTTCGTGTTGTTTCCAAAGCTCCATAGAAGCCTCTTGTAAAGTCTCCACCACTTTATTAGGCATGACTTTGACCTGACCGTGACTTATTTTGCATGACTGACTGTGACTATGACTTGTTTGACGACATTTCATCAAACTTGATAGTAAGTATTTTAATACTTGACACTGCCAAATGCACAGCAAGACTCCAAAATCCTTTCAAGAGGAAAAAAGTAAAATTTGCTGTTGCCACGCGTTTGCGGTTATATTTCTGTTTTTTTTTTTTTTTTTTTTGTTAAAATCTTCATGAGCGTGGATTCAATGTCCTTTACTCGTAATATTAAACAGTTTACTTTGTCTTAATAGCGTCAAACAAGTCATAGTCAGTCAGAGTCAAGCTAAGTAAGTCGCGGTCAAGTCGAACTCATGCCCCTGTAAAGTGGTGGAGACTTTACAAGAGGCTCCTATGGAGTTTTGGAAACAACACGAAAAGACACGTTTCACCTTGTTATATCACTTTCCCACACTCGAGCACGTTTACGAGCACTTAATGAATAATAATTCACCATTTAGTACACATTAACACTCGAAAATACACAAGTTTAGGAAAATAATCCAACGAGCCGACATGTTTTTTCCGCGTTGGCGCCAAAAAACTTATATATTCTCTTTGGTTACCATTGGGTTACCACATGAAGACTTTTAATTTCGTACTATACTATACCACTATTGGCACGCTAAGTTGGCATTCTGCCTTTGTTAAACCTGCCGTCTAAGTCGCCTATGGCTTCGAGAATCTTCTTAGCGTAGATATTTTCGATGTTAGTTTGTTGATGTATTTTTATTTGTGTCACGTACGACATAAAAGATAAGAAAGTAATGAGGACACTTGCAAATATAGTATATATATACACCAAAACAGCTTGTATAATGAATGGTCACGCCATAACTTGAGAACGACTTTACCGGTATCGATCATCTTTTTTAAAAGTTTTCTTATACTTTGTAGAAGGTTCTTACGGAAAGAAGAAATAAGAAAATTGCGCAGAAAATTTGAAAATTCAGAAATTTTTACGACGATTTTAACTTTGCCCTTTTGACAGTTCTAAGACAGGACAACGTCTGTCGGGTCAGCTAGTTATCTATACTAATATTATAAAGAGGAAATATTTGATTGTTTGTTTGTTTGTTTGTATTGAATAGGGTCCGAAACTACTGAACCGATTTGAAAAAAAAACACTGTTGGGAAGCTACACTATCCCCGGGTGACATATAGGCTATAATCGATACCCGTGCGAAGCTGGGGCAGACCGCTAGTTTATAATAAAATTGAGATCATTACCAAAACTCTAATTGTGCAAAGTTTCATGCATAACTATAGAAGTTAGAAAGTTCTAAAGGATAAGGACGGAAGGACAGTCTGACGGACATAATTAAGTAATAACAGTTCCTTGTAGCTACGCAACCCTTAAAAATATGTTAGGTAAAGTACAAACAATCAATCAAATAAAAAAAACCTGAAGCTACGTAATAATTATTATGTAGTCTGTACCTACCCCAACCATAAACAAAACAAAAATGGTGGTAATAAATGACTGCTTTAGAACGCGCGGGAAAACGCGACGAACGTTTTTGTCAGCTTTTGTTTTATTTCTCATGTTCTAAACTTGAGACGGATGAGCGCCATCGCTTTTTACTTGCAGGAATTTATTTAGTTTAGCCCGAGATGGGTTAGATGGCCAGTGTTGCCATATTTTAGATGTAGAGGTTGCCATAGACAATGTTTCATCTTTTCTTTATATCTTCTCTTAAGGCGAGCTTTTTCCACTTAAAGCTTGAAGCGACGCATGTCACTACAGATGACCGTGAAGCTTAATATATTGTATTAAAAAATTCATGCCTCTTACACACAGCCATTTCGCTATTACTATTTACAACACATTTGCTCAAAAAGTGCACTTACGAAGCCTGTATACATCGTTCGAAAGTTAAACATTACGGATCATACAACGGAGCGTGCGGTAATGAATTTTACCGCACGCTCCGTTGTATAGCACCGTGCGTGTACTTTACGGTATTTTTTTAATTTACATTTTTTTTTTCTCGCAAATGTGTTGTAAAACGTTGTATGGCACACGTGCGGATTGGTTATTACAAACTCGTGACTATGGTAAGCCCTCGACTTCGTCTCGGGCTTACATTCGTCTACTCCTTTGTAATAACCAACTTACCGCACTTGTATCATAAATAACTATATTGAGGTCTTTCTCATATTTTTCCTAAAAACTTTTACGGTTTATAAAATTAGTTCTTCTATGATGTAATTATGTCAATATAGACTTTAATTGTTGCCGTTCCATACAAATGTAAGGGAAAATTAATTTTCATCATATATTTTTTTCGTGATTTTTTCCGATATTTTAATAGTGATTCTGTTATTCGGGGCGGAGTGGAATCCAACAAATCAAAGATCATTATCATCGTTCCAGCCGTTCATGAGTTATAGGTGTAACTGGCTGAAATGATGATGATGATAAAAAAGCCTTCAGTCTATTAAGCAAGACGTTTCTCAGTATGGACCTAAATACAGGATGTCGGGCCCGTTATGTATACATATCGTAATGAAGATCTTTCACAATGGGACCAACCCTGAAATTGCGCTAAAATATCAGCTGTTCCATTCATTTTGAGTGTAAATGTAAATTTTCTGTCCTCTTTGTTTTATATAAGTATAAAAAATACATAATATATAGAAGATAGATAAGATAGAAGATTTTTTCCTTCAGTCAAGTTTATTTTTTTAAATAGCGCGTCAACCAAGTTTTTGTCAGTCAAGCAAATTAAGTCAAGTCAAACTCATGCCACAGTAAAGAGGTGGAAGCTTTACAAGAGGCTTCCATGGAGTTTTGGAAACAACACGAAAATACGTGTTTCACCTCGTTATATTCACTTATATACCCTCACTCGAACACGTCCACGAACACTTAATCAATAATAATCCACCATTATTAGGTACGCATTAACAGTCTAAAATTAACAAGATTAAGAAAAATATTTTGATTCAACATGTTTTTTTCCACGTTGGCGCCAAAACCTCTAGATAAAAGATTGCTAAAGTAAGGTTGCCATCAGCGTACGTTGTATTTTTCTGAAATAATTATTAAAACGCGTCCAAAAGTAACTTGGCAACTCTATCCATCACTTTTTACTTGGAATTTTGCCGCTCGCTTCATAGATAACCTGATCTTAGGCCGCCATTTTGTTTATGTTTTAGTTTGCTACTAGAAATTAAGTATAGCTAGAGGTTCTTGACCGGTGCAGTTTTTGTTTCTTTCTTTTTAGCTCGGTTTATTTTATTATTTAAGGTGGAACGACATTTCACTTTGGTTTCACCTATGGAGGGAAATTCAAGTTTCAAACAACTTTTTGGAAAATCTATTTGAGATTTTCATTTTATATGGAAAATAGACCAATTTAAAATTTAATTTTTACCTTTATTATAGTAAAACATTTCACCTGGCGGGAAATTCAAGTTACAAACAGTTTTTTGTCCTTGTAGCTAAGTAGGCTGGGTAATTATTATAAATGACCACGGTGTTTGCGAAAATCGATGATTATTCTTTACATTATATTGCGCGGCTTTGCATCTCTCCCTCCCTCCCTTTGCTTTTTCGCTTGATTTGCTTTGCTTTGTGTGCAAAGCCGCACGCGCGCATTCACCTTGAAAAAGACCGCCTAATGTAGTTGAAATTATAGTCGGAGTGACCGGCTTATTCTTACGTGAGTAATTCCCGTGTAATATAAATATTTTTAAAAAATCCGGGGTTTCTCTACGAGATCGAATCAGAAATGAGGAGATCCGTAGACGAACGAAGGTTACCGACATAACCCACCGGATTAGCAAGTTGAAGTGGCAGTGGGCAGGGCACATAGCACGCAGAACAGATGGCCGATGGGGCCGAAAAGTTCTCGAATGGAGACCACGGACCGGTAAGCGCAGCGTAGGACGTCCGGGTGGACGTCCTACGCTGCGCTTACCGGTCCGCACGACCGGCGGTCGTGGGTACGAGATGGACAGACGACCTAAAAGAGACCGCAAGGAAAAGCTGAATGCAGGCCGCTTCCAACGTACCCTTTTGGAGATATGTCCAGCAGTAGACGTCCTACGGCTGAAATGATGATGATGATAAATAAAATGTGTGAAAACCACGTCAGTTTCTTCCAGTAACCAATTTTCGAACTGTCAGATCAAGATTAGTTTAACTCACAGAATGGTACAGAATGGACGTATTCAGACGTATTCCTATAGAATAGCCAACCTAACAGTGCTAACACCTGCCAGGGCATTCCTACAGGTTACTATTGTCTAATCTACGGCAGGTCTCGGCCTAGGCGATGTTTACGAGCTAGATACAGCCAGAGACCTACAGATCTCGTTCTACAGTTGTAAAATGGAAAGTAGCCGCTAATTTAAGCTTTAGGTCTTAAAAGTATGTATTTATGGACACCATAGAAAACGTTACAAATGGGAAGTTTCAATACTTTGCAATATGATAGTCTTATCATATTTTGTATTGTATTTTTATTTGTAATTTAAGCCATAAGTAGGTCTTAAAAGTATGTATTTATGGACACCATAGAAAACGTTACAAATGGGAAGTTTGAATACTTTGCAAAATGATATGATATGATGAGTCTTTTCGTTAAACAAAATATTGTGTATTGTATTTGTATTTGTAATTTAAGCCTTAGGTCTTAAAACTATGTATTTATGGACACCATAGAATACGTTACAGATGGGAAATATTATTTTTTTGCAAAATTGTCTTATCGTATAACAAACTTCTCTTCCAGAAACCTTTTGTTCTTTAATGGTGTTTATTATTACTGAAAGAAAGAAAGAATTAAAGAAAAATATTTATTTTTCTTTCTTTCTTTCTGAGGTTATACTACCATGTATTTGTCTTCTTCAGTTCAGTCTTTTTATTTCAATACTTTTAGCTCGCCTACATCGTTGTTTTTATTTAAAATTCTGAAACCTAATGACATCAATCATTTTCGAAGTGAAAATTATGCAAATAGCTGAAATTATTCTTACATAACTTAACATAATAAATAAAAGATTATATTATAAAATATATATATGATAGATAATTAGATACGTATATAAGCTGTAGCTGGTACCTGATATACTACAAAATGTTAAAAGAAAAGGTTTTATTCAGCTTTTTACAATGTTATTGCAGCTGTCAGAGCAAACGAAAGCTTGGGCTGAGTTTAATTATTACTATACTGTCATAATTCACGAGGAAACTGTACGTGATAAAGTTTAAGAACTTGCAAATAAACCTAATAATTCCTTGGTCTTATTTTCTAATTTTGACGTGTTTATTTTTGCTGCTCAAAATAAGTATTTACCTACATTGTGAACTGGCGAAGCCATATTCCAAAAAAAGTGAACTGTCACAAAACAAAGCACTCCCGCCAAAAACGAGGTCACTCAATTTCGGCAGCAGACAACGAAATCGGACGATGTATATTTTAATTTTTTTGTTCGTTTCATTACTTTCGTCTGGAAGCCATTTTTTGGCTTGTCACGGTACAGGGCACATGTTTCTTGCTTCGGAAAAAGTTTTATAAATTTTCAGATGCACTTTCGATTTACTACAGAATAAAGACTGTGACGAATAGGATCATTGTCATTTGCAAATTATTTTATTTAATGGGTTTAATTTAATTTAACCTTGCTAAACATACTTAAAAATCAATTACATACCGTGGAGATTTTTTACGATTCTTTAGAGCTAAAATAATTTAACACTAGCTATATTTGGCTTTTATATCTTTTCATTTAATGTATGAATAAAGGAATGCAACAATTGAGTGTCATAAAATGTTATGTAGTTTTTTATATTTTTATTTATTAATAGACACTTGCCTAGAAGTTACCGATTCTCCCGTGACATGAAGACACCCAGATTGTTACTATCGGGGAACACCCATTCAGACAGCGCATTCCACAGACTAGCAGTTTGAACAATAAAAGTGGAATCCAAGCGCTTCGTACGGGTTTTCGGAATACCAACCCTAGCGGTGTCGATTTTTCGTGCCCGCTCTGGCAGCCATAAAAAAATGGGCAGGAGGGAATTAGATCATGCTCTTGTAGTTTTGGAAATGATCAACAACATCAACATACATCCACAACCTTACCACGGTAAATATCCCGTAAATAATCATATAACTTTAATCAACATACATTTCTTATACGCCAAGTTTGGTATTTAAAATTAACATGTCGTACAAAAAAAGCAAAGAATTCGTCAAATTACATGGATAAGTATTTATTCTGAGGTTAGATTTTGCTTTTGTGTATGATAAATTCATTTTGGACAAATGAAAAGGAAAAAGAAAATAAGAAAATAACCTTAAAATATGATTACTAGCGCCACCTACATCCGGTGACAAACTAACGCTAAGCTGTCATTGACTAGATCGCGTCAATCGGCGCAGATTAAGTAACAGCCACAGCGCGAGCGCAACTTTCGCCTACCACTACTACGAACACTGTGGCCTACGCCGCTCACTCTATCTAGATCCTAGAACTTGAAGATTTGAAGGCACAACTACGAATTGAAAACTTTTTTTATAAATAAGTTGGGTTATGCGAAATTTTGACGCACCAGTAGAGTAATTCCCAATTCATTATGTAAAATAGATTTGTGTATATAAAAGAAAATGGTTCAGTTCAAAATAACATTAAATGCGAACATTTGAATAAAGACATATAATATAATAATATAATATTCGGGACACATGTTTTAGTTCTCTTTTAAATACGCGACGCCTGGATGGATTTAAATGAAATTTGGTTTACAATTAGCTTACATCATGTACACTGAACCAATACAACATTTACACACCACATACAATAAAATAATAATATAATGCTTCTTTATATCCTGGAAAGATTTGGCTTATGTTTTTATTCGTTCAAAAATTATAAATAACATATCGATAAAATTATTACTACTAAAAATATAATATATACAGAGGAAGTAAGAAAAAAAACTTAAGTGAATAAATCTCCACCATGTGGCAATTTATTCACTTATCGGGTCCCCAGAAAGAAAACGGTTCCTGTTTGATATTGAGTAAAACGCCACGGTTTGTTATTTAAATTTAACTAAGTACTTGGTCTTTTAAATATTTGTTAGGCTTAGATTTTTTTAAGTATTATAAATACGTTTGGTTTGGTGTACGCTGCCAACGTTTAAATATTGGCTGGACTCGATTTTTAGTAATGGGCGATTTTTTCGGCCATGACCCAGGTTTGCGCTTGGATGTTTTAGAGCTATGTTTAGGCCTAGAATTCGGAATGTACTTACTTAGCAATACTTGGTTAGTATTGCTTTAGAGTTAAAGTCAAGTGACAACATTCAATAAGTAAGGTATCTAACCATACTTATATTTAAAGGTAAGCAAAAGGTCGAACAGAAATTGTATTTTTTATTTTGTCGGTTATGACACAGGTTTGCGCTTGGCTGTTTGAGAGCTGGGATATAGCCTAGAAATCGGAATTTAACCAGATATTAATGTAGAGGTAAAGTCAAGTGACTACGTTCAATAAGTAGGGTATCTAACTATACTTAGATTTAAAGGTAAGCTAATTAATGTGTAACAGAAATGGTATTTATGCATTTCCTTCAATTTTGTTTGTATGGCTTCTTGAAGCAGCGCTCTAATTTCATGCATACAATATATTTAATACAGTAAATTAATGTACTTATACTATTTTTGTTATAACCTATTAATCATGATATTATTTAAACATAATCAAGAACATGCCGTAAACAAAAACTTACGTTTTTTTATATATATTTTCACAATTTCGGTTTGTGTCCTTTTATTTATTTGCTCTTACGTATAGAACTTACAATAAGAGGCACTTGTTTTCATCGGTTCTTAAAACTACATAATCTACATGTTTTACTATAGTTAAAACACGTGTATTTTTGGTAGATAAGTATATATCGGTTAACAAACTTTATATTTTAACTGATAACTTTACCTTTCAGTTAGCCAAAAACTTGTATCTTAAGATTGGGGTCAATCTCAGTTCAGACCAAGAAGGGAGATTTAAATCTTAGTGTTTCTTCCACTTTTTTTATCACAATCGCCTAATTAAGTACGGCACATAATTATATCTGACGCACACTAAGAAACTTGCAGTAATACCAATAAACCTACTCACACACATGCATGTCCACATGCAAAAACAGGGCGGCGAAACCGTCTGATGCAGGTTCAGTTTGACTAAAGGCAGAAATTCGCACCAAGCCTGTTTTATGCCAGATGCGTTAGCACATTATTCTAAAATGTCAGGGTCTTTGAAAAAGACAGGCTATAATAAGATAATATGACATGTTACTGAATTTTGGAGCTGTAGAAAAATAATTCACAGAATGGACTCCATTATGTCTGTTTGTAAGCACAATGTAAAATACCATGTGTGTAGTTAGTACATTACATTCAACATCCTGCCTTTTACATCCAAACTTAGACATTTGCTCCTAATTAAAGCTAAGCCACGTTCTCTCGCAATAAACAAGACATCAACCATGCGTGCAGCCTTCAAACAGCCGACTCTAAATCCAAGATGGCGGCGCGTCTAAGCTTTGTAGGTTATGTAGTAACATTGACAGTCGCCGGAGTTGTGTAAACGCTCGCCTTGGCCGAGCGCATGCGCGAGGACTGCGCCGCTATTAGCGAATGGCGTTCGAGGGCGCGAACTTGAATCGAAATGTTAGAATTGAGAATTTAGATAACTATTTTATTTGACTTATCAGATGAGGGACGTTATAGGAGATGAAATTGATACATATATTTTTAATAAAAAAATAATAATAATAGGTTATGAGCAGTTTTAGAAGCTCGAAGAATTAGAAACTTAATTGATACTTGGGTTAAGTAGGTTTGATACTTAGTACAATGGAAACATTATTTTAATTTGCACATTTTTGTTCTTTTGTAACTTTTATAATTTTCTTCAAATAAAAATGATTAAAAAGTATATGATATATATGACTGTAATATAGGACATACTTTTAAAACAAGTATGTCATATCTTTTTTTAATTATGTCATATATTACAGTCATATATAGTTTTGTAATATTATATTCGTTTTATGATCAGTGTAATTTCCGGTCAAAAGAAAGGTTTGACATTTTATCTCTTATCTTGTAACTTAAAATAAACAATAAAAACGGAATTATAGCTTGATTTTTAACAGTAATAAAACCTTTTTGGCCGTATAATGATAAAATTCATGTTTATAGGTCAAATTAAACGTAAAAACAAGAGTAAACACGTATACTGATAACTCGTTTCCTGAATTCTCGACTGGCCAAAATACAAATAATAAAATTGTACCTATGTCCTTATTTGTCACTTGACATTTTTGACATTGTTGTTTGGTGATAAGCATCTGAACGCTTTTGATTGTGGTTTATAACTCTGGTATTTGGGACTGCTATTGTATAATGGATTATTTTTGAAATGTCATTACATATGACATTATGTATCTTTTATTTATTAGAATTTATAGTATGTATAACAATTATAAATAACTATTAAAATAAATCACTGTTTTAAACTATTACGGTTGTTCAATAAAGTTATATGATTATTTACGGGATATTTACCGTGGTAAGGTTGTGGAATGGCAGTCTTCCCGTGAACATGGTGCATGTAACTGCGCCGAAATATCGGGAGCTCATTCTACAACCTTACCACAGTAAATATCCCGTAAATAATCATATGACTTTATTAAAATAAATTATCAATTTATGTTCATAATTATATAGTTTGGGTAAAACACTGTTTTAAACTATCGCGGTTGATCACTAAAGTTATATGATTATTTACGGGATATTTACCGTGGTAAGGTTGTGGAATGTGGTTGTGTAAATAATCATATAACTTTTGTAGTTTGGGTATTCATAATTATTACATTTTTTTAAATATTTAACTATATTTAAAACATAATTATAAATGCATAACTTTGACTGAAAATTACACTCTTGCTTGCCAAAGATTCTTTAAATTGTATAATGTCGTATTTAAATTAAAACAAATAAAATATAATGAAGTTGGTATAGGTAAGTATAATATAGGTATATATTTGAAACAAAATTAAAAAACTGGCTCGTTGAAATAGGTGTTTAAACGATAGACGACTTTTTAAAAAAGGAAAGGAAATGTTATTTATTTAACTACGGACGCAATGTAATATGATCTTTAATTATTAATAAATTAATTGGAAATTATTGCTAAGTATGATTATTATTTTACATGAAATTAATCACATACCATTTTACTTTATAAAAACAATTTTGTTACTCAAGTTATAAAAAAATCGGTTGTACCTACTTCATTAAGTTTAAAAAAGTAGTGTAACTATGAATCTTAATCATTAATTAATGTTTAAAAAATAATTTGATTATATTTCCTAATTAAAGTTCAATGACGCATTCAAAATAATAATTATTTTAAAATAATATAGTTTACTTTAGATTTTATTTTATTAAAAACTGAGTAAATTAAGCATTACTATGTTCAAACTTGCGCCAAGCAAAAACGGCATTTTTTCCGACGGCCCTATTTTAGCCTACGATCGCGCGTAGAGCGTCAAAGCGTCGTCGAATACATTTATTTACATACTAATAAATATTTCCTTAAGTTAATTCACATGAAAAACGTATTAATGTCTTTATTAAAAGTAATAATGTCATTTATTTGATGAATTTTAATATAAAAAAGTAAATAACGAAAACTTCAGGTTTAATTAAAACTATTAATGTGTTTCCTTTCCATTGTATTCTTGTAGATAATAATCAGTGTCAGATGTTAATTAAAACTAATAGCTCGTTTTCTATGCCGTCATTGGCCTTCGATCAAAATATAGGTTGCCATTTATTACGCACACACGTGTAGGGCACGCACACTAAAGCAACAAGCAGCCCATAGAAAAAGAGTGGGATAACGATAACGGGTAGGTGGGGAGCAGTGGTGGGGATATTAAGAAAACACAAAAAATGTGCGTGAAACCCTCACACAAACACCGTTACGCATGTACAGTACATGGCACGCACACTGACAGACGTCAAAAGATTAAGGGCGCATAAGTTTTGTACTTACATGCGTCAGGGGTAGCCGCTTCTCCCTCTGTCCAGTTTGACACTTCGGTAGTAATTTTGTAGAACAAAAAAGTTTCCCAATCACAAAATTTGTCAACTCATGAACACTAATCCATTCCAATCACGGCGACACTGTCACAAAATACACACATCACGTCAGTCACACAAAAATATTTATTTTACCTACTTAAAAATATCGGGTCCTAAGTTTCCATGTGATATGTTCGCATTATAGAAAAATTTGAAAAAACACACTAGTTTCCGAAAAATACGTGATATTTGATATTTATATACGCGCGAATGATATGAATATTTCTTTTGTAAAAATAGTTTTTTTTTTGTTGTCCTTTTTTTGTTGTTGAGCGGTTACGTCGCGTGTTGTGGCCGGGATAGACGTCGGCAGCGGATATGCGACTCTCTACCGATTGTGCATAGGCGGGACTGCACGACGATCGCACAGCGTACTAGACCGCGTGCGTACTTAGCCATTACCTTGTATTTACTGCGACCGAGTACCGCGACTGCACCTTCTTGATACTTACATTATGAAATGTACAACAATTACGACAGAAAAATCTTTTGTTTTTTACGTTTTTTTCACTGAAATGACAAAAAGGAAGCACATAAACTCTGTTCCCTGTATTTCTCTTTATGTATTTACGTTTTCTTTTTAATTTTTAGAATGATGGCAGTGACAAGGACTAGGGTAAAGTTAATTGCACTATATTAACTCTAAATTTACTAAAAAGTATTATTATAACGATTTTGTTTTACATTCAAGTCTTTGTTTTTACTAAAAAACAACCGAAAAAGCAGCACTTAATAAATAATTGCACGATATTTAAACTAAAACAAAAATATATGCATGTAAGTTGTAACTTGTAACGTCAGATAGACTTGAAATTTATTCTGTATATGAGGTCATCCTATTATTTTTCCTTATTGGATAACAAGGAAAACGAAAAACCACATTGTAAGTACTACCAATTGGAATTTGGGACTGTAATATCATATTACAACTATTATTAATAATTGTCTGTACAATTAAAATTTGAATTATAGGTATTATATTATTATTTCCTTATTAACAATTAGGAAGTTTCACACTGACATCATTTCAGGAAAACACAAATACTACGCGTTTGTAAGACAAACGAGCGTATCGAAAAATATCACATAAATCAATTTTATACATCTTTCACCTTCTCTCAATCGAAAGTACTTTCAAAGTATCAACTTCACTCGTTGCAGTATCCACCACTACAGAGACAAAAGTGCAACGACGTATACACAACTCGTATCTGTGTGAATGCCAGAGCTTGTATGAACCTTGTTCATTTCAGATCTACTTGACTTATCTTACTTTGCCCTTGTATTAATCCGCACGACATCGTTCAATCGTCAAATTATAATTAAAAAGCTTAATTCTAATTTCAAACTAGAAAACCGTAAATTTCGAATTTGAAAAAATAGAACGATTCTATCTCTGTCTAGTGTGCGCATAGGAAAAATTGTGTCTGTGTGCACTTTTTTATCGTTTTTTTCTCGGCGTGTGGGTGCGTTCGATTGTGTAGTGTTCACTGCGTCTGTGTGAGTCATAACTGCATACGTTTTACGCTTGTGTGAGAGTTCTTATAAGAAAATGGTTCAGTGAATTTTTTTGTAGGAATCCGTAGAGATGGCGTTGTGTTCCTCTGATGAACTTCGAGCCACCATCAAAAATTAGTTAAGGTAAAACCGTCGCATTTTGACCACTATTCCATTTCTCGTTAGGGTTAAAATGGCTTGATTTTGTTTTTGCACTTTAAAATTAGGTACGCTGTGAGTTTTTTGTATTTCATAATTGCCTTGTTTTTATAACAATGGTACTGATAAAATTAGTTCTATAAAAAAAGCTCTTGGGATGTAAAACACGGTTATGTTATTATAGCATGTTTATTAACCCCTGACGCAAAAAAGAGGGGTGTTATAAGTTTAACAAGTGTTTCTGTATACCTATTTGTGTTTGTCTGTGGCATCGTAGCTTTCAAACAGCTGAACCAATTTTGATTGTTTTTAGGGTTCCGTACCCAAAGGGTAAAAAAGGGACCCTATTACTGACGGACTGTCTTTCTGCCTGTCCATCCGTCTGCGGTTGTATCTTTCGAACCGTAATAGACAGCCAGTTTAAATTGGGCCTGTTAAGCTACTATAGGTATCTTTTCTAGTGGTCAGGGGAAGTACTATAGTCAGTTATTCAACCAAGAATTGGCAAGAACTACCTAAAAGTGTGAATTTAATTATCTGTGGTCGGAAGAGGGTATTGCCCTTTTCGTTATCGTGAGAAAAACAAGTCACCTCATTGTATTATTTTCTTAAATTTATGTAGTTTCGAGTGCTTATAATGTAAATAAGCTTTTTTTTTTTTAAACAATACTTAATTTTTTTATTTCAATGCTTTTATTTTTTTATTTTGGCAGCCTATTTGAAATATTACAACAATATTGGGTATTGCATAATGTATTGTCACCAGAACTGAAAGTACATGCAAAATTTCAGCAAAATCGGTTCGTAGGAACTGGTCCTAATTCAGATTGCAAGGATTGACCCAATGCGTACCTAGACGGATGGTGGCCGAGCGGTAGCATATGCGCTTTACGAGTACATTCTGACAGCACCCGGTTCGACCCTCGGCCCTGCACTAATCTATATTACCTATATAAAAGGGAAATTCACCTACAAAACTGCTACTCGAAAACTGCTTGACCTACGAATCTGAAATTCGGGAAGTAGATTCCTTATGACGTATAGAGATCCGCTAAGAAAGGATTTTCCGAAAGGGCGGAATTAAAGCAATGGGGGCTGGAAGTTTATATAATACGCATACAAAGTCGCGGGTAACAAACAGTGGCTTATATTT
Organism: Agriopis aurantiaria; assembly: GCA_914767915.1. Classification (NCBI taxonomy): domain Eukaryota; kingdom Metazoa; phylum Arthropoda; class Insecta; order Lepidoptera; family Geometridae; genus Agriopis; species Agriopis aurantiaria. Next base: position 9,389,225 of record OU612004.1, read on the forward strand.
AGTACCTAAATAAGTTATGTGCAGTTTAGATGCCATTTTTTTAAATTAAGATTGTCCGATTTGCTCGTGTTAAGTGCAAATAAATTTATATAAATAGGTATATTTCTCTGGCATCTTCTGAGCGACTTGTCACTAAAACCGTAAAGTTTATGCCCTTAAGCACGTTGGTAGAAAGGTCATTCGTTTGGATCGAGGCAAAAAATATGCCGTCACAGAATAGTTTTAATAGTAAGCTTGACGTCACAATCCCACCCTATTCCGATAGATGGCGGTTAATGCCTCGTATAGACATTTTAACAAATACGAGCAGAGAGCGGCGTAGAGATGTGCTATGTTTTCTGTGGTAGAGAGGCAATAATTAGCAAATGTAGGTACATATTCAAATTTGCAAGTTGAAGTGGCAATGGGCAGGCCACATCTCTTTTAGAGCCGATAACCGATGGGGAAGAAAGGTTCTTGCGTGGAGACCACGAACCGGGAGACGCAGTGTAGGTAGGCCTCCCACTAGATGGAATATTAGTTTTCTATTACTCTGTAGAAGGTTCTTACGGAAACAAAAACTAAGAAAATTACGCAGAAATTTGTAAAACGACGATTTTAACTTCGCGCGTTTGACAGTTCTAAGACAGGACAACGTCTGTCGGGTCAGCTAGTTATTTTATAAAAAACAGTGGCAAACAGGTGTGCGGTCTGATGGTAATTAAGTTTTTTTTAATGTCTAATGGGCTATGCTCGGATTTTCTCTACGAGATCGAATCAGAAATGAGGAGATCCGTAGACGAACGAAAGTCACCGACATAGCCCACTGGATTAGCAAGTTGAAGTGGCAGTGGGCAGGGCACATAATTATCACGCAGAACAGATGGCCGATGGGGCCGAAAGTTTCGGGAATGGAGACCACGGACCGGTAAGCGCAGCGTATAGGCCGTCCACCCACAAGATGGACAGACGATCTAAAGTAGACCGCAGGGAAACGCTGGATGCAGACCGCTTCCAACCGGCCCTTTTGGAGATCGATGGGGTAGGCCTATCTCCAGCAGTGGATGTCCTACGGCTGAAATGGTGATGATGATGAGGTCTATCTTTATATCCTTGTATGAGCTTTTGCAGAAATACAATGTCGGGTGTGTTCCTCCTACAATGCAATGTGTCCGAAGCCTTATTTGTTTTCAGATGAAGTGGGTGAGATGCTGCCAACTTTGAATACTTGATGAGATCGATTTTGTGCTGATTTCAAGGTTGAGACGTTACAAGCGTATCGAAAATTAAACCCAAGATTTCGACTATCATAATTTGTGACGGAACTTAACTGGAACTGGGGCCTTACGCCTAGCTGTTTAAAGCAATCCAGTTTAGGTGATGAAAAAATGTTGCGCGACCGCGAACCGTACCTGGGTGCGTTAAGGTTCACGTTCGCGTGATTTTCCGAACTGCGCTGTTTTAACGTTAGTTCGATACCGCGTAAGCAGTTGCCCGTAAGGCCCCTGGGCAGGGCACATGTGAGAAAACAGTTTTCAAAAACGTGACACTGTTGTCATTCGGCTATTTTAAAAGTCAACAGAGTGTAGTAAAGTTGGTTTAAAATAAAACAACATAGGTATAAACCGGTTGTCACCGTAGAAGGAAAGATGATTTCCGCGTTTTTGAGACCGTACGTGGACGCCATTGATTTAAAGCGACTGGATGTGGCATAACATCACATAATAAAACCTCAGGAAAAATTTATGGAAGTGTTATATCTACAGTATCCCCCCTTTTCTTTAGCAGTTACACCCCCCCTTGGACGACCATTTGATGACATTTTGTCAACTCGTTTGAAGTTGTGTGCCGTTCAATATTGAAGTGTGCGTTTGCAGAACTAGTAAGAATATGTCAGTGCGTGCAATACTTGCTTACCTCGCCCCCTTCAGTTTTTGGCAGACTTTTTTCGGTACTAGGCCAACCAAACTATATATGATCAAAGATTTAATACCTATTACAAATGCTAGAATTACTATGCCTCTCCGTCGCGTCTGTTCGATATCCAAAAAAACATGCCAGAGAGAAAACCTAAATCAGCGTTACTTTCATTTTCATTTCAATTTCAACTGGCTATCTATTACGGTTCGAAAGAACGGACAGAAGGACAGACGGACAGACAGACAGTCAGCGTAGACTTAGTAATAGGATCCCGTTTTAACCCTGTGGTTACGGAATCCTAAAAAATAATGTTGTGTGTTTAAATCTATATTTAGATTCAGTTAGTAAATAGTAGGTGTGTACTTGCCTTTACATCAACACTCAAAGGTGACCTTAGAGCGCTGCACAATTTATGCATGTGTTTTGCACATGATGTAACTCTGTCAAAGTCAATTTTGATGACCTTAAATACGCTAACCTACTTTTATCAAAGTCAGATATTGGTTGTAATATGATTAATTATTTTTAGTAGGTAGGTAGGTTTCTCCTCTTTACTGGAAAGGGGCTATAATTTAACCGAGGTAAACAGTAGAGAAGTAGTCTAAAAAGTAAACCTTTTTTATGCAACTCCACTGACACCAGGTTCCGTGACTTGTATTGTACTTAACTACAATATTTTTGTTAACTTAAATAAATTAACTTGTCATTCACAATAGGATTAACAAGGAGAGAAAAGTTAGTTATTCTACTATCGTTAGTTATAGTTAGTTACTATCTTAATTATTTATTGTCATGCGAATAACATGAACTTAGAGTCTCAAAGCGATACAACAACTAATAGAAGGTTAAAATTGACTTATATGATTTGGTTAAATTATTGGTTGGTTAGCTAATTAGTTGGTAAACCAGTTCGAATGCTAGTTAGCTAATTAGTCACAAGAGATGCTTACATTAAACGTGTAAAAAAACGATTATTATGCAAAGACCACAGTGCCAACGAAAAACGAAAAAAACGAAATAAAAAAAAACGAAACATTGCATTTTAAACGAAAAATTGCGGAACTAAATTCTAACGTAGCTACGAATGTCGTTTCCAGAAAATTCTATAATCTGCGTGCAAGAATGCAGTTTAAAGACAAAATTATGAAAATAATTAGACTTAAAACATGCCTATGTAATCTGGACTCAAGCATTCATATTCTAGACCTATATAGGACACTTACAGGGCAATTACGTAATAGTTGTTGTATCTCAGACGTTTGAGCGGACCAATTAGAAGGAATCAAGTTTTCCGTGCGTTCATTCAATATAGCATGCTATTTTGTTGTGTTGATACTTTTTGTCTCAAGAAATATTGACAAAATAGTATGTAGTGCAGCGGTTGACAACGGTAGCATTAAAAGAATATATTGATAGGCTTGCGCTTGGCCGCCACCTCGCCTGAAAGCGACGATGCGGTCTGCGATGGAGCACGCTTGCCTATATAGAAGATACCGATTCAATCTCGACTTGAAGACGCCCAGATTGTAACTGACGCGCAAAACCCATGAGCTTTTAGAGACATACGAAAATATGGGTCGAGGCGGAGCCAAGGCCAGCATACGTGAGTCTACATAATAAATGCTAAGTTACCACCAAAGCTTGTACAGTGATTTTCTCAAACATTGTGTATGCAAACATATACATACATATTCAGGTTAAAATAAAGATACATACTTAATTATGTTTTTTTATAATTTTTAAATTTCATTAATTCTTAACACTGATACCTACTTGACACTGATAAATGCACAAGCCGTGCGACGCCAAAATAGATTAAAATAAAATCAAGGACGTTTTTAGGGTATATATAAGATTCTTGAATAAAATTAATTAGATGGCGTCGGTTACCAGACGCACACCCGATCCGACTGCTCCTAGCAATAGGAAATATTCAGTTTTTGGTACAGGCGTCGGTTACCAGAGGCACACACACACACAGCGATCCCGCCGGCAGGATCGTAGACCCACAGGATCTGTTAGAAGATCGGTTAGATTCTCTCCAAATAATCATTCAGTTCAACAAACCGTTAGGGCTCCAGGGTAAACCCCCTCTGGGGTGCCTGGGCAAGTCTGATTCCCACTCCCGGTGACGGCCCAAGCCGAGGTTCGTACCTTCGAGGTGCCCTTGTGCTAGTCGCCTATAAACTCAACCACCAAGTTATGCCGAACGCACTCTGCGTTCGCTAACTAGTCCGGTCAAGCTGTAGAGGCCAAAAGGCCAACAGTACAAGTCAATATAAAAAAAAATGAATTAGGTGTACAAACTGTTTGGTACAACACGGAACTAACAATAAAAATCTAAACATGAAACTAAAATTTTATTTACTGTACCAAATGTCATAGGAAAATTCAAAATGCAGCAATGTGGTGATATTTTGTATTTTAAATGTTAAAAATTATTAAATCCTTATTAAAATTCATTTTGAATCGTTGGCAAAACAGACTGACGTGGTTTCAACTCTTCTAAAAATAAACAGTATCAATAAAACTACAATTGGAAGTCTTTAACAGAATGTAATTGGATACTCGAAACAGAACTTTGCTTCTGATATTTAAGTTTGTATTTTGTCGACGAATTTTTAATTGAATTTCTTTGTAAGTAGGCCATAATGTTCTATAATTGTTCACAAATTCACAATGAACATCTAGTGCGTTTTTTATATCTCTGTTTTTTTACTATAAAGCAGCAGCAGCAAAAATATACCTGCACTAACGGAACGAACGTAAAATGCGCGCAGATTGAAGCGCAGCCAAGGCCAACATATGTGTCTATAAATACTCAGTTCCTGTCAAGACTAGTATGGTACTTTTCTCAAACATTGCGTGGATATTCAAGTAAAAATAAAGTGATAATTAACCAAAAATATGTATGTTTATAAACATCCATCAATATGTAGGTATATATGTTTGTTAACCAGTGATGCCAATTTAGGGTATTTTACCCTAGATTTAGAGTAAACATTATGTCGCAGAGTAATTTTTAGGGTCTAGAATTGTTTAGGGACTTTATAATCTTGAGGGTATTTTTTTTTGTTACAAACAACAATTCTTGTAACGTTGAAAACTGATTAATTATGGCTACAGATATATTAGTAGTATTGTATTGGGGTATTGTACTAGTATTGTACATATATAATATATTAGTATTGTACCATAATGGCGTGTGTAAATCAGAACGCACGTTCGATAAAAATGTAACCATTAAATATAAAAGAACTTGTTGTGTTAATTATCTAAAACTTTAGCCTTAGGGTATTTTTATATAAATAGTAATGATTTAAGGGTAAAATTAATCAGGCGTTGGGGTAAAATGAAAATCTAGCTTTGCAGTGTTGTTAACATATTATATATTGCCGAAATGCCCAAATGGTTACAGCTTTCAAATTTTATTAAAACAGAACCTATACTAACAAAACTTCGGAAAAAAACATGTAAACTATGGAACAATACAGCCGATAAGTAGGTAGGTAGGTACGTATCTAAGAAAATGTACTAGTATAGAAGCCGTCACGTGATTTACAAAGCGTACAAGGCCGTCTGTCAAATACTTTGTAGCCTTTGGGGCCTTTTACAAGTCCCTAGTAAAATAAAATACTAAAACAATGTAAAATCCTGCAATTTGCGGTCCTGTCAAAAATAAAATTAACTGTTTTCTACTGTTTACAAAAAATTTGGCATTTATGAATAAATAATGTAACATGTTTAATTCGTTTATGCTAAATTACTTTAAAGCTAAACCTAGTCCTTAATGTGTGGTACGTAATACGTATACTCCAATACAGGAAGAACAATGGAATTGTAATGGCTTATTACTTTACCTATTTTTTCAGGCTGTCAGTAACAGGCTTGTCCACGTGAAACCCACGTATTTTGGCTGCGCCTTGCAAATGTCACTGTCAAACGCAATCGAGACCTGTCACACCAAATTTTCCGCGTAAAAAACTCGAAACTGATGCTTTTGTTTTATTCCGAATTGATGGATTTGACCTATATAAGGTTTTAACAAGGAAGGTCCCTTAGGGTATTTACAAGATATTAGGTTTTAATTCAACGTAGACTTATGTAGACGTTTAAGTAGACATACAATTACGTAGACTTATGTAGACGTTTACGTAGACATACAATTACGTAGACTTATGTAGACGTTTACGTAGACATACAATTACGTAGACTTATGTAGACGTTTACGTAGACATACAATTACGTAGACGTACAAAGACTTTTAGTAGCTTTACCTAGTCAGTGAATTCCCCATACCATTATTTTACAAGTTTTTATTTGGTGTCTGTCTGTCTGTAATCTAATGCAAGTTAAATTCGACTCACTTCATCATCATCATCATCATCAGCCGGAAGACGTCCACTGCTGAACATAGGCCTCCCCCTTTAACCTCCACACTGAACGACAGCCCGCCTTTTGCATCCACTTGATACTCGCGACTCTCACAATGTCGTCGGTCCATCTAGTGGGAGGCCTCCCTACGCATTGACTCACTTCCCGGTGTTCAATTGAGCTGAAATTTAGCATAAGTACTTGTCAAGTTCCGATGACAATACAGTATTACGGTGACAGCGAGCTGATTTGATGATGGTGACGGTGGACAACGGCACTCCTCGATGGATAATAGTAGACTGGCAGTGTTTGGGCTCATTTTGATCAGCGCACCGTTCCGATCACTAATTTCATAAAAGATTGGTTTGAAAAAGTAATTTTTCGATGTAAAAACTTGTTTTCACAAATATTTTTACAGTGGTGTTTGACGTTTGCTATACAAATACCGTCAAAAAATATTGTTTCGTCGCGGCGGTACGAAAATTGTGAACAGATTTTTTTTTGGGTTTTTTTGCGCGTATTTGTGCGCGTTTGACCACCAACTCGCCTGTTGGTAAGCGACGATGTGGTCGAAGATGAAGCACGCAGGCTTAGAAGATATCTTCACTCTGGCCTTGGAAAGGCCCAGATTTTATCTCTCAGGATACAAGGAAGCTGGCGGATTGTTCCATTCTGTGGCCGTACGGATTAGAAACGTAGTATCGAAACGTTTGGTACGTATCCAAGGAAAATCTACGTATGGGTGGTAGTGGGCAGTTTTCCTATTTGTCCTGTAGTATAAAGGGGATGGCAGGATAAGGTCATGTAGCTCTGATGCACATTCTCCGAAATGTGTTGGATTTTTTTGTGCTTTGTAATCTGATGTCACCTGGTTCAATCCTCGACGCTGCACCAATGACTTATTTAGTACCTAAATAAATGATGTGCAGTTTCGATGCCATCGCTCAAAAACAGTGAAGGAAAACATCGTGAGGAAACCGGTATGTCCAAGAACCTCAAAATTTCAAAGACATAATGACTTTCACCAACATAGGCCCTATCTCCTCTCTCTCTCTGAGAGAAGGCTTATGACCCAGCCAGCAGTGAAAACATGATAGGCTGAAATGATGATGATGATGAACGGGTTAGTGACTTGTTAACACCTGAATTGTTTGCAAAGGACGTGGTTAAATTTAAAATTGGGTTTATCAATTGTTGACTGCATTATGAGCATATTTCAATAATTATAATACCTACTTGACATCATAGCGTATTGTATTTGAGCTGTCCCAAAATACATTTTGGAGTATTTACCGCATTAGTGAGACTAATACTATTTAAACGTGTTAGTTTTATGAGGATATATTAAAACAATACTTGTAAGCTTGTATATAGATTTTTATTTAATTTATGACTAGCGGTCCGCCTCAGCTTCGCACGGGTATAGATATAGCTTATGTCACCCGGGGATAGTGTAGCTTCCCAACAGTGAAATAATTTTTCAAATCGGTTCAGTGGTTTCGGAGCCTATTCAATGCAAACAAACAAATAATCAAATCTTTCCTCTTTATAATATTAATATAGACTAGCTAGACGCGCAAAGTTAAAATCGTCGTTAAGTTTTATGAAAATTTGCAAATTTCTGAGCAATTTCCTTAATTTTTCTTTCCGTAAGAACCTTCTACAAAGTATAAGAAAACTTTAAAAATAAATGAAATCGGTAAAGTCATTCTCAAGTTATGGCGTGACCAAGGTAAATAGGGATTCATTTTTATATACATACATATAAATTATATAGATAGATAGATAGATATAGAAGATATGGATACGGATTATAGATTATTCTAACAGGGTATTTAAAACTATCACGGTTGATCACCACAGTTTTATGATTATTAACGAGATAATTACCGTGGTAGGGTTGTGGTATGAGCTCCCAACACAACCACAACCTTACCACGGAAAATATCCCGTTAATAATCATATAACTGTTGGGTATTAAAGGCCAAGAATATTGCGCGCCGCTATCTTACTCACACATTTGATGGGTCTTTTTTTTCAATATTCAATTAGTAGGGTATATTTTTGAAAAATATGCTTCAGTAATTTTTCGAAGATTTCAAAATATTTTGAATAGATTAATTTAAATTTAAGTTATTTTCTTTGAATTATGTATTTGTTATGACAACAAAACATGGGATAGGTAGATAGGTAAACAGTTTAACCCATTTATTCTGGTCAATATATTAAAACAATTATATGTTCTAAATTTTTCTATACATATTATATACTAATATTATAAAGAGGAAAGATTTGTATGTAAGTATGTTTGTAACGAATTGGCTCAAAAAGTACTGGACCGATTTGAAAAATTCTTTCACTGTTGGTAATTTACACTATCCCCGGGTGACATAGGCTATAATCTATACCCGTGCGAAGCCGGAGCGGACCGCTAGTTGTAGAATAATGACCAAAGCTCATTTTTCAAAAGTAGATAAAGTTGTTTTATAGATCGCAAAACGTTTTTATTGTATAAAAGCCTTTTTAAGTTACCCTAAAATGGAAATATATATATATTTAATTAATTAAAAAATAATAATAAAAATCGTATTAATTATATAATGATATATATATATATATATATTTTATATATATATATATATATTTCGGGCCATTTTTTGCACACACGGTCATCTGACCCCAAACTAAGCAACAAAGCTTGTGATATGGCTGCCAGAGACTGATATACATACATATATAGTTTTAAATACATACAATGTAAATATTATTCAAATTATTATTTTTACTTGGACATAAATAATGTAATATTGTACTTAATCAAGCAGTTAATATAATAATTGAATAGGTGGGATACTTCCCACAATCGTTTTTTTTATAACTTATTTTTACTGGTCACTTAATATAATCTACTAACATTTTGACCATGCATTCAACATTGAATTGTTTAGCTTTTTTTGCTACACATGAATTTATATTAAATGATTAAATTCATATGCCGAGGAACTGCAAAATAGGAGAATTGCTCAAATATTAAAACCTAAGATCAGTGTATAATCCTATTTTTAGTGAATAAATGGAATTTCGTTTAATTTCATAACCAGCCAGGTTTATATTATACACTCTCTACTGAAAAGGTAGTATCTACTTTCTAGTAGGTATCCAGTGCATTTCGATTTCCGGTATCCTTTAAAGCGGAATCAAAATGTTCGAAATTATTTAAATTAGAACCTTTTTTTCCATAAAATTGTGTAAGAAATTATCAGGACACATTTATTTTACTTTTACATCGGAGCACGCGAGTAAGGCACGTACCTATAGGTAAAACAAAGCTTAGCTAAAAGTATAAATTGTAAAATAATGTAGAAATCGTATTCAAATATGCGTTTTCTTTTCTTTTCCTTTTCATTTTAAAGTTATATAGCAATTAAGCATTTCTTGAAATTTCAACGTTACGCAACCGGAAAAAAATTCAGCCACAAAAACTAGAACAAAACTTGTATTAGGGCGGCCATGACACTTTTTTGTCGCCGATCTAAGATGGCGCGTGACGACGGAAGTCTAAAACAAAAGAAGCTGCCCCACCCAGAACTGGCTCAAAAGAAAAAACAAAAGCTAGTTGCTAGTTTTAAATAAAGCACGATTAAAGCGTGGAGTGTCGAGTAAACAGCGGAATTGCAAATCAACAAACAGAGCAACCAAATCCCGAATTTTCCCAGCACGGGACGGGCGCACGTACGGAACGCAACATAATCCCTGCAAAAGCGGGCATGCAAAGTCGAATAACAGTGGCACGTTTACCCGGGAAGCCATCAGACGAACACTTGTTGCTTGCAACTTCCAACTTCGCTTCCACGTCGCCCAAACTTCTGCTAACCACTCGACCAATTAATTCCCGCACAGTCTAACCGATCTAACCGAAATTAGAATCCCGAAAATCAAATTTAGAACTAAAAACTTTTTTATATTTTTTTCACTATACGCGAAGCTGATTATAAGCACCATAAACTTTACAGGAACTTTATTCTAAACTTTTTACACTACGCATTTAGCCAATGTCAATTATTATTACAATACAAAAATACTGATACGATTTTAAGCACCCAATTTTCCTATCAATTCGCACTGCACTCACTCACGGATGTCTCAAGACACAAGCTTCCAAGAAATCGGATGACGCGTATTCGAAGAAGGCTAAATTTAGAGCGTTCTTTTTCGATTTGACGTCACGTGCACTTGACAGATAACTTTTTTTGCATTGTTTTTTAATATTTTAGGGTTGTGCCGTCGAATTTGTTGGATTATTGGTGATTAAGACGGAGAGAAGTTGCATCGGTGCACGTCGGTCTAGTTGCAACAGGTTGTTTGGCTCAGCGGCGGAGGGGCGCATGCGCCACCCCCAACCGATGCACCACGCCACAGTGGCATCAGATTGTAATAGGAAAACATGGTGCTTATCTGATAACGATTAAATGTTAATACGTTTTAGGAGATCGTAGATATAGGACAACAGTTTTCTTTGAGAAAATCATGACGTGTTTTTCATCTACTATAATAAAGCCTTTGCCATAATCAGGAATAAGGCTTTATTCCCATTTATCGTATAAACCAAAACTGTCAAATTTTATACTAAACTTTTTGCTGCGATGTGAATGTGATCCAAAAAAAACACGATTGACTTGACCAAGTTTTTAAAAGATTTTTAGATAATGATTAGGTACCAAAAATACGTGTTTGTCGAGTATCAAAATTCATAGACTATAAACTACGTAGGTAGTATAGCTTTACCTAGTCCGTGACTAAAAAACTAAATATTTTTTTGTGGTGTGACCGTAAACGTCATAATTTTAGTTTTCTTTTATACATTTTGTTTCTATTAATACTTACAGGAATTATTATTTTACCATACTTTATCTCTGGCTTTTCCTAATACACATAAGGGGGCGTCCATAAATTCGTGAGGTGTTTTTTTTTTAATTTTCTGTCCCTCCCTCCCCCCCCTGGTGAGATGTCGTGAGGTTTTATTCAACCCCCTCCCCCAACCCCCAATTTCACATGAGATTTTTCAAAATGTGGGTTTCTTATACGTAAACGTGTTGGATTATTATTGTAAAAGATAAAAATATTTGCTTCGTGCTTTTATTTACGACTAGTTAAGACTAGTAATCAATATTGCTGAGAAGTTTAATTATAAGTGTAATAATTTTTTTACAATAGAATATTTACAATGGAATACTAGATTAAATGGCCCAATTTTTTATTTTTTTTTGTTTCAAACAGAAAAAAAATTGCGTGATATTTGCCGAGACCCCCCCTCTCTCCAACGTAAGATTAGATGAGATTTGACTCGACCCCCTCCCCCCCTTAAACATCTCACGTAATTTATGGACGCCCCCTAACGATTTGCGAAATGTTCATGTTACTCATCACGCCAAAACGATTCCACCAAAACCTATGTTTACCTGTATTAGATTTCAGTAAGTATATATATACCAAATGCGACGAGGAAAAGTTAGAAAGGCGGAACGCCAAAGACTTAATCATTAACAATTTTGTAATTGGCTAAAATTTATCCTACTCATTTCTAATGAAGTTTCATAAACAATTCAAACTAACGAAATTAAAGTTCGTTGCAGACGATGCGCAGTAAACTGGCGCAAATAATACTTGCGCTAGTCTGCGTATAGTCTGCAACGGGTAAGCAACTTCCACTGGCACTGACACTAAGCAAAGAGTGTTGTAGCTAGTTGCAGATGATGCGCAGTAAACTGTCGCGAGTAATACTTGCACTGGTAGTACTGCACATCGTTCGAATCGCCAGGAGTTTAAATACGGCCATCCGATAATAAATTACGGTGTAGTCGAAGATGACCTAACACTAAACCAGTTTTTTTAGAGCTTAGTTTGGCAACTGCCTAACGCACGTAATTAATTTTATCTTTTGATATAATCGTGTGTGCCCTCTAAAGCCATATAAATCTGCTTTTATACATAATATTACATTTTCCAAAAAAATATAGTTTTACATTTACCTACGGCTATTCACTACATTTAAAATACCTATCAACAACAACAAATAAGTATAACCGTAATATGGTTGTGGATAGAGTTCCCGACCAATCAATAGAAATCATACAACTGTAGTGAACAAGCGTGATAGTGAAAGAAAATTTTTCTCGTTTCTCGATTCTTAATTTCTCCTAAGAACTGACAAACTTAAATGTATAATTTTATAATTCTGTAAATTCCTATATTTATGAAAGTGTTCCCACTGTGGCGCATCCACTGTGTCCCATCTACCTAGCGAGTCTTATATGGCGCCTTATCTCTTGGCCGAATTGCTATCAGTTAGGGCGGAATATTAGAGAGGAATCACGACAAATTGGACTTCCGCCCTAACAGGATTAAATTTGCCAAATTATGCTCTTGCTAAGTGGACATGGTTTTATGTAGTGTCAGCTAGCTAACTAATAAAATAATTATACTTATGAAATATAGATTTTTTTATTGACTTCTTAAAAAAGATTTTCATACCAATGTATTTATTTGTTTTATCTTCGCCGATAAAAAAATCGATTTGAATTATTCTTTTTATTTATTAAATAGGCTAAAGGGTGGAAAATTAAAACATTAGGAAATGAATACCGTTTATTAAACTTCCGCTGAAGAATATAATTAATACAACACTGTTTTAAACTATCACTTTTGGGTTCGGGATGGTCAAAGTTGGGGCTCTGACCATCCACTTAAGCGTGCCCAGGGAGAGAACAACAACGTTGTGTGACCAACGTTGTCGTGGGCGTAGGGGCTGAGACAACAAGGTGGTGTCGGAAGGAGCCGTAGTATATAGGTACAGTGCTGAGGGATCCGGTGCATTCCTCTGGAGATCCCGGAGCCCTCTTGTCAAGCACTAAAGCTGGGCACCGAGGGGGTTTTAGTGGGTATAATCCCACATAACCTGGATGCACCCAAATGCAGAGCAGCTGATTTTTCTCCCCGCGATTTCAGTGTTGGTCCCATAGTAAAAATTGTTTTTAATGGTGAATACAATGACCTTCTTTCGGCTTAAAACAGTCTATAATATGCGTAACCCTGTGTAATTTTATACTACATATTTCTATACCAGGCTGTTATCAAACGCCATGCCATTTGGTAGTTGGTGCAGAGATAAGGCGGCGGCATCGATCCTCCATAGACACTGTTACATATACTGAGGCCCACATCGCACCTAGGTATCTATTTTCGGATTGTTCTAGATCTTGCCTAAGCAAAGTCGGTCCTAAACCTTGCGGTAACCCTATAATAGGTATAAATTGTAAAGATCACTTCGCAATCATCATCAGCCTCAATTCTCTTCTTTCTCTAATATATTTTTTTTTTTTTTTTATCTTGTGAGTTTGCGGCCAAACGCAAGCCTATTTATTATATATACATATTTTTTTACCGGAAATGTATAAAACCTAGGAATTGTGTACAATTTCGAGGAAACGTAAGCATACAAAGCCGAGCTAATTTAGGAAAAGTGAAAAAGGTAAATACATTTCCTAGGAAATGTAGGTATGTATTTCCACAGAAGGTATTTCTTAGGCATTTTATGCGATTCTTAAATGGAACTAGGAACTCTGTATACCTATAAAAAATAGGAAGTGCTTCGGTTAGATCCGACACGGAGCACCCACGCCGAAATATCAGGAGCTCATTCCACAACCTTACCACAGTAAATATCCCGGAAATAATCATATAACTTTAGTGAACATCCGTGATAGTTTAAAGCAGTATTTAGTAGTGAAGCTATAAATTACGCAAGTGATGTATATAAGTGAATGAATGAACTAACTAGTCTAACTACTAATGAATGAATGAATGAATGCTACTAATAAGTGAAGCTACGTGGAAAACGGTTGCGCAACAGTTGAAAATATTAATATTTTAGTTACGATACTATAAAAGCCTAACTGGTACGAGTTTCATGCACAAACAAAAAGTTACCTCTCCAAAATGTTAACAATAACAAAAAGAGCAAACCACATGTGTTAAAAATTATAGCACTGAAATATAAGCTTTGTCAGTTAAACGTAGAGTTCGAAATAGCGTGAGATGAAACGCTTGAAATCGTATAAAACTTCTCAAAAAGGTTAGTTAGAGAGGTGGCACACGCATTGGAAAAGGTCCATTCTGGACACGTGAAACTGCGAGTCACAGTTTTACTTACTCTTCCAAGCAAAGGCGTAGTAAGACGCACTTTAAGACACAGATGCTCTTTTAAAATATTTTCAACCATAGTGTCCTTTTAACACGATACAAACAAATAGAAGCGCGCGCGTAGGCAGAGGACGTGGGAGTGGGACACGGGCGCGTTTTTTTTATGTCATTTATCGTATTAAAAGGATGCTAGGGTAGAAATTGCTTGAAAAAAGACCCGCATCCCATCTTATGACTGTGTACGAATGTCTTTATAGGTACTATTGAATCTGCGACAACACTCCATTGAATATTTAGAGAGTTAGTAGATTTGCGTCGAAAAATTTTACTATACTGAGTGCAAGTTTTTTTAACTCTGACATTGATACCAACTTTATTAGGTATTAACTGAACTAATAAAAATCTTTTTCATATCTTACTGTAGTATATCGGTGGCTACCAGCTAATTATAGGCTTTAGTTGAAAAACCTAGCATAAGCGATAAAAAATACTGTTTTTTTTCCTTCAACTTTTCACTGTCTTCTGGAGCTGCTAGAGCTAATATAATTGGGTGTCTTTATATCACGAGTAAAAAGGTTTTTCTAGCAAGCGTGCTCCATCGCAGACAGCATCATCACTTAACATTAGGCCAGATGGCGGTCAAACGCAAGCCTATTTATTATGAAAAATATAAAAAAGCCGAGCCGAAACTAGGATTCGTTATATTATTTTGCCACCGTGCTAATTTACGTAATTATATACATTTATAACAATACGTAATTATATATAATTGAATTGGGAAACTGTAATGCCCATTCAAAGTATGTACTTTATAAATAAATAAATAATCTGAACATCAAAGGTGTCAAGCAGGCCAAGTCAATCAACCCTATATATAAAACCCCATAACTCCTAGACTATGTTCTCCTTCATACAAAAGTTTTGTTATCCACGCATCCCTAAAACTCGAGGTGCAATAAGGCTGGACGAACAAATAAACAACATTTTTGAAAACATTTTTCATTGCACAAGTCAACGAAAAGATTTTTTTTAACCCTTGTAAAAAAAAACGGGTGGGGGGGGGTCGATATCGTGATTACGTCAGCAGTTATTATTTACTTTTTTACACAAGTGGCAACCCACAAATTGTCTATGCTTGAAAACAAAACACACATGTCGGGAATTCCCACAAATAATGAACACGCATTTAAAAGAAAAATGCTTATAGGTACCAATGATTACGTAAGCATGGGAGGGGGAGAAGAGGTTTGCTTTGCTGACAAGGGGAAGGGGGGGGGGGGGGGGGGGTTAAATAATTGTAAAAAATCTGCTTACGTTATACTTGAATGGCCCCTGAATAGATTTTCTTGACTCATAACTAAGAACTTGCTAAGAACAATCTGGATCAAAAAAATCACCTTTCGATCAAAAAATAAATTGGCCGAGTGCGAGTTGGGCTCGCACACGGTGAGTTCCGTACCACCACAAAATACAAAAAGTAGTGCAAACAGACAACATCACGCCCAGGCGGTTACCATCCAAGTACCGACCGCGCACAACGTTGGCTCTCACTTGGCCATTATTTGTTGTTTTACTTTAGAATTGTGTATTATAATCATGCCAAATTTGATGCTTGTACGTATTAGCGATTTTTACATTAAAGCAAATACAAAAATACGTAAAAAAACGTTTGTTGTATGGGTTTTGTACTTAATAACTATTTCTTAGTTATTAAGTACAAAATGCTTGAATGCTTTTGTACATTTTGTACTTAATAACTAAGAAATAGTTATTAAGTACAAAACCCATACAACAAACGTTTTTTTACTATTTTTGTATTTGCTTTAATGTAAAAATCGCTAATACGTACAAGCATCAAATTTGGCATGATTATAATACACAATTCTAAAGTAAAACAACAAATAATGGCCAAGTGAAATTCGTTACAAACATACATACAAATCTTTCCTCTTATAATATTAGTATAGATAACGCAATAACTAAAAACCTAATTGCCTTGTCACAAAATATATTAGTTACTATATTTTGTTTCATTTTTTTTACCTACATATCTATACATATGTTGAAAAGTGCTAACGCCACCCCAAATATTTATTTAATAGAGGGTAATAATGATTCAAAACCCTCCCCTGAGATGAGGGTGCGTAATCCTATAAAGTGTTAATATTAAATTTGTTAATGCGATTATAAACGACTAGTAAACTAAATGATTATATTACTGTATCTATTATTATTTAGACAAATAAATATTTTTGTGTTTAATAAAACCCCATTAAAACGCAAGAGACTTAAACCGAATAAACAAAATGGGAGAAAAACACTAATAACTGTCGTTTAACAAACAAAATTACTACTAGTAGGTACCTACTATTACTACTAGTATGTAAGAGAAGTAGGAAGTTCGGCTCCAAGATTACTCTCTTGCCTTGCCATGGTAGCCTATTTAAGAGATCACTAGACTTTAAAGAGTGAGGTCGCGGGTTCAAATCCCGGGCTCGTACCAAAAATCTCTTTGGAGTTTATGAACGGATTTTCATACCACTGGCTTTTCGGTGAAAGAAAACATCGTGAAGAAACCGGCATACGCACAGAGAAGAAATTCAATGGCGTATGTGAATTCACCAACCCGCAACTAGGCTAGCTTGGTGTATATGCCCAATCGCCCTTTCAGGGGTAGGTCTAAGTCCAGCAGTGGACTATGAAAAGGCTGATTATGCTATTACTCTCTTTGCTGAGGCAGGGCTTTGGGGACTCTGCCCCAGGGAAGTTTGAGGGTACATGTACCCAGCCCGATGCGGTCCAGGCGGCATCTCAAGCACCCTTGTAGTCCGGGCCTGTAAAGCGTTGTGTGTGTGACTCACCCAGTATGTAGACCATATTCTTGGTCCAGCGCTGCAACTCCTTTCGAATGGCCCGGCGTTCCTGCTGGCAGCGAGAGAACGAGCACTCCGCCATGGCACTACACCGACCCTGTTAGAAACAAATGATGCTTAATTAAAAAACCGACTTCAAAATGAGTAAATACGCAATTTCGTCTACTATGATGACATGTGTGACCCTGCAGCATTTCCGAGTAACGGGGTTCTTCAAAAAGGCTGGTAATAGAGTCTTTAAGGGTCGGCAACGTATCTGTGATGCCCCTGGTGTTGCAGGTATCCATAGGCGACGGTGATCGCTTACCATCAGGCGGACCGTCAGCTTGTTTGCCACCTAAGGCATTTAAAAAAATATGTTTTCTAGTAATTTTAATTTAAAACCAAACTACTGAACCTTATTTGATGAAATTTCTATGGGACCAATCAGAACGTAGATAATTATCCATTCGAATTTGAAAAATAACAATTGGAATTCAATTCCAATCGTTACTTGACGAAGAATAGCTAGCTGGAGATGACTCAATTAATGCTATGACGTATATTTCACGGTACCTTAATTAACAAAGTCATAAAAATTTTACTAAAGGAAAAGTATAAGGTAAGAGAACAAGGCAGATTTTATAGCTGCGTCCTGTTTTTTCACTCACGTGGACATTCCCTCCTCATTTTCCGGGATAAAAAGTTTCATGTGTCACTCTCCGGTCCTTAAATTATCTCTTAATAATCACGTTGATCCGGTACTCTGTGCTACGTGAAAGAGGAACAAACGAAGCAACAAACAATATTTTTGCATTTATAACATTAATATGTATTATTATGATAGGCGGACGAACGAAAGTAAAAACGACCAGATAAAAGACAAGGTAAAAGAAGTCCTTCAAAAAGGTAAAAAGGCAACGTAAACTGAAATTAATGCAAGATTTTCAACTAACGATTGGCTCACAAATACATTACTCAGACTAAGGTGCAGTTTCCGGTTAGTTTTCCATCACACAAACTGACATGATTATGAGATCATCTAAATACCACAACGATTTTGCTTCGATAACTAATTAAAGTTCAAGTTACATGTTGAGTCACTTAACTAGTTTTACTCATAATATTTTAGCAACTATGGCTGAAAATGGTGAAAAGTCGAAATAAATCATAGCAATAATACTATTGAATCTCTCATTCCTATCTACAGTTACATGACAACATCCGTTTGATAGATCTTCGTAAGTATTGTAACTGAATCAAAAAAAGTTGACCGCTACGGGACGCCCGGCAGATGTGAAACATGACGGCATAAAAGAGCACCACGCCGTTTGCCATCACGGCATACGAGTCAGTTTTACTGCCAAGGCACGCCAATAGATGTTTCACATCAAAAAATATCTCAAAGAAAATATACGTATACACGCATACATTTTAAGAAATTACATTAAATGGTTTTTTTATTATTAATGATGACTGGTGATTAGTTTATAAAGAATAGAATAGATAGGTAAAATGGCTGTTGCAACAAAGATCAACTCCAACAAATACGTAAAAAGCACCAACTTTGTGCAAAATAGAAGACTAAGATACGAGTATATGTAAAGAGTACCTACATATTTGGTAATATTAAATTAACTAACTATGATATGGTGTTTGATTAAACCTATCCAATCAAGTAATCACCTTTGCAAGATACAGGAAGTATCATGAATATCCAAAATTTGTCCGTAACACGGAGTGCTAAGCTGTCATACCTAACTGTATTTAGCTTTCGAAGGTTTAGCTCCAACCTAATTTCATTCACTACGTCCTTTCTAAAAGCTGACTCTTCGCTGAAATTACATTAGATCCCAAATTCCTGATGTGAAATGTCAGTTATTATGTCATCCCCAAATGTATTAACAATGTAGGTGTATGTATGTACCTACCTATTTACTTTTAAATCTACGCGAGGATAACTTAAAATTTATTTGACAGAATTTTTTATAATTATGTCAAAGCAGGTGGCCATTTGCTACAAATTTCTTAGAACAAGCTTGTTTCACGAAACGGCAAATTAAACAAATCTCCAATTAGGTTAAATGACGACATACAGAAGTCCGAGTTGGTAATGACTAGAAGCGGAAAACAGAAGATGGGTTTGATGGGCAGTTTTTGGAGAGCCTAACAATGGCCAATGTCCTGTATTTTTGTTAATGTGCGAAAGCTTTTAAGTTCTATCATCTATGCTATGTTATTGCTTTGTGATGGATGCAATAATTGTCGATTAATTTGTATTTTCATCCTCATTAACCTAAACGGTTTTAGGGTTTGATCAACGTATGAAAAGGATAATTATTGCTAATTTGCTGGAAACAAACAATGGTACTCGAACTCGGCTATCTTGAAAAGCTTTTTCTTAGTGTTTACGTTTAAAACTCAAGTCCTTCGAATTACTTTAACATTCATCGAACAAGTATCGACTCGACGGTCAATGCCCCCGGCGAAAGGAGCTAACGAAATTCTGCGAAAAACCTCCTTTCTCATCAAGGAACACCCCAACACCCACCGAATATGCCCGAGCCACCCGAATCTGGCCCCCGAATTCTTATTTCAAACTCCAGACGGGGGCCAAGGGGGGTATCGCGAAACTATTCTTATTTTAAAATCTCTCTCCACGGAATATGCCACGAAAGAGGTTCTTATTTTAAAAATATCAAGCTCCACCGAAATTTTCTTATTTTAAAAACTTGAAAGGGGGGTGCGAACGTTCTTCCGAAATCCGCCACCCCTCCCAGTGGCCAGTTATGATATTCTTATTTTAAAATCGCTCGAAGCGTTCGGATTCTGTTATTAAGATGTTGGTGTGTGCAGCTTTATGAAGACTTGAACGAGCGAGCGAGACTAAGATCACTAAGATATAACACAAAGGAAATTTCCGAAAGAAAACCATCATAGCTGTATAGACAAACTTTAATAATGGACACTTTCAGCAGTAATGAAATTTCTAATAACGTCGCAAAAACGCATCTCCGTTTGGCATCCCTGACCTAGGTGACCTACTTCGGACGCTTTACACCGTCCCGACATTGTAATTCTTAATTTAGGTAAAACACAACGCTTGCTTTCACAGTCTTCGTATATATTATAGTCTCTCCATACAATTTCGTAACCTAATGAAATAGAACGCATTTTTAGCAGAAACCAAGTTTTTAAAAAAGTGAAGCAGCAAAGAAAAAAACTCCATCAAACCAGCCAGTGACAAATCAATTCCCAAATGCAAAATTAGTGAGTATTCGAATTTCAAAACGCGTCTGTCGTAAATAAAAAGATAGAAAAAGAACCAATAATCTTTCCCGCCAATTTCCATCGCTGTCAAATTTGGAACCGCGTCGCGCCCGCCTCCCCCTACCCCAGATCAATTTACGATAACTCGGTTGGTGTTCCGTCTCGTTCAGTCTTAAGACAGTTGACTATACCCGTCTCTAGGATAAGTTTTAGATCGTCGCTGTTCATTATTAAAACCGGATATCTGTCCTTTGGTGGGAGAAATTTACATTTTCTTTGCAGATTATTGATGTCTCATAAACATGTAAATTCTTGTGTCATAATAGGTTGTAGACTCTGGAACTTAGGATTAGGTATGTGAAAATATTTTTTTAAATTTTAACTTTGGATGATAGTAAAACTATCATCACTTATAGACGAATTTAAAAAACCTCATTTCATTCTTCTATCTGTCTCAATGCCCTTTTCTTTTTACACAAAATCTTTAAGCAAAAATCCTGCGGAATTGTAAATAAAAGGCAAGTTTTGCAGAAGCGTCCAGAGTTTTTTTTAAAGATGAACTTATTTTTCCAAATATTTTTTTAAATTTTTATTCTAAGTGGCCAGTGTCCAGTTCTTATTTGGCCGATACCCCATTCCACGCTACGCCAGCAGACACCATTCTCTCACGATATGGCCTGGGACTTATTTTTAACTGTTGTGTGCGTGTTATCCATGTGTGTGTAGGGGTGGCGTGCGTGTGTGTGCGTGCGTTTGAAATATTCCCCCGTGCGGCGCTCGGAATTGATGTTTTTAATTAGTTTGCAACGGTTTTCGTCGGTGGCCAGTATCAAGTTTTTATTATTATTTATTAAATTAATTAAGATTATTGTTGTAACTTTTGCTATTAACTTAGCTAGTTTTTTCTTAGCTTCATTTATTAATACAACATGTTGCAATACAAATAAGGGTTATTCTCTATAAGGCTATGTGAGGATTTAAAAAAAAAACTTTATGAGCTTGTGAAGTAATTATAATTCAAGTAGCCGATCTCAATAGATCAGCAAGGGTTCTTGGGTAGTTGCGGGTCAGAAGGCACAATTAATGCAGTTCGTTATCGGCAAGGCACAACATAATGTTAAAGAATACAAATCGTTAGGTAAGGTCAGATTCGGTAGCCTTTGGATGACCTAAAAACTCTTTCAAGTTTGAAATCGACACTGGCCAGCTACAACTGAACTGTAGAGCCAGAATTAAAAACAAAACAGTCAACTGTAAAGAGGTGCAAATCCATTGGCCATGGCAAACTTTAATTGAATGCCGGCTGGCTACATTTTCGTCAAAGTTGTGGTAAAATACGGGCGCGTCGGTAACCCGGCGTAGTAACTATTATATATTCTGTGACCCGGTCGTTTCCTGAAAGTTTCCTTTGTCGAATGCTGTATAGGCGGGAAGCTAGGCCGTTCATTGTTGTAGAAACACGTGTCTTTCGAATTTGGAACGGTTTTTGAATAAATATAGAATATTTTTTGGGTTGGTATTAAAGAATCAGTAGGTACTTGTCTATCACTGATTTTCTTCTGATGCTATAATTATTATTGATTAATACTTTGGAGATTTTAAATATAGAATGTTATGGAAATTCTCAATCAGAAAAATTATTACTTAAAAGTAACCAGCCGTTACCAGAAAATCTGAATGTCAATAATGCTAAAGGATCTTTTTTTTTTAAGCTTTTTTTTCTTGTTCTCTGCTTTTCTCGTTCCGCTGTTGGCTTTAATAGGCTATCAGAGTGGTTTTCTATTTGATAAAAAAATTAGGCTTATTGTAAATATGACTCAATTTTATATGTCTAAGGAATAATTTATTTAAATTGGTTTATAAACTTCTAAGATAAAAGCGTTTAAAGTTTTTGTGTTTTCGTTTATATGGCATTTACAAGTGACGTCAGACTGGCAACCTAACATGTACTAATCTTATAAATACCTACTTGTTGTTTGATATTTTGGAAAGATTGTTGTTATTATAATATTTTGGTACATATTTTAGTTAAATAATATTTCACCTAGGGACAATAATCCTAGTTCAAATAGTGTTAAATTACGTACTGACCATAGACAATAAATTAAGTATTTATAATATGGGGGAAATTTTGGAAAGGTAAGGTAAGTTTTAGTGTGATTTACAACGTTACGTAGAGTGGGTATACTAAACCAAAAGGGGTCAGTTATAGTTATAGGGGTCTCATCTAGGGGCGGATCCAGGATTTCATTTGGGGGGGGCATTCTGGATTTCTTTTTGGGGAGGGGGCATTCTGACAAGATTCGAAGGACTCGAATCGAAAAATTGAGTCGAACGTATGGAATTGCTAGGTATTTTGGGTCATACTCATCCTTCCTTATGAAGAACTTTTACTATGGGACGAACAGCTATTTCATACATTTTGTCGACTGTCAATGAACATTTTAAATATGGAAAAGCTAATATTTATTTCAGAGTTTCCTATGGGAATGGAGACTAATGGGAGTAGACTATGGATACCTATAGTAAAAGCAAAGATTAGTATCGTCAGCTCAAATTCAAGTTTTGCCCCTGCACGAAACAGAGACAAAAATATGCTATCTACGCCTGCAGGAAGATATACGCACGAATCGGCACCCGCCTCAGAACTAAATTACGGAAGCGACATATGCTAAAAACTTCTAAAAATTACTCAAGAACTATTAGAATTTTAAATAAAACGAATTTACATTAAATATCATTATTACCATTAGAATATGAATAAATAAATTGTTACGAACTTCCAGACGCGGAGAAAAAACTTAAAACGTGTTTTAGAAAGCCTGTTTTCGCCGAATTATTCTATCGAGAAAAGTTTCACCAATCATGTTTCCAAAATTACATTTAACTTAATTGTATACTTAACTATTTATAACCAAAATATGAATTTGTTGCTGTTTGCCATAACCGCGTAAATTGATGCAACGCTACCCAAGTTCACGACATATAAAATCTTAAGCTTTCGTGATTTGAAATACATGTTTGCCTGGAAGAGATCGCTTATAGCGATAAAGCTACCAATTGTTTGCTATGTTGTATTTGTCTTATATGTGTTATTTCTGGTTTGAACATTAAAAAGTTATCTATCTATGTTTTAAAAGTTTATTGGACTTGAATAATACGAGATGAGTCCCGATAAATATTTAAAACATAGTAAAAGTTGTTTATAAAGATGGCTACTATGGACCCCTTTTGGCTTAGTACGCCTTTTCCGCATAACCCAGTATATTTTTTAAAATATTGATAGTTTACGAAACGGAATAATTTTAGTTACAACTTTTTTAAACTTAAACTTTATGCACTTGAAGGCGCCGTCTACTTTTTAATTCTTTTTAAAACACAATCTAGTTGTATCCTATTTTGTGGAATCATTTTAAGATCAATTGTTATCTGTGCAAACCTCACAAATTCACAATCCTGCTTTCGTCCTGTTCGTACGGAACCCGAAAGCGAACGTAGAAACTACAATTTATTCTGTTGGCGTATGTTTGTTGGGAGACCTGTTGCGGAACGCTCTTGTTTTTGTTGACAGCTCAAGAAGGCGCCGTCTCTGCGAGCGATTTTAGCGCAGCGGTTAAGTCGCATGTGGAATAGACAATAATCAACCGCGCGAAGAAAGGTATCAAAATCAATTGAGACACAAAATCAATACGTCGTTTCTAATATTATGTGTGTTACTCTTAAAGCAAGAATCTCAATAACTGCGACATTTTCAATTTACCGAGAAAAACTATGCTACAGCAACAATAAAACACTTTTATTCTACCCTAGGTATGTAAATACAAACTTTCGCACCTACCACGAAATGCGTCAAAGCCACGGACACTTATGCGAAATCGCATCGTACTGTTCGATATAGCACGAAGCCCTGGTCTTTCATTATGCATAAATTATGGAGAAATAGTATAAAATTGACAACCGAATCAATTTACCTATTTCAGATTATTGACACACAAGGTAAAAAAGTCAAAAATTCTTCACCTGAAAGCTAGATAAATGTTTACCGGACTGGCCAAAAGGGGGCAATGTTTTTGGGCCTGAAATTAGATACGATAGTAGCTCAATTTTATTCTGTATCCGAAGCTGGTTATCAAACAAGAAAAAAAATATAGCTTTCATTAGCTTTCATAGCTGGTTATAAAAATTCAGTTACAAACGTCTCACATTAAACGTTTTTTTAACCTCAGAAACTGGCCAAGTATTTATTTGTCAAGTTTGTTCAGTTCAGTATTTATGAACAGAGCAAGTTTAAGCACATTACCATGTTTGGGAGACCTGTTGCGCGCGACAGCCCGACTTATTGTTTATGTTATTTCTTCAACTTACGAACTCCCTGAGTTGCGGGTGTCGCCAGGAATTTTCCAGTTTCCCCATTGATTGAATATCCGCACAAAAGGAAAGTGTCCAAACATGATATCAAGGTTATTCTTGCATCAAGAACTAAAAATGTCAACAAATTATTTCAAACATTCGATAAAATGAAACTGACTTTAAAACAGCGGAAAATAAAGTTCAGTTCGATTTTTACTGATCTGATTGATTTTAAAGTGACCATTTCTACGGTTATGGAATGATTCTTATGTTGTTTAAATCTGCTGAATCGTTACAGATAACACTGGTAACAAATTTCAAAATTTCAAGATTTTCTTTATTCAAGAAATTTTTGCAAATATTCTTAAATAAAGAAAATGTTCTTATATAAAGGAAGTTTGGCAAACCTTTTCTTTCTTTACAATTTCATGTAAAACTCATAGGACAAAGCTCAATGAGGTTACTTATTTCAAGGCTTCACCTACCAAACTGACTAGTTTTTTTTCCCAATTTTACGACTATTTCTCTTAAAAAGCTCAAAATACCTAAAGTACCCAGACAATAAGATACTACTTCATATTGCGAAGGCTGAAAATGCGTCTAACAGTTGTCATAACATTCAAAAAGCTGAACAAAACAGGTATATTCTGATCAATTTTATTGTAGATCTGATCTGATTAATTTTACTGAACGTAAGATTGTAGTTGGTAGTACTGCAGTAAAATATTGAAAAAAATGTTTTGGTCTTAGAATAACTACACAAACAAACCAAGTACATTCGCAAAATTTAAGCTATTCAAATGGTGTCATATATGGCTCCAAAAAATATATAAAAAATTTACTATGACAATTTGCGCGGTGAAATCGTACCACAACAAATCAGAAAAGCAGCATAAGAGTTATGGTGTGACATTCCACAGGTAATCCATTAATTTTCTTGCTTAAATCGTTTAAAATACTAATCGTAACGTAAGCTACAAAGCGAATTTGTAGCTTACGTTTTGAGAAGGCGTTGTTTGGAAACCTACCTTCTCTGAGTAGTTATTCTAAGGTTTTGGTATTTTTTTTTTTCAATATTATTGCTGTCAGATGTATTATCTGAGCGGCCGGACTGGTAGCGGTCAGTTTTAGAAGAGACGACGTTATTGTTATTTACCTATCTATAATTGAGCAGTATTGTGGGTAAGATGACGCTTCAATAGTAAGTCCGAAGCCGAACCGTTTAAAACTTTGACATTAGGGCTCAGCTTTAAAAAAAAACTGCACGATTACTGTGCAGTTTTGGTTTACTATTCAAAGAATAAGTAATAGTTTTAAACTTTTGATACTTATTCGTTAATTCAGAAGTTCGTCATTCTATGAGACAGTTCCAGAATAAACTGCAAAAAAAGAATATTTAATGAAACAGACTCAACTCATTTGACTACATAATTTCTAATGGTTTATAATAACTTTAAAAAAACCTAACAGTCGAATTATACTTAATTTAATTTAATATAGATAGATTAGTAAGTATAGTTTGCGCTGTTTTAAGCCTTTTGTGACTTCACTGACCGGTTTCAACGGAAGATGAGAGCTGTTTGGTAAACAAAATTGGGTATGCTGAGTTGAGGCCATTTTTGTGACACAAGACATTAATTAAACTATAGATATAGGTTAACTATAGTGTAGATATGTAACATAGGTCACCTAGCTTGATAATACATTTTTTTAAATGCCGTAGGTGACAAACAAGCAGACGGGCCGCCTGATGGTAAGCATTCACCGTCGCCTATGGATTCTTGTAACACCAGAGACATCACAAATACGTTGCCGTCCCTTTAAGAATCTATTAACTCGCCTTTTGAAGAACCGCATGTTGTAGCTTCTCGGATACACCGCGGTAGCTCATTCTTTTCTTTCTGTAAGAAATTTCAAGTAGGTACACCACTTTTATGCAACAGGGAAAATGCCTAGCTTTATAGGTGTATATTAGGTACCTGCTAAATCCCTTAAGTGGTCTTTCTCTGTACGTGACGGAGTACTAATTACACCCCTTTTCAACATATTGATAGCATAATCAACGCGCACCGAAAATTTCTTATCCCCGTTTATCCCAAGTTTCTAAGGGGGTGGTGGTCCCTCCCCCACCACCCCGAGCGTGGGGTAGCGTCTCGCGCGCCTGTGTGAAAGAATGCCGAGAATCAATACAGTGGTGCACATTAAATTGGTAGAGGGTGGCAACCCCCGCTGCACCCCCACGGTTTTTTCGGTGATTTTCCACTGGGGTTTAAATATGTTATTAGTTTTTGAATTTAAGTGCATAGATTGTATATTAATTAGTTTATAGTTTTCAGCTGTCTTTATTTATTGAAAAATATTAACTGTTTTAGTTATTAAAAATAAATTATTATATATTTTTTCTCTTTCCAAACTTTTATTATTAAATTTGTTCAGTGTCATGTTCGTTTTGTGATGGTTAAAATATAGATTCTATTTATGTTTTATTTTAATTTTTATATATTTCTATTTAGTAATAGACGTGACATAAAGCGATGATGTGGTCTACGTTGGAGCAAGCTTGCCTAGAAGAAACCGATTCACTCGTATTTTGAAGACACCCAGATTGTAACTATCGGGGAACACCCATTTACCCCGAAACTGTGGAAGTACTGACAATGTGTAGATAGAACGAAGAGGTAATTAGCGCTAAATGTAATTTAACTAAAGAAAATAAACTCTTCAGGGTTGCCACTCGGCCTATCTACTCAATCACTAACTGACTGGCAAGTAGATTCCTCTTGGGGTGTAGAGATCCGCTAAGAAAGAATCTTGCGAAAGGGCTGAATTAAGAGGGGCAAATAGGGGGTTGAAGTTTATATAAAAGGCTACGCGTATAAAGTCGCGTCGCGTCAACAGCTAGTGTCTTATAATTTTTTAATTTTATTTTTTTATTTTGTCGCCTGAACTCAGTAACTTTAACGTATTTTTTTTTCTGAAATGTCTCCACATTATAAGTCTGCATATCTTCAAGTCGTGATCTAGTAAATCGGTTTTGTTCTAGGCAAGCCTACTTTATAGTAGACCGTATCATCGCTAATAGGGGTCAAACGGAAGCATTATAAAAGAAAAAAAAAAAACATTTAGATAATTCGAAAAAAAAAGAAAAAGGAATAGTATATGCAAAATTCTTAGAATAATTTTCAACTTCCTTGAGTAAGTGAACGTAGTTCATTTCTTGATAGGTTATGGACACACTGAGTGCAGCGAAAACTGTTCTTAAAACAATAAATATCATACATAACATATCGATCGGTTTTTTTTATACGCTCTGCAATATCGTATAGTATCGTATTTCTATCGTACGAAATTTATATTATGTTTGTAATAATGTTCACAATTTAATTTTCACTTATAAAAATCAATATCATCATTATTGTCAGCCTATCATGTTCATATACAGGGTGTAAG
The DNA here is from genome assembly GCA_914767915.1 of Agriopis aurantiaria. Lineage (NCBI taxonomy): Eukaryota > Metazoa > Arthropoda > Insecta > Lepidoptera > Geometridae > Agriopis > Agriopis aurantiaria. Next base: position 9,417,619 of record OU612004.1, read on the forward strand.
GGGAACACTCTCGAAGCTAAAAGAAGGTAATTGTACTCATCATTATGAACCACTTTTACTATGGGACCAACCCTGAAATCGCGAAAAAACAGCTGTTCCATACATTTTGTCGAGTGTCAATGACCGTTTTCTATAGAACAGCTGATATTTTTTCGCGATTTCAGGGTTGGTCCCATAGTAAAACCCCTTACACCCTGTATATCTTTGAACTTATGAAGTACTTCTACATCATCATGTTGTTTTCCTTCACCGTTTATGAGCGATGGCGTCGTAACCTAATTTATTTAGATGCTAAATAAGTGATTGGTGCAGGACCGTGGATTGAACCGGGTGCCGTCAGGTTGTAAAGCGCACATGCTACCGCTCGGCCACCATCACATCAGACAGAGAATAAAGAATTTTAATCATCATCATCATTTCAGCCGTAGGACGTCCACTGCTGGACATAGGCCTCCCCCATCGATCTCCAAAATGGCCGGTTGGAAGCGGCCTGCATCCAGCGTTTTCCTGCGGTCTCTTTTAGGTCGTCTGTCCATCTTGTGGGTGGACGTCCTACGCTGCGTTTACCAGTCCGTGGTCTCCATTCCAGAACCTTTCGGCTCCATCTACCATCTGTTCTGCGTGATATGTGCCCTGCCCACTGCCATTTCAACTTGCTACTCCGGTGGACTAAAGAATTGTAATAGGTAAAGCCAACGGTCATTTTCCCAGACGTTTTCATTTTAAATGTGACACCGCCCTAACCATCCAACTTCGCATTTTTGTCTTTTCCAGGGCTTCAATTTAAAATTTTATTTCCCAGCTTGACCCAAAGGGGAAAGAGACGACAGAAGGGGGGAGGAAAGAGGGGGGACCTCAAGAGATACTCATTATAACCAATTTCATCGCTTTTTATAGTTTTTTTAACCATTGTTTCACTGATGGCTCATTTCGCGCCTTTATTCAGTTTTTGTTATTTTTGTTGGGGTTTGAAAGAGGTTTTAGTTTGTTTTCGCGGGACAATTACGGTTGGCCAGCCTGCTGCCTGAGGGAAACAGGTCGAATGTTTTTTGTGGTCGGTTGGCAATACTGAAAAGGGTAACCTTAGTGAAGTTTCTGTGTGAGTTTTATTTTACTTTACAGGTTTCGTACTTGTATACTCACTTACTAACTTACTTACTCATGTAAAGGCATTCGTATTTTGAGATCATGTAACCGTAAAAGTATTTATTTAATGCTTTATTACCATCAAGATACATAATCATAAATCATAAATCATATTTATTTCCAAAAGAAACAGCACATACAATTTCCATAAAAGACTTACAACACCCATAGAGTCAATCTCTAAGTAAAAAAAACCGGACTAGTACGAGTAGGACTCGTGCACTGAAGATTCCGTTGGACGGAACCCTCAGAGAGCGAGTCCAAAAAAAAACTAACTGAAGTTGAAATATTAAAAGACAAACATAACTTTGTTTTAAACTATCACGGTTGTTCACTAAAGTTATATGATTATTTACGGGATATTTACCGTGGTAAGGTTGTGGAATGAGCTCCCGATATTTCGGCGCAGTTACATGCACCATGTTCACGGGAAGCAAACATAACTTTGTAGTTGAATATAAGGTTCATCCATACATAACAACTACAAAATGTAAGTTTGTAATTGTAAAACAATATTTTTATATAATATAACTTAAATTAACAACTTTCAGATTTATTCCTTTATATCTGCTGTAAGACTCTTGCCAAAATTAATGATTCTAGGTCAACGGGAAGTACCCTATAGGTTTTGATTCCCCTGTGAAATCGCAAAATATGCGACATAAACGTTCATATCTTTTAAATGCGTTGACTTACAACTTTTATTTTTTTATAGCAAAAAGAAACCGTAGACCCAAGTATTTAGTATAAATTTCAACTTGATACCTTTACGCGTTCTTGAGAAAAAGGGTCTTGATAGACGAATAAACAGACGGACAGACGGACAACGAAGTGATCCTATAAGGTTCCGTTTTTTCCTTTTGAGGTATGGAACCCACAGTTAAAATTTCTCCGAGCGTCGTTGTACATAATATACCTACCTACACATCCATTCTGCAGTTCGCAATACCATAGATAAACATATACTAGAAATACACACAGTTATTACATATTATATATTACATACTTTTAAATACCCAGACTATTTACTATATTTATTTTATAACCTGGTAACTATCCTCAAGGTCTGAGTGAATAAGCACTCCTAGGTCTACTGGCTCCATCTTCAGCTATGCATCGCTTTCCTACAGGTGAGATGGTGGCCAAACGTATACCTATTTTATATAATATAGAAAAAAGGTTACATGGCTGAACGGATTTGGATGAAATTTAGTATTTAAATAGCCTGGATTCATCATCATCAGCCAAGACGTCCACTGCTGAACATAGGCCTCCCCCTTTAACCTCCACACTGTACGACAGCCTGCCTTTTGCATCCACTGGATGCCCGCGACTCTCACGGTGTCGTCGGTCCATCTAGTGGGAGGCCTACCTACGCTGCGTCTTCCGGTTCGTGGTCTCCACTCCAGAACCTTTCTTCCCCATCGGTTATCGGTTACCCGATCGGTCCGGTCGGGTGACCCGGGTATGTCCTAAAACTGGGACCAGAACCACCAGAGGATGGGCAGCGGTATCCTCCTACTTGAATGGTGGAACCTCCTGCGATCCCCAAGCTGCAAAGCCTTGTAATTGATTACAGTTCTTGTATAACAGTGGGTGTTTTCAAGACGGATTTCACGGTTGGAAATAGAGTAATTCAATGACAAGTAGAATCTCATTCCTATTTTTGGCCTAATCATTTGGCTCTTTTTCTACTTACCCTGTAAGTTACAGTAAGAATCCAGGATAAACATGTTGGAAACGAGCCTCTGCTATTTGTAAACATTTCTCTCGGCTCAACAAGTAGCCAGACGGAGATAGCTAGCTACTTGCTATATCGCCTGCCAGCGTTCTCTTTGTTTCCCTTCTCAGATATGGTTATTGGGTCCATTTTATGAAGAAATCATGGCGAAATTGGACTTTAAGGTCTCGGCCATTAGTAAAGACAACAGTGGCAAATTTTTGTTATCTTTTCCGTACGTCAATCAATGTACACAAAATCTTTAAATACTTTCTCCACGAAAAAGAGACGAGTGCGCATATATCTTAAGAATTTACAGATAAAATAAAATTATTAATTTAAACAAACTTTTTAATTACAGGCTGTTTTCGTCTTCTTCTCTTTCTTATCAGTAAACCCTTTCATTTGATACCCATATCATGGGGGTGCATAAAAATTACTGATACCTACACCATCTTTGGGAGCCCGCTATATTGGATTTAGAATTAAATGAATAAATATTCGGGACATTTTTGCACACACGGTCATCTGACCCCAAACTAAGCAAAGCTTGTGATATGGCTGCCAGAGACTGATATACTTACATGTATAGTTTTTAAATACATACTTAAATAGATATTAACATAGAACAAACACAAATGTTCATCACATAAATGTTTCAATATGTTTTAATTATGTCTAGTTATCCATGCATTGTCATCCAAATTACACGTTTATGCAAAATTTCAGCTCAATCGGTTGGGTATAAATATTTTAAAATTCAGTTGCAAGATATGACCCAAACTTGTACTAATATTTATATTAATAATAAACAAAACAACAACAATTACAACAATTATATTTATAAAACACTGTTTTAAACTATCACGGTTGTTCACTAAAGTTATATGTCTGTTCTCCAACCACCCGCATTCTTCAGTCTTCCCGTGAACATGGTGCATGTAACTGCGCCGAAATATCGGGAGCTCATTCCACAACCTTACCACGGTAAATATCCCGTAAATAATCATATAACTTTAATTATATTTATATTTTTACTAATATTTATATTCTTTAACCAAAGTAACAAGGCAAGCTCATAAGCTTGTAAAAAAATTACGTTTCCAAATTACGTCCACCGCGTTCCAGATTGGCTTCTAGAAAGTAGGTACAATTCATGGCCATTGTGAGATCTTAGAATAACTACACAAAGAAACCAAGTACATTCGCAAAATTTAAGCCATTCAAATGGTGTCATATATTGCTCCAAAAAAATATAAAAATTTTACTATGACAATTTGCGCGGTAAATACGTACCACAACAAATCAGAAAAGCAGCATAAGAGTTTTGGTGTGACATTCCACCGGTAATCCATTAATTTTCTTGCTTAAATCGTTTAAAATACCAATCGAAACGTAAGCTACAAAGCGAATTTGTAGCTTACGTTTTGAGGCGTTATTTGGAAACCTACCTCTGAGTAGTTATTCTAAGGGTGAGATTAAAAAGCTTCCGACACTTCCTTCCAGTAAAAACTTGACTTCGCAGGCACATGCACGTATTTCATATTTAGAACGGATAAACTAGAATAAAGTATCATGTAATTTATAAAAACACCCCCTCCGATTGGACACCCCCCCCCCCCCCCATTTCCCCCTACAAAACACTATCTTTGGAACACACACAAACTAATAATTAATCATCCAGCATCCAACGTCTTTCCACCCCAAGGGGTAGTTTCGCCCCCGACTTTAATTCCTCTGTACAAAACACCCGGTTTTTTTCACCCCCTCATTTTGTTTCGCAAGAAATGTAGGTAGTTTGTAAATTGAATTTTGTGGTTTTTTTCAGAGAATATTTTGTGGTTCTTTCAGTATATTTCAAGGAAGATTCGTTCAGAGTTCAGGATATTGGATTTCTGAGGTTGTTTTGATTCATTTGCTTGGAGTTTTTATTTTTAATCCTGGTTTGTTGGCTTTACCTTTTACTGGATTTATACGTTGTTTGCACTAATTTTATGTTGACGGCAATGAAAATCTGTAATCTATACTAATATTATAAAGAGGAAAGATTTGATTGTTTGTTTGTTTGTTTGTTTGCATTGAATAGGCTCCGAAACTACTGAACCGATTTGATAAATTCTTTCACTGTTGGGAAGCTACACTATCCCCGGTTAACATAGGCTATATTATATATTTTTTTAAAATAGGGATCCTTACTAAAACTCCAATAATGTAACCCAAGGTGTAAAAAATAAGATTTGTAATTTTGACTTTGCGTGTTTGACAGTTCTAAGACAGGACAAAGTCTGTCAGGTCTGCTAGTATAAAATAAAACATGTCTTCACTTGAAAATACACTCAAGTCGGAAACAACACTTCAAATTTAAACAAAATACGTTACTTAAATACCCGGAGGAATAACTAACCCCCTTATTAATAAACGTGGAGTAGTCTTGGAATAGTTACGCAGTGTTTTGTCTTCTTCTCTCTTTCACATTTTGAACTCGATCGAAAAAGACAAAAGACGGAGTAACTATTCCAAGGCTACTCCACGTTTATTAATAAGGGGGAAAGAGTTTACTCAGTACTAGTTCAGAATTTTCTTTTTTGTAAGTTATATGTCATCATCATTTCAGCCATAGGACGTCCACTGGACATAGGCCTTCCCCTTTGACCTCCACACTGAACGACAACCTGCCAGCATCCACTGGATGCCCGCGACTCTCACAATGTCGTCGGTCCATCTAGTGGGAGGCCTACTTACGCTGCGTCTTCCGGTTCATGGTCTCACTCAAGAACATTTCTTCCCCATCAGTTAGCGGTTCTTCGTGCGATGTGGCCTACCAATCGCCACTTCAACTTGCTAATATTAATTTAAAATACGCTAATTATTGGTATAAATCATTTATTTCCAAGAAACGTGCGTCTACCATCAGGTATATTTCTGTATTCTTTTGTCCTCCCTCAACTCCCATAAATTGCGTACAAATGACGTAGGTCAGTTATTTGGGTCAAATCAAACGCGAAGGCTTTCTTATCAATTACAATATCACAACTAGGTTTTTTGGGGTTTATGTGTACAGGCTTTTATTTAACTTGCAATCTTTGTATGTTAGTTTAGTTGTTAAGGTTTCAGCTATAGCTGCTTTATGCTTATTCAAGACTCAAATCTTGCAAGCTGAGTTAGAACCAGTAACTCCTAACCGATTTTGCTGAAATTTTGCATACACCTTTAGTACAGGGGCTAGCTGTTTAAAGCAATCCAGTTCAGGTGATGAAAAAACGTTACGCGACCGCAAACCGTATCTGGGCGGGTTAAGGTTCACGTTCGCGTGATTTTCCGAACTGCGCGGTTTTAACGTTAGTTTGATACCGCGTAAGCAGCTGGCCGTAATGCCTCTGGTGACAATACAATATGCTTTTCCTATATAATAGCCCCATAGGCCCAGTTAATAGTGAACCTGCCTTCTGCGCTTGGGGGCGTGGGTTCGATTCCCACCTAGTACAAACAATCATGTGATGAACATTTATTTGTGTTTGTTCTATATCTGGTTGTTAACATCTATTTAAGTATGTATTTAAAACTATATGTGTATGTATATCAGTCTCTGGCAGCCATATTACAAGCTTTGCTTAGTTTGGGGTCAGATGACCGTGTGTGCAAAAATGTCTTGAATATTTATTAATTTATTCAATACTAGCTGCGCCCCGCGGTTTCACCCGTATAGTGATGAAAAATGATGATGACGATGAAAAGTAGCCCATGTCACTCTCCGGCCCTTGAACTATACCCATGCAAAGAAATCAGATAGGTCCGTTGCTCTGTTGCTGCTTGAAAGAGGAACAAACAAACCAACAAACTTTTCACATTTATAATATTAAGTATGATTGTAATATTTTAAAATTGCCCCAAATAGCCGTTGAAATAAAAATTCAAAAGCTTGTTTAACGTAAGAAACTTGACATCAGACGAAGCCGCAGTTTTATCTTGAAATATCTCTTGAATTCGTAAACTTACGTCGTGAACAAAACTACTGAATACGGCTAAAAGGTTTGAAAGACAATAAATAAATCAAAACAAATTATTTATTTGTCAGAGCATGGTATGTATGTACAAAGGCTCATATAAAGTAGCGTACAGCACAAATTGAAATGTATCTCACTCATTTCCTTGCCAGATTCGGCGTATACATATACGTTTAATAAGTTTTTTCAAAGTATAAAAATTATGTCTGTTAGAATATTACGAACTTACCTTGATTTTTTTGGTTTCTCTTAAGTTTTGCAATTAAGCATTCTATAATGGCTCCGACCAAAATAAAATTAATGGACGGGCCCAGAAGAAGCGCATTTTTGAAGATTACAAAATGAGCGGCGGCACTCACTTCGTTTCAGTCGGTCTCTAGCCGTAGGAAGTGCGACACAAGACTATTGTTACATGATAATGAAACATCTGAAAAAATTATGCCTTCGAGTGCTTTCCCGACGTGTAAATACACAACAAAAAACCGTTATCTATTTCTGTAACACATGTACTACATGGCTATAATTAGGTGTTGAAGTATATGTCCGACGGTTTCGACTCGTTTTTACTGTGTAAGTTCAATGTTTATGGCCCGTCCATTCATTTTATTTTGGTCGTAGCTAAAGTCAGTATTCTTATACCGCCTAGGCTTTCAATGTTGCAATTAGAAGCTTCAGAGATCTTCAAAGAAACTAATGCATGCAACATTATCAATAAACATTGTCTACACAACTCAATAAAATTAACAAAGAACAAAGGAATTAAATTCTCCTCCGCCATTTTATAAAAAAAAGAAACTGATCATATCATCCATAATAATTAAACTGCAGGTTCCGTATAATAAGGGAAAAAAGTTGAGAGCACGAAAAATTGATAAGGGGTGGTTCTGATAAGGGTGTACCCCCCCCCCCCTATCGATCGGGGTGGCTCACCCCGGAGTATAAGTATAAAAAGCGTAACAAATTTTCGTCTTAAGAAAAGGAAAAGAAAAAATGTGTACACCCCACCCCCGGGACGAGGGTGGGAGGTGGGTGGTAGATGCATTTTTCTCGCGGTGCCTCTCTTTCTTTCTTGGATACGTAAGATGCTACAAGGGTTCTTTGTTAGTGGTTAGAGTTAATTAGATTTTGGCTTTTTTCGGATTTCATATTCTGTCTGGGAAATTAGACTTTAGATTTTACCTATAGTGTAAAGTATTCTAGAAATAATGCTTGAAGTTTCAAAGTAGTTACACGATACCTATCTTGTTTTTTTTTATTTGTGATTATTTATTTAATAGGCTTGCGTTTGGCCGCCAACTCGCCTGATGTTAAGCGATGATGCATTGTACAGATGGAACACGCTTGCTTAGAAGAAACCGTTTCACTTTTAATTTGAAGATACCCAGATTGTAACTATCGGGGAACACCCATTCAGGGGGTTTTTTTACATGACTGTCCAAAAAGTTTTCTTCATTATGAACCTATCATGTTCCCACTGCTGGGACACAGATCTCTCAGAGAGAGGATGGGCCCATAAAATTAGGTCATTTTATCTAGTATTAAATATATTTTCAGCCACATTGCCATTCAGTGTAATGCCGTCAGCGTGTAGAGGACGCTGCCAATTGCCAATTGGTGGTTGGTATTACTTGAACGTTTCGATTGTCTCCGATCTATGGGCAGTCTTGTAGTGTTAGTTAACTTGTGTTTTTCAAAAATAATTAATAGGCTTGCGGTTGTGCACCATCTCGCCTGATGTTAAGCGATGATGCGGTCTACGTTGGAACAAGAAACCGATTCACTCGTGATTTTGTTTAGTTAATATATTGAAGTGCTATTAAAGTACTATTTAAATATTTCACTAGAGATAGGTAGGTACAGATATTTCACATATTGTTTTTTTTTTCACTGTAGTGTATTGACTGCCATCTTCAATTTTACGTTAAAACCCAAAAGCAATTTAAGGTCGTCATTAGTATTTTTTTTTAATATACTGCAACTATTAATACTAAAAAAAACTTAGACCGAGTATAGTAATGAAGCTTCTAGGTTGTTTACGTCAAATGAAATGACACATTAATCATCTGAGTACCTACATAATATGTATCGAAAACAAGGAAGGGAGGAAATGAGAAGATTTATCCAAGTTGACTTTGGAGCATGACTTGTTTTTAGAGAATTTCTTAGAAACCGTCACTGTAAATATTAGCTGTAAAAGGTAATAAATTACTTACTAGTTAAGGCGAGATTTTGCCATTTTTAAGCAACGCTTGTTACTATACAGATGACCATAGGGCTTAATTTATTGTATTAAAGTCGCAATTAGCGGAGCAAAATCATGGCGCTTACACACAGTCGTGCGTTTCACTACTTCTATTTTTGGGGTTTTACTCGTGTTTTTAGAAAAAGTATAGCTGTAATGTAAAATGTACCTTTACAATTCCCTCCATAAATATTAAATCCGTATTAAGATATTGTAGACATCATTTAGTAAATTGGTATTTGGATGAATCCGACAAAAAACAACAACGATACTTAAAAAAAAATATTATCGAACGAAATGTCCTTATTCGTGTTACGGCCTTTCGGGTTCTTAGATAGAATTTAATATTAGACAAACCAAAACTAGAATGACCAAAATTGCTAAAAAGTGGAGTAAGATGTGTCACAAAAATTTCCTCAAATAAGCATATCTAATGCTGTTCACCAAACAGCGCTGACATGTCGTTGAAGCCGTTCAGCAGCGAAGTCACGAAAGGCTTAAAACAGTGGAATGTATAAACTACAGTTACTACATATGCTATATTAAATTAAGTATAAGTCATACCTACCTGCTTAGGATTTGTTTTAACAAATTTTTGTTTATAAAACAAGAAGTTAAGGGGCCTGTGTACCGTCTGCAGCTCTCTCGCTCGCACATTTTCACATTATTAAAGATATAAAACCGATTGGTGTGAATTTCCAAAAAGTAACAAAATCATGTCTTGGTGTCTATCGTAACATTACAAACATAGAAATGTTTGTTTCGATATCTTGTAATTTGACGGTATACAGGCCCCTTAAGGAGTCCATCAAAAAATATAAATTTAATTACTCTGACGGTGATTAAGAATTAAGATAGTTCAAATAAGATCCAATATTTTTTTTATAGAAATTGAAGCAGAAGAATCTGGGTTAACTACTCATTGTTTAGATAACATTCTTTTTTTTTTACTGTGCGTGTGCCTTTGTTTACTTAACAAAATACAAGCTAACACTAACACTACAAAAAATAAGAAGCCTACGGATCGAATTGAGAAGCTTCCTCCCATTTCGAAGTCGGTAAAAAAACAGACTGCCCATAGACCGTTGAAGGTCTAAAGACAATCAATTGCTCAAGTTCACTATCAGCTGGCAGCGTACCCAGCATGCTGGCGGCATTACCACGCTGAATGGCAATGCTTATCGTTGAGCCAGAAACACGCCAGCATTTTGGTCACGCGGCGCACCAACCAGGTGTTCTCTGAAAGATTTTAACATACTTTTATACCACATTTTTACATAGTATTTATATCATGTGGCAGACTTACCTGCTGCTTTTGATGATGCAGAAATGTTTACAGCTTCCTTATGTCTAAAACCTTTTTAACTTTGCAGGTTCCTAATCGGCTGCGAAATAAACGAAAAAAGTTTTCGAAAACTATCAAATCTTAGTCCCAGATTAAAGTTTTCGAATACCTTTCAGCCCAGCAATGTATATGGAACAATACGAAAACGAAAAAAGTTTTCGAAAACTATCAAATCTGGGACTAAGCTAAGTCTTCTAAGCGGGCGACGAAACCGCATCGCATCGTGCGAGCGATGGCCAGCTAGGATGACATGTTAGAACTTATAGGTAACAGAGGTATACCGTCTCAATCATCCACTTGACCAATGTTCACAGATTTGATCACACTGTCTATTGAAGAGTCTTCCGGATCGTTGACAATTGGCCTTCGCCTTGATACGTTTTCCTTCTTGTGAAATATTAGAACATTTTCTAACGACCGCATAGATGGTAGATATTAAGATATGCCCATCTTAACATTTGTGTCCAAGTAATATAACATTTAAATAGTTCTAATCCTCACAAAATTAGTACGAAAATAGGATTGAAAACTTATTTCATGCCGTTAAGTAGGTATCATAGAATATAAGTTATATTTTCTCATAAGAAATCGAAAATCGGTGAATCGGTTTCTTCTAGGCAAGCGTGTTCCATCGTAGACCGCATCATGCTAGTTGGCGGTCAAACACAAGCCTATTACAAAAAAATACTAAGTAGGGCTTGAAGTGTCAGGATCGAACATAGCTAACAATATTATTGTAGGCGAAACCATGGAACATTACAAACAAGTAGATGGGTTTTAAGTTAGGTACACTTGACCACATCAGGTGAGTTGTGGTCTGTCTGTCACTTCTGCCAGTTATCAAAAAGTACCTAATAACACTAAGTAGGTTCTACCAGGAAAAACCGTACTCAAATCTTAAAACTAAAATTACTTTAAAGTAATATAAAGTTAAAAAACACAAATAAACTAAAAACTAATCTAAAATCTTCTTGGTGGCAGGAAAAGTGGCCAGAATGCATTGCTACATTAAAAGCTAGTTTTTTTTAAATGTAGGTATAGTTTATAAGGAAAGCTTAAATGTTAATTAATCCTCTGTAAGTTCATCATCATCGTTTCAGCCGTAGGACGTCCACTGCTGGACATAGGCCTCCCCCATCGATCTCCAAATGGCCGGTTGGAAGCGGCCTGCATCCAGCGTTTCCCTGCGGTCTATTTTAGGTCGTCTGTCCATCTTGTGGGTGGACGTCCCACGTTGCGCTTACTGGTCCGTGGTCTCCATTCGAGAACCTTTCGGCCCCATCGGCCATCTATTCTGCGTGCTATGTGCCCTGCCCACTGCTATCTCAACTTGCTAATCCGTTGCATAGGTTAACCTATTAGACCAGGTTGTAAATCCGATAAAAGACAGAACCCAACGTCTCTGCGCATGTTGAGCACGTATGTTTTACGAAGACTTGCTACCACTGAGCCAAATCGGTGGTCTTTAAATAACGCTCCAGTATTTTATACTCGCTACTAAAATATACCGTAAAGATTAAAATTAATAATATTTATAATTCCGCTAGGCGCCTGTTTGTACGAATTATCTTAAGTTGGGGTCGCTTTGAAACGTCGAGTGGCGTATCATCCACCCTGCCTTTCGCTAGAGATAACTGGAAATGGTTATGCCGGCCAGGTTGCCGGAAATCTTGACCGGATTTCCGGCTACCCGGCCGGATATTGAACTAGTCTATTATACAGCTACCAGTGGGAAATATACCCAAAATGCTGCAATGCAATGCTGCTTTGAGCAAAGTAGAGGCCGGCATTTTGGTCACGAGCTGCATCAAGCAGGCGTGATGACAAACCTAAAATTAAAAAAAATGGCTGTACCTGTTTTCATAAATGAATTTAGGTAGTTAATAATTATTTAGAAACATTCAGTCAATTTGGGGTCGGACCACCGTGCTCCACCTAGGTTCTCCACCTGGGTGAAGCACGGGGTACTTACAAGTCCTCGTGCTCCAACTGATAATATTTTAGTAGGTACAGTCATGGAATTCAATTATATGTCACTTTAAGCACACACTTCACACTACTTAGCTAAAATATTATTAACCGTTTCCTAGTACATTTTGATAATAATGTTAGAATAATTTTCTTCACTATCACTATCATCACTACATAGTATAAAACAAAGTTGCTTCCCGCTGTCTGTCCGTCCCTATGTATGCTTAGATCTATAAAACTACGCAACGGATTTTGATGCGGTTTTCACCATCAGTGAAAATATTAAATAATATTTTCAATGTTCCGAATATTTATTTATTTAGTTAGATAATTTTTTACGGGAGGTTTATATATGTAATAAGCGCCCCGCCCCGCCTTCGCACGTAAGCTACACCCGTGCGAAGCCGGGCGAGCGGGTCGCAAGTATAAAATAATTGTATTTTATTGCAGTTTTTGACTAATTCCTGCCCAATCATATACTTACAAGCAATGATTGCAAACTGCGAGGTCGCAACTCTTCATCTTTACTTAATTTTTTTTAAACTTTGCTACACTTGAAGAGTAGTCGGACTCTCACCTTACCCCTAATTCTTACCCTTTACCTTTCGCCATTAAAAAGTCCCTGAGGTGAATTAATTATTAAGAGATATTTCTTTTTCTGACCACCGAGAAATGTTTGCTCGGTTTAGTTTATGTTTTTTTGTGAATTTAAAAATAAAAAAACCGATGTAATCTGAAGTTTGTTTTAATTTTAACGTCTGTCTGTGGCACTGAAACTACTGAACCGATTTTGATGAAATATTTAAAATGAAGAATTTTCTAAATCGGTTTAGATATGAGTTCTGAGTTTTTAAATATGAAAAAAGGAAAAAAAAACCCTCCTTTTTTTAAGTTGGTTAACAACAGTTTTGGACTGATCATAGACCGCTGACGGACAAGGACAAGGTCTGGATGGAAAGTCTGGGTGTCTTCAAGTCGTGAGTGAATCGGTTTCTTCTAGGCTAGTGTGCTCCATCGTAGACCGCATCGTCGCTTAACATCAGGCGAGATGGCGGCGAAGCGTAAGACTATGGATAATTTAAAAAAAACACTATCTGAACGCTCAAGCCCACTATCAGTTGGCAGCGTACCTAGCATACTGGCGGCATTATCAATGCTTATGCGTTAACTCAGAAGATTTTTGAAAATGAGGTGAGCTTCAGGTTTCGAGGTCACCAACGGCCCAATGTCTCGACCCCAAACGGCTCAAATAGGTGCCTATACAAGTTATACAACGTGTTCCAAAAAGGTGTCAAAGTACCGAAGGGTATGTATATCTATGTACCTACTCATCATTATAAAAAACTTTTACTATGGGACCAACCTTGAAATCACGAAAAAACAGCCTTCCATACATTTTGTCGATTTACACACAACTTTAATTATACGTATTGCCGTACTAAGTAAGTACCAAAAAACGCCTCCCTAGCGCATTTACGATTTATTTTGTGGTATGCCAGTCTCTTGTAATGGCAACATTAGTAACCATAGTCAAATTTAACTGGAGTTTTGGCGCCAACGCGGAAAAAACATGTCGGCTCGTTGGATTATTTTCCTAAACTTGTGTATTTTCGAGTGTTAATGTGTACTAAATGGTGAATTATTATTCATTAAGTGCTCGTAAACGTGCTCGAGTGTGGGGAAGTAGTATAACGAGGTGAAACGTGTCTTTTCGTGTTGTTTCCAAAACTCCATGGGAGCCTCTTGTAAAGTCTCCACCACTTTACAGGGGCATGAGTTCGACTTGACCGTGACTTACTTAGCTTGACTCTGACTGTGACTATGACTTTTTTGACGCTATTAAGACAAAGTAAACTGTTTAATATTACGAGTAAAGGACATTGAATCCACACTCATGAAAATTTTACCAAAAAAAAAAAAATTTTACTCTTGCTTTAACTAAGGTTAAAATGAGATCAAAGGACGTAGAGCTGGTTTAGCCATTGGTTGGCTGATTAACTATAGTCAGGTTAACTAATGGTTATGTCGATTTTGACCGCGGATCAAAAAAACCGGCCCTTATGATGTTTGTTCACGCATCTAAACTGACCAGACGGGCAACACTGCGATCTAAGTTTGACTATTGTACTATTACGAGCCCCAACTATGATACACACTGTGGCTCTACGTTGATTCACAATAGCTTACATTGTAACTGTTTACTACGGAGTTATTTAGACTATGATTTAATCATGAATGAACAACACGTAGGAACAGTAGTAGGTACTACTGACACGTCTGTGTTGCTGTCTGGTACGCTGAGCTATTCTTGAGATTGCAGGGTTACGCATATAGGCTGTAATAAGCCGAAAGGAATTGTACTCCCCGAACTGAGACCTCACGATGTTAAAGCTTTTACTTCACCTACACTGAGGTACACCCGCTCCATAGTTTTCCTACCTACCATAATCTATATTTAAAGACCTATCAGGGCGACTGGTCGAAGTTACTCATGACCATAATGCTGGCCTTTATTTTGCCCAAAGAGTAAGCATTGCCATACAACGAAGCAATGGGAAGCCAGCATTTTGGGATCGCTGCCCACTGGTAGCGGCTTGTTAGATTCGTTTTAGATTAGTTTTAGTTACAAATTTAAATTTAGGATAGTTTTTATTTTACTTGTAATTTTTATTGAATAAACTCAACTGCATCCATAATCTTGATTGAAAATTATGACAGTTAACGGCTTCGATAATCGACTGGCAACATGGATGCGTATAAAACGTCCTTGACTGGCAATCATCACTTCAGTCATACTGACATTATTTGTACAAAATACTCACAGAAAATACCTAGTTCATTCCGGGTTCAAAGAACTCTTTCCTTTGACCAACGGTATTTTATAACTTTAATATATTTACAACCTCTGCATCGTGTCAACAATCATGTTACTCTCCAATGGATCAAGGGGCACAGTGGGTCTAGGGGAAATGATGCGGCTGATGAACTGGCGCGGAGAGGCTCGAGCATACGACCGGTAGGGCCCGAGCCGATAATCCCCCTACCTTTTAGCCAAATCAGATCCTGGATTCGTCAACGTACTACAAGACTTCACAAAGAATACTGGGCAAATACTAAAAAATGTAGACAATCAAGGGAAGCTTTCCCGGAATTCAATCCGAGATACTCCCGTAGATTGTTGAATCTCAAACGTGGCAAACTCCGGCAAATTGTTGGGGTTATCACAGGGCATTGCCTTTTAAACAAACACCTTTTTAAAATTGGAGTTACTGACAGTCCCCTATGTAGAGGGTGTCTGGAGACTGAAGAAACGGCCGCACATATGCTGCTGGAGTGCAGCAGTGTGGCAGAACAACGAAACACTATCCTCGGATCACCGAGGACGCTCTGGGAGGCCTGCGCAGGCATAAGCGAGCTGCTGGCTTTCCTGGAGGAGACCGGGTGGCTGAATTAGCTGCAGCCGGGTGACGCAAAATGGGCCAATGAATGCCCTAGTTGCGGAAAATGCCCACTACACAAGTAACAAGTAAGTAACCTCTGCATCGCATTAACTCATATACGAACTTTAAAATTATATTTACTTGAACTACTTGCCTGCAAATTTCATGAAGATGAATGAACGGTACTCAAATTATAGTCAAGCAAACATAAATTTGTTTAAACGCAGATTTTTCCCACTGTAAACACTTCCGCACTTCTTTCGGTCAACTAAAGTACAAAAAAGTAGTGCAAAATGCGTGGGCGGTCACCCATCCAAGAACCGACTGCGCCCGACGTTGAACTTTGGTAGTACGACAACCACAGAAAAGAGAAAACAAAAAAATAACTTTTCTGACGAAATCCGGTGGTGAATAGAAATTTGTCACCGACTCGCACTTGGTCAGTATTTATTATTTACTTTAGAATGTGCTATACATATAATATAATAAAATATATAAATGGCATACCTATATGATTATATAAAAATATAAATATATATGGTTGCCTGGAAGAGATCGATTTTAGCGATAAGGCCGCCACTTGTGGCACTAGCTCGTAGGTGTTTTCTATGTATTTATAATATTTATTTCAGGTGTAGGTACGTACACAATAAAGAGTTTCTATCTATCTATAATCATGCCAAGTTTGCCGCACGTGTTATTTCTTTTTACAATAGAGCACATACAAAAATACGTTTAAAATCGTTTGTTGTATGTGGACAGTTTTTACTTCTTGACTTTATTATTATTTCTTAGTTAATCCGCGGTAACATTACATACTCTGTGAAAATGTAAACTGGCTATTTATTATGGTTCGAAAGAACGTTTTCTTTTGTAAGAAAGATTTTTGAAGGTAAGGCCACCGTTGAAAGGTCGGACGGACAGGCAGACACAGCGTTGGCTTAGTAATAGGGTCCCGTTTACACCCTTTGGATACGGAACCCTAAAAAGTAGGTACCACGTAAATTGGTTCACAAATACTGGAGTAATCGGTGTACACAAATGAAAAAAAGCCGATGGTGAATCCTGAAGCAGTGTTGGAAAAGTAATACCTTCTTTTTAAATTTCGGCGGGTAAAGATTAAGGGCTAGTTAAATTGTTTTTTTTTGTTCCCGCAAAGTATGTAAATGGGTACCAAAGATAATAAAACCACTCATTGATTGACCTACTGAGTACCTGAGTAGTGAATACCTGGTTGAGATGTTACCTAGGTAAAGGGCAATAAAGGTTAAAGAATTAATTTCCGTCTATAACAACGAGTAGATACAAAGTTCTAACGCATCCGTATACAACAAATTCCTCGAACGCAGGTGTGACAAGCCATTATACATTGCTATACACGGTATTAGCACGAATTTGAATAAAAAAATCGTTTGAGAACCGGTCTTCTAATTGATAGAAACAATGAGCTGCGCGGGCGCGGTCCGCCATTTTGGAATTCCGGCCAATAGCAACGCTTCCCGCGCTACCAAGGTCGGGCGCAATGTCAAAACGTGGTATTAGGACCCGCGTAGACGACGACGTGTTAAAGTACGACAAGACTTTAATATGAACGTGATGAAAATTTGGGCTACAGAACAGGTTATACAGCTCACGTCTTATTTTCAAGTATTTATCATTTCAGCCCCATAGGACGTCCACTGCTGGACGTAGGCCTCCCCCATCGATCTCAAAAGAACCGGTTGGAAGCGGCCTACATGCAACGTTTTCCTGTGGTCTCTTTTAGGTCTTCTGTCCATTTTCATTTTCAAGTGTATGAGAGAGAAAAATTTTGTAACTTCCCGCATCATCCAACTTTGATTTAAAACTGAGTCGCTCTGTATGACGTTACAAAGCAACGTCCTCCCCAGTGTGATAGACTGTACCTATGTCAAGTGACATAAAGACATGTCATAATGAGCTAGTGCCACAAGTGGGAGCCATCTTCAGCGCCATCTTTGGGAGTCCGCCATATTGGATTTAGGATGATGTCATACAGCCAACCATGCATTGTCAACCAAACTAAACGTGTAAGCAAAATGTCAGTCCAATCGGTTACGGATAACTATTTTTTAAATTCAGTTGCAAGACTTACAAGGCAAGTTAAATAAAAGGTTGTAAAAAGGTTTATACCATGATCCAAGAAAACAAGGTCTGCCGCTCTGGCAGTTGTCCCAGAATTACGTCACTGTCTAGTTGCCACTTTATTGAAACAAAAACAGATATTGGGAAACAAATTCGTTAATCATCTATTAAATGAAATACAAACAGAAATTCAAGTGTCATTTGGTTCGGCCGCTCAAGCAAATCAATTCAAGTTAAGCACGAATTGAATAATATAATTACTAAACACAGTTTTATCAAACCCACATTGATCTATTGGATTCCCACAGGTAATAATACGGATATTGGGGAGTTATAATTTCACGCTACTGTTAACACAGAAAGTCCGCCATTATTTCGTGTATCGTCATCTCTCTCGAACTTGTTGTAAATTACTTATTCTGCTCTTGCTTATGCACGTGTACGTGTATCCATGACATTGGTGACATCATTGCGGGATGCCCACGTCACATTATTTCTCGGAGCGCTATACCTGGCGGAGTATATTATTATACCATGGTTTATACGAATAATAAGATGTAAATTAGGATGAAAGGATCCTCTCTCCCCTCAAATCGTTGATTACGTAATTAGGCCAGACTTAGCACACGGACACGCTCGCTGACTAAAGTCTGTCGTCTACGCATTCCCTTATTATTATCAATTCAGCGACGCGACGCTTCCTAGTGAATTCTCTAGGCCATTGGTCGTTACTATGATAGATAACACTTTGGCAGCCATTTTGGTTTAGATACTAGTTATCGTGGTATCGATAGCGGGACTAGATAACTGAATCGCGATGATAAAAATTGTAAATAGGGTTTTTGAAGTGCTAGCATATTGGAATATTTTACGCTTTTGTGGATTAGGTCATTTTTTTAATGCACAAATACTATTATATAACTTAAACTTATTTTATCTGTAACTTGCTATGATAAATCTTTATTCAACATTATTTTGTACAATTAGGTAGTGATTACAACTTTGATCATTGATCATTATAACTAAAGCTTGGTTTGCGAAGAACGTCTGCCAAAAACTTAAGGGGCGAGGTAAACACGTATTGCACACACTGGCATACTTAGTATTCTTACTAGCTGTACAAACGCACACTTCAATATTAAGCGGCACACAACTGCAAACGAGATGATCAAATGTCATCAAATGGACGACCAAGGGGGGTGTAAGTGCTAAAGGGGAAACTGTAGGTATACCACTTAATTATTTTTTTCTGAGGTTTCTTTTCGGAAAATGATCTTAACAAAGATTATTTTCCTATTCGTTTTCTTTTTCATCAAATGTATGGGTTATGTCAGGATGATACATCTCTGAAATTTGGCTAAGTCCACAAAGCTTGGTTCGTTTGAATTTTGCTCCGACCACCTATTTCTGAACCATGAATGTAACTACAATTAGGTATATGGTTTTGGTTACGAAATCCTACCATATGCGTGTCTAGACATGCTCTTGGTCAGTTATATTGATAATCTGTAGTACTATAGTTTTTTTTTAACGCTGTTATAGCTGCTTTTGACCACCAACTCGCCTGTTGGTAAGCGACGATGTGGTCGAAGATGAAGCACGCAGACTTAGAAGATTATTCACTCTGGCCTTGAAAAGGCCCAGATTATATCTCTCAGGAAACAAGGAAGCCGGCAGGCTGTTCCAATCCTTGGCTGCACGGACTAGAAACGTAGTATCGAAACGTTTGGTAGGTACCTACGTATTTTTAGGGTTCCGTACCTCAAAAGGAAAAAACGGAACCCTTATAGGATCACTTCGTTGTCCGTCTGTCTGTCCGTCTGTCCGACTGTCTGTGCGTCTGTCCGTCTGTCAAGACTCTTTTTTTCAAGAACGCGTAAAGATATCAAGTTGAAATTTATACTAAATACTTCGGTCTATGGTTTCTTTAGGCTATAAAAAAATAAAAGTTGTAAGTCAACGCAATCAAAAGATATGAACGTTTATGTCGCATATTTTGCTATTTCACAGGGAAATCCAAACCTATAGGGTACTTTCCGTTGATTTAGAATTATGAAATTTGGCAAAAAGCAAGGTCTCATAGCACATATATAGGAATAAATCTGAAAGTTACAAATTTGAAGTTATATCATTTAAAAATAATTATTTTGCTATTACAAACTTACATTTTGTAGATGGAATGTATAGAAGAACCTTATAGTCAACTACAAGGTTAAGTTTGTCTTTCAATATTTTAAATTTAGGTTTTTTTGGACTCGCGCTCTGAGGGTTCTATCCAACGGAACCCCCAGAACACGAGTCCTACTCGTACTTGTCCGGTTTTTTTGTATTGATCTATACTTCTTACTATTTGTGAAAACTTTTAATTGGCCTTCTATCTTATCTGTTTTACCAAATTGGCTGTAAGTTTTCCTCTGAAAACTAGATAATAGTTTGATTGTAATGTACCTATCTCTTTTTTCCTTTTTCATATCTTATTATTATTAATTCAAAAGTGTCTTGCGGCATTGGACTTCACGAATAGGACATTTGAATAGCGTGCCTAAACCAGACAAACCAAAAACAGGGTCTGCAAAACAACCCAGAGAAAGCTGACCCTGCGACCTGAGAAACCTGCGCGAGCGCATCCGTAATTCGTAAACTATGATTCTTGTTTACTGCGTGCTGCGTGTTCACTTGTGGGGAGAATTCTACAAAATTGTCTAAAATTATGCTAGATTGGGCGATAAGGCGTGCTTTTTACCAGCCTTTGGTTCATATACATAATCAAAGTTACCAGCGTACCTTAAGAAAATCCAATCTTCGTATACAAGTTTAATAATAATCTCTTCTTTGTTTGGGTTCCGTACCCAACGGGTAAAAAAGTCTGTCCGTTTGTCTGTTCGTCCTAACTTTTATTAGCTGATAATCTGTTATTTTTTTTAATAAATTTTTATTTGATCTAGTGTAATAACGGTACGTACAAGCGTCAAACTTGGCATGATTATATTACACACTAAAGTACAACAACAAATACTGGCCAAGTACCAGTCGGTGATTTTTATATTATTTACCACCAGTTTCCGTACGATCAACGAAGTTAGAAGCAACGTCGGGCGCGGTCTGTAAGTAAGTACTTGGATGGGTGACCGCCTGGGCATGATGTCTTTATGCACTTCTTTTTTGTACTTTAGTAGCATCGAGATACAATACATAGAAATTGTATCTCGATGTTTAGTAGTTAACAATGTATGTGGTGGTACGGAACCCTCAGCACGCGAACCTGACTCGCACGTTTTAATTTTAAGTCAAAGCAGAAAATGGACAATAGTAGAAAGTAAAAGCACCGTTGAGGCGACACCGTCCCTTGACGTAAAAGGACAAACAGACAAGCGCAATCGCATTTTCGACATAAGTGCTATCTATGGGACCTTCCGTTGTCTATGGCAAGCCCGTTTTCGGTTATAGTATGAGGTCATGAGAAATTGAGAAATCTATTGAAGGAGTGGTCACTGGTACACAAATTATCATACAATTGTTTTTTTTAATAATTATATTTTTTATTTTATTGTTTTAAAAACATACTAAAAGTATAAGATATAAAAGCATAGGTACTGTTAGCAACACCTAGAAGAACTGCAGACTATGGTACACCGAGGGGTTTACAAAAAAAAATGTGTCTATGGAATCAAAGAAAAAAGAAGAAATATACGACGGAGGGGACTTTTTGGGCCGAAGGGCAAGGCCGTGGTGTTTAAAAGGGTGGTTGTTAGCTTGTCCGTGTTTTTATGTTTGGATTGTGGTTATTGGCTTGGTTTTGGTTACTCAAAATACCACGAGTCAATTAAATGCGAGCGAATGTAGTTTAAATAACCTCACACTAATTTATTAGTTAACAGTACTATTTTTAAGTTTAGTTCACTTAAAATTGTATAATATAAATTATACTTCATTAAAAATTAAAATTAAGTATTATTATTTAAGTAGTTAAGTAATTAAGACTTTGCCCGTTAAAAGTACCTAAATGAAATGTAAGCATGTACAATAATAATTTATCAATTTAAATAATTATTTTTATTTGATATTTTCCAATATTTTTGAAATCTAGTGCATCCTAACCTGCTTTTGTCGGATAAATATCGATAAAGCTACATCACTAGTCAGCCTTAGTGTGCATAAAGTTTGCCGTAGTACGGTTAATCCGCGCGCCGTTTCGCCGATTCATGACCGTACCCGAATAACTATGTTATTGGAGCACCAATAGGTAGATGTATGGAAACGTATATCGGTATCGATGTTTTGACATGCTTTTTTAGTTTTCTACCATTTTCTGGACTTTCAAGTATCTAAGTAGGTCTTTCTTTAAATTGCACAGTACAGTCCTTGCTATAACTTTGACCGGAAATCAAAGGTTCTTAAAAACGTGGAGACCGCGAACTGGAAGGCGCAACGTGGGTAGGCCTCCCACTAGATGGACTGACGACATCGTGAGAGCCGCGAGCATCCAGTGGACGCAGATGGCAGGCTGTCGTTCAGTGTGGAGTTCTAAAGGGGAGGCCTATGCTCAGCAGTGGACTTATTCAGGCTGATGATGAAGACAAACTACTAGTTAAATTTTTCTGAAAACAGTCGTCATATTTTGATAAAACTTAGTAAAATTTGCAGTGTCCCTTACTTTTTTAAACTGTTTTTTAAAGGTTTTTCTTATAAGTTAATGATATTTTTTATAAAATTTAGTAATCATAGTAATTTAGCTCCTTACAAAATTACTAAGCACTCGAACAAAATTATTGATATTGCCAATTAAATCAACAGGCTCTCGAACAAAATTATTCGTATTATTCGATCAGGTTAAAAAAACTACTGAGCCACTTCCTTTCACCAAGATAAGTTTTCCGTCATAGAACAAAATCATTGCCGATTTTGAGCGATCTGGAGCTATCTGAAAAGCACTCTATGGTTGTTTTTAATAAAAGCACCAACAACAGTTCACTGTACATCGTAAACTGTAAATTAAACGAATATTTGCCTTGTACACCCAAATTGAGAGAGCGGCGTAACTGCACGTTCCGGGATTAACCGCGCAGTTTACGCAGCCACGAATAAATGTCACCCGGCCACCCGGACAACTAGTGATGCGAAACTATCGATATATTTTTCCAACTTTTACGTTCGTATGGACTTAGTAGCCAACGGTAAATCATAACAAAGTTTCTTAACTGGCCGAAACTTTTGATCGTTCTAGTTTAATTAAGATCGATTAATACCTGTTAGCTGTACTATGATACGAGTGCAACAGTAAATCCAGTAATGCGAAGAACTCCTAAAATTTAGGGAGCCAACGCAATTTTCACAGATTTTGCCTAACCTTCATTTGTTTCATCGAAGAGATATTCCGCTTGGAATAAAACAAAAAAGCTTAGCTGACGTCAACCTTCAGAAGCGGAGAATAATCTAAAGAAGCAGTAACATTTATTAGTGAATCCTCAGAGCGGGCACACAAGGGTGATTTGATAAGGTGGCGTGGCGGATGCGAACGCATCAGGCCTAATTCAGGCTTGATATCTTTAGTACAGTACAACTCACCCTGCAGACGACTTTGCCACCCATTTGAAGATCTTATATTCATATTCATTTATTAATTAAATACTATTTTGCATGTCATAGTCATAGTATTTTATTAATAACAAATTACAGTTACACGTCACAGAAAAATAAATAGCAATAAAATCATAAATTCGGCACAACCAATAGTTTGTGCTGTTTGTAGGTACAATCATAGTAAGTACCACTCTTTTAAAATGTCAAATCAAATAGTTAAAAAAATCCAAAGCAAATAATAAATTAGATTAAACATATAATTTAGAACTAGACTAGAATAATAAATTAGACCAATTGAATAAAAAAAAAAACACTTATAAAAAAATAAAAAAATACAGTTACTTAAAGTTATAAAATAAAGAAAAACTGAAAAATTTAATTATACATTTATAAAATTCGTCAAACGTGTAGAAAGATTGCTCGATCAGCCATTCTTTGAGAAGGAGTGCAGACTGACGGCTGCAGTGACGTCGTCCTGCAGGTGATTGTAGACGGTGGGACCCATAGACATATAGATATCAAATCATAACCGTAGGGTGGGGTGCTAAAAAGCCTCTCATATCGATACTACAGCACATCACTATTTATTTTAAATTGCATTATATTACAATCAGAGAATACAACGTGCCGGAGAATATCCTACCAGACTGAAACTTCAGCTGACAAAGAATTTTCAGCCATACTTTCAACAACCTATAACACACTCTAGTTCCACGACTAAAGGTTCAAAGTCCGGCGATTTATTCAAGAGGTTTTCTATGTTGTTTTCGGATCCAACTTATTTGTGAAAACAGGATAGAAAGAGAGCGGTATATGATTGCTGTTCAAGTGGGATAGAGATGAAAATACACAAAATTTACGAAGCCACAGGTGGTGTTCCTCGGGTAATGGCGCAGGTGAAACTGGACGGCGATTAATTTTAATATTAAATAATTAATTATGCATTTAATTACTTCAATAATGTTTTTTTATGAAATGGCTGTAGATAGTATCTATCACAGATCTTTAGGCTATCAGACAGGTGATAGATTTGTAAAAAAAACCTGTCTTAGTAAAAAAAAAATGGTATCCGGATATAATTAATTAAATACGTATATGTAATACATATAAACTATTTAAATCAGCTGACACAGTTCTGAGATATATGCGTTTAAAGTTTTTGGTAGGATCAGGAATGCTTGGGATGTTATCTCTTTCCCGCAAAGTAATTAAGTGTCAGTATGGAGTTTGTGTGGCGTACATACAAGTGACGTCATTAGTAAGTATAGTGCGCTCTCTGTCTAGCAAGGCAGTAGAATGTTTATTATCATCTTTAATTTTTGAACACATTTTAATTTTGTTTTCGGTGATCGGCTCTATTTATTGTCAGTTTTTATATCAGACGATTAAAAAATTCAGTCCGGTAGCCTATTTAGTGATTAAACTCTACCATCTCGCAAAACTCCTTCTAGTATCTCTATCTTCTGGAATAAATCTATAGTTTTACAGGTTCCGTACCCAAAATTGTATGAATCGAACTCATATTAGAGAACTGAGCCGTAAATGTATAAATAATAATATACCTACAGTTGGTTTTGGTAAAATAGTTTTGTTTCGATTTATAATTATATGAAACTGCGGCCGTTTTTGGGTTCCTTACCCAAAGGGTGTTAACGGGACCCTATTACTAAGTATACGTTGTCTGTTCATCCGTTCGTTGATTTCAGGGTTGGTCCCATGTTCATAATAATGAGTACAATGATCTCCCCGAATATTTCCGCAGTCTCACACTATAAGTCGAGTGCGATATGCAGTTTTTTTTTTACTCAAAGACGTCTCATTCTCATTCACGGCCATGTTGCCAAAAGAAAATATTTTTTGCCATATTACTTGCGTAGCTTGACAAGTATAGGTATGATGCTTCAAAGTTGTGTAAAAATTAGACGCTACATTTACATAGGTATGTATGCGTTTCACAATAAAAATAATATATCGAACATTCACGATGGCAAATCTATACAAACCCAATGGCCAATCAGAAAAATCGATAATTTTCACGTTTTCAGTTCCCACTAACCATGGGAAAATCGACAGTTGTCAGCGCATTAAGCAATTTTAACCCCAATTAGAGTGAAGGCTTTTTTATTATATATTTCTTTAATTATAGGTACGCTTTAATTGAATTGGTAGCTTTGCGTAATACGCTGAAGTAAGTTTTTTGTTTTTATTTGCATGTTTTACATTTGTATTACTAACCGAGCGAAGAGAGATCTCAGGTGCATTTGATTTTTAACCCCCGACGCTAATGACTGTTATTATTTTAACGTGTGTATTTCTGTACGTCTGTGTATCTATATGTCTGTCTGTGGCATCGTTGCTCCCAAACAGCTAAACCAATTTTGATGTTATGTTTGTTATGTGACTTGATCGAGAGTGTTCTTAGCTATGATTCATGAAAATCTTATCAGCCGTTTGACGATTATCACCTCTTTGTTCGGGGGTTTTATAAAATGTTCAATTTATTATTGTTGTCTGTTAGTTAAAATAATAATAATATACATTTATTTCAGACAAGTCCATATTTTTTTTGAAAAGAATACAAAATTTTAAACACGTCAAAAAAGAAAAACAATAATAATAGGTGCAGTAATAATAACAATAAAAGTAACATCAAATTTTTATTGTCGGTTCATAATATGCAGATGGCTTAGTTAAGGCTTTGCCCATGTAAAAGTAAATTAAATGTTAGCATGAATAATAATAGTTATTAATATATATAATAATTTAATTTATTATTTCCCAATATTTTTCAATTTCTAGAGCATCCTGCTTGCATAACCTGCTTTTGTCGGATAAATGTCGATAAAGCTACATCACTAGTCGGCCGTAGGTACAGCGTTCATAAAGTATGGCGTAAGTAGATCAGTTATTCCGCGCGCCGTTTCGCCGATTCATGACCGTACCCGAATAACTACCTATGTTATTGGAGCACCAATAAATGAAGATGCGTAAAAGAATTGTTTACCGAAGATGATCAAAAATCTGTTAGTTTATACTAATATTATAAAGAGGACAGATTTGATTGTTTGTTTGTTTGCATTGAATAGGCTCCGAAACTACTGAACCGATTTGAAAGATTCTTTCACTGTTGGAAAGCTACACTATCCCCGGGTGACATAGGCTATAATCTATACACGTGCGAAGCTGGGGCGGACCGCTAGTTTGTATATAATTTGCAGTGGATTAAATAAAATGCACATATCACACAAAATATCGGCTTACTTTATTAGCGTTCTTCAAAGAGTACTTTTTAGGTTAGCTCAAATGACAGGTATAGATTATACAGTCAATGTTGCCATTTATCATTGATTCTAAGGCCGTGTACGCACGCACGAACACGAAAATAGTGAACACAAACATCAAACACGAACATTTGGTTTGTACGTATGGACGGCGTATTCGAACGCGAACATATTTCGAATCGAGTTGACGCACAACAGTCGTAAACTCTATCTCAATAGCCATGGCGGCGCTACTCGAAAGCTACTCGAACACCGTCCATACGGAACATACAAATAGGATCGTCGCAAACATGTTTGACGAACAGTGTTCGATGTTCGTTAGTGGTACACACGTGCGAACCAAGTTGTTGCGTATCATGCAACGCAACAAATTTGTTCTTACGTGCGTACACGGCTTCACACTCTCCTTCAAAGATAAATAACCAACCACAACAAAAACTTCTACCATACTATCGACAAATGAAAAAGCCTCAAAAAGATTTAAATTTTTAGCCTCAGATTCCAGTCTCCCCGGCGGCGTTACACTAACTGTTGCTCTCGGTAGACGAGTAAACTTGCATTGTACCTATCGATTTTCTTCGATCCGTTTCGACTCGGACAAGGCGGTGTTTATCGCGAGCTTCGCAATCCAATCACCAGAATAAAACTAACTTCCAAAAATACAAATGAACCACACGTAAACCTAGAAATAGATTAGCATAGGACCGAGGCAGATGGTAAATCAAGAGAGAGGCCCAGCAGTGGGATAAGGAAGGCTGTGGATGATAATGATGAAGCCTAGAAATTACGTGACATATTCTCATCCAAAATACCAGTGTCTAAAGACAAGGGTCTTTAACAAGTGTGTGTTGCCAGCACAGAAAAAAAAAATCTTGTTTAAATTGTTATTGAAAAGCTGTCAAGGGATTTTTGTAAGTTGTTGTAGCCAGTTGCACTCATATACACGAAACGTCAGTCATTCGAAATCAGTTAGCAACTGTGATGCGGAGTTCGACGCGTTGATCTAAATAATAATGTTTAATCAAGGTTCACTCATAATGCCTGGTAACAGATTTTCCTTCTCATGTCCGTTCTATTTACTTCTCTTTTCTGTGGTTGCCAGTGATGACATATGGCACTGAGACGTGGTCCTCAACTGTTTGCCATTTGGAAAAACTCAAGAGTCATACAGCGGGCAATGGGGAGACCTAAGCTCGGAGTTTCTTTGCGCGATAGAATCCGCAACGTGGATGTTCGCTAAAGAACCAGATTCAACGACAAAGCTATTAAAATTTGCAAGTTAAAATGGCAATACAACATGGGCAGGCCAGATCGCTCGAAAACCCGATAACCGATGGGAAAAAAAGGTTCTTGAGTGGAGACCACGAACAGGAGGACGTGGCGTAGGTAGGCCTCCCATCTAGATCTAGACCGATGATATCGTGAGAGTCGCGGGCATCCAGTGGATGCAGATGGCAGTTCGTTGTTTGGTGTGGAGTTCTGTGGAAGGCCTATGTTCAACAGTG
Organism: Agriopis aurantiaria; assembly: GCA_914767915.1. Classification (NCBI taxonomy): domain Eukaryota; kingdom Metazoa; phylum Arthropoda; class Insecta; order Lepidoptera; family Geometridae; genus Agriopis; species Agriopis aurantiaria. Next base: position 9,445,956 of record OU612004.1, read on the forward strand.
GACAGCTTCTGACTCATGATGGTAAACTTAAAAATCTTACATTACCTAGTTATAGGTAACTTGAACTGTCTACTACAACATTTTAACTAAATTAGAAACTAAAAATAGAAGCAGAAAAATTCCAGACATTTCTGCGACATCCATCTGGGCACTTGACCACGGACCGGTAAGCGCAGCGTAGCTACGCTTGACTACTACTAGGATGGACCCACAAGATGGACAGACGACATAAAAGACACGGGGAAATGCTGGATGCAGGCCGCTTCCAACCGCCCCTTTTTGGAGATCGTTGGGGGAGGCCTATGTCCAGCTGTGAACGTCCAATGGCTGAAATGATCTATGAAATGATGACGATGATGATGAATTCACTTGTGTTTGTATTGTTGCGCAGACCTCGGTAAAACGAATCTACCTCAGTTTATGTAAATATAACATCATTGGACTCTACATTTTAACTGTACAATATGTGGATCATTTACGTAACCTACTTACTAGGTTTTGATGTACCCCTTTCGGCTTAGTACACCTTTACCGCGTAACCCTGCAGATAAAGGTTTTTATAAGACTAAATCATACAAATGTAATAGCCCGTTGGTCCAGTTGGTGGTGAACCTGCCTTCTGAGCTTGGAGGCGTGGGTTCGATTCCCACCTAGAACAAACATTTATGTGATGAACATTTGTGTTTGTTCTATATCTGGTTGTTAATATATATTTAAGTATGTATTTGATACTATATATGTATGTATGTATATCAGTCTCTGGCAGCCATATCACAAGCTTTGCTTAGTTTGGGGTCAAATGACCGTGTGTGCAAAAATGTCCCGAATATAAAAAAAATATAAAAAATAAAAAACTCATTGCTTCTCTTCAAATCACCCTAAAAACTATAAGAAATGCTTATTGAGCCCCAAAGTTTGCCCTTGAAATGGCGTATCGTACACCCCTATAAGTGACCTACCCCAATAAGATTTGGTTTGCCTGTTCAGGGGACAGACACAGATTTATGTATAGTTACTTCGGCAGAGCGTCCCTTTGATTTGAACTATAGATAAAGGTTACATCAAATTAGGAAATGCGAAATTATAACATCTATTTACGGACGGACAGACATCGTAGTATTATATTAGTAATAGGGCCACGTTTTTACCTTTTGGGTACGGAACCCTAAAAACACTCTGAATTGAGAACATCTCCTTTTTTGAATAGGGTTAAAAATGTTAAAATCGTTTGCTTATCATACTAATATTATAAATGCTGATGAAAGTGTGTTTGTTTGTTGGTTTGTTTGTTCCTCTTTCACGCTGCAACGGAACAACGGATCGACCTGATTTTTTGCATGGGTATAGTTCAAGAGCCAGAGAGTGACATAGGCTTTTCATCATCATCATCACCATCACCATTTTTCATCACTACGCGGGTGAAACCGCGGGGCGCAACTAGTATTATATATACCTACTACAGTCTTAAGTTCAAAAACCTACCGAAAATCACTGTTTTAAACTATCACGGTTGTTCGCTACAGTTATATGATTATTAACGGAGTAGGTATTTACCACGAACGGGAAGACGCAGCGTAGGGAAGCCTCCCACTAGATGGACCGACGACATTGTGAGAGTCGCGGGTATCCATGGATGCAAAGGGCGAGCTGTCGTTCAGTGTGGAGGTTAAAGGGGGAGGCCTATGTTCAGCAGTGGACGTCTTCCGGCTGATGATGATGATGATGATGATGATGATGATGATGATGATGATGATGATGATGATGATGAGGTATTTACCGTGATAAGTGTGGATGGAAAAAAATATTTGAATTCGTGGTTTTAATTTGCTTTTGCAAAAGCCTTGGTAGCCTAATTGGAAGATCGCTATAGACTTGGAAAGAGTGAGGTCGCGGGCTCAAATCCCGGGCCCGTATCAATGAGCTCTTTAGAGTCATACCACATTATTGTCATACCACTGGCTTTTCGGTGAAGGAAAACATCGTGAGGAAAAATCGTGTTACATACGTAATTACGTACGGAGAAGAAATTCAATGGCGTATGTGAATCCACTAACCCGGAACTGGGCCAGGGTAGTATGGCCCAATCGATCCGGGGTAGGTCTTTTAATAGTCCAGCAGTTTACTATTAAAAGGTTGATTATGCTATTCTGCTTTATACAATGTTATTGCAGCTATCAGAGCAAATAAATGTTAAGACTGCGTAACCTTTCAAAAAACAAACTGCAAACATCCAAGAACAAGATACCTATAGGTGTCCACTAGACGTTTTGTCCGGCGATCTGTTTCACTCGTTTAGCCCCCCATTTGCCACCCCAATCGCCCCCTATCACCCCTTATTGATTCTCTCGCCCCATTTCTGGTACACTCAACCCCCTTTTTAAACTGACGAGACAAAGAATTGACGAAATCGGAACGTCTTGATTCAAGTTTCAAGCTTTGAAGGTTCAATCGATTGAAATGTCGCATAAGAAATGCTATTTCTGGAATCTAGATTAGTACAAAATGTACTGATATAGGTCAAATAATAAGTAGACTTATTATTTGACCTTTGGGCTTTTAGATTAGTATTTTTAATGATTTTGATAATTTATTGTTCATTTTAATTTGTATATAATAATTAGGTAGTGATAAGTAGACTTGCTAAAAACTACTATGAGTACAAACGAGGAAGTTTCAAGGTTGCCTCGATAGCTGACAAAGCCATAGAAAAATACTGTTTTACCCACAGTCTTGTTTCACTGTTTTTTCTGTTTTAAGACTAAGAATGAGCGTAGATCGTTTTGTCTGCACCTAACTTTGAATTCAGAAACCTTAATTATTATTATTTATAATTCAGAAAGTTTGATTTAGATGTTCAGAAATAATTTTGTTTCAGTGATTCAGAAACCTTAATATTGATTTCCAAATTCAGAAACCCACGTTATAATATAGAAATACAGAAACCATAGTTATGATTTATAAATTCAGAAATCTTAATTATAATTAAGAAATTTAGAAACCTCAGTTTTAATTTAGATATTCAGAAACCCTACTTTTGATATAGATATTCAGAAACCTTAATTATGGTTTAGAAATGCAGAAACCTTAATTATAATTTACTTCTTCAGAAATTAAGTCCAATCACATTGTATCAGTGGCAAAACAAACAGCAACCAAGCTTCTAATCTCGTATCCATACGAATCCGATAATTAGCAAATCTGCTTACCTCTGAGTGCACAGATTAGAGGAACTCACAGATCTATAACTCAGAACCGGGCTACACAACATTCTTGCAAATCCAATTGCAATTTGGAAGCTTCTTCCACAACCTTACCACGGTAAATATCCCGTTAAAAATCATATAACTTATTGCAAATGTATTTTTGAACAGAATACAAGCAATAACTATATAACTAACACTAAGTACCCAAACAAATTTGCATGCCTAACACAAAATAACAGTTCGATTGCCTATAGACCATTAAAAATTTAAAGACAATCCAAATGCTCAAGCCCATTACCAGTTGGAGCATACACAACATGCTGGTGGTATTACCATGCTGTATGGCAATGCTTAGATATGCGACAGAAAATCGCAGCAATTTGGTCATGTGTTGCATGAAATCAAGCCTTCCGAAAGATAATTTTCAAAATTAGCTATTAAGGTGACTGATGTGCACCTAAAACTATAGAGAAATCGACGATTTTAATGACAAATCCGACATCGCGACAAGACCCGGGGGCCACTACCACTTGTCAAAAAAAAACGGGGAAATAGCAGTACCTACCAAAGCCGATTTATTTTTATAAATACTGACAAACCAATTTAAGTCATATGTTGTAACAACAATGCCTAATTCAGCTTGAACAATTTTATTGTAGTATAAATACATAATCCGGATTTAGTCTACCTTTGGCTCTGAAATTTTTGAACGATTACCAGAATGAGATAGTTACAAATTTTTCCATCTCCCTCAAAAGTTGTCCACCTCTGATTTCTTAATCTCACGGAAGGGTGTGTGCCAAAGAGAAGCCATTTTGTATAAACAAAATCCAATATAGCTGGGTGTGTGTGTGACGCGACTGCAGCCAAGGGTGAAAAGCCTTATCTATAGTGCGGGGATGAAGACTAGAATTGAACCTGTATTTTATATGACTAGCTTTTGCCCACAGCTTTACACACGTTGTGAACAAAACATAACCTATGTCACTCAAGGATATTGTAGCTTTCGTTCAGTAAAATAATTTTCAATATCGGTTCAGTAGTTCCAGAGATTATCTCATACAAACACACAAAGTGAAAAACTTTTCTTCATTTCGTTTTTATACTACGATACTACTATTGGATAGGTACTATTGATTGTTTTTTTTTTGTTGTATTCAACTAGACTGACTTCAAGATTTTCTGGATCATGACTGTATGAAAATTAGACGCCGCTTTATAATTTTTAGGGTTCCATATTACTAAGGCTACGCTGCATGTCTGTATGTCCGTCTAGTTGTTAATGGCTGTATGTTTCGAACCGTAATAGATAGCCAGTTGAAATTTTCACAAAATATGTTACGACAGATACACGATTATTATTATTTATTATTTATTATACAAAAAAGACGTATTTTTGTATTAGCTTTAATGTAAAAACAAACAATCATCAAACTTGGCATGATTATAGTACACACTTTAAAATAATTATAATAATAAATAATGGCCAAGTGCGAGTCGGTGACAAATTTCTGTTCACCAAAGTGTATCAACTTCGGGTGCGCTCAGTACTTGGTTGGGGACCGCGCCTTGGCGTCATTGTCTTTTTGCACTACTTTTTTGTTCTTTCGGAATTAACAATTTATGTGGTGGTACGGAACCCTCAGTGCACAAGCCTGACTCGCACTTGGTCGGTTTATTTTAGTTGCTATCCTAAACGCCCCAAAAGCGCGTAAAATCGTGGACTATAACTAAGTCCCAGGTAGATCCATACTTGTTGATTCAGACTGGCTTCGCAAACGCTACTTGCAATGTAACCCATATTCCTACTTATTCCTAAACATAGGTATTAAGTAACTAGAAATAGTTTTGTTCTTTAGTTCGATAAAAAAGTTTTTTTTTCTCTTATCATTGACCGAGCAGAGGTCTCCGTTTGTAATGGGAATAATCGGCGTTTCTATGTCTTTATGTTTTGTATTGCACCGGTTCTCGTATTACCAAAGTTCAACGTCGGGCGCGGTCGGTACTTGGATGGGTGACCGCCCAGGCATGATGTCTTTTTAACCGACTTCAAAAAGGAGGAGTTTATCAATAGGCATGAAGACTAATATTTTTTATTACCTCATAAAAAAGCTGATCATAAATAGCACATCAACAAAAACAAAATTAAAATTAGTTCAAAAATAAATAAGATATAATCATTTTAATTTAATTTAATTTCATACTGAGCCGTGACGTCACGGCTCAGGAGCGCCATACAAATGCTATACTAAAACACGCTTTGCGAGAAAGGGATAGAACATCCCCTCTCTATCCCACCTAAAACTTTAAATACTCATATCTCAGATATTTATCAGCCAATTCAATTTATTTTTTCAGTATGTGTAATGTATTTAGTTATATTCATTGCTAAGCCGATGCTAATGTTTAAAAAAAATATAAAAATGTTTTTACGCGATTCTTCCGCCAATATAGAATCACTTGCCCACACTCGAGCACGTTTACGAGCACTTAATGAATAATAATTCACCATTTAGTACACATTAACACTCGAAAATACACAAGTTTAGGTAAATAATCCAACGAGCCGACATGTTTTTTCCGCGTTGGCGCCAAAAACTCTGGCCGAACGAAGTGAGGAAGTGTTTACAGTGGGAAAAATCAGCGTTTAAACAAGCTTATGTTTGTATGTTTGTTCGACGATAACTTGAGTAGGTACCGTTGATCCAATCTTTATGAAATTTTGTAAGCACGTAGTTCATTTCAACGCAATGTTTATTTGTTTATTTTGCCAGTGTACACATTACATTAGGTCCTTAAAACTACATGTCGGTACAAAGACCCTGTTAGGGCGCTAAATTTAACTATTTTAACACACATATAATTAATAACTATATTCTATTATATACTATTATCTTAAATTATAATGATAACTATTAAACAAAAGCGTTTCTATTAATAAAAACAAAAAATATAAGCTTAATATTTAATTATCATATCATCAAGCGTTTTCCTGCGGTATCTTTTAGGTAGTATGTCCATGTTGTGGGTGGACGTCCTACGTGCGTTTACCAGTCCGTGGTCTCTATTCGAGAACCTTTCGACCCCATTAGCCGTTCTTTTATGAGCCCTGCCCACTGTCACTTCAACTCGCTAATCTGATGGGCTTTTTGGACTTTCGTTCGTCTACGGATTTCCTCATTTCTGATTTGATTTCGTAGAGAAACCTCGAGCATAGCGCTCTCCATGGCTTGTTGTGCGACTTTGAGCTTGCTTATAAGGCCCGTAGTGAGAGGCCACGTTTGAGTACTGTATGTCATCACTGGCAACACACACTTGTCAAAGCTATGAGTGCGAAGGATTATTTAAAAAAGGTCAAATTTAAAAATACGTATCGTAATGATGTTAAAGTTATTCGTCTGGAATACGCTGCATCCACTTATTATTCGTCTAGTCTAGACTGTACAAAACTGCATTTGGCAAGGTGACGCCAATGTCAAGTAGCTGTGCAATTTACAAGGATTTTCTTTTATATTTTTGTTTTATTTTCTGTAATAATTATTGATGTTTCGATTAGGCTGGTCCTCGCTTCCGGGGATCCTAGAGCTGGCACATATTTTACACAAAAGTTAAGTATTGCTATACAGCGGGGCAATTCTGCCAGCCCTGCCCAGGAACCTTGCCGCACGGTGGTGATCTCGACGGCGTTTCTGTTCTGTAGTACCTACATGTTGGCATATATTTGATGTAATCATATTTTAGTTTGATTGTATTTTTTACCGACTACTGATAATTTTATATATATATATATTTATTTTTTTACTGACATTTTTTTATTAGCTTATAAAGCGTTTATGCATAAGAGAGAAAGACTAGGAAAAAGCAAAAGAAAAAAAGCCAACCAAAACGGATGATATTTTTTTTTTTAAAGGATGCCTTTTAAATAATAATACATTTAATCGAAATTAAAGTTATAAATTATTGTTGCATTGAATAGGTGTTTTATTATACTATGGAAACTTCAATGTAACCATCAAGGTCGATAACGGGAGGCTTAAGGTAGTTGACGATTACGTGTATCTTGGACATGTTCTTTCTTTTGACAACGAACCTCAGAGCAAAGAGATCGCTAGGAGAATACAGCTTATAGCTTGGGTGGGCTGCGTTCGGGAAGCTGGAAGACATTCTGCGATCAAAAGAGATACCACAGTGCCTGAAGACTCGTCCCTATAACCAATGTGTCCTGCCCACCATGACCTATGGTGCTGAGACATGGACGCTCACGGAGAAAACTGTGCACAAGATAGCCATCAGACATAAAGCCATGGAGCGGAGGATTCTCGGCATCAAATTACAAGACTATACCCAGCAGAGGGTCACTCGGGGCTGATGTTGGTGATGATGATGGAACTGACGTGAACTCACCTTGAAAGAGACCGCCGAATGTGGTTGTAACTATCGTCGAAGTAACCGGTATTTAAAAAATAAAAAATCATTCAAGAAAAGAATGAGTAAAGAATTGGTAAGCTGTGGTCAAAACGCGCCGTATTACTAATGCTTTTTGTACGTAAATCGTCCACAGTCATATCTATTCAAAATAATACATAAACTGACCAAATTCCTCCTATAATCTGCTTACTCATGACCACAACAAAGAAAATGTCAGCAATTGTACTTAAATTCGTACTTTAATATTTTGAAATGTAAAAACTTTGAACGGGTTTTCCATAAAATTTCTATAGACATCCGTCATCTAGTATACCTGTGACCATGTTCCAGTGCAAAGTGTCCAAAACGTGAGAAGTTAAAATAATATAAAATAGACGCGATAAAATGCCTCCGGTCAAGTTTGTCTACTTCCTAACTTGTCCATTACCAAAGTTGTCATCTTCCTAATTCATCCATTCCTAACACGTACTTTTCCTAAGTTGTCGTTGTACAAATTCCTGAGTCATCCACTTCCGAATTCGTCGTTTCCGTATTCGTCTACTTATTAGTTTTTGTAAAGGTATCGAATAAAATTTATTTTCTTTCTTTATTTCTTTCTTATTAGGCCACTTCTTAATTCGTCCTGTATTCGTCCTGTATTCGTCATATTCGTCTACTTCTAGTCTATTCCTAATTTGTCTTCCTAACAAACACGTACCTATTGTTTAGTAAAAGTTATAAAGCATTCATGAATTACTATACAACAAATATGAATGAATTTGTCGATACCAGGTACCAGGATAGCAGAAATAAAGGAGAGGTTGTATAAAAATCTCGAAAACATTAAGAAACGCTGTGTATGTTTTACCCATCATTTTTGCCTATCATGTTGACACTAAGACACAGAGCTTCTCTCAGAAAGAGAGAGAGAGAGAGAGAGGATGGCCATGCTGGCCTAGTGCATATTGGGGAATGACATGTCTTTGAACGTTTAAGGTTCTTGCGATTTCTTCACGATGTTTTCCTTCGCCGTTGTTGAGCGATGGCATCGAAACTGCACATAATTTACTAAATAACTCATTGGTGCAGGGCCGAGAATCGAACCGGGTGCCGTCAGATTGTACACCTCACATGCTACCGCTCGTCCACCATTGCTACACCATTGCCTGCTTTGGTCCTGTGACAATCGAACTGGCTCGAGTTAAAAACCACCTTCTTTTGAATTCGGTTGAAAATGCCTTAATGGGTGTTCCCGATAATTACAATCTGGCCGTTTTCAAATCACGAGTGAATCGGTTTCTTCTAGGCTAGTCGTCAAAGGTAGGCAACGCACCGCCAACGCCCCGGGTATTGTAGGTGTCCATAGGCGACGGTGACTACTTACCATCAAGTGGCCCGTCGCTTGTTTGTCTACTATTATATAAAAATAAAAAAGCGTGCTCTATCGTAGACGGCATAATCGCGTCAAACGCAAGCCAATTCCTAAAAAAACGTCAGCAAACCCACGGTAAATCCAAGTAATCTCCTAAACAATTAACCTAGCTCCAACTTCCAACGATTGCTATTATAAAGCCATGAAAACACGGTTTTAACTTGACTTCATTGAAATCTAGAATTCATCCATTACAATGCCTTTTTAAATTTCATAACACCATTGAATAACGAAGGTCACAGCAGTATTTGTTTTAAATCTAGGCTTGTGAGAATGGCCTAGGTTTTGTTTGGGAGCCTAGTTGCCCTTTAATCTAGATTATAATGGTGTTTTGAAAGTCGCATCCGTTTCGCTTGAGTCGATGATGTCATTCTACTTTATTCTTAGGCATTTAAATTATGTTATCAATGGCATTTTTATTTAAATTATTTTCTTTAAATGCTTACTGCTGATAAGTGAACAGTCATTCTTCGGATGAGTGACCGTAAGTGGCGTTTATAACGGAGCTACCGCATGGGTCGGGCGACTTGTTGAATTGATTGTCGTTTAATAATTCTACCCTAAAAAAACCGGACAAGTACGAGTAGGACTCGTGCTCTGAGGGTTCCGTTGGACGGGGCCCACAGAGCGCGAGACCAAAAACAAAAACTAACTGAAGTTGAAATATTGAAAGACAAACTTAACTTTGTAGTTTACAATAAGGTTCTTCGATACATTCCAACTACAAAAAGTAAGTTTGTAATAGCAAAATAATTATATTTAAATGTTATAACTTTGAATTTATAACTTTCGGATTTATTCCTATATATGTGCTATGAGACCTTGCCTCTTGCCAAATTCCATGATTCTAGGTCAACGGGAAGTACCCTATAGGTTTTGATTCCCCTGTGAAATCGCAAAATATGCGACATAAACGTTCATATCTTTTGATTGCGTTGACTTACAACTTTTATTTTTTTACAGCCGAAAGAAACCGTGGACCCAAGTAGGTATTTAGTATAAATTTCAACTTGATACCTTTACGCGTTCTTGAGAAAAAAGGTCTTGACAGACGGATAGACAGACAGACAGACGAACAGACAGACAGACGGACAACGAAGTCATCCTATAAGGGTTCTTTTTGAGGTACGGAACCCTAAAAATGATACCAAATTTCAACTCAATTGAACGCCGGGAAGTGGGTCAAATTAGGCTTGCAAGATTTGTACTTAACATACCTAAACTACAAACAAATATACTTACATACATACATACAAACGTGAAGTTAAATAAAAGCTTGTTACCAAGACAGTCGTTACTATGACTCTATCTTGGTAGGTACTTCCAAGTACGTAACTTACCTTCTTAATTTCTTTATACTTGCTATCAAACCCCAGATTATATAGCAGTCATTCCTATCAAAACTTCCTTTTCTCAGAATTTGTAAAGACGTTTACCAAACAAAATAAACCCTCATATTTCAAGTAGATTACACAATATAAACATTTAATACAGTTCTGTGACTGACAGACAACGGAAGCTAACAGACTTGCGTAGACAGGAAACTTTACGTAATTGAAACGAACTGAATTCTAAGAGCTAGCGCAAGGTAGAGATGTGCGGCTGCGGACGAGTCTGTCCTTTGCGCAAGCTGTAACACGCTAAAGAAAGAGTTCATACCAGACCAGAGTACAAAGATAATAACGTCATTGCCAGAGTTGCTAAGAAAAAGACTGTGACTTGTTTAACGATATTTCATCATCAGCCCTGCCTGAGTGACACACTGCTGGGTACAGGCCTCCCTTTGTTTATGCCACTCTCCCCGGTCAAAAACGTTATTAGTAATTTTCAATACTTGACATGACTATGCACAAGACGTGCGACGCCAAAATTTTATTTAGAGAAAAGATTAAAAAAAAGCTTCAGTTTCCTTTAGCGTATAGGTATACCTATAAGGTCCTTGACCTAAACTGATAGACAAAGGTCTCCCCCATTTAGTTTTTTTTTTTTAAACTATTTAAATATTTGTTTTTTCTTGTCACAAAACGCCATCCTCATCCGTCACGGCTTCCGTTTGTTCTTTTTCGTCGGGGGTCAATAATAAACTCCTTCGTGGTGAAATAGTGTGTCATAATCAATGATGTTATATTATACTGAAGTAGATACGTTTTACCGAGGCCTGCACGGCAATACAAACACAAGTTAATTAGCTTGAGTGAACTCAGTCCGTCCTGTGTGTGGCCACGACGCACGTACGATGCGCGATTTTGGAACATGAAAATTAATCAAAAGTGCCATGTTGTGTGTTTAGAAAGTGAAATACTTGTACTAGGACGGCTGTAAAAGGCTGTAAAGTTATATGGTTCCAATAAATAAATATTCGGGACATTTTATGCACACCCGATCATCTGGCCCCACACTAAGCAAAGCTTGTGACATGGCTGCCAGAGACTGATATACATACATATATAGTTTTAAATACATACTTAAATAGATATTGACAACCAGATATAGAACAAACACAAATGTTCAGCACATAAATGTTTATCCTAGGTGGGAATCGAACCCACACCCCCAAGCTCAGAATGTAGGTTCACTATCAACTGGACCAACGGGCTATCTCAATGTATGCAAGTAAAATATCACCATGTTTTTAGTGTTTTTTTAATGAGTATGACGTTGATTGAATCAGGCGTTACTTAGCGGAATTCCATCCTCAAAAAAATTTTTCTGACAATTTCTAATATAATTCCGCTTCTACTTTTTGGGTGTAAAAGAGGAATTACACTGGAAATTCGTTAGAAAAATAGTTTTACGTATGACGTCTCTATAATATGTAAAACCTCATTGGTCAAAATGTAGTTTCAGTGCGGGGAAACCCGCAAGGCGTTGCTAGTAAACGCATATTTTGCGTCTCTACGTAAATCTGTACAAAATGTGGAGTGTATGCATCGAGATACAAATCCTATAGAGTCACAATCTCTTAGTGAAAACAGTCAAAAAACGTCCGAGCCTCATTGTACATAGGTACATTGTATCAATTTTATACTTAGCAATGCCACATTTACTCCAATTTTGACATTATGTCGCTGGCATAGTGTTCAACGTTAGTTGTCCGCTATGTCATCGTAGTTCTGGCATCGCGTGGCATTGTACTCGGATCGCGGTTACCAAATCAAATCAAAATATATTTATTGCAGTTTGTTGGTAAACCTAGATGTAATACAAAATATAATCTGTTCTTAAGAGCGCCGAAAACAAACTTGTTTCTAAATGGACGTGCAATATTAGCACTGGCATTCATAACTCACTAATTAAAAGCACACTCACTCACATATTATATAATTCGCATATTATAAGCTCACTTATTATACCTTGTAACTAACCAAAAAGTCTGCGGAATTCGTAGCGTGCGCCGAGTTTTGGTTCGGACATTTTTAGGCACGATTGTGAATCTATATCTATTGCATCTCGATGAGTGTATGGAATCAAATAACAACGGCTCAGCACAGTGAAGCCGTGGGAATCAACACGAAAATAATTGGATGTAATAGAACTCCATTGCTTTTGTACTTTTCAGAAATTCTTTATCTAACTTGATACCTAACACGAAAATAGAATTCCTTATTAACTTAACTTGTAACTAACTTTGTAAACGAATCTTGGAATTCGTTTTATTTTATTTTATATGAAGTACATCTACTTTTGTCCACCAACTCGCCTGATGGTAAGCGACGGTATGGCCGAGGACGTAGGACATCCTCATATTATAGATGCGTGGAAGTCTCGCACTGTTCGATTTGATCGATTGTTTCTGCCACACCTGTAAGTTGTGGAATGGCTTACCACCTTCGGTTTTTCCTCCAAAATATAACCACAATTGCTTCAAGCGAAGAGTGAATAGAGTCCTCAAAGGTAGGCAACGCACCGCCAATGCCCCGGGTATTGTAGGTGTCCATAGGCGACGGTGACCACTTACCATCAGGTGGCTCGTAGCTAGTTTGTCTATATTGAAAAAAACAGCACGTTGATCAAGAAGCAATCTTTTTACTCTAACCTTGAAAATTCTTAGTTTAGTTCTCAGGAAACAAGGAGGACGGCAGGGAGTTCCATTCTTGGGCAGTACGTATCATAGATGACAACCCAAACCGTTGAGTACGAATCTTTGGAATTTCCACGAGGAAGGGGTGGTAGTGTGCAGTCCTTCTACTTGTCCTGTAGCAAAGGAGGAATAAGGTCATAAAGCTCTTGCGCTCACTGACCTTAACTAAACCTTATTCTTGGTAACCCTAGTTGTGCGTAAATCTTACATCAATGGCGTAAATAGAGTTGTTGCTATCCTTAACTCTACTTTAAAATTTACAAATGTAACTATAATTCTAGTATAGTATAGATGTAGACACCAAAGCGCATGCCCTAGATAGCTAGATGCGACCTTGCGCCCGATAGGCTAGGCATTAGCATCACACCGCGAAAGGACACGGTTTGTTATCTGTTTTGTTAATATTGAGACTTTAAACTAGTTTTAGATTTGGATGTATTACGATACCATTGGCTAATCAACGAAAAGATGTACTTAGTTACATACAATGTAAACTCTATGTCATCATCATCATCATCAGCCGGAAGACGTCCACTGCCGAACATAGGCCTCCCCCTTAAAACTCTATGTAACGACACTTAATACTGCGCATTTTATGGCGGTATGTGGAGCAAGTAAATATTTCTCCTAATTCAAATTTTAGGTTTTTCATTAAACTAAAATGCTTCACTTGTTGATAAGCAACCTAAAATCTTACGTTCTTTGTAAATTTCGTTTTCTAAATGCTTACTCCACTTTCACACGCGACGGTTTATTTTGAATGTAAGCAAAAACCGCCAGAACAAGGCAGGAATTTTGGATGAAAACTATCGAATATGGCGCCGGGGTTCCGTAGTTTTATTTTTTATCTATACTAATATTATAAAGAGGACAGATTTGATTGTTTGTTTGTTTGCATTAAATAGGCTCCGAAACTACTGAACCGATTTGAAAAATTATTTCACTGTTGGGAAGCTACACTATCCCCGGGTGATATAGGCTATAATCTACATAATATACCCATGCAAAACTTAGGAGGACCGCTAGTTTTTAATAAATCAGATAACCGAAACCGAGAAGCTAGAAATAAGAACATTGTAATGAGACACTTATTAAATGCATTTTTTAACTAAACCAAATAAAATTTAATAATGTAACAAATTATTGATGACCCGGATATGTCCTAAAACTGCGAGTAGAACCACCGGAGGATGGGCAGCAGCGTCCTATTAGTACACGATGAACGTACTGCGATCCCCAAGCCGCCTGCCAAGCGTGAGGATTATGGCAACACCCCTCTCTACGAGGGAGGCCTTTGTTCAGCAGTGGACGTTTACAGGCTGATGATGATGATGAATGTAACAAATTGCAAGTTTTTTTAACAATAAAAATTACAAGTAAAATAAAAACTATCTTATAACTAAAACTATTCTAGAAAAAAACGAACTAATTTAATAAATTGGCGGCAAATAGAAAAATATTTTTATTCATTACTAGCTGCGTCCTGTAGTTTCACTTGCGTGGATTACTACTTATAGGTATCCTTATAACATCAGCTATCTTCTAGTGAAAGTCCTGTCAAATCAAAATCGGTCTAGCCATTTCGGAGTCCATAGGGAACATACACACATCGATTTGGATATAATATATCCCCGCTCAAAAAAAAAGACAATAAAAAAGACAAAAGGTTAAGAAAATTTTAATATATTTAATATATAGAGTGATCGCGGGTGAAACAGTGAGGCGCAGCTAGTAATAAATAAATGTTTTTTTTTTTTTTTTATATTTAAAGGTTTTTATCTCACGACCCGAGGGACGAGGGATCCCTAAACCTACTAAAAACAAAGGCGTCGTTTGAATAGCGCTCGCGGTAAACGTACGGCAACACGATCCCGGTCAGTGTTCGTTTTTCGTCAATCCAGCTCGTTGTTTTTCCCGTTTTCCTCGTTTTCTACTCGTTTTTCCCATATTTCGAGTTATTTTGTGACCGTTTTTCCATCTATGAGGTAGACTTTGCTAAATGAAGATAGAGTTCGTTTTTCATCCAGTTTGCTTTTTTCCATTCTCACCTTAGTAGAAGTACATTCGCAAAATTTAAGCCATTCAAATGGTGTCATATATGGCTCCAAAAAAAATAAAAAATTACTATGACAGTTTGCGCGGTGAAATCGTACCACAACTAATCAGAAAAGCAGCATAAGAGTTATGGTGTGACATTCCACAGGTAATCCATTAATTTTCTTGCTTAAATCGTTTAAAATACCAATCGAAACGTAAGCTACAAAGCGAATTTGTAGCTTACGTTTTGAGAAGGCGTTGTTTGTAAACCTACCTTCTCTGAGTAGTTATTCTAAGATTCTCACAGTTTTTTTAACAGACTTCGAAAACGAGGAAGGTTCTCAATTCAACCCGTTATCTAAAGATCTTAGGCCAAGCTGGTATTTTTTTATATATTTTATTTTGACTTATGCTGTTGGCCTTATGGCTTGACTAGTTAATAGCGAACGCAGAAGGCGTTCAGCATAACTTGATGGTTGCTGGTAATTTATAAAACCAAATGGCAAGTTATGACCGCATTCCTATCGATAAGGTAGATTTTGCTCTATTCAGTATTCAGCTCATTGTTTTTCCAGTGATCGACTTATTTTTTTGTAATATCCTGTCGTTGAAGTAGATTTTGAATTTGAAATGCTAGCCAGATGGAGAATTACTTATTGTGCTTCCTCCAAAATATTATGTTACAAATACCAGTTAATTAAACAATTTTTACGTTCTAAAGTAGCTAACAGACGAGACGGACTTGGTTGATCCAACGGGAGAGAAAGAGTGAAAAATCTTTTCTTCCCGTTGGTTGGGCGGCGGTCCGTCAACCGTCAACCAAATCCATACGTCTGTTAGTACTATAAGAGCTCTGCAAAAACGGTAAGTGCAAGTGGCAGAGGTGGTGGTTAGTACCACTTCAACTGCCACTTGCACTAAGCAAAATGACGCAGATGATACGTAGTAGCTACTTGCAACTTGTACTTGCTACTTGCACAACGTATCGTCTGGAAGCGCCTTCAGCCACTTATTGAAAATTCAAACTGTTGGTTTTAAATCTTCAATATGTAATGAATGTGCGAGCGAGAGAACTGCAGGCTAGAAGAGCCCCCGTAACCGGTTATTTATCCGCGACACTGAAAACCGAAACAAATGGTGCCCAGTTTCATCATCATCAGCCAGAAGACGTCCACTGCTGAACATAGGCCTCCCCCTTTAACCTCCACACTGAACGACAGCCTGCCTTTTGCAACCACTGGATGCCCGCGACTCTCACAATGTCGTCGCTCCATCTAGTGAGAGGCCTACCTACGCTGCGTCTTCCGGTTCATGGTCTCCGCTCAAGAACCGTGGTTCGCTGTTTACTAGAAGCTTAACTAGTTTGAACATCGAACAGCTCATCTAACCCTGCAACCAAAAACTGAAAAAAAAATATCATAAAATTATTCATAACATTTTTAATTTATTTTTACATCGGACTAGGCTAAAGTTTGACAGAGATCTCGCCTGATGGGGAGCGATGATGCGGTCGAAGATGGAGCACGTTTGCCCAGTAATAACCTATTAACCCTAGACTTCTAGAATCTATAAAAAAAATAGAAATCTATATCCAATGCATCTATACCGCTTGGTTTTATACGACCATTGAAAATTAATGCGACCACTTTAATAACGAACACATCTGAAATCTACCCACCCGATGTTCTACACCGCTAGTTTATTTGGTCGAGCCCCGCGATCAGACTCGCTAGCAGGGTGATGGATTTTTGTTTTTCTACGAAATTCACTCGTTCGACGGCTATTTACGAATAAACGGGCTACCTGGACAGAGAATGAAATGAGTGGAATCATTTATATATTTTTTTATTGACCATGCAATGTCTGTTTTATTTTAGGGGGAAAGTAACCCCCGATAAAATATGTGATAATCTTAACGGCTGCACAAATTTTTAAACACTCAATCAAATTACTTTAAAAAAAACGTTTCTGCCAGCCCTTTGGGAGCTACGATGCCACAGACAGATAGACAGATACAAAGACACACATTAATCTTATAACTAGCCCCTTTTTGCGTCGGGGGTTAAACATACGTTTGAAAAAGGTGGTGAAAATAGTTTTACATAGTAAAAGAACACACCACTGCCATGTCACGATCAATTTGTAATAACATAAAATACTTACATAATTTTAGTCTACTGGGTAATTGTTCATGAGCATGACTGATTTCTGTATATTTTTTGCAAGTCGAAACAATTTACTCATTGTTAACAGTTTTAGCATAAGTATAATAGTGCTAACAGACGAGACGTATTTGAAAGAAAGAAGAAAGAAAATAAATTCATACCAACGGGAGAGAAATAAAAATTTTTCGCTCTCCCACCCGTTGGTTGGACGGCGGTTCGTCAACCATATCCATACGTCTGTTAGTACTATAAGAATAGGATTTTATTATATAAACTGACGTGGTTTTCACACATTTTATTTATATTACACGGGAATTACTCACGTAAGATTAAGCCGGTCACTCCGACTATAGTTTCAACCGCATTAGGCAGTCTTTTTCAAGGTGAATGCGCGCGCGCGGCTGCGTCTCGCTTGGCACTACGGACCGCCGCGCGGCGCGCACGTGATGTCAACGGCAGCTGATCGGGTGCGGGGGTGGGGGTGCGTAGAGAAATATGCTGCGACGGCGCACACCGGAACTCTTCCTCACCCGAATCTTCCTGTGTGTCAGGAATATTCCAGCAGGCGGAGCTCACCACGTCGCCACCAATCCACCAAAAGAATAGGATTATTTCTTTTTCTATGTTTTTAGTCTTATTTATGTCGCGCTTTTTGAGTGCGTACAGGCAACGCACTTTGACTACAGTTTCCTTGATTTTTAGTGACGGTGTAGTAAAAAAATTGCATTTATCAACCTAACCTGGAATGGGAACTGGCTTTCAAGTGAGGTTGCCAAAACACACCGTTGGGTGCTTGGCTATAGAATTTTGACTAGCGTACAATACAGAAGCAATTAAGTAGACATACAGTCTCCATAGTTTCTCTGTCCAGATTTCGGCTAACCAGTTATTAGCAGTTGCCTAGATATTGTCCAGAGTCGTGTCGCGTGACGTCAGTTGACATTCGAGGAAATTGTATTTTTATACAACAGTTTTTTTATATGCTTTGTTTTTAGTCTTGGAACTTTGGTGGCTGAAAAAACGGAACGGGCTTTTGAAGTATGACGTCACCATTCGGGTTTTGGAAAGGGACGCTAGATCACCTATTACATAACACGATTTAGTGCTTACAGTATGGTATTTGACAGTTTCTAAGGAACCATCTTAAATCTCTACATAGTATAAATTAAAGTCGCTTTCCGCGTCTGTCTGTCTGTATGTCTGTATGACCGCTAACTCCTCCTAAACTACGCAACGGATTTCGATGCGGTTTTCACCATCAGTTAAATACATTTTCGCGGAAGGTTTACATATACATGTATATATATACATGTATAACTAGCGACCCGCCCCGCCCCGGCTTCGCACGTAAATTACACCCGTGCGAAGCCGGGCGGGCGGGTCGCTAGTTGTATATAATATAATAATGAAGCAATCTTGTGATTCAATCCTCATAATTTTCAGATTTTGTGTAAAATACAAAATCTGACAGACAGCCCGTACTACGGGAGACGGGATCTACGCGGAGCCAAGTCCCGTACGGAACAATCCGCGTCGCTGTGAAACGATGTTCTAGCGCCTCACGTATGTCTCCGGCCTAGCCCGTACGGGCGACCCACACGGGTTTTCCGTACAGCTGTGAAACGATGTTCTAGCGCCTCACGTATGTCTCCGGCCCCGCCCGTACGGGCGACCCACACGGGTTTTCCGTACAGCTGTGAAACGATGTTCTAGCGCCTCACGTATGTCTCCGGCCCCGCCCGTACGGGCGACCCACACGGGTTTTCCATACAGCTGTGAAACCAGCGTGAAAAAGGTAATCTAAGACCCACTTGCATGACCGATTTAAATCTTGTATTGAAGAAATTAAAATGTGAAATCGTATGTAAAATGTGTAGTGCAAGCTGTGCAAGCCAGCTATAGTCTGTTTAGCTTAGTCATATTGGCGTTTAGTAAAATCAATTTATTCATCCAAACATTCGTATATTATAATTATATAAAAACGTATAGGTATTATATGTAGCTAACGCAGAGCGCAACAGTTAGCAGGGTACAGCGGTCACTGCGAGGCGGGGTGTAGTTTCGGTACAGATTAAATAACAGTCAGTACATCAGATCAGTCAAGCAAGAGAGATATGCCTTAGTACAATTATCGTTCGGGTAGTGAAATAGTAGTGTAGTGTAGTAGTAGTAGTAAGTGAAAATATAGTGAAAAAAGTGGGTGAAATATGGCGATTAAATGCCAATTTTTTCACTATAGTACTGCTAAACCACATTTCGCAAAAATTTAGGTTTGGCTCGTTTGATGATTTTTACAAACATGATAGGGTAAGATGATAATAGATAGATAGATAAACTCTTTATTGTTCACACCACAAATTGCATACACACGATAAAACAGCTTAAAAAACTAGTGGGACAATCGACGACCTTATCGCTAAGAGCGATTTCTTCCAGACAGCCTTAGGATGATGAGATTGATGAAGGTAAGTTCGACTAAAGACATCAAGCCGAGCCACCATTCCATATCTCCCTTGTGTTTCTGATCTGAGGTACGTTAGTTTTGGTTTGCATCCGCATAATCCCCGTTTAGTTGACAGCCAGACGCCAATAACACTCACCGACAAAAGTGTTTGAAAAAAGTAAACGAGTTGCATCATTTTTGTGTGATAATTGGTAGATACGTAACAGGAATACATAATTATCAATAAAAAAAACCAGCTTCAAAATATATTAGACCTCTTTATTTAAGTATTACAAATGTATATCAAACGAAGAAAATAAAAAAACCTTAATTATTACTTTTTACTAATTATCACTAATATTATTATTACATATTTTTTAAAATGTTGATGTTGTTCGTGTGGTAAGTACGAAGAACGCTGGCTGCATTCCCGCGTGGAATTGTTAAAGAAATTCTCTGCGCGAGGAATGAGCCAGCTCTCCTATCACCAGTGGAGTCGAATAATTGAGGCGAAATTTTACTAAAAAACTTTTTGGTACATGGTATGGACCAAAAGTTGCTTATTGACAAGACTTACTACTTTATTACGGAGCTTTTAAATGACAAATTGTTAAAATAAGTTGTTTTGATCTTAGATTTTATTTAGTAAACTGTTTTATTAATTTTGCATGCCATGATGCTAGAGTGTCTATAAATTATGATAATACATTAAAATCTGCACGTTACCCGTGTCTCCATTAATATTTTGAATTTGAATTTGAATTAGGGATGCATTTACGAATTTATAATATTGTTAAAGTTTACTACACTTTTGTGCGTGAGTGTCGCGTTTCCGCAGCCGCTCGGTGCGATTTGGTTGCGTCTATCCGACTCACTGAGTCTGCGATCCGATACAGTCTGACAGACACGTTTGAATGCAGCCTAATTTTTTTGTTTATTCAATTAGGATCGTTGATGAGTGACAGGTAAAAGATCAAAGAGATATGTGTACAAGGTAAAATTGGCCTTATTAACAGGGCCCTGATTCTGTAACTACAAACACGTACGTAACGCGCCGTGTTAAGTTAACCTCTAAAATTTGGACTCTATTCCTTTATTCCTAGGGAATAGAGTCCAAATTTTAAGAGGTTAACTTAACGCGGCGCGTTACGTGCGTGTTAAACTTACGGAATAGTGGCCCTGATCATGTTGGAAACCATTTTGAAACCTATCATTTTTAGGGTTCTGTATGCACAGGGTGCAAACGGGTGCCTATTACCTACCCCTACCTACATTATTACTTACGCTGTCTGTCTACCTAGTAACTACGAATGTATATTTCAAACCGTAATAGACAGCCAGCATAAATTCACAAAAAAAAAAAAAAAAAACGAAAGGAGAGACAACAAACGTTCTTAAACGTATTTTTGGATTTGCTCTAGCTAGTGTAAAACAGTATACGTACAAGCGTCAAGCTTAGCACGATTATAGTATATAAATAATGGCCAAGTGCGAGTCGGTGACAAATTCCTGTTCACCAAAAATAGATGGGAAACAATATTATGGAATATTACAAAAAAAACAAAGCATCGCGCTTTTTTTATCAGCCAAATTATGAATGAAATCTTTTTCCGCTGAACTATTTTTGAAACAAAACTCAACAGTAATGGATTTTCAAACGAAATTGCTGGTGGCTAAAACTCACCAGCAATTTCCTTATGAAATTTCATACAACTTTCCTAGCGCCTTTTAGAGTAGCACGGAGCCACGGATAGGTCGACTTTGTTTGCCCAAAGTAGGTTGTCAAAATAACGATAACATTACAAGCGTTTTTGAGTAAAAAACAATGCCTCAAACTTAGAATAACTACTCAGAGAAGGTAGGTTTCCAAACAACGCTTTCTCAAAACGTAAGCTACAAATTCGCTTTGTAGCTTACGTTTTGATTGGTATTTTAAACGATTTAAGCAAGAAAATTAATGGATTATCTGTGGAATGTCACACCATAACTGTTATGCTGCTTTTCTGATTTGTTGTGGTACGATTTCACCGCGCAAATTGTCATAGTAAAAATTTTATATTTTTCGGAGCCATATATGACTCCATTTGAATGGCTTAAATTTTGCGAATGTACTTGGTTTCTATGTGTAGTTATTCTAAGGCCTCAAACTTTAGAATTGTCTTGAATCACTGTGAAACCTATCCAGCGGTATGCAGACTTTTTTGTATCTCCCATCTCGTATTCAAGCCACCGTCATTTCGGCAAACTAGAGTGTTTAAGTCCTACTACGGACCGTGTAATTGCACTATCCGTAATTATGCTGAATTTCAGGCAGACTTCAAACGAAACGCGTGGCGAATGGCGTAGGTAGATGCATGTATCAAGATTTCAGGTTTAAAACTTTGTTTTTTAGGGTTCCCTACCCAAACGGTAAAAACGGGACCCATATTAATTACTAAGTTTACGATGTCTGTCTATCTGTCTGTCTGTCCGTCTGTCCTACCTATTAACGGCTGTATCTTTTTTTTTTTTTTTTACATCGGACTAGGCTAACGTTTGACCGCGATCTCGCCTGATGGAAAGCGATGATGCGGTCGAAGATGGAGCACGTTTGCCCAGTAATAACCTATTAACCCTAGACTTGAACACTCCAAGATTGTAATGCTGCGGAAACACAGACAGGGGCAAGGCGTTCCATTGCTTTGCTGTTCTAATTAAGAAAGTGGAGTCAAAACGCTTGGTGCGAATAAATGGCATTTCGATCAAGTAAGGGTGACGCTTTGCCGTTCGTCTGGACGTCCGGTAATGAAAAGGTGATGGGGGAACAAGTTCGTGAAGTTCCGTTGCACACTCTCCGTATCTTTCCGTATCTTTCGAACCGTAATAGATAGCCAGTTAAAATTTCCACAGAATAGTGTTACGCTTCGACCAAAATAAAATGAATAAACGGGCCCAGTAGAAGAGCATTTTTGAAGATTACAAAATGAGCGCCGGTGCTCACTTCGTTTCAGTCGGTCTCTAGCCGTAGGAAGTGCAACACCAGTCTATTATTATGTTACGTGATAACGAAACATCTGACAAAATTATGCATTCGTATGCTTTCCCGAAGTCCTGTAAATTTTTATAATTCGGAGAACTATGTGTACGACGGTTTTGACTCGTTTTTACTAAGCAAGTTCAATGGTTAGGGACCGTCCATACATTTTATTTTGGTCGAAGGTGTTACGGCGGATTAACTAACATAATAAAAAAGTCAAAAAGTAAAAACGTTTCGTTTTCAATGTTTTCCTTCGCCGTTTTATTGAGCGATGACATCGAAGCTGCACATAATTTATTTAGGTACTATACAAGCCTTTGTTTCAAGGCCAAGGATGGAACCGGTGCCGGGTTTCGAATGGGCACATGCAGTATTAGAAAAAAAACATTGAGCCAACGAGTACTGTCTGTAAAGCAATCGTTATTTATTTTCACAATAAAATAACGGCTTGCATTGTGTAGGCGTCAAACGGCTGGACAGTCGCGAGGAAATTAAAGTTCCGACTTGGATTGAAGAATAAACACCCATATCACAAAAAGGTAGACTAATAATATTGTAGACATGATAGATCAGGCTGAAAGCGATGGTAGCCGGGAGCATATGCGCTTTACAATCTGACGGCATTCGGTTCGAACCTCGCCCTGCACCAATGAATTCATCATCGTCATCATCAGCCAGAAGACGTCCACTGCTGAACATAGGCCTCCCCCTTAGAACTCCGCACTGAACGACAGCCTGCCATCTGCATCCACTGGATGCCGGTGACTCTCACGATGTCGTCGGTCTAAGCTGCGTTTTCCGATTCATGGTCTCCACTCAAGAACCTTTCTTCCCCATCGGTTATCGGTTCTTCGAGCAATATGGCCTGCCCATTGCCACTTCAACTTGCAAATTCGGTGACTCTGGTTCCTTGGCGAATATCCTCGTTCGGGATTCTATCGCGCAAAGAAACTCCGAACATAAGCTTGCTATTGCTCGCAGTGTGACTGAGTTTTTCCAAAAGGTCAACAGTTAAGGATCACGTCTCAGTACCATCAGTCATCACTGGCAGCACTCACTGGTTAACTGGTTAACCATCAGTTACTTATTTAGTACCTACGTACAGTTTCGATGCCAACGCTCACTTTTTCTAGATCAACGTGTTACTTCCTCGGCCACACCGTCGCTTACCATCAGGCGAGTTGGTGGCCAAACGTAGAAAATTCTGTATAAACTTAGAATAACTACACAACGAAACCAAGTACATTCGCAAAATTTAAGCCATTCAAATGGTGTCATATATGGCTCCAAAAAAAAAATTGAAAAATTTTACTATGACAATTTGCGCGGTGAAATCGTACCACAACAAATCAGAAAAGCAGCATAAGAGTTATGGTGTGACATTCCACCGGTAATCCATTAATTTTCTTGCCTAAATCGTTTAAAATACCAATCGAAACGTAAGCTACAAAGCGAATTTGTAGCTTACGTTTTGAGAAGGCCTTGTTTGGAAACCTACCTCTGAGTAGTTATTCTAAGTGTATAAATAAATAAAAATAAAAAGCGTGCACTGGGCCAGCATGGTGGATTAGGGCCCATCCCCTCTCTCTGAG
Source organism: Agriopis aurantiaria (assembly GCA_914767915.1). NCBI lineage: Eukaryota > Metazoa > Arthropoda > Insecta > Lepidoptera > Geometridae > Agriopis > Agriopis aurantiaria. Next base: position 9,470,332 of record OU612004.1, read on the forward strand.
AGAAGGCCTGTGTGCCAGCAGTACAAAAAAACCGGTTTTCAAATAAAAAAACCTTAGTCAAAACGGTCTAGCCATTTTGGAGAAAATTTATGACGTACAAACAAACTCAAACATCAATCAATCTGGGTGTTTTCGAGTTGCAACTGAATCGGTTTCTTCTACGCAAGCGTGCTCCATCGTAGACCGCATCGCTTATCATCAGGCTAGGTGGAAGAAGGTCAAAAATTTCAAACGCAAGCCTAAAAAACTCCATCCTAAAAGACTTCGTTCCGTCATGCGTAGGTAAATAAAATTTTCATAAAAGTTTTCACCGTTGTTTACGAAAGTTACATGAATTATATGATTAGGTATTTTTGGTGGTTTTGGTAGTTATGGTGCATGCTCATTGCTCAGAGCAAATAAAAATATGCTCTGAGGGTGCATGTAACTACGCCGAAATATAGTGAGCTCATTCTGCAACCTTACCACGGTAAATATCCCGTAAATAATCACATAACTTTCGTTTTCATTAAAATAAAATATACCAAAGTAATTTCGTTAGTTTTGTATCGAGTATGCCTAATTGGTTTATTCTAATATAAATTGAGAATTTTTCATATGGTTTAACAATTTCATGTGACCAATCGTTATTTTAGTTTCAATGGAATTTCAATATTTTTTCCTTACCTACTATTGTGCAGGTACCGACTACTAGAATGCACCACGATTTTTGCGACCATTTGTGAGCAACCAACAATAGGTATATAAAGGGTATATAAGTAAATTAGTCCATCATTATAAAACCACTCGCATTTTTTTGCCTTTTATTTCATACTAGCGGTCCGCCCCAGCTTCGCACGGGTATAGAATATAGCCTATGTCACCCGGGGATAGTGTAGCTTCCCAACAGTGAAAGAATTTTTCAAATCGGTTCAGTAGTTTCGGAGCCTATTCAATGCAAACAATTAAACAAACAATCAAATCTTTTTCTCTTTTTAATATTAGTATAGACTATTTGACCCAACAGACGTTGTCCTGTCTTAGAACTATCAAACGCGCATAGTTAAAATCGTTGTTAAGTTTTCTGAAATTTTCAAATTATCTGCGCAATTTTTTTAATTTTTCTTTCCATAGAACCATCTACAAAGTATTAGAAAACTTTAAAAAAAAATGAATGGAATCGGTAAAGTCATTCTCAAGTTAAGGCGTGACCAAGGTAAATAGGGATTAATTTTTATATAATATATAGATTTTAACAAGAAACCCGAAGAAAACCTTAAACCATCGCCTGAAAAACCACGCAAAATTATAAATAATTGTCATAGGAAAGTTTTAGTGATTTAAAAAAAGAAAAAGAGCAGCAAAATGACGCCGATTTAAAAACCGAAGACAAACTGCACAATAGCCAGCCAGTGTAGTCTACAAACTTATTTTTCGTCGGCAAGTTGGCAACGGTTCGCCGAAATCGTTCTGAATTCAAACAATAGCTCGAATGTCCTTCTCCGGAATGGCGCGGAAATTTTTGTTATCTTTTCGTGTTCCCCGAACGGATTTTAAATTGAGAACACAAATGTAGGATCACTAAAATGTCGCTTGACACAATTTAATTTATTTAAATAATATGTTTGCATTATTGATCCGCGACTGCAAATGACTGACTGACTAACTCTGCCGAGTGTCAAGCATTGGCTCCCTAAGAAAATAAATGTGTTTTTCAAAAAATACATTTTCAATTTTGTGTGTTTACATTCAGTTTGGAATCAATTTTTTGTTTTATCAGCCTCAAAAACTTAGTTTACTTAGTCGTATCACCTAGCTAAACGTAATTCTGCACACGTTATTATAACGTTAGTAGGAAAATATATACAAAAGGTTAGTGCGTTCAACTTAGGTACTTATAACGACAAGGTACTATAAATAATCATCATCATCATCATCAGCCAGAAGACGTCCACTGCTGAACATAGGCCTCCCCCTTTAACCTCCACACTGAACGACAGCCTGCCTTTTGCATCCACTGGATGCCAGCGACTCTTACTATGTCGTCGGTCCATCTGGTGGGAGGCCTACCTACGCCTATAAATAATAATAAATAAATATTCGGGACATTTTTGCCTACACGGTCATCTGACCACAAACTAAACAAAGCTTGTGATATGGCTGCCAGAGACTGATATACATACATCATCATCATCATCATCATTTCAGCCGTAGGACGTCCACTGCTGGACATAGGCCTCCCCCATCGATCTCCAAAAGGGCCGGTTGGAAGCGGCCTGCATCCAGCGTTTCCCTGCGGTCTCTTTTAGGTCGTCTGTCCATCTTGTGGGTGGACGTCCTACGCTGCGCTTGCCAGTCCGTGGTCTCCATTCCAGAACCTTTCGGCCCCATCGGCCATCTGTTCTGCGTGATATGTGCCCTGCCCACTGCCATTTCAACTTACTAATCCGGTGGGCTATGTCGGTGACTTTCGTTCGTCTACGGATCTCCTCATTTCGGATTCGATCTCGTAGAGAAACCCCGAGCATAGCCCTCTCCATAGCTCGTTGTGCGACTTTGAGCTTGCTTATGAGGCCCATAGTGAGAGACCACGTTTCAGTGCCGTATGTCATCACTGGTAACACACACTGGTCGAAGACTTTCGTCTTAAGGCACTGAGGTATTTTGGACGAGAAGACGTTGCGTAGTTTACCGAACGCTGCCCAGCCGAGTTGGATTCGCCGATTGACCTCTTTCTTGAAGTTGGACCTACCTAGTTCGACGGTTTGTCCTAGGTAGACGTACGCGTCAACAGCTTCAAGAACTGAGTTCCCAACTGATACTGGGGTGGGCACAACATGGATATTTGACATAACCTTTGTCTTGTCCATGTTCATTTTAAGGCCCACCTGTTGGGAGACTCGATTGAGGCCTTCGAGCATCATGCTGAGATCTTCCATCGATTCTGCCATGACCACAATATCGTCGGCAAACCGAAGGTGAGTGATGTACTCGCCGTTGATGTTGATGCCGAGTCCTTGCCATTCCAGGAGCTTGAAAGCATCTTCCATTGTGGCAGTGAACAGTTTCGGAGAGATAACGTCTCCCTGTCTCACGCCTCTTCGCAATGGAATTGCCTTCGAACTCTGCTCCTGTACTCGGACCGACATGGTGGCGTTATTGTACAAACACTTCAACACTTCGACATACCGATAGTCAATACGGCATCGCTGGAGAGACTCGAGCACCGCCCATGTCTCGACCGAATCAAAGGCTTTCTCATAGTCCACAAACGCTAAACATAGTGGCAAGTTATATTCTTCGGTCTTCTGTATAACTTGGCGTAGCGTGTGGATGTGGTCTATGGTACTATAGCCTTTTCGGAAACCGGCTTGTTCGATAGGCTGGAAGTCATCGAACCTGCGATCGAGACGATTCGTGATGACCCTCGAAAACAGCTTATAAACATGGCTCAGAAGCGAGATGGGTCTGTAGTTCTTCAGCAAGGTTTTGTCACCTTTCTTAAAGAACAGCACCACCACGCCTCTGTTCCATGCTTCTGGCGTTATACCTTCGAGTAAGACAGAATTAAAGAGCTTCTGAAGGACTCTGAGTACCGGTGTTCCACCCGCTTTCAGAAGCTCTGATGTGATTCCATCGTCCCCCGGCGCCTTGTTGTTCTTGAGCTGTTTCAGGGCCATCCTAATCTCGTACAGGCTGATGTCCGGGATATCTTCAGTATAGTGTCGGCTCAGCTTGGCTCTTGGGTCTTTGGCCGAGCTGCTCACAGGTTTAGCAACCGAAGTGTATAACTGTCCATAGAACCTTTCGATTTCCCCTAATACCTCGGCTTTGGTCGACGCTACACTACCATCTTCCCTCTTCAGCTTTGTCAGCTGGCTTTGCCCAATAGACATGTCTCTTGCAAACACTTTGGAGCCTTTGTTTTGCTCAATCGTCTCTTTAATACTGTTCGTATTAAAGGTACGTATGTCGTGCCGCAATGACTTCCAAATTTGTCTATTGAGCTGCCTATATGAGTCAGCGTCATCGGAACATTGTAGTTGTAACGAGCGTCGATCAGCCATGAGGTTACGGGTATGGTCGGATAATTTTTGAGGTCTATCTGTGCGCCGGCCAGGTCTAAAAAACTTAGAACCTACCGCATGGACAGTTTCCACTAACCTGTTATTAATCTCATCCACGGAAGCAAAGTTCTCCAGGCAATCAAAGCGATTAGACAGCTCGAGTTGAAAGCTCTCGGGGTTTTGAATATGGGCATGGTTCGGTCGGAGCGTGGACTTCATTAGGCGGGACCTCTCAATTTTAACGTTAATATTCAATGTGCCTCTTACTATTCGGTGATCACTACCGGTTTTCACCCTGTGAATCACAGAGACATCATTGAATATTTGTCTCTTGGTGGTCATAATGAAGTCTATCTCATTTCTCGTAGATATACATACATATATAGATTTAAATACATACTTACTTCGCGTCAAAAAATCTGCATTTTACACCATGCACCTGACACAATTATCCTTTTTTTCCGTCACTATAAGGGTTACCATATGTCCGGATTTGTCCAGACAGGTCCGGACTTTAAGATCTTTGTCCGGCTTAATAATTTGTCCGGGTTTTTTAGCTTGGGCGATGTAATACGACTAACAAAACATACCTACTTAATTATATAAAATCAGTATTTAATCTTGATTAACCTTGAGTGACGTTAGTGTTTGTCCGGTGTTGTGTTGAAAATGTCCGGACATTTATTGAAAGATCCGGCTTTAGGTCAGGACTTCAAATTTTGATATGGTAACTCTGGTCACGATGTAAAAAGTCACCCGGTAATACCATTGATTCTAGTTTTCTGTGCTTGGTATACAATACAACCGAAAAATATTACCCTTTTTCTTGGGCAATGACGACGATCGAGTAAAATCTTACTTAATCCAGCAAGATTTTACGGGATCGTCGCAAACTTTTTCGAAAGTTCAATAACCCCTACTATTTGAAGCACGTTGTCGAACGGCATCTTACCGGCCCAGTTTCGTATTGCCACCATAATCGCGGTGATAAGAACGCATTGTTTTATAATACGTTTCGATTTACGGAGCTCCTCGGACGTGACGAATGGATTTCCGAACTTATCGATACGTTGGTAATGTTCGATTTAATTCGATAGCCGAATACGAGTTGACGGAGTCTTTATACGGAAACCGTCTGGCTGTTATGGAGAAAACAAGATATTTACGTGCCTAAAGTAGGGCCAATTTAATAGACCGCATTTGAGTTTGACATCTGTCAGATTATTGTTTATTTATCAAAATAAATCGTAAAATTGTCTTCTTTTGTCATTATTACGATAAATATGTATTTTAACTAAAAAAAGTTAAATAATAACGACATGGATACGTTGTCGAATTTTGATGAAGTTTAAAATGTGATCTATTAAATTGGCCCTTCTTTATATAAATTCTTAGAGCATCAAAATTCTAGCCCTTTTTTTTTCATCTTGAGAAATTTTTGGCGTCTCGCGTCTTGTGCATTTGCCAGTGTCAGGTATTAAAATATATTTTCAAGATTTACTAAATATCGTCAAACAAGTCATAGCCAGTCAAAGTCATGCTCTAGTAAATTGGTGGTAATAATCTACCATATTTTTTTTGGTATTTTTTTATGACTTTTATTTCAGGCAATAAATAATTTTACATTATTGGGAATCAAAACAAACTAAACTAAATACACTAAATAAAAATATGTTAAACTACACTAATCTAATAAACCGCTGCCCGTAGGCATCGTTCCCAAAATGCTAGCGGCATTATATTTTTGGCACCCGACCCCCACGGACCTAGTTTCGACCCCAAAAGGGTCAAACATATACCCACTGTCTAGCATTGGCGGATCCAGCACAAACACCTAGCTATTCCATACATTCGACTAAATTTTTCGATTTGATTCCTTCGAACCTTGTCAGAATGGGAAAATGAAATCCAGAATGGCCCCCTCCAAAATGAAATCCTGGATCCGCCCCTGCTGTCTAGGCTACAATATTTGCGCCTTTTGAGGCCCTCAGCCGCCGCTCCAGCCTTGTTTTGCGTACCAAGAAGATGAGACGGCGCAAGGGTATCAACCATTACTTCTCCAAACTACACAAGTTTAGGAAACTAATACGATGAGTTGAAAAAATATTCACGTTGGAGCGTTAACATACTAATAGGTACTACACATAGCCTAAAAGCGTAAACAGAAAAGACATTTCAGCAATAAATAAAGTTAGCGACAAAAAAAAAAAGCAGAGTTGCAATTGTTTTTTTTATAGTAGCCTTGCGTTTGACCGATGATGCGGTCTACGATGGAGCACGCTTGCCTAGAAGAAACCGATTCACTCGTGATTTGAAGACACCCAGATTGTAATTAACTATCGTATTTTTGTAACTTATCCCAAAAGCTGAGGAGCCAGAGATGGTAGAGAAAGAGATAAAAGAGAGAAAAACTGCCAAAGTTTTTTTTTTTCCTTTTTGTAAATGTGGTTGAAACTAATAGCCGATTTACTTACTACAGTGAAATATTGAAATGAAATTGTGCTATTGTCTTCTGTGGCGAAATGTTGTCATTCAGCTTTACAACTGCTACTAAGTACTGTTGAAGTGGCAGTGGGCAGGGCACGCAGAAAAGATGGCCGATGGTGCCGAAAAGTTCTCGAATAGAGACCACGAACCGGTAAGCGCAGCGTAGGACGTCCACCCACGAGATGGAGAGACGACCTAAAAGAGACCGCAGGGAAACGCTGGATGCAGGCCACTTCCAACCGGCCCTTTTGGAGATCGATGGGGGAGGCCTATGTCCAGCAGTGGACGTCCTACCGCTGAAATGATGATGATGACATGAAAATAATTGTGTTCTTTTATGCTAGCTTTTTGAAAATGTGATTGAAGCTAATAGCCGATTTACTTACTACAGTGAAATATTGAAACGAATTTGTGCTATTTTGTCTTTCTTGACGAAATGTCATTCAGCATTAACACTGTTACTAAAGCTGTCAGAGCTAGGGTTGCCATCCGTCCGGATTTGTCCGGACTTTTAGATATTTGTCCGGTCTTTTTAGCTTGGGCAATGTAATACGACTGATTATACGAGTAATAAAACATCATTAATTGAGTGTATAAAATCAGTCTCTAATCTTGATCAACGTCTACCAAAATACACAAAAAAAAAAATTATTTACCATCATTCCTACTAAAATTTCTGGATATTTATTAAAACATCCGGATTTAGGGAAGAACTTTTCAAATTTTGATATGGTAGCTTGTCAGAGCTAAAAAACTTGGACCTACATAATAATAAATATGCTGGAAAATAATAAAGAAATTATTTTAGAGATCTGTTAAGGTACTTTGCATTTTGATCAGTTGTAATTGTAATGAAACAGCGAGTCTACACATGAACACACTGGGGTCTCCGACCTCTATTACAACAAGAAGTTAAAAACCAGTCTCAACCGCATTATTAACCTGCAATAATGGCAAAACGATCCGTGAGAATTACGCATGCGCCGAACACAGCAAAATAGTATCTCCTGCGCAAATTCAATGTAAAGATCAAGACCTTTTAGAACGAGCGTAAGAATATGACAGTCCGCCATTTATATCCATACTATTAGCAATTCGAAATCGACTCGCATCGCAAAATAATTAACTTTATCACAGAGCGCTAAGAGTTATTCGAGTGTATAAAAGTTTGTGACGTGTTTAGAATGGCTGGAAATGTCAAACCTTAACCTCAAAACCGTGACGCTGGACGCCATATTAGAAGCGTTCGGGCCCATTCGGGATACTTCGTTTAGTTAATATGCGTTCGTAAAACAATTTTAAATGAACTCTTGTGCTGAATGCGATATATTTAACTGGAGGTCAAGTTATATTGGCTGCAGTGGCAGTAGGGTGCTATTGAATTAGATAAGCGTACCTTGACTGCAAGATAGCGTGTTAGTTGAGACCTTGTAAAGCTAAAAACTTGTTTGTTAATTTAAACACTATTTTTAACAATAAACTCACCTCATTATTGGATTTATAAGATTCCGATAGTACAAAATAGAAAACTACACTGTTTTGGATCAGTAATTACAAAGTAATATAAAAAAATCTAGTTATTATTCAAATCAGAAAACGTTAATTTAAATTCGAAACATGCACTATTGTTGCATCTTATAATTAAAAATTAATGAGCTTGTGGCCAATCACAGTCATGCTTCTTTAGTCTCTACTCAGATTGTCTATGCCTAGGTATGAATTCAAGAGTGACCAAGAAAGACCATAGACATTTATATTTGGTGGATCACGCACATTGATTGATTGATTGATTAACTCTTTTTTGTTCACACCATATAATTTGATACAGAGGACAAAAAACTCTTAAAAACTAGGGTAACTAATGGCGGCCTTATCGCTAGAAGTGATCTCTTCCAGGCAACCTTAGGATGGAAAGGATTTATAGAAGACGGGGTGTGCAATAGAGGATTGACTATTAAATTCATAAAAATCAGTCCGTTTTATTTAATGGTGTACTTGCAATCTTGCAAACACGTAATCGATGATTAAATATATAAAGAATTAACTTTCAATGTTATACAAAAAAAAATACAAAGTTCAATCACCCCTAATTTTCCACTGAAATATATTCTTCAAATGTAAGCGGCACTATTATATACTAATATACCATATATATCAATATACTATCATATTTAAAGCCTACTCAATAAAGGAGAATCGTGAAATTCAAGTTCGATTTTTTTAAGTCTATTGATAACTAGAGGATAGTGGGTACCTAAACACAATAATGGTTTGGTACATTTACAAATTTAACAAGGCGTCATAAGTTTAGTATTTAGTTATTATACAAAAAAAGACAGTAAAAAAACTAGAGCATAAACTTTCCTATGATACATCGCTTGTCTATCATGGGAGGGGAACACTAGTGCCGTGTGACGAAAAATACAATTTCTAATTCTACAACGGCACATATACTCGTTTCTCTCAATCAAATTTCAACTTTAAGTAATACGTTTAGAGTTTAAATTAGACTGTAAATACAAGTTGACATAGTACGTAATTATAGCGTTAAAAATGAGTTGGCGAGCCTAATGACAAGGTTAAGTGTATGAAACGCAAGAAACTGGTTCTAACATTCGCTGGCCGTTAGCGAATAGACAAAAAATGCGGCGGCCATCTTGGATCGCGGATGATGACTTTTCTTGCTATGAAATTACGTATTATGAGTGTAGGCTTGGTTAGATGTGAACTGTGTATCTTTAAATAGTTGTAAGTAAATATCGAAGGTTATTATGTAACTACGTATGTGTTTGAAATTTAGAGTATATAAATACAGTACATTACGGCAGGCAACAGGCATAAGACAAACGTAAAAATGTAGGCCTAGGCGCATAGTAGGTAGGGTTGGCGTATGCCTGGAATTTTCCAGACATGTCCGGGAATTTAGGCTTCTGACTGGAATACGGGGGGGCATTCCAAAACGTCCAAAATAATAATAATAATTGTATGAACATTAAAAGAAATTTCCGAATATTTTGAAAAAGCACCCGGGTTTTCCCCATGTTTAGCGGGTTTTAGCCAAATCGCATATTATATGTATGGGAGTCCATAAATTATGCGTAGTTGCCACCGAGGCTTTTCTCAAACGTTGCGTGGAAATTCACGTAAAAATATACGTAAGTAAACATTTTGGGGTAATAGGCTACGTAATAGGTAATTTAATACGTAGGTATATAGGGCAACCCTTTTTACACGTTCACAGTGCAACGACTCGGGCGAGTAGGGTTACCATTTCAAAATTTGAAAAGTTCTGACAAAAAGCCAACCCTTTAATATATGACCGGACATTTTAGTATGTCGGTTAATTTTTAAAGAAGATTTGTGCTTTGTATATTTAGCGATGTTGTCAAGATTTATTTGTATTACAAGCTAAAAAAAACCGGACAAAGGTGTAAAAATCCGGGCACGACCGGAAAAATCCAGACCGATGGTAACCCTACCCGGGAGTCTAATAGTGTTAACACACGTATGGATTTGGTTGACGGACCGCCGTCCAACCAACGGGAGAGAAAGAGTGAGAATATCATATTTCCTTCTCTTTCTCTCCCGTTGATCAGACGGCGGTTGAGGTCAACCAATTCCATACGTGTGTTAACACTATAATAGTCCTAACAGACGTAGAAGAGAAAATTTTCTCTTTCTCACCTGTTGGTTTGACGGTGGTCCGTCAACCAAGTCTGTCTGTTAGCTACTTAACCCTCATATTCATGGACGTAATAAACGTCACTCGAATCCTCACGTCACCCTCGAATGATGTTTTTTATAAGCCAAAAGACCACTTGAGGATGCCGTGATTCGAGGTAGCTTTATTTACGTCTATGAATATGGTAAGAACACTGTTTTAAACTATCACAGTTGTTCACTAAAGTTATATGATTATTTACGGGATATTTACCGTGGTAAGGTTGTGGATTCTTCCAGTCTTCCAGTCTTCCCGTGAACATGGTGCATGTAACTGCGCCGAAATATCGGGAGCTCATTCCACAACCTTCACGGTAAATATCCCGTAAATAATCATATAACTTTATGGGGGTGACTCCAAAAAGAATCACATTCATTGACAATTCGGTGTTGTTTATTTTAAAGGACGATAACATTAACAACATTTTACAGGACGTGTGAAAGTATTATGTTTTTCTCTCTTATAGTCCGGTCAATTTAGACATTCGAAGTTACATAAAGTCCCAACAAGCTGAATTTCTGTGAAAATGTTCAAAACATAATTATAAACAATGTATAGAAGTTCCCCATCATTCCCGTGTAAGGAATTTTTTTTATTCAAGGTCAAAGGTCAAAAAAATGAGTTTTTCGCGATTTTCAGCAAAACGGTAAGTTTTATCATAAAAATATTTCAAACAAAAATTGTAGATCATAAAATTATCTATAAAAAATGTATCAATACTTTTTTTCTTACGAGCCACCGTTTCTGAGATATAACGATTCAAAAAGTTATAAAAGTTGTTATCGTCATAATATGCACACGTTTCCACGCCACCTATGAGGTAGTGTACTTAGCGCGTTTTAACAACTTTTATAACTTTTTGAATCGTTATATCTCAGAAACGGTGGCTCGTAAGAAAAAAAGTATTGATACATTTTTTATAGATAATTTTATGATCTACAATTTTTGTTTCAAATATTTTTATGACATACGTACCTTTAATACGAACAGTATTAAAGAGACGATTGAGCAAAACAAAGGCTCCAAAGTGTTTGCAAGAGCCATGTCTATTGGGCAAAGCCAGCTGACAAAGCTGAAGAGGGAAGATGGTAGTGTAGCGTCAACCAAAGCCGAGGTATTAGGGGAAATCGAAAGGTTCTATGGACAGTTATACACTTCGGTTGCTAAACCTGTGAGCAGCTCGGCCAAAGACCCAAGAGCCAAGCTGAGCCGACACTATACTGAAGATATCCCGGACATCAGCCTGTACGAGATTAGGATGGCCCTGAAACAGCTCAAGAACAACAAGGCGCCGGGGGACGATGGAATCACATCAGAGCTTCTGAAAGCGGGTGGAACACCGGTACTCAGAGTCCTTCAGAAGCTCTTTAATTCTGTCTTACTCGAAGGTATAACGCCAGAAGCATGGAACAGAGGCGTGGTGGTGCTGTTCTTTAAGAAAGGTGACAAAACCTTGCTGAAGAACTACAGACCCATCTCGCTTCTGAGCCATGTTTATAAGCTGTTTTCGAGGGTCATCACGAATCGTCTCGATCGCAGGTTCGATGACTTCCAGCCTATCGAACAAGCCGGTTTCCGAAAAGGCTATAGTACCATAGACCACATCCACACGCTACGCCAAGTTATACAGAAGACCGAAGAATATAACTTGCCACTATGTTTAGCGTTTGTGGACTATGAGAAAGCCTTTGATTCGGTCGAGACATGGGCGGTGCTTGAGTCTCTCCAGCGATGCCGTATTGACTATCGGTATGTCGAAGTGTTGAAGTGTTTGTACAATAACGCCACCATGTCGGTCCGAGTACAGGAGCAGAGTTCGAAGGCAATTCCATTGCGAAGAGGCGTGAGACAGGGAGACGTTATCTCTCCGAAACTGTTCACTGCCACAATGGAAGATGCCTTCAAGCTCCTGGAATGGCAAGGACTCGGCATCAACATCAACGGCGAGTACATCACTCACCTTCGGTTTGCCGACGATATTGTGGTCATGGCAGAATCGATGGAAGATCTCAGCATGATGCTCGAAGGCCTCAATCGAGTCTCCCAACAGGTGGGCCTTAAAATGAACATGGACAAGACAAAGGTTATGTCAAATATCCATGTTGTGCCCGCCCCAGTATCAGTTGGGAACTCAGTTCTTGAAGCTGTTGACGCGTACGTCTACCTAGGACAAACAGTCGAACTAGGTAGGTCCAACTTCAAGAAAGAGGTCAATCGGCGAATCCAACTCGGCTGGGCAGCGTTCGGTAAACTACGCAACGTCTTCTCGTCCAAAATACCTCAGTGCCTTAAGACGAAAGTCTTCGACCAGTGTGTATTACCAGTGATGACATACGGCACTGAAACGTGGTCTCTCACTATGGGCCTCATAAGCAAGCTCAAAGTCGCACAACGAGCTATGGAGAGGGCTATGCTCGGGGTTTCTCTACGAGATCGAATCCGAAATGAGGAGATCCGTAGACGAACGAAAGTCACCGACATAGCCCACCGGATTAGTAAGTTGAAATGGCAGTGGGCAGGGCACATATCACGCAGAACAGATGGCCGATGGGGCCGAAAGGTTCTGGAATGGAGACCACGGACTGGTAAGCGCAGCGTAGGACGTCCACCCACAAGATGGACAGACGACCTAAAAGAGACCGCAGGGAAACGCTGGATGCAGGCCGCTTCCAACCGGCCCTTTTGGAGATCGATGGGGGAGGCCTATGTCCAGCAGTGGACGTCCTACGGCTGAAATGATGATGATGATGATGATTTTTATGATAAAACTTACCGTTTTGCTGAAAATCGCGAAAAACTCATTTTTTTGACCTTTGACCTTGAATAAAAAAAAATCCTTACACGGGAATGATGGGGAACTTCTAGACATTGTTTATAATTATGTTTTGAACAATTTCACTGAAATTCAGCTTGTTGGGACTTTATCTAACTTCACTCTCATTTTTTGGTCTAAATTGACCGGACTATTATTAATTAGCATGTTCATTGTTCAACCTTTCTACCAAGTTAGTACGAAATGCCGTTTGGACGAACAAGTAAGTTCAGTACTTTTGTACTCTGACTGCCAGTTCAAAAATGCTTCGTGTCGCATTTGCGCATAGAACCAATCAATCGGTTCTCAAAGAGCTCAAACTCCATAAGAAACCAAGGCTTTCCAACACGTGCCTTCGAAGAGTTTTTGAGTTTTTTGGCCACATAGCCCGTAAACCTGATGACAGCCCCTTAACTAATCGTCACCAAGGAAATAGAGGGTAAAAGATCGAGAGGAAGGAGTCCAATGCGTTGGACAGAGCAAATCCGCACCACCCTCAACATCAACGTTGCCGAAGCGGTTGATACTGCTGAAAGCCGGAACAGGGGCCTTACGGACAACTGCTATTACAGGCACCTAATCCGCTCAGTTGGAAAATCACGCGACCGCAAACCGTATCTAGGCGCGATAAGGTTCACGTTCGCTTGATTTTCCAACTGAGCGGATTAGGTGCCGCAATTAGCTGTTGTCCGTAAGGCCCCAGGTGACGGAACATCATAGAGGAGAAGTCATTGAGAAGGAAATCATCAATCATCATAAAGGAGAAGGTTGATGCCATTGACACTGACGTGCAAAAGCACGTCAATGTCAAAGTCAGAATATTGTCATTCGTGGTTGAGTTATCTCAATGCGGTCGGCCATTTTTAAGGACGGGCTAGTCCCCGGCATGGGTCCCCGGTGTATATATTACCAAATATTACTCTATGGGCTAGTCTCGAACAGATCGCCATTGCGGATAGATTAAGGTACAATAATAATAGATTTATATTGTGATATTAGCCGTGATTTTAGTGAATGGTAATAAAATATGTGACAACGGATTGAGAATAGTTTAAATTCTGACTCCTTCTCCCCAGAAGGAGTCAGAATTTAAACTATTCTAACGCTATAACGCTATTCTATTTTAACGCTAACAGTGTATGGCTCTTGTCTAGACCCCCGTCTAGACAAGAGCCATACACTGTTAGCGTTCACGCCTGTGGGAAATGAAATTGTATGAAAATGACATTGACAATGTCATTAGCATGAGATAAATTATCTGAAGCTAATGTCATTTTCATACAATTTCATCTTTCCGCAGGCGTGAACGCTAACAGTGTGTGGCTCTTGTCTAGACCCCCTGAGGTATCTGTCACAATAGCTCTCTCCATCGCCCGCTACGTGACTAGAGTTTTTCCAAAAGTGAACAGCGTCTCAGTCATAATTATGTCATCGCTGGCATCACACACTGGTTAAGTAAAAACCCTTGTCTTTAGGCATAGATTTCAATGCATAATCGTAAATCGGTACCAAGCTTTGTTTTTCTGTTCCAACATGGCAACCCCGAATGACAGTTCAAACCGCCTAGTTAGTATCGATTCGTCTTAAATCACCCCTAAAATATTAAATGGCGTGTTTGGACATTTTTGTACCGATCGATGTAAGTGCATGACTGCGGTAGATTACATTACAGTTAGTTTGTGGCGTGTTTTCGGCCAGTGTCAAATTGAAACATGTAAACAAAGGAATAGCATTTTATATTTCGAACGTGTCGTGACGTGACAAACATTATTAATTTTGTAAGGATTTGTTCTGTTCCTGTTTTAATATTTGAACTGACTGCTTGACTGTTTAATTTTATGGGAGAGGACATAAACCAATAAAATAAAGATTTAAGTTTTTAGGTCAAAGGATTAGGTTTTGTGGTTAAAGGTACAATATTATTTTTAATAACTGGCCAAGAGCATGCCGAGACACGCTTATGGGGTTCCGTAGCCGAATGACACATATATAGCTCAGAAATTGGGGATTATAGAAAAATTGGAACTAAGAAGAAATTTTAAATAGGTATCATGTTAGGGGATCTTTTTGCCACTTTGTCGGGCCATATTTCGCAAAGTATGTATTTGATAAAAAAGCTATGTATGAAACCTTACTATATGTATAATTTTGTCAATAATTTTCTAAACAATGTGTTATAACCAAAAAAAATATCATCCTCATTTCAAATGTAGGTACCAGAGACACCCCTAAAATGAAAAAATATATATGTGGCTATAGGTATAGGTACTTTTTAAATCGAAATCTACACTAAAACTGTAATTGTGCAAAACTTCATGCATTTTTCTTAAAACGGTGCATTCCTGCGACAACAATAAATACATACTCAAATCTCAAATAGGTACAATGCGTTGGTTTAAAGCCACGATCGCAATTTGTGACGACCTTAAACCGGACCTGTAAAGGATGCACCTTTAATTCGGTCACTGAATGCCACTGAATGAATGAATGACTCATCCAGGATACAAAAACATCGTTTCTTTTCAAGTTACAACAAAAACAATGTAATAACAATCAAAAATTACGCAAATCCTCTCAAAACTACGTTTTCATAATTAAAATGACATCATCGTCGTTTCATTGTCAATGAAACGGATGCTTGAAAAATAAGAATTAAAAAAATCATAATTTTTATGTGACATTCCATGAATGAAATTTAAAAGAATTAAAAATTTAAATTGAATTTCGAATGCACTATAAAAATTAAGCGGTCATTAATGGTAATTTAAATTTGGAACAGCGTGCATGTTCGAAGTGACATTTTGGTTTTTTTTCGTGCCAGTTTTTCGGTATGGGGTTTTGTCACGGAAAGTAAGTATTATTCAGCCTAGGGTGGCCTAGGTTAGCTGTCTGGCGAGGGATAATTAGCAGCAAACAATGGGCATTTAGGTGCACTTTTACTGTCCACCGTGCATGTTGGTCTTTTATTAGGGTAGAAGTTTTTGGTTTTAAAATGGTAAGTTTAAGTATCTTCAAAATTCAAATTCAAAATATTTTAAAGGAAAAAATAAAAATCCATAGTATACCTATATGCAAGATAGTGTATTTTGAAGGTTTTGGATGGCAAAACCATAAGTACATAATTATTAGAAAATAAACAATGTAAGTAAAGTTTTATTCTAATTTTTTTGCTGTGACATGGCAGCCTCTTTTACATTTATTGGTCTTCCAGCTCTAAAGATTAGAAATTCACCACTAAAATCGGCACGAATAATATCCAGCGTTCCTCCAAGAGCTCAGGGGGTTAGACAAGAGCCACACACTGTTAGCGTTCACGCCTGCGGAAAGATGAAATTGTATGTAAATGACATTAGCTTCAGGTAATATCTCAAGCTAATGTCATTGTCAATGTCATTTTCATACAATTTCATCTTTCCGCAGGCGTTAACGCTAACAGTGTGTGGCTCTTGTCTAGACCCCAAGGGACACTTGTTACATATATAAACCTTACGTAATAACTGATGGTGAAAACCGCATCAAAATCCGTTGCGTAGTTTTATAGATCTAAGCATAGGTACATAGGGACGGACAGACAGCGGGAAGCAACTTTGTTTTATACTATTTAGTGATAGTGTTGTACACGTATTATAGTTACATATTAAAAGAAAAAGTTTTCATTCTGCTTTTTATAATGTTATTGCATCTGTCTATACAAAAAAAAAATGGACAGAGTCTAAACCTAAGAAAATGGACTAGCATAGAATCCATCACGTGATTTACATAGCGTAGCAGGCCGTCAGTCAAAATATAGTATACCTACTGTATGTAGCCTTTGGAGCCTTTTACAGGTCCCTAGTACATTAAAACCGTGTACAATCATGCAATTCGCCGTCCTGTCAAAAATAGGTACCTATACAAAACACACCTGTGTTCAAAATACTATACGCAGTGATACAGTGAGTGTGTTTTGTCGGGACTTAGGTTCGAGTTCGAGTTCCAGTGATAACCGTAGGAAAAGACTAAGAAAGAGGGTAGATCGTTATGTCTGCACCTAACTTTTTAACTGTTCTCCAACCACCCGCATTCTTCAGTCTTCCCGTGAACATGGTGCATGTAACTGCGCCGAAATATCGGGAGCTCATTCCACAACCTTACCACGGTAAATATCCCGTAAATAATCATATAACTTTAGTGAACAACCGTGATAGTTTAAAACAGTGTTTTATAGGTACCTATGTTTCGTTCTGATAACAACAATTTTGGCATTTGAGTAAAGAATGTAACATGTTTAATTCGTTTATGCTAAATTAGCACTACTTCTATTTTATTAGTCCTTAATCTGTTGTCTAAACTAAATAAAAATAATCAACCCAGGGGTGCAAGTACCGTTCTTTTAGCGATCGTCAAATTAACAGTTGAGGTCGTCAAATTCGATAATATGCAATTTTTTCAGTACTCGCTGTGATCGATTCTATGGCATTTTAGCGAATTTGACGATCGATAAAGAACGGTACTTGCACTGCAGATGTAACTATGTTTACCTATGTCTGTGACTATAAAAATTATGTTCTTGTAATATTAGGCCTTTATTTCCTTATATTTTGTAATTGGGAATTGTTCAGTTACTGAAAACAATTAAAATTATCTGTGGCGTAACCTTACCTATAACAATAACAAATAGTGGGGTTTCCCTAAGTACCGAAATTCAGACGGTTTAGATAAAGGTAGGAAAAACGGAAGTTGTGGTAGTAGGCAAGCTTGTGATGGGACGTTTGCGAGAGTTTTGGCGCCAAGGAAAAAAACATGTCGGCTCGTTGGATTATTTTCCTAAACTTGTGTATTTTCGAGTGTTAATGTGTACTAAATGGTGAATTATTATTCATTAAGTGCTCGTAAACGTGCTCGAGTGTGGGAAAGTGATATAACGAGGTGAAACGTGTCTTTTCGTGTTGTTTCCAAAACTCCATAGAAGCCTCTTGTAAAGTCTTCACCACTTTACAGGGGCATGAGTTAGACTCGACAGTGACTTACTTAGCTTGACTCTGACTGTGACTATGACTTGTTTGACGCTATTAATACCATGAAAACTGTTTAATATTACGACTAAAGGACATTGAAACCACGGTCATGAAAATTTTAACAAAAAAAAATGGGACGTTTGCATTTTTTTTTCCTCGAAGATTTGGCTCCATCTATTTAGCTAGTGCTAAGGTAATAAAATTCTCAACTGGGTTTCTCAACTCGAAAACTCACTTGCTCGATGGATCTACGATTAGACAAGACGTAATGTCACCATTGCGAGTCGACTGGATGAGCAAGAGAAGCTAACCTACCGGATAAGAAAGGCGTGGGTGATGATTTGAAGTAGAAAATAGACCTGGTACAAAAATTGTATTCATAAATTTAATGTATCAAATTAAAGGAAAAGCGGATTTTCATTGTAAGTTAATTCTAGAACTAGTAGACAAGTGGCTACAGATATTAGGTTAGGTACAGAAATTACAGAATGTACCTACGCTGATAGCTCGAAGGCCAATGGTCCGACAAGGCAACCTACTGCAATATCACTCATGTGTTTTTCACCCAGCAAAAATATCTTTCACAAGTTCGTCAACCCAAAACTAAGCAGTACATTCGATTTCTATCTAAAAATAAACATTTTGCCACCGTATAAGGATGATTTTTGCTTGCGCAAAAGCTGTCCCAGTGAAGTTGGATATTCACATAGGTGAGTTTGAAGTCGCAAACTAGGAATGCAGTCGAATGGCGGCTAACTTCACACTGTTGCAATCAAGTTCATAGATTATGATTGGCGTTGGTTCAGACTTGACAATAATAAATTGAAATCATGTTTTACAGTATTTACACTGTTGTGCGTCGTTTTACCTCTAGTGAAAAAGACACTTACCTAGATTGTGTGCAGCATTTGCCCATATAAAAGCAAAATGGTCCAGTTCGTGTGTATCAATGTTCACAATCACTTTAAATAGGTATTATTCTAGTTTTATATTACTTTGCACTATAACATCACAATTATTGTTTGTACAGAAGGCACTATGTTCTAATCACAATATTGAGCAAAGTGAAAGAAAAAAATAGTTTCACTTTATGAGGTCATCGAACGCGCGGGTGCTATTCCGCCACATTCGAAATTGGAACGTTTTGGACACATTCAAATAAAGTTCGATTCAAGTGAATTTGGCGGGATGTGTCACAGTCGGGGTCCATTCGGCGGATTTTCGTGTAAATTCGTGACGGGACGCGAGGCGCGTGCGAGCCGCTCGCGCGCAACTGAAGATTGTCGTAGGTTAAGTTTGGAAAAAACACCGCTACTTAGTTCAATTTTCCGCGATGCAAGCTGCAGTTTCTCCGCGCCAAAAATGCATCTCACCGCGGCCTCTGACGTCATCAAAACCAAACCACCTTCAGGCGATCACGAGGTCACCATTGTTTTGACACTTTTGACAGCTTCGTGAACTACCAACCATGTGTGATGCACACGAAACAAGTCCCAGAGGGCGCCACACTTCTCAAAAGACGACTCCAATTAGAAAAACAAAGCTAAACCAAATAAACTAGCACAGCGCGTAAACACAACGAAATAACTAAATGCCACTTTTCATTATTTCGCTATGCACCGTCCGACGTCACGAAAGACGTGTGGTTAGTTTATATATTCGTCTCTCTCCCACATGTGCTCCGAACGAGCATTTCACTTCTAAATTTGAACTTTTGAATTTCTAATTTGAACTGTCATGTTTTGGCGTCTGTATATAATTGTTTTTTTTTTTAGAGATAACGCGCGATGCTAGATCGTGCATGCATGCACAGAACTGCAGTTGTACTGACTTGCGGAGACTAGATGACATTCACAGAGGCTTAAATTCCAAGTTCAGACGATTGCGGCGTCAATAAACTGGCCGATGGCTCCTCCATAATAAACGAACGATGTAATTTTATTTACCGGCGTCACAAAAAGAGATTTGCAAATAAATTTACGTCACAAAAGAGGTGTAGGTATAACTAACATTTTAACGTATGACTTGCAATAATTACCTCCGTGATTTTGAGGTTTTTTTTATTGAACATAGGCTTGCGCTTGACCGCAAACTCGTCTGATGCTAAGCGATGATGCGGTCTACCATACAGCACGATTGCCTAGAAAAAACAGACTCGCGACTTGGAGACTCCCAGATTGTATCGTTTCTGATGAACAGCTTTGGTCCATAAAAAACCTCGGGAATGTTATTGAAGATAAATAATTCTATATTTTGTTAAGAGGATGCAATAAAATAGGTTAATATTAACTTTTATCTTGTTGATATACCTACCTACCTTACACATCTAAAACTAAAGTAGGTAATTGAAGTAGGTTGTTTCGTTCTCATGAAAAGCGGGATGTAACACAATAATTTATATAAAATAGGTTTAAAAAAAGTTTTAAATTAATTATAATAGATTCACTATCATCATCATCAGCCCTGAGTGACCCACTGCTGGGTATAGGCCTCCTTTGTTTATGCCACTCTCCCCGGTCTCTCGCGCTATTCGCATCCACTTGTTCCCGACAGTATTTTTGATAACTTTTTATCTTGTTGATATTTTATACCTTACACATCTAAAACAAAAGTAGTAAGTACGTAATTGAAGTAGAACACTGTTTTAAACTATCACGGTTGTTCACTAAAGTTATATGATTATTTACGGGATATTCACCGTGGTAAGGTTGTAACTGCGCCGAAATATCGGGAGCTCATTCCACTACCTTACCACGGTAAATATCCCGTAAATAATCATATAACTTTAGTAATTGAAGTAGGTTGTTTTGTTCTCATGAAAAAACGGGATTGTTACACAATAAATTATATAAATTATGTTCCATCGACTCGCCTTGAAGGGCCAAGCTTGCGTCATGATATTTTTACTGAAATATCATGCAATAGAGGAAATCGATAGGTATTGTTCATTGTTCGCGGCTCGTAAATATTTAATTATTTACTCCTTAGAATAACTACACAAAGAAACCAAGTGCATTCGCAAAATTTAAGCCATTCAAATGGTGTCATATATGACACAAAAAAAAAAAAATACTAGGACAATTTGCGCGGTGAAATCGTACCACAACAAATCAGAAAAGCAGCACAAGAGTTATGGTGTGACATTCCAAAGGTAATCCATTAATTTTCTTGCTTAAATCGTTTAAAATACCAATCGAAACGTAAGCTACAAAGCTAATTTGTAGCTTACGTTTTGAGAAGGCGTTGTTTGGAAACCTACCTTCTCTGAGTAGTTATTCTAAGATTTACTCTAAAATTATCTTCCAATGCCGTAAAACTGTCTTGACAGCCGCCAGTTACATTTTCTAGGCCAAATAAGTGCACAGTATAAATACTGAGAATTCTAAATTTAGGTATGAAGATTTCCTAAACTGTTTTTTCCTAGAATTCTTTAGTTCAGTCATCAATTTATTGGCCTACTCATGTGAAGAAAGTTCGTGCATAGGTAGTTGTCAAGAGCCACTTTAAATTAAAACATGTCGCCGGTTCTCAGAATCCAAATCTAACATCACGTCACGAACATCGTACAAGTGAAATCTCTATTGAAATAACTTCAATATAAACTTGGTCAAAGCTGGTCCAAGAATTATTTGCTCCGAAAGCTGTAAAAAGTTGAATGAAAACCACAAGTTCTAATTAATTTCGCTAGGTTTTTGAACGCAAGACTGTATCCGATATGACATCACACATAATATCATCAGCTAGGAAACGTCCACTGCTGAACAAAGGCCTCCACCTTAGGGAGGTGTAATTATAGAGACGTTATAAGCGAACAACACGTCTTTAAAAACTGACTAAACGCAGCATATACCATAAGACCATAACATCATAGATAAATATATACATGCTTACATGCATGTATATTGTATGTTTTAAACGTTTATCGGGACGTATTATTTAATTTAGGTAAAAAATATGTAAAAACATCATCATCATCATCATCATTTCAGCCGTAGGACGTCCACTGCTGGACATAGGCCTCCCCCATCGATCTCCAAAAGGGCCGGTTGGAAGCGGCCTGCATCCAGCTTTCCCTTATTTCACATGTTTCGTATGTTGTATATTGTATATATGTGCATTTTGTGAAATAAGGGAAAGAATAAGACTTTTTACGCTATATATATAACTATATAAGTTTTAAATACATACTTAAATAGAAAAAGATATTAACAACCAGATATAGAACAAACACAAATGTTCATCATAAAAATGTTTGTCCTAGATGGGAGTCGAACCCACGCCCCCAAGCTCAGAAGGCAGGTTCACTACCAACTGGAATATGGAATAAAGATACATACCTACCTATTACCTACAAGCAGTTTGCATTGACAGTCGCTGGAAAGGAAAACCCGACGATTACAATAACCGAGATGATTCAATTTAGAATTCTGATAACTGTTGCAGTCACAGAATTTTTTTTTTTTTTGTTTAAACTAGAGCAGCGTAGATAGGCCTCCCACTAGATGGACCGACGACATTATGAGAGTCGCTGGCATCCAGTGGATGCAAAAGGCAGGCTGTCGTTCAGTGTCGAGGTTAATGGCCTATGTTCAGCAGTGGACGTCTTCTGGCTGATGATGATGATGATGAAATTAGAACAGCTGTCAAGGCATTTTTGTAAGAAATTTGTTGTAGCCAGTTGCATACCATATTATTATATAAACGAACCACAGTCATTCGAAATCAGTTAGCAACTGTGATGGTTCGACGCGTTTATCTAAATAAGAATGTTCAATCAAGGTTCACTCATAATGCCTGGTAACAGATTTTTCCTTCTCATTTCCGTTTCATTTACTTTTCTTTTCTGTGGTTGCAGTGATGTTTTATGAAGCAAAGTTGACAGGGACTGCAAGCAAAAAGCCAAAATTGACCTGCCTCTGATTAATTTCACGTTCCAGCGTGAAGTAATGATGGAGAGTTCAGATAATTAGTACTAAAGTATATTAAAACAATTCATCTTATGTATGTTGAGTTTGTAAATCAACGAAAAGACATTAGAAGATGTGTCTATCTCAAATCGCTACTCTTTCAAATATAATTTCTTAAAGGATGTGTTTTTAAGGTATAAGACAAGAATGAAAAATTATAATTAAATACTTGAATTTCAATCTTAAATAACATTGACATGTAGGTCTAGGTACTAAGTAGGCCCAATTTAATAGATGACTTTTGACACGTCATCAAATTCAACAATATACCTACGTAACCTTGTAAGGATGTTAGGTACTTACTTATTTATTTATCAAAATTAGAACTGCATAATTACTTAAGTTTTTTCATTTTAAAATACATATTTAATGACAAAAGAATGCAGTTTTACGTTTTATTTTGACAAATAAACAGTAGACTGACAGATAAAAAACTGTTTTAAACTATCACAGTTGTTCACTAAATTTATATCATAATTTACCTACGGTATATTTACCGTGGTAAGGTTGTGGAATAAGCTCCCGATATAACTAATTAACTAACTGCACCGAAATATCGGGAGCTCATTCCACAACCTTACCACGGTAAATATCCCGTAAATAATCATATAACTTTAGACGGGCAGATGTCAAATATGACCTATTAAATTTGCCTGTTACTTGATATTGTCAAGCAATAATTTATGAGTAGGTATTTATTTAATTTGTGAAACTAAGTAGGTAGTCATCATCATCATTTCAGCCGTAGGACGTCCACTGCTGGACATAGGCCTCCCCCATCGATCTCCAAAAGGGCCGGTTGGAAGCGGCCTGCATCCAGCGTTTCCCTGCGGTCTCTTTTAGGTCGTCTGTCCATCTTGTGGGTGGACGTGCTACGCTGCGCTTACCGGTCCGTGGTCTCCATTCCAGAAACTTTAAGTAAGTAAGTAGTAGGTACAGGTAAACCTTTAAGTAGGTAGTAGGTACTTAAAATTAATCATGAGTAAGACATAGTGTTTGTTTCTTTATTTTTAAAATTAATCCACAAAATAATGTATTAGTCACTTCAAACTAAACACTGTTTTAAACTATCACGGTTGTTCACTAAAGTTATATGATTATTTACGGGATATTTACCATGGTAAGGTTGTGGAATGAGCTCCCGATATTTCGGCGCAGTTACATGCACCATGGTCACGGGAAGACTCAAATATAGGGAAATATCGGGAGCTCATTCCACAACCTTACCACGGCAAATATCCCGTAAATAATCATATAACTTTATTTCAAACAAAGCTTAATAAAACCAATATTGGACAATATAAAGGCTTCTGCTACTAATTTTGTAGTTCAAATGACATTTTACGTCTTAGTTATGTCTATATACTTGCATTTAGCTAAAGGAAGTCTGGTCACCTCTGACCAAGCCTCTGACACAAGACACTGTCGAAAATTCGAAGTAAATTCAACGGGACCGGCTAACTGAAATGACGTCAGGACAGGTCAACGATTCAAACCAGATTGGGTTTGATTGCACGTTGTGTTATGTAAGATGTAAGGTTATCGTTGGAGTTTTGGCGCCAACGTGAAAAAACATAGCGCCCTGTTATATCTTCTTTTTTTTCTTCATTTATTTATCATTTAAAAAAGAAAAGTATCTGTACAAATAGAATATAATAGCATTTAAAAACCACTAAGGTTTATTAGTAATGCCATAATTATGGAGTTTTAGTCTACGCCGATTTACTTACATAATAATTTTTTAATATCTAAGTAAGTAAGTACACTATTGGCAGCGAGCGAGGCAATTACATCAGATTGTTAAAAAGTAGAATTTTAATTTTATTTTAATATTAGGTATATGGAGTAATGTTTTTACATAAATCTGAAGGTACGAGGAACTAAATAGGTACGTTACGATTCTTTCGAGTGTTAATGTGTAATAATGGTGGATAATTGTTTATTAAGTAAGCGTAAACATGCTTTTAAGCGAGGGCAAGTGAAATAATGAGGTAAAAGATGTATTTTCATGTCGTTTCCAAAATTCCGTAAAAGAGTTTAATAGTAATCTCCACAAATTTGCAAGCCACTGTCAAATGCACAAGACGTTTAACGCCAAAATCCTCTGCCAAAATTTAGTCTATTGTTTTGTAGAGTAGTAACTACTAATACCTTAGAAAAATTATATAAAATAACTAGATAATATTATTATCAAAGATTGTACCTATACTACAAAATTTAGAACCGAAATCATGTCGAAGTTAGGTCCAATAGGGAATATGCATGTGTTTTTTTTATATTTTTAATTAACTGTTTACATCGGTATATCATAGTAAAAATTATAATTACAGTTGGAAATGCTCAAATTAATTTTTAAAATAATATTTAAAACATCGAATAAATTTGAGCTGTTTGAACGCCGCAATTTTTCGCGGGCCTTGGATGACGTCAGAAGCCACGTTCTGTGTTTGTTTACTATAGACGATACAGTTATTTCACACAGATTTTCAGTTTTATAGATATTCAGACCATGGAAGAAGCTAAAAAACATTTTTATAGGTATTGTCGTGTGCCAAAATGTACAAACACTATTAGAAATACACCCGATAAAGTATTTTTTTGCCATTCCAAGAGATGCGAAAATACGTAAACGATGGTGTAAGGTTATGAGAAGAGATGAAGTATCTCCAACATCGTGTTTGAATTGTTGTGAAAATCATTTTAATGTAAATATTTTATATATTGATAGCATGGTGTGATTTAAAAGTATGTTTAGTATTGAATATTATGCACTCAACAAACAAACAATAAGTAGGCACATTAAGTATTTAGAGTAAACAGTATTCACATAAAAAAAAAAACTTAAAAATTCACGGAAAATAAGTAATGTTAGGTAAAATTACTTATAAATTATTATAATGTAGACCGTAGAACAGCAAGTTCATAACAATTTTAATGACCAATGATTATTTACAGGTTATGTTTTGGTAATCAGTGCCGAGTGCATTTATGTGTAAAAACCTATGTAATGGATTAAAATATATCATGAATTATAACAATTACCTTGCAGCTTTCACTCCTTTGATCTCAGCAACTATAAAATCTGGATTTGATGCAAAATATGCTGTCATAATGAATGCATCTAGGTATTTTTGGTAGATTGTCCGATTGTGCTTTGACAAAACCAGTCTCAGTCATCGTCCTAAATGATCTCTAGTCTCACGAGAATGCTAAAATTACACTAGCTAATGGAAAAAACTACAGGAACTCAATATAAAACGATTTTTCTCTCAAACACTACTAAAACAGTATGAATATCGACGCCGATTTAGGCGATGTTGTGGCTTTTGACGTCACGTTTCGTTTCGACCAATGGTGAAGCGTTTCACTAATTTGAATTTCCCTCTTATATTTTCCACTTTTTGTTTAATATTTTAAGCAATTAAAATGCAAATAAATAAATAAAATATCTTTTAGATATAAAGTTAGAACAATAACGATTCGGAAAAAAATTATTTCAACCAAATTTAAACCACACGCATATTCCCTATTGTTTCTTGATCTATTTACGAAATATTTTCTGATGTATTTAACGTTATACTTAAATTTTGTTATTCTGTGACTCCCTAATTACGATTTATGAAAAATAAAATTCATTCGAATTTCAAAATTCGAATGAACGCGAATTTAAGTGCACTTCGAATGTCGGAGTGAAAGTGATGCAGTGCGTAATTTATTTATTCTTTTTTCGAAACGAGTCCTGCCGAATGCATCGCATTCGGCCTCGACTCGTGTCAACGACCCTTGTATTCGGGCGTCGCCGTCCATTACGTTGGGAAAGGTCAGGTTTGTGCATGTGTGCAATTTGTTTGTGTGCTGCTTTTACTTTCGACCCGCCTTATTTGTGTGTTTTCATTTGGAAATTCGTAATTCAAAAGGTCCATCTCTGGTGTGGTATTGCCATGTTGAAAACCACAGAAAAGAAACGTAAATATAGAACTGAAATGAGAAGGAAAATCTGTCGCCAGGCTTTATGACAGAACCTTGATTGAACATTCTTGTTTATGTCAACGAGTCGAACTCTGCATCCAAAGAACTTGGATTGACTTTACCTTTTTGGGTTAGGTCTCAAAGTTCTTTGTCCGCGTCACAGTTGCTAACTGATTTCGAATGACTGACGTTTCGTTTATATGGGTGCAACTGGCTACAAAAAAAATCTTACAAAAATGCCTTGAGCCGTTCTAATTAAAACAAAAAAATGTATTTTTTGTGTTGAAAACTATGTTGGTACTTACAATGATAGAAGAAATTGGAGTAGGAATCACCAATTCATGTTTGAACTAGGTCTGCTTTAAATTGCTAGCATTACTGTTATAGGTTATCTATATACCGAAAAAGTTATATATATTTAAATAAACAGCTAGTCTATATAGTCTATGCTTTTTAGTATATAGGGTTACGCGGAAAGGGTGTATTTAGCTGATCGGGGTCTATAGTATGCATCATTATGAACAACTTTTACTATAAGAGCAACACGCGAGAAAATTTTCAGCTATTCCATAGTCATCTTTCTTTGACTGTGATTTTTTTCTGTGGAACATTATTTATTTCGCTATTTTATGGTAGGTATGGTATGGTATGGTAGGTATTTATGGTTATGGTAGGTCCCATAGTAAAATAAAAATGAGATTAAATAAAATTAAAATTCATTATCGGTTTCATCACGTTGTTTTCCTTCGCCATTTATGAGCGATGGCATGGAAACTGTACAAAATTTATTTTAGGTACCAAAAGAATAAAATTGGTACAGGGCCGCGATCGAACCGGGTCCCGTCAGATTGTAAAGCGCACATGCTACCGCTCGGCCACCATCGCTCTAACCCTGTATAATTACAGACACACAAACCTTTGCATTTATAAATAATTGTTAGCGAACAAGTTAATAATGTTTGTTTTGGATTATCAGGTTGTGAATTATAATTAATTTTGTATAGGTATGTATGTGTGTTTGTTTGTATTCGGGTATTCCCGTAAATTCAGACAAATACCTGATAAGGATAAGCATATGCATAGCATATTTAGTTTTAGTTTGTAAATTAATTTATATATTTTTATGCAAGAGGTGGCAATACTGGCAATTTGGCAAACAAGGTGGAGTTTTGGCGCCAACGCGGAAAAAACATGTCGGCTCGTTGGATTATTTTCCAAAACTTGTGTATTTTCGAGTGTTAATGTGTACTAAATGGTGAATTATTATTCATTAAGTGCTCGTAAACGTGCTCGAGTGTGGGCAAGTGATATAACGAAGTAAAACGTGTCTTTTCGTTTTGTTTCCAAAACTCCATAGGAGCCTCTTGTAAAGTCTCCACCATTTTACAGGGGCATGAGTTTGACTTGACCGTGACTTACTTAGCTTGACTCTGACTGTGAGTATGACTTGTTTGACGCTATTAAGACTATGTAAGCTGTTGAATATTACGACTAAAGGACATTGAATCCACGGTCATGAAAATTTTAACACAAAAAAAATGTGGCCAGTTGTCAATTCTACAGATTTTCATTGGTACTAAATGTCTATCTGTCTATCTGTATTTTTTCTGGGGCCCATAATTTTTTATGCTCAAGCCCACTACCAGTTGGTAGCGTACCAGCATGCTGGCGGCATTACCACGTTGAATGGCAATGCTTATGCGTTGAGCCAGAAACACGCCAGCATTTTGGTCACGCATTAATTAATTCGATTAATAACAATACATGATATTGAAATTATTGATTTGATTAGTTAATTAGACTAGTTTTTTAAAATAGGTACCTACTGGGTTTCGTGGATGGAGTGTAAGTACTTACCTACTACGCCGAAAGGCATCCATAGTAGGTAGTCTAGTAGGCATCAATCTTTTTTTATCTAATTATTGTTTGGGGCTGTGAATAACTTTTACTATGGGACCAACCAAAAAAAAAAAAAACGAGAAATCGAAAAATATCAACTGTTACATAAAAAACGGTCATTCACAAAAAAAAAGTTTTTTTAATAGGGTTTGCTGAGAATACAAAAAAATAGAGAAAGTTTTTTTTTTTTTTTCTAGTAATTTTTTGTTAGAATCGTGGAAGTTGCTACTTAGAGTTTATAAGATGGGCTTCTTGAACTTTATGATGACATTGAGTTGGTCCCGAGTTGCTTATGAATCCCCCTAACATTTTATCATTGTAGTTAGTACTATAGACGAGATTTAATTTAAGTAACATATACATTGTTGAAATACTGTAAATATTAAGACGTTAATAATTGTAATAAATACAACTTTTGTATATTATAACAAAACTGATGAACAGGCGGTATGGCCTTAAAGGCTTTAGCCTGCCCGATGGGCGAATAAAAAAATATAAAAAGAGTTTATAAGTAAAAGTTGTTCGTATCATCGTTGGCGAGGTCATAATTATGTAGTTACAAACACAATAATAAATCATACCACAGACGACAATCATAATAGCACAGTCCTACGCGTCCAAAGTCGCGGCCATTTTGCTAGTGTGTTATTAAAATCATAAATCATAAATATATTTCCAAAAGAACAGCACATAAGTATAATTTCTATAAAAGACTTTCATAATACTTATTTATTTTACAACAGAAAGTTTGCAGTGGCCCCCAAACTAAGCTAACCCTGTATCTTGGGTACCCGGAGAAATCAAATAATAAATTATTTCCAGATTTGCGCTGACAGTGTGTAAAAGTTTCCAATAGTAATACTATAAATCGTCTATATACTATAGTAAATGTAAAAATACTATAATAATTTTATGAATGTAGGTCGATGTAGGTACACTAGGTAGGTACATAATATCAATTTTACATCAATATCTCATATTTTTTAGGGTTCCGTACCTCAAAAGGAAAAGGAACCCACCCTCATAGGATCACTTCGTTGTCCGTCTGTATGTCTGTCTGTTCGTCTGTCAAGACCCTTTTGCTCAAGAACGTGTAAAGGTATCAAGTTGAAATTAATACTAAATACTTGGGTCTACGGTTTCTTTCGGCTGTAAAAAAAAAAGTTGTAAATCTACGCAATCAAAAGATATGAACGATTATGTCGCATATTTTGCGATTTCACAGGGGAATCAAAACCTATAGGGTACTTCCCGTTGACCTAGAATCATGAAATTTGGCAAGAGGCAATATCTCATAGCACATATATAGGAATAAACCCGAAAGTTATAAATTTGAAGTTATATCATTTGAAAATAATTATTTTGGTATTACAAACTTACATTTTGTAGTTGGAATGTATCGAAGTACCTTATTGTCAACTACAAAGTTAAGTTTGTCATTCAATATTTCTATTTTTTTTTTTGACTCGCGTTTTGAGAGCTTCGTCCAACGGAACCCTCAGAGCACGAGTCCTACTCGTACTTGTCCGGTGTTATTTATATTTTTTTTAGTCTAATATGTCTCTTACCGGCTACATCGCCCAGTTAATGATAACTTTTATGTTCTGACGGCGGAAATACTGTTACAAATTACCATAATTAAAGAATACCAAATTCGGAATCAAGGAAATTGAAGAATGAATTAAGTAATTATGAATTACCATGAAGATAAATTTATATGATTATTTACGGGATATTTACCGTGGTAAGTTTGTGAATGAGCTCCCGATATTTCGGCGCAGTTACATGCACCATCTTCACGGGAAGACTGAAGAATGCGGGTGGTTGGAGAACAGTTAAAAAGTTAGGTGCAGACCAAGTTTTAGTTTTTGATTATTATTTTAACTAGATTGACCAACGACCATAGAAAGCCATTCACATGTTGTCATATATAGCTCCACAAAATATGTAAAAAAATTACTATGACAATTTGCGCGGTGAAATCGTACCACTACAAATCAGAAAAGCAGCATAAGAGTTATGGTGTGACATTCCACAGGTAATCCATTAATTTTCTTGCTTAAAACGTTTAAAATACCAATCGAAACGTAAGCTAGAAAGCGAATTTGAAGCTTACGTTTTGAGAAGGCGTTGTTTGGAAACCTACCTTCTCTGAGTAGTTATTCTAAGCCAACGACATTGTGAGAGTCGCGGGCATCCAGTGGATTTGTATGGCAGGCTGTCGTTCAGTAGGTCTTTTGGTTGATTATGATGATGATAATAAAACAGTTTGAGAGTCTGCGGTTTTGCACTATTAACATGTATAAATAAATAAATAAATATTCGGGACATTTTTGCGCGCACGGTCATCTGACCCCAAACTAAGCAAAGCTTGTGATATGGCTGCCAGAGACTGATATACATACATATATAGTTTTAAATACATACTTAAATAGATATTAACAACCAGATATAGAACAAACACAAATGTTCATCACACAAATGTTTGTCCTAGGTGGGAATCGAACCCTCACCCCCAAGCTCAGAAGGCAGGTTCACTACCAACTGGACCAGCGGGCTATCTACAACGGGGTATATTACAATTATTACTTAAAAGAGCATGATCTTTATTCCTGAGTAGGTAAGTACCTACTTATTAAACACTGATAAGCAAGTCTGACTATATTGACATCATTGCAAAAATATCTACTCGACTACACCCGAATTTTGCTGATACCTTATCAATTCTTATCACCAAAATGTTACTGACCATACTCACCGACTATATTAACCGAGGTCATGGTACGATAAATCTTACGTCCCTTTCACTCTTTAACTGATCAACATCGTTGTTTCGTTCATACGTGCAACAATGCCAGCGTTTGCGCAGCTGTTTGGCGATGTTTACACGTAGGTATAAGAGATTATATTTTTTTTTAAATGTGGTTTTTCTATATTTTTAGAAGTGTTATGTATGGTATTTACAAATAGAATTAAGTAAATTAAACTTACTATAAGAATCTGTGTTAAAATCATACCATAAAGTGGTACGTTTAACCTATAGGCGACGGAAATTCAATTTTCCGTTTTTTTTTTTGTCCTTCTAGCTAGGTTATATAGCTATAGTAAATGATCGCCCACTGTGTTCAAACAGTGCAACAAACCGCTAGGGCTCCAGGACACACCCCTTCTGGGGTGCCTGGGCAAGTCTGATTCCCACTCCCGGCGACGGCCCAAGCCGAGGTTCGTACCTTCGAGTTGCCCTTGTGCTAGTCACCAAAAACTTAAACCACCAAGTTAGCCAAACGCACTCTGCGTTCGCTAACTAGTCCGGTCAAGCTGTAGAGGCCAAAAGGCCAACAATACAAGTCAAAGTATTTAAAAAACCCCACTATTTTTGGCCTAATAGATGATTATTCTTTAAATTATTATGTAAAGCAATTTAAATTACCTACTTATGTCAAAAACAAATTTTTACTATTTTAAACGGCT
This sequence comes from Agriopis aurantiaria, assembly GCA_914767915.1. Taxonomy (NCBI): domain Eukaryota; kingdom Metazoa; phylum Arthropoda; class Insecta; order Lepidoptera; family Geometridae; genus Agriopis; species Agriopis aurantiaria. The sequence goes on from OU612004.1 coordinate 9,502,701, forward strand.
TATTACTAACATTTAGAAAATGTATTGTTATTAATAAACTTAAGGAAAAGGGCTAAAAGCGCTTAGCCCTATTAAATTGGTTGGGTCAAACTGAAGTAGTAATTAATGTAATACAAATATTTGTTTTCCTTAATTAATTATAAAATACATTCACAGTCATCCCATTAAAACAACAAGTGATAACCGACTTACAAACATTGTGTTTATTATTAGAAAACTAGTTGCGCACAACGGGTCCACACGCAATCGTGCAAAAAAAAAGTTTTTTTGACCGCCACACAAGGACGTTATAACCTAACCACAGAATATAAAAGGGATCTGTGTTGTAACCCTTTTTATAACGTCCTTGCCGCCATCTCGCCTCGTGATGATGAGGCAAGCTTACCTTTTTTTTTGTTTTTTTTTTTCAAGGGGGAAATCTTTCGAAGATCATCATAATCAGCCTTATAGCTGTCCACTGCTGGGCTTTTAGCCTACCCCCGAAAAGGTGATTGGGCCATATCCACCACGCTGGCTCAGTGCGGATTGGTGGATTCACATACGCCATTGAATTCCTTCTCTGTACGTATGCAGGTTTCCTCGCGATGTTTTCCTTCACCGAAAAGCCAGTGGTATGAAAATCCGTAAATAAGCTCCAAAGAGCTCATTGGTACGGGCCCGGGGTTTGAACCCGCGACCTCACGCTTTCAAGTCTAGCGGTCTCCCAAATGGGCTACCACGGCTTCCAAAGATACAAACGCACGATACGGCTAAACGATACGGCTGCATTGGGGTGCAGCCAGGTTATGTGAAATTATTTATACCCTCCGGTGACCAGCCTTAGATAAACGTATCGGAGCCCTCAGCACTGCGCTACGGCTCCTCCGCCTACGACAACGTTGATCCCACAATGTTGCCGTTCTCTACCAGGGCACGCTTAAGTGGAAGGTCAGAGCCCCATGTTTGACCACCCTGAGCCTGAAGGTCTTTTAGTAGCCTCTTACTACAGGCAGGGGATACCGGTGCCGTATTCTATTGCCCCGGCGCCAGGAGAAGATACCGATTCACTCGTACTTTGGTTTCTATTAGGGAGCTGCCCCAGCTCTTGAGGCGACTGTCTGGTTGCTTAGAACCGTACAACGGATGTCTGCTGTCCGACTCCTAATCCGTGGCAATGTATCACATCACAGCAGTTAGTATGAATTTAGCAGAATCTGATCTGATGCGGACTGAAGGCTATGGATGGAATGATAATCTGTGAATTCAGTCAAGGGGTGCCTCGGAAGACTTCCCTGTATCGCGGCCGATCGCAACCGCGCGCGACTGATGCGGTTTGAAAATGTATTGCGACTTCATTCGTCGGCCGCACGCGTCTGACGCAGACCTCGGAAACTTTTGGTCCATCATTTACGATACATATTGCCCAAGAATGTAACTCCCTGCCGTGTTACTTGTTTCCTGAGAAGTACATCTAGTCTACACTGAAAAACATAGCAAGATGACAATTCCTTCTTAATGTTAGGAAGGAAATCCTAAATTTTGGAAGGAAAAGGTCATCTTAACTTCCAAAACAGATTCCTTCTTCCTTCTTCAGCAGAAAAGTAAGATTTTTTTTCAGTGTAGGCATCTTCTGTTAGGCTTGAGTGAATAGATTTCTTCTAGATCAACGTGTTCCATCCTCGGCCACACCGTCGCTTACCATCAGGCGAGTTGGTGTCCAAACGTAGATCTATCTATTGTAATATAAAAGTTAAATAAAAAGCGACGCCATACATTTACATGGTGTGGGAAGTATTGTCGAATCAGCCGCGCGCGTTAGTCGCATGCGTCAGTCGTGTGCGGCTGCGATCGGCCGCGATACACGGAATCCAACCTTAGGAACAAAGCTTACGTAATAATTAGTAATTTATATTTTAGATTTTCCTTATTTTCGACCAAAATTCGACACGTGTAACAAGAGGACAAATCTCCTAAAATATGTATTTACTTACATACGATACAAAAGATATCATATTTAAAGTATTTTTGTGTGAACTTCGTGGAATTGTTTTCCACACATTTCAATTTACCGCTTTAATTAATAATAATAGGTTTAGGTAACAGTAAAACAACTACCTACGGGCTTCGACTAAAATTAAATTAATGGACGGGCCCTAACCATTGAAATTGCTCAGTAAAACCGAGTCAAAACCATCGGACATACCTATACTTCAACTCCTAATTATAAAAATGTACAGTATATTTATTACAAAAAATAGATCCCAGTTTTATTTGTGTATTTACACTTCGGGAAAACATGAATGCATAATTTTGTCAGATGTTTCGTTATCACGTAACAAAAGACACGTGTTGCACTTCCTACGGCTAGAGACTGACTGAAACGAAATGAGAGCCGGCGCACATTTTGTTATCTTCAAAAATGCGCTTCTACTGGGCCTGTCCATTCATTTTATTTTGGTCAAAGACTAAGGGTGAGTTTATCCATATCAAACAAACAACATTAAATTTTTCTCACAAATTTACCTAAATATCCTATCTAACCTAACCTACCCTAGGATATTCTTACCTGTAGATAAGTTGTGCCCGCCACCATATTTCTGAGTGTGGCTTTAAGTAAACGACCGAATATTAAATGTTATAAGTTTATTCGCTCGAAAAACATCTGGGTCAATAATCATTTAAAAGTTATTGATTTGTTAAATTAAATACTATAGACAGGTACATACTATGATCGGCATATTTAACATTAAATTTAACCTTGGTTTAACCCCACAATATATATAAGTAGTATGGTTTGACTAACTTACTGTAGAGTAGAAATCATGTACAGTTTTCTTATTGCTCCTAAATATTTAAGCAGAAAAACAAAGTTTTGTTTGTACTTATGATAGCTGCACCATACATAATTAAGTCACAATATCAAGCATATTTTTAAAATCGAGCAACAGCTTAATATGACATTCAATAGCAAATATCAAAACATGTTGCTGGGCATACATACTATATATTACAAACAACAAAAAAGTATGGCAAACAACTTTATTATTGCAAAACTGTCCAAATTTGTCAATAAAACGTTTAGAAAAATGGGAACACCCATTGAATGTTGGTATGCAAACTACGGCCAAAATAAAATGAATGGACAGGCCCAGTAGAGGCGCATTTTTGAAGATAACAAAATGAGCGCCGGCTCTCATTTCGTTTCAGTCAGTCTCTAGCCGTAGGAAGTGCAACACGTGTCTATTGTTACGTGATAACGAAACATCTGACAAAATTACTCATTCATATGCTTTCCCGAAGTGTAAATACACAAATAAAACCGGGATCTATGTTTTGTAACAAATATACTGTACATTTTTATGATTAGGTGTCCAACGGTTTTGACTCGTTTTTACTGAGCAATTTCAATGGTTATGGCCCGTTTATTCATTTTATTTTAGTCGAAGTATGCAAATTAATACCTACTAGAGTTTAAGGTAAATGCAAAGGGAACCGATTGGGCTCCAATTTACCTATATTATGCACCAATAATCATTCTTTGACATTTTTAAAATTTCAAATATAGTAGTATATCGTACGCATACGTCACGAATTTAAGCATGTTTTTTGACATTCAGCAACAGATTTTGACATTGAAGCTAATGGCAAGGACCGCTCAGATTAGGTAGGTATACGACGGTATATCTGATATTCAATATTTATGTGCTATCAGTATCTAGTTGATAAAAACACGAATTGGAGTAACTGATAAAAGGGCGATGAACCTTTGCAAAATGCAGTCAGTTTAGTAAATTATTTAGTACTAGCTGCGCCCCCGTTTTTACTTGCGTCGATATTCTAGTAGTCTCAGCTAGTCTTAGTTAGGTACTCCTTATAACATTAGCTATCTCCACAGTGACAGTCCCGTCAAAATCGGTCCAGTCGTTATAGAGTCCATAGGGAACATACACATCATCGATCGATTTTTATAATATGTACCTACTATATAGTGAACCCGGCAGACGTTGTCTTGCCAGGAAAAGTAGCGCCTCATTAAAACCGACAGCAGCGCCACATATCGGGTCCAATTGTGTTTTCAAACCATTCAGGAACCCGTTGAAATATACACACAAAATGTCATCCAAATCGGTCCAGCTGCTTATGAGGAGCTAGGTGACAAACACACGTTATCCCTGGAGCCGGGGTCTTAGAATACTGCTTCGGTATCCCCTGCCTGTCGTAAAAGCCGACAAAAAGAGGGCCTTGGGGCTTGTGGGTGGGTGGTCAGATTTGGGGATCTGACCTTCCCATTCAGCAAACCCAGAGAAGAGAACGGCGCGGTGTGGCCCATGCCGTTGTAAAGAAAAGGAACGGAAATGCCCTGAGCATTTCCCGGGAGCGTTGCTTCAGGCAGTGTGCTAGGAGGATACCGGTGCGTTCCCATGGAGATCCCGGTGCCCTCCGTCTGGCACAGAGGTCGGCCACCGAGGGGGTTTTAGTAGGTGCAATCTCACATATCTCATGAGGAAATCCATAGACGAACGAAAGTCACCGACATAGCCCACCGGATTAGTAAGTTGAAATGGCAGTGGGCAGGGCACATATCACGCATAACAGATGGCCGATGGGGGCGAAAGGTTCTGGAATGGAGACCACAGACCGGTAAGCGCAGCGTAGGACGTCCACCCACAAGATGGACAGACGACCTAAAAGAGACCACAGGGAAACGCTGCATGGATGCAGGCTGCTTCCAACCGGCCCTTTTGGAGATCGATGGGGGAGGCCTATGTCCAGCAGTGGACGTCCTACGGCTGAAATGATGATGATGATGATGATGAATCTCACATAACCCGGCTTCACCACAGTGCAGCTGGGTATAAAAGAAATAAAAAAGTATAAGAATTATATATGTACAAAAGGAATGGAGCGTTATCCAAGTTACTCCAATAGGCATGATTCCTGATGTTTAATTTATTACAAATAACCGGCTTATCGATGAATATAAGTAAATACATTACACATACTGAAAAAATAATTTGATTTGGCTGATAAATCTCTTAGATATGAGTATTTAAAGTTTTAGGTGGGGATGGAGAGGGGATGTTCTATCCCTTTCTCGCAAAGCGTGTGTTAGTATAGCATTTGTGTGGCGCTCCTGAGCCGTGACGTCACGGCTCAGTATAGTGCGCTGTCTGTCTAGCATGAAATTAAATTAAATTAAAATGCTTATATCTTATTTATTTTTGAACTAATTTTAATTTTGTTTTTGTTGATGTGCTCTATTTATGATCAGCTTTTTTATGAGGTAATAAAAAAATATTAGTCATCATACCTATTCTTATTGTCAGAAATAGAAGGGAAAGACCCCTCTTTCACTCCATTTCCACTAGGCAAAGGTCTGAGGAGAGGTATATCACTACTATTTTATAAAACTACTTTATTCTTGCAAAAAATGCAAAAAATTCCATGTTACTAATATTGAATTCGCGCCAAAAACATGTGCTACGATGGCGTGTACATTTATTGGTCTTCATTTGGACCCAAACTGGTCATTGTCATTTATAAAGCAGACCTCCGATACTTATAAATAAAATTATTTATCCGCTATGCAAAATCGACTAAAATAAACCAAAATAGCCAAAACTTAGACTCTACTGCTCTGAATTAAGGTTAGCAATTGGTTTGTTTTCGCATTTGCCGTTATCTAGTGGCACTGACCTGCTCAATGACAGGCAATATTGAGCTCTTTGGCATTATAGAGGGAAAAAAGACAGATATAACTTCATGGCAACTTCTCATGAAACTGTGTTTAGGGGGCGTCCATTAGTTACGTAAGTTGATTTTGGCGACTTTTCGCCAAAAAAGTGTATAAACACTAAAAAATTTACCGATAAGTTATACTAAGATAAATTAAACATTTTTATACAAGATTTTGTGCCCTTGATAGAATTATCTAACGATCCTCACACTAGGCACAGCCTGTATCTTGAGGACCTGGGGCCTTACGGACAACAGCTAATTGCGGCACCTAATCCGCTCAGTTGGAAAATCACGCGACCGGAAACCGTATCTGGGCGCGATAAGGTTCACGTTCGCGTGATTTTCCAACTGAGCGGATTAGGTGCCGCAATTAGCTGTTGTCCATAAGACCCCTGGGCTATCCTAGCCTGTGGAACCTGGATACGATTACAAGTAGGTACAACCAAAGATTATATAGTACAACCTACCTAGGTCACTTAAATAAAGAAAGTGACAAATATTTTAACCCACCTATTGTGCAGGCGTTTAAAAAAATATTTTTTTTGTTAAAATTTTCATGACCGTTGATTCAATGTCCTTTAGTCGTAATATTAAACAGTTTACTTAGTCTTAATAGCGTCAAACAAGTCATAGTCACAGTCAGAGTCAAGCTAAGTAAGTCACAGTCTAGTCAAACTCATGCCCCTGTAAAGTGGTGAAGACTTTACAAGAGGTTCTTATGGAGTTTTGGAAACAACACGAAAAGACACGTTTCACCTCGTTATATCACTTGCCCACACTCGAGCACGTTTACGAGCATTTAATGAATAATAATTCACCATTTAGTACACATTAACACTCGAAAATACACAAGTTTAGGAAAATAATCCAACGAGCCGACATGTTTTTTCCACGTTGGCGCCAAAACTCTTAAATGTTGTATGATTTACTCTTGTTTTGAGCAAATAAATTATATTTAATTAAATCTCAGTTGACTTTATTTTACAATGATGCTACTACAAAATACCGATTTCACAAAATTTGTAAAATAGGTACTATATTACCATCAAGGGTCCATATTAACTTCCTTTCTATTACTTACGTACGCAATTTCGTTTACTTGGATGACATATATACCTACCTAATATATGTATTGTCATACAAGTGACCGTATTTTTCAGTTATTTTGATTTAAAAAGTCTACTAAACTGGTTTTGATGAAATTTCTATGGGGACCAATCTGAAAGTAAGTAGGTATGTCCTTTCAATAAAAAAAAAACAAATCTGTTCATAACTGACGGAGTTCTGACGTAAAAACATTTAAAAAAACTGAGCTCCTTTACAAAGCCCTTACAAGTTAGTGTAGGCTTGTAGTTTAATCATAGGTAGGTATCATTTGGTAATCAAACTTTCGGAGAAGTCTACGAAATCTTTACTCAGTATTTTGTCGCCAAATAAAAAGAGACAGCCTGCGTCTGATAAGATACGTGTGAGCAGGACGACACACAAATTGCTAGACATGAATCAGACGGGGTCAACGACCGCGTTTCGATGATACATCGGCACACTAACTTAATTTTTATTATTTACACGCACACATACAAAACTAATTGTCTATACTTAGAAAATAAGATAAAGCTAGATAGGTACAAAAAAAAACGGACATGCACCGTGTAGGTTCCCTCCAACGGAACCCTCAGAGCACGAGTCCAAAAAAAAACTAACTGAAGTTGAAATATTGAAAGACAAACTTAACTGTTGTTGTTAACTTCCATACATTCCAACTACAAAATGTAAGGAAATTTAATGAAAGGTACATATTTTTTACCTAAATTAAATAATACGTGATAAGTCCCGATAAACGTTTAAAACATACAAAATGTAAGTTTGTAATAGCAAAATAATTATTTTTAAATGATATAACTTCAAATTTGTGTCTTTCGGATTTATTTCTATATATGTGCTATGAGACCTTGCTTTTTACCAAATTTCATGATTTTAGGTCAACGGGAAATACCCTATAGGTTTTGGTTCCCCTGTGAAATCGCAAAATATGCGACATAAACGTTCATATCTTTTGATTGCGTTGACTTACAACTTTTATTTTTTTACAGCCGAAATAAATCCAAATACCCAAGTATTTAATATAAATTTCAACTTGATACCTTTACGCTTTCTTGAGAAAAAGGGTCTTGACAGACAGACAGACAGACGGACAACGAAGTGATCCTATAAGGGTTCCGTTTTTTCCCCTTTGAGGTACGGAACCTTAAAACTGAAATATTTAGAGACTTAATTTAAGTCCCTTTACGGTTTATCTTGATATTTGATACGTACTGCCCAAGAATAGAACTCCTGCCGTCCTCCTTGTTTCCTGAGAACCACAATCTAGGTATCTTCAAGGCTAGAGCAAATAGCCACGTGTCCCATCCTCGGCCACACCGACTTTTACTGTCAAGCGAGTTGGTGGCCTAACGTAGATTAATTCTACATGATAAAAAAAACAGATTATCGTATTTTTTTCATAATAAACGCGTTCATTTAGTACTTACTTACCTACCAAATTTGCACAGCTGCCTGGTTTTTACACTACCTAGGTATACAGCATTCTGTAGAATTGTAGTAGGCAGGTATCTATACATACTATTGTTACTTACTAGATAGCCCGCTGGTCCAGTTGGTAGGAACCTGCCTTCTGAGCTTGGGGGCGTGGGTTCGATTCCCGCCTAGGTCAAACATTTATGTGATGAACATTAGTGTTTGTTCTATATCTGGTTGTTTATATCTATTTAAGTATGTATTTAAAACTATATATGTATGTATATCAGTCTCTGGCAGCCATATCACAAGCTTTGCTTAGTTTGGGGTCAGATGACCGTGTGTGCAAAAATGTCCCGAATATTTATTTTATTTAATTTATTTAATTTACTACTACTTACTACTATACAGACAGAATACAGTACTTACCTTTTTGTTTTAAATTGGTAGTCCACTAGTCGCACATGCTTAAGGTCATTCTGCCAAATTTATATTTTTATAAAAAATAAGGTATTTTATAGAAAAAAAAAAAAACTGACTTCAAGACTATATACATAGTTAAAACAGAGTTTGAAAGTCCTCATCAAAACTTTTGAACCACAAACCAAAACGTCATTTGTGTATGTATTTTTGGTTTTTGTTAATTTTATTAAAAAGCCTTCAATTTTGAAAGAAAAGAATAAGGGACTACCTCTGAAGTATGATCTACCAAACGAAAAAATAATCATCAAAATCAATAGACAATTAGCGGAGTAATCGCGTAACAAACATGCAAAAAACATACAGTCGAATTGATAAACTCCTCCTTTTTGAAGTTGATTAAAAAAAGGAAGGAAAAAAAAGAAAAACTATTTAGCTTTACTTTACAATAAGGCTTGCGTTTGTCCGCCTCCTGCGCTGATGCGGTCTACGATGGAGCCTAAAAGAAAACGATTCACTCGCGACTTAAAACTACCTAAATTGTAACTATCGGGGAACACCCAACCAAGCAGCATGTTTCACAGTCTAGCGGTTCGCACAATAAACGAGGAATCTATGCGCTTTTTACAGGTCTTCGGTATATCAACCATGAAACGGTGTCTTTTTTATAAGAATCTACTAGCTGACTCGCCAAACTTTGTCCTGTTTTAGTACTGTCAAACGCGCGAAGTTAAAATTGTCGTGGAGTTTTCTTTCCGTAAGAACCTTCAACAAAGTATCAGTTTATAATCTATACCTAGTGCCCCACTGCTGGCCAAAGGTCTCCCCCATTTCCTTCCATAAATCTCGGTCCTCCGCCACCTCATGCCAACCTCTCCGGAATGAGTCAAAAACGCCATGCCAGTAGGTATATACTTAGCTGTAAAATAAATAATTCGTTGTTTTTATTTCGTATGTACTTATGTAGTATGTATACTATAATAACAACTAATTACTGGTTTTAATTAAACTAATAATCGATAGAGTCAACGCCCTTAAGGCACAGATTATGTTATTGTAAGCTAATACTAGCAGTTCCTCATGATGCCAAATTTCATCAAAGATGGTTCAGACGTTTTGACTTGAAGAAGTAACAATCAAACAGAAATGATAGTACATTATTGCGGAAAAAAAAATTGTTTATAAAAAAACTGAATAAAACTTCTATCAACAATATCCTTCCTAGCACATAACTTCCTTGCTAAGTTTAATCATAATCAGTACAGCCAAATTGTCGTGAAAATATAACAACTATAATACCTATACTTAGTATGCACTAGGTAGGTATGTAGTAGGTACATATAACTTACACAGTGTCATGATCTTAAGTTCCTTCAACTTAACCCTTAAACGGCTGCGCTGTTTCCCAATCGAGGAAAATGATAAGAACTTGCATGTTTTTTTATCAATCCGATAGTAAAAATAACATACAAGTCAAATAACGAACGCGTTATCTGTCGGCTGGCCGTGAGATGTCAACGACCTACACCTATAGGTATTATGTTATGCAGGAAATAAAATTAATAATATTTCGTATTATTTTGTATAAGTAGGTAGGTACCTAAACATTATAAGATTATGAACGGTCTGGTAACCAGGCCCCGATTATACTAAACAAATTGTTTTGAAATTGTAATTGTTTCAATTTTAATTTGTAAATAATGACCTCAAAATGGACAATCAATTTATAAACAATTTGTTTACTAGAAACTAAAGACTATTATTAAAAACAAATATATAAAAAAATATTAAACACTGTAAATTTTGAGGCAGTTATTTAACAATTAAAATCGCAACAATTACAATTTATAAACAATTTGTTTAGTAGAATCGGGGGGCAGGTCTGGTGGAACGGTCTGAAGAATATTATTGGGATTATGATAACCCATAATCTCAAAAATATTCTTATAATAGCCTTGCATTGAATTTTGTCTTGCTCGCTCATTAGCCGATAGAGCGAGAGAAAGCTCAATAATATAATATAATAAATTTATTTCCAAAAAGAGCACATATAAAAATTTACAATAGATATAAGTACACAATATATGAGAAAACCAAATAAATAAAAAATCCGTTCAATGTAAAGTTATTATAAGATTGTTTTTGAGATTATGGTAACCCTGGTTTATATAGGTACGGGCTATACATATAAAATTATAAGTTATTTAGGTAGGTACCTATTTAGTAGGTAAAAATGGTTTTTTTTGTTGTTACAGTAGAAACCGAAAAAAACTGATTTTATTAAATTTTTGCGACATAATGTTGCCTGGCGTTAGGTATAAGAAACATTTGCTTCTTTGAACTATCACATCTCTCATTATGATCTCATTCGAGACACACCTATGTATAGGTATACCTAAATGTATAGTGTAATAGGTACCTTATATCTGTCTCAAGTTCTAAATGATTAATTTTATAACGCGGGCAAACTCGAGAAAGTTCGTCCCATACTTTGGCACCCCAAAATCACTAAACAAAACCACAAAATCATTGAGTTTACCCTTGTCCCATCTCTACCCTATAATAAAACAATTCGCCAGCCTGCGACCGCGTCAGCGTTCCAAATTCAAACCCCACGAAATCGAAACCGCCAAAACGCGGTCACGAGAGAGACAACACAACAAACCGCCAAAATGATATCCAGCCTGTTTGGAGTATTCAAGGTCATGAGGCAGAGTGAGGCAGGTCAGTGTGACGTCACTGGCGCCCTCCAAAACGTGAGGTCGACGACCGCGCCGCCCGCCATCGCGGAAACTGTGCTGAGCGCGTTCGGAATTCAAATTGGGCCTCTCGTTGTTGTGTGCGTGAGGTTTCGGCACAATCGTATACGTACACAACTTTATAGTATGTATCTGTGTATACTGTTTAAACTTATCGGTGTGTTGGTTTAAGTTGCTCTGTGTGCGTTTTGGGCACTTTTCTTTGAGGAACAATGCGCGATTTTTTATTGCTATTTTTTTGTTTGTGCGTTTCCGCGTTTTTGTGCCGTGACCGTATTTAAAGGTCTCTGGGTTTGTGAGGTAGTTTATTATTGTTTATGATTCGCCCAGTTTTTATTTTTCTTTTGCAAATTAAATATATGCAAGTTTTAATAACTTGCTTTTTATGTTACTGATAAAGTAGGCAGGTCACCTATACTTACTTTTATTTATTAAGCATTTCTATTTTATCACGAAACTAGAAAAATATTAAGTACCTACTTACCTAGGTATTTAATTAGCGGTAGTAATGTGCAAATTGCTCAGGGTTTCTCTACGAGATAGACGAACGAAGGTTAGCGACATAAATAGCCCAGCACCGGATTGGCAAGTTGAAGTGGCAGTGGGCAGGGCACATAGCCCGCAGAACAGATGTCCGATGGGGCCGAAAGGTTCTGGAATGGAGACCACGGACCGGTAAGCGCAGCGTAGGACGTCCACCCACAAGATGGACAGACGACCTAAAAGAGACCGCAGGGAAACGCTGGATGCAGGCTTCCAACCGGCCCTTTTGGAGATCGATGGGGGAGGCCTATGTCCAGCAGTGGACGTCCGATGGCTGAAATTAAGATGATGTGCAAATTTAAATTCTAAATTCCACCTGCAAACTCAGCAACAACTTATTATAATAAGCTAGCAACAGAAAATCCAATTATTTCACCCAATCATCCAGAAACATAGATAGCGCCATTTTGAGGAAGCCATATTTAATTAATGAAAAAACAAGCAATCTTAGTAGAAGCAACTTAAAGAACTCGTCTAACCAGTTACATTAAAAAACTTTGCTTACAGCGTCGACCAATCATCTAACAAGGTTCAAATTTCGAGTGCTCCGGAGTGGGGCGTCTAACGCACCTGGCGTTAGACGCACACTACGGTGGATCTATGTTTGTGTGTGTGCAACAATAGAAAAATGGAACCCATTTTAGGGAGGGTCCCAAATGTATTCTTATTTAAATAATCGGCATTCGATTAGATAAATGTGTAAGTACTGTTCTGTAACCTTGTACAATATCTCTTTTCATGTAAATGTGTATTTTTTTTATTCATTTTTTTGATATTTGTAACCTACTTACAAATATTAATAGTATAGTAGTATAATAGTAATAATATATTAATGGTAACCCAACAATACTTTCACAGTGCTCGAAAATAGTCAAATAAAATATTATGGAAATATTTTATATGACTACCTATAATATGATTTATTAAAAACAAAATGTTAATTCCTAAAGTATTAACACCTAAATAAAACTTACTGAATTACAAATCAATAATATAAATAATAATAATATAAGTTATATAAATTTAATCGATAGAATACATATAAACTTTTGAACGTTAGAAAATATGTAAACCTTCCAACGCTAATCTATCTAAATAGTACCACATCTTGTTTACTTCTATATTTAACAGTGTACAAGCACTGTGACCTCCCAAATCTATTTACAATCATAAAAACGCCAGTCACAAATCGCCAAGTTTTTTCTAACACTTATTCGTCCAATCAGATGTCCCAAAATACCATCAATTTTTTTCTAACATTCGGTAGGCCAATCAGATGTCCCAAAATCGAGGATGCGCGAGAGTGGCCGAATTTCTAAACGAGTTAGACGCACACTAGCGTAGTTTTGTTTGTATTGAATTGTGTTTGTGAGGATAGGTAAGTGTGATATTGGGGAAGGGAGATTTTATTGACATTGTTATGTCATTAAGGCGCTTAAAATTATACTTAGTGCAGTAAACGCTTAAGGTAGGTATTTTCCTCAACATGATAAAATGATGGTTGTTTTTATTTGCATTATTGACGAAATATCACAATCAAACGAGTATTTTTATCAGACTGCTATCGAGTTAAAAAAAAAATACAAGTATATTTTTTTTCCATAATCAATATCTATTAATACAAATACTATTTCAGAAATATTCAATACAAAAAAAGACAAATTTTGGATTTTAAAAACTTATTATGTTACCATAAGTACTTACCTAGGTTTATGTTATGTTTTTGTAGGATCGTTATTGTTTTATCAGGCATGATAAAACAATAACGATATATTATGTACATATAACTATTATTCAATTAATCAATACGTACAACTTAAATACATAATATTTCATATTTTAAGTAACTATATATTTTATAAAATTACATGTAAGTAAAATAGTATATCGCCTCAAATGTTTTTTAAAATTGTTAATTCTAAAACATTTACCTTAGTATAATATAAAAAAAAACTTAGTTTTTTATGTAGAAACAAAAACGGGCCACTACAACAGAAATCTAATTAGGAGGAGGAACAAACTTCACATCAGACCTAGGTACTTAATTGTTTTTGTTTTTAAATTATTATTAATTTCACATAATATGGATTATTAATCTGGAATAAATGCATTTAATTATTCATTTATTTATGTTGGTAAACGTTTTAAACCATTACATCTTTAATTAACGTAGTTTAGTACCCCGTCATCAGTATTGGGAATGCTATTTAGCACCTTTACATGTGTGCGTGCATTAGCATTTAGTGAATAGAGGTGTCATGCGTCCCTACGCGACTCGAATCCGAACGTATTTCGGCGGGAATGGATGTCAAGGGTTTTTACTCATTTTATTGGAAAATAACTATGCATTAAAATACTTAACTGTGCATCAAATAATATAATTATTCAATTATATATATCTAATCGGAATCGAGGATGGTATCTCCCTAAAAAATAATTTGGAATAGGTTATCTACTAATAACAATATAAAGCTAAGCAAAAAAGAATAGAAATTAATTGGGTAGATGTCGCAAATAGTTCTAAATACTAGCAACCTGCAGTACATCTGTGGAAAATGATTGCACATAATTCTTTCACTGACGTGTTTTCCACAGTATTGTTAGAATAAAAAAAACCGTTTCAAAACTTTTATGCCATGATGTATATATGAAAAACATGGATTAGATTGTGGTTTCTTTCACTTAAGTATAATAGCAACTCTGAAATAATATTAACCAATTAAAGCATATTTTCATAAAAAATAATTATTATTCATTATTTTAACACCGTGCAAATAAGGGTTAAAGGTTAAAGTAAGGATTAATTTTTGTAGATGACATTTTTGTCTTAGGTGCTATAAAGATTAACCAAAATAAACAGGCCAAGTGCGAGTCAAGCTCGCGCACTTTCAAATTCAAAAATTCAAAATTTATTTATTTCAGGATTAACCCGTCACGCACTGCATATCACCATTAAATTCAATAACGAAATTACCAGTTATAACTTGGTAATGAACAGAATTTTGTCACCGACTCGCACTTGGCCATTATTAATTGTTTGTTGTTATACTTTGGAGAGTGTACTATAATCATGCCAAGTTTGACGCTTGTACATATTATCGTTTTTTCATTAGAGCTAATACAAAAATACGTAAAAAAATACGTTTGTTGTATGGGAAAGAGGCGTTCGTTTTTACTTTTTGAGTTTTTTTATTATTTCTTAGTTAATGCATCGTAACATTGCATATTCTGTGAAAATTTCAACTGGCTATCTATTACGATTCGAAAGATACAACCGTTAAAGGTAGGACAGACGGACGGACGAACGGAGAGACAGACATCGTAGGCTCAGAAATAGTTTCCCGTTTTTACCTTTTGGGTACGAAACCCTAAAAACGATTTACTTGCTATTTGAAGACAACCAAAATGGAACTATGGGGAAACATCCATTCAGGCAGCGCATTCCACAGTCTAGCGGTTCGCATAATAACAGTGGAACAACCTAGCACTCTAAATATGAGTACAAATTGGGAATGTCACTACCCTTAACTATGGCTTCTTAAGGCGCAGACATACAACAGACTTTTGCTGCAACTTAACCATTTAGTGGATTGCCCTGTACTGTTACATTCGAGTAGTGTGTACACTTCCTTGCAAAACATATGGGGTTGTCCAACCGCAAGCCTTATTATACAATCAGTTGGTAGTAAAAAATATTTTATGCAATTAGTGAATAAAAGACGGATTTAAGGCGGTCTTTCAGACAAAAAAGGCTTCACAGAAAAAAATATTAAGACAATATATTCATTTTAAAGCAGTAAAAAAAATATGTGGTAATCTTGATCATATTTCTGAGTGTACCATTAGTTCCAAAACACGTTTCCGATAAATTTTCTCGATAGAAAAAAATCATGAAATAACCTCTAACCTTGAAATTTACCTAAACGCATACAATGTTATCTCGAGTATTAATGAACAAATCTTTACAAAATTTACAAGAATGATGTTAAATATTGTAACAAATAACATCATTAATTTTATTTATTGATTAAAATTCAATTTTTCTATCTATTAATTAATTTAATCATAAATTGGCTCGAACGTGTCGAACGAAACGTTGTGCCGCCGCGGCGCTTTTTCACTTCTCTTTTATTTTTACGTGATGTGACAGAGACCGCTGAGGCGCGCTGCTAGACGGACGTGTGTCGCTTTGTTCCGCTAACCGCTCCAAAATATAATCTCAACTTTATGACACAAAAACACCTTGACGTAAGTTGTAAAGTAAGTACCTACCTTATCTGCAATGTTTTCTTGCATTATAAGTACTAAAAAGGCAGGCGAATGAAAATTACATTTTGTAACGATTTGTTTGTATATATTAGTTTACGAAGGATAATTTCACCACAATCGTCATAGTCCAGTTGGCCGAATGGTTTGACGCAATGGATAAGTTCTCTGCGACTCTGTGAGTAAGCTCCGGGTTCAAATCTTCATAGTCACCAATAATTTTAATTTTTGTAATTTTGCTTATGTTTTTAAAATAATTCGTCATGTTCGTGCGTGCGTGCGTGAGTGTGTGTATGTTTGTGTTTGTATGCATGTGTGTAATGTTCTTTACTCGAAAATGGTAGGGCCATTATTGACGGAATTTTCACTGTCAGATAGCTGATTCTATGAGGAGAAAAAAAATTGGCATCTTTTTATCATCATCATCATCACCATTTTTTCATTACTTCGCAGGTGAACCCGCAGAGCACAGTTAGTCTACTTTTTTAGGGTCCCGTACCTCAAAAGGATAAAACGGAACCCTTATAAGATCACTTCGTTGTCCGTCTGTCTGTCCGTCTGTCAATACCCTTTTTCTCAAGAACGCATAAAGGTATCAAGTTGAAATTTATACTAAATACTTGGGCCTACGGTTTCTTTCGGCTGTAAAAAATAAAAGTTGTAAGTCAAAGCAATCAAAAGATATGAACGTTTATGTCGTATATTTTGCGATTTCACAGGGGAATCTAAACCTATAGGGTACTTCCCGTTGACCTAGAATCATTAAATTTGGCAAGAGGCAAGGTCTCATAGCACATATATAGGAATAAATCCGAAAGTTATAAATTTGAAGTTATATCATTTAAAAATAATTATTTTGCTATTACAAACTTACATTTTGTAGTTGGAATGTATGGAGTAACCTTATTGTCAACTACAAACTTAAGTTTGTTTTTCAATATTTTAACTTCAGTTAGTTTTTTTTTTTGGTCTCGCGCTCTGAGGGTTCCGTCTAACGGAGGAGTGACATAGTAATAATTTACTTCCAAGTATCGGTGGTCGGTGTACCAGGGCAATATAAGAACAAAGCAGTCTCGAGCATTTGCAGAGGTCACACAAAGTGGACAGTCAGAGACGTTTTCATACAAAATAGCTTTCCGTCCAGTTTAAATAGACACCCTCCAGTTGATACCTTGAGAAGTACGCAATATCTAGCTAATTTCAAATGGCACGCACCCTTTCTTTCTTTGGTCAGGCTTCAAGTAAGTACTAAGTACTAAACAAGCAGTCGAATGCAAATTACATTTTGTGTCGATTTGTTTGTATATTTATATTATTTTATAAATTAGAAGGATAATTTCACCGGTTGCGTCATAGTTCAATTAGACGAGTGGTTGACGCAATGGATTAGTTCCTGGACTGAGTAGGGTCCGGGTTCAATTCTCACTTTTTCCGTTTATTTTTGTTATTTTTCTAATGTTTTTGAAATAATTCGTCGTGTGCGTGTGTGTGTCCGTAATGTTCTTTATAGACTCGAAAACTGCAGGACCGATTTTGATGGGATTTTCACCGTAAGATAGCTGAAGTTGAAAAAAAATCGAGAAAAAATTTAGCAACTTTTCATCATCATCATCACAATTTTTTCATTACTACGTAGGTGAATGCGCGGGGTGCAAGTCTACTATAGTGGTTAGGAAGTCCTAAACAACTTGGGATGGACAGACAGACAGACTGATGGGCAGAACGAACTTATATGGGTTCCTTGTAATTCTACGGAACCCTAAAAGGGTGTTACAGTCTTCTTTGAGTATATCTTTCTTCTATATACATATAAAAAGCGATGTATGTATGTTCCCTATGAAGGCTGATGATGATGATGATGATATTACGTATAAACTTCAAAATGGCTAAACTCATTTTGATGGGATTTTCACTCTCAGATAGCTGATGTTATAACGAGAGGAAAAAATGCTGCTTTTCATCATCATCGTCATCATCAGCACCAATTTTTATTTTATTTTAATTTGAGCTAGTTTGGTAAGTCGTGGTGTTACTTTCTCCAGAAACGGATTAACTGACCTGATCGAGGACTTCGGAGACTGCTACTGGAACTGCTAGACGGAAAGAGCTAGAAGTGTCGAGTTTGGGCTCGTTTCATTAGTCGTGATGAGGTCTTCTTCTAGGAATATTTTGACTGACCTGATCGAGGACTTCGGAGACTGCTACTGGAACTGCTAGACGGAAAGAGCTAGAAGTGTCGAGTTTGGGATCGTTTCATTAGTCGTGATGAGATCTTCTTCCAGAAATATTTTGACTGACCTGATCGAGGACTTCGGAGACTGCTACTGGAACTGCTAGACGGAAAGAGCTAGAAGTGTCGAGTTTGGGCTCGTTTCATTAGTCGTGATGAGATCTTCTTCCAGAAATATTTTGACTGTCCTGATCGAGGACTTCGGAAACTGCTACTGGAACTGCTAGACGGAAAGAGCTAGAAGTGTCGAGTTTGGGCTCGTTTCATTAGTCGTGATAAGATCTTCTTCTAGGAATATTTTGACTGACCTGATCGAGGACTTCGGAGACTGCTACTGGAACTGCTAGACGGAAAGAGCTAGAAGTGTCGAGTTTGGGCTCGTTTAATTAGTCGTGATGAGATCTTCTTCCAGAAATATTTTGACTGACCTGATCGAGGATTTCGGAGCCAGCTAGTGGAACTGCTAGACGGATAGAGCTAGAAGTGTCGAGTTTGGGCTTGTTTCATTAGTCGTGATGAGATCTTCTTCCAGAAATATTTTAACTGACCTGATCGAGGACTTCGGAGACTGCTACTGGAACTGCTAGACGGAAAGAGCTAGAAGTGTCGAGTTTGGGCTCGTTTCATTAGTCGTGATGAGATCTTCTTCTAGGAATATTTTGACTGACCTGATCGAGGACTTCGGAGACTGCTACTGGAACTGCTAGACGGAAAGAGCTAGAAGTGTCGAGTTTGGGCTCGTTTCATTAGTCGTGATGAGATCTTCTTCTAGGAATATTTTGACTGACCTGATCGAGGACTTCGGAGACTGCTACTGGAACTGCTAGACGGAAAGAGCTAGAAGTGTCGAGTTTGGGCTCGTTTAATTAGTCGTGATGAGATCTTCTTCCAGAAATATTTTGACTGACCTGATCGAGGATTTCGGAGCCAGCTAGTGGAACTGCTAGACGGATAGAGCTAGAAGTGTCGAGTTTGGGCTTGTTTCATTAGTCGTGATGAGATCTTCTTCCAGAAATATTTTAACTGACCTGATCGAGGACTTCGGAGACTGCTACTGGAACTGCTAGACGGAAAGAGATAGAATGGTCGAGTTTGGGCTCGTTTCATTAGTCGTGATGAGATCTTCTTCCAGGAATATTTTGACTGACCTGATCGAGGATTTGGAAGACTGCTACTGGAACTGCTAGACGGAAAGACCTAGAAGTGTCGAGTTTGGGCTCGTTTCATTAGTCGTGATGAGATCTTCTTCCAGGAATATTTTGACTGACCTGATCGAGGACTTCGGAGACTGCTACTGGAACTGCTAGACGGAAAGAGCTAGAAGTGTCGAGTTTGGGCTCGTTTAATTAGTCGTGATGAGATCTTCTTCCAGAAATATTTTGACTGACCTGATCGAGGATTTCGGAGCCAGCTAGTGGAACTGCTAGACGGATAGAGCTAGAAGTGTCGAGTTTGGGCTTGTTTCATTAGTCGTGATGAGATCTTCTTCCAGAAATATTTTAACTGACCTGATCGAGGACTTCGGAGACTGCTACTGGAACTGCTAGACGGAAAGAGATAGAATGGTCGAGTTTGGGCTCGTTTCATTAGTCGTGATGAGATCTTCTTCCAGGAATATTTTGACTGACCTGATCGAGGATTTGGAAGACTGCTACTGGAACTGCTAGACGGAAAGACCTAGAAGTGTCGAGTTTGGGCTCGTTTCATTAGTCGTGATGAGATATTCTTCCAGGAATATTTTGACTGACCTGATCGAGGACTTCGGAGACTGCTACTGGAACTGCTAGACGGATAGAGCTAGAAGTGTCGAGTTCGGGCTTGTTTCATTAGTCGTGATGAGATCTTCTCCCAGAAATATTTTAACTGACCTGATCGAGGACTTCGGAGACTGCTACTGGAACTGCTAGACGGAAAGAGCTAGAAGTGTCGAGTTTGGGCTCGTTTCATTAGTCGTGATGAGATCTTCTTCCAGGAATATTTTGACTGACCTGATCGAGGATTTGGAAGACTGCTACTGGAACTGCTAGACGGAAAGACCTAGAAGTGTCGAGTTTGGGCTCGTTTCATTAGTCGTGATGAGATATTCTTCCAGGAATATTTTGACTGACCTGATCGAGGACTTCGGAGACTGCTACTGGAACTGCTAGACGGAAAGAGATAGAATGGTCGAGTTTGGGCTCGTTTCATTAGTCGTGATGAGATCTTCTTCCAGGAATATTTTGACTGACCTGATCGAGGATTTGGAAGACTGCTACTGGAACTGCTAGACGGAAAGACCTAGAAGTGTCGAGTTTGGGCTCGTTTCATTAGTCGTGATGAGATCTTCTTCCAGGAATATTTTGACTGACCTGATCGAGGACTTCGGAGACTGCTACTGGAACTGCTAGACGGAAAGAGCTAGAAGTGTCGAGTTTGGGCTCGTTTCATTAGTCGTGATGAGATCTTCTTCCAGGAATATTTTGACTGACCTGATCGAGGATTTGGAAGACTGCTACTGGAACTGCTAGACGGAAAGACCTAGAAGTGTCGAGTTCGGGCTTGTTTCATTAGTCGTGATGAGATCTTCTCCCAGAAATATTTTAACTGACCTGATCGAGGACTTCGGAGACTGCTACTGGAACTGCTAGACGGAAAGAGCTAGAAGTGTCGAGTTTGGGCTCGTTTCATTAGTCGTGATGAGATCTTCTAGGAATATTTTGACTGACCTGATCGAGGAGCCCAAACTTGACACTTCTAGCTCTATCCGTCTAGTAGTTCTAGTAGCAGTCTCCGAAATCCTCGATCAGGTCAGTCAAAATATTGCTGGAAGAAGATCTCATCACGACTAATGAAACGAGCCCAAACTCGACACTTCTAGGTCTTTCCGTCTAGCAGTTCCAGTAGCAGTCTTCCAAATCCTCGATCAGGTCAGTCAAAATATTCCTGGAAGAAGATCTCATCACGACTAATGAAACGAGCCCAAACTCGACACTTCTAGGTCTTTCCGTCTAGCAGTTCCAGTAGCAGTCTCCGAAGTCCTCGATCAGGTCAGTCAAAATATTCCTAGAAGAAGATCTCATCACAACTAATGAAACGAGCCCAAACTCGACACTTCTAGCTCTTTCCGTCTAGCAGTTCCAGTAGCAGTCTCTGAAGTCCTCGATCAGGTCAGTCAAAATATTCCTGGAAGAAGATCTCATCACGACTAATGAAACGAGCCCAAACTCGACACTTCTAGGTCTTTCCGTCTAGCAGTTCCAGTAGCAGTCTTCCAAATCCTCGATCAGGTCAGTCAAAATATTCCTGGAAGAAGATCTCATCACGACTAATGAAACGAGCCCAAACTCGACACTTCTAGCTCTATCCGTCTAGCAGTTCCACTAGCTGGCTCCGAAATCCTCGATCAGGTCAGTCAAAATATTTCTGGAAGAAGATCTCATCACGACTAATTAAACGAGCCCAAACTCGACACTTCTAGCTCTTTCCGTCTAGCAGTTCCAGTAGCAGTCTCCGAAGTCCTCGATCAGGTCAGTCAAAATATTCCTGGAAGAAGATCTCATCACGACTAATGAAACGAGCCCAAACTCGACACTTCTAGGTCTTTCCGTCTAGCAGTTCCAGTAGCAGTCTTCCAAATTCCACCATCAGCTCAGTCAAATTATTCCTTGACTAACACTTCTCACTAAGACTAAAAAAACGAGCCCAACCTTGACTTATCTCGCTTTCCCTATTTAGCAGTTTTAGCAGTCTCCGAACTCTACCATCAAGTTAGTAGAATCATACCAGGAGTAAGTCTATAAACTATAATATAATAGGTAAAATATTTGGTGCAAAAAAGAAACATAAAATATTGAAACGTACGACGAAAGTAAATTTTAATAATTAAAACTAGCAATATGGTTTGATTTTTTTATTTTTTTTTGGTTTACTAAATTGATTTATTTAATATCAGTTTAATATACAGTTTTAACTTTACTCTATTTAAAAAAAAACAAAAAAAAAAAAAAAAATTAAAACCTAACTATATGGTTTGATTGAATTATGGTTTGTTTGTTCTCCGTCGTCCCGTCGCTGTGTGCGTCTGGGCCGTGCGCGTGTACGACTTTTATAACTACGCATTATGCAAAGGGTCCCTTTGCATAATGCGTAATGTTATGATAAAAAATTGAGTCCAAAAATATCTACATCGTACTAGATTTGAACCGGGCATTCGTGGTTTACCAGCGCGGTGCCAGACCACTAGGCCAACAGAGCTTTGCTGTGGACCGACGAAATTACATGTCTTTAGCTCTGTATAGGTGAAGGTCGTCACGTTTCTGCGAGATTCACGCGGTGCGCCCCGCTGTAGTCGGCCGCCACTGCCTCTGCTTCACCCCCTCAAAAACATAAAAGTCAGCTAGTCACGGCGCCTTAAAGCGAGGGCCATAGATTAATCCTGAGCGACGCGAGTGATTCATGGCCCTCGATATAAATCCGTTTTATTCAAGAGTTGCATACTATACTTTATACCATGACTACTAGAAAAAGAGTTTGCACCTACTTATCGAGTATTTTTGGGCAAGAAGGTTGTATAGCATTGAGATGGAGGTCGAATATATTGGTGTGTTCTAAATTCAAATACTAAAATAGTGATTAAAAATAAGCTTTTTATAGAGGGAATATTATGGTATAAAATATTTTTTAAAGAAGCTTTTAGCCTTGCCTATTTAATTTATTAAATATCCATATGACATATTTTAATAAGGTATCTTGTTTCGTTCAGTAGTTCCTATGGCCACCTTCCGTCGTCATCATCAGACCTTGAATATCACCTAGGGGCTAGGGGAGAGGTATAGTACTCATCAAGACCATTCCAAAGAGCCAAAACATGATGTGGTTATCTTGCTGCATTCAGTGGTTCCTCTGACCACCTTCCAACTCCATCATCAGAAAAACTCATTGGTACCATATTAATGCATTGTTATCCAAGTTACATAAGTGTACCAAATTGCAACTCTTTTTATTCTATACTCTTTTATTTTACCCACCGGATTAGCAAGTTAAAGTGGCAGTGGGCAGGACACATATCACGCAGAACGGATGGCCGATGGGGCCGAAAGGTTCTCGAATGGAGACCACGGACCGGTAAGCGCAGCGTAAGACGTCCACCCACAAGATGGGCATACGACCTAAAAGAGACCGCAGGGAAACGCTGGATGCAGGCCGCTTCCAAACGGCCCTGTTAGAGATCGATGGGGGTGGCTATGTCCAGCAGTGGACGTCCTATGGCTGAAATGATAATGATGATGATGATGATGACTTTTACTTGTATTCATAACATTGCAGCTACCATGTCTTAGATAAAAAATATTCATTAATCGTAATAAATCCAATTAGGTACAATCAAAGTAACACAAAAAAAGTTAAAAACACAAGTTAAGGAATACAAATAAAACGAATACACAAAAATATAAGTATTTAAAATATAGTTATATACCTAGTTATTTTTTGGCGCGAGTAAAAAGGAACGAGACGGAATAACTTTGCTGCCGAGCGAAACACACAACTTTTCATCTCACCTTAGCAAGGAAAATATTGTAAGATAGGGACATTCTTGAATCAAACTATTTGAGATGCTATTCAACGAGGTTGGAATATATTAAAACTGAGAAAAAATTAAGGTTCGACAAATTCATCGTTTAAATTTCGAAACCAGGGATGTTACGGAGCTTCGACTCCGGTTCCGTTAAGTCAGAACTTCCGATTGTTATTACACCTTCGGTTCCGACTTCGGCTCCGACACTTTTAAATCGAAGGTTTTAATCGGAGGTCGAAGCATAACATAGCGGTGGCGGCGGCCTGTGTCGACTGTTATGAACAGGTTCATACATGTCGCGCGGGGAATCCCCCCGACTCCCACTACGTGCACTCTATCGTCAATTATTTTTTCACTTGTTAATTTCTTACGCACACGACACGTTCACCTCCACCACACGTTGCCTCCGACTCGGACTCCGTTTCCGACTCCGATAAAGCAAATTTAAAAACTCCGACTCCGCCTTCGGTTCCAATAAAACTACCTCCGTTACATCCCTGTTCGAAACCACGCTCGCGACTAAAAATGGCTTTTGCGCGCAGATTTTAATCGATAAAGAAACCCTTTCCGAGCTGGTGAGATGAAAAAGTTATTTTAGCTCTATCATGTCATCCAACTAATATAATGCCTGTCCGATAAGCCAACTTAAACTCAAAGTATCGCTTTTATAATATTATAGTGAAGTATGCCATATTTAGTGTCTTGCAGTGTACACTCACTCGCAATTTTTAATAGTTAATTTCCACAGTCGGTCACTGTCCTGCAGTGATGTGCGTTATTCGTCTTAACCACAGACTTGGACTTGCTCAGACTACTCTAGTTTACTCCATCGAACCTGGAACTAAACAATGAAGTCCCCTGAAAGTTAGAAATTAACAGTGCTAAGTACTATTTTACTCCATCGAACCTGGAACTAAACAATGAAGTCCCCTGAAAGTTAGAAATTAACAGTGCTAAGTACAATTTTACTCCATCGAACCTGGAACTAAACAATGAAGTCCCCTGAAAGTTAGAAATTAACAGTGCTAAGTACTATTTTACTCCATCGAACCTGGAACTCAACAATGAAGTCCCCTGAAAGTTAGAAATTAACAGTGCTAAGTACAATTTTACTCCATCGAACCTGGAACTAAACAATGAAGTCCCCTGAAAGGTAGAAATTAACAGTGCTAAGTACTATTTTCTTCGGGTCGTGTTCATTTTTATTAGCGCTGTTTTAGCAACGTTGGTGCTGTGGGCGGCGTTGGTGTTGTTGGCTTCATTGGCGCCTTGAACGTCTTTGGCGCTGTGGGCATCATTGGCATTGTTGGCTTAGTTGGCCCTTTTGGCTTTCTTTGGCGCAGTCGGCTTCGTTGACGCTGTGGGCGTCATTGGCGCTGTTGGCACAGTTAATGCTGTTGGCATCGTTAATGCTGTTGGCATAGTTACTGCTGTTGGCATCGTTAATGCTGTTGGCATAGCTAATGCTGTTGGCACAGTTAACGCTGTTGGCATAGCTAATGCTGTTGGCATCGTTAATGCTGTTGGCATAGCTAATGCTGTTGGCACAGTTAATGCTGTTGGCATCGATAATGCTGTTGGCATAGTTAATCCTGTTGGCATAGTTAATGCTGTTGGCATAGTTAATGCTGTTGGCATAGTTAATGCCGTTGGCTTAGTTAATGCTGTTGGCATCGTTGGCGCAGTTGGCTTTGTTGGCACTGTGTTCGCCGTTGGCTCTATAAGCGTTATTGACGCTGTGGGCGTCGTTAGCGCTATAGGCTTCGTTGACGCTGTTGACGTTGTTGAAACTGGTAGGCGTCTTTGGTCTTTTCGTCGTTGGCGCTGTGGGCGTCCTTGGCGCTGTTGGCATCGTTGGCGCTATTGACTTCGTTGGCACTATGGGTGTAGTTGGCGCTATGGATGTCTTTGGCGCTGTTGACGACGATTCAAATCGCGCTCATTCTATGAACTATTCATGAAAAACAACGGACCACTGATAACTAAATCTAGGCTAGTTAGGTACCTAGCTGGTCAGCAATAGACGGAATAACGGCACATCAGTTATATAGAACTTTATGGCCTTACTAATAAGCCCCACTGGTACCTTCCTGAGAAATTTCAAACTTGTAAATATGATAGTGAATAATAATATGAAATTGCTATGTCTAGGTCGCCATTACTGTGTCACCAGTTATTTGAAGGGTGACCATCGTTTTGGGAAAATGGGAAAATTAAAATAAGTGTTGAGTTTGTTTTGATGTCTAGATTCGTCCTCGATTTCACCTGCATTCACGCAGAACCGATTTTTTTTATATAATTAAATACATTACACATATTACGTGAACATGGTGCATGTAACTGCGCCGAAATATCGGGAGCTCATTCCACAACCTTACCACGGTAAATATCCCGTAAATAATCATATAACTTTACATTACACATACTTACTAACAAAAATATTTAAAATGGCTGCTACATTTCTGAGATATAAGCGTTTAAATTTTTTGATGGTGATGAAGAGCGGATGCTGTGTCTCGTTCCCGCAAAGCGTAGATATGTTAGTATAGCGTGCGGCTTGACGTCATAACGTGATAATTGTATTGCACTCTCTGTCTAGCATGAAATTAATATAGGTACCTATAAAAACTAATTTTGCTTTCGTTGATGGGCTCTTTTTATAATCAGCTTTTTTTATGAGATATTAAATAAAAATTAGGACACATGATAAGCCTCAAAAATCTTCCCTACAAATCCGTACAAATGCAATATGAAATAAATAAATAAACATTACTTTCTGGAATTGTCCAGCAAACTGCGGTAATGATGGTGAGTCTAGTCTGAAGAGAGAGTAGACAGCACCACAACCCCAATTAGAACCACCGCGCGACTCCTCGGATTCGGATGGACAAACTGGCAATTTGTGGGTCGGATGTGTTAGCCGACTTCGGAAATGAAAAGAGGTTGTTAATCTATATATGTTATTTAGATAGCCCGTTGGTCCAGTTGGTAGTGAACCTGCCTTCTGAGCTCGGGGACGTGGGTTCGATTCCCACCTAGGACAAACATTTTTGTGATGAACATTTGTGTTTGTTCTATATCTGGTTGTTAATATCTATTCAAGTATGTATTTAAAACTATATATGTATATATATCAGTCTCTGGCAGCCATATCACAAGCTTTGCTTAGTTTGGGGTCAGATGACCGTGTGTGCAATAATGTCCCGAATATTTATATTTTATTTTATTTATACAACGCGTAACAGAATAGAGGGGGTTGCTCTAACCATCAAAGTGGACAACTTGCAGAAAACTAGTTTGCTTAGTTCGAAAAACATGATAAAATTGTTACTCGTTATTGTTGTTTGTGGTTGTTTACTCCCCATACAAAATGAGTCACGTGATCAGTCATTTTGTATGAGGGTAAAAAATTTTGTTCTCGAATTTAGCAAACCTTTTTTTCTCCACCATCTCGCCTGATGTTAAGCGATGGTCGTGTCCGGTGGAGCACGCTTGCCTAGTAGAAACCGATTCACTCGTGATTTGAAGACACCCAGATTGGGGGAAGACACCTATCGGGGACCACCCATTCAGGCAGCGCATTCCACAGAGTAGCAGTTAGCACCATAAATGTGGAATCAACGCGCATCGTACGGGTTTTCAGAATATCGACCATAAACTGGTGACGATTTTACGTGCCCGTTCTGGTAGTCCGATAGAAAAATGGGCAAGAGGGAATTAGATCGTGCAGATTCGATGCACACTCTCCGAAATGTATGCGAAAAAACCGATAGACTAGCAACTTTACGTCTATGCTCAAGACTAAGAGGCTTAGTCCAAACTAAGAATTCGTTGAGCTTCTTGGCACGTTTCTCAATAGACTCCAATGCCCCAAGCTGGTAGGTACTTAGCTGATCCATCCCAAAGGTGAAAGCCAAAGATAATACCTACACTAACCAATTGATCCCGCACGACTCATAATTTGCTTGTGCAAGATTTCAGCCACGCTTGAGATAAAACGCCAAAATCCGGTCGCAATCCTGAAAACCACCGAAAAATCCTGACATCTCAGGACAAATCCTGAGATATGGTAACCCTATATGGGAGCAGCCCTAAAATCACGAAAGCAAGGCTGCCGTGGACAACGCCGTGGCGACAGGTGCATGGTACCTACAGTACCACCATCTTAGCTGTTCAGTTGACAGCGTCACTAGTGTGTAGTATTGCCACATAAGAAATTCACCAAGAAAAACTGTAGTTCTAATTTTGCCAACCTGAACAGCTAAGCTGGTGGCAATGTAGACAGCCAGCTGCATAACAAAGTACCACCACCTTAACAATGGTAACGAAGCACCTAATTTCAAATTTTATTTTTGTTCTACCATACTCTGAGTTGCCACCTTATTTGTTGTGCAGTTATTAGGGTACGTTTAGGTAAGAGCGTCACAACGTCGCGCATTACTAACACTGGTGCGGCTTCGTAGCTAAGTCAATTTATTTCGCGAGCTTCCGAACTGTGCAGTAGCTTTACTTATTTCCTGTCGTATAAAAAACAATTCTAAGTAAAAACAATCATCATAGGTGGACAAAGCCTATGGGCTTCATAAGCAAGATCAAAGTCGTACAACGAGCTATGGAGAGGGCTATGCTCAGGGTTTCTCTACGAGATCAAATTAGAAATTACATCCGTAGACGAGCAAAAGTTACCGACATAGCCCACCGGATTAGTAAGTTGAAGTGGCAGTGGGCAGGGCACATAGCACGCAGAACGGATAGACGATGGGGACTGAAAGGTTCTCGAATGGGGACCACAGACCGGTAAGCGCAGCGTAGGACGTCCACCCACAAGATGGACAGACGACCTAAAAGAGACCGCAGGGAAACATTGGATGCAGGCTGCTTCCAACCGGCCCTTTTGGAGATCGACGGGGGAGGCCTATGTCCAGCTGTGGACGTCCTACGGCTGAAGTAATGAGGTAGGCAAAGGTCTTGGCAGGTAACCTTGAAGGTCGCACGCGATGTTCTCATCAGCATTACTTAGACCACGAGTCAAACATCGGTTCCTTATATTATGTTGCAGGTCAATAAACTCTACGTAACAGATGTTTTTTTTTTTTGCGAATTTTCAAAAGTCCTATTTACAAAAGTTGTTTGTCATGATGTATAAAAGCTTTAGAGGTAGCTGGTTAATAATATCTAATAAAATCCATCATCCTTGAATCGAACCGCACACCTGAGCACCGCTCACTCACCGCGCCACCGCGTAATGTTTAGCAGTATTTTGTGCGACAAATCTTATTAGCGTCGAACCTGCACTGCACTGCATTGTTACGCAACCATCCACGGGAGGTCTTCACGTGATTACTACACGTTGTTGTACTGAAATTACATTTGAGAATACCTATCGAAGCGTTTGGTGTATTCAAATTTCGACTATAATAAGTAGTCATGTTTTAAATGCTTAAAACAACCGATACCGTAAAGGGAAGAAAGGTTCTTGAGTGGAGACCACGAACCGGAAGACGCAGCCTAGAGCCTCCCACTAGACCGACGACATTGTGAGAGTTGCGGGCATCCAGTGGATGCAGGTGGCAGGCTGTCGTTCAGTGTGGAGGTTAAAGGGGCCTATGTTCAGCAGTGGAAATCGTCTGACTGATGATTGTGAGTTAGCTTGTATTTGGTTAAGGCACTTGCCAATAAAAAAACAAAAGAAACTGCTTATTACCACGTACGCGATAGAAGTGAAAACTTCATGAAGGTTGACTATCATACTAATCATCATCATCATCACACACACACACACACTCTAGATAGCTAAGTCAAAGATGTTCTATTCTAAGAAGAGCAGGGACTCCTAACACAGACAATTTTTTTGTCTAAATGGAATTCCTGGTCACTTGAAACTGTTTTGTACTATGATTAATGAATAAACAATTATTTATTTATTATTATTTATTTATCATACTTTATAAATGCGGAAGTGTGTATGTTTGGCTGGACTCAACGCCGAAAATATAGATGAAATTTGGTATGGAGTTAGCTTATACCCTGGATTAACACATACACTACTTTTTATCCCGAAAAACATCATCATCATTTCAAAATGTTTATCATCATCATCACAATTTTTCATCACAATGTGAGTGAAACCACGGGGCTCAGCTAGTAATATTATACATCTTTCGGTCCCTTATTCGACTCGAGCCAACGTTACCCGATAAGTATCTGACCGTGCCGGTCACGCAAGCTCAGTGCCTTATCCCCATCCCAAAAAGTGCTTGACGTGCCTAAAGAAGTTATCACTTCAAAAATGCTTCTTTAGGTATACCTCATCATCATCATCAGCCTGTAAACGTCCACTGCTGAACAAAGGCCTCCCTAGAGAGAGACCGTAGAGAGGGGTGTTGCCATAATCCCCACGCTTGGCAGGCGGCTTGGGGATCGCAGTACGTTCACCGTGTACTAATAGGACGCTGCTGCCCATCCTCCGGTGGTTCTGGTCGCAGTTTTAGGACATACCCGGGTCCACCTACTTACCTACCTACTTAGGTATACCTACTTACTTAAAACTCGTGACAAATCTAAAAATAGCCCAAATAACTCGAGACGTATCAATTCTTGGGAATGCCGTCTGGCGCCCACGTGGCAATCTCAGTCCAGATTCGTTCACTAGGCTAGGTAATCTTAGAGTTTAGGAAGCAGGATGGACCAATCAGCGACCAGCTTCAAGGTGACCGAGTAGGTGGTATTCTAGCCAATAATTCACCTGTTAGATTGTTGGTCAGATTTAAAAGCAGATTCAAGACGATAAAAAATATCTTTTATCATCATCATTTCAGCCGTAGGACGTCCACTGCTGGACATAGGCCTCCCCCATCGATCTCCAAAAGGACCGGTTTGAAACGGCCTGCATCCAGCGTTTCCCTGCGGTCTCTTTTAGGTTGTCTGTCCATCTTGTGGGTAGACGTCCTATGCTGCGCTTACCGGTCCGTGGTCTCCAATCGAGAACCTAAAAAAAAAAAAGTTGAAAAAAAATTAGTGAAATATGCAATTTGTTACCTACTCGGATATAATATTTTCATCAAAGTAACTAAATTTTCCTGGATGCAGGCCGCTTCCAACCGGCCCTTTTGGAGATCGATGGGGGAGGCCTATGTTTAGCAGTGGACGTCCTACGGCTGAAATGATGATGATGATGAACTCTGAAAGTAAGTATGTAGGTAGGAAATTTTATCAATAAAAAAAACCATATCGGTTCACAAATGACGGAGTTAAGGTACTACTCGCGCCCTTTTTACGCTTTTAATTTCACTAAAAAACTAAACTATTCACTATCAAAAATCTATCCAAATAAAAAAATTATGAATAAAATTGCCTTTCAGTACATGCAATTTCCAGGTTGTTACGAGCTTCCATTAGAGCATAAAATGTGAAAAATTAATTAACTCGATTATGTTTCAGATTTTTTTTTGATCGAGGAAAGTTTATTCTATCGTATTTTGAACCAAATCATAAACTCAAACACAGATGTATGTGTGACATGTATTTTTTTCCAGCTCAAATATTGCAATTTAACTGAATAAAATTGATTTAAAACCGTCAAATTTGGTATATGAGGCCGGTAGCTGATGATTGTTTTCTATGTAAAATTAATTTTAATCAAATCGCCATAAAGTCGAGGTACCACCAGAACAGAGTAATAAAATGCGATCACAATGATATTCACATACCTAGTGTGTCATCGATGTTCAGGGGGAAAGCATCGATATGACAAACTCTGGATAAGACATCCACAATATCAACAAAGAAAGGAAACCATTATGAAAAAAATATAAAATGAATGGAATGTATAGTTTATAATGTTTATGTAAAATCAATCATTATTTTCCTTGAGCATTTGGATTGTCTTTAGACCTTCAACGGTCTATGGGCAGTCTAACTGTATTTGTATTGTTAATATTAGCTTGTATTTTGTTGAATTAATAAAGGCACTTGCCCAGAAAAAAAATCATTATCATTTTATTTTATATTGGTTAGGTTCTAAAATTAAGTTTTTAAAAAGCATTTTTAACAATGTCAATTGTTAGTATAATAAATGTTTTAGAGTTAAGTATCAGATAATGTATTAATAATTAATTATTTTTATTGCACGTCCCGCCTTTTACCTCCGTTACCAATCACCTCCACCCTAAGGTTGCCTGGAAGAAATAGCTCTTCGCAATAAGTCCACCAATTGTTGAGCTATTGTTGCGCTTACCATGTAAGCGCTTAATAAATGTTTTCTTTCTTTCTTTCTTTCTTTCTTTCTTTCTTTCTTTCTTTCTTTCTTTCTTTCTTTCATACCATCAGACGAGATGGAGGCCAAACCTCTATTCTATTCTGAATAAATTAATTTAAAAGTTTTATAAAGAATAAATAATAGTCGATCTATCTATTTAGCTAAAGGATGCCTATACAGGCATATACCACATAATAGTGTGCCTATAATTATACACGGAACAGTGGTATACTAAGACGAAAGGAGGACATTGTAATAGCCATTTAGAAAAAAAAAACTACTTACTACTTTATCTAGTTAGGTAGGTATTTACCTACTCTCTCTCAAGTTTATGCTCTGGCTCTCCAGAGCACAAATAAGCGAAAAATTCTACGAAACGATTTTTTTTACTATTCATAACAATATGTCATATGTCCCTAAAATAACAAGATTTTTGTATATTTTGTATTTCGTCTGGAAATTGTACAATAAAGTTTTAATTTTTTTTTATTTTTATAATTTATGCCGTCACTTTTAAAAATAATAGAATAACGCTTGCGTTTGACCACTATCTCGCCATCTTGCGCCACGCTTGCCCATAAAAGCTCATTGCCACCCAAAATTATAAAATCCGATAGTTTTTGGGGTGCACAATTCATCCCATCGTATCTATTCGCCCGATCTACGGTGCAAAAATATAATTTCAAGAAATTTTTCATTAGTGGCATAAAGGTGGCAATTCCACTTTCATCGACTCCTCTCCGTTTTTCTAACAAAGCGTACGTTAGTTTCGCTTATTTTCGCTGGACATTATCGGCTGTCGCCCGTCGGGTGTTGTCGGGCAACTTCGTGCGTTTCCGTGCGGGATGTCCGCGCGGGATAATAACTGTTGATATGCTACTTTACTATCCAGTTGTTGCGAATCTAGGTTTTTAAAGAAAATACTGGAACACACGGAACGGTGAGACTAATTCAAAAGGAGGTCATATACTTAACAATGTGAACATTTATATATTTGTCGTGGGACTCGAACATAATAATTATTTTCGTGTAAGGGGTCTTCAAAACTAACATTATGACTAGCCATTTACCGAGCAACCAAAAATATAGCTTTCAAGTAATCTTGTCGACAAGTTCGTAAGCCTTATGCTCATCCGTAGTAAAAAGCGTTGCTTAAAAGAGGGAAAACCTCGCCTTAACACAAAAACTATGAATACGACACACTTACAAATTTTTCACACACACTAAGAAACCTGTAGCGATACCATTAAACTAACTAATATGTACCTAGTTCATTTGCAAAAAAAGGGCGGCAAGCTCATCTGCAGGATGAGTTCGACTAAACGCATGAAGTCTCATTTAGGCCAGATGCGATCGCACCCGCCACGCCACCTACCATATCTCCCTTGCTATTCAAATCTGAGGTCTGTAATGTACGAACTAAGGACGTCATAAAGTCTTCGACCAAAATAAAATGAATGGACGGGCCATAACCATAGAACTTGCTCAGTAAAAACAAGTCAAAACCGTCGGACATAATACTTCAACACCTAATTATAACCATGTACAGTACATTTGTAAAAAAAAAAGATTGCGGTTTTGTTGTTGTGTATTTATTTACACTTCGGGAAAGCACACGAAGGCATAATTTCGTCAGATGTTTCGTTATCATGTAGCAATAGTCTTGTGTTGCACTTCCTACGGCTAGAGACCCACGTACGGCCAAAACTGCACTCATGCAAAAAAGTGTATTCTGTATGGCTCCTTTAATATATACTAAAATTCCTAAAATCATCAGAGAATTAAATGTTGGAATGTTTAAAAATAAACTAAAAACTTTATTAGCACAAAAAACCTACTATGAAATTTCACAATTCCTTAATGATAAAAATGTTTTGATATGTAATGTAGACATAAACAAATAAAATAATAATAATAATACCTTACATAGGTAGTAATAAACATCTAATTAAGGTATAAAATACAACTAAACCAAAATATGATTCTAACATAGACATAATTTTGTTTATTTTTTTCCTTTTTAACTTTAACAAAAACTAATAAAAATATTAATAAAAAACTAACATTTGTACGCTGTAACAGGCAAGGACATGAGATACGTCTCCATTCTTACGACCATGTATGCTACTTTATATGTATGTGTACCTACCATGTTCTGACAAATAAATAATTTGAATTTGAAGAGACCGACTGAAACGAAGTAAGCGCCGGCGCTCATTTTGTAATCTTCAAAAATGCGCTTCTTCTGGGCCCGTCCATTAATTTTATTTTGGTCGAAGCATAAAGTATATTTCCATTTTCATCACCTCTCAATATCAGAAGGCTATTCCAGTTTGAAAATTGAACTTTCGTTTGGGAGCCTGTAAAAACAACGATAACATTTTTAAAACTGCCCACACGGCTCCCCGTGGATATATACTGCGTGAATTGGGGGGTACTAATGGTTCTCGAACTGAACTCATTCACCGGACTAGTGGGGGAGTTAGTTTCGAGTTCGCTGACAGTTGCAGTAAATTGCAGAAAGACATGAAGAATATTAACATATTGTATCTTAGTACCGATACTGGGTTACGCGGAAAGGGTGTAAAGGGGTCCATATACTCATCATTACGAACAACTTTTACTATGGGAGTAACTATGAAACTGCTAAAAAAAATGCAGTTGTTCATGTCATTTTAGAATCTTAAATTGTTGAAACTTTTCTCTATAGATTAATTCGGTAAAAACAGGCTTTCTAAAACACGTTTTATTTTTTTTCTACAAATTTAGAAGTTCTTTATAATTCGGTTTTTCATATTCTCAAACTACTGATACGGGCGCCGACTCGTGCATCGACTCTTCCTGCAGGCGTAGATCGCAATAGATCGCAAGATCCGCAAGTCACTGTTATGCGCAGGGACAAAACTTGGCTTTGATCTAAAGACGTGGTCATTTATCGAGTTTTGACTCATGACAGTGTAGTAAAACTAATGACAATTTTTTTTTATAGAATAAGTGGCAAGCAAGCTACGGGCCACCTGATGGTAAGTTGTCACCGCCGCCTATAGACACCAACAATACTCGGGGCATTGTCAGTGCGTTGCCTACTTTTGAGGACTCTATTCACCCTTCGTTCGTTTAAATATAATACCTTTGTTCAATATAATATCTTTGAGTAAAACGAAGTTTAATGGTAGGTAGCTTAATAGTAACCGTGCTACCATTTTAATTCGTCAAATAAAAATATATCAAGCCGACCAATCCGCGAGTAATGGCAGAGGATCGTGAAGCGAGCCTCAACCGACACTGATGATCACGACCACTGCCAATATATAACGACTAACAAGAAGTAATTCGGGTATGAACAAGAAATTGTTATCTTTCTGTCTAATTACTATACCTACTTGGTAAAATATTAAGGTCAGTTCAAACAATTCGGCAGAGCAGCACAAGCGACGCAAATATGCTAACCTCGGCAGTGGTTACATATTTGAGGCGTTTGGGGTCGAGACATTGGGCCCGTGGGGAATGGGAGCTCACCTCATTTTCAAAAATCTTCGTGACCAAAATGCTGGCGTGTTTCTGGCTCAACGCATTAGCATTGCCATTCAACGTGGTAATGCCACCAGCATGCTGGGTACGCCTGCCAACTGGTAGTGGGCTTGAGCATTTGGATTGTTTTTAGACCTTCAACGGTCTATGGGCAGTCTAACTGTATTTGTAGTGTTAGTTTTAGCTTGTATTTTGTTTAGTTAATAAAGGCACTTGCCCAGTAAAAAAAAGTTCTAACAAAACTATTTTTACAAGTTCGAGAACCGGTGGTAGAGATCCCTGCGTCTAATGCAGCAGGTAGTTACGACCACTCCGTGTTTATGGTCCACATAAACTGACGTTCCACGCCCTAGGTACCCCTCCCCCTCTGCCCTGACAAGGTGTGATATGATTTATTTATCTCATAGTGCCTCAGTGCCTTAAGACGAAACTCTTCGACCAGTGTTTGTAACCAGTAATGACATACGGCACTGAAACGTGGTCTCTCACTATGG
Organism: Agriopis aurantiaria; assembly: GCA_914767915.1. Taxonomy (NCBI): domain Eukaryota; kingdom Metazoa; phylum Arthropoda; class Insecta; order Lepidoptera; family Geometridae; genus Agriopis; species Agriopis aurantiaria. The sequence continues at coordinate 9,538,990 of OU612004.1, forward strand.
GCCTCATAAGCAAGCTCAAAGTCGCACAGCGAGCTATGGAGAGGGCTATGCTCGGGGTTTCTCTACGAGATCGAATCCGAAATGAGGAGATCCGTAGACAAACGAAAGTCACCGACATAGCCCACCGGATTAGCAAGTTGAAATGGCAGTGGGCAGGGCACATAGCACGCAGAACAGATGGCCGATGGGGCCGAAAGCTTCCCGAATGGAGCCCGCGGACCGGTAAACGCAGCGTAGGACGTCCACCCACGAGATGGATAGACGATCTAAAAGAGCCCGCAGGGAAACGCTGGATGCAGGCCGCTTCCAACCGGCCCTTCTGGAGATCGATGGGGGAGGCCTATGTTTAGCAGTGGACGTCCTACGGCTGAAATGATGATGACGATCATCTTATAGTGTGCACCATGAGATTAAATTTACCCCACCTCACTTACCCCACCAATAATCAAGACTTCCATAGGCTCATTTGTACTATTTCCTAACCATATTTTTTTCATCATTTCAACCTATGATGTTCACTACTGGGACTCAAGCCTTCTCTCAGACAGAAAGAGAGGATGGACCATAACCCACCATGCTGGCCCAGTGCATGTTGGTGAATGTCATTATATGCTTTTGAACGTTTTGAGGTTCATGGACAACTGCTGCCTTATTATGGTTCTTTGATCGGGATCGAGATTGCATGCCGTCCCGTTCGCATCTATTTACTCGCACCACGCGCGTGAGTGAGATGGCACGCGATCGCGATCACGATCCGAATCATCCATAATAAGGGGCCTGGTTTCTTACGAAGTTATCCTTTACCGTTTTTGAGCGATGGCATCGAAACTGAACATAATTTATAAGTCATTGGTCACAAGTCGAGGATCAAACCGGGTGCCGTCAGATTGTAAAGCACACATACCGCTCGGCACCATCACAAATTTTGGCACAGTACCCCTCTTCTTGCGTCGTGGGTTAAACTACAACTACCGAATAGAATCCACCAAAATAGGTATAGATAGATGGTTTAGGGGAAAGAGGGGTGAAGTTGAAAGCAATCAACATCCTGAGAACGTTATTGTCTAGATTAGTAGGGAAACGGCAGGTCGTTCAATTAATTAGCGAGATCCGACTCTAGCCGGATTACCCCTGCTTAGGTGAGGAACTACAGGGTTAGTCAGAAAGGGTATGCTAAGCAGAAGTAAAACGAATTGTCCGCTTATTTAGATTTAAAAACCAAACTACTAAATCGGTTTCGATTACATTTCCTCCTTTTTTAAGTCGGTAAAAATGCATAACAACAGATTTTGTATAATTGCCAGCCAATGATGTACACGGTCCACCCACAACATGGGCGGACGATTTTTTTATTTTTTTATTCTTTATTTATTTTGGGGACTTTTGCCAGCAATGGCACGTCAGTCCCATAAGCGGACGATCTAAAAGAGACCGCAGGGAACGCTGGATGCAGGCCGCTTCCAACCGGCTTTTGGATATCGATGAAGGAGGCCTATGTCCAGCAGTGACTTCAGTGGCTGAAACGATGACGATGATGATGAAGTACACGATTATCATTACCTAGGTTCATTGCCTGCCGTACTAATAATGAACGCTACGGTAGAATATCTTTGAGCCTATTTTCAGCCTCATAAAATCTAATTTTCACGTTCAGGTAGCCTGTTATGCCTGAAGAAGTATTTGCTACGTGAATTTACCACGTTTTTCTAAGCCTACCATAGCCTAAGTACGGCTAACTTGGCCGACCATAGTTTGTCCAAGTTTTTTTAGATCTAACAGCTGCAGTTTATTAAAAAGGTTGTACTTCTGACGTAACGAAAGATTGTTAAGTATCCTTATCTTTACTAATATTATAAAAGCGAAAGTAACTCTGTCTGTCTGTCTGGATGTTTGTCCGCTTTTCACGACTAAACCGCTAAGCCGATCTTAACGAATTTTGGCAGGATGATAGTGTACATCATATGGACGGACATAGGGTACATATTCTCCCAGAAAATGCGGGAAAACTGGAAAATCGCGGGTAGCACCGCGGGATTCAGCTAGTATATTATATAGAAGATAGCTGGTGCCTGATAAATAATAACGAAATGAGACAATGGAGCTCACCTAGTTTTCAAGAATCTCGCTGACCAAAATACTGGCATGTTTCTGGCTCAACGCGTAAGTTGCCACGGTAAGTATTACCAGTCAGCGTGGTAATGCCATCAGTATGCTGGGTTACGCTGTCAACTGGTAGTGGGCGCGAGCCCTTTGAGTCTAACTATTTTATAACCGATCTATTTTTGTGACAACCAATATAATAAGGCTCTAGTTAAGATTTAATTTAAATTTAAAGTTATTTTTTAACATTGTATGTTGTGTTTTTTTGCCACAAATAAATGATTTCATTCGTATTTTTTTTTAAATGTTTGTTACCTGAGAACTCCTTCAATTAGGTATTTTTTATTTATTTATTAAGGAACAGTAAACAGCCATACCTATTATAAAATTTACAATAATGTGTTTAATTTACTTTTAGTGTGTTTTTGTTTCTCTGACATTTGTAATTTGTAATTTATTGACTATAATTATTCTTAATTTTTATTGAAATTTGTAAAATTCTTGACATTTGTATTTTTGTATTTTTATTCTTTATTTTTTGTGAGCTTGTTTTTGTTTTTGTAATTAATTTAATTCCTTTCTTATTTTTTATTGTTATGCATAATTATTCATTTGTGAGATACTAATGTAATTGGCTTGATCGTGTTAAATCTCAATAAATACAATTTAATTAAATTTAATTTAATAAACTTAAACTTAACAACTTAATAATAATACATATAATTCTTATATAATTATATAGCATAATTCTTTTTTTCCGTTTTGCTCTGATTATTTATATGACAGTCTGCAGCGAGTGAATAATTCTAATATTATAACCCAAATGCTACAGTTTTTTTTCTCTAATGTAATTGCAGCTGTCAGAGCTGAATAACTTGGCCCAAGTATATGGTGGTGATATTTTGCCGTAGTGAGTATGGTACGCTCAATTTGGTAGCTGTGATCGTGATGAGGGTAATCGACAAAGGTTCCATGTGATTAGGCAAGGATGGTCTGCAGTTGCTTGTGTGCAGTGCCGGTTTTAGCACTTTTTTAAATGCTTGAGGTATAAACTGGGGCCTTCCGCCCCACTTTATATCTGGCGCCCTGGGCGGTCGCCCAACCGCGCCCTACCCTAACGCCGATACTGCTTGTGTGCTATTTGATAGCCCGTTGGTCCAGTTCGTAGTGAACCTGCCTTCTGTGCTTGGGGCGTGGGTTCGATTCCCACCTAGGACAAACATTTATGCGATGAACATTTGTGTTTGTTCTATATCTGGGTGTTAATATCTATTTAAGTATGTATTTAAAACTATATATGTATGTATATCAGTCTCTGGCAGCCATATCACAAGCTTTGCTTAGTTTGGGGTCAGATGACCGTGTGTGCAAAAATGTCCCGAATATTTATTTTATTTTAATAGTAGGTACCTCTATGTGACTAACCTAGCGGCTTCGTCTTGCCCAAAATTATAAATGGGAATGTGAATATAGCCGTGGAAACCTATTTAGGAGACCGCTAGACTTGAAAGCGTGAGGTCGCGGGTTCAAAACCCAGGCCTGTACCAATGAGCTCTTTGGAGTTTATGTACGGGTTTTCATACCACTGGCTTTTCGGTGAAGGAAAACAGCATGAGGAAACTTGCATACGTACGGAGAAGAAATTCAATGACGTATGTGAATCCACCAACCCGCGCTGGGCCAGCGTGGTGGATATGGCCCAATCACCCTTTCGGGGGTAGGCTAAATCCAGCAGTGGACTGTTAAAAGGCTGATTATGATGATGATGATGAATGCGAAAGCACACTATATATTTTAACCCCTGACGCAAACAGAGGGGTGTTATAAGTCCCTAGATGCAACGAACGTTATGTTTCTAGTCTATCGGTTTTTTATCAGATACCTACATTCCGAAGAGTGCGCATCGGATCTGCATGATCTAATTTCCTCCTGCCCATTAAACTATCGGACTGCCAGAGCCGGCTCGATAAAATTAAATCGACACCGCTGTATGGTTGATATTCCGAAAATTCGTGCGAAGCGATTGATTCCACTTTTATTGTGCAAACTGCTAGTCTATGGAATGCGCTGTGGGTGTTCCCCGATAGTTACAATCTGGGTGTCTTCAAATCACGAATGAATCGGTTTCGTCTAGGCAAGCGTGCTCCATCATAGACCGCATCAGGCGAGTTGGCAGTCAATACGCATGTATTATGCTGAATCTCAACAAAATAGGTTAGTAGGAACTGGTTCTAATTCAAGATTTGAACAAACAAACAAACATAGTAATAGTAATAGTAGCCTTTATTTACAATCTTACAATGTATATATACAAGTAAATTATGAACTATCTTATTAATCTTAAATTAATTATATTCTGTATTAGACACCGGTATTTAGATTGTCTTGCGATCCCGCAAAGGCCTCCCCTAGAGCTTTCCACACCTTTCTATTATGGGTCATCCTCTTCCAGGTGACCCCCGAAAACAAAAACCTAGGAATAAATTCAATATAGCTACACTCAACACAAGGTCGTTAAAGTCACAAGATTTTTTACTAGAACTAGAACATGCACTGGAAACCGTTAACTGGGATATTATAGGCTTGAGTGACGTGAGAAGAGCGGATGAGAAAACAGAAGAACACAACAAATACATATTATACCACATTAATGAAAGGGCTGGGATATACGGAGTAGGGTTTATGGTAAAAAAATACTTGAAAAACGAAATAATAGAGTTTAGAGGAATATCAGACAGGATTGCCATTTTGAATGTAAAACTTCCTGGTTATAAACAACCAACTTCAATTGTTCAAATATATGCTCCAACGGAGGTTACCCAGAAAGACATAAAAGATGAATTTTATATCAAACTCAACCAAATTATGCCAAATTTATATAAAAAAGTTATTGTAATGGGAGATTTTAACAGCCAAATTGGGAAGAGGAATAAGAACGAAGATAATGTACTTGGACCATACTCAACTGGAAAAAGGAATGACAATGGACAAAGACTGATCAATTTTGCATTAGAAAATAATCTACACATCATGAATAGCTACTACAACAGAAAACATAATAGAAAATGGACATGGGTGTCACCTGATGGGAAGACAAGGAATGAAATAGATTATATTCTAACAAACAAACCAAGAGTGTTTTTGAATATCGATGTTGTTAATCAACTCAACTACAGCACAGATCATAGAATGCTTCGAGGACAAACGCACACATTAGAACCAAAAATACCTAGGAAAAACATTCAGACTAGTAAAAAACCAGTACCCTTACCAATTCCAGAAAATATTTTAGAATCACTCCAGAGAAATTTAACAACAACAAAGATGACCAAAAATGTCCAAGAGAAATACGACATTCTTGAAAAAGAACTAAAAAAAGTTGAAAACCAAACTAGAATAAATAGCGTAACTAAAGACAAAATAGGTCCAGAAGCAAGAGTGTTGATCATCCAGAGAAAATCTTTGTACAAAGATAGAAAAAACAACAGAAAGAGGATTGAAAACCTAAGTAAAGAGATAAATCTGCAAATCAGGAAACATAGACAAGAAAAGAGGAACAATACAATAAATTATTACATAGAAAAATCAGGAGGAGTAAAGAAAGCATGGGATGAGCAAAGAGAAAGTAGAAACTGGATAGGAAATTTGATACACCATAAAAATAAGAAAAACAAGACCAACAGAATTGAAATATTAGAAGTTGCCACAGATTATTACCGAGAGCTGTATAGTGATGACGAAAAACCAGACGAATATCATAAACCAATTGAAAATGATATATATAGCAATGAAGAAATCCCAAGTATACTGAAAGAAGAAGTGGAGAAGGCTATTAAATCACAAAAAAGAGGTAAAGCACCGGGGGAAGACTGCATATCTAATGAACTTCTAATAGGATCATCCGGTGTAACATTAGACACTATCACATACCTATTTAATGAAATTTTAGACACAGAATATATACCTTGTCAGTGGACCACTTCATCCATAATACTACTTCATAAAAAAGGACAGAAAGATAATATAGCTAACTACAGACCGATTAGTCTAATGTCTAACGTGTACAAAATATTTTCTAAAGTATTACTAAACCGTTTAACAAAGACTCTCGACGAAAACCAACCCAGAGAGCAAGCAGGTTTTCGCAGTGATTTTTCAACAATCGATCACATACATACCATAAAACAAGTTGTCCAGAAATGTAATGAATACGGCATTACTTATTATTTGGCATTCGTAGACTATAATAAAGCGTTTGACTCTTTAAAACACTCAAAAATATGGGAAGCGCTTGCAACACAAGGTATTGAAAATAAATACATCCGACTGATTAACAACATATACAAAAACATGAAAGCTAAAATACGAACAGAAAGAGTCGGAGAACATTTCCCTATAAAAAGAGGAGTCAGACAGGGTGATCCACTATCACCCAAACTTTTCTCGGCAGTGCTTGAATACATATTTAGACGTCTCGAATGGAGCAAATACGGATTAAACATCAACGGAATGCAACTAAACCATCTAAGGTTTGCAGACGATTTAATTATAATTTCTGAAGACCCAAGAAGCCTGCAAGAGATGCTTGAATAGCTTGTGTATGAAAGTGATGGAGTTGGGCTCTCAATGAACGCTACAAAAACCAAAGTAATGACAAACCATAACAAAATTCCCATCACAGTCAACGGCACTAAAATAGAATATGTTGAAGAATATACATACCTCGGACAGATAATATCACCAAAGGACCTTACAACAAAAGAAATAAAAAACAGAGTACAGCTAGCATGGAAAAGATATTGGTCCCTCAAAGAAATAGTCAAAAATCCACAGGTACCACTCAAATCTAAACAAAAAATATTTAATGCATGTATTTTACCCATCATGACATATGGATGCCAAACATGGAGCCTAACGAAACAAAATATGCACGAAATTGAGACCTGTCAACACAGTATGGAGCGAAGCATGCTCAACATTAAATTAAAGGACAAAATAAAACTAGAAACAATACGAAATCAAACTAAAATTACTGATGTAAAATATTGCATAAGGAAACTAAAATGGAGATGAGCAGGTCATATGGTAAGGAGTCACAAAGAAAAATGGGCTAAAGATGTAACTGAATGGTGTCCTAGACAAAATAAAAGAAAGAAAGGGAGACAGCGTCTTAGATGGGAGGACGATATTCGGAAGAACAAACTAACATACTTACTTATAAACATTGCAAGTATAAAAGCTTGTAATATTTGACTTTGACAATTGACGCGAAAACGAGCTCAAACCTATTTGCTTATTGAAATAGGTACGTAACTAACAACGTAGGTACCTAAGTAATTATTGTGGTACCTAACCTACCTACCCAATAGACAGAAACTTGTCTGATTTTCGCAAAGATCTTGTATATGCCCTAAAGGGACCACTTCCTTGGATTTTCGCCAAAGTGAGTTCTACAAAATCCTTATTTTTAATCCTTAATTTATTTATTTTTTCCTTTTTTTTAATGGTCGTTACATCGACTTCGGAAAGTGTTGGATTCTCAAGGCTCAAAATGTTGAATTGTCGTTAAATGTTGATTCTCATAATGCTGAAATTCGGTTATGTTAAGAATAATAGACACTACAAATACCTACCATGTTCCAGAAGAAAAACTTCCCTAAGGCTCTAAGACCTAGAAATTGTAATAGATATCCTGGGGCCTTACGGACAACAGCTATTACAGGCACCTTATCCGCTCAGTTGGAAAATCACGCGACCGCAAACCGTATCTGGGCGCGATAAGGTATGCGGTCGCGTGATTTTCCAACTGAGCGGATTAGGTGCCTGTAATAGCAGTTGTCCGTAAGGCCCAATAGCAGTTGTGTTAAGGCTATAAAATGGTCAAGTGCAGGTGCAAAACGCCGCACTAAGTTAAGCTAACGAGTGCAAACCTTACATGGCGCGGACGTTAGAAGGAGCTTGTATTTTTTTAGGTATTTTGCATTAATTAAAGTACTATAGAAGTAAGGGAGGGGAAGAGAGGCCTTTGCCCGACTAATGGACTAAAATTATCGTAAAAAGTCCGCTATTTTTAGCATGTTTGTTTTTTTATTTGTAAATAGTTTTACCAGGCCTTCTTGTAAGTACATTCGTTGATGATTAATTCTGAATTAATGGAATATTTTTCTTAAACATAACTAAATAAAAACTGAATAAATTTGAGTCTTATATAACATAATAAAATGTTTTTAAATTGTATTCGTCGACGCCAAATGTGCGAAGCGAAATGTTCCGCGCTAAGCTCGGCTGTGCGGGAGGAAATCGATGTAACTCTAGAAATTAAAATAAGAAACAATTTTTTGTTTAGTTTTTGTTTTGTTTTTGTTTTGTTTTTGTCTTGATTTTTTTTTTGTTATTTTTTTTTGTTTTTTCTCTGGAGTTGCGAATTACCAGCTCGATCTCCTTTACTCCTTGCAGAGAAGAGCCGTTAGAGTTGATGATGACCCAAATCTAACCAACACCTTGGAACCGATGAGCTCGCGCCGGGAGTTTGGTTCGCTCAGCTTCTTCTTCTGTACAGGTATTATAATGGGGAATGCTCTGATGAACTCTGATCTCATCCCTCCATCGCGGTTTTACTATCGAACCGGCCGCCATCGCCGGAAAAGCCATTCACACATAATATTATATAGTAGAAGTCTCGCACTGTCTGATTTGATCGATTGTTTTTGCCACGCACCTGTACGTTGTGGAATGGCTTACCACCTTCGGTTCTTCTTCCTAAATATGACCTCAATTGCTTCAAAGGAAGAGTGAACAGAATCCTCAAAGGTAGGCAACGAACCGTCAATGCCCCGGGTATTTTAGATGTCCATAGGAAACAGTGAATACTTACCATCAGGTGGCTTGACGCTTGATGGTTTACTATTATTATATTTAAAAAAAAAAAACTTTAATAAAGCAATCTTGTGAATAATCTTCACAATTTTCAGTAGGTACCTACTATGTCATAATAATATATATTGTTAGTTTTTTACTGAGCAGACTTTACAATCAAATATTTAGGATCAACTTAAATATTTTTACCCCCTACGTAAATAGTTATAAGTTTGACGTGTGTGTCTGTGTCTGTGGCACTGGCAATTAACTGGCACTGTAGCTGCTAAACAGCTGTACCGATTATGATTTAGTTATTTTTATTTGAAAGGTGACTTGATCGAGAGTGTTCTTGGGTATGATTCAAGAAAAATTTAAGGCCGTATGAAGATTGCCACAGCTGTTTAAAAAAAAACAATTTATACTTGTATTTTAATTATTATGTATAATTATATTAAGTAAATACATTATAATTTATCAATTGTTACGTAAATAAAGAGCCAATATATAAAATAATAACAACTTTTCTAACTATACAGAATTACAGATAGACAATAATAAGTATTTTAAGCCTGGGAAGGGGTGCTAAGCGGCTCAACACCCTCCCCCTCAAATTATCTGGATCCACCGCTGACAAATCTCAAATTAAACTCGATATTATCCTAAAAAGCCTCATCTGGGTTAAGCCCTTCAGCCCAAAACTGAAATCCTTGATCCGCCACTGTCTTCTTTACAAATCTACAAACATCACTTACATAAGTAAAAAGTTAATTAAATAAAAGACAACAAAAAGGCAATTTCTAAGTTACCCCTGTTTTTAGACTTGCATCCGTGTCATCGGGGCGTGCCACAGATGTAACGATAGTTACCACAGCCCAGCGTCGAATTCGTCGCGGCCTTGTCGCCGGTCGTCGACTCGCGCGCAACTTTTTATTCGCGAAATATGTCGAATCGCGCGCGAGCGAGACACATGCTAAATTACCCGCCTTTGGCCAGTGACACCGTGAAATGCACTAACGTAGAAACTCTTGGTCAAATATCAAAAGTCAGTAGGTATTTTAATGTTAAAAAGTACGCTAATGGGGTGCCATATTTTTTTTAAACTTTGTTTCAAAATGATCAAAAATAATATTTTTATTCAAGTAAGTATAGATACGTATATTGATTTAAAACAACAAACTAGATTAAAAATTTTATTAATGAAAAAACCAGCTGTAAAAAATATAAGGCACATAAAAGAAAAAAAAATGCTAAGTGATTCTACTCTGAAGGTCAACGGCCTTAGAAGCGTCATTCTTATATTGGCTGCATTTTGGCCGAACGAAAGAGAACTATTTCTCTCTCACTCGCACTTGCAGCAACCCCACACATTTTTCGTGTGCGTGATGAATACCGATTATCTCATTCACCGTGTTCGCTTTTTGAAATATTACGTTTATGTGCGTAGTTCTGTCGTAGTGTGAGTCACGAAAATTATCTGTTCCGAGCTTTGTACTGAATGCGAATCGGTTACGTTCCAAAAATAATGCTATTTGATTTTTATTGTTTTAAATTCAACACTTGATGCGTTTACCCGTGTTCATGACCGTGTTCATGTTTTTAAATGTGTAATTTTTCGATAGAGAGGAAGGTCGCGGATCTTATGCGTGTGTGCGTCAGAGCGTGCCTCGATTTCGGGATTCAGAATTCAAACCGGATTCTGTTTTTTGTTTAGATTTTTTGAGATCGTCGCGTTCTTGGCTCTTATTGGCGAGATTGGTTTTAGAATTTATGACATTGTTTTCTATTGGTTGATGATTGAATTGAATAAGTTTCTATTGGTTGGGATCTTTGACTAATCAATAAGTTGCTGTTTTTTTTTTGCCTTCGAATAGAGCAATACTGGTGACTGAATTAGACTCAGTTATGTATAGATATGAAATTAAAATTACAGAATAAGGCATTAAATACTTAATTTACTTTTAAAGTGTGGTGTAACTTGAATTGCCTCTAGTTTTTCTATTGCCGGAAACTTTTAAATAATTTTACTGTCCCAGCAACCTACTCAATTTCTCACATACGTTATTAGGCTGTAAGTTTCTGTCCAAGTCTACTAAAGCAATATAAATAAAATAAAGTACATATAACATAAACGTCACTAAGTAAATTCCAGCTAGAGCGAGAAAGAAAATAGTAAAAATGTTTTTACAAATAAGTACAACATGATATCCCCAATAGCAAACAGTAGGTACACAGTTAATAAAACCTTCGACCAAAATAAAATGAATGGACGGGCCATAACCATTGAACTTGCTCAGTAAAAACAAGGCAAAACCGTTGGACATATACTTCAACACCTAATTATAACCACGTACAGTAAATTTTTGTTACAAAAAAATTGTTAGCGGTTTTGTGATTTGTTTTTTTCGAGAAAGCACCCGAATGCATAATTTTGTCAGATGATTGTTTCGTTATCATATAACAATAGACGCGTGTCGCACCTCCTACGGCTAGAGACCGACTGAAACGAAGTAAGGGCCGGCGTTCATTTTGTAATCTTCAAAAATGCGTTTTTTTGGGCCCGTCCATTCATCTTATTTCGGTCGACGAATAAAACCATATCTTTTCACAAATAAAAAACAATTAAAGACTAATCAAAGACGTTCATAAAATCAGAAAGGTAACTCATCAGCGCTGAACGTTCACACAAGGTGGTTGACCGGCGTCAACAATAAGAAGAGACCATATCCCGTCACCTGCCGCTGCAAAAACATGGTCCTGATGCCGACCAGGAAGGTGCAGAGGCAGAACTTTTAAGAAACAGGGGCCTTACGGACAACTGCTATTACAGGCACCTAATCCGATCACGCGACCGCAAACCTTATCGCGCCCAGATACGGTTTGCGGTCGCGTGCCATCGAAACTGCACATACCTAGTTTATTTAAGTACCAACTAGATAAGTCATTGGTGCAGGGCCGGAGATCGAACCTGGTGACCTTCACCATATACTACCACTCAGCCACCATCTTTCTCTAATGCTACTACTACCGGCCGTTTATCTTAGAACTGCATCATCAGTCTATGATTAACTGTGCAGTGCTGAACGTAGACCTCTTTTGATGTAGGTAAGCCACAGAGGTCTAATTCAACTCCCTGTATCCAGTTTCCTGTTTTACGTAGGTCGTCGTTACTTTATCGAGCTGCAAGGTGGCTTGCACTATAAGTATGGACTTTCCATTTTAATGTGCATTCGTCATTGAATTTACACGTGAGGATATTTCCAAAATCATTATGAGTATGAAGCGTGGTAAATCACCTGGACATGATGGGCTTAGTATCGAGCACATAGTTTGGGCTAGTGATAAAATCTATCGCCATCTTGCTTGCTTGTTTAACCTCTGCATTAAATATGAATACCTACCTGACGAATTGATGCGAACATTAGTAGTTCCGATAGTTAAAAATAAGACAGGTGATATCAGTGCCGCAGCCAACTATCGTCCTATATCTTTAGGTACCATAGTCGGCAAAGTACTAGAGCACCTTATTCATCCTGAACTGCGCAAAAACATAAAGATTGACGATGCGCAGTTTGGTTTCCGACCCGGTCTCTCAACGGATGCCGCTATTGTAAGCTTAAAAAGCACTGTTAGCCACTATACGTCGCGTAACACATCTGTCTATGCGTGCTTTTTAGACCTCAGCCGCGCATTTGACCTGGTCAATTACGATATACTCTGGGCCAAGTTACTAGCGTCACGGGTGCCTAGCCAAGTGGTGCGTCTGTTGAGATTCTGGTACGGGAACCAAACTAATTGTGTGAAATGGGGCGACACAACTTCTAGTAATTATAGGCTAGATTGTGGCGTTCGCCAAGGTGGGGCAACCTCTCCGGACCTTTTTAACTTGTACGTAAACGGCCTGATCGAGGAACTGAGAGGCTCCAAAGTCGGATGTCATGTAGGAAATGTGTGTATAAATAACCTGAGCTATGCGGACGATATGGTGCTTCTCAGTCCCTCGATCAAGGGGTTGAGGAAACTACTTTCAATTTGTGAGCATTATGCTAATGCACACGGGCTGAAATATAATGTGTTGAAAACCGAAATGATGGTGTTTGCGTCGGGTCGGGGTCCGGACAGAGTGCCCGAAGTATATTTGTACGGCACAGCAGTTAAAGTTGTGAAACAATTTAAATATTTAGGTCACTTGTTAACGGAACGAATGCAGGATAATGCGGATATTGAGCGAGAGAGAAGGGCCCTTGCCGTCAGAGGTAACATGCTTGCTCGCCGGTTCGCTAAGTGCAGTACGGACGTAAAGACCACTCTTTTTAAAGCGTATTGCTTGTGCATGTATACGTGCCAGCTGTGGACAACGTTTACACGAAAAGCGATAAGCACCATAAGAGTCCAGTATAATGACGCATTCCGGGCTCTTATGAAGCTACCGCGCTACTGCAGTGCGTCGAGTATGTTCGCTGAGGCAGGGGTTCCTGACTTCTTCGCAGTAATCAGATCCAGGGTGGCTTCATTCTGGCAACGCCTGCGTCGTTCCGCTAACAAGATACTCGAGGCTGTCTCTGACGATTTAAGGAGCCCAATGTTTAAGCATTGGGTCTCGGTGCACATGGATGCCAACAAAAAATGACCCAGCACTATTGTGCTTCTTAGATTTTAGATTTACACTTAGGTATAAGTAGACGAGCGCCTCTTTACAGCGTGGTATCATTTTATTTTTATGTGTACTCTTAGTTTATATTTTATGGGTCATTTACGTGCCTGAAATAAATGATTTTATTTATTTATTTATTAGCGTGGTCTTTATTTTTATATCTATTCAAATCTCATCTATTCAGGGGATTTTCGTGTCTTCAGCAAACATAAGCAGCCTTTTTCGCTTATGTTTTTGAGCCATGTAATATTACTTATACACATACTTAAACCAAATTAGTTGGACTACTGACTAATTAAGGCACATTCGATTGTCTAATTCAGACAGTCGAATTTGTACAAACATACCTACGTTCCTTTCATTAATTTGAGGGATGTTAATCTGTACATTTTCTGGTCTGCAGTTCTGTGGTCCGGCAACTGGACCGGACCGGTCCCACCTGATTTAATGATAGAAACACGATTTTTAGAATTAGTCACACGATTTTTAGACGAGTAGCTCTCTGCAGTTTGATGTTTTTGCGGCGAATAGTTTTAGGTCGTCAATTTTTATGATCTTTAGAAGGAAGCTAGATATGCATCTAATCTGAACCTATAACCTATTCGAGCTGATAACAAACCAACAAATCAGACATGATTTGATCTAGTAAAAAAATATTAGCCATTTTCAATTTTATCACTGATGATATCCACCAAAATTGTTATTGACATACCTACATATTTTTATTTTATTACCAACATCTGTTAGTGATATTTTTTGTATATTTTTTTTTATTTTTTTTTTATTTATTTATTTATTTACACACGCACAATAATTAAAAGATACAATGTTTTAACTTAAATATTTCACCTTAACTAACGTGGTAAATTAACACAGCTAAGAGACGAGCCTGTACGTGTTCTTATTATTATTTTTGACTTGTTTTGTATTTTTATTATTTTGCATAGTGTTTGAAAAGTGACATACTATTATTCTCTTTTGATAATTAATACATTTTAATAGTAATTTGTACTAATTCTAATTCGGTATTTTTATGTCATATTATTATTATTTCTACTGGAGATTAGACATAAATACTCGATTATAGGTACTCAATTCAATATGTAGACTTATAATAATATTATAGATTAGTTTTTTACCCATTTTGTAATAGACATGACCTGTAATAACTGTTATTAATAAATATGATTATGATTCAGTTGTAAAAATATCTTAAAATTCGACTAATTTAGCAACTCTCTAGAAATGTCGGTTAGCACATCTCTCTAGAAACCTCAATAAGTATTTTTAGTAAAACTTAATATAGGTATCTCTTTTTCTATCTAATCAAACAAACAAACAAAAACGAGGATCTTGGACCAACGGAAACGCAACGAATAAACTGAGTTCTATTTTAATGTCATTAACTTTATACGCTCTCGATAGTTAACGTATACCGATGCATATTAAAACTGGCACAGCGTAAATAACATCCAGTTCTCGGTCATTACCCCTTGAAATAGAACCCTCCTAGATTAGCAGGAAAAAAACTAAAATGGCGCATTGTTCTGTTAAAAGCCAGTGTTGGCACAAAGGGTGGTATTTTCATGATTTTAGTTAGAAAAGCAACGTTAGGCCTCCGCCAATCGCCGGCGCCCCTGTCCGCGATAGATAGGGGATGATGGTTTGTAAAAGCAGCGGAAAGCGCTTCATAGATAAGGGGGAAAGCTTGGTGACCACAACGTCAAAATCATACTTTTTTTCCGTATTTAGATAGTTTACGTGCGTTATTTACGCTGCTATGAACGTTTGTGTCTATATTATAGTCATACAAATATTATTTATACATATTTTTTTAAACTTAATATAAATAAAGCATACAAATAACATGTTACTTTAATTAAACATTATAATCAACAAAACTAACAATATTATTTTTCTTAATCTATAGCTAACTTTGTAAAATAGTTTTTACTGTATTTTCACAAAGCGCTTAATTTGGTCTATGAAGCGCTTCCCCGCTGGTTGTGTACAAACCTCCCCTAGTCCGCATCTAGGAGGCATCCCAGTCCCGTTTACACACATTATTGCAGTTTGATGAATTGGCCCACGACTGCGTGCCTTCGTCGGTCGTTCACCTACAAACGTAGAAAATAAGAAAATAGCACTTACTGCGTTATTGATAAGGGGCGTAGATACGTTGCGATTTGCGATTGATTGATTTTATGTAATTTTTTGTTTTATGTTTGAAAAGAAAATTAACGTCGATTCTGATTCTGATGTACCATTATCTAATTAAACTAAATTTGACAGCTCTAAAATTGCTGCCATCCTTTTCTTACGTATTGAAATAACATGAGAAGAGAAAATTTTAGTCCTGTCAGTTTAGAAAATCGTCAACGTTTATTTTACTTGAGGCCATATTTTAGATTTTTTTGCTAATAAAGGCTATATTTATATTAGGATTGTTTCTAATTTTAATGAGAAATAAAGGTAGGTTCCTCTCGGGGCTAAATAAACTCCCGCATCAAACAAAAACATTTGATAACTATATTTGAGCTTTGGAATTTGACAGTTGTATGTTTACATACCACACTGCTGCTGTTTTATCGTGTGAATGTATGTAATTTGTGGTGTGATTTATAAAGAGTTTATCTAAGTATTTAACTTATGATTTGGACCCCAACCATAACCCCTGTGCCGATACAGATTTACTTCTTATCAAGTACCACATATTTACTTGTTTTGTTGGTAAGTATTTTACGGATTATCCTTCCATCTCCTAAGCAAGATTTACCTAGGATTTTTTATTTAACACCACGCGGATGAAGTCGCGAGCTACCGCTAGTCTTATAATATAACACGAATTCTATATGTAAACGGCGATATGCATATATAAAATCAAAATACAATTTAATTAAGCACTAATTGATAACAACCCAACTTAGTCTATTACAATAAACATTTGCATTGCACATAACCCGTTGAAGGTCTAGAGTCAATCCAAATTGTTTTACTTGTTTGGTATTTCAAATTTCAACAAAAAAAAACCTAATGTGGTAAATAACGCTAACTTCGTTATAATCTATAAAGGTATTGTAACCAAATTTACTTTTCTACACTGACTTACATTTTGTACTTTTTACGCGAATAATAAAGCAAGAAGCAAACGGACCATAACAAGCAAATGATTTCCTTGTTGACCACAAAAATATTAAACTTTAAAGTCCCCAATTCAACGAAAAAAGTAAAGAAAACAAAACAGGTCCTCCCGAAAGGTCAATTTCGATTTCCTGATCTGCAATCAACCTTAAACTTAAACTTTAAGTACAAGTACATACTTAAGTCCAACTTGAAACTTACTGGTTAAGTTGTTACGATCGGAATGATTTAAAAAAGTGGTACATTGAACTTGGCGTTGGCACTAACCTATGGTAACGTGTCCTGCATTGCGTCAGTGTGCGAGCATGACTTGTGAGGGTGTGCGTGCATTTCGTGAGTTCATTCACCTTGCCAGTTGGGGAAGTTGGGAAAAGAGAAAGCTGTGGAGACGAGCTTTTAGACTGATAAAGATTTGTGAAGATGCGTAAAATAAAATTAGACAAACTGTAATAAGTTACAATACCTACAATACCTAATAATGTAATAAATTACACAGTCAAGAATCCATATTATACACATTACAAAGAAAAGATATATATTAGAAATGTTAAAGTAAATTTGATGCACACGTTGTTTTATGATGAAACTGGCAACACCCTGCGGTTTCACCTCGCGTTGACAATCCTAAACGAATTCATGTGTTATTTTTCTTGGTCTTTTTTTTCCTACGTTAAGTTTACAGGAATAAAAAGTAGCCTCTCTTTCCTGCCCTTGAACTATTAACTTGCAAAATCATGTCGATCCGTTGCTCTGATGCTGCATAAAAGAAGGACAAACTAAGAAACAAACATCTATCTATCTATCTATATTATATAAAACAAAGCCGTAAATAAATAAAGTAAATATTCGGGACACTTTTGCACACACAATCATCTGACCCCAAACTAAGCATAGCTTGTGATATGGCTGCCAGATATTGACATAAATACATACATACATCATACATAAGTACGTCGTGTTAGTTTTGTGTAATTCCACTCCACCCAGAATAGCAGAATAAATATTTAAAAAAAACACGAAAAAAAGAATATTATGAAGAAAATTCATTTTCCCGTACATTTTATAAGAAACTGCAAGAATTGGCATATTATATTATAGACAAAAAAAATGTCATCTACGTCAAAGGAGGTTGCTGTCGCTACCAAGGAGGTTGCTTCAAGGAGGTATATAACGCGGGTGAAACTGCGGGGCGCACCTAGTTTATAATATTAGTAGTAAATAGTATAGTATTATTATGATGGGCTAGCGTTGACCAGCAGTAACCATTTTTGGATGGAGCATCTTGGCAAGTTGTGGATAAGCTTCTAATAGCCTGATTACGATAAAGTCGGTTGCGTCGGTCAAAAGCTAATCTGGTCAGTGCGATTCCGTAAACTTATTTCACTTGAGTGAGCTCTAAACCTGCGGTGATATGTTTCTTTATATTTTGTTTTCGGGCATCTTATTTATGTAGGCAGTGTAAGGTATACTAAAATTTTGAAGTAGGTCCTTAGTTGACAATTTTAACTAAACTCGAATCAAGCATTTCTTTGCTCTGACAGCTGTAATAATCACTTGTGAACGTAAGACTGCAGCAGGTAGTTACCCGTATATAAAACAGTTTTTCGAGATCAACCCTTTTTACACATTGAATGAGTTTATGAAAATGCGCTTGACAGAATCTTCGTTCTTGAAGGAATAGGGAACTATCTCTACTAAATATAATTGTATTGTGATAGGACATAATTTTGGTGGAATAATGAGATTGACATTTTATTTCTGACATTAATAATTGAATTAATTAGGTACAACATTTTGACATTTATAATAATTTAATATTGACATTTTAATCTTATTATTCTATTTCCAATCCTATTATCCTGTGCTAATTCTTATTTACTTGTTGTCCATTGATTTTACTATTATTAATTGTATTGGTTTGTGTAATATTTTAAGTTAAGCGTTGCACTGTAAATTTACTTGCCCAGTGTAACGAATGTGGTATAAGGCCAAAAAAATATTTACTTCAGTGAAATTTTATAAGAAAATATTTTTAATGAGCTTTTTTTTTACAATGTTAGTGCAGCTGTCAAAGTAAATAAATGCTTGGAGCTAAAAAGTCATATTTGCCTTGTTATTGTTTTTTGCGGGGTAGCGTCAGTAACGTAGCACCTCAGTAAAGGTGTTATCGACTTCTATCTTAATTACTTAACAAAACATGTTTTATTTATTTAAAAAACTATTAAGGGACAAAAGAATTAACCTACAAACTTACCATTTACGAAGTAGGAATAAAATATAAAAAATATTTTTTATACATAATTATTTAAAAATCACTAGCTTTAAGTCAACTCCTGTTCATTCTCTGTTCGTCCGATATTTAACCAAGTCGTGGAGTTGCATTTTTGCCATGCACGCACTTAACGAGCCAGTGTGGGTACACGCACGCACATACGCTCATATTGAGTGCGTATAATGAACGATTTTTTTTCTTAACATTCATGCACACTGGCCGGTTTTTGCGATATTCTGAGTTAGGTCAGTTTCGTATCGGATGACAGATTTAAATTTCTTTCGACGGCAAATCGCTATATTTACGTAGATGCACTGGCAAGGGTTCTGCTTATCTAAGTACGTATACTAATATATATTTATATATTAAACAAAATTAATTTTTAGGGTTCCGTACCCAAAGAGTTAAAACGTGACCCTATTACTAAGCCTACGCTGTCTGTCTGTCCGTCCGCGGCTGTATCTTTCGAACCGTTATAGAAAGTCAGTTGAAATTTTCACAGAATATTACCACGGATTAACTAAGAAATAATAATAACGTCAAAAAGTAAAAACAAAAGGGGATCCCCTCCCCATACAACAAAAAAAAAGTATTTTTGTATTTATTTTCTTCTAATGTAAAAATGGTAAGAAGGTTTATACGTACAAGCGTCAAACTTGGCATGATTATAGTACACACTCTAAAGTAAAACAGCAAATAATAAATAATGGCCAAGTGCGAGTGCGACGGCTAACTGTTTATGGCGAAATGTTAGAGAACCGTACACTTGTATGACGGTAATGCGGCGTGCGCGCTTTCAAATATTTTCAATATCGATTTTTTCTTTATTTTCTACAAATAATCTTACGCTTTTACAAAAACTGCTACCACTAAAGTATTTGAATAACACACAATTTTTTATGATAAAAATATCTACTATAGAATTTGAATGAAGTTGATTCAATCCATTGAAGGGAACGTAAGAACGGGTGTTTATTAGGAAAGTTTACGATTTTTTTTCTGACGAGCCAAATTTCTTTAATCGTGTATCGGTGAACACATCCGAATAAAATATTTCAAGAACACTAATTAAACATAAATAAATAATGTCAATTAATCGATTTTAAAGGTCTACTTTTGAATATTCATGATGACGAATCGTCAAATTTGAAGCATATTTCGTCTTAAAGTAATAAATAAAGCAAGTTAAACCGTAGTTGTGTCGGTGTGAGTGTCGCCTTACAATGCTATCAGTTTCGGCTTGAATCGGCGTGATGTCCGCCCGCCACATCCGCGCCACTCCGAGCTGTGACTGCCAACTGCAGTCAACTGCTCACCAGTTATGTACCTTCCTACCTACCTGTTTACTTACTAACTAGTAGGTACCTATATGTAGAACTACTACGAACGAATCTCTAATTCGAATCATTTTTTAGGGTTCCGTACCCAAATGTTAAAATGGGACCCAATTACTAAGCCTACGATGTCTGTCTGTCCGTCTGTCCTAACATACTAGATAGCCAGTTGAAAATGGCCAAGTGCGAGTCAGTGTCGAATTTCAGTAAACTACGCAACGTCTTCTCGTCCAAAATACCTCAGTGCCTTAAGACGAAAGTCTTCGACCAGTGTGTGTTACCAGTGATGACATACGGCACTGAAACGTGGTCTCTCACTATGGGCCTCATAAGCAAGCTCAAAGTCGCACAACGAGCTATGGAGAGGGCTATGCTCGGGGTTTCTCTACGAGATCGAATCCGAAATGAGGAGATCCGTAGACGAACGAAAGTCACCGACATAGCCCACCGGATTAGTAAGTTGAAATGGCAGTGGGCAGGGCACATATCACGCAGAACAGATGGCCGATGGGGCCGAAAGGTTCTGGAATGGAGACCACGGACTGGTAAGCGCAGCGTAGGATGTCCACCCACAAGATGGACAGACAACCTAAAAGAGACCGCAGGGAAACGCTGGATGCAGGCCGCTTCCAACCGGCCCTTTTGGAGATCGATGGGGGAGGCCTATGTCCAGCAGTGGACGTCCTACGGCTGAAATGATGATGATAATTTATTCTAAAAGCTGTGCGTTTGATACGACCTTTGATAATATATAATTTGGATCTGCCGAAAAAAGCCAGCCATAAACTGAAGGGGCCGAGATAAACACGTATTGCACACACTAACATTCTTACTAGTTCTATAAACGCACACTTCAATGTTGAGCGGCACACAACTGCACACGATATGCTCGAAACGTCATCTTAAAGACGACCAAAAGTATGGGGGCGGGGTGTAAGTGCTAAAGGGGAAAATTTCGAAAAAAAAACAGCTGTTCCATAGAAAACGTTCATTGACACTCGACAAAATGTATGGAACAGCTTATATTTTTTCGCGATTTCAGAATTGGTCCTATAGTCCGTTGTAAAAGTTTTTGACAATGATGGGTACTATGGACCCCTTTCGGTTTAGTACACCCTTTCCGCTAAGCCCTTATCTTCATGCGGTTTATAATGGAGCACGCTTGCCTTGAAGAACGATTCACTCGTGATATGTACTTCTAGGTATACTTACTGTTTATTACCGCTTTATGGTTGACTAGCTGCGCCCCGCGGTTTCACCCGCGTGGTGATGATGATGAAAAGTAACCTATATCACTCTCTGGCTCTTGAACTATACCCATACAAAAAATCAGGTCGAACCGTTGTTCCGTTGTAGCGTGAAAAAGGAACAAACATCCATACATACAAACTTTCGCGATTATAATATTAGTAGGATATTCCGAAAACTCGTACGAAGCGCTTTGATTCCACATTTATTGTACGAACTGCTATTATGTGGAATGCGCTGCCTGAATGGATGTTCCCCGATGATTACAATCTGGGTGACATCAAATCACGACTGAATCGGTTTCTTCTAAGCAAGCGTACTCCATCGTAGACCGCATCGTCGCTTACCATCAGGCGAGATGGTGGTCAAATGCTGTTGATTTTATTTCAGTATTTACAAAAATTCATCTGTTAATTTCTAAACGATTTCATGTGTCAACGATATGGAACCGCCATCTTGTTTTTCTTTCTCTCTGACCGTTTGCCTCTGGGATAGTCGCATCACTTCCAAATATAAAGTAATAAGGATAATATACGTGAAAGTTATTTATTTAAATCCTTAATTAAGTGTAATTACGCCCACTAACCTCATATATTCAACAAATGCAAGCCTATTATTAAAAACTTTTATTTCTTAAATTAATTTATTTAAATAAAAAACAGCTCAATAAGTTATATAATATGTATTAATTTATTTGTGTCTATATCACTGCGTACAGTAAGGTATTCCATGTACAAGAATAATATCTATATTTGACTAATTTTACACAAAAATAACACAGTTTTATAACTAATCAAAATTGTGCAGTTTTACATGAAATTCGCTATAATGTTCTAAATTTAAATAATAATCACATTATTACAGTGTTTTAATTTAAGAGGGTTTTCACGGATTTCGCGTTATCTCGCTTGCACGTTCAAGTGATTTTAGAGACATAAATTTACTGACAATGATACTGAAAAATTTTGTTTTAAAATTTTGGAGGTATTTTTTTTTTTTTATAATTTATTTTTATTGAAAGTCCAATGGTGAAAACGCAATATATTTTTTTATAATTTTAATATAAATTTGCATAAAAGAAAAAAAATCCTTGACTAATTTAACTTTTTTAATTAAAAAGTATTTGAAAAATGTTGTGTCGTATGAAACGATTTTATGTATGTTATCACAAAAAAAACTAAATTCCAATTTCAGTTAACAACAGTTAAAAAAGGCAAATTTCAACAAAAACTACAAAATGCAACGGCAAAAAATTATTATTATTTATTTGTAGAAAACTGTAACTAGGTACATTTTTCAAAAACTCACTATTAAATGTACAAAAGTATTGAACGTGAAAACGCGAGAAACGTGAAAATCCTCTTAAAACAAATGCAATAAATGCAAAAATTACTACAAACGAAAAATTCCAAAACAGAAACATAATTTAGAGTTAGTGATCACATTTATTATAATATTATTAATGGAATTATTCAGATATAAATTTTTTACACATTTTGTAATTTTTTTCATAATTAGTTACTTATTTTGAATAAAATGGCATCTTTATTATATTTTTAAAGATTATTTACAAAGCTCGGTACAATCGATAACTCTAGCCCTTATCAAAAAACGAAGCAACGCTTTTAAATAAGACTGTACACATGTCCAGTAGGCATGTGTCCTATTTTTTATTACCTCATAAAAATACTGATTATAAATAATAAAAAAAACAAAAAAAATTGTTGAAAAAAAAAAGTTATAAGTACATAATTGTAATTTCATGCTAGACAGAGAGCGCATTATATCACGTTGACGTCAAACCGTGCGCGCGCCCTATAAATTGTAAGCAACATGTTTAGCATGATGCCAGTAAAGCATGAGAATGAGATGGAATGAACGTTAATAAGTAAGTTAGAAAGAGAGCAAGGATAGAATGGAACGTAACGAGTGTGAATGAGATGAATAGACGAGATATGTGTAAGTATGAAAGAGTAGATAAAGCTTAAAATGTATGAATGAGATAGTTAATTATATATGTATAGTGTAAGAGAGAGATAGAAATAAAGATAATTTAGAAGGATACCATTTGTTTCGATACACCATCTTACATGGCGCTGCGGACAGCGTATGTATATACTATTGCTTTGCGGGATGGATGGCGCATCCGCTCTCGATCCCCAATTCCCGGCCAAAAACTAACATTAATCTCAGAATTGTATCAGCAATTTTTTTTTTATTTTTTTTAGTATTTGTCATGTATCTCCTTTCCAAGCCTGTTATCTCTTCTCTATCTCTACATAGTATAAATTAAACTGGCTTTCCGCGTCTGTCTGTCTGTATGACCGCTATCTCCTAAAACATGCGACGGATTTTGATGCGGTTCAGAAAAAAAAAACAGTAAAAATTCCATCAGAAAAAAAATCACAGAAGGTTTATATATACACATATATATATATAACAGTCGCTAGTTATATATATATATATAACTAACGACCCGTCACCGCTTCGTACGTAAATTACACCCGTGCGAAGCCGGGGCGGATCGCTAGTTTGTAATAATTGAAGCATTAGGACACAAGCCTATTCTGAGGCCTTACGCCTAGCTATTTAAAGCAATCCAGTTTAGGTGATGAAATAATGTTGCGCGACCGCAAACCGTATCTGGGTGCGCCTATGGACACCTGTAACACCAGAGGCATCACAAATACGTAATTTTTTTTTTTTTTTTTTTTTCTTTTTACGTAATAAAAAACTTCGACCGTGTCACGAAGTTCTGCCATACGTATACTTGACAAAACAGGTGTCAAATTTCAATGCTTTGTTTTTTGTCGAGTTGATGCATTGTGTTATGTTCATTAGTATAATGCCCCTCGCACACTGCATACACTGCAGTTAATAATACTAATAGTTACTATTTGGTACAATATCGAGCACATGGTTACACGCTTATAAATAAGACTAAATTACAGATAATCGTGTCAATTCTATTGTACTGTTCTCTAAACTAAGGGCGCTTAGCTACTACGCATCGTCTGCATCGTTTTGCTTAGTGCAAGTGGCAGTGGAAGTGCTACTAACCACTACCACTGCTAATAAAACTGCTTAATATAAGGGTAATTACTTTACACGGTATCATTGAGAAAGGACGTGGGAGTGGGGATAAATTTAAAAAAAAAAAAAAAAAAAAAAAAAAAAAACACTGACACCGTGATCAATTGTACTCAGCGACTACTGCGTACATAGGGAACGTTTTGATTGAACATTGGCAGTACTTTAATTTTTTTTTTTTATATTCGCTTTTCCTGTTGTCCTTTAGGCCTCTACAGCTTGCCCGGACTAGTTAGCGAACGCAGGGTGCGTTCGGCATAACTTGGTGGTTTAAGTTTTGGGCGACTAGCACAAGGGCACCTCGAAGGTACGAACCTCGGCTGGGGCCATCGCCGGGAGAGTACTTGTAAATAATTGCGTAACATTTATTAGCCCAGGAAACGGGCGAGACTTTGTATGGACAGGTCGGACATAATTAATTATGGAACTTTTAAATTACAGTTGGTACCATTTACTGACCAAAAAATACTATAAAATAGTCTGGTCCAAAATTTTTGTATGGAACATAGAAAAAAAAAACTCCGGGAAGGCTTGAAACTCACTATCTAAAATCTATATATAGATATCTAAGTGCGGCGGTAGTGACCAGGCGGAAGCATGTGCGCTGTACAATCAAAACTGCACTAAGCAAAACGATGCGTAGCAGCTACTTGGAACTTATACTTGCTACTTGTACTACGCATCGTCTGTAAGCGCCTTTAGTACGATAGGCAACCGGACAGATCTTTTTCATGTCTTAAATAAAGACCATAAATGGAGTCGATCGCCGAAAAAAAATTATAATATGTTCAAAATTAAAGAAGATATAAGCATTTTAAGGTCTTACTAGACAGAGAGCGGTCTATTCTTTAAAATAAAGTCACTGGTAAGTACGGTGGGGGTAAGAGTGAAATATTAATATGAAATGTTTTTATTCAGACGCATTCTTATGGCGGCCGGACTTTATTTTAGTTCAGAAAACAAGCCAAAAGAATCGATGCCACTTTTAAAAAAAAAAACACCTTAAAAAGAAATATTCTTAGTGCAAGAAATAACGATCAGTGGCGATAGTAACAACATCACGTTAAAATTATGTGAAATACACAATACTTTTGGCACTAAACTGAACACTCTTTATCTGCCGTAAAATCATTTACGATCAGGATACAGATGTTTTCTCTGCATCATTTCTAATTTCATCAATATTATAGCAAAAGAGCACACTGTCGCCTCTAACAGCAATTTCTTGAACTAAGATTAAGTATGGAAGATCTTACTACAAGAATAAAATTATTATACATAGTTGAGATTGTTTGATAATAATAATATTTATCGCTAAAAATAACATGAAACACATCTATTAATATCTATTTTCTGAAACAATATAATGTGGAAAAAATTATACATCTCTTTTTTAAGATCTACATTATTCTTTAAACAGGTATAGCCCAATTTTTTTAACCAGCCACTTTTGTTCTCATACCCCACCCCTCTCTCACCGCAGAGACCTTAGCGGTAGGGTGATTAACTTAGAAAAGTGCCTCGTAATAAAACGTACAAAGTTAAATGTATGTACAGGAATGATTACATTTATACTTATTCAAAAATAATTCAGATATATCCAAATAACTTCATAATTTTTACAAAAAATATTTTTAGATTTTATATACGAAAAATCTTTAATCCGAGATATGTTTTGGAAAATAATTGTTGTACATATTTCAAAGTTTTTGTTTATAACTATTTTATATTAAATACTAAAACTGGCACACTTAGTTTATATTAAAATGCATTAATATTTAAATAATATGCAAACATATTGCACACAATATTAAAACAACTACTTTCGAGAATTTTTTTTCGTAGTCGTATATGTATAAACACGTGTACAATACACTTGTTTATTAACACGTGTACAATACATGTGTTTATTATAATATATTGGTGTAAGCAATATTATATCATACATCGGGCAAGAATTTTACAAAAATATATGATCTACAAGAATATTGTCAGCAATGTTACTATAATATTGCCGTATCGCTAATCATTGTTCATCAACACACTGCAACTTGTCAATATTGCTAGTATGGTATTGTTCAGTCGAACATTGCAGCAATGTCCGGTGACACGGAAGATACGAAACATTTGAGACTAATCTTTTGTTGCGAGAATATATTTGAGATAAATATCTCTTAAAATTGTTACCCAAACATTGCAAGAATAAACTTTGAGCAATCATTGAGCCAAAATCATTGCTCAGAAAATATTGCATAATAGCTATATAAGCATATTTATGACGCTCAATAATTCCGCATGTGAGACTGGGCAATGATACAGTTAAACATTTCTGTAAGATGATTGCTCGTTTTGGCAGACGTTTAAGATTGAATGATATCAAACTTTAAAATTAAATTAAATTATGAACAGAAATTGTAAAATAATCGACAGTCCAATAGCTAAAGCCGAATAAGATATTTTACATAAAAAATTGAGCAACAATGGAATTTGAATAAAAAAACCGAAATAAAGATTATCACAATAATTTAGAATTTTAACATTTAATTAATAACAAACTTATTTTTAAAACCTACAAAAATAGGTAAACATAGCGACTAAGTAGTTAGAATGTTCCAAATAAATAAATTTGAAAATGGAAATGCATTTTTTCGTGCCAATAGCACTAAAAGCGCGTTCCGAAACCATGCCAACAGCGTTAATAGAAACCAACACAACGAAAACTTATTTATGCTGTGTTAAGCCTAGGCCAAACCAACGCACTCAGCTCGCGTCCACGACGCGGCCAATCAGAAGACATCGATGCGAGACATCGATGCGTGACATCGATGCGTCTTCTGATTGGCCGCGGCGTGATCGCCACCGCGGACGCGAGCTGAATGCGTTGGTTTGGCCATGGTTTTAGTTCTTAGTAGTGCTGTTGGCATCGTTGGCACTGTTAGCGTGAATCGGAACATGGTCACTTTATGATCATTTAAGTAAGTTGGGTGAGCACATGAAATCACTGATATTTGAGACCTATATTGTGTACCACAAAGCAAAAAAAAAAAAACAGCTGTTCCATAGAAAACGATATCAGCTGTTCCCAATGACTGTTTTAAAAAGGGGGAAGACGCGTGACATCCAAACATTGTACCCAATAAATATGGCTCTGTTTCGGCTCGAGTCAGCGGCGACGTTGACGTCTACACTGTAAACGTCAACTTCACCGCTCCATTAGACACTAAACTAGACCATAGAAGTGACATTTAAATAAAATAAAATAAATTGTTTTTAAGTAATTACGAGTGAAAAGTAATGCCGTGAAACTTGTTTTTTGCCTTCGAACTAATGGTGCACTTTGTGGAAACGCAGGAAGTCATTTTTGCTGCTGTATTTAAACACAATTTTGACAATTCACGTGCTATCAAAACGCCAGTTCGATTGTGACTGAAGTGGATTGTGCCCGGGAGCCCAATTTGTGCGGTCCACGTCAAGGAGTTTGTCCCGTATCTTCCCCCTATTTACTTACATCAAGCAGTACCAGGCAGTACCATACATTTTGTCAAGTGAGAATGACCATTTTTGGTAATACTAGTTGTTTATGATAAAGAGTTATTAGGAACCCCTTTTAGCCTTTTATACAGGGTTACGCATAAAACTCTGTACTAAGCCGAAAGGAGGTCATTGTACTCATCATTATGATCAACCTTTACTATGGAGCCAACCTGTAATCCCAAAAAAACAGCTGTTCCATACATTTTGTCGAGTGTCAATGACAGTTTTCTATGGAACACTGTTTTTTTGCGATTTCAGGGTTGGTCCTATAGTAAAAGTTGTAAGTTGTTGTTATTCATAATGATGAGTACAATGGCCTCCTTTCGGCTTAGTACAGGGTTTACGCGTAACCCTGTATTTTATAAGCCTTGTTAGCGAAAAAAACGAACAATTATAAAATACAGGGTTACGCTTCGACCAAAATAAAATGAATGGATGGGCCATAACCATTGAACTTGCTTATTAAAAACGAGCCAAAACCGTTGGACATATACTTCACCTAATAAAATTATAACCACGTACAGTAAATTTGTTACAAAAAATAGTTAGCGGGTTTTTGTTGTGTATTTACACTTCGAGAAAGCACCCGAATGCATAATTTTGTCAGATGTTTCGTTATCATGTAACAATAGACGCGTGTCGCACTTCCTACGGCTAGAGACCGACTGAAACGAAGTGAGCGCCGGCGCTCATTTTGTAATCTTCAAAAATGCGCTTCTTTTGGGCCCGTCCATTCATCTTATTTTGGTCGAAGGGGGTTACGCTACTTTGTACGATTGTCATTTATACTATGTGGAGTTGAAATTCTGCCTTACTGAACAAGATTTAGGGATCATATTTCTGTAATTTTATACGCGACCGTTACGACTCTCCGTCAATTAACGTCGCCCCTTATAAGTTTAAAAATTGAGTTAGATTTTTGGAATAGAATAATCAGTTCATTTTGCCACAAGGGTCAAAAATATCTTACATCTTCTATATGTATACTGATACTTTAATTCGTCCATTAAATATGCCTAATACACCAATGAGGTTGGATGATAAAAACTTTTTACAAAAAAGGCATTGCAAAACTTTTTTGTAGGAGAACTTTGTATTTGGAAAATGTCATGACAAAATTCCATTGTAGGTAGGAAGACTATAGAGCGGCTGTTGCCATTGATTTTGTATAGATTGACAGCTGACAAGGCCGGTCAATTAGCCATTTTATTTGCAGCTATTAGGGCGTGCGATAATTATTAGAGGCCGATCCTCAACGTTCAAACTACGCAGTCATTGCTATTTAGAGCCCTAATTTAAATAAAATTATATTTGTAAAAAAAAAAGACAAATTATTAAAATCATTTTTTTTTTTTGACTAGGTTTTACTATTTATTTTCTCTGCAGCTGCAACAACATTTTAAAAAGCTGCATACGATACAACTGTCAGAGCAAAATATAAACACCGAGTCTAGGTATGATAAAGGGAAGCTGCTTGCTAGAGGTTGTTAGATAATCATCAATAGCTCTACAGGATTACGCGGAAAGGGTGTACTAAGCCGAAAGGGGTCCATAGTACCCAACATTATTAACAACTTTTTACTATGGGAGCAACACTGAAACCGCGAATAAAAATATCATCTGTTCCATAGAAAACGGTCATTGACACTCGACAAAATGTATGGAACAGCTAATATTTTTTTCGCGTCTTCAGGCCCCCGATTCTACTAAACAAATTGTTTTTAAATTGTAATTGTATAAATATTTTTTTTAATAATTGCCCCAAAATTGATAGTACAAAAAAAATTATACTAGAAAAATACCACCACCTAATATTATAACTTAGTTTTTTTTTTTATTAAAAACTAAATTTGGAGGCTATTATTTAAAAATTAAAATTGAAACAATTACCATTTAAAAACAATTTGTTTAGTAGAATCGGGGCCCAAGTTTGGTTCCATGATAAAAATTGTTCATAATGATGAATGGGGACTCTTACGGCTTAGTACACAATTTCCGCGTAGCCCTGTATATAACTGCAGCCGCTCCATAGTTTTCTTACCTACCATACAAAATTCCCATAACAAAAGGTACTTGCTACGCTAGCGCCACTACAGTTGCCAACCTCATTAATATCACTCCACATTAATACACATAATAACTGAGATTACATTGATTTTATGAAAATTATTTACATTACAATTATTAATAATACATAAAGTAAATACTCACTCGCAAGAAAATGCCAACCACATTTACTGCGCACACGCAATACATTGCGGGAAATTCTTGCCAATCTAAACTTCACCGATGATTTGTTTGAAATAATGGGGATGATAATTTTACACACATGCCTGTCACTTTAGAGATTGTTGTTTACTGTAGAAAAAGGATATAAGATATTTAAAAAAAACGACACCCGTTTAATCTCAAAAAAAAAAACTGGTAGGTAGTTTCTGACGCACAACAAAGATGTGCTTTTTTAACCCTTAAAAAGCTCAACACAATATAGTTATTAGAGCTTTTTACTGTTAACCCCTTAAGGGTCAGAAAAGGGCCCGTCAGAAGAGAGCTTTAGCATTGAGGCTTTTATAGTTGACATGCGGTGCCGGTGTGTTCGAAGATGAACACCAAGCCTAGAATGGGAATTGGCTCTCAAGTAACTATCCAGTCGGACATTAGAAAGTGCTACCACTATGTTTCCTCGCGATGTTCTTATTAAGAACACTAGGTTACGCGGAAAGGGTGTACGAAGCCGAAAGGGGTCCATAGTTATGGTTACCCATCATTATGAACAACTACGGGACCGTCCATTAATCACGTGAGGGTTAGCAAAAATCACGAAATATGACAATCAATACACAAACAATAGTCTTTAACCTCACGAACGGAAAGGGGGAGGGTTTTAAAAAATGCACAAAAAAAAACCCCGTGATTAATGGACGGCCTCTACTACGGGAGCAACTCAATAGCGAAAAAAGTACCTGCTGTTCCATAGAAAACGGTCACTGACACACGACGAATAGGCATGTGTCCTAATGTTTAATTTATTGCAAATAACCGGCTTAGCGATGAATATAACTAAATACATTACACATACTGAAAAAATAATTTGAATTGGCTGATAAATCTCTGATATGAGCGTTTAAAGTTTTAGGTGGGGATAGAGAGGGGATGCTCTATCCCTTTCTCGCAAAGCGTGTGTTAGTATAGCATTTCTATGGCGCTCCTGAGCCGTGACGTCACGGCTCAGTATAGTGCGCGCTTTGTCTAGCATGAAATTAAAATGCTTATAACTTATTTATTTTTGAACATATTTTAATTTTGTTTTCGTTGATGTGCTCTATTTATGATCACCTTTTTTATGAAGTAATAAAAAAAATTGTCATTATGCCTATTGTATGGAATAGCTGATATTTCGTGATTTCTCAGTTGGTCTCATAGTAAAAGTTATTCATAATGGGTTTTTTAATGCCATAGTAGGCAAACAAGCAGAAGGGCTGCCTGATGGTAAGCAATCACCGTCGCGGATACTTGTAACACCAGAGGCGTCACAAATACGTTGCCGACCCTTTAGGACTCGATTAACTCGCCTTTTGAAGAACCCCATGTTGTAACTTCTCGGAAACACCGTAGAAGGTAGCTCATTCCACATTTTGCAGTGAGGCAAGAAGGATCGTGTGAATCGCACAGTGTGCGATTTCCAATGATCTATGTGTGGATGAGCCTTCAAGCGGATGATTGTAACGGACCCCTTTCGGTTTAGTATATATACCCTTTCTACGTAACCCTGTAGAACAATAAACACAGGTATGTTTTGAAAAACTTAGTGACACAGTTTAAATAGTAATTTTACAGTAGACATAGTTATGCTGATTGGTCCTAACGAGTCCTAGATATACACAAACACTGACCCCCTTGAGGGTAGAAAAGGGGCATTAAGTAAAGGGCAGGAGATTACACTATTTTTCAGAGTGCACTGACCAGGTGGATTGTCGTTTTTCACAGTAGAGAGTAGATGTTGGTTGGGTCCCCTGGGGGGCGCTCCTGGGGGCTCCAGGGCGCCGGGGGGGTGGCGGGGCGCTACAGCGGCGTGCGGCGGCTGTCGTCTCGGTATGCGCCCGCCATACCCCTATTTCATGTTTGCCATCTGAAAATGAACAAGCATAAATTTGAATGAAAAAAATCCTTGAACAGTTTTTCATGAATCATAGCTAACAGTGCTTACAGAGGTATGACGTAAGACCAACTAACGGGAGAGAAAGAGTGAGGACGACATATTTCCCTCTCTTTCACTCCCGTTGGTCAGACGGCGGTTGAGGTCAACCAAATCCACACGTCTGTTAGCACTATTAGAACACATTCGGTTAAGTCATATTAAAAGAAAAACCTAATCAAAATCAGTTCAGCAGTTTGGGAGGTATGATGACACACAGACACAACGGTTGGCAGACTGGAAGAGAGTGGTGTGCCTTGGGAGAGGCCTATATCCAGCAGTGGCCTAGTATAGGCTGATTATGAGTCATAACTCAGGTGCAGATTTATCGCTAACTAGCGTTCCGCCCAGCTTCGCCCGGGTAAAGATTATAGCCTATGTCACCCGGGGATAGTGTAGCTTCCCAACAGTGAAAGAATTTTTCAAATCGGTTCAGTAGTTTCGGAGCCTATCAAATGCAAACAAACAAACAATCAAATCTTTCCTCTTTATAATATTAGTATAGACTAGCTGACCCGACAGACGTTGTTATGTCTTAGAACTGTCAAACGGGCGAAGTTAAAACCGTCGTTAAGTTTTCTGAAATTTTCCAATTTTCTGCGCAATTTTCTAAATTTTTCATTCCGTAAGATTCTCCTACACGAAGTATTAGAAAACTTAAAAAAAATGATGAATGAAATCGGTATTGCCGTTCTCAAGATATGGCGTGACCAAGGTAAATGGGGATTCATTTATATATATACTAGCTGCGCCCCGCTGTTTACCCGCGTAGTGATTAAAAATGGTGATGATGATGATGAAAATGCCTATGTCACTCTCAGGCTCTTGAACTATACCCATGCAAAAAATCAGGTCGATCCGTTCCGTTGCAGCGTGAAAGAGGAACAAACATCCATACATCCATACATACAAACTTTCATGTTTATAATATTAGTATTACTTTGCGATCCTGTCGTGCCCTCCAGCTAAAAATTCCTCCTTCTCACGTCAATCTTTCCTACTGTAAGTCCTTCACTGTTCAAGCTGTCCTGCTGTGGAATGCGCTGCCTGCTTCTATCAGGCAGGTCAAATCTCTTCCTATTTTTAAGAATCAAGTCTATACACATTATTTTTCTTCGTGTTAATTGGTACGTATATATACTTATGTATTTTATTTATAATATTTATGGCATGTATTCAGCATTGCGTATTTAGTGTATATATGTATGTATATATTATTTATTTATATTTTATGTGCACCACCGACCGTTTTTCAACTTCTTTAGTCCTGTCCATCCAAAGGTTGCCTGGAAGAAATCGCTTTAGGCGATAAGGCCGCCCATTATACTGCCGTTTATTTGTTTTTATGTTACTTTAAGTTTCATTTGTATTTTCGGTGTGTAATAAAGTTGTATTGTATTGTATTGTAGGGTAGATAGATAGATGGTGATTAGTTGCAGGCAGTCTTCACTTACCTGGCTTTCTGCAGTTCAATCTGTCCCTCCAGGGTCTTGGCCAGATATATGACGAACAGTTGGGAGAGCGCGACTCCCAGAGCTACACTCGCTATGGTGTACAGGTTCCTCTCGGCCCAGGATCTGACCACTTCTATGCAACCGCTGGTCCACACGCGTTTACTGGCCTCCGCTACCTGAAATGGGATACATAGCAATTGTTTATATTTTTTTAATAGATTATTTATATTTTTTTAATAGATTTTAATAGAGTAATTACAAAACCATTTCGAGCGATAGACTTACTGACGGTTGCCTGGAAGAGATCGCTTTAAGCGATAAGGCCGCCTGTTAAAAGCCTTGATAATATTTTTGTTGTAATGTTTATGTTATCCTTGTTTTGTGGTACTTTAATAAAGACTTTTGTATTGTACTGATCACTATTTATATTTTTATCAAATAAAACCGGACAAGTGCGAGTAGGACTCGTGCTCTAAAGGTTCCGTTGGACGGAAACCTCAGAGCGCGAGGCCAAAAAAAAAAACGAACTAAATTTGAAATGCTATAATCAAACTTAACTTTGTAGTTGACAATAAGGATCTTCCATACATAACAACTACAAAATGTAAGTTTGTAATAATAATTGTAAAACAATATTTTTTATATGATATACCTTCGAATGTAGTCATCACGGAGGGCTCTGGCGCCAGTAGCACAGTTTAATTACTAGTACAGGCGCCAGCCAGTCTCAGACAAACAACGATATTTGTAATGTTTAATGTAGACCTAAGATGTCTAATTTCTCTTTGTAAGTCTTTTTAAGATTGAAAAACAAATATTGTTAATTAAGCAATTTTTAAAAATTTTGGTCCATAAATTTATTTATTATTATTATTAACAACTTTCAGATTTATTCCTTTATATGGGCTATAAGACCTTGCCTCTTGCCAAATTTCATGATTCTAGGTCAACGGGAAGTACCCTATAGGTTTTGATTCCCCTGAGAAATCGCAAAATATGCGACATAAATGTTCATATCTTTTGATTGCTTTGACTTACAATTTTTATTTTTTTACAGCCGAAAGAAACCGTAGATCCAAGTATTTAGTATAAATTTCAACTTGATACCTTTACGCGTTCTTGAGAAAAAGGGTCTTGACAGACGGACAGACAGACGGACAACGAAGTGATCCTATAAAGGTTCCGTTTATTCATTTTGAGGTACGGAACCCTAAAAATAATGGATGACGAATATTTTGATTATATATGATTAACCTTCATTTACCCTTGAATGACGTCAGCGTTGGCGTTATGATGATATTTATCTTAGCCGTTTACACAAACCAAAAAATAAACCAGCGTAGTGTGCGCCGAGTATTTTTTTGCACGTTTGTGACTCTATAGTTATTGTCTATGAGGGAACCATAAAAAAGTACTTACTGGGTAATTCTGCGCTCCATATCCACACATGATATTAACCAAACCGGAAGATATGTCAGTCGCGTTGATGCAGCACGAGAAAGGAACGCCACATTTCTCAACTGACGGAGATGAACAGTTGAAGTATTCGTTCTTCGACCAATCCATGTACCCGTCTGACGTGAGACCGCAGCAGTGGAACTGAAATTAGAAACAAGTGAAATTACAAGAGGCTTCTATGGAGCTTTGGAACAACACGAAAATACATGGTTCACTGCGTTATATCACTTGTCCATACTTAAGTATGTCCATGAACACTTAAGACGAAATAATGCTTCAAATTTGACGATTCGTCATCACGAATATTCAAAAGTAGACCTTTAAAATCGATTAATTGACATTATTTCTTTGTTCAATAAATGTTGTTGAAATATTTTATTCGGATGTGTTCACCGATACACGATTTAAGAAATTGGGCTCGATAGCAAAAAAAAAAAACGTAAACTTTACTAAAAAACACCCGTTTTTACAACTGATTGAATCAACTTCGTTCAAATTCTATAGAAGATATTTAAATCAAAAAAAATTGTGTTATTCTAACAATCATTCAAATACTTTAGTGGTCGCAGTTTTTGTAAAAGCGTAAGATTATTTCAAAAAAATAAAGAAAAAATAGACATTGAAAATATTTGAAAGCGCGCGCTGCATTACCGTCATACAAGTGTACGGTTCTCTACCATTTCGCCTTAATGCAAAAATACACTAGATCGGCACCACCAGATGGATCGGCACAAACCGGGCAGATCGGCACTGTCCAGCACCAATACAACAACAGGATTTTCCGGGACCAACTGGCAGTCCGAATCCACCGGGACCGGGCAGACTGTCACTAACAGACTGTACGGGACCACCGGGCAGTCTTGATTCTCCGAGCAGTCCGGCACCAATAGACTGTCCGGAACCAAGGGGGAAAATCGGCACCAATGGACAGTCCGGCACCAACTGGGCAGTCTGGCTTCAACAGACTGTCCGGCACCACCGGACGGACTGGCACCACCAGATGGACTGGCACCACCAGATGGACTGGCCCCAGCCGGGCAGATAGGCACTAACGGATTGTTTGGCACCACAGGACTGTCCGGGACCATCAGGCCGTCCGGATCCATCGGGCAGACCAGCACAACCAAAAAATTAAAAAAAAGCTCTCGTATCCGCCTTGTGCAGCATTCGCCGTTGGCCAAGGCTCAGAGACCTATACCCAGTGCGTGTTGCCAATTTAAGACAATCTAGTTAGCGGCCCAATTTATTTCTTACTTGTGTAGTGGGCATTTTCCATTCACATTTATTGGCACATTTTGCATTACCCGGCTGCAGCTATGCAGCCCAAAGTACCAAGCAATCGTAACACATAAGAAGTTTAATCCATACTCACATCGCTCTGTGCGAAGTCGATGAAGTTCTGCAGGTCGGGATCGTCCCTGTATGCATGCACCACTCGCTCCGTGAAGCTCAGCTCCAGGAATGGGTGCAGCGAGCGCGGGAACACAAACCCGCACACTGCACCACCCATCTCCACCAGGAATAGAATCAGCAGGCATAGGGAGTACTGGAAATTAAATTTTTATATAATACTAGCGACCCGCTCGCCCGGCTTCGCACGGGTGTAATTTACGCGCGAAGCCGGGGCGGGTCACTAGTTATATAATTATATAAACCTTCCGAGAAAATGTATCTAACTGATGGTGAATACATCATCAAAATCCGTTGCGTGGTTTAGGAGTTAGCGGACATACATACAGATAGACAGACAGACAGACAGACAGACGCGGAAAGCGAATTTAATTTATACTATGTATAGGTAGAGATAGAGAAGAAGAAGAGATTAGAAGTACACGGACTACAGAAGGGGAAGCAAGGTTCTTGAGTGGAGACCACGAACCGGAAGACGCAGCGTAGGTAGGCCTCCCACTAGATGGGCCGACGACATTGTGACAGTCGCGGGCGTCCAGTGGATGCAGAAGCCAGGCTGTCGTTCAGTGTGGAGGTTAGAGGGGGAGGCCTATGTTCAGCAGTGGACGTCTTCTGGCTGATGGTGATAACGATGATGGGCTACAAAGCTTCGCTCGTTTTTTAGGGTTCCGTACCTCAAAAGGAAAAAACGGAACCCTTATAGGATCACTTCGTTGTCCGTCTGTCTGTCTGTCTGTCCGTCTGTCAAGACCCTTTTTCTCAAGAACGCGTAAAGGTAGCAAGTTGAAATTTATACTGAATACTTGGGTCTACGGTTTCTTTCGGCTGTAAAAAAATAAAAGTTGTAAGTCAACGCAATCAAAAGATATGAACGTTTATGTCGCATATTTTGCGATTTCACAGGGGAACCAAAACCTATAGGGTACTTCCCGTTGACCTAGAATCATGAAATTTGGCAAAAAGCAAGGTCTCATAGCACATATATAGGAATAAATCCGAAAGTTATAAATATGAAGGTATATCATTTAAAAATGATTATTTTGCTATTACAAACTTACATTTTGTAGTTGGAATGTATGGAAGAACCTTATTGTCAACTACAAACTTAAGTTTGTCTTTCAATATTTTAACTTCAGTTAGTTTTTTTTTTGGTCTCGCGCTCTTAGGGTTCCTTTATGTCGTATATTTTGCGATTTCACAGGGGAATCAAAACCTATAGGGTACTTCCCGTTGACCTAGAATCATGAAATTTGGCAAGAGGCAAGGTCTCATAGTACATATATAGGAATAAATCCGAAAGTTATAAATTTGAAGGTATTTAAAAATAATTATTTTGCTATTACAAACTTACATTTTGTAGTTGGGATGTATGGAAGAACCTTATTATCAACTACAAACTTCAAAGTTGTCTTCCCAGAGACTGTGGGATCGGCCGATCTGCGAACTAGCATGGAAATCGCTACTAGATACGTGTCCTAGTATTGCAGATCGCGCTCGTATTCTTGCTGTCTCTGTTTGGGAATCGGGACTTTGGTTGCAAGCCATGCCCTCTTTTAACACAGGTAGCCTTTTAGATCCAACCGCATTTCGTCTAGCTGTCAGCTTACGCTTGGGTGCAAGGTGCTGTGAGGCCCATCGCTGTCAGTGTGGTACTGCTGTTGACCAGCTCGGTCACCATGGTCTCTCTTGCTCGAGAAGCGCTGGTCGTATTGGCCGACACGCTAGCCTGAACGACATCATACGCAGGGCACTTTCCACCGCCAATGTCGCAGCTGTGCTCAAACCGAGTGGTCTTGCGCGTGACGATGGAAAGATGCCTGACGGTATGACACTTGTGCCCTGGAGGTTGGGGCGGCCCCTTGTATGGGACGCAACTTGTGTCGATACTTTGGCGCCGTCACATCTTCCTGAGACACAGGGTAGGGCTGGCGCGGCTGCTAATTCGGCAGAGCAGCACAAGCGTCGCAAATATGCTAACCTCGGCAGTGGTTACATATTTGAGGCGTTTGGGGTCGAGACATTGGGCCCTTGGGGACCGGGAGCTCACCTCATTTTCAAAAATCTTTCAGAGCGCCTGGTTAATGCGACGCGTGACCAAAATGCTGGCGTGTTTCTGGCTCAACGCATTAGCATTGCCATTCAACGTGGTAATGCCGCCAGCATGTTGGGTACGCTGCCAACTGGTAGTGGGCTTGAGCATTTGGATTGTCTTTAGACCTTCAACGGTCTATGGGCAGTCTAACTGTATTTGTAGTGTAAGTTTTAGCTTGTATTTTGTTTAGTTATTAAAGGCACTTGCCCAGTAAAAAAAAACTACAAACTTAAGTTTGTCTTTCAATATTTTAACTTCAGTTAGTTTTTTTTTTGGTCTCGCGCTCTGAGGGTTCCGTCTAACGGAACCCTCAGAGCACGAGTCCTACTCGTACTTGTCCGGTTTTTTTTATTCGTACGCGTATTCCCTGTACTAAGCCGAAAGGATTATATATTATTATTATTTATTGTGCGAACTGCTAGTCTGTGGAATGCGCTGCCTGAATGGGTGTTCCCCGATGGTTACAATCTGGGTGTCTTCAAATCACAAGTGAATCGGTTCCTTCTAGGCAAGCGTGCTCCAACGTAGACCGCATCATCGCTTAACATCAGGCGTGATGGTGGGCAAACGTAAGCCTATATTCATCATTATGAAAAAAATCGCGAATCGCGAAAAAATATTAGCTATTCCATAGAAAACGGTCATTGACACTTCGACATGTCTTATTTTTCGCGTTTGATATTAAAATTTTGTTTACAATGATGCGTATAACGAACCTCTTATGGCTTAGCATACCTTATAACCCTGTATTTAAAAGGCGACCCCCCTTTAGTTTCTACTTTTTGATCTGCCATAACGTTAAATATTTAGTGAAATGTTTAACTGGCTGTTACAGTTTGAAAGATACAGCCATTTAAAGATAGGACGGACAGCATAGGTTAGTAATATGGTCCCGTATACACCCTTTGGGTATGGAACCCTAAAAATTTGCAAATGGCATCGATTCTGATGTATTCTAAACTAAACCAAGGATCATCTATGATCCTTGAATAAACTAAACTAAATTTGACAGCTCTAAAATTGTTGCCATCCTTCTCTCACATATTTAAATGAAAAGAGAGGCAGATAGCTTTAGTCATGTCAGATTGGTTTAGTTTAATGAGTATGACAGAATCGACGCCAATGTCAAACTAACTAAACTTGTGAAGGACATGTACAAACTTATCTGATACTTACAAACTTGAGCAAGCAGGTGTTTTCCCTCAGTGCCCCAACACAGCCGGCGAAGCTGACAATGAACACAACTCCACCGAGCAGTGCTATCAGCAGGCTGATGTTCAGCATCACATCGTACACTGTGTCCAGCTGGAACAGACAGATTCTTAATTAAGGATATACCGCTTTTACCTCTTTTAGCAATTTTGGTCGTTCTAGCTTTAACTATACTTTTTTTACACATAAAAAACAGACAAAAGCTGTAATCAGTGTGACTTTTTTTTCTTTCTATTCAGCGAAATGTCCTTAATTTCGCTTCGGTCTTTACAGTTTCTTAGATAAAACATTCAATATTGATATGACACCATTTTTAGGGTTCCGTACCTCAAAAGGAAAAAACGGAACCCTTATAGAATCACTTCTTTGTCCGTCTGTCTGTCCGTCTGTTCATCGTCCATCAATATTTCAACTTTAGTTTTTTTTTGGACTCGCGCTCTGAGTTCTGTCCAACGGAACCCTCAGAGCACGAGTCCTACTCGTACTTGTCCAGTTTTTTTATAATTTTAATTCAATGACTACTGGATGTGCCGCTGTACTGAAATGCTGGATTAGTGAGACTACTGTATATGTAATCAGAATGACCATATAATAAGTTGGTGTTATCAAACTGATCTGAAGATGGAACCAGGAGCTGGATAGTGAACTTCTACGGTTCTAGCTAAGTGAGTTTTTAGTCAAGCCACTTGCCATTTGCCAAGCATGGGGATTATGAGATAATAGGATTATATGGCAACATCCCGCTCTAACGATGACCGACGACATTGTGTGAGTCGCGGGCATCCAGTGGATGCAGATGGCACGCTGTCGTTCCTGTTATGTATGTCGTTCCTAGGAGGCCTATGTTCAGCATTGGAAATTTACTGGCTGATGATGTCACGATGTGAGTTTTTAGTTTTTTAAACTAAAATAAATTTTAGTATCTCTTCCTTTGGAGTCAGTTTTATCACGGTTTTATGTTACTACCCCAGATTAAATGTTAATATGAGTTTAATTTTTATTTTCAGTGTGTAATAAAGTGATACTGTAATGTACTCCATACAGTTAGGGCAAATATACAGCTCTGACAGGATTTTTGAGATGAGTACCGACTGACAAAAATTCAAATTAATAATACTTAATACTTCAACACCTAATTAATAATACTTCAACACCTAATTATAAAAATGTACAGTGTATTTGTTACAAAAAATAGATCCCGGGATTATTTGTGTATTTTCACTTCGGGAAAGCATATGAATGCATAATTTTGTCAGATTTCGTTATCACGTATCAATAGACACGTGTTGCACTTCCTACGGCTAGAGACCGGTGCTCATTTTGTTATTTTCAAAAATGCGCTTCTACTGGGCCTGTCCATTTATTTTATTTTGGTCGAAGATTGCACATGGAGAATGGAGAGATAAAATTTAAAATCTAACTCGAAACCGTACCTTGATCAGTCCCGTGGCCTGCCATTTGTCAATGAAAGCATACAAGCCCACTCCCACCAGCAAACTGCCAAATAGCTGAAACAAAGACCTTACAATTATTTGCACTGTCACTGTGTACCAAATTGACCATTATGTCTCGGTGATAGCAATCCTCATGAGGCAGGGCCTGGGTTCCATTCCCAGCCGGGGAGATGTTCGAAGGTTTTTTATTTATTTATTAATAATTCACTTGCGTTCGTTTGACTGCAGACTCATCTGATTTTAAGTGATGATACGGTCTATGATGTATATGCTTGCCTAGAAGAAACCGATTCACCTGTGATTTGAAGACACCCAGACTGTAACTATCAGGGAACACCCATTCAGGCAGCGCATTCCAGTGGCGCACATTCAAAGTGGGGGTGATAAGACCTGCACTGGGGCCTTACAGACAACTGCTATTGCGGCACTAAACTAACGTTAAATTCGCTCAGTTGGAAAATCACGCGAGACGCAAACCGTATCTGGGCGCGTTAAGGTTCACGTTCGCGTGATTTTCCAACTGAGCAAATTTTATGTTAGTTTGGTGCCGCAATAGCTGTTGTACGCAAGGCCCCTGGACTTGGAGTATATTAGGATTTTTTGGGGTGTATTGTGCATTCTTGGGGCGTATATTTCAATGGCAGACTGCTCACAAGACAATATTCTGACGCACCAATTGTGATTTGGTTGTGCCGTGTGCAGACCCAGACGGACTGCCATTGAAATACTAGTGCTTTCTAGAGATTTTTTGATTGTTTGGAACAAGTTTTTGTTTACTTTCCTCGTGGAAAACAGATACATTCTTTGTCATACATACTGTGAAATACATTTCTACAAAATCAGAATAACCACAATTAGTCAGTAGTTTCAGTGATTTTATCAGTTCCCTGCTTTTGTGGTAATGCCTAAACTGTTGTTATCTACACAGGATGCAGACGGCGACGTGAGAACCCAGTTTAGTTGGTTATAAATCCCACCCATTGGGACAAAAACAAAAATGATTCACCCAAAACAATGGATCACTAACTAGCAGGAAAAAGCTTACTCATTTATAATTTTTGCAGAATACTTTCACTTTATCACCAAGAATAAAATCACAAATACTTTATAGGGATATTTAAAGGAAAAATACGTACCCAGAATATGAAATTCAGCACGAAAATCATGTATTTTACACATCCACTAACGTATGTGAAATTAGGCCCTCTACGCCGATGCATCCTCATTTGAGGATCCATTTTGATTGAAAATCTTCCACTAGATCACCAAGAAAAAGCCTATCGGTGCTTTTGTTTGCATTTATTCATAATTTAATATTTTTTTTGTAAAATTTAACAAAATCTTAAAATCTCCCCATCCACCAATATTTCACAACTGTCAAGTTACCATAAACAACGAACGAAAAAAAGCGCACATGCACAGACTACAACGAACACGAAGACTAACCAACGAGAACTAAGTATCATACGTTCATGCAACGAGGCATCTTCGATTTAATTGTCTATGCATTAACAATAGAACGTAACCACACACCATACAACATTCTTGCCACACACACTATCTTAAAATAAAAGGCGGCGGTCACACTCGCGGAACAATAAACAGAGCTTCAAGAAAATTATTATTATTGTCTTAATTTTGTAAGGTTTATATTTATAGCAGCTGTTTCAGTAGTACAACAGGCACAGACTGAATAAACATTCATATAAATAATTATGTGTCTCTCTGTTGGCTGTAGGTATTTTAGAATGTTTACATAACAGCATTTAATTTAAAACTTGCATCACATTGTCATATTTATTTGTACGTTGCAGAATATTGATTATGATATAGCTACTTTATAGGTTTAGTTACGTAAAAATCAAGATTAATACAAGGGACCCCTAATTGGTACCTATGTGCAGGGCTCAGATAAATAGTTAATGTTGCAGGGCGACAAGTTTTTGAAATGTAAGTTCAAAATTTTAAATAGGTACCTATTTAATATTGAATTGAATGGCAATCGTTACGCTTACCACCAAGCAAGCAATTTGCTCGTCTACTAAAATAAGAATAGGTAGAATACCTAGGTACCTATACGCAGGGTTACGCAGATTGACATAGACATAGACATAATTTATTTGTGGCAAAAAAATACAATAACACAATATACATGGATAAATTAAATTAAATTAAAAATATAAAAAATAGATTGGCTGTACCTACCTACTAATGTGCAAGGGGTAGGTATGTTATAACAAGGATTCCAAGGATTCATAACATTATGTTATTTTCCTTGGGTAAAATTATATTTATTGAACAACTTTTACTAAAGGCCCGATTGCACTTTGATTAGTGCGAGTGAGAGTGATTATTGATTAGTAATTTTGCGAGTGATTAAAGTATACACTCGCACTAATCAGTTACGGTCCAAATGTGTATAGTACTAATCACTAAGAACCTTTATTAATCACTCGCACTAATCACTAATCAAAATGCAATCGGGACAAAGGACCAAACTTCAAATCGTGAAAAAAAATCAGCTGTTCCGTAGAAAATGGTCATTCACATTTGATCAAATGTATGGAACAGCAGAACCGATGTTTATGCGATTTCTGAGTTAGTCCCTTATTAAAAGTTGTTCTCAATGATGAGCATGATGAGAGCCACTACGCTCATGCTTCTATGCTTCTACCTAGAAGCATGAGCGTAGTGGATCTAATGTAGTGATGGGGGAAAAAAACTGGAGTAGGTAGGTAGCAGGCTCTATGAATACCTACAAATAATATGAACGGAAGAAAGAAAAGCTATCTTAGAGTAGGAAGTACTGTAAATTTGAAAAAGTCGGTTCGTTCGGACAGGGTGGGGCAAGCGCCCCACCCTGCTCCAAAGTGGCAACGCCGATGCCGCTAGAAGGACGATAGAACGTACCCCTTTTACCTTAATTTGTCTTACTAAAACCTTTCCACGAAGCTCTAAACGAAGAACTACAGGTTAGGTTTTGCTGTTTATTAATGCTGTCCGGACGCCTCGTAGGGGTAACCAAAGACCACGCTTACCTTGGCCAATGAATAAGTTTGATTAATTTACTCTACGTTAAGTCGTAATTTTCTTAACCGACAAAAAAGGAGGAGGTTCTCTAGTAGACGCGTATGGC
The DNA here is from genome assembly GCA_914767915.1 of Agriopis aurantiaria. Classification (NCBI taxonomy): domain Eukaryota; kingdom Metazoa; phylum Arthropoda; class Insecta; order Lepidoptera; family Geometridae; genus Agriopis; species Agriopis aurantiaria. The sequence continues at coordinate 9,583,629 of OU612004.1, forward strand.
CACGCGTCGCTGAGAAAATGCGTCTGACAGCTGCAATAACCTTGTAGAAACCGAATGAAAATATTTTCTTTTACTGTAGTAGGTATATTATTATCTACCGGCCAACCTTACGTTCAAAAAGCTAGTCATCAAAATTTACCGTTTTCGTTCAGCTTTTTTTAATGTAATGGCTACTGTCCGTGTCCACTATCCATCTACTGTCTGACGCATATTTCACTGAAATATACGTCTGCCGCACATTAGCTTTATGGCCATCTCCTTGAGTAATAGTGTTCCGTGATGGGCACCATCCGCAGACAGCGACCCAAATGCAGTTTTTAGGGTTCAGGTAGTAGGTAATTTATAAGGAACCCTTGTAAGTTCGTTCTGTCTGTCTATGTCCATCCTACTTAGTGCATTTTGATATAGATCTCAATATTAAAAGGATAAAAAAATTATTTTGCACTGGGGAAGGCATATTAAATGTAGAGGTTTTTTTTGTTGTGTTTAGAGGTATTTAGGTATTTAGTATTAGTTTTGTTTATAGTTTGTTTTTAAATCGTAACTGTTATTACATAAACGCAAAAAGCATCGCAACGAAAATGCGTCTTTTCTGCTCAAAAAGTATTTGCATTGGCGTTGAATCTCTCTTATCGTTAGCATCTTCTCAATATTTTGATACGGTATTGTCCACTAGTATCGGATTGTTGACATTTTCGAGTATATTGTTTTGTTTGCTATAAATTATCAGTCAAGTAGTTTGCTCTGCTATGGAATTTTGTTACCATATCAGGTATTTTGTTGCTATTGATAACGACATTTTACATAATTAAGTAGATAGGTACCTATTAAAATTAGGTGGTGAACGCTCCTTATTAGTTTTTTCCTTGTAGGTTTGATAAAATGCCTAATAAGTAGGTACCTAAACTAGGTAAATAATTACATTTTACGATATTTCTTTTAATTCATGCAAATTAAATTAAGTATAAATTGAAAATTTCTAAATTGAAGATAAAGGTAATATAACTTGTGAGACCCAGAGATACGGTTTACAGTCGCGCAAATTTTTTCATCACAAACTAGGCGTAAGGTTTCTGGTGCCTTATGGCAACTCCGTACGCGGTTTCAAAGTTTGGAAAATTACATGAACGTGAACCTAAAGTTTACTATAAAAACATTTATAAGATTTTGATTAAGACTATTTGGTTTTTATTAATTAAGTACTAAAATAGGATATACCTAGCTTGGAGTATGTTTTTATAGCTTTTATTATGTTACTCTGTACTTAATTCTAGTCTTATGACTAGAATAAAATTAAAACGTTATAGAAAAAATAATAGTAGGTATTTGAATAATATGTACCTACCTAGTACATATAGGTCAATGATACGGATTAATTTTTAAAAAAGGTGGCGTCACAGGGCGCCCGGCAGATATGAAACATGACGGCATAAACGAGCGTCATGTCGTTCCCGTCATGGCAGCGGTTGGTTTTACTGCCTAAGCGCGCCAATCAATGTTTCACAACAACAACAAAAACAAAAATGTAAACGTGAACGGCTGCTTTTAATAGATTTCTTTAGCAATTTCTACATAAATTATTGGTTACCTTTTGTTTTCGTCAATATCAGCTGAGAGCAAAGTTCCATTAGATTATGTCTAGATTCAGATAATCTCGAGTGGTCCCCCTGTGACAAGTGATGAAGAATTGATACTTATAATAGGCTATAAATATGGAAATAACGTGCAAATAGTACAGTTGTTATTACCAGTTAGCACGATGAGGGTGGCCGTGGCATTGAGGTCAGTGCATAATTTAATCTATTTTGTTAAACTTTATTAGCAGGTTGATACGTGTTGATAGAAACACCGATCATAACTTTGTAGAATTAAAGACTAATTCAGTCCGTACTTCAGAGCGGTGGTTATAGTGAAGACTATGCGTCTGGAATCTGTTTTTTTTTGGGTTCCGTATCCAATGGGTAAAAACGGGACCCTATTACTAAGCCTACGATGTATGTATGTCTGTCCCTCTGTCCATCCTACCTTTAAACGGATGTACCTATCTTTCGAACCGGAATAGATAGCCAGTTGAAAAATTCACATAATATGTAATATTATGACGGATTAACTAAGAAAGACAAAAAGTTAAAACCTAAGGGGGTCTCCATACAACAAACGTATTTTTCACTTATTTTCGTATTAGGTATTTTTGGCATCAGGCATGATTATAGTACACACTATTATCTTTGACACTACACACTATAAAGTATAACAACAAATAATAAATAATGGCCAAGTGCTAGTCGGTGACGAATTTCTGTTCCATTACGAAGTTATAACTAGTAATTTAGTTACTTGGACGACTCGAATTTCGACCTTATCATTTCGCCGAATAGAAATGCCATATTTTACTAGTTTAGCAGTACTTAGGTTTTTTTAATTGATAAATATTATTGTATTTTGTGGTGGTACGGAACCCTCAGTGCGCGATTCCGACTCGCACTTGGCTGGTTTATTTAATTTGATAATTATAAAAAATATTATATTTTCAATCGCAGCTTGATTCTGGTAGCTGTGAGCTCACATGCTCATTCAGTGAGGCAGAACAGGAAGTTTCCGGATGACTTCCTGTTTGGTACTGCCACTGCATCCTACCAGATTGAAGGAGCATGGAATGAAGATGGTAAGATAATTCCTGAGACTTACAAAAAAAAACTATTTCAACATTTTAGTTACATCTAATTATTTATTTTGTTTCTCCCTTTATCGTACGTAAGTAAGATCCTATGATTTTTGGGTTGCGTCCATCTTGGAACCCCAGATTGTGTTTATATTATATTGTATTGTAATATATTTATCTAGAAAAAAAAAATACAAGAAAATATAAATTAACAGAGAGTTAATCTTGCAGTGAAAACAATACACAAACAAACTTAAATCTCATGTTGTACCTACAATTACTGACTAATTGTAAATAAATACATTAATTTTAGGAAAGGGTGAAAACATTTGGGACTACATGACCCACAATAACCCCACCGTCATCAGAGACTTAACCAACGGTGACATGGCCGCTGATTCCTACCACAACTACAAACGAGACGTGGAAATGATGAGAGAGCTTGGCTTGGACGCCTACCGCTTCTCCCTTTCCTGGTCCAGAATCCTCCCAGACGGCATGTCCCATAAAGTAAACCAAGCTGGAATCGACTTCTACAATAACTATATAAATGAAATGCTGAAGTACAACATCATTCCTATGGTCACTCTTTACCATTGGGACTTGCCGCAGAAGCTCCAAGAGCTGGGTGGATATACCAACCCCCTAATCGCTGATTGGTTTGAAGATTACGCAAGGGTTGTGTACGAAAACTTTGGAGACAGAGTTAAGCATTGGATCACTTTCAATGAACCTAGAGAGATATGTTACGAAGGTTATGGGTCAGCTTCCAAAGCTCCAATTCTCAACGCCACTGCTGTAGGAACCTATTTGTGTGCTAAGAATCTCGTCCTAGCTCACGCTAAGGCCTACCATCTATACAACAATGAGTTCAAGGCTAAACAAAATGGAGAGTGTGGCATCACAATCAGTGTTAACTGGTTTGGACCCCTGACTGACTCGGAAGAAGATAAGATGGCTGCTGAACTGAGGCGTCAAGCTGAGGTAAAATAGATGCTTCCAAGTTTACTCTTTGTAAACAAGAAATTAAATTTAGATCATCTCGCCATCGTTTCCGGGGTATGCCTGGGGGTAGTTTCCCATCTTTAGCCATAACTTGACTTTTTGTGCCCATCTTTCTGGATGCATTCTGCTAACATGGCCCGCCTACTCCCATTTCAGCTTGGCTCTTTTGACACCTACATCAGCAATTTGAGTCAAGAGTTGTGTTCTCTGGGCACCGTGGTCAATTTTTTACGCTATTCTCTTCTTTGGCATACCTATTTATTACCTTGAGTTTACACACCTCACTAATAATTTATAAATACAATATTTATAATTCCGATTCTGTTTGTAATGCTGTGTAATAATGTTAACTCTGTTTAATACGCTTATCTTTTATCAAGATCATGTAAGCTGTGAGAGATAGGAAACCGTGTGCATCGCGAGATATTATCTATTCAAAAAAAAATATTCCTTATATTATTAGATTTTATTTTATGAAATTATTTTCTTTTAGTGGGGTCTATACGCTGAGCCAATTTTCGGCGAAGGTGGTTTCCCCAAAGAGCTCGCCCAGAAGGTAGCAGAGAAGAGCGCAGCCATGGGTTACTCGCACTCGCGCATGCCAGAGTTCTCTGAAGAAGAGAAGACCTTTACTCGAGGAGCAGCTGACTTTTTCGGAGTGAACCACTACAGTGCCTACATGGCTTACTTAGCGAACGATGATCCTGTTGAATACCCAACATTGTATACGGATTCTGGTACTGCCACGACAGTTAATGAGGAATGGCTCGCATCTGCTTCTTCATGGTTGTACGTGAGTAACTATTTTTACCCGATTTCAAAAAAAAGTCTCCAGATCTCCACTGTCACCAGCCTAAAAACAGCCGAACTGAGGGGGTTCACAATTCGGGTGTTTTTTTTATTGTATGTTACCTCAGATGAACCGATTTGGAAAATTCTTGAAAGGATATACCTACCTACTTTCAGATTGGTCCCATAGAAATTTCATCAAAATTGGTTCAATTATTTGGTTTCTAAATCAAAATAAAGAATACGTCGTCCAACGAAATTGCGTATTTACTAATTTTGTAGTCGGTTTTTTAATTTAATAATTACATATTTCAGCTTGCTCCCGACAGCATCCTCAACGCGCTGACCCACCTGAAGGAGAAATACAATGACCCAGTGTTCTACATCACTGAGAATGGCTGGTCCATGGACCCTGGACTGGACCTCATTGACGAAGACAGGATCACGTACTACAGGTAAAGAGGCTTTCAACTTAAAGGATAGTTATTTGTGAACACGCTTTTATTAGCTTCTTTATTTTATACTAGCTGACTCGACAGACGTTGTCCTGTCTTAGAAATGAAAAACGCGCGAAGTTAAAATCGTTGTTAAGTTTTCTAAATATTTCCAATTTTCTTAATTTTTCTGTCCATAAGAACCTTCTACAAAATATAGTAACCCCCATTAATTTGCATCACGTGATTTGCGGACCCTACCTACTCAACGTATACTACAAAGCTACCTGCAGCTTAAGCCTCTCCGTAAGAGTCCTCCATAAGAGTCCAGTATAATGACGCATTCCGGGCTCTTATGAGGCTACCGCGATACTGCAGTGCGTCAAGTATGCTTGCTGAGGCGGGGGCGCCTGACTTCTTTGCTATTATAAGATCAAGTGTGGCTTCCTTCTGGCATCGCTTACATCGTTCCGGCAACGAAATCCTAGCGACTGTCTCTGATGATGTAAGGAGTCCAATGTGTAAGCATTGGATCTCTGTTCACATGAATAGAAACAATAAGTGACCTGGCACTATTGTGCACCGTACTTCTAGTTTTTGACTATCACCCCTATACAGTGTACTTATATAGTTTAAGACGAACACCCCTATACTTGTGCATATATATTTTATTTTAGATTAAGACATTAATTAGTACGAGTTCTATGGGACAAGTTGCCTGAATTAAACGATTTTTATTTATTTTAAGATGAGCCGTACGTTCAAAGGTTCCTGTACATTCCGGAGGTCAAGTTATTTGGACCTATTACTGACGGTTGTGATGTCTGTAATTTCTGAACTACGAAATCAATGACCTTGAAATTTTTACGGGACGTTTTTTAATGTACCTCCTTTCTAACAAAAAAATTATTAATGAAACCGGACTACGCAGTAATGATTTACAACTAAGTACACATTTTGACTTTCATCCCCTCTCCCAAAGGAACCATGCAAAATTTCGGGATAAAAAGTATTTTATAACCTACCTCGGAGTATGATCTCAAATTATGCTAAGTTTCATTTGAATCCATTTAGTAGTTTCAGCGTGATGCGTGGCCGAGATACAGACAGACAGACAGACAAAAACGAAAAAAATTACAGTTCTGACTTCAGTATCGAAAATAGCACTCTATTTAAAAAAAAACATATCTTCAATGTACAGAATTGGACCTGTTACAGTTTTATTATAAGTATAGAAGATTTTACTAGCTGACCTTTTCGGTACAAACAAATCCAAGCTATACCTAATGACCTAAGGTTACTTATGCGTGTTTTTTAAAGTGTTATTAGGTAATCAATCACGTTTAGTTTGGTGGGCATTCTTACCCTACCCTTTCGGCATTCTTACCTACTTGATTTTAGTCTCAGAAAAGGCTACTAAGCATCGTCTGCATCGTTTTGCTTAGCGCAAGTAGCAGTGGAAGTGCTACTAACCACTGCCACTTGCACTAAGAAAAACAATGCAGACGTCGAGGCGTGGTAGCTACTTGCTACTTGTACTTACAAGCTACCTAACCACTGAGCCGTAATTGCTATAACTTCGTTATTTACACGATATCTTTATTGACAGGGCTGCTTTGGAGAGCGTGCTGGATACCCTGGACGCTGGAGTCAGGCTGAAGGGGTACATGGCATGGAGTCTCATGGACAACTTCGAGTGGATGGAGGGATACTTGTAAGTGTTGATTAGATTTCAATGGTGCCAATATCCAGGGTCGGACTGGGCGGGAAAGGCCCGGGTGGCTCCCCACAAGCCCGGGGCCCAAGACTAGAGAACCCCCTATCCAACCTGCCGCGGGGGGCCCGCGCAGGATGGGGCCCGGCTGGCAAACGCCACCTTGACTATAATGGCCAGTACGACGCTGTCAATATCCAGGAAAGAATATGCATACCATACCGTGTGGCTAAACCATGCGAAAATAGTAATAAAATTAGTAAATTATATTTTTATAATTAAGGCGAGGTTTTCCCACTTTTAAGCAACGCTTACTACTACAGATGACCATAATCCTTGGTTTAGGAGAAAAATCATGGCGCTTACACACAGTCGTGCGTTTTGCTACTTCTATTTTTGGGGGTTTCCTCATATTTTTTTAAAAAGTATAACCAAATGTAAAATGTACCTCACCGGATTCCTTCATAATTATGAAATCTATATATCAAGATATCGCAGACATAATTTAGTAAATAGGTAATTGAATGAACCCAAAAAACGGGCATAAAAGTGCAAATCAGTGCTACTTTGATATATTTTTTCTATCGAGCGAAATGTGCTTAATCGTGTTTCGGTCTCATGAGTTTCCTAGATAAAACATTCAATTTTGTTATGACACCATTTTTATAATTTTGAGCTATATGCTTATGCTTTGCTTTATGGAGGCATGCACTACTATGCACACTTAAACTAGAATGACTATAATTGCTAAAAGTCAGAAAAGAGCGTCTTAATACCATAGAAAATAGATTACCTACTGGTTTTAAAGTCGGTTTTTTAATTGATAATAATATTATGTCCAACTTTTTGCTTCACAGAGAGCGTTTCGGCCTGTACGACGTGGATTTCGAATCTCCCGACCGCACACGCACCCCGAGGAAATCTGCTTTCGTGTACAAGCAGATTATCAAAGAACGAGCCATCGACCACTCTTACGAACCGGACACCATGACAATGACTATTGATGAAGGACATTAACAATGGTACCTAAAATGTTAACAGAGAAAACGTGTAAATAAATTTTTAATTTTAACGCTATTGTTGCTTTTTGATAATATGTTCATTGAAAGAAAATATTATTTTTTTACTTTAGTAGGGCAAGTGCCTTTAGTAACTGAACAAAATACAAGCTAACACTAACACTACAAAAACAGGTAAACTGCCCATAGACCGTTGAAGGTCTGAAGACAATCCAAATGCTCAAGCCCTATCAGTTGGCAGCGTACCCAGAATGCTGGCGCCATTACCACGCTGAATGGTAATGCTTATGCGGTCACGCGCCCAGAAATATTTTCAAAATTAGGACGCAACTGTTGATTGTTTTTTGGTTTTTATTTATATTACCTCCCTTTGGAAGAATATAACATGAAAACTCTTTTTCTTTTTTATATATTGAAGAGCTGATATAAAGTAGGATAGGAAACTTGAATAAGTGGCTCAAAGTAGTAGGAAAGGTTTTTTTAGAAATACGTAAATTCGTAACCCCAATACAATAAAACAGCTTAAAACAAACAGCTTAAAAATCCAGAAGACACTCTAGTAACGTAGTGCGCGTTTATATAGTTGGTATAAGTAAAGAGCGACTGTCGTTTAAAATTTGCAAGTTGAAGTGGCAATGGGCAGGCCACATCGCTCGAAGAACCGATAACCGATGAGGAAGAAAGGTCCACTCATGAAACTACCAGCCGGAAGACGCAGCGTAGGTAGGCCTCCCACTAGATGGGCCGACGAGATAGTGAGAGTCGCGGGCATCCAGTTGATGCAGATGGCAGGCTGTCGTTCAGTGTGGAGTTGTAAGGGGGAGACCGTTATTCAGCTGTCGACGTCTTATGATGATGATGGTGGTGACTGTCGTTTATTAATTCGTCATAAAGATGTTTCGGCACGCAAGTAAAAAAATATGGAATGATTGAGATTATTCCTTTTTCTTTATTTTCCTTTTGTCGATGCTTTTTCTTTAGTTTTGCTCTTTACCTCACTCAATACAACCAAGGTAGTCCAAAAAATATAAACAACTGAGCATCTGCCGCCGCCGCGCCGCGACCGATTCCAGAAGTTCGCTAGTGACCACTTTCCCTAATAATAAACATTATTTGCAAAGAATTTACGTTCTATGGTTTTCCCGCCAACATTTGGCCAGCGAAAAAAACTTTCGCTGACATTGGCAGTGACATAACCATAGGAATGTATACACAGAATGTATATTGGACCATTCTACGGATTTCTACGATTGAGATAATATCCTATGGATAAGGTCAACTGTTCCCTACGCATACGAACTGACATTAAAAACGGGTGCTACTTCGCCATCTTATGGTTCATCAATCTGTGGTATATTAGCTGTCTTGCTTGACAGGGAGCGCACTATACTTACAATTGACGTCACTTGTTAATACGTATAAGCTCTATAATGACACTCACCTTGCGGGAAAGGGACAGAACATCCCTCCCTAATCCAACCTCAAACTTTAGACGCATACGCGTATCATAGAATACATAATAGTACAAGTTTATCTTATCCTAAATCGTATAGTGCTAACAGACTGCCTGACGGCCAATGGGAGAGAATTTCTCTTTCTCTCCCGTTGGTCAGACGGCAGTCGGTACCAAATCCATAACGTCTGTTATAGCCCTAACAAACGTGTGGATTTAGTTGACCACAACCACCATCGCACCAACGCGAGAGAAAGAGGAAACTATGTTATTCTCATTATTTCTCTCCCGTTGGTTGGACGGCGGTCCGTTAACCAAATCCACAGTCACGTCTGTTAGCACTATTTGTATTATTAGTACTCTTTGGCACCCGTATTTTGTAGGTGTGCCGTCTCCTTAAGGTTACCCTTGCCGGCTTGCTTGACTGCTCAAAAACTATAATTATCACAGATATAATTATAAGGAGTTTTGGCGCCAACGCGGAAAAAACATGTCGGCTCGTTGGATTATTTTCCTAAACTTGTGTATTTTCGGGTGTTAATGTGTACTAAATGGTGAATTATTATTCATTAAGTGCTCGTAAACGTGCCCGAGTGTGGGGAAGTGATATAACGAGGTGAAACGTGTCTTTTCGTGTTGTTTCCAAAACTCCATAGGAGCCTCTTGTAAAGTCTCCACCACTTTACAGGGGCATGAGTTCCGTCCATCCTAATCCTTCCTATATCCTAATTTTCGCGTATCGTTTCCCTACCTTTAAATTCTAAAACTAAACTCATACGACTTGAATATGGCAACTGCATCAATCATGCGGAGCCAAAAGCCCCAACTCGGGGAAGAAGAAAAAAAATAAAATATATATATATTATTATAAACTGTGATTATAAATATACGGTTTGCCGACCGAGCCGCCGAATTCAAGAATACAAATTTGTTTTTAAGTGGTGTATTGTGATGTGATTGTTGAAATAAAAAGTGTTTGTTAATTATTGTTTCTTCTCATAATCTCATTATCTCTACTATCATGAATTTAGATTACCATTAATTACACGTAAGTATTATAATTTTATGAGATACGGTGATATAATCACATTACGGTGTGTATTTTTGCCTTGTTCACACGTTACGAAAACCTAATCATTCTGCAAAATACAGCATGCAGCTTCACATAGCTTATTTTATATGGTAAGATATCAGTCAGTTGGATAAAGTAGTTTTGCCTCGCTTATTTCCATATATTTTAAGCCATATATTAATTCTAAGCCTCAGAGCAAATTTCTATTTGCTCCGAGTTCCAAGTAAAAAAATCGCTCGCATCTTCGCTCACTGAGCGAGTAATCACCATGAATCGCAGGTTAGACAATAGAATTAGTATAAACTGCGTCCGTCTCGCGCTTTTACTGGCTAACTGTCCACATATTTCCGTGTCAGGACCTTCCATTTTTCCTGGCCGTCTGGGCTCAGGGTCCTGTCTTGAGGTGTGCTTTCTGTTACCTATGTTCAGTAATCAGGTAAATCGGCTAAGTGAATGCTATTCGGCGTTTTAGTGACTAAACATTGCAATGTAAATGTAATGTCTAAGCGTATTTGCGAAAAGGTTTGACTGTCAGTACATGAACCATTGCTCAATTGTACTGACTAAAAATCAAATGGTGAAGCGTGTCTGCTAGCTAAGTTTAGTTTTATTTTATTAATTATATATGTTTTTTATATAGTCGAAATAAATGAATTTGAATGGCGTGCATCACCGTTAAATCACTTCATTCTAGGGCCATTTTTAGTGTGTTTATGTTGAGCGTATAGTTTAAATGACTTGTAATAAAACGCATTGATGTGTGTTGTATCTGAACTAAAGAGTTATTTGGGAAAGGAAATGCGTGGTATTCTTCAGTACAGACTCTCAAAAACACTCCTACCCCCAACACTGTGTGGATGTGCTAAAGATCAGTGGCAGCCCTAGGGCAAGATGAGGGCGTTTATAATGCCCGACCACTAACTGACTAACAATGAAGTACTGACTAATAAGTAAGTAACTAAATCAAGTCAAAGCATCAGACTTTCATCTCCATCCATCTAACATTGTCTATTTGCATGTGCACCACCTTTTTAAATCTGAAGTTATAGTTTAAAAGTTGTTCTGGTCACAGTTTTAGACGTTACCCTAGTCCTAATAAAGTTTATTATGTTTCTTTTCAGTTTCCTGTCAATAGTCAATGGGTACACAGATACGAAGAAAAGAAGCTTTCCCGATGGATTCCTATTTGGGGCTGCATCGGCAGCTTACCAAGTTGAAGGGGGGTGGAATGACGATGGTAAGTTATTGAATTGAAATACATAACAATCTTCTTCGTCTTATATAATAAAAGGCTATGTATGTATGTTTCCTATGGACTCTAACATGGCTGGATTGATTTTGATGGGACTTACCTAATCCTACCTTAACCTAACCTTACCTTACCTTACTAATTTAGAGTAATCCACAACCAGTGTAAATTATAACAATTGTCATATGAAACGGCAAAGCGCGGACACTCGCAACTGGCGTTAAACCGACTTGATCTGAGATCACTGTACGTAAGCGTTTTTGTGTGCATAAGCCTGTTGACGATTGTTATAAAACAAAAACCGACTTCAAGACTGGCATAGATTCTGATGCACTCTACTGAACTAAACTAAATTTGACAGCTCTAAAATTGTTGCCATCCTTCTCTCACATTATGTAAATGAAAAGAGAGGCAGATAATTTTAGTCCTGTCAGATTGGTTTAGTTTAGTGAGTGGTATGATAGAATAGGCCTCTATACGTACATAGTTAAACGGGTATTAAAAGTCCTCATCTAAACTTTTGCTGGAGGGAACCTCAAACCAAAACGTCATCTGTGACACAGAATTTCTGTGTATATATGTTTTTGGTGTTTGTTGATTTTTTCAAAAAGCGCTGAATCAATTTAGGAAAAATTTATATGGGACCACCTATGAAGTATGACCTACCAAAAAAAAAAGAATCATCAAAATAAAAGCGTAACAATCATTTAAAAAAACAGTTGAATTGATAACCTCCTCCTTTCCTCGGTTAACAATAAATAATGTAACATTACAGGCAAAGGTGAAAGCATATGGGACCGCTTCATGCATTCAGACCCTAGGATGGCAGACGTACCCAGCGGAGACGTGGCAGCTGACTCGTACCACCAATACAAAAGAGATGTAGAGATGCTGAGGGAGTTGGGAGTAGACTTCTATCGGCTCTCGGTGGCTTGGAGCCGGGTGCTGCCTAAGGGTAAGCTACGATTTTTTACCCCCCTCCCCCCTCGGTGACCACCCGTAATATACAAACCCTTTTTTAATGTCGACCCCCGACGCAGAGGGGTGTTATGAGTTTAATGTGTGTATCTGTGTGTCTGTCTGTGACATCATAGCTCCCAAACGGCTGAACCGATTTTGATTTAGTTTTGTCTGTTTGAAAGGTGACTTGATCGAGAGTGTTGTTAGCTATTCATGAAATTCCGTTCAGCCATTTAAAATTTAGAAATGAGGAGATTCGTAGATGAACGAAAGTTACCGACATAGCTCACTGGATTAGCAAGATGAAGTGGCAGTGGGCAGGGGACATAGCACGCAGAACAGAAGGCCGATGGAGCCGAAAGGGTCTCGAATGAATACCACGGACCGGTAAGCGCAGCATAGGATGTCCACCCACAATATGGACAGATGATCTATAAGAGACCGCAGGGAAACGCTGGATGCAGGCTGCTTCCAACCGGCCCTTTTGGAGATCATTGGGGGAGGCCTATGTCCAGCAGTGGCCGTCCTATGGCTAAAATTATCATCTCTTATCGAGGGTATAATAAAAGAATTTTATACTTGTTCCAGGTTTCATCAGCGAAATCAACGCTGCTGGCATAGAATATTACAACAATGTTATAAACGAACTTGTGAAGTACAACATAGAACCTATGGTGACATTATACCACTTCGATTTGCCCCAATATTTGCAGGACTTGGGCGGGTGGGCCAACCCACTGTCCGTCACATGGTTCGAAGACTACGCTAGACTGATGTTCGATGCTTTTGGAGACAGAGTGAGTAGTTTTTAATTGGTTTACAGAAAATTAATAAAAAAAAAACAATTGCGAGTCTGGCTCACTCACTGAGGGTTCCGTACCACCACAAAATATAAAAAATAGTGCAAAAAGACAACATCACGCCCAGGCGGTCACCCATTCAAATACCGACCGCGCCCGATGTTGCTTAACTTGGTGGTGAACAAAAATGTGTCCCTGACTCACACTTGGCTATTATTTATTATTTTACTTTAGAGTATGTACTATAATCATGCCAAGTTTGACATTTGAACGTATTGCCGTTTTTAAATTAGAGCTAATACAAAAATACGTTTAAAAAATGTTTGATACTTTTTAGTTTTTGACTTAATTATTATTTCTCAGTTAATCCGCCGTAACATTACATATTCTGTGAAAATTTCAACTGGCTGAAAGATTATCATTCGAAAGATTCAGCCATTAATAGGTAGGTCAGACGGATGGACAGACAGACAGCGTAGGCTCAGAAACTGGGTCCCGTTTACTTCTTTTGGGTATGGAACCCTACAAAAGTAACATTGCATGTGGTAAGATTTAGACCACTTTTTTATCGAAAATGGTAACACCAATTCTCTTTCCAGGTAAAATACTGGTTAACAATAAACCAACCTAACAGCATATGCGTAGACGGCTACTCTGGGGAGATCGCTCCCGGGATCAACATGCAAGGCATAGCCGACTACTTGTGTGTGAAGCATGTGATGTTGGCGCATGCCCGGGCCTATGACATCTATAAAAAGGAGTTTAGGAACAAATACAAAGGTGAGTAGCAAAAATATGATATTTCTAGCGCTCATTACATATAGGGTTAAAGCGGTAAGCGCCTGATCATCATCAAATACAAATACAAATCATTTATTCGGGCATAATTTATAGTAAGCTATAAATTATGCCCGAACAATCATCATCATCATCATTCAACCATAGGACGTCCAGTGCTGGACTTAGGCCTACCCCATCGATCTCCAAAAGGGCCAGTTGATAGCGGCCTGCATCCAGCGTTTCCCTGCGGTCTTTTTTAAGTCGTCTGTCCATCTTGTGGGTGGACATCCTATGCTGCGCTTACCAATCCGTGGTTCCGCCTGAGTTACCACCGCCTGTGGAGACAGAGAGTTGTTTGTAGACAATATTCTTGAAACGCTCCGTGTCATCAGAAAAACCTTCGACATTCAGGGAAGTAAGAAGCGGAAAAACCGAAGTAAATCGGTTTCTTCAAAGCAAGCATGCTCCACAGTAGGCCGCATCATCGATTAACATCGGGTAAAATAGCGGTCATGCGTGAGGTTATTCATTAATAATAAAATAATAAAACTAGAAAAAGATGGGCCAAATTGTATAGCCCAGTACGTGTAACTGTATAACTGTATAGCCTAATCGCACTTACATTTTAGTTTTGTATCTAAATATGTAGAGTCCTTTTCATGAAAGAAGTCCCACGGCAAACAGCGGAACTAAATTTCCATGTTGTAGTTGTCAGGTGTTGTTACTGTGTTTGGACGCTAGTGAGATTTTTATTAATTTTCCATCGTTAAAGAGTCGTGTACGATGCCAAAAGTTGTTAAAGTTCTACTCGAGAAATGATACTGATAGTGATTGATACGCGATGACAGCGCCGCGTCTGGGGGACTTCAAACATGAAAAGCACTCAAAATTTGTCTGCACTCAACTCTATAACGGTTAAACGGTTTTGGATGAAATTTAATTTATTAAGGAACAGTAAACAACCAGCAAATTTGATAGGAAGGTAGCTCATATTCGAATTAAAACATCAATTTTTCATCGGCTATTTTTTATCCCAAAAAACTGTTTCTAATAGTATAATGGGTGCAATCGTAGAGCGCTACTCATTATTTATAATTTGTATGGTTGTTTCAGGTCAAGTTGGCATAGCGTTGGCTCTGAACTGGATAGACCCGTTGAACAATAAGACTGAAAACATTGAAGCGGCTGATAAAGCCCGGGCCTTCCATGTGAGTTAAACAATATCTGGGCCTGCAGTTTTTCTAGTGTTATATTTTCCATAGAAAGTATCCTATGCCATGCTGTAAACGTCATCATCATCATCATCATTTCAGCCGTAGGACGTCCACTGCTGGACATAGGCCTCCCCCATCGATCTCCAAAAGGGCCGGTTGGAAGCGGCCTGCATCCAGCGTTTCCCTGCGGTCTCTTTTAGGTCGTCTGTCCATCTTGTGGGTGGAAGTCCTACGCTGCGCTTACCAGTCCGTGGTCTCCATTCCAGAACCTTTCGGCCCCATCGGCCATCTGTTCTGCGTGATATGTGCCCTGCCCACTGCCATTTCAACTTACTAATCAAATTGCTGTAAACGTACTAGAGACGAATATATATGTATCATCATCATCAGCCAGAAGACGTCCACTGCTGAACATAGGCCTCCCCCTTTAACCTCCACGCTGAACGACAGCCTGCCTTTTGCATCCACTTGATGCCCGCGACTCTCACAGTGTCGTCGGTCCATCTAGCGGGAGGCCTACCTACGCTGCGTCTTCCGGTTACCGGAGCGTTAGACCTTGTTTTCTTGGATCATGAATTAGAGCTTTACATTACAGCTATACTAATATATATTTTACCTATTATTTATATATTTTTTATAAATAATAGGTTTGCGTTTGACCACCATCACGCCTGATGTTAAGCGATGATGCGGTCTACGTTGGAGCACGCTTGCCTAGAAGAAACCGATTCACTTGAACTTGATGGGACAACGAGAGCAGTACTCTGCATTGCAAGGCCACAGAAGACATACGATTAAGGTCGAGACTCCTTGAAGAAACTCGACAACAACAAGTCTTCAATACCACAACTGGCGAAATAAGGGTAGAGCAGTTTGACCTCATCCCTCCATCGCGGTTTTACTATCGAACCGGCCGCCATCGCCAAAAAAGCCATCTTCATATTATATGTTCGATTTGATCGATTGTTTCTGCCACGCACCTGTAAGTTGTGGAATGGCTTACCAGCTTCGGTTTTTCCTCCAAAATATAACCTCAATTGCTTCAAGCGAAGAGTGAATAGAGTCCTCAAAGGTAGGCAACGCACCGCCAATGCCCCGGGTATTGTAGGTGTCCATAGGCGACGGTGACCACTTAACATCAAGTGGCACGTCGCTTGTTTGTCGACTATTATATTAAAAAAAAAAAAAGTTTAGTCAGCGACCCAAAGCCGTGCTTCGTTATTTTAGGTAGCTCGGCTGGTTTGTGTAGGCTGGTAGGGGCAAATGCACAATACAACCCAAGCGGGATGTCACTGCAGGTGCTATCGCCCCCACTTTGAATTAAAGCATGGTATAATAATATACTCCGCCAGGTATAGCGCTCCGAGATAAAATGTCACGTGGGTGACACCCACTGACGTCATCAATGTCATGGATACACGTACACGTGCATAAGTAACCAAGAGCAGGATAAGTAATTTACAACAAGTTCGAGAGAGATGACGATACACGAAAGAATGGCGGACTCTATGAAACAGCTGATTTTCTGTGTTACCAGTATCGTGAAGTTATAACTCCCCCAATCTCCGTATATTACCTGTGGGAATCCAATAAATGAGTGAATGTGGTTTTGATAAATATTGTGTTTAATATATTCAATTCGTGCATAACTTGAATTGCTTTGCTTGAGCGGACAAACCAAATGATAATAGGCATGATGACTAATATTTTTTTATTAAGTGCCTCATAAAAAATCTGATCATAAATAGAGCCCATCAACGAAAACAAAATTGAAATTAGTTCAAAAATAAATAAGATATAAGCAGATATAAGCATTTAAATTTCATGCTAGACAGAGAGCGCACTATACTGAGCCGTGACGTCACGGCTCAGGAGCGCCATACAAATGCTATACTAACACACGCTTTGTGGGAAAGGGATAGAGCATCCCCTCCCTATCCCCACCTAAAACTTTAAACGCTCATATCTCAGATATTTATCAGCCAATTTAAATTATTTTTTCAGTATGTGTAACGTATTTAGTTATATTCCTCGCTAAGCCGGTTATTTGTAATAAATTAAACATGAGGACACATGCCTATTGAAATGCTTTTTGTATTTTATTTAATAGATTATTAACAAATTTGTTTTCCATTATCTGTGTTTGTTGCAATGAAGTGTCAACTGGACAGTGACGTAATTGGGTGACAGCTCCCGGAGCACTAGACCGTGTGTTCTTGGATCTTGAATTTTGATTGAATTCAGATTTGGATGTCTCATAAAACACTTACACACCACACACATACATACACACACACCCACACCCCCCCACACACACATAAACCCCCCCCCCCCCTCCCTGTGCACATACTCATGTGAGTTCTTGTGTATTGAGATGGCACAACAATGCGTACATTAATATGACTTATTGTTTTTAATAGCTTTATTGTTTGATTCTTATGTATTATACTATCGCCTTATTAAGTGTATGTATTTGATATTAAAATTTGCCTGTATTTGTATATGTTATGTATTTTATTTGTTTTGTATTAATTAATAACTTTTGTAATTATTTTTTTTGTCATAACTTTTTTATTATTTTAGTCTGTGTTTTGGCATTTAGTTAGTAACATATAATGGGAGAGGCCATTGGCTCCCGAAACACAGTATTTATTACTAGTTCGGAGTCAATGGGTTCATATAATATTTTGTAAATTTTTATAATGCCCAATAAATTAATTTGTATTTGTATTTGTATTAGAGCTTTACATTTACATTACAGCTATACTTTTCGAATAATATATGAAAAATAGAAGTACCGAAACGCACGACTGTGGTAATGCGCCGTGATTTTGCTCCGCTAGTTGCGACTTTAATACAACATATTAAGCCTTATGGTCAACTGTAGTAACAAGCGTTACTTAAAAGTGGGAAAAGCTCGCCTTAATTCTCTCCTCCACTTTGCTCTACTCGACATTGTCGATTCAGTGATACCACTCACTAAACTAAACCAATCTGACAGGACTAAAAGTATCTGCCCCTCTTTTTATTTTAATATGTGGAAGAAGGATGGCAACCATTTTTGAGCTGTCATATTTAGTTTAATTTAGATAATGGTACAACAGAATTGACGCCAATGTTCTTGAAAACCTTTCACTCTCTCACATTATTTAGCACATATTTCCACCTTGCACTGCCTTAAAAATATGTACAAATTTTTTTCCAGTTGGGTCTGTACCTAGATCCGATATATACTAAATCCGGCGACTTCCCTCGCCTAGTGAAAGAAACAGTTGCAAAGAAGAGCAGAGAACAAGGCTACAGTCGATCAAGACTGCCCGAGTTGACGGCAGAAGAAATAAGACTGATCAGAGGTAAATCATATCACATCATCAACCAGTAAACGTCCACTGCTGAACAAAGGCCTCCCGCTTTTTTTTGTTAAAATTTTCATGACCGTGGATTCAATGTCCTTTAGTCGTAATCTTAAACAGTTTACATAGTCTTAATAGCGTCAAACAAGTCATAGTCACAGTCAGAGTCAAGCTAAGTAAGTCATGGTCAAGTCAAACTCATGCCCCTGTAAAGTGGTGGAGACTTTACAAGTATGGAGTTTTGGAAACAACACGAAAAGACACGTTTCACCTCGTTATATTATTACCCACACTCGAGCACATTTACGAGCACTTAATGAATAATAATTCATCATTTAGTACACATTAACACTCGAAAATACACAAGTTTAGGAAAATAATCCAACGAGCCGACATGTTTTTTTTCCACGTTAGCGCCAAAACTCCAGGCCTCCCTCTTAGAGAGGGGTGTTGCCATAAACCCCACGCTTGGCTGGCGGCTTGGGGGATCGCAGTGTGTTCACCGTGTACTAATAGGACGCTGCTGGCCGTCCTCCGGTGGTATTGGTCGCAGTTTTAAGACTTACCCGGGTTTAGGACTTATCAGAGGTAAATCGCATAGCATTTATTGCTGTATAAATGGGGCAAGTGCCTTTATTAACTAAACAAAATACAAGTAACATGGGGTTCTTCAAAAAGGCTGTTAATAGAGTATTTAAATAAATAAATCAATAAATATTCGGGTCATTTTTGCACACACGGTCATCTGACCCCAAACTAAGCAAAGCTTGTGATATGGCTGCCAGAGACTGATATACATACATAATATAGTTTTAAATATATACTTAAATAGATATTAACAACTAGATATAGAACAAACACAAATGTTCATCACATAAATGTTTGTCCTAAATGGGAATCGAACCCACGCCCCCAAGCTCAGAAGGTAGGTTCACTACCAACTGGACCAACGGGCTATCAATTTAAGGATCGGCAACAAATCAGTGATAATGGTGTTGCAGGTATCCATAGGCGACGGTGGTCGCTTACCATCACGCGGCGCGTCAGCTAGTTTGCCACCTAAGGCATAAAAAATAAGCAAATACTATCACTACAAAAACAGTTAGACTTTGTTAGACGGTTAGACAAACCAAAAGCTCAAGCCCACTACCAGTTGCCAGCGTACCCAGCATGCTGGCGGCATTACCACGCTGAATGATAATGCTTATGCGTTGAGCCAGAAACATGCCAGCATTTTGGTCACACGTCGCACTAACCAGGCGCTCTGAAAGATGAGGCGAGCTTCCGGGTGCCCAAGGGCCATTTCGAAGAGAGTGCATCGGATCTTCATGATCTAATTCCCTCCTGCCCATTTTTCTATCGGACTGCCAGAGAGGGCACAAAAAATCGTCACCGCTTTATGGTCTGTATTCCGAAAACCCGAACGAAGCGCTTTGATTCCACTTTTATTATGCGAAATGTCTGTGGAATGCGCTACCTGAATGGGCGTTCCCCGATAGTTACAATCACGAGTGAATCGGCTTCTTCTAGGCAAGCGTGCTGCAACGTAGACCGCATCATCGCTTAACATCAGGCGAGTTGACGGTCAAAAGCAAGCCTATTTAAAAAAAAAAAAAAAAACTTGCTGGCAGCCAAGCTTTGCTTAGTTTGGGGTCAGATGACCGTGTGTGAAAAAATGTCCAGAATATTTATTTATTTATATTCCAGGTTCATCGGACTTCATTGGAATGAACCACTACACGACAATGCTCGCGCAGCCGGCGTCGCCCGCCTTGTACCAAGTTCCTTCATACAACGACGACGTCGGAGTGCTTTTCACGCAGGGAGACCTCTGGACACAAGCGAGGTCCAGCTGGCTTAGAGTAAGTGATACAATTGAAAGAACAAGAGCGGTGGTGGCCGAGCGGTAGCATGTGCGCTTTACAATCAGACGGCACCCGGTTCGACCCTCGGCCCTGCACCAATCATCATCATTATCATCATTTCAGCTATAGGACGTCCACTGCTGGACATAGGCTTCCCCATCGATCTCCAATAGGGCCGGTTGGAAGCGGCCTGCATCCAGCGTTTCCCTCCAGTCTCTTTTAGGTCGTCTGTCCATCTTGTGGGTGGACGTCCTACGCTGCGGTTACCGGTCCGTGGTCTCCATTGCGGCCCCATCGGCCTTCTGTTCTGCGTGATATGTGCCCTGCCCACTGCCACTGCAACTTGCTAATCCGGTGGGCTATGTCCGTAACTTTCGTTCGTCTAAGGATCTCCTCATTTCTGCACTTTTTATTGGCTGAACGGAATTTCAATAGTCATTTCAATAGTAGTAATAGCACTCTTGATCAAGTCACCAAACAGACAAAACTAAATCAAAATAGGTTCAGCCGTTTGGGAGCTATGATGTCACATACAGACACAGATACACGCGTAAAAACGTCCTACGCTGCGCTTACCGGTCCGTGGTCTCCATTGCGGCCCCATCGGCCATCTGTTCTGCGTGATATGTGCCCTGCACCGACCACTTAGTACTTTTATGTGCAGTTTCAATGCTATCGTTCAACAACGGTGAAGGACAAACATTGTGACGAAGCCGGTATGTCCAAGAACCTCAATAGTTCAAAAACATGACATTCACCACCATGCACTGGGCCAGCATGGGGGATTAGGGCCCATCCTCTCTCTGAGAAAAGGCTTGACAACTTTTACTGTAGGACCATCGCGAAAAAAAATCAGCTGTTCCATACATTTTGTCGTGTCAATGACCGTTTCCTATGGAACAGCTGATATTTTTTCGCGGTTTCAGCGTTGGTCTCATAGTAAAAGTTGTTTATAATGATGAGTAAAACAAGTAAAATTATGAGTAATCTTATTTTACTACAGTCTATATGCGTAAAGGTGTTACGTTAACGTTTTGCTTAGTGCAAGTGGCAGTGGTAGTACTACTAAGCAAAATGTTGCAGACGATGCGTTGTAGAAGTTGCAAGTAGCTTAGCTACTACGCATCGTC
This sequence comes from Agriopis aurantiaria, assembly GCA_914767915.1. NCBI lineage: Eukaryota > Metazoa > Arthropoda > Insecta > Lepidoptera > Geometridae > Agriopis > Agriopis aurantiaria. Next base: position 9,605,128 of record OU612004.1, read on the forward strand.
TGCAACGTTTTGCTTAGTAGTACTACCACTGCCACTTGCACTAAACAAAACGTTGCAGACGATGCGTTGTACAAGTTGCAAGTAGCTTAGCTACTACGCATCGTTTGCAACGTTTTGCTTAGTAGTACTACCACTGCCACTTGCACTAAACAAAACGTTGCAGACGATGCGTTGTACAAGTTGCAAGTAGCTTAGCTACTACGCATCGTCTGCAACGTTTTGCTTAGTAGTACTACCACTGCCACTTGCACTAAACAAAACGTTGCAGACGATGCGTGGTAACCAAAGAAAAGTTTTTTGTTTAAATTAGAACGGCTGTGAAGGCATTTTTGTAAGAAATTTGTTGTAGCCAGTTGCATCCATATAAACGAAACGTCAGTCATTCGAAATCAGTTAGCAACTACGACGCGGACAAAGAACTTTGAGACCTAACCCAAAAAGGTAAGGTCCAAGTTCTTTGGATGCGGAGTTCGACGCGTTGACATAAATAAGAATGTTCAATCAAGGTTCTGTCATAATGCCTGGCGACAGATTTCCCTTCTCATTTCCGTTCTATTTACTTCTCTTTTCTGTGGTAGTAGCGACTTGCTACTTGTACTGCGCATCGTCTGCAAGTATTAAATTAAAGTTATATAACTTTAATTAATTTTAATTTATTTATTATATTAAAGTTATATAACTTTAATTTATTACTTTTTTTCCAGAGTGCACCCTACGGCTTATACAAAGCTTGTATCTACGTGAACTTGAACTATGAATACCCCGCCATGATAATAACTGAGCACGGCTGGTCGACGGACAAGGGTCTCCGAGACCAATCCCGGGCTCAAAACATCAGGAAGTACTTGGGCGCTCTGCTGCTCGCTTTGGAAGGTACATCTAAAATAATAAAAAACGGACCACTAGGTGGACTCGCTCTGAGGGTTCCGAAGGCTAGACAAATCAGAGCGCAATTCCAAAAAAAAAAAATTAAATTTTGAAAGACGAAACTTAACTTAACCTTGAAGTGTTGTTTGGGTGTTCCCCGATAATAACAATCTAGGTGTCTTCAAGTCGAGAGTGAATCGGTTTCTTCTAGGCAAGCGTGCTCCATCGTAGACCGCATCGTCGCTTACCATCAGGGGAGTTACCAGCCAAGCGCAAGTCTTTTTTAAAAATAGGTTTTGATTCCCTTGTTAAATCGCAAAATATGTGATAATATGCGACACAAATGGTCATATCTTTTGATCGCGTTGACTTACAAGTTGGATTTTTTCACAGCTGAAAGAAACCACAGACCCGAGTATTTGATATACGTTTCAACTTGATAGCTTTACGCGTTCTTTTTGCGTTCGTTCGTCTCGTCTGTCAAGACCCTTGTCTTGACAGACGGACAACAAAGTGATCGGGTTCCTTTTCCTGATCCTTTTGAGGTACGGAACCCTAAAAATCATAGAAAAGATGCTTAATTTCGCGCGACGTGGCTAGCGTCCGAGCCGAGCGGACACTGCCCTGCCATACGCCTTCCCGAAAGGCGCGCCGGCCGAACGTACCTAAAATGCGGAGTGACACCCCCTACAAGTACCGCCAATGATTGTGTTGTTTTCTTTATTTCCAGACGGGACCAACATGAAGGGGTATACTGCGTGGAGCCTCATGGATAACGTCGAGTGGAACTTCGGCACCGAGTAAGACCTAACATACTCAGTCTTATTGTTACTGCGCCAGAGCTTCTTTTGCTCTGACCACTACAGAATAACTCTGTCACTTCCGTTTCGCACTCTTTTTTTATCTGTAGACGTATCTCTAGTGTATTTCCGCTTTAATTATAATATAATATATTTGATAAATTATTCACTCATTCATTTAAGGCTTCATTTTTAAGTTTTTACGTTAAATATAAAAATATATATTATTTATTGTGAATGTATTTTTTTTATTAGTTATCTTAGACAAAAATATTACTTTTTTGTCTATGGTATCATTAACAAAATTCTGTAAGCTACAGGTTTAGGTTGGGTTGTAGTAATTTTTATGTATTTTTTAGGTTTTTTAATAGGCTTCTGTTTGACCACCAGCTCGCCTGATGTTAAGCGATGATGCGGTCTACGTTGGAGCACGCTTGCCTAGAAGAAACCGATTCACTTTGGTGTTACAAGTATCCATAGGCGACGGTGACCGCTTACCATCAGGCAGCCCGTCTGCTTGTTTGCCACCTATGGCATAAAAAAAAAAGATTTCAAGACACCTTATAACAATTGGGAAACACCCATTCAGGCAGCGCTTTCCACAGACTAGCAGTTCGCACAATAAAAGTGGAATCACAGCGCTTCTTACGGGTTTTGAAGTGTCAAGAAAATAAAAATGTGCATGTAATGCGTCGTTGTCACGTACGACGCTCACGCGCCCTGAAATAGGTCTTTTAGTAAAACAATATATTTTTTGGCGTGTTCTTATGCTGTCGCCCGGGTCACGTGCCTCTGTTTGCCCCCGCCCCCTAGATCCGGCACTGGTGTTGTCATAAAAAAAATATTGTATTTATCTCCTTTCCAGTGAGCGCTTCGGCCTGTATCAGGTAGATTTCGAGTCCCCCAACAAGACGCGGTCGGCGCGACTCTCCGCTTTGGTCTACAAACACATCATCGAGTCGCGAACTGTTGACGACCAATGGAAGCCCGACAACTTGCATATACGCATCTCTGATAGGAGGAAAAATGTTAAAACTGAACTGTGATAGGAGAATATTAGTTACCAATTTTTTATTGTATATTTTGTTAATTAAAACTGAATGTTAGAAAATGCAGTTTCATTTTACCTTTGATAATACAGTGTAAACTCTACATAGCGACACTTAAGGGACTGCGCATTTTATGGCGTTATTGAGAGTTGTCGTTACAAGGAGAGTAGAAAAAACAATTTTATTTTGCAATTATAATATGTATTTACTAGTAAAGTGTAAAATTTACAAACAACAAACGCTAGTATAGATACAAATAACAACGCTTATTGCGTTTAGTCTGTTATCTTCGTCTACGTATGATGACAAGGTAAATACGAGGTGTTAAAAAGTACTGTTTATCTACTATATAAAAATAAGTCGGGTTTTCCTTCCTGACGCTATAACTCCAGAACGCACGAACCTCCACGGTTTTGCATTCGTTGGAAAGGTCTCGGGCTCCGTGAGGTTTATAGCTATAGTAGCGAGGCCGAAGGCCGAGCTCTACGCGTACGAAGTAGCGGGATTCAGCTAGTTGCTTAATAATAACGTATTGTTGTCGTTATTTAGAGTAGGTGTGATGCTACATAGAGTGTATAATTGTATGGACAACAACGTAAACCAACCAAAGTCAAATAATCTCGACGTTTTAGGGAGTTTGTTGTTAAATTGAGTGTCGCTATATAGAGTTTACAGTGTATATAGTTTGGATCTGCCTTTAACTCCAGCTAGTACCGAAAAATATTGCACACACTAATATAATTATTATTACCAGTTCTACAAACGCACACTACTACAAATGAGATGATCAAAAGGTAATTAAGTGGACGACCAAGGAGGAGTGTAAGTGCTAAAGAGGAACCTAGGTATAATAACGCTTCCATTTTTTGTTTCTGAGCATATGTGGGACAAAACCAGTGGATAAAATGTATTGCATTGACCGCATTGACCACATGACGCGTTCAAGCGTCTGTTAGCACTATAACAGTTAAAATACTCAGTTTAAAATAGTACCATCTGTTGTCATAATATTGAACTATTTTTGTTCTTTGTGTTAGCTATGTAGATTCGCTGAAGGTAGATTTCGAGTCGTCAGTCATAATCTATAAATAAAATATAATAATTTAGGTATATATTTACACTGAATTAAAATAGAATATCGGTTGATAAAACCACTGAATCTTGTTACATGATAAAATTAATTTCAACTTGTGTGTGTTACCTATATTTATCTATGGTGTTACAGTCAAAATACGTAATTGTTAATACCGCCATCTGTTGGTTTAGAGATAAACTATCTTATCCACTGTAACTCATAACAACAACACCCATTATAAACCGTAAAGGAAAAGGTATCCAGAACCATTTCGACATCCACTCGTTAGATGTCGCAACAAGTAAAATTATCATACCTGCTACCCTTGATACATGGTATATGTGTCTCTATCTACTCAAAGCTTTTTACCTATGTCAAGGATCATGGATAGAGTTCCTTACCTATGTATTTGATAATGATGATGAATGAAGTCATAATAGAGCATAAACATTTATTAATTAATAGCTGTAAAAGAGATTTTAATATCAGTCATTCTACTCGAGTATCTTGAAGAAATTATTCATATCTAGGTATGCGTACTCACGTTAATTTTATAAACTCACTTACTTGGCATATGCGTGTTCTTACGTATGTGTAAGGTATTTGAAATGTAGCTTGGTGTATGGCTGATCGTAGTTCGTGCTACGTTGTACCGTAGCACATGCTACGATCATCTACGTTTCTTCGTAAGAAATTGTAGCAAGATAAGTAAAACAAAGTGTAGAGTATAATTATAGTGTAACGGTTCTAAAAATATCTTCCGTTCATGGCAAATGCCACATACGCTAGCAGTCAAACTTAACGAATAAAAAAGTCACCACGTTGACATAAAGATCGTTGACAGAATGAAAGTGACTGACGTAATGTCAGATCGCTTTCACCTTTAAACGAAACAAATATCAACCCTCATTTAATAACAAAATAATATTAAAAACTTGGGAAATCGTACCTTCGAGAAGGATTAGTTTATATAAAGGCCTCCGGCCATAAATTCTGGGATTGCCGCCGCTACGTTTCCAAGTGGAAGTCGCAAATTTATATCTGAACCTAATTTAATTTCGAACCCCGAATTGCAGATAATCGGGTGAGTTTTTTTTGTTGAAGTGTTTAGGTTTTGTGTTTTAAAAGTGTAAAATATATTTCTTTGTAATTTTCTGTACCACATTCTTTCTTCATCTTGTGTTATTAGCTCTTCAAGCATTATTCTGTACCTTGGATCCTTCCGATCAAAATTATGTTTGCAACGCCGGTACCACGCCGTGAGACTTATGGGCGCCTGTCCCGATCTCCACTACCTTCGTGGAACTCACGCGGCTGGACCGAGCGGCTCTTATTGTGCCACTCCTGATGCGTAGCCTTAACGCATTCCAGGGTTTTTCTCCCGGCATCGCAACATTGCCCGTGCTCCACGCTGGCCATACTCTGGCTGCCTCCGAGTACTACTGACTCTCGCTGCCGCGACGCTGACCATACACCGGCTGCCCTCCGAGTGCTACTGACTCTCGCTGCCGCCACGCTGACCATACACCGGCTGCCCTCCGAGTGCTACTGACCCTCGCTCCCAGCACGCTGATCCTCGCCAGCCGCACACGCTGCCCAGCTGAGCTTACTACGTGCCACGAGCCGCGTCGAGCCACGCGGCGATCGGCGCCTACGCTCTTAAAGCTAAGTCTCCTAACAAGAGACCAACATATTTTCTCACCACCTTCCGAGCTCACGACCCTCAGTCTAACTCGCATGTAACTTCACCTTTTTCTTGATTAAATTTTAACTTATACTCTCATAGAATCTTTCTTTGAAGCGCCTGCCCACTGCTAGGTAGGACATAACCCAAGCATCTCTTGGGGTACGTTTCAATAGGCAAGCGTAAATACGTGGTAAAAAATAACATTAAAATAGTACTTAAATCTTAAACTTATTATTCCGACTGAATGAACCTGTCCTTGAAGGTCACGAAATAAATTTAAAAAAAAAACACAGCGTACCTACATCCAAGCGGCTACCTAAACTATTCGTCCCAAAATACATTTTATACTTATACTGAATCTATGTTTTATACCAACGCATTATCAAAACAACTAAAAACATGACAGCGCCACAAAAGCTCATCCAATTTTCAGTCTCATTACGGTATTTAGCCCCACTGTGTAATACGTTCAAATATTGCAACAAAAGAAGAAAAAAATAAAGTCTATTGAAAAAAATATTGTCTATGGAAAAAAGGGCGGGAACCATAGGCGGCAACTCAAAACACACCGCGGGTGGCAACGTACGTAATACTTATTCATCCAAACATTGATTTTGAAACAATTACACTTTGCAACCCCTATTTAGGGGTGTATAAGGGTGGTTTTTGTTTATTCTGGGGTAACAAAAGCTATTGAGAGCCAATGAGTCGTTATGCTACTGACGTTAAGGATGTGTGATTCGGTTCGTCGATTAAATACTTAATTTTTGATGGTTTTATCTATTTGTAGCAATAAAAACAATTATTAAATACGTACTCGTCTTTCATTTGTTTTTCTCAATTATTATAATGTGTTATTCCAATATTAATAGATTTGTCATTTCGTTTGTTCGAATAAAAAAAATATAACTTCGTCTTCATCATCATCATTTCAGCCAAAGGGCGTCTACTGCTGGACAAAGGCCGGGAGGCCTTTGTCCAACCGGCCCTTGTGGAGATTGATGGGGGGGACCCCATCAATCTCCACAAGGGCCGGTTGGAAGAGGCCTGCGTCCTACGTTTTCGCTGCGCTGCGTTTTGATGTTTTGTTTCGTTTTTTATGAGATGCGTTTTGAAATAACTTCCTGAATGATCAAAATTAAAAAAAAGTTGAACCAGAGGCTTCCTATATTAGGGTAGATATAACTTAAATAGTCGTCGTTACTGGAAGCTCGTGGTCCAATTCGTTGGACCAACTAACAACAAAGTCCTATTACAAAATGCAATCGTTCGTTAGTATCTGGATTTTAGGACAAAATTGCCATAGCCCATGGTGTATTTGATTGTTTTTAGGAAACCATCCCAAATTTTCTATTATAATAAAGCAATCTTGTGATTTAATCATCATAATTTTCAGTATCGGCCGGTTATCCGAGTCGCGTAGGCAACAAAACGCTCCCTCGGCCCCCGCCAAGTTAGAGCGACGATGTATTTTGCCACGCAAGAGTCAGGACGCCCGCGGGGGGGTGTGCAACGATAAAAACGAAAATAGGTCCGACCTCGATGACGACTGGCGCGGTACTGAACGAGGCGCGAGCAAATTCTCGCGACCTTTTTACGCTTTTAATTTCACAAAAAAACGAAACTATTCACTATCAAAAATCTATCCAAATAAAAAAAAATATGATTAAAATTGCCTTTCAGTACATGCAATTTCCAGGTTGTTACGAGCTTCCATTAGAGCATAAAACGAAAAAAATAAACTAACTCGACTTTGTTTCAGTTTTTTTTTTTTGTTTTTTTTTTAACCTAATCATAAACTCAAACACCGATGTATCTGTGACATGTATTTTTTTCCAGCTCAAATAATGTAATTTAACTGAATAAAATTGATTTAAAACCGACAAATTTGGTATAAGTGGCCGTTATTAGCTTGTACCTATTTGCCTCTGTTAAAGAAAAACCCCTATTGAGTCATTTTGTTCACATAAGTATCACCTATTTAGCATAGGTAATGTGCAATAAATGATTTGACTTTAACTTCACCTCCTTTCAGCTTTAGTACCACCGGTTAGTGTAACCCCGTATGATATAATCACAGATTTTTCTGTATTCTGAGGATATAATGTACCACACCTCTACCAAAGAGTAAATAGGTAAATATACACCCCGAATTTTCCCTAATTTAAAAATAAATGAGACTCATCAAATACTCCAAGAAGGGGAGTGGTTTTTATTATATTTCGCAGCTTGCTGGAAAATGTATGGTGGCTTCGGTGCCGACACCTACTTACGATTTTGTATCGTGCTGGAAGAGGGTGGAAAAGGCGTTTTGACCGTCCAAAAATTTGTGTTATGATTTCAGGGTTTTTACCTTCGACCAACATAACATGAAAGGACGGGCCCAGAAGAAGCGCATTTTTGAAGATTACAAAATGAGCGCCGGCTCTCACTTTGTTTCAGTCGGTCTCTAGCCGTAGGAAGTGCGACACGCGTCTATTGTGACATGATAACGAAACATCTGACCAAATTATGCCTTCGTGTGCTATCCCGAAGTCTTTTCCAACGGTTTTGCCTCGTTTTTACTGACCAAGTTTAGCGGTTATGGCCCGTACATTCATTTTATTTTGGTCGAAGGTTTTTACAAGCTTTAATTTAGTTTCACTTGACCCGGTGTCTGTCTGTCTGTCTGTCTGGAATCAATTCTTGCAAGTAAAATTTGACCTACTTTCCGGTGTTCCTCAACATCATAATTTCAGCCGTAGGACGTCCACTGCTGGACATAGGCCTCCCCATCAATCTCCAAAAGGGCCGGTTGGAAACGGCCTGCATCCAGCGTCTCCCTGCGGTCTCTTTTAGTTCGTCTGCCCATCTTGCGGGATGGCCTACGCTGCGCTTACCAGTCCGTGACTCTGCGGGACTCCGCGGTCCGTGGTCGCTGTGTTTTCGGTGTTCGATTGAGCTGAAATTTGGCACTTGTCAAGTTCCGATGACAATACAGTATTACGGTGACAGCGAGCTGATTTGATGATGGTGACGGTGGACAACGGCACTCTACGATAGATTGGCACAGTATATGTGTTTGTAGACTGGCAGTATATGTGTTTTTTTGTCTCTTTGTCATCTTATACTACAATTTATTTTGTTATGCTAATATAACATAAAACTAATGACTCTACAAGAGGAATACCAATTATACAATCTTATTACTATGTTACGTGTATAAACCGAGCAGTCCAGGGGCCTTAAGGCCAACTGATTACGCGGTTTCAAACTAACGTTAAAACCACGCAGTTCGAAAAATCACGCCAACGTGAACCTTAACGCGCCCAGATACGGCTTGCGGTCGCGCAACATTTTTTCATCACCTAAACTGGATTGCTTTAAACAGCTAGCCGTAAGGCCACCGCTCCCACAAGCAGCATTGTTCACGAGTTGACGTATGTGCCAGCCATCTCTCTCTTCAACCATGTTTGAGGGAAGAGGGTGACTCGCCACATGACGTCGCCGCAGAGCGGAGATTTAAGGAAGGAAATGGGAGAGGTTAAAAAAAATTTAAGTGTTCTCCACACTTGCCCCCATTTCCTCATCCTACATGATACAATGATACACCCCGCTGCACCCCCAACCCCTAAGAAATCCGCTAAGTAGCTCCCTACAACGTATCTACTGCTATTTGACGGTCTGTTTGTCACATTATTTCTTACAGAGAGTTTTGGACGCTATGGAAACTGACTTTAACTGACGTGGTTTCCATTTCCACACACGTTGTTTTTATTATACTGGTTTACGCGGAAAGGGTGTACTAAACCGAAAGGGGTCTATACTCTATAGTACCCATCATGAACTACTTTGACTATGGGATAAACTCTGAAACTGTTTCATAGAAAACGGCCATTCACACTCGACAAAATGTATAGAGCAACTGATATATTTTCGCAATTTCAGTTTGTCCCATAGTAAAAGTTGTTCATAATGATGGGTAGGACCTACTATGGACCTACTATGGACCCCTTTCGGCTTAGTACACCCTTTCCGCGTAACCCACTAGATTGGTCGGTTTGTACACGTTTTCTGGCAGCAGTCGACGCCGCGGCGAACCCCTAGCGAGTTATAACATACAAATCCAATATTGTAAAGACGTATTATTTGCTGATATTGTATGAAAATGGCCGCTTTGATCTCGAAAGCTTTTTTTCTTCGCGTGTGTTGAACTAAGTATTCTGCGCGGGTGTACTCGCTTTTTTATGCCATATGTGGCAAACAACCAAACGGGACGCCTGATGGTAAAGCGACCACCATCGTCTATGGATCACCAGGGGCATCACAGATACACTGCCGGCCTATCAAGACTTATAACGGACTATGGCTAAACGGGGGTTATTTTTTGGATTGGACTTTATCTAAATTGGCGTGAGCATTCCCAATTATTGGGTCTAAACCATTTGTCATAATTTATTTTTTATTATGTGTCTTACTTAATAGGGCAAGTGCCTTTATTAACCAAACAAATTACAAGCTAATACTAACACTACAAATACAGTTAGACTGCCCATAGACCGTTGAAGGTCTGAAGACAATCCAAATGCTGAAGCCCACTACCAGTTGGCAGCGTATCCAGCATGTTGGCGGCATTACCACGCTGAATGGCGATGATTATGCGTTGAGCCAGAAACACGCCAGCATTTTGGTCACGCGTTCCGAATGATTTTTGAAACTGAGGTGAGCTCCCCGGTCCCCAAGGGCCCAATGTCTAGACCCCAAACGCCTCAAATATGTAACCACTGCCGAGGTTTTTTCATATTTGCGCATAGTTTATTATATTGGTAGTTTTATTTATGCATGTTCATGTATGTTCAACTCCTAATTTAGGTATATGCTTTCAACCTAAGTTTTTTTCGCTTCGGGCAGATATCCATAGTATTATACAAACAAACAGTATCTATTCATCTTTTATACGACTAATATTAATGCGTATTCAGAGTTTTCGTAAAGTAATTGATTGGAGCTCTCATCGTCTATTCCTGCATGAAAACTGAAAAGACGATCCGCCCTATTGTGGTGGAAATATGATTTTCGCGTTTGATCTCAACGAATTATGGTAAATATTATGCGGGCAGAGGGAGATTGTAGAGGATAACTTAGTGGGTGCTATCAAATCACAGGGTCCCGTTACCTTTTAGGTAGGTACGGAACCCTAAAAATCAAAAGGCCTATGATGATGATATACCTATTGACCTATCTAACAAAGGCAAAGCATCGAAGCGATCTAACCGTCATACAAAATCACTTTCCCTAAGAATTATCGGCGAACAAAGTGATTCAAGTAACACTTTCAATGGACTACTGGACAATGACCATGTACAGACACCAACTTATCATAGAGTCCCACGAGAGAGCCACCATCGCATTTTATGAACAAAACTGTCAACCGTCTGTACAAAATGCTTAGTTCCTCCATTTGACGAACTTCACAGGTAAGTTGGTCGCTCTGTACCAAATTACGACAATAGCATAGAGAGGTGTACTCGTACCTACTATGTATGACAATAGTGTCTCGTAAAAATTTCGCAAGTTACTTACAAGTAAGTTTAAAGAGATTACGATATAATGTAGGTGCTTGTGAATTTATTGAAGTAAGTACGGCTCAATGGCTTTGTTGTGGTGCTTTGAATGTTGCCGAATCAGAATTATTCTGTTCTAAAAAGCAAGTACAACGAATGCCCATAGACCTTCAACGGTCTAAGTAGGTACGATAAAATACCGATAGACTAACTTTGTGCAGATGCTCAAGACTTGACCTATTTAGGATTTAGGATGCTCGTGTGCTCAGTGTGGAGGTTAAAGGGTGAGGCCTATGTTCAGCGGTGGACGTCTTCTGGCTGATGATGATGATGATACCTCTGTAAATCCACTAATAACATCGCATCATAATTTGATATTCATTCCCTTAAAGTAGCTACACTTCAAAGATAATCGAGCCACTTTTTGCCCCATTTTGCCCCCGTGTCGGCTACCAGCCCTTCAAAACTAAACTATTTAATCCAAAAATTCTTAAGAATTACGCAAGGGCCTTTGTGCCGACCCCTATTGTTGTTTATTTATCACAGAGACCACTCAAGTGTGATTTTAATACGATAAAGTGCTTATGGTACTTAAGAGTGCTTATTCTATATGGATTTGGTCTTTGCTCTAGTGACCGAATTGTGAGGTTATGGTCACGAGGTACAATGGCTAGTCGAGGCTTTTACACTATTAATCTGTAAGAAGTAATTTTCCATATACATAAAGCGTAAAGTAGCATATCTGGGCACAGGCTTCGACCAAAATAAAATGAATGGATGGGCCCAGAAGAAGCGCATTTTTGAAGATTACAAGATGAGCACCAGCGATCACTTCGTTTTAGTCGGTCTCTAGCCGTAGGAAGTGCAACACGCGTCTATTGTTACATGATAACGAAACATCTGACAAAATTATGCCTTCGTGTGCTTTCCCGAAGTGTAAATACACATCAAAAACCGCTATCTATTTTTTGTAACAAACTTAGGTACTGTAAATGGTTAGGTGTTGAAGTATATGTCCAACGGGTTTGCCTCGTTTTTACTTAGCAAGTTCAATGGTTATGGCCCGTCCATTCATTTTATTTTGGTTGAAGGGCTCAGGCATGACAGATGCGCTGGTGGCCGAGCGGTAGCATGTGCGCTTTACAATCTGACGGCACTCGGTTCGATCTTCGACCCTGCACCAGTGACTTACTTATGTGCAGTTACGATGTCATCGCTAAACAACGGTGAAGGAAAACATCGTGAGGAAACCTATACCTAATCATGCCAATTTTGACGCTTGTACGTGTTATCGTTTTTTAATTAGAGCTAATACAAAATTACGTTAAATTCGTTTGTTGTATGCTCCCCCCCCCCCTTTCGTTTTTACTTTTTGACTTTTTTATTATTTGTTAGTTAATCCGCCGTAACATTACATATTCTGTGGAAATTTCAACTGTCTATCTATTACGGTTCGAAAGATACAGCCGTTTAAAGGTAGGGCGGACGGACAGACAGACAAACATCTTAGGCTTAGTAATAGGGTCTCGTTTTTACCCTTTGTGTATGAAACCCTGTAAAGTGTGGAAGTGAAAACTTCATCATGGTTAAGTATATCTTTCTCGCTCCCTTTGTCGACTCGAGCCGACTCTACCCGAACGAGTATCTGAGCGTGACGTTCACGCGAGTTTAGTGCTTTTCCCCATCACAAAAAGTTCCCAACGTGCCTAAAGAAGTTTTCACTTCAAAAAAGTAAATCAAGCATCCAATTCTAACCTAAAACTCATCAGTCAAAGTGACAATGTGTTAATCTTTAATCCCAAAAAAAGTTAAGTAGCTCTTCTCCAATACCAATCACATTGTCCTAAATGTATTGTTAATTCCGGAGATCCAGTAGTCACACAAACAAGCGTATAATGTTACCAAAATAATGGCACCGAAAGTGTTTCTGGCAACACCGATCCAGAGATAGCTGGTCGATGATAAAAAGAGTAGAGATGGCTATAAAGTATCGATACCATTTTTGCGGTGGAATATATATATATTTTATGCCATATGTGGCAAACAAGCAGGCGGGCTGCCTGATGGTAAGCACCGTCGCCTATAGATACTTGTAACACCAGAGGCATCACAAATATGTTGCTGACCCTTAAGGACTCTTTACATTACATTAACTCGTCTTTTGAAGAATATATACTTATAATTATATTTTATTCATCATCATCATCATTATCAGCCGGAAGACGTCCACTGCTGAACATAGGCCTCCCCTTTTAACCTCCACACTGAACGACAGCCTGCCTTTTGCATCCACTGGATGCCCGCGACTCTCACAATGTCGTCGGTCCATGGTATATTTTATTATTATAATATAATTATATATTATATTTATATTTACCATATTTAGTAACATAATAAAATAAAGGATAAGAAATAAGATAGTAATGTGTATGGTGAGCATTCACTTTAATTAAAAAAAAAAAAAACAATTATATACTTTATTCTTTATTCTTTATTACAAATTAAGCATATAACTAACAGATAACAACAGATACAAAAAAATACATACTTAAGTGATTTATGTAGTTTATTTTATATTAAATAAAAAAATAAAATATTAAACATTTGCAATAAACAGTATTATGAGTGTAAATCTATCATTACTGACTGGCTAAAATTATCTTCCTTTGAAGAATCTGAGGTATTTTTACAGACAGTTACTTAAAATGTATCTAACTATATTATCCCCTCCCCCCTCTCTCTCACACACACACACACACACACACACGAACACACACGCACACACTACACACACACACACAATTTGGTTTTTGTACGTTTTAATTAAAGTAAAACTATATATCCATATGTTATATTATAATTAATGTAGAGACGGAAGAGCGGGGCCCTCTGGCACAGACATTTTGTCTAAAAGAGGGCTACATTTACCTGCCTACATTTTATATTTTGTAAATCGTGTCAAAGAAATAAAAATTTATTATTAAAAAAAAAAAAAATTAGTAAAGGCGCGTCGGCTATTATAAAAACCTCATGATTGCTCATCCTAATTTGATAACTCGTTTAAAATATGAGATAAGTATTAAATACAACACAAAATGCTGAGTAGGTACATAAAACTAAAAACTTTATGGAGTAAACACAACTTAATAATATTAAAAAGCAATCAATTAATTGAACAAAATTTTTTGTTTTTAATATTTGTAGGTTTGACTATGTTATGTTTGGGGAAGAAAGGTTCTTGAGTGGAGACCACGAACCGGAAGACGCAGCGTAGGTAGGCCTCCCACTAGATGGACCGACGACATAGTAAGAGTCGCTGGCATCCAGTGGATGCAAAAGGCAGGCTGCCGTTCAGTGTGGAGGTTAAAGGGGGAGGCCTATGTTCAGCAGTGGACGTCTTCTGGCTGATGATGATGATGATGATGTTTGATAGCCTGTTGGTCCGGTTAGTAGTGAACCTAACTTCTGAGATTGGGGGTGTGGGTTCGATTCCCACCTAGGACAAATATGTATGTGATGAACATTTGTGTTTGTTCTATATCTGTTGTTAATATGTATGTATTTAAAACTAATATAATGTATATCAGTCTCTGGCAGCCATATTACAAGCTTTGCTTAGTTTGGGGTCAGATGACCGTGTGTGCAAAAAATGTCCCGAATATTTATTTATTATTTATTTTATGTTAAGTACTAACTATTTACTAATGTAAGGAACTACCTTTAAAATATCGATAGATACAAATAATTTGTTGTTGAATGAATCCTACAAATCCCCGCACTATCGCTTTAGGAAATTAAAAAGAAATCGCGTTCATTGTAGGGTCTATAATCGCGACATTCAGCCAGTGTTTTGTCCTTGTGCGATAGAGCGTTGCAATGTTTTTGAATTTCGAACGCACCCAATGAACTAAAAAGATTTTTCGAATTCGAACCTCATTTCGACGACGCAGAATGCACATATCGTGCGATAAAGAAAGAAAAAAATATCGACTTAACTTTTTTCTAAGTGCTATTTACCAAAGAGGATTATAAACGAGAAGTGTCCTTTGCGTCACATTCTGGGAACATGTTTACTTTGAACGATGATAATCTGTAACTATCTCAATTTGGTACTGTAGACGATATAATAATTATGTACATTGTTGAAATGCTGTAATTATTAAGACGTTAATTATTCTAATAGATATAACTTTTGTATATTAAAACAAAACAGATGAACAGGCGGTATGGCCTTAAAGGCTTTAGCATGCCCGATGGGCGAGTAATAATAAAAAAAATTGCGAACTCAAGTAACGCGACGAGACAAAGCAAGTGTAAAAAAAGAGTGTTATACCTTTACCTACCTACTTATGCAATCATCATCATCATCATAATTTCAGCCTTAGGACGTCCAATGCTGGACATAGCCAGCGATCTCCAAAAGGGCCGGTTGCAGGCCGCATCCAACGTTTCCCTGCGGTCTTTTTTAGATCATCTGTCCATCTTGTGGGAGTGGACGTCCTACGCTGCGCTTACCGGTCCGTGGTTTCAATTCAAGAACCTGTCGGCCCCTTTGGTCATCTGTTCTGCGTGCTATGTGCCCTGCCTACTGCCACTTCAACTTGCTAATCCGGTGGACTATGTCGGTAACTTTCGTTCGTCTACGCATCTCCTCAATTCTGATTCGATCTCGTAGAGAAACCCCGAGCATATCCCTCTCCATAGCTCGTTTTACGACTTTGAGCTTGCTTATGAGGCCTATAGTGAGATACCACGTTTCAGTGCCGTATGTCAACTGGCAACTGGCAACACACACTGGTTGAAGACTTTCGTCATAAGGCAGTGATGTATTTTGGACGAGAAGACGGTGCGAAGTTCACCGAACGCTGCCCAGCCGAGTTGGATTCGCCGAAGTTGGACCTACCTAGTTCGACTGTTTGTCCTAGGTAGACGTACGCGTCAACAGCTTCAAGAACTGAGTTCCCAACTGATACTGAGATGGGCACAACATGGATATTTGACATGACCTTTGTCTTGTCCATGTTCATTTAAATTTAAACAATAATAAGTAATATAGGTAGTAATTAACACAGTTCTTTCGTTAATTAAGGTATAAATTACAACTAAACCAAAATATGATTTTAACAATATTCTAACATAGACATAATTTAGTTTTTTAAAGTTTAATACAAATTTATTAAGTAATAAAAAATAAACTAACATATATACGCTGTAACAGGCAAGGGCATGAGATACGTCTCCATTCTTACGACCATGTATGCTACTTTATATGTATGATTATTTACGGGATATTTACCGTGGTAAGGTTGTGGAATGAACCGTGAACAATCGTGATAGTTTAACACAGTGTTTTGTGTACCATGCATGTTCTAACGAATAAATAATTTGAATTTGAATAAAACATGAAATTGTAAAACATGCAAATATGTATCTAAAATACAAGAAAACAAATAATGACCTGTATAAATTTTAAATTAAAAAAGCATACTTGGTATAATTAGTAAGAATAAAAATACTTGAGTTGAGTACTTACAGCATTTTGAAATGGTTTTTAAATCAAGATAAATAATTATTGAATCAAATACTTCACAAAATCTGTCTACAAACAACGTGTTAACCCTCCAATGCACGCGGGCGGCGGGGGTGCACGCGCCCACTATTAGCGTTATGGTCTTAATTATCATAATGTCTTCTTAGGGTTAGGGTGGGGTGTTGTGACATCTCCTGTCAACGAGTGAGATGTTAGTTTGTTAGTTTATTTGCAACATGAAAAAAAAAACGCCTTATTGTATTATTTTTCTAAGCTTGTGTATTTTCGAATGTAATAAATAATGGGGTCATCTTTTCAAATTTTTAGCTGTTTTGGTCATTATAGTTTTAGTTTGCTTTCATGGTTAGCATAATATTATGAAAAAGGTGTCATATCAAAATGAATGTTTTATATAGAAAACCGTAAAGACCAAAACAAGATTAAAGACATTTCGATGGACAGATTTTTTTTAAAGTGAAACTGATTTGCACTTTTCTCTCTGTTTTTTGGATTATAAATACCTATCTATATACCTACAAAATGATTTCTACGACAAATTAATATACAGTTTACCGTAAAAGTACATTTTAAAGGTGTCTTCAAATCAAGATTGAACCGGTTTCTTCTAGGCAACCGTGTTCCATCGTATTCCGCATCATCGCTTAACATTAGGCGAGTTGGAAATCTCTGGGCTAAAAAGCTGGTAACTCTGGGGCTTAACTGTTAGTACTCAATAGTTAATATACCAGAAAAAGATATCCAAAACTATTATAATCACTAATGATGCTTAAAAAACAGTGTTCATTATAAGCGCTTTGTATTTAAAATCATGTGAAATTTCCATCCCTCAAAATCATTCTCCTCAACCTTTTCTCCCAATGTAGGGTACAGACAGACCTACCAACTTATCTGTAGAGCCAGCCTAATGAAATAACAAAATTTCCTTTGAAGGCTCAATTCAGGATATTCGACGATAGGTCCCCAATTAAACAGTATGGTTAAGTTGGTCGCACGGTACTCAAACCCCCACGTTTGTAAGTGAGCCCGTGCCGATAATCATACTAAAAATGTTAAAAGAATCGCTTTCATAACAACGCGTAGTACTATTGAAGTTTGAACATTGTGTTAAGTAGTTTTCGTACGTTTTCGTGCACAGTAGAAGATCTTAGCACAAACACGATTTATGTACCTCCACCCAAAGCTGTAGGCAGGGGGCGGTTACTAACCGGTTGATTTTTTCTTATAGAAAACATCCGGGATAAAAAGTATCCCATGTGCTAATCCTGGATGTAAACAATTTCCAACTTTAACAACACAAGTGTGCCGCTTGCCACGCCGCGCCCCCGCGAAAAGGGACGAGGCGCTATCAAAAGGAATTTTTTGCTCGCAATTGGTATTTTGGCGCCCTTTGCTATCTGGCGCCTAGAGCGACCGCTCCTCTCTTTCTACCCCAGGGCCGACACTGACGTCCACTTTTCCAAAATCACGCGTGATGCGTTGTAATGTTAAATATCTAAGAGCCCTCTCACATTTTTTGACAAAAAAGCAATTAAAACTGTTTTTGGCGTTATGATTCTATCAAATAGTAAGATCTAAAGAAAATTCAATTTATGTAATAGACAGATCTGTATTTTTTAATTAATATTTTGGAATAACTCAATATATCAATTTAATACATCCAATTTATAAAAGAGTTTAAATTGGATGTAAGAAGTTTTAAAAAAAATTAGAGACGTTATTTTCAATAGTAAATACAGATTTATTTCTAACATAAACTTAACTTTTTAGAGATAACATTTCGATTAGATTCATTCTGAAGACTCAGAATGACAAAAATCCATTTTTCGTAGCTCCTTTCGTCAAAAAATGTGAGAGGACTCTTTAAAATCAGGTGGGGTGGCGGTCAAACGCAAACTTATAAAAAAAATAGATGTTTGATATGTTTTAAAAATAATTTGAAACGTCCATACTGGTGTACTGATAGTAGGTACCATAATAAAGTACGTTATTAAAGCACCGTATACAGTGGCGTTCAGAAGTGAAGAGCTACGAGTACACGGCGGAGGGCCATATCAATGTGCCACGCGCGGGATACTCTCACCCGTAGACCTGGCAACCGGGTAGATAGGACAGCTTTTTAAGAGTGCAAATTTTTAAATTTTATTTTGGTAGAGTATTTGAAAATTTACTGATTATTTGAGTATTTGAATTGTATTTATTGGGACTTGTCGCGTGTTATTTTATCAAGATAACATAACAAAAAGTTTTATTTAGGTGTTTACATTTTGATAATCGGTGTCACATTGCCCTTCATTTTGATGTTGTTAATGCCAAAAGTTTGTACGTTACTTCTATATTAATTTACTTTTTTTCTCCCTATCCTCATATTAAGTCGTATTTTGGAATTTTTTGTCGATAAAATAAGGTAACCTCAAGGTATTTTTATAAGGTTGACTCAATAAAGGTTGTCTACAGATCTGATGACGTCATCTGTGACGCTTTATCCTCATTTGAGGTGGAATGTGGGAATCTTGAATGACGACTAACAATGCCAAACATGAGGCAACAAATAACCTTAGCAAAGTAAGCACTTTTTTGTGAGACGACAAGACCAGTAGGTACCCTTAGTACAAGTTTTGATAGTATTCGATTTTGATTAGAACTTTTTTCGTATTAGAGTGAAGCAATCTATACCGCCGATTTTAGTTCTTCCGCGTTTCCGCTGGAGGCGCTTTACTACAATGTATGGAACAATACGTAAGCGAAAAAAGTTTTCGAATACTATCAAAACTTATACTAAGGGTACTGCTGGCTTTGTCAAACTGTCTGATAAATATCAAATGCCTTGATATGTTTTATCTCACTTGGCTTGCGCCTTCAGGTAAATTTAAATTACGCAAACCCAGTGGCAGATTTAAACGTTTGCCGCCAGATAGGCTATTCAAATTTTGCCGCCCCTACCAACCTCTACGATTCAATATTCTACAATAGTTCACAATCATGCGACTTCGCCAATTGTAGAAAAATTTATCTAAGTGGTCAGACATTTATTAGATTCAGATTCAGATTCAGATTCTTTATTAACCAATATAACATGTTCGTGATATGAGGCAAGTCAGTTTACACAAGTGCTTATTTCTAGTGTTATTAGTGTAAGAAAGTATAACAATTTTGCCTTATAAATTAAGCTAAAATAAAACATACGTCCACATCAATAAAACAAAAAATAGATTTAAAACAAAAAAAGTCAATGATACGTCATTATACATTAGGTATGTATAATGACGATACATTATGTATTAGGTATAGATGTTGAATGTTTGTGTAAACCTAATAACATTTAGGTACTTATATAAATATGAATCTATTAATTTCTATTTTATGTTTAACATAAAATTGACCCCAACTTTGCCGCCTCTAAAATCTGCCACCCTAGGCTCCAGTCTACTCAGCCTGTTGGTAAATCCGCCACTGTTAAAACCTAAATTTACTCACTTCCCTTGCGCTTTGCATGCCACTGCATGATTAAATATCTACAGCAAATAAATTAAATTAAATAAATAACGATGATAAAAATCACTCATGGCTCCCATCAGGATTATCTGTATTGGAGATGCAATAGAACACATAAAAAGAAAAAGAAAATGAATACCGTTAATTACTAAAAAAGGGGTTGTCTGTAAAGTAGGTTTCCGGACGATAATTTTACGTGATAACGCTTAGGCCGATCGTGCCTCTCTATCGCTTGTTCGGTGTTTCGCTTGCACGCTCGGCTCAGGCGGATCGTAAACAATTTTCGTGCGTGCAGCCGGCGTTCATTGATTTATAAGACGTTATCACGTCGAAAACTTATTTCTTTGTATCAGTTCTAACCGTTCTTCAGTGCGCGTGGTCACGTGGGGTCCGTTCCGCAGTGCGGGTGGCGCGGGGCATATTCCGTCGTTTTATTTAATTAAACGCGTAATGGGCGCCGCGTGCCCCCACTCGCAGCGCAGGGTTAACGACGCGCCTGGTTACGTTGTTGTGTCGATTTTGTGGGAGATATGGTCATTTGATTATTCGGAGCGGAAATGTTCATTGTTATGAAAATTAAAAGAGGGTTTTCTCAAACGTGGTAATTAATTGGTACATAATTGTGAGAACCCGCTTCGAGGAAAATTTACTTCAAGATCTCTTCCTCACAGTAATTGGTAGGTATAAGATAAATAAATATTTGGGACATTTTTGCACACACGGTCATTTGACCCCAAACTAAGCAAAGCTTGTGATATGGCTGCCATCAGAGACTGATATACATACATATATTATATAGTTTTAAATACATACTTAAATAGATAATAACAACCAGATATAGAACAAACACAAATGTTCATCACATGAATGTTTGTCCTAGGTGGGAATTGAACCCACGCCCCCAAGCGCAGAAGGCAGGTTCACTACTAACTAGAGCAACGGGCTATCTAGATAAAGAAACGTGTGTACTATTTTAATGCTTTAACGTACCTTAAAGTCAAATCTTCATAAAAGAAGTTTCTTGAAAATATTTTTTATTTTATTCTCTGTGAGACACCTTAATCAAAAATGTAATAACTCCTTAGACAAAAATACTCCTAAAGTCGATCTATCACAGCATCGAACGCGACACATTCGAAATGGCATCAACAGAATGGAATGGGTACCTATCTAAATATCTAGAGCTGACTTACACGGGAATCCCATCACGAATGTCTGGAATAAGACGCGGGAAAACGGATTACAATTTTATTTTACAAGGTTTTATCAAAAATACCTTTAAAATTTACACTTCTACGTATTACTGTACCCTTTGGCCGCCACTTCGTACGCTTAGAGCCGTAGACCAAAGAGGATATAACCGCTAACGCTAAAGAGGTGGGACTTCCATAGAGAAAAATATTTATGAAACGGGTGCGACTCCTATAATCAAAGAGAACCTATAAAGAAGTAAGACGTCTATAGAGACAAGCTTATATTATGTAAAAACACAGATCTAGAGTAAAAAACGTAGCAGTTTGATTTCGAGAAATTGTATTGTAGTTGTGCGTAGACTTTCTTAATTATAACTTTTGCCATCTTATCTTATTTTTTTTTTAATTGTTCTCAACGATAAACGCGTCGTGTACGTCATTTGTAATGTATATTTTGAAAGTCTGTTTTACATAACATGATTAGTAAATCTGTTTTATGCTAAAACTAACTCTTTCTGTATTTACGAACTCCTTAATAAAAGAAGATAAAGGCTACCTAGACGGATTATGTAGATTTTAACACAAATTGGAGCTAACTTTTTATAACTGTTGCCAAGTGCAAAGTTCGTAACCGGGCGTTTTCAACCTCCTTCGTGAAACTTATGGCGTATGGAAGAAATATAAGTACTTATTTATTGTACTATGTTACGTTCTACGGTTTTACTTCCCGTCTGGAGTTCTCTCGCTCGCACATTAGCACATTATAGAAGATATAAAATCACTGAGTTTGAATTTTCTGAGTCGTTCTCCATCGATCCGGAATGAAACAGGGAGATCCTTTTCAACAGTCGTCTTTAACCTAGTACCGGAATCCATCACACGACAACCCAATTATATAACACGTCTCAGGAGGCTGCATACGCGGATGTCATTGTGATAACTAGCCGACCCAAAGTATGATCATCATTTTTGATCATTTCTGCTTATCATGTTCCTACTGCTTACACAGGTCTTCTCTCAGAGAGAAAGGCGTAGGACACATCTCCAACCACCGTGCCGTGCCGTGCCCGTGCATGTTGGTGAACGTTATATGCCTTTGAACTTCTTTTGAGGTTTTTGGACATACTGCTTTCCTCACGATGTTACTAAACCTTGTTTTGCTGTCTGTCATACTCATGTCTGTCATGTTACATACCATGTAAAGAAAATATTTTTCAAGTAAAATGGATAACAACTGAAATTTTTGCTTGTTACTATTTTATTTAAGAAGTAAGTAAGTATTTAAGTATTCTTGTAACTACTTACTTTATTATATATAAGGAATGTATGTAAAACTGTAAAGCACAGCTAATTTATTAATAAAAACTACAAATATTGTTCATAAAAAATCACAAGTGAATAGATACGACACAACTCTTTCGTAAATTTTCTAATTTACGTCCTGGCTGAATGTACATCCCTTCCTTAGCCTCAGGGTAAAAGCGGGAAGGCAGCTAATTATTTCCCGCGCTTTTCGCGTTTCCCGCCATCCGTTTCCGAGCGCCCGATCGACGCGGTTCCGAGATCTTGCATTTGAATTGCGAATAGGATTACCGAACTTTTGAATTTATTTTATGGAATTCACATCCATTATTTTTTTCATATTTTCCACTTTTTTTTCTCTTGTATTTTGAGAGGATTTTGGCATCGCACGTCTTGTGTATTTGCCAGTGTCAAGTATATACATAATAGGGTATGACTGTTTTTACGAAATATTTTAATTAGGCGAGTTGGTGGCCAAACGTACATTTATTCTATAAATAAAATATATATTAAAAAAAAAGTATTTTTCTGGCATTTGTATTAATAAATGGACTATCAAAGACATCCACCGCCTATGTCCATAGGCCTCCCCCATCGATCTCCAAAAGGGCCGGTTGGAAGCGGCCTGCATCCAGCGTTTCCCTGCGGTCTCTTTTAGGTCGTCTGTTCATCTTGTGGGTGGACGTCCTACGCTGCGCTTACCGGTGCGTGGTCTCCATTCCAGAACATTTCGAGGTTCTGGAATGAGGCCGAAGCCCCATCGGCCATCTGTTCTACGTGATATATGCCCTGCCCACTGCCACTTTAACTTGTTAATCCGGTGGGCTATGTCGGTAACTTTCGTTCGTCTACGGATCTCCTCATTTCTGATTCGATCTCGTAGAGAAACCCCGAGCATAGCCCTCTCCATAGCTCGTTGTGAGACTTTGAGCTTGCTTATGAGGCCCATAGTGAGAGACCACGTTTTACTGCCGTCATCACTGGCAACGCACACTGGTTCTAACAAATTCTTACTCGCCCAATACTTGCCATACAATTGTTGCCTCTATTACTTGCCTGTGACGTCATAAGTAAATTCGCGTTTGCAGTCAAGTAAATTTTAATTTTGTTTTCGTTGATTGGTTCTATAACCAGCTTTTTTATAAGGCAATAAAAAAGATTGGACACAGACTATCGAGATACAATACATATAGAATAGATTCACAGTCGTGCCATTTTTGGTTCGCCGAGTTTTGGTTCGGACATTTTTATGTCCGAACCAAAACTCGGCGCACGCTACGAATTGCACCGACTTTTTGGTTAGTTACAAGGTAACCGCGATCCAACTACATCGCCGCGCGATGCCAGAGCTACGATGACATAGCGGACAACTAACGTCGAACACTATGCAAGCGATATAACGTCTAAATTGGAGTAAATGTGGCATTGTAAACTATAATCGATACGATGTATGTACAATGACGTTTGGACGTTTTTTGACAGTTTTCACTGAGAGATTGTGACTCTATAGGAATTTCACCTCAATAACCAGGCCTAATATCTACGTAAGTATTCGAACTACGCAGCTGCAAAATAAGTCTTTCGAGACATAATTCATAAAGCACCAGTGTGCCACAAACAGTCTTCACAAACTGAGACTTGCAAAACAGCTGGTATGATGCGAAAGTCCGAACTGGTACAGAAGTAGGTGATTAAAGCTCGCTTTGAAAACTCATTGCAAGCCCCTGATTGCTTTTCGTATTTGTTATGACATGGATTAAGCGATTTTATGCATACTATGTACGTATTCAGTTTTTGTCTTATGGTTACGCATATAGACTGTACTAAGCCGAAAGGAGATCGTTGTACTCATCATTATGAACAACTTTTACTATCGGACCAACCCTGAAATAGAGAAAAAAATAATCAGCTGTTTCCATCGAGATACAATACGTATAGAGTCACATTCATGCCAAAAAAAAAACGAACCAAAACTCGGCGCACGCTACGAATGGCGGCGACTTTTTGGTTAGTTACAAGGTAACCGTTATCCGACTACAACGCCGCGCGATGCCAGAGCTACGATGACATAGCGGTCAACTAACGTTGAACACTATGCAAGCGACATAACGTCTAAATTGGAGTAAATGTGGCATTGTGAAGTATATAATTGATACAATGTATGTACAATGACGCTCGGACGTTTTTCCTTTTTTGTGTCTTTATAGGAATTGTATCTCGATGGCTGTTCCATACATTTTGTCGAGTGTCAATGTCCGTTTTCTAGAATAGTAGTTATTCCTAAAATTGTAATTTTAAATAATAGTCTATAGTTAAGCTTTAAATTCACTGTCTTAACTAAATTAAGCCAAATACCCAAATTTACTTAAATTATCTCCCTGAAGATGTGTGTAAGTTAGCTTTAAACTTTATTACACTTTGTAAAGTTACTTTTACACACACATACACGACACATCGGTGTGTGTAAGTAATTAGCAAGTCTCCCTCGTAACAACTTTATTTATTTCGCGGAGTCGCCTTCATTTAAGAGATTTTCGTGTATATTGCGATGGAGTAGTTTTGATACTTTAAATAAAAATGACATAAGCACACGTATTGCCAAAATTTCATTTTGTGAAGATACTAATCAAAGATGTCATACCTACTATACTACTTATATACTCGAAAATTTTGTGGAGCTTATCTACATAATAAATTACAGATTTTGTTTCCTGTATTTTGCAAGTATGTATTTTAAAAATTAAGAATAGTTATTTATGATACAAGTGCGGTAAGTTGGTTATTACAAACGAGTAGACGAATGTAAGCCCGAGACGAAGTCGAGGGCTTACCATAGTCACGAGTTTGTAATAACCAATCCGCACGTCTGCCATACAACGTTTTACAACACATTTGCGAGAAAAAAAGGCTACAAATGAAACAATTTTATTATTTTGTTTAAAACTTAATATCAGTCACAACAATAGTTTCTAATATAAAAAGAAAAAAAAAAAAAAAAAAAAAAAAAAAAATATTCTCGTAATATGAAACTCTTTTGTGGAATTCTTATGTAATTATGATGGAAATTAAAAAAATACCGTAAAGTACACGCCCGGGCTATACATCTGAGCGTGCGGACAAATTCATTACCGCACGCTCCGTTGTATGATCCGTAATGTTTAACTTTCGAACGATGTATACAGGCTTCGTAAGTGCACTTTTTGAGCAAATGTGTTCGTCTACTCGTTTGTAATAACCAACTTACCGCACTTGTATCATAAATAACTATTACTTCTTTTTTTTGTTGCAAAAATAGAATATTTTGTAGGAAGATTACAAAAAACGTCATGTACTAAGCAAACATTTATTTAAGATCTTATTTCAGAGCCATCTCTGTTTTAAAAATGACTTCTTAGGAAACAAACTTTTTAAAATGTCGTCTGACAAACCGCTACTTTGAAAACTAAGTAACTTATATTTTAGGAAATGAAACTAAATAAAGAAAGTAATGAAACTTTTTTTTTATTGTTGTTGTTCCGTCTATACTTTCTCCGACACATGTCGGAGACATTGTTAGACCAAACATATTGCATAGCAGTTTACTATATTTTTTAGATTCTCGGCGATAATCAATGAAACTAAAGACATAAGCTCAAAGGCCATTGAACCTTTTCGTAAAATGATCGTAATTTTCTTTTTCGGCGAATCCATAAAAAGTACCAGCTATGTCGGGATGATACATCACTGAAATTCAGTTCAGTCAATATTAATTGCTAGTCTTGTATTTATTTATTAACGAGCTGCGGCCGCGACTCTACCCGCGTGATATTTCATCGGGAACCGTACATTTTTCGAGATACAAAGTATAGCTCTTGTTATCTATACTATAATAATATTATAAAGAGGAAAGATTTGATTGTTTGTTTGTTCGTTTGTTTGTTTGCATTGAATAGGCTCCGAAACTACTGAACCGATTCGTAAAATTCTTCCACTGTTGGGAAGCTACACTATCCCCGGGTAACATAGGCTATAGTATATTTAAAAAAAAAATAGGGATCCTTACTAAAACTCCAATAATGTAACCCAAAGTGTATAAAAATAGGATTTACAATTTTGACTTCGCGTGTTTGACAGTTCTAAGACAGGACAACGTCTGTCAGGTCAGCTAGTATAAAATATAAGGGATTGTCTGTAAAGTCGGTTTACGGACGATAATTTTACGTGATAACGCTTAGTCCGATCGTGCCTCTCTATCGCTTGTTCCGCGCTCTCGCTTGCACGCGTGGCTCAGGCGGAACGTGACAATTATTCGTGCGTGCAGCCGGCTTTCATCGATTTATAAGACGTTATCACGTCAAAAACATGTCGTTTCCTCAATCTGCTGCTGAGTCCAAGAAGAACAAACAAACACATTATAATATTAGTATGATATGATTAGGTAATTATAAAGTTATTCATCTACAAAGTATCAAGATCTAAAAGTCGCCCTCTAAGAGTTTATTCATGCTCTTTAGAAAATATCTCAAAGGTGTAGCCAAGTTACAATATGCGGTATCGTCGAGTTTAAAAGCTGTTCATTTTGTTTTGCTTTATTTTTACTGCACTAGTAGAATAATAGCATCATTATCATTAGCCAGGAGACGTACACTGCTGAACATAGGGCTCTGCCATCTGCATCCACTGGATGCCAGCGACTCTCACGATGTCATCGGTCCATCTAGTGGGAGGCCTACCTACGCTGTGTCTTCCGGTTCGTGGTCTCCACTCAAGAATCTTTCTTTCCCATCGGTTATCGGTTCTCCGAGCGATGTGGCCTGCCCATTGCCACTTGCAAATTTTAACAGCTATGTCGGTGACTTTGTTTCTTCGGCGAATATCCACGTTTCGGATCCTATCGCGCAAAGAAACAATAGCAATATATCATTCATACAGTAATATGTGTAGGAATTCCTTAAATAAAAAAAGCTTGGTCTGGTTTTCTCGGCTAATGAGAGACTAAGACAAAATTCAAAGTAAGATGAATAAAAACATTCTTATATTAATAAGAATGTTTATAATAATTACTTATATTAATAAGAATGTTTTTGAGGACGTGGCAGACCCTAGTTTAAAAAAATTACATTTTCACTCAGGAAATTGATTCCATAACATCAGACAAGCGAGAAACGCGGCGCGTTAAGTTAATCTAAAAAAAAAAGGCTTTTATTCCTTAGGCAATAGAGTTCAAATTTTTAGAGGTAGGTAGTCAAAGTTACGGAATCAGTGCATAGCTAAATTGTATGTAGAATCAATTATTTTTTTTGAAGTTTCATGGTTGATCCCATGATAAAATAGTATATTATGCAATTAATGAATAAAGGACGGATTTAAAGCGAGGGCCATAGATGAATCACGAGCAAGTGAAGGGAAGGGTTCTAACGACTGAATCACGACCGTAGGGAGTGATTCATGATCATTGAACCACGAGCGTAGTGAGTGATTCAAGTGTTAGAACCACGAGCGACGCGAGTGATTCATCGCCCTCGATATAAATCCGATTTATTCAAGAGTTGCATACTATACTTTATACCATATTGTTTTCAGTGAATAAAATAAGCTTTTGTAAGGGGGACTGGTATAAATGTATGTTTTTTCTTTCTTTTTTCTTTCGAAGTCTGTTAATAATGTGTTTTGTTGCCGAGTGTACTGCGCTGTGAATAAGTAGAGCTGCTAAGATGTCCTCGCCGTGATTCGGGCGTTGCTTAACATTTAAATGTTGAATCATACTCAGTATCACCCGCGGGGGTGGCGATCTCACTATGTGGATACGACTTACCTAAATAAGGGGCAGCTAAAGATGCGCAGCCATTGCGCAGTACAAGTTTTGATAGTATTAGAAAACTTATTTCGTTTACGTGTTGTTCCATACATTGCTGGGCTAAAAGGTATTCGAAAACTTTTTTCAAATCTGGGACTAAGCGGACTGAAGATAAAATTTCTCAGAGGAAGAATAAAAAATAATAATTGTTAAATGTTATTAATTTTTCGGCTGTGTTTATTAATTTATGGGCTAGTTGGGATTTGCACTTAAAATATTATAATCAAGAAAATACTGCGAAACTGGAAAACCATTTGGGAATTGAAGGGTGCGGGGTTTATAACTAAAAACCTACATGTATTTTTAAATTTTTACTAAGGTATTTTTGATGATTATTCTCTATTTAAACAAAGAAAATTTGTAATATCTTATTTCGGGATTGGAAATAAGTTATACTTAAATTAAGTTATACGGAGGTGGAAACAAATGGAGGACAACACAAGAAAAATTAAACTAAGCTATAAAAATATAAACTTTATGATTTAATATATTATATGAAAAGCGAAATACTCACTGATTGACTGAATGCTTGACATATGAAGCTAAAATTTGGGCAGGTTGATCTTTGTAGGGTGTAGAGGTCCGCTAAGAAAGGATTTTGTAAAAGGGGCGAATGGGAAGGGGGGGGGGGGGGGCTTAATTTTATGTAAAAGTCCACGCGTACGAAGTCGGTTACAGTTGGAAATATTTTATAACTAATATGATTATAACTGCAGCTTTCGTTGACGTTTAAATACCATTCAAACGTCTGTCGTATCCACAGAAAAGAGAAGTAAATAGAACGGAAATGAAAAGGTCGAAAAATCTGTCGCCAGGCATTATGACAGAACTTTGATTGATCATTCTTATTTATATCAACGCGTCGAACTCTGCATCCAAAGAACCTTACCTTACTCACCTTACCTTGAAGACCTTACCTTTTTGGGTTAGGTCTCAAAGTTCATTGTCCGCATCACAGTTGCTAACTGATTTCGAATGACTGACGTTTCGTTTATATGGGTGCAACTGGCTACAACAAATTTCTTACAAAAATTCCTTGACAGCCATTCTAATTAAAACAAAAAAAAAACTTTTCTGTGGTCGTATCCATGTTCACCTGTCTTCGCCCGACCACCCCAAAAGTGTCGTCAAGAAAGTAAACACAAGTAAACTCGGAGTAAGGAGCCGCTAATCAGCCGGAGAGTAATCACTCTAATCACGATTAATGCGGCCCCAATGTCCGAGGGTCGGTTTAAATTTCGAATGAATTTGAATTTGGAATCTTAACGTTTGAATTTTGTGAGTTAACGTTTGGGTTTCGAATCTTATCGCTTGCTTTTGGACTCTTATTCTTATTTTCGTGAGGGTTCGCGTTATTTATGTCCCTATTCACATTTAACGGTTTAGCTTTGATTTTATACGATTCTGACAGATTTGATAATTATGGTAAACCCAGATAGTAAAGCTATCAAAAAACGGCATGTTTTTTGTGAATAATTAAGGTGATGTACTTACCTAATGTACGATCGGTTTTTGTTATTATTCTTCTAAAAATTTACTTTATTTAGGTGAAAAATTCTTTAGCCGCGTTAAGCGATTTTTTGTGCTATTTTTGACCCCGCTTCGTATATTAGCGTATGATTTTTAAGTATAGGTACAAAGACACCTAATTTAAATCTGAAAATTATCATCCTATAGGTATTTGACAAAGTTTGCTTTTGCTTATTAACTTACCTATTCTTTTTTCTTTGCTTTTGCTTGTATACTCCTAAAACTAATATATGTGCCCAATAAGTATCAATCGACTTTACGACAAAAATAGAAATGTGTACCTACCTAGATTCAGCAACCCTACTGACATTTATAGCTGAAAAAATAGGACGACGCAAACAAGACGGATAATTTCCACAAATCCATCTCAATAGTCTCACGAAAATGTAACAAAATCTCATGGATTACCCGCAAAACAACGATCCGATTTCATCCGCGTACTTACCGAAGCCAAATACTGAAAACGAAAAAAGGGCGACCTGTCACAAAATGGCGCGCTATTACTTCGGCTAATAAAAATTCAGCGCGCGAAAATCCCTGCGTCGTGATTGGCTGGCGCGCCCTCAACCCCCCTTCCCATTGGTCGGTATGTTTATTTCATTTTCAAATTAACTTTCGCTGTCACCGCGTTTCCCAGTTAGCTCTGAATTTATTTATTTCATTTCCCAGTTTATTACGCGTTGTGCTTGTGATGTGTAAATGGATTCTGTGCGAGGAATAATTTTAGGAGCGTTTTTCCATTACGCGTTGTATTGTTTTGGTATATTTAGGTACTCTGTCTGGATTTTGCAGATGCAGAACCTTTTATCTTTTTAGGCGCGGCTTTTACTAAAGAGTTTCCAGTTTTCCTGCATTTGTCCCGGAAGTATCAATGTTTGTTTTTATTGCATAAGTACACCACAGGTGGAAAATTAGGGGACTAACATCCTGTTTATTGAATTTTCCACGAAGTCGGTTAATCTTTTTTTCTAAAAATGTTTTCAGTACGATTTTTTCAGTTATTTAGGTACACGTGAAAAGACTGTAATCGACCATGCAGTTTTTGTGTGATTAATCTTAGAAAAAAGGTTTTTTACTAAAGAGTTTTTAATAGGTATAAGGAGGTGAATAGGTAGAATTAATAAATACCTTATCTTTTTTTATTCTTGTACACTTTATTTTTCTAAAAGCTAAGTTTTAGAGTAGGTACCTACATTGTGTAATACACCCTACATAAAGGTTGCAGCAATGGTTTATGTTGTGGCTGGCCACAAACCAGAAAACAGAGACTATCATTAGAGTAAGTTAAACAAAATAATACCTACAATGGCGAGAATTCGTTTATTTCACAAACATTTTGGCAAAGCGCGACTCACGCATTTAGCCAAACACATTAAATATTTGTCGCAACATTCGTTTCGGCGAAACATTATACTTAATGGAGAGGATTGTGGAATATCACTCGTACAGTTTGCGCCAAACTATGCGGCCGGTCTGGATTTTGGTCTCAGAATCTTTTATTCACCTTGATAAGTGACACAAAAAAAATGACAAATGATTTTGATTTTGAAAAGTAAACATCTGAAACAAGGAATTGGTCATACCTGAATTAATTTGTACGTAATTTATCTGTAATAATGATAATATATGATAATAACTAATTAAAATGTGAAACTGTAAGACACACATCGGTAATTTATATGTAATAAAAATAAATATATATTATTTAATATAAAGGAAAAAAAAGCGTCATAGAAGCTTGCGTTCCATCCACCCGGTGGAAAGTAGGAACCGCCTTCTATGGACACCTGCAACACTAGCGGTGTTGACGGTGCTTTGCCAGCCCGGAGAGGTAGTTGTAGACACCCTTTTTGAAACGCTTCTTGTTGAAGATCGGCGGGAAGACCTTTGGGGGAAGGACATTCCACACCTTGCAGATCCGCGGAATAAAGGAGCAGAAAAATCGGACGGTGTGGGATTTCCAGCTTTGCAAGGTGTGGTGTTTAGCTTTTTGACGGTATCGTCGGTTACTGGTGTAACGCTGCAGTAACGTACCCTGCTGACACCGCCTTGCGGATGTGCCGTTGACGATCAATCAGCGTTTAGCAAGTTCTCATAACGTCCGGCAGAGGCGCTAGCGAGGGCGCGCGGATACGCGAGGCTCGGACCTCGGTGGTGCTCACTTTGCATTTGTACTTTTGGTTGGAGGCAGCGTTCGTTACGCGGCGGAACATCTTGTCCCCAAGTCATTTCAAGAAATTTTCTATTGTAAGATTAATCATAGTGTTACAGAATAAAAGCCGTCTCATTGTACGAGCGATGCCTCATTCTCCTCGGCCTCATGCTCACGTCGTAGAATCACGATATCTGATGCGGATCGGAGCCTCGCACGTTCCGACATATAATAATCGACGTGTGGGTATGTATATGCACGTATATATGTTGCCTATGGACTCCAAAACAGCTCAACCGAATTTGGCGGGACTTCACTGGCAGATAGTTGATGATTTAAAATAACAAATAAAATAAAATAAAAATTACATTAAAAAAACAAATTTAAAAAAATCACATTCGCTAGGTACTGGTCTGATTCGATTCAGCAGTGTAAGTACCGTTCTTTATCGATCGTCAAATTCGATAAAATGCCATTTGATCAATACTCGCTATGGTCAATTCTATGGCATTTTATCGAATTTGACGATCGATAAAGAACGGTACTTGCACTGCAGAGAAGCAATAAAGTTTGTCGCGTACTGTACTTATATTACCGCAAGGATGGGTAAACCCTCTTTAAATATATCGTAGTAATAAAACTGGTTACTGCGACAATTTTGGTGCGGTTCGCATTTTATACCGTTTTCGGGATAAAAAAGTTAAGCTTTTTGTGATTGGATTTTCGTTCTATTTTACCTTACGGGCCCAAAAGAAGCGCATTTTTGAAGAGTACAAAATGAGCGACAGCACTCACTTCGTTTCAGTCGGTCTCTAGCCGTAGGAAGTGCGACACGCGTCTATTGTTACATGATAACGAAACATCTGACAAAATTATGTCTTCGTGTGTTTACTGAAGTGTAAATACACAACAAAAAACACTTTCTTACCTTCTATCTATTTTTTGTATCAAATGTACTGTACATGGTTATAATTAGGTGTTGAAGTATATGTCCGACGGTTTTGACTCGTTTTTAATGAGCAAGTTCAGTGGTTATGGCCCGTTCATTAATTTTATTTTGGTCGAAGGAGAGTTACGTATTTTTTTTTATCCAAAGCACGTTTGAGAAAAGCTTTGATATTTTCGACTCTGACCAATCATCATGTCCGTTCCGTTTCTATTTACGCAACTTTGCAACCTAACGCAGTCTTTGAGCCGTTTGTAACTATTTTGTAAACGGAACCGAGCGTCAATCAGACAAATTGGAGGCACAGAGGTCTGCAAAGAACGGAACGCAATGCTCCTATACTCAGGTTCGATGGGGATTATAAGAAGGGATGGGATGTATAGTCTCGACTACTAATGTCTTGAAAATAGTCTTGTAACGATTCAAGGTTCGATTAATTGAGTTTCGGGGTGATAAATTAAATTAGGTATTTTCGATAGCAAAATAATGTCTTTTTCTTTCAAGTCGATGTACCGTGAATAAATTATTTCATTTTAAATTAAGTTTTCGAAACAGACATTGTTATCTCCTATGATAACTCTCTCCGTGGTTATTGGGTTTTATCAATAACGTTATTAGATCTTGTCTAATCACGGTCATATATCGCCAGAGAATTAATGTCACCGATATAGCTCATATAGCGATATAGCTGTTTCTTAGTGGGTGTGAGTATGTTGTACTTAAAATTTTTGCTTTTGTTATAGTGAAAAAAGTGGGAGAAACACGGAGATCCATGCTGAGGCATAAACAAAATATACAAAAATAATATAGGTACCTATTTACAGCAGAAATCCTGACCACTATTTTAGAGATCGCTCATAGATATCGATCATAGCAATAAGGCCGCTAAATGTAACATTAGTTTGAAGTATTTTTTGTCCTATTTGGCGACATTAAATTACTATCTGGATAGATAGTATCCCACAATTTATTACTGATAATAAATTCAAGATTTTTTTGTGGTAATTTGTAAGTTAAAGGAAATAGGACTGTGGACAAATATTTCCATATTACCACATCACTATCAAAGAGTTCGAAATTTGAAATGAATGGGTGCTACGCTACTGTTGGCATCTTGTTTTTGCAACGTGTTCCAACTACGAATATTGGTGTTCTATTTTTAAATTGTAGTTAAAATGTTTAATGTGTTTGTTGTGTTGTTTGTGTCGGAGGTCAAGACCTACTTTGGGTCACTGTGCCAGTTAAGGTGGTACGTTTCACATATGGCGGGAAATTCAAATTTCAAACAGTTTTTTTGTCCTTGTAGCTAGCCCAGGTAATTATTGTAAACGATCATGATGACATATTTGTGCAAATTGATTATTATTCTTTACGATATCATGTAAAATTATTTATCTCTAATACACATTATTACCTGCATTTGTCAATAAACAAATTTTTGCTGTTTCAAACGGTTTACAGACAAATGTAAGTAATATGGTATATATTTGGGCAAACACTACGTCATTTCAAAATAATTACCCAGCCTACCTTCAACGACAAAAAAACTATTTAAAATTTGAATATCCCGCCATAGGTGAAACCTGCCACCTTAATACTGGCTAAATACACCGAGTTTGGAGCCAAAAGTGAAGATAAAAAACGAGTACAAAAGTAATAGCAATTACTCTGTAACCCATACAACGGTAAGACGGCATCAAAAAGCAATCAATCAGCGACATATGCGCCTTAAAACCTCCTCTCCAATTACAACCCTCGTTTATTCGCATCGGGCAACACTAAATTACCGAAACATGTTCTGTGGGGTGATGACAGTAAGAGCAAATAGATATTTAAAAAAACGATAAAAAAGTATAAAGAAAAAACGAATGACTGTCATTACACATTTTGTTTTGATTTTTATAATTTTGATCTGAAATTATAAAAATGAACATAAACTTTTTTAATTGATTGTATCAGGCATCACTTCACTATCTCTAGTTTATATCTGTTTTATTTTTGTATCAACTACAATAAGAAATATGGGATCAATATATTTTCTCTTTACAGGAATTTGTTGTTGTTTTTTTATGGGCAAGTGCATTTAATAACTAAACAAAAAACAAGCTAAAACTAACACTACAAATACAGTTAAACTGCCCATAGACCGTTGAAGGTCTAAAGACAATCCAAATGTTGTCCTTTGTTTGTTACAGATATTAAAACGACATTTTGCTTATTTGGTATGAATGATAAACAACATAACATGATTTTGTCACTTTTGAAAATTATGTGTTCGAGAATGTGCTTAAGTGTTGCCAAGTGATATATAGTTAATGGGGTAAAAAGTACGCATTCCAAAACTCTATAGAAGCCTCTAGTAAAGTCTCCACTTGGCAAAATTGCCCCTAAAACTTAACTGGGGCCATGGCGTATACTTATGACAGTAAAATACGGAAGACAAGGCGGCATGACCTTAATGGCTTTAGCGTGCTCTGCAATGGGCAAAAGTTTATCAATAAAAAGGTAATTATTGTGCTTCCAAACTTTGTGTCATAATAATATAATAGCCCAGAACGCTGACTCGTTCAATAAAGTTCCATACTGGACTATCACTAAGCGTACTATCCCAACGACAAAACGCTTTTCAATCTGGGGGTCTAGACAAGAGCCACACGCTAGTTTTTCCTTTCCTTTCCGTTAGCGTTAACGCTATTGCGTTAGCGTGACCAAAACGGTAGACAAGTTGCACAAAAGTCGCCTAACGCACATTCCGCAGCGACTAACGCTAGTTGCGTTAGTAAATCTATATTCTCTATGGAACAACGTGTAGCAGTTGTCAATCGAAATGTCATTCATGTGTCGCTAAAACTTGCCGCCAATTCCGCCAAATATTCTTATTGTTATTCGTTCCGGAAAGTTTTTAATGTAAGTAAAAGTGATTAATATCTTTAATAAAGTAATGTGGATGTACCTAAATAATAATTTAAAATAGTTGTGTGACTAGAGTTAGTGAAGTTCAACGTGAATACAGTGAAATCTCAATTTTATTTTAAAGTTGAATTAGGGCATTGGATAGGATTTGTAGACTTATTTTTATTTATAGATGGAATCCAGGCTACGTGCTAGCTATGAGCAATTTGCTTTGATGCTGGAGTTTATGGAAAGGTATGTTTTTCTCGCTATTTCTTCATTTATCCGGTTGTGCACCAATGGTGTTTCCCACTTTAAAAATGTACCTATCCTATTCGTGAGAAAACAGTCACCATTGCCGATAGAACTAAAAATCAAAGGCATGTGTATAGATCTAAGTATAATATCTATAGTCTTCTGCAGTATCAAATGCAGTAATGTAAACTATGGTCAAACACAATAGCCAATACCTAGCTATTGAATCAAAAAATTGTTGTTTCTTTACTCCTCACAGAGAAACCATGGGCAGAAACTAATAATATAAATAAATTAAATTGTTTAATCAACTTTTTAGAAATGGAGATCTGTCACGGCCGATATTCGTAGGTTTGCAAGGAAGGCAGACGTCGGAACGGCTGTGGCGAGAGCTGACCGACTTGCTAAACTCGGTAGGTGGCTGTGGTATCACCAAGGCAGCCGACAAGTGGAAAAGAGTATGTATTAAAACATTACATAAGTATATATTTTTATTTAGAAAAAGGTAAAAAAGGTATTAAATAAAATGGTTGAGTAAAAATATTTTTTGCTTAGTTACTTTTAATCAACAAAATTTAAACTCATCAATTATTTGTCTTGCACACTAGCTTGGCATGGCATCATGCTTCTATGCGCATGTGTTCATACTGCTTATAATGCTGTTTGTGTGTTTTAGGTATGGTCAGATTGGAAAACAAAAACAAAAAAAAAAGCTTCACTGTTAAGACAGGACGTAGGTGGTACTGGTGGAGGTCCCAGTAAAGGTAAACCCCTGACTCCTCTAGAGGAGAGGCTCCTGCAAGTGATAGGGCTTACTGCTATTACAGGACAGGAAGCTGTAGAAGAAGCAGGCTTTGGTGTAAGGGTTATGTGCTTTTACTAATAATATTACAACAGTATTCCCTCATTTATGATTGGATTCTGCCCAACTTGAATATTTATTTAGTTTCCTTTTTTGTAAATGTTAAATAAATTCATTGAAAATGTGAGTATCAAAACGTAAGCAACTTATTCTCATAACGTTAATAGAGTTTGGTAAAATCTAGTCTAAATAAATTATTACTTGTTATATTACTAATCTCATAAGCTTTGCATGTGTTTTGTCTTTAAGTATAGTTCATCAGCCAATCAGCAATCATTCAATAATAATATATCACTTTATTATACAACAAAATAAAAAATTCAAAAGTAACTCTAAGTAACAATCAGCCAATACTAATCCACTGCTGGACATAGGCCTCTCCCAAGCATGGCAAGGACATACACCACTCAACCCGATTTTCGGCTTTTTTCTTCCAGCCTCTGCCAGTTGTCTTACATATATCATCACTGAAACAAATCTCAGGGCGTTCTACAGTATGTTTGGCGACCACCGGTAAATCGCTTCGTTCCGGATACCTCAGAGAAACGACAAGCATAGCTCTTTCCACAGCCCGAGTATAGTCATTTAAATGAATACATTAGCCTTAAGTGCTTAACTATCTTTAAGATTTGGACAAATTCGTCGCTTCCTAATAAACTAGCCTAAGAACCAATTTGTACTCAAGTAAATAAATAAATAATTCATTAATTTTATGTTAATTATTTCTTCTAGGCACCGCCACGAGTACCATCTCCAATACAGGATGTTGAGTTGTGGGTAGAGTCAACCCCTGGTCCATCGGCTCCTGTCATTCCTGTGGCAGCTCCACCGGCTCCTGTCATTTCTGTGGCAGCTCAACAAGAAGGTGATTATTTTAAACATTAATATATTATTCTACTTTCTATTAAAATTATGATTATCAATATGAAACTTTGTTACTAAATTAATCCCAAACCACTGAACAGATTTAGATGGAATTTCACACATAATCAGACAGTATCCTAGAGTTTCCCCTGTTCTGACCTTGAAGTCCAAACTAATGAAGTCGTGGGTAAAAGCTAGTCTTAAATAATGATCTTACATAAATATTTCTTCAGGACTAAAAATCTTATGTAAATTGGTCATCATTATTGCACCTGCTTTTCTGCCAATGCTAAGCTAGTTCCTATCGTACTACTTACTATTACCTACTTATATTTCCAGCTCTAGTCTGTACGGCTGGTACGCCCACGACGGCTGGTCCCTTGCGACGTTCAAATAGCAGGACTGCACAACGAGGTATTTAATTCTACTAATATTATAAATGCATAAGTTTGATAGATGTTTATTACTAAGCCACTCCCGAACTGCTGAATGGATTTAGATGAAATTTTACATAGTTAATTAGTCCATATCCTAGATTAACACATAGGATACCTAGGTTCTTTTTACCCTGGAGCAGCATAAAACCTCAGAAGATAACAGACTATATGCAATTAGCGTTGTTATTTGTATCAGTATTAGTGTTTGTTGTTTCTAAATTTTATACTTTAGTAAATACATAATTATTATAATAATAGTAGAAATAACATTTTCTCTCCAGAACTCCTTAAAATGCGCAGTCCCTTAAGTGGCGCTATATATAGAGTTTACACTGTAATTTCCAAATTAAAATTATTTTTGTTGTTTGTAGAAAGATCGCCAGTGTCCAGTATCTCGAGTCAACGTCGTCCACGCCCGCGTCGCAGATATCGCCAGGGTCCTTTCGATCGAGCCACCACAGAATTTGCGGCCATCGAGCAGAGGCGGCTAGAGTTGGAGGCTGAAAGACTGCGTCTGGATAGCGAGCGCGTGCAACTCGATAGAGAGCGTCTTCAAGTCGAACTAGAGAGAGTTCGGGTTGAAGAAAAACGAGTTGGAGTTGAGGAACTGCGTATGGAGAATGAGCGAAAGCTGCGCGAGTCCATAATGGAGTTCAATAATAACGTCACTGCCTTAATGGTGAGGTTGGCACCGAAGGACAACAACCTCTAACAAATTCTTTTTAAATTGCTTTTCACCACCAACTCGCCTGTTGGTAAGCGACGATGTGGTCGAAGTAGAAGCAAGCCGTTTTTTTGTCGCGTTTCTCCTCCAACTCGCCTGTTGGTAAGCGACGATGTGGTCGAAGATGAAGCAAGCCGTTTTTTTGTCGCGTTTCTCCTCCAACTCGCCTGTTGGTAAGCGACGATGTGGTCGAAGATGAAGCAAGCCGTTTTTTTGTCGCGTTTCTCCTCCAACTCGCCTGTTGGTAAGCGACGATGTGGTCGAAGATGAAGCAAGCCGTTTTTTTGTCGCGTTTCTCCTCCAACTCGCCTGTTGGTAAGCGACGATGTGGTCGAAGATGAAGCACGCAGTCTAAGATGATACCTATTCACTCTGGCCTTGAAAAGGCCCAGATTATATCTCAGGAAACAAGGAAGCCGGCAGATTGTTCCAATCCTTCAATAAAATCAAATAATGTTTTCACGGACGGAGCAAAAAATGACAAGGAACTCAACAACAAGTCTCCAATACCACAACACCTTGCTAAATAAGGATAGAACAGTTTAGTCAGCGACCCAAAGCTGTGTTATTTGGCAGGGGAAAATGTACAATACACTCCAAGCAGGATGTCAGAACAGGTCTTATCACCCTCACTTTGAATTAGAATCCTTGGCTGTTATCATAACTTTTAGTAGGTATGTATCCAAGGAAAATCAGCTATATATGTATAAATTCTAACATAACCTCTGTGCTTCTCTCTCACTGCCTTATTTTGTGAAAAAACTTAATAAACCATCTTTGCATATTGAAATATTGTAGGCACATCCTTAGAGGAGACAAAACTGGCCATCAATAACAATGTCGAGGCCAATTATTTTCAACGAAAAGGGATCTTTAATTATTAACACACTACACACACATTAAATAGGTTACAGAAAAAGACATTTTATTATTTGAAAAATTTATCTGGTTTTGAAACAGTTTTATTTACTAATTCCAAGATAAAAATAATTTATTTGCACAAAACAAGAGTAAATTAAACACATTTAAAATTGCATACACAATGGGTGGATTAAAGTACAGTAAAGTAAAGGTAACTTTGTATCATGTTTTGAAGATTGCCTATAGGGCTAAGATTGGGTGAGAGATTATATTCTTGACAAAAGACTATCTAATACAGCTCTGCCTTGAAGTAATTCATTTTGGCTACCAACAAAAACAGGAACATTATCCTGTGGCAGATCATCTTCATCTTCTTCGATCAAAGATGGAGCGGGTATATTGGCGTCCAATGCCATGTTGTGTAATACACTGCAAGCAAGCACCATTTTCCCAGCTACAATAGGATCGTAATGCAATGTCCTGTGTTTTAGCAAGCAGCGCCAACGGGATTTTAGTAATCCAAAACAACACTCTATACGGTTTCTTGCCTGCACATGTCTCTCCGTATAAGCTTCTTCACGGGACCCAGAAGCTGCATTCAATATTGGAGTCATCAACCATGGTCGTTGAGGATATCCAGAATCACCTAAAAACATGTATTTAGTGAGCGACAAATGTAAGACAATGATCATGATAACATTATAAGTTGTAAAGTTGTCTGGAAGAGATTGCTTATAGAGAATTAAAGCCGCCAATTGTTTCACTAGCCATAAGTTGTTTTTGTTTTATGAATGTTATTTTTGTTGTGAACATTAAAAAGTTATCTATCTATTGGTTTAATTTTTAAGAGCCTTTTATTTAACTTCCCTGTTAGTATGTTCTTGTGTATGTTTGGGGAACAAATCTTGCAACTGAATTTTAGTCCAGTTATCCTCAACCGATTGAGCTGAAATTTGGCATACTAATGTACGTTCGGTGACGATGCAATGTTATGGTACCATCGAGCTGGACTGATGGAGACAGAAGGTGGCCATAGGATCTCCCTAAACAAAACGATGTAACCCCGTTGATTTGAGTTAGTTGGATTTGTCTTTCCAAGCACTTTGGTCCTAGATGATAAATTCAATAAGGCAGACGGCCCATGTTGGCAAAATATCCAATCTTATCTACCATCATGATATGGGCATCAAATGAAAGGGTTTACTGAAAAGAATATGAAAAGGCTTGATTCAAAAAGTATTTTTTTAAATCAGTAAAGCCAATTGCCATTTTGCTTCAGTACCCCAAGGACAAAAGATAATAGAATAGGTAAGTAATTTAAACAAAATACAACATAGATACCTACCTAATAACCACACTTGTTCGCCATTCTGATGCAGTTCCCTCATGAATGCTTCCATTCGACTGGATGCCCATATAAATGAATCATGGGTTGCACCACCAAATTTTGAATTTACATTCATGATTCTCATGTTACTGTCGCATACCTGTAAGTAATATTCTTTTATTAATATTTTTATTTTATACAAGTTCCTTTTCATTCACAAAGTAAAATGATAATGGTAGGTAACTTACCATTTGTACATTCAATGAGTGATAACCCTTTCTATTATAATATAAATGCTCGTCTTGTGACGGCCTCACGAGTGCCACATGAGTGCAGTCTATGCATCCCACTATCCCTGGAAGTCTAAATCTTCTCTGAAACCTGAAATAAAAGCATTTTTACAAATGATATTCTACCAATGCTGTTTTCCAGTTTGAAGGGGCTGGGTGGGTGCCAGTGAAATTACAGTCTTTTCATCAGGGTTTGGAACAAAACGCTTTATCAAGTTCCATTCCGCTCAACTAGTTGGTCCCTTCAGTTGGTCGGAGTGGAATGACTGAATAGATCATCATTTTACTATAGGTAGGTATAATATTATTTACCTAGGTACCTAATGGAAAAGTGTTTTTGGGACATCTGTCTCCCATCAATTCAATTGTTTTTTGTAAAACTTACTCAAGCCTTATTCGGACTCGTTCTTGTTGCGAGCTCGGAAACACAATCCATTTATTTATCATGCTGGGATGACTTAATGCCTCTACTACTTGGCGTATGCACCTACTGACCGTTCTTTGGACCAAGTGTTGCGTGAGCCCAACAATACGTTGGTACGAACCCGTAGCCAAAAAGCTGAGAGTACACAAAACCTGAAACAAATTTTATCAATTTAGCGAGTATGTAGGTTACCTATTTACTATAAAAAATAGGACAAAAGTTCTACAGAAGGGGTGATAGAGCAACGGTATACATGTAGGTTTTTAAATCTCGTAGGTTATTTTAGGTCAACAGTTTCCAAGATCTTTGGTTAGGTCTAACTTACCTTAATTTCAAAACTTATTTCTCTGGTGCCTTTTAGGTTTGTATGACGTTTAAGATCATTGCAAAGCATCCTAAAGGATTCTTTGTTAAGCCGAAATCGGTGTACAAATTCCGAATCCGGCATGTCTTCAATTCTTTCCAATCTTTGGCGATTTCTTCCTCTTGTTCGGCGTCTTTGCGTCGATTCCTCGATATTCGCAGCCCACAACAATCTTAAAGCTTGCATTTTAACTCAAATCTTGACAAAAAATTGCTAGAAGAGTAAAAACCGCAGCGTAGCGACAGGGAGGTAGCTCACGATAATAAAGCGTGTTGCGGAAAAGAAAAAATAGCATTTAGCACTGTCAAACATGGCATTTGTCTACCATTTCTATGAAAAGTCGCGCGTAACGAAACGCTAACTTTTCCGCATGCGGAATTTGGAATTTTGGAGGGATTTTGTCTACCAATTTTGCAACAGTCACGTGACATCTCTCAAGCTAATGTCATTTTCATACAATTTCATCTTTCCGCAGGCGTGAACGCTAATAGCGTGTGGCTCTTGTCTAGACCCCCTGTACTAACAATATATTCCCCCAAAAGCGGCAAAGGAGGTCCCATTCTGCGCGCCCCAAATGCCAATCTGACAAGATTGCTTTTTTTCCTTTGTCAGTTTTGAATACGACTCGTATGAGGAAGGACCTTTTGTGGATGATTAAATTCTGAATGCTGGTAATAGTGATGGGGATTGAGTAACAGTTTAACTAGTTACTGATCTGTGACCGAAACAAGTTTTTGACGTGATAACGTCTTAAAAATCGATAAACTACGGCTGCACGCAAGAAAAATTGTCACATTCTTAAAAATTTGAAGTGGATCATTTTTAACACGTCTTGAGGATGTTTCGTGAAGAGGCGAAACACGTTTCGCTAAGGTGCACTGAGGAAACGGGTATAATTGTTTATTTCATTTATATTTCAATTGAATTGAATAAATATTTTTAAATTACAAGCCAACTTAACATTAGAATATTTACGAAAACTTAAATTAATGACTAAAAACTAAAACTTATAATAAAATCTAAACAAACTACAAACTAAATACAAACTAAATATTAATACAATAATATATATATATTAATTATAATATAATTATAATATATTAATATAATACTATAAATATTGAATAATATTTATAGTAAGTAATTTCATAATAGTTTCAAAATTTAGTGTTCATTTCAATTAAATAATATTTAAATTCATGTTAATTTCAGTATTTATTGTTAAATTTTTCATTTACATTTCAATTAAATAAAGTTTATAGTAATTACAAGATTAACAAATATTTTAAAATTAATATCATTAGTACAAATTGTTAAAACGAATTTTTGTTACAGATTTAATTACAATTTGTTTCAGGTTAGGTTAATTTTACTTTTTTATGTAATTAATATTTATGTCTGGTTAGGTTTAAATTAGCATCACAAATATCTATAGAGTAAAATAGTTTGTCCCAAATCTTTATTGTACTCAAAACGACGTAGAAGCGGAATTACACTAGAAATTCATATACAAATTATTATTTTATTGTAAAAAGATAGTTCAGTAGATGTATATCAGTGCTCAAATATGACCAAACCAAATGACTAAAAACCTTCCCCTTTACCTGAGGCATAAAAAACGATCCAGACTCTATTAACTCACACTTCGAACAACTTAAATTCAATAATTCTTCCTTCCAGGTATATTTATCAGGTGAGAAAAAATAAACTACAAGAATACGAAAAATTCAATAAAACCTAAAATTACTTAAAAATAAATATACAATAAACTAAAAAAATACCTTTAGTAGAAAGAAAAGTGACCAAATGAATTAACTAGGCAAGTTAATGTAATCTTATACTGTAATACGTACCATGGTCATAATAAAATATTCGGCCGTATTAGTCATTTACCGTAGTCCTATATCTGGCCCATCCCTACTCTACCTCAAGTCTACCTATTCGGAAAAAGGAATCAAGCCTTTTCCACTCGGCCTGACGTAGACGTACAATCGTTTATACCATCCAGTGCGATACATGCGTTCGAATACACTCGAAAATCAAATCTTCTAAATAATATACATAAAAACCTATCAGGGCGACTGGTCGAAGCAACTCGTGACCAAAATGCTGGCCTTTATTTTGCCCAAAGGCTAAGCATTGCCATACAACGTGGCAATGCTGCCAGCATTTTGGGAACGCTGCCCACCGGTAGCGGCTTGTTAGATTAGTTTTAGTTTTAGATTAATTTAAGCTTTCGATTAGTTTTAGTTATAAATTTAAGATAGTTTTTATTTTACTTTTTATTATAATAATAAATTTCTATTTACCTTGGTCACGCCATAACTTGAGAACGACTTTACCGATTTCATTCATCTTTTTTTTAAAGTTTTCTGATATTTTGTACATGGTTCTTACAGAAAGATAAATTAAGGAAATGGCACAGAAAAATGGAAAATTACAGAAAACTTAACGATGATTTGAACTTCGCGCGAAGACAGGACAACGGCAGCTAGTTATAGAT
Source organism: Agriopis aurantiaria (assembly GCA_914767915.1). Lineage (NCBI taxonomy): Eukaryota > Metazoa > Arthropoda > Insecta > Lepidoptera > Geometridae > Agriopis > Agriopis aurantiaria. Next base: position 9,649,954 of record OU612004.1, read on the forward strand.
AATTTCCCTGCGTATCAGAAGGTCTATCAGGAAAAATTACGTAGTTGGCACAACGTCTGCATATTAAAACGTCTATATGGTGACAACGTCTTCAATGGCAAAACGACTTGGTAGTAAAACGTCCAAAATGTAAATTTTGGATCGAGATGTGATACTTTTCAGCTTTTTACTATTCTTCACTTATAAACGATAATGCTTTTTATTACGGTAATTTGTTTTATGGAAATTTTCACGTAAGTGATACTACGGGGCGCAACGAGTATTTAAATTATTTAATAATAAAAGAACAAAAAATATATCCAATAACATCTATCTCATTAATATTTATTGAAAATATGGTCTTTAACGAATGCTAAACAATTTCGCTGTTGAAGTGTCAACTTAGGTGAAAGGTACAGTTAGGAACAAATTTACAGTCACACCTTACTACGACTTTATTGTAAACCAACACGGTTGATAATTGCTTGTATTCTGGTACAAAAATGTGTAGGATACAATTTTTTCGACAAACTTTTCAGTTCTACCCTCATTTTTATATTAGAAACTTATTGTAACAGAAATAAGGTTGAGTTTGAAATGAAAGTTTGGATTGAAAAGTTGTGCTTATTTTGCGTTATGATAATATCATTTTTCATATTAAAAGTTGGTGTTGCCATTTTCAATATGCTCCCTTGTGCTTTGTTCGGTATTGGGTGTATCGACTCGGAAAATAGGTGTTGGTTGTATTATGAATTATGAATATCAATATTTTGATAGAATTTTTCTTTTGTGAATTAGTTTTCTTTTTAGTTGGATAGACTAGATGCGTCTTGTGATTTTACTCGTGGTTTTATAGTTTTCTAGCTTTTACTAAACGAAAAAGAGACTGAAGGGAAACGCTGGATGCAGGCCGCTTCCAACCGGCCCTTTTGGAGATCGATGGGGGAGGCTTATGTCCAGCAGTGGACGTCGTACGGCTGAAATGATGACTAAACAAAATTACTTATTTACAAATTTTGAAATTGGTTTTAACTTGATAATAATTTAAAAAAGTTTTTATAGGTAAGTTTAAAAAATGTGTACACAAACAAAGTAAGTTAAGTTTATAGTTTATAATGAAGTTAGTTCCAAACATCAAAAAAAGTCCTTGTGGCTTAAAGCCAAAACAAAGCAAATAATAACATAATTGTTTCAAAACGACAAAAGAGACAGAAAAAAAAATAGAAACACAACACAAAAAACAGAAAAAAAAGAAAAAATTACGCCGGAATTTGAAAAAAAAAAAGAACTAGTTATCAAAAATAAAACAGCAAAGCGTTGCTTTTAAATTATAATACTTTGCGTTAACTAAACAAACTACTTATTTATAGCAAAAAACAAGCACAACAAAACCACGAAAGCGCGCCAACTTCAATCAAAAATGGAACGTCATTTTTTTCTGTGACAAAGGGCATAGCCGTCAAAACGCCATTGGTAAATGAGAACGCAGTCATTCGAGAGTGTAGTGAAACGGAAAAATCATCGGCGAAATGTCATCGCACTTTCCCGCGTAAAACACGACTCGAGAAAATGAAGAGAAAATATATTTAGCGTTTTTTTTTTTGCTTTTTTTACTGGTTTAAAAAAAGGAGGAAGGTTCTCAATTCGGATTGTTTTTAGGGTTCCGTACTCAAAGAGTGAATTCAGCACCCTATTACTAAGCCTACGCTGTCTGTCTGGCTGGTTGGCTGGCTGGCTGGCTGGCTGGCTGGTTGGCTGGTTGGCTGGCTGGCTGGCTGGCTGGCTGGTTGGCTGGCTGGCTGGCTGGCTGGCTGGCTGGCTGGCTGGCTGGCTGGCCGTGCGTCCGTCCATCGGTGAGCCGTAATAGATAGCCAGTTGATATGTTCACAGAATAGTATCTAATAGGGTATTTGACTACTTTTGGGAAACTATTGCACATTATTGTCTGATATAAAATAATGTATACTGCATTTATATTTTCTGGATATCAGTCGTATTTGCGATATAAATCGATGTTAAAGTTTGAATAAAAAAATATCGCGCCAAAACGCAGACCTGCGTCATAGCTCCGATCACATGACTAATTGACGTCACACAAAACAAAACAACTGCAGCCAGGCTGCATTGTATATTCATCGCTTCATTCTTCAGATATGATTTTATTACCAACTGTAGTACCTCTACGTACTAGGCAACTTCCGCACAATTTTTAAAGATTTAAAACACTTTACGTGACTTGAAACGTATTTCCGCCCTACCTATCCTTAGGCCGCCATCTTGTGGTTTGTTCATTCCTCTTTTGTGCGCGGTAACTTTCGCACGTCTCATACTTCAAAATGCCGAAAAGAAGCGCGCAATCGAAAATTAAACGATATGTAAGGAAAATTAGAAGACTCGAAGAATCAAAAACGCCATAGACTTTCTTTTTCATCATCGGAAGATAAAGGTAAGCCTAGACATATTTACGGTTATTTGGTGAACAAGAAACAGTGATTTTATACAGTGGTAGTTTTGGTACGCTTGGGATTAACCGCGAGTTAATAACATGTCGTTTTCCAAGGCTAGAAATATTAATTAACAATATTATGCATCGGGGTTGACTGCGAGTCTCCAACGATGACAATAAGCAAAAAAATATTATGCACCGGGCTTGACTGCAAGTCGTCAACGATGAAAATAAGCAGAAAATAATATGCATCGGGGTTGACTGAGAGTCTTCAACGATGACAATAAGCAGAAAATACGTACTGCCTGCAATAGGCGTAACGTTCCTCTGCGCACCTAAAGCAATCGTCATATTTTCAATTCATCATAATTATATTTCATTTACCCACAAAAAAAAAAAAAAACTTCGTAACCTAATTACAAATCGTATTTGTGGGTAACGAAAGCGTCGGATAAGCCACGGGAAACGAAATAACAATCCCGGAACCAGAGTCCACGGTGCCGGGCGCCATGCAAGAGTCCATTGAATGACGTTTTGCCTCAAAACGAAGGCACCAACTCAGGGCTACCGCTCAAGCCGAAAATTTAAAAATCACCGGCCCCATTTTGGACCCTGTGCTATTATCCGTCCTCGGTGAATCTATGTGAGATACTTCCGACTATGGCGATAAAATACACGACAATTTAACTAAATTGTGGTCACTTTTATTAAAGAAATGAATATAATACTTAAAGACAAAATCTAGATCGTCTAATATTATTTGATTCCTGATAACAGTAGACTCCTACAAGCTCCAAAATTAAACGCAGAAATGTCTGCAGCGGTGCCGGATATGGTATGTAATCGAAATAAAACTCTTGCCCCATCACAACAAAAGCTCAGCGCGGGCATTACCGTCATAAACAGAGGCATAGGTAGATATCCTTCTGAGAACCGAGGACAAGGTCCAGGCTACGAAACATCTCAGCAACGGTTGCCGAATACTTTGCGATTCACATGACATTGTTACGCAAAACCGCGTAAAACTTATCACGCCCAGCCTGGATAAGTCCATCTTACACATGATGAGCGAGTCTGAAAGGGACGAAACTTTGTTCGGTTCAACTTTATCGGAGAGAATTAAAATAAAATATAATTAAAGTCCTGCTGCTCCGCAGCCCACCGTTTGGCCTTCCACGTCCTACCAGGGAAACTGGTCTGCGCCCCCCCGGTACCCAACGAGCAGGGGGGGGGGTGGGGATCCTACAAGAATCCAGCGCCGTTAGAGTCCGCTGCCCGTACTCGCCACCCGCTCTGTAGGCGACGCATGTATACCAAGACAAACCCCGTACACTAGCACCAACTCGTTAGCAGTAGGTACATGTACACGCAGGTAGACTTATCCATTTATATGACCAATGGTTGATAATAACAAACAATAAAATCGTGTTGGACTGGATTAAATATGGCGATACTATACCCTTTAAAACTTCTATACCTACCACAAAATAATTTTTCACTTACTGAGAAAAGAGATATTATGTCTGAGGCTATACTCGCCATTAGTGCTATTTCGAAATGTATCCCAACTAATGATCAGTTTTTATCAAAGATATTTCTTACGCGGAATCCTGACGGAAATAAACGATTCATACTCAACTTACTTAGCATCTTTAATGAACATTTTAAGATATGAAGATAAATTAAGTAATGAAATTAATTAATTATTGAATTAATATTGAAAGACTATCGAATGGTAAGCAAATAAATACCACGCAATGCGGCCATTGATATAAAATATGCATTTTTTCTTTTAAGTATTCGGCTTTTCGAACGAAAATACTTAAGATTTCATTTTCAACTGAATAATTCGAATAAAATAACTACTCACGAATTTAATGGCATCCTTTTGTTTTATCTGTCGCCCCATGAGTTTTTAGAAAGATAATGAGGGTAGTTATAGGCTATTTAAGAAGTCGTGTTCATAAATCTGTGTTAATTTTATTTAGATGATATATAGTATGTATAGGCGATAATTACGATCAGTGCAAGATCAACGTTAACGAAACATTGAAGATAGGTACTCGATTACCTAGGTTTCGTAGTCAACTACGATAAAAGTGATTTGACGCCGCAACAAAGATGCGATTATTTAGGATTCGAGTTTAATACGAATAACCTTATCATCGGCCTACCCTCAGATTAAAGAAGCAAAATTTCTCAGTTGGTGACTAAGTTTACAAAAATACCGTCTTGCGCTATTTGTGAATTATCTCAACTTATCGGGGTTTTGGTTGTGCCTTGCCCAGCCGTTAAAAATGGTTTGTTAGAACTACAAAGTACCTTGCTTTGCTAAAGACCGATAATTATGAAACAAACAAATTATCTGCCTAGTATTCTGCCTAAATGATTTAAACTGGTGGTCATCAAATATTAAAACCATGTCTAACTTTATGAGACAATCAAACTTTGTCTTGATATTTACACCGACGTTTCTAGAACTGCCTGGGGTGCAGTCTGTTATAATAACACAATCAATGGCAAATGGAAAAACACAGAAAAGTCGATGCACATTAACTACTTAAAATTAATGGCTGCCTTTCTGGACCTAAAGTCTATGCTAACGAGGTTACCAATTGCGCTATATTGCTTCGGATTGATAATACTACTGCAATCAGCTACATAAAACAACGGGGGGTATACAATACCTCCATCTAAACGATCTGGCCAGGAACATTTGGCAATGGCGTGAGCAACGTCTTTGGATATTCGCATCAAACGTAAACACCAAAGATAACTGTGCAGACGCCACATCAAGTATTTTGAATCAGGACACTGAGTAGACACTTTCTGATAGGACGTTCCAAAATATCGTTCACCACTTCGGCCAACCAGATATCAACCTATTCGCTTCACGAGATAACACAAAGTTCGTTTCATGGAAACAAGACCCTGACGCAGTATCCGTAGATGCATTCATTTTGAATTGGCAGTCAATTTGTTTATATGCTTTCCCGCCAATTTCCCTAATATTAAAATGCCTAAGGAAAATTATCAATGATAAAGCGAATGGTATCTTAGTTTTCCCTTATTGGCCCACGTCCCTTATTGGCCCACGCAGCCATGGTTCCCATTATTGCAGAACCTTATAATTTCAGAGGTTATTTACTTCAATCCCTAGAAGTAGCTTTTACAATCTCATTTCAGGGATCATCATCCCCTGCTGCCTACCCAAGGTGTCGTGAAGCTCTGCGGTAGTCTTTTATTTGACGAGCCGCCTGTCTAGACTCAACGACGCTGATGTTAATATAGTTCTCAGATAGCAAAACTGTCACTTTGGTGACAGTATTACAAAACTGTCACCAAAGTGACAGTTTTGTAATTTTAACAATGAGCATATATTTGAACCATCGAAAACTTAACTTTTTGGCTAAGCAATGCAACAACAGCTGTTCGTATCACCGTTACGCTTTATCCGCTTTAATAAGCAATTTGCACTGCTCGCAGAGTCTAGACGCTTTCCTTTGTTTTCCGACAGCGGCGCTAAAATTAACATTACAATTTTAATTATGAATTAGTATTAAGTATAAATGCATCTGCACCTAGCAGTGACCAGCCAGTTTTATTCTTGCCTTACTTCAGGGAAAATATATGTATTTGCCCAGCCACCGTTATTTCAGACTATGGCTACATTTCTATAACTAGAAATGTAAGGACTGAGAGCATTGATAGACTTTTATTAACATACCAACGGCCACACAAACCTGCAGCAACGCAGTCCATTAGTCGATGGGTGAAGCAAGTCCTGTGGGCGAGCGGTGTCGACACCAGTGTGCTCAAGGCTCACAGCGCGAGCTGCGCGGGACATGCCTCGACTTCGACGACAGGCTCCGCCGGTGCCGGGATCAGCATAGAAACCATCCGCAAAATCGCTGGCTGGACTAGCTCTTCAAATGCATTCGCCCGTTTTTATCACCGGACCATGCTCAACAAGAATAAATTTGCCCGGTCCGTGTGCTTACCGTCAGATTCAAGGCATTCGATGATTAAAATATCGATTACAAAAAATATAATTTATAAAATTTCTATAATAAACGAGTATAAAAATAATGCATACATGTTAACACACATGGTACATGTTAACGCTTGATTGTTATCTAGTTTAATGGGATTTATTAGAACATAACGTAAACTAAAATTAAGTACATACTTATTTAACTATATTGGAAAATAATCAATCTGTTTTTGGAATCAAGGTGTAACACAATAAAACCATAATGAACAAGTACATAAATGTTTGTATTTCCAAAACTTTCTGCTCTTAACATCTACAGTTGGTAATAAAATCATATCTGAAGAATGAAGCGATGAATATACAATATATGATCAAACGAACTTCAAAGATGTGAAGTTCGATCATTATTGTATGAATCGCTTCATTCGAAGATATGATCACCCTCCCTCCCTGAAACATACCCAGTAAAGAAAGTTTTGTGCAAATAGTTTCACTCTAAAAAATGAACAAACCACAAGATGGCGGCCTAAGGATAGGTAGGGCGGAAATACGTTTCAAGTCACGTAAAGTGTTTTAAATCTTTAAAAATTGTGCGGAAGTTGCCTAGTACGTAGAGGTACTACAGTTGGTAATAAAATCATATCTTCGAATGAAGCGATTCATACAATAATGATCGAACTTCACATCTTTGAAGTTCGTTTGATCATATAAAAGTTTGCTGATTAATTAATTTCTAATAGAAGTAATGGTTTATAAATATTGTGTAGTGCCAAAATGTACAAATACTTCCATAAAGACACCGGATAAAATATTTGTTCCTGTTCCAATGCACCCAAAACTCCCCAAAACTCGGAAAAAGTGGTTGGAACCAATCTAAGGTTGGAACTAAGTAGCTCGTAGAGAACCCAAAAGTATTGGAGCTAATTCAAGTGTTTCTATGTGCGAAGATCATTTTGAGGTACATATTTGAGTCTATATATTTCTATTATAATTTGTGTTTTTATTGCATTACTATTTTATGTACTGTTACTTTCTTTTTAAACATTGTAAAGCTCGACATAACCTAACAAAATAGTTATATCCACTTACTACAAGTACTACAACATACTTTTTGTACAACTTGATTGAATGTTTTGCTTGGAGAACAATTAAAAATTAATACTGACATTGTAGTTTTTACGTTTTGAGTTCTGCAGCGTAGAAACAATGACGTGGATTATTATTAAAGAAATATGCAACCATAAAAACATTAATTTTGGGTAAGTTACTGCTGTCTGCTTGCACAAAATGTTTCTCCATTCTTCTCACATTTAACCTCCGGAATGTTTTTGGTGAAAGTTTCTGGATAAATCGCTCTCAAAATAGCTTTACAACATTAAATTCGCAAATATCAATACAAAATCTGTTTGTTTAGATTTGTGTGACGTCACTAGGGATGAAGCCAGTTACAGACCGTTTTCGATCACGTGATCAAATGTCGAAAATACAGTTATTTTATTCGCGTTTTTTACAAAAAATAAGCATATTTTTATCAAAAAATCAATGAAATATGCTATTTCATTATGTCATGTTTATGGATGGCGTCAATTGGCATAATATTTTTAATACAGTCAAGTACCCTATTACGGTGGAATAACCACGAAATAATAATAAAATTTAAAAGTAAAAACAAAAGGGTGCCTATACAACAAACGTATTTTTTTAACGTATTTTATATGTTATTTTATATTATACTTACAAATTTTAATGAAGGTTTTGTATATTGAGAATTATAATATTTAAGAATCAGTTACTGCTACGGAATTAGTCGCGTTGTCTACGAAAATCGTAGCTCGTAGGCTTGTCTACAAATATTGTAGCAGATCGTGATTGGCCCGTGAATTTACTAAATTGGAATTTCATTCTATTTTGGCAAGTAGAACGTGAGATCGAAATTTAAAATTTGAAACTGCAAATTGAGGATACTGCTTGAAGCGCGTTGATTAGGGAGGCGCGGTGAGGTATTAGGTGGGGTTAGGGTTGTCACAGCGCGGAAAACTAAAACTTTTTCATGACGAACGATTTTATTTAAAACTGAGTATTAAATAAAATATTCGTCTGTCCATCTCGTGGGTGGACGTCCTACGCTGCGCGTACCGGTCTGTGATCTCCATTCGAGAATCTTTCGGCCCCATCAGCCATCTGTTCTGTGTGCTATGTGCCCTGCCCACTGCCACTTCAACTTGCTAATCCGGTGGGCTATGTCAGTAACCTTCGTTCGTCTACGCATCTCCATTTCTGATTCGAAAACAATCCTAAAAGAGACCGCAGGGAAACGCTGGATGCAGGCCGCTTCCAACCGGCCCTTTTGGAAATCGATGCAGGCCTATATCCAGCAGTGGACGTCCTACGGCTGAAATGATGAAGATGATGATTTTTAGTAATCATTGTGAGAGTGGACCGATTGTGAGAGTCGCGGGCATCCAGTGTATGTAGATGGCAGGTAGATGTTGATGTTGATGTTGATGTTGTTCAGTAGGGGGAGGCCTATGTTCAACAGTGGACGTCTTCTGGCTGATGATGATGAATGTATCATGTTTATAGATAGTAAGGTAGCATTCTGATCTTGACAACCGCGACCGGCGGCAGCGACCTGGTCAGTATGAATTTATATGGAGTAGGTACTAAACAATGCAAGCGATTCACACGTCGCGCGACGCGGTCGCCTAGCCGTTTAAGGTCGCCGATTGCACTACGATCAGTGATTAGTGAGAGTGATTAATTCAGGTGATTAGTACTATACACATTTGGGCCAGAACTGATTAGTGCGAGCGTAAACTTTAATCACTCGCACTCGCACTAATCTAAGTGCAATCGGGCCTTTAGACTGAATCTGACACGATTCCACTCACTTCAAAACAATAGGGAATATGCATGTGGTTTAAATCTGGTTGAAATTTTTTTTTTCCGAATCTTTATTGTTCTGACTTTATATCTAAAAGATTTTTTTTTAATTTATTTACATTTTAATTGCTTAAAATATTAAATAAAAAGTGCAAAATATAAGAGGGAAATTCAAATTTGCGAAACGCTTCACCATTGGTCGAAACGAAACGTGACGTCAAAAGCCACAACATTGCCTTTAGCGGCGTCGATATTCATACTGTTTTAGTAGTGTTTGAGAGAAAAATCGTTTTATATTGAGTTCCTGTAGTTTTTTCCATTAGCTAGTGTAATTTTAGCATTCTCGTGAGACTAAAGATCATTTAGGACGATGACTGAGACTGGTTTTGTCAAAGCACATTCGGACAATCTACCAAAAATATCTAGATGCATTCATAATGACAGCATATTTTGCATCAAATCCAGATTTTACAGTTAAGTTGAAGTTGATAGCGGCAAGGTAATTGTTATAATCCATGATATATTTTAATCCATTACATAGGTTTTTACACATAAATGCACTCGGCTGTAATTACCAAAACATAACCTATAAATAATCATTGGTCATTAAATTTTTTATGAATTTGCTGCTCTACTGTCTATATTATAATAATTTATAAGTAATTATACCTAACATTACTTATGTTCCGTAATTTTCCGTGAATTTTTAAGTTTTTTTTTTAAATGTGAATACTGTTTACTCTAAATACTTAATGTACCTAGGTACTTATTGTTTGTTTGTTGAGTGCATAATATTCAATAAGTACTAAACATACTTCTAACTCACACCATGCTATCATAATATAACATACTTACATTGAAATGATCTTCACGACAATGCAAACATGATGTTGGAGATACTTCATCTCTTCTCATAACTTTACACCATTGTTTACGTATTTTCGCATCTCTTGGAATAAGAAAAAACACTTTATCGGGTGTATTTCTAATAGTGTTTGTACACTTTGGCACAAGACGATACCTATAAAAATGTTTTTTAGCTTCTTCCATGGTCTGGATATCAATAAAACTGAAAATCTGTGTGAAATAACTGTATCGCCTATAGTAAACAAACACAGAACGTGGCTTCTGACGTCATCCAAGGCCCGCGAAAAATTGCGGCGTTCAAACAGCTCAAATTTATTCAATGTTTTAAATATTATTTTAAAAATTAATTTGAGCATTTCCAACTGTAATTATATTTTTTACTATGATATAACGATGTAAACAGTTAATTAAAAATATAAAAAAAACACATGCATATTCCCTATTTAACGAAATTTAAATGTCAAATCGTATGGAAAATTTAGTAAAATCCAGATTTAAACCAGGTTTATTTTTTGCAAGCTAGCACAAGTATACCCTATGTCATTATCACATTTCACATCAAATTTACTGTATTTCACAGATTTACGTTCCATTATATGCGAAACCTGATTCTAGCATTTCGTCTAGCTGTCAGCTTACGCTTGGGTGCAAGGTGCTGTGAGGCCCATCGCTGTGGTACTGCAGTTGACCAGCTCCTCCACCATGGTCTCTCTTGCTCGAGAAGCGCTGGTCGTTAAAGAAATTATCTGACTTGTTTTTAATGAGCTCTGTAAATACGTTTCTGTAATTATTCATAAATTTTCAATAAACATCTTAATCGTTGGTATACAAAGTGAAAATTGATTCGTTATACAAGATCTAGCTTCACGGGGGCACTTACGTTTATGTAATTATTAATGAATTTTCAGTAAACTTGTTAATCTTTATTAAAGTTAAAATAGTTTTTTTTTTTTTATTTTTTTTTTATTTTTTATTTTTTTTTTTCGGGCAAGTGCCTTTAATAACTAAACAAAATACAAGCTAAAACTAACACTACAAATACAGTTAGAATGCCCATAGACCGTTGAAGATCGATTGAATTGTCGTTAATTGATTCGTTATACAAGATCTGCACGGGGGTACCATTGGCGGATCTAGGGGGGGGGGGCATGCCTCCCCCCCAAAACACCTAGCAATTCCATACATTCGACACAATTTTTCGATTTGATTCCTTCGAACCTTGTCAGAATGCCCCCCCTCAAAATGAAATCCTAGATCCGCCCCTGGGGGGGTACTTAGGTACTTAGGTATAAATGGCGTGTGATTTTTAGGTTTAAATTAGAAGTATAATTTATATAAATAATATCATATTTCGATATTCAAACTTTTCTTTAAAAAAAGATGTTTGTAAAAGAATTTTGGAAAACGGTTTTGTTATGGTTAATTGGATTCACGCTACGTAAGTATTAGACTTTTTCTGTCTTCAACTTCAACTCTTATTTAATGGCCTCTTTTGTGGAGTGGGGCCACCACAATTTCGCCAATGCAACGTATTGGGATAAACCATCAAACGAAGGAGATTGTCCGGTGAACACAAATTTGGACGGTGATTATAATTCCACCGTGAATTTTTTCTGTCTTCTGAGTTAAAATTTATATACATTTTCTACTTTTGCATAAAAAATTGTGTTAAGTCAAGTTACTCCTTAGTCTTGAGCATCGACGTAAAGTTGCTAGTCTATCGGTCTTTTATCGAATACATTTCGGAGAGTGTGCATTTGATCTTCATGATTTAATTCCCTCCTGCCCATTTTTCTATCGGACTGCCAGAGCGGGCACAAAAAATCGACACTGCTTTATGATTGCTATTCCGAAAACCCGAACGAAGCGCTTTGATTCCACTTTTATTGTGCGAACTGCTAGTCTGTGGAATGCGCTGCCTGAATGGGTGTTCCCCGATGGATACAATATGGGTGTCTTCAAATCACGAGTGAATCGGTTTCTTCTAGGCAAGCGTACTCCACCGTGGATCGCATCATCGCTTAACATCAGGCGAGTTGGCGGTCAAGCGCAAGCCTATTATTTATAAAAATAAAATAAAAAAGTTTTCATCATTTTCCGTCTGGGCGCGGATTATCTTATTTTCCTAACAAGTAATAGTTAGTAAGCGTCATGACAGCAGGCTGCGTGAGCCATACCGCAGAACTGCCCTATACAGTAACAGCACGTTTGTGATGAGACTGGCTGTTTGTAACAAACTACCGCAACGCTTTCAAGAAATAAGTAATATTGACATTTTCAAATTTGGACTTGAGAAGTTGCTAATTGACAAGGCTTACTATTCTATTAGGTACGGCTGGTGGAGACGGAGTGGACTCTTTCGAATCACTTTCGAAAGTGTCCCCGTGAGCGCGTTCCGTGGCCCCTGGCTGGTTCTCCGCGCGTGCACCCTGCGGTGATGAGTCCACGCTCCCTGAGCTCTGCACTACCTGCCACTCGGTCACCTGCTGTTTTTCAGTCACCATTTTTGGTCTACGTCTGCGTACACCTGCCATCCAAATCATATTTGGCGTACTGCCTGATCCCGTAGTTTTAGTATATTGCAGAGGCTGCCCTGTGGAACCTGCCGACGACTGCGATACCAAATGACTTCAAGTACGTCTGAACCGACCGCCGCTCTCGTCTTCCACCACATAGGAACGCGGTTCCGATGCACGAGAAACAATAGCTACCGACTTTCTAGTACCGTTACATATTAAAGTAGCCTTATCACCCGGAGACAAGCGCTCGTGCGATCTGGCTGACTTGTCATAATGACTCTTTACCTTAGCCCTGCTAGCCATCAACGCTCGATAATTTCGCTCTTTATCTACCCTGTCTGTCAGTAGTTTTGAATTGACTGGCAGTTTTGTATTTAACCGTCTACCCATTAAAATTTGAGCTGGCGAGTCTAACCCGTTTTGTGGTGTTGCCCTGTAATTCAGCAAACTCATTGAAAAGTCTTGTCCCGAGTCCACACACTTTTTCAAAAGATTTTTAACTGTCTGAAATTTTCTCTCGCTTTTTTCATTTGACCGTGGATAAAGCGGGGATGATGTCACGTGCCTTACTTCCCATTCACGCATAAATGTCTTAAATTCTTGCGAGCTATAAGCAGGTCCGTTATGAGTCACGAGCTCCGATGGTATTCCGTGTCGCGCAAACTGTTCTCGCATGAAATTGATCACCTGCTTGGTGCTCATAGTCGACAGTTTTCCAACCTCCACGTAATTAGAGAAGTAGTCTACTAAGATAATGTACTTTCTCTTTTTGTACTCGAATATATACGAGGCGAGTTTGTGCCTCGGCAGCGCGGGCACGTCGTGCTGCAGCAGCGGCTGGCGGCGCGCGCGGGGCCCGTGCAGCGCGCACGCCGTGCAGCCTCGCACGGCGCTTTCCACGTCCCGGCTCAGCCCCGGCCAAAACATCACTTCGCGTGCGCGCCGCTTGCACTTTTTTATTCCCAGATGTCCTTCGTGCACTCGTGATATCATATTATCTCTTAGTGTGTGAGGAATAAATACACATTCTCCTTTAAAAATAATCCCATCTATATAATGTAATATTTAATGGAATATTTCTACACTTAAGTATTTATATTATCACTTATTTTGATGAATTACACGACACGAACTTCGACTACGCACACGTTTCAAAAAGTGGTTTCACTTTTCGTGTTCGCGGTAGTCCCTTTGTATTTTTATTTGCTCTGAGGTTTACATCTGCTTTATAAGAAGAAAAAAAAACAGTAATCTTTCGGCTCCATTTTTAGGCTCTTATTCTCTTCTCTCTGTAACATTTTGAACTCGATCGAAAAAGACAAAAGACGGAGTAACTATTCCAAGCCTATTCCACGTTTATTAATAAGGGGGTTACAGACCTATACCTTACGAGATGACAGTAAAATATGGAGTTAATCCATAATTAATAAAAAAATGTGGATCTGACAGCCCTGACATGCATATCGGCGGGGCGGAGCGCGGGGAGCCGTGATTGGGCGCTGCGAGTCGCGCGCTGGGAAATCACCGCGTATACCGCACCTCCACCGACTTGCTACCAACGACACAACACTGTAGTAACTACAGTAGGCACAGCGGATCTTTGAGTCTCTGAACACTTCTTTGAGTTGCGACATAAAAAAAGCTGCTGCGCAGGTCTTGCAGCCAACTTCAGAGACACAAAAGTTCCGAAAACTTTACAAAAACTATTCATATCGGTACCGGTTCTTGAAATTATTAACGAATAAAATTAATAAATATATCATAAATTAATTAAATAGACTTTTTTTTTATTAATTTTAAATTATCAATTGAATGACTGAATGATTTTTATTCACTCCTTTATTAATTATAGCACTTTTTTTGGGGAAGCCTTTGGCAAGTTATCGTAGAACAAATGTACAAATTTATATCAAACGTCGATTTGTTCCCGTAGAATTTGAGACCTCTATTCGCTTCGAACTAAAAGAGCCAAAACGAAATTAGCAAGGCAAGACCTACTGCTATTTGTTATACTGTGTGTAGCCGCGAGCGAGTCCGCGACAACGTTCCAATCCGCGTTTTGAATTCGACAGAACACCTCTGGACACTGTTTTGCGAGCACTCGACGAATTTTGAATTTGGAAGCTTTTGGTTTTTATTGTCACTGGCTATCACTTTTGTTGGTATGTCAACATCATTTTTTTTTTCATCTGGCTTAAAGTGTATGAAAATTGATGATTTTGCCTCTTTGATATATTATCTACGTTTTGGCTTCATACGTCTAGTGAATTTAGCAATTTTTTTTGAACCGATAGATAAATAAGATCAATAGGTATCTGCAAGTTTTCTTGCTAGTCTAAACTTTTCCTACATGTTTATTATTTAGTTTGAATCTCTAATCAACCTTGAAAATTAAAAGAAGTGCATGGATCATAATATAGTTTGGATTGCCTTAAACTAAAGCACCTACAGAAAAAAGTGTGCCAAAAACTGAAGGGGCGAGGTAAACACGTATTGCACACACTGACATATTCTTACTAGTTCTACAAACGCACACTTCAATATTGAGCGGCACACAGCTGCAAACGATAATAAATTATGCTCAAAATGTTTTAAATATTTTTAGCCTACATAACATGAACGAATTAATTTGTTTGGTGAGTAAATTAATAATGAAGACCATTAAAGCGATTTTCAAGGTATTCAAAAAACCACTCCATTAAAAATATGCGTAAGCCAACAACCTATTGTAAATCAAAACAGCGGCCCTCAAATTAACAAATACGTTCTCCATTACATTAAAATTGATCACAATTACATTGCTACCAACATAATAAAGCTAAGCTAAAAATCACTCTTTTCACCACCCTCGAAAAGCTATCAAATAGACATTTTAATTTACACATATACGACCTCCTTACTTTACAACATTCAACCTTACGTAACAGAAAAAAAGTTTAATTCAAAATGGCGGGAAAAATCTTCGTCTCACACAATCATAGAAATCAATGAACCCCTAATAGGCAACTTTCAACCTTATGTTACAGATAAAAAGTTTTATATTAAAATAACGAGATTTTTTTTCGCCTGATACAATCATAGAAATCACTCGGATGCGAATGGGAAAGGTGTCAAAGATCGAATTTACGATTCATTATACTTAATCCGCGCCAAAATGGGGGGAGGTTTTTGTTATTGCCACACAGAAAACGACTTTATAAGAAAGTAATAAAGTTTGTCTATGGTTTTTGGCGTTCGACGTTCAAAATGTTCGTAATGCGCATGTAAGTGCCCATTGTGGCGACAGATGGTCCTATTGCATTCCAAAAACAAAGTAAGTAGTGTTATAAGCAGTTTTGTGTGCCAGTCAGTATCTCAGTCTGCAAATAGGTAGGTACAATTCGGTATGTAAAGTTTTTTTTTTTGTATTTTTTTTATATTTTTATTTCGTAGATAAGATCCTATTTTAAGAAACTAATTTCAATATTTTTGTTTTCTATTGAGTAGTTTTTTTACAATATTTTTTTGAAAATTGAAATTATGTGACGTCACTATATAGCACAAAATTTCGTTGCGTTGAGAAGCCTAAAAAAGCACCCCATATTGGCAGCCCTGAAAAAAACCAGACAGTCAAACCACAGAAATGAAAAAATATTCTATTCTGTGTGACGAACAGTGTGTCAAATGTATAATATTTTTATTCTTAAAAGGCACAGAAAATAAAATGCTACAATGTGACGTCATTTAGAGGACAATGAAAGTCGAATGATTTCTTAGTTTTATGTTAAAATAAATGGCATCTTATCGTTTTAAAAGGTCGGAGTAGAAAAATAAGGGTTGGTAAGATAAAATCTCGAAATGGTTTTGGAATTGGCATAGGTTAATTTTTTTAGCATACCGAATTGATAAAGTTATCTAAGAATTTCTAGAGAACCAGAAAAGATCCTATAGGTATGCTTTTTAGACATGGTTAAGTAATAATATACATACATACATTTTGATCCCTCTATGAATTCCACGTTTGATCTTCGAGGACAGAATTTTCAGGAAAACAGCGTAATAAATGGCTGGATAACGGTCCGGATTGAGATACAAGGAAGAGCGTAGCATGGAATCACAAGTTTGGCCTTTTGTTTTCGTGGAGGAAATCTTCTAAAGATACCCGGGTGCATTAATCTATTCAATGAATGCTACGAAAGATTGAAGTGCTTCGAAGAACATCGCTGATCTGTTAGGACTTGGATATCTAGCTAGTCGTGCACTAGCTAGACACCGTTATCCAACCCCACGAGGATTAGATAATGACGACCATAGACTGATGCCGATGACGATATCATCATCACCATATGCCTACGCGAAAGAGAGAGAGAGAGAGAGAGAGAGAGAGAGTAGAGGTTATGAAAGCTCGATGTTCATCTTATTTTCAGTGGTCTTGTCGCTATTAACTACTTCATCCATCCACGTGATAATCAAACACCATTTAACTCAGCATTTAACCCGCAAACCCATGGAATAAAAGATACTATGATTGAAAATATGTGTCGACCCATTAGCGGTCCCGTAGTGGCTAGTGGCTTAATGCATGCCATAGAGTAGACAGGAGTAAGAACACAGATGGGAAAGTCGTTTGGGAATGTATGAAAATTGTAACTAAAATTTTCATTTATTTTCTGAGATAAAAATATCCTTCATTTGCCTCATGATGCACACTACTTTCTAGTTAAATTCAATGCAGATTCGCCTGGCTATATTTAGGTGGAAATTGAACCGAATAAAATAACTAATTAAAGTGCCACTAGCTACTGGCGGGAGTTATAATTGTAAACAAGAATTTTGCGTAGCTGTCAACGTCAAATATGGCGATAACCACTTTTTGACAGACTTTGCGGTTTAGGCGGTGAGTCATAAAAACAAACTACCGAGATCTCGACAGAGAAAGAACCTCGGTCTGCATAAAAACTTTGTCAATCTAACGTTGGCCTACAACAAATTAGCAATGAACCCACAAAAAAACAATCGATTCGAATCGAATGATAAGAATTGAGGTTTGCTTGTTAGTAAACGCTGATCTGCTGAGTTGCGGCCAGTTTGTGGTAAAAATCCAACTTGTTTGACTATGTTTAGCTATAAATAAGTGTGTAGTGGATTTTTGACGCAAATAAAATGTTGGCTAAAGTCTAATGTCATTTAGACAAATTTCATTCCCACACAGCAAAGGTAAAAACCACAGAAAAGAGAAGTAAATAGAACGAAAATGAGAAAGAAAATCTATCACCAGGCATTATGACAGAACCTTGACTGAACATTCTTATTTATGTCAACGCGTCGAACTCCGCATCACAGTTGCTAACTGATTTCGAATGACTGACGTTTTGTTTATACCTATGGGTGCAAATGGCTACAACAAATTTCTTACAAAAATGCCTAGACAGCCGTGCTAATCTGCCAGCCCCGTTGATAACATCCAAGACAAGTTTAATTTCAAATCATTCCACCAGTGCACAAAAATTTACACTGGTCACAAACAAACAAACTAAAAAGAAAAAAACAAGAGTGTCTACTCTATGGCTACCCGCCCCCGTGTTTTCGGCTCGAGGGTCGGATTTCGCGCCATTTGGCCAACCGGTCGTGTAATAGCTCTGTTAGGCGCGGCGCACACTGCACGCTGAGCTTGCGGATACCACTTAGTTGATTGGCTTTTTTGGATGTTTTATAAAAGACGCAGCAGAGGGAAAAAAATTGAAGTGAAAACTTCTTTAGGCGTTGGGCACTTTTTTTGGGATTAATAAAGCACTGAACTCGCGTGACCGTCATGCTCAGTCGTTTGGGTAAAGTCGGCTCGAGTCAACTAAGGGAGTGAGAGAGTTAAAGTCAATCTTGATGAAATTTTAACTTCTGTGTTATTAAGCACACACTTTTTTAATATTATAGTAAAATATCAGTAATCTACAATTTAAATGATATTGAACTAAACTATTATCAAATAATAAAAAAAAACTTTTTTGGTGGTATGTTATGTTGTAACCGTGGGGCTTTCTCTCTATGGAGATAATCTGGGTGCCTCAGTAAGCTTAGTCCCAGATTTGATAGTTTTCGAAAACGGTTTTCGTTTACGTATTGTTCCATACATTTTAGTAAAGCGCCTCCAGCGGAAACGCGGAGGAACTAAAATCGGTAGTAATCAGCGGTATAGATTGCTTCACTCTAATACGAAAAAAGTTTTCGAATACCTTTCAGCCCAGCAATGTATGGAACTATACGTAAACGAAAAAAGTTTTCGAATACTATCAAAACTTGTTCTAAGGGTACAGGCTTGGGAATTTTGACAAATACATTTATATTTTACATAGCACAAAAATAAATCATGTCTTCTGTGCCTGCATGAAGATTTCGTACTGATTTAAAAAAATGATTCACATAAATAAAAAATTATATTAAAAAACATTATTATTTCACAATGTGCGTTGCCCCCAAGAATCCCTAATGCTCCTCTCCAGCCAGCATTGTCTATTTGAATTTGGAATAAGCCTGTTCGAAATTTGAATTGAGATGTTTGTTTATGATTCGATGGTTAAATTTGATTCGTCAGTGTTACCAGTTGAGTGGGTGTCGTGTATCCGATTGACGGGAGAAAATTGGCTGTTCCTAATTTGAATTTATTCTCTTTTGGAATAAAGTTGTTAGCACCGTCTGTGATGGGCAGTTTCGAAATCTCATATTTCTGGCGCCACAAGCCGTTAGCTTTGCAAACTCAAGCAATATTTGATTCGGTCAGGACTCGGATAGGTGACCGTTAAAAATTCCATTTTCAAATAGGCACCATCCGGTTTTAACCCCCGACGGAATAAAAGGAGTGTTATAAGTTCAAGTTGTATCTGTATATCTGTGTGTCTGTCTGTGGCATACCGACGCACACGGTTGAACCGATTTTGATTACATAGCGATTTGATCAAGAGTGTTCTTAGCTGTGATTCTATAAAATCTGTTCAGCCGTATTCTATGAAGATTATGAGCTCTTTTATCATCATCACCAGCCGGAAGACGTCCACTGCTGAACATAGGCCTCCCCCTTTAACCTCCACACTGAACGACAGCCTGCCTTTTGCATCCACTGGATGCCCGCGACTCTCATAATGTCGTCGGTCCATCTAGTGGGAGGCCTCCCTATGCTGCGTCTTCCGGTTCGTGGTGTCCACTCCAGAACCTTTCTTCCCCATCGGTTATCGGTTCTTCGAGCGATGTGGCCTGCCCATTGCCACTTCAACTTGCAAATTTTAACAGCTATGTCGGTGACTCTGGTTCTTTGGCGAATATCCACGTTTCAGATTCTATCGCGCAAAGAAACTCCGAGCATAGCTCTCTCCATTGCCCGCTGTGTGACTCTGAGCT
The DNA here is from genome assembly GCA_914767915.1 of Agriopis aurantiaria. NCBI lineage: Eukaryota > Metazoa > Arthropoda > Insecta > Lepidoptera > Geometridae > Agriopis > Agriopis aurantiaria. The sequence goes on from OU612004.1 coordinate 9,670,010, forward strand.
TTTCCAAAAGGCCAACAGTTAAGGACCACGACCACGACGAGCTCTTTAATCGGGAGTTAAAAAAAACAATGTAAATGTTGGATGCTCTTATTTGACTACAGTTGCTGCCTCCCAACATCATTACATCAGCATTTTGACCACACCAGAGACCTTCTTCTTAAAACTCAGACAAAAGCCAGCCAGTCTAGACAACAAACATCAGCGTCATCATCATCATCATCATTTCAGCCATAGGACGTCCACTGCTGGAAATAGGCCTCCCCCACTGATCTCCAAAAGGGCCGGTTGGAAGCGGCCTGCATCCAGCGTTTCCCTGCGGTCTCTTTTAGATCGTCCGTCCATCTTGTGGTGGTCGTCCTACGCTGCGCTTACCGGTCTGTGGTCTCCATTTCAGAACCTTTCAGCCCCATCGGCCATCTGTTCTGCGTGATATGTGCCCTGCCCACTGCCACTTCAACTTGCTAATCCGGTGGGCTATGTCAGTGACTTTCGTTCGTCTACGGATCTCCTCATCCACAACAAACATAATATTAAATAGTAGCTGTTGTCCACGTCTTTGTATGTGTAAGATTTCATATAAACTTTCAACCCCTTTTAAGGAGGGTATCCTTATTCGGACCTGTCGCAAAACCCTATCTTAGCAGACCTCTACACCCCACAAGGAATTTACCTGCCAAATTACAGCTTAGGTCAAGTAATTGTCGAGATTTAGTGATGAATCAGTCAGTCAGTGGTATTTCGATTTTATTATATAGTTTATTATTGTCCAAAATTCCGTCCACTACCCCACCACTAATTTACCCCATCCCTAGCCCCGGGGGCATCACTAGTGTTCCAATTACGCTTGTACCATTGTCCGCACAAAAAGCGTCTTACGTTGTCTATGGACTCTAATGGAGTAATTATTCGCCCTATCATGTAAGCGCAGGGTGATTAGAGTAGGAAATATTGAAAACTAGCGGCGCCATGCGGTTTTACTCGTGATTTTCCTGTTTTCTTAGGATTTTGTCGTAATAAACCTTCACAAAATTTCATGAAAACGTTTAGTTTTGTATTGGTTGTATTGTTTTTTAAAACAGAAGTTTGCGACTGCTTATATTTAACAGTTGGCAAAAGACGAAATTTTAATTTTTAGATCAAAGTTGCTGTTTCATACAATTTTAAACTTTGATTTCATTATTTAGTCCCTAAAGAGGAATTTTTTTGTTTTTGTATTTTTGGGCATAAAATGAATAAATGAAGCCGTAATTTTCAAGATAAATATAAAATAAGTAAACCATAACATAAAAATGTTTATTTTATGACAACGAAATCCAATCTCAAACTTTCCCTCCCTGAAAAACTACTTCTGTAAATTGGAGGTAACAAATGGATATGTTGAGTTTTACCAAAATCTGAAGCCGCTACATTCAATAAAAAATACAGATCTATTTAATACAGCAACTGAATTTTCTACAGATCTTATTAGTTAAAAGAAAAATTATACCAAAAAACCAGTTTTCGATGCTTTTTTTCGTCAAAAAATGTGATAGGACCCGGAAATATACCTGTAGGTACTCGTAGTAACTGTATGAGTACTTTACTTAATATACAACCTTTTTCATTCGCCCATAACCACTTACAAAAAAAAAGATCAAAGTCAACCATCCTAATCTATGGTAGCCACCCTCGGCAGCTTGGCACATAATTACTCTATTATACAACAGCTTTTATGCGTGCACAAAGAGATTTCTCGGGTAAAATTTGACCCTGAGCTGGCAATAATAATTTAAAGTTCTTTATTGTCTAAAGAGTATTTATTTGAAGAAGAAAAACTTGCAAATGACGACATATATTTTGAGTTTGGCGGGAAATTGAAGATATTCCGTTTTCGTTTTTTTTTTATATCTTTAGTAGATAGTGGCTTCTATTTTGATGTTCTCTAAACTAAACTAAACTAAATTTGAGCTCTAAAATTGGTGCCATCCTTCTCTCACGTATTAAAGTGAAAAGAGAGGCAGATAATTTTAGTCCTGTCAGATTCGTTTAGTTTAGGTTAGTATGACAGAATAGACGCCAATGTTAAATGAGATTTAAGGTCTTGTCCTTAAAAAGTAATTGGCTGCCTAGGTATATTTATATCCTACTAGATGTGCCCCGTAGTTTCACCCGCGTTATAGACCTCCTTAAAGCAATCTCCTTAGTGGTGACAGCAACCTCCTTTGAATTGATGCCAAATTTTTTGTGTATGGGTGTTTTCTGTATGGGAAAAAAAACATACATTTTTTTCCGTTAATTTTTTCGATATTTTAATACTAAACTTATTCTGGTATTCGGGGCAGTGTAATTAACACACTAGATAATACGCGTACTTACCTACGCATTTCTAAGTGCAAAGAGGTTTACTTACGTTTTCCTACTAAAAATATATTGACCTTTTTAGGTATATTTTTGCTTTTATTGATATCTTATTGACTTATTGTACCTTCTTACCGTAGCCATAGCCCTCTGGAAATCATGAAATTTCGGATTTGGGCAACGTTATAATGAAATAAGATTTGTATTTTTCCTACTTATTATGATTTAAAATCAAATGGGTATTTGTAAAATTGCGTATGTTAGCCTCGGCAGCGCAGTGGCCTATATTTTCAAGATCGTCGTATAGTACTGTAATATTTGTGTTATAAAAATTATTGATATTTTCAAAAAAGTGTGTGCGTAAGATCCCCCGACAGAGGTGAAAACTTCACCAAGGAGGTTGACTATATCTCTCTCGCTCCCTTAGTCGACTCGAGCCGACTTTACCCGAACGAGTATCTGAGCGTGATGGCCACACAGTGCTTTTCCCCATCCCAAAAAGTGCCCAACGTGCCTAAAAAGTTTTCACTTCAAAAATTGTGTGTTTTTCGTGCAATTAAAATACCATCCCTAAATTGAGTGCCACCAAAGCACTTCGCAATTCGTGCACCGACGCATTCAATCATTTAACTAGTGTTTATAATCATTACCGACCCCACACAGTTCTAAGGGGTCTGGGGTCTCCAGCGAGGGGTCTGGGGTCTCTGGTGACCCATCAGTGTCCCGCGGGTGGGGCACATCTGGGACACCAGTTGTTTGGGCGATCTTTTTGTGAGCTTTTATGATTATTTGTGGTATGATGCGGCGTTTGTTTTGAGGGGTGATAATAATTGTGATGTGCTTTTTATGTTTGACAGTAAAGTTGATTTTTGTGATCCAAAAACGTTAAAGTGTAAAAAAGGTAAAGTCATAATAACGAGGTGAAACCTGTATATTATTCGTTTTTGTTTTTAAAATTACATAGTAGCCTCTAGTAAAGTCTCCACCATTTTATTTACTACGGCACGACTTAGACTTGGCCGTGACTTACTTTGCTCTGTTTGAATATTTAAATACTTGACACTTTCGAAACTTTGATCAAAGCTGTTTGATGATAAATTCACAAAACCTCATTTTTCTTTTTTCGAAACTAGTTTCGAAACTTGGTTTCGAATATTTCCGAAGCGCGTCAAAATTATCTCAAGATGAAAACAAGTTGTTCATTGAAAAATCTATTTTTTAAACCAAGTTTTTATGAAATTAGTAGTGATCAGAACGGCGTGCTGATCAAATTGAGTCCAAACACTGTCATCATCATCAAATCAGCTCGCTGTCCCATAATCATCATCATTAGCCAGAAGACGTCCACTGCTGAACATAGGCCACCTTTAACCTCCACACTGAACTACAGCTTGCCTTTTGCATCCACTGGATGCCAGTGACTCTCACAATGTCATATGTCATGTCATACGTCACCATAATATTGTATTGTTATCAGAACTTGAGAAGTACCTATGCCAATAAATTTCGGCTCAACAGCGGAAAGTGGGTCAAATTGAACTTTTTTTTTGGTCGTCTTTCTTCATAACAGAGTCACCGGGACTGATGAAACTAAATAAAAGCTTGAAAAAACAAGTAAGCACCTCAGTGTCATCTAAAACAAGTAAGCACCTCAGTGTCATCCAAAACACTAGTGCTCCGTAAATGAAGACCAATATAACAAAGTAAATCCTCATGGACCAAATCATTATCATTCAAAGCATCCCCTAAATACAACAAACAAATTGACAACCCCATCCACCTACCCGGCGGGTAGGGTTACATGATTTAGCAATTACCACCGTACCGCGCGGTGATTTTTAATCTGTGCTTAATGTACAGTTAAGGGTGATTTATATGGTCTGAGTGTGTGTATTAAGACTCTTTACTCACTTTTAGGAATTTTGGTCAATCTAGTTTTTGTTTGTCTACTTCCGCGGTTTCATATCAAAAATCAATGTTTTATCTAGGAAACCGTATAGGCCGAAATACGATCAGAGATTTCTATCGATAGAAAAAAAAAGCAACACTGATTTGCCTTTTCTCTGTTTTACTGGAGTCTTTAAATACATATTTACTTATAGTCTACGATATAAAGGAACTGTACTGTTGGAACCGCAAAGGTACATTTTTATCTATTTTCAAGAATGAGAAAAACCTCAAAAATAGAAGTCGAAACACACGACTATGTAAGCGCCTTGGTTCTGCTCTACCAAATGCGACTTTAATACAATATATTAAGCCTTATTTATGGTCATCTGTAGTAACAAGCGTTGCATAAAAATGAGAGAACCTCACCTTAACGTACCTACTGACTTGTCAACGTACACTTCGTCCTTTTGAACCCGGTTTTTATTAGCATAGAACACATAAAAATATCCCGCCTATGTGCAGCAGTGGGCGTCCTATGGCTGAAATGATGAAGATGATGACTTTTTTTAAACCCCCGATAAGATTGCTGATATTCTTCAAACAGCTGAACAGATTTTCATGAATCATTCCTAAAATACTCTCGATCAAGTTCCTTTCAAACAAAAAACATCACTCAAAATCGGTTCAGCCGTTTCAGAGCTACAATGCCACAGACAGACAGATACACACGTTAAACTTATAACACCCCTCTTTTTTCGTCGGGGGTTAAAAAGTGTATGTAGGTAAATCCGACCAACATGTGGTTATGTATAGAATAAATACTAACCTACCTGCTCTGGGCTTTGAAGTGCTCGTTAATTACTGCGGGGGTCAGATTACCGACATGACCCACACGACAGCGTACGCGCGCCCTTAACTTACATTTACCTACATACTAGATGCGCCTGTGATTTTACTCACAATTTTCAAGTTTTTTCGTATTTTAGTATTTATATAAGTATGAAAAAAAAAACACCAGTAAAAAGGTAAATCACCCTTTCGAGGGTAGGCTAAAAGTCAAGCAGTGGACTGTTAAGAAGGCTGAGTATGATGAGTGTTTAATTAAGAATTCATACTAAGTAGTTTGTCATGTCAAAAAATATTGTAATGCGCTAGCAATATTTATGAGGACGCAAGAAACATGATGGGCTGCTACATAGCATTTTGAAAATTATCCCAATCCATCGATCCAAGTTTTTTTGGTCTTCCTATTTGATAGAACCAGAAGTTCAGAAGTATTTTTTTGCATTTTTCTTCAAAATTTTAAAAAGTCTAATATGAAATGTGAAATGTAAATGTCTACGTATAAAAATATTTCAGGCCAACAGCGCCAACGGCGCTAATGGGAAACAACACAGCACAAAAAAAAAAAAATGTGCCGAGTTGGTCAACTTTGGCGTTCTTGGTGTGATTCCACAGTTGTACCAACCTATATAATCTAAGTACCTACCTAACCTAACCTAACCCATACCACAGAAGACATTTACCGGTTGCAAACAATAAGTATCCTAATCACATCTGCTACGTCGATTAGAAATGAAATAACTGTGCTTAACTCAATAATTAGTTACCTACTCCACCAAGGACTCCACATCCCGTTAAACTGTCCAAATAATTATCACACAACAATAGATAACAATAAAATTGTCAACAAAATCGAAAATTACCAACATCTGCCTCACATTTTAACATCCCAAAGGGTTTGCTGTGACACCAACTGGTTGTAACAGTGACCAAATGATAGAACTAAAATCTTCCAGGAGGCTTTCACTTTTGTTTTAAAGTTAGCGATGGTGGCGCCTCAATTCAACTGTACAAATAATGTGGTCGCACTGTACCTTAGTACGTTTTCCAACTGACAAGCAGCCATTTTGAGACCATAGACTAATTTGCAATTTTTCGCGCCATTGACTTCAAAGATGGCAAATTAGGCGGAATTTATCTTGTTTGTCTGCTTTTTTGTATTGTCGGCGTAATATAAACGTTTAAATTATTGTCGGGTCTGGGTTTAAACTGGTGTAAAAATAATATAATTAACGTAAAAAAAGTGTTTGCTCTTAAGTTTTCTTGAATCATGGTTAAGACCATGATCTGCCAAGGTCTGCCACTCTGGGAGTTGTACCGCAATGACGTCACTGTCCAGTTGCCATTTTATTGTAACAAACACAGATACTGGGAAACAATTTTTTTATAATCTATTAAATAAAATACAAAAAGCATTTCAATTGTCATTTGGTTTGTCCGCTCAAGCAAGTTTAGCACGAATTGAATATATTAAACACAATTTTATCAAAACCACATTGATTTATTGGATTCCCACAGGTAATATACGAATATTAGGGAGTTATAATTTCACGCTACTGTTAACACAGAAAATCATAGAGAGTCCGCCAATGTTTCGTGTATCGTCATCTCTCTCGAACTTGTTGTAAATTACTTATTCTGCTCTTGCTTATGCACGTGTACGTGTATCCATGACATTGGTGACATCATTGCGGGACGCACACGTCACATTATTTCTCGGAGCGCTATACCTGGCGGAGTATATTATTATACTATGCTTAAGACCACACGACAGAAGTGAAAACTTTATCAAGTTTGACTATATCTCTCTCGCTCCCTCAATCGACTCGAGCCGACAAATGATCGCAAATAGCAAATAACTTAACAGCTATGCCATTCTGAAAATGAAAATTTAAACTGAAAAATACTTACATTTTATTCCAAAATATGCTAGAAAATTGGAAAGCGGGTGAAACCGGGAAGCGTAGTTCGTATCAATTAATTAGCTACAAAGGAAATTTTCCAGCTTTTAATGAAGTTATATTTCCTTTCAATAAATACAAACGCCTCGAGGTAAAGCTAATGGCGGGAGATAAAGGAAGGGGTACACAGTACACACGTCTTTGGATCTCGTTATTACCAATACCAATCAATGTTCTGGCTTCTATGGAAATATAAAGGAGGTCGGTACAAGAGATGCAGTATGGCGGGGCTGAAGATAATGTCAACAACCTTGATCGCGCGTGAAGTTAAAATTACTTAACCCCCTCTTCTCCTGCCTAGTATGTACTATTTAGGGTCAAGACAGTGTTGTGGACGTCTTGCGGTGCATTGGTGGGCTTGGTCAAGCCATGCATCGCTGCTTTAGGTAGCTCTTGGGAAACCAAGATCTATTCGCTGATTCTTGACGCACAAAATAAGTTCTGTCAATCAGTCAGGAGCAGGACGGATTCAAAAGAGACGGTACGTAAATACGTATAGAATTCTAAACAAATTATTCATTTTTTTTTATATTTTTTTTTTCAATATTTTTTTTTTAGAAACAATATTTTTTTTTTTTTTTTTTTTTATTTAAATTACGAAATTCAAAATTGTATGGAACTCATAGGTTTTTTCGTACGTGAATATGCGTACTTCTCTCACTGCCCATACTGTGTTAATGTTTATGTTCGAATTAAGGCTGGTCCACACGGCCGGCGGCAGCGGCCCGTGAAATATACGAGCACTCCACAAAAGGGCTAATAACTCGTGTGAAGCACCCTTAACGCACGCCCTGGATATGTCTCGAGTCATAGGCGATAGCGGGATAACCTATAATGCTATTAATAACAAAAAGCTAACAGATAATGACAGATATGATGTCTACCTACCTACAATCATGACTGTAGATATGCGCCTATAAGACGAAAAATCACTTCTTCGGACCTATGCAAGGACGATCCCTCTATACATTCCCATTGGTTCTCGAGAGTAGAATTTTAGGGAAGAGAAGCCCAGGCGACAGAGACGTAAATAGCTGATGATATAACTATTATATCCGTAGACGAACGAAGGTCACCGAACAACCCACTGGATTAACATGTTAAAATGGCTGTGGGCAGGGCACATATCACGCAGAACAGATGGCCGATGGGGCCGAAAAGTTCTGGAATGGAGACCACGGACCGGTAAGCGCAGCGTAGGACGTTCACCCACAAGATGGACAGACGACCTAAAAGAAACCGCAGGGAAACGCTGGATGGAGGCCGATTCCAACCAGCCTTTTGGAGATCGATGGGGGAGGCATATGTCCAGCAGTGGACATCCTATGGCTGAAATGATGATGATGATGACTGGTTTGAGCTATCAGCATCTGAAGAACGTAGCACGAGACAGCAAGAAGTTTTGTCTACTAAAGTTATAACATTATGTTGTGTTGTTTTTGTCTACTGATTTCCAAACTTCAATACGAAGATGGCAGAGAAAGCAGATGATGTTGAAAAACAAGTAAATACAGATAACAACAAAAAAAATTGACAATTTCTAGAAAATTATAAGTATAGTACGCTATTATATACGCCCCGTAATTTAACAACTAACAGACAGAAATTATTTTTCTAAAATAAATAATACTGGACCGTACCCATTCTTTAAACGCACAAACTAGCTAAATTTCTTCAAAAACGTTACAGCCGTTTAGTCTCGAAAAAGTAACAACTAGACCGATGGAAGTGGACTTAATTTCGCATTCAAAATAAGCATTTATATCCATAGGATAATTTTCTAATAATGTTTTGTACTAGTGGAGAAATGTTTACGGTATTTACGTGTACAAGCGCTACCATAGCTTCTACTCATAAAAGGACGTTAAATATTAGAAATGTTCTTTAAAAATTGTGACACTTCTTGATGCACGAATGAAAAAAAAAAACGAATTAGAACAAACAAACTTTACTTAATATTATAAATGCGAAGTTTGTTGGTTTGTTTGTTCCTCTTTCACGCAGCAACAAAGCAGCGGATCGACCTGATTTTTTGCATGAGTATAGTTTAAAGGTTGGAGAGTGACATAAGTTTTTTTTTATCATCATCATCACCATTTTTCATCACTACGCGGATGAAACGCCGCAGCTAGTATTTAATATTATCTTTAGTTACGCCAAAAATAACATGATAATAATAAGGAATGTTTTACGTTAATGCCTGCGACAATGCTTAAAAAGTGGAGAAAAAAAATATCTAAATGGCTACATTTTAATTTTTAGACCAACCCCGAGGGCGGTTTGTAGAAAAATATTATTTTATCTATGGTACAATCGGTAATTCCTTTGTCGGTCGGCTACTCTTGTCTATGCTCTTATTTAACTTTTTTTTGTGGCGTCTGCCATTTTTTTCTGCTTTTATAATTTTTTTCCGATTGTATGATTTTTTCCCCAATTGTATGATTTTTTGTTGTTGTTAAAATCAATTGTTTTGCTACGGGTTGTTGAACAGACTACGAGGCAGGCTTTTGTTGTATTTGGGATTATAATACTGTAACCGATCGGATAGATTTTCGAAAAGTAATAGTTCAAGAGATGTATATTGTTGTCAATTCTGTTGTACCATTATCTAAACCAAACTAAATTCTCTGTCAAATCTAAAATTGCTGCCATCCTTCTCTCACATATTAAAATGAAAAGAGAGGCAGATAATTTTAGTCCTGTCAGATTGGTTTAGTTTAGTGAGTAGTATGACAGAATCGACGCCAATACGTATTTTTTTAATAAACTGATACTAAAATAAATACTCGGTTTTTTTTAAAGAAATGAAAATTCTCTTGCCTCCTGTACACAGATGGTGTGTTAGTTCCACCGTCATACTAAAGTGCGGCTGCTAAATGAATGCGTCTGACAGTTGACATATAATTGTAAAAGTTTGAACGAATACAGTAAACTTTGATCACTTTTACCAATGATCTTATATTATTATGTATGTAAGCTTTTACTAGCTTTTTAAACGTAAGATTATGGTAGCCAATAAACTGAAGTAAAAGTTCAAAAAAATATGTTTTTATTCCGATTTTTACAACGTTATTACAATTGAAGGACGCATTCTCTCAGCGGCCCATTGATGTAGAGTAGAACTACATCGATGTAGAACTACATCGATACGGCGGCCGGATTGTAACCCTCTTATTTATACACTACGCTCGATAAGCTATACATATTAAGTATATGCTATAAAAACAAACGACAACAAAAAAAGAAAAGAATTAATTTAAAAAAAAAGGTTGTCAAGACAGTAATCTGTTCATAAAAAAATCACACGATTTAAAGCTCAACCGACTTTGATAAAACAACTAGCAAACTCAATAAATTTTGATGAAACAGCTAGGAATTATCTTATTTAAGCATCTTTCACAATGAAAACAAAACGAAAGATCGTAAAGGACACAATTCTAAGCAAATTGTAATCAAAAATCTTTAATCAAACTAGTGATGTCCTAAAGCCAGGTCCGGCAAAAGGGCCGTAATCCGACATACGAGTAATGCAGCAACTTTCGTTTTTCATTCCATCGACTTTTTGCTACCCATTTGGAACGAACCATTTTTTAATTCTTTTGAATCTCGTTTCTGTGTACGGGCGTAGTGATGTACTAGAATTATATATCGATATTTTCAGTACGTATATTTTTTACTAAACATAGGTACCTACAATTCCCCTTTAAAGATCTAGTATAAAGAAATTTTTACTGGTTATAGCTAACAGTTATGTCTACAGATTTATTTAGAAAAATTAATATGTTTTATATTGCTATCAGTACTCAATAATTTATTACATATTATGAAATATAATATCACATAATGACCCTGATTGGGTCTGGCAACAAAGTGCGGAGCGGATGTTAACATCATGCAAGCAATATGTCTTTTAGGACTTTGGCAAATTTATTTCCATTTTCTACGCCTTTTATCTGTATTATTTATTCTCGTAATAAGTATCTCCTGATGTCTCAAGTCAGTACCAATCAATATTGGAAACTTTTATCGAGTTTTAATTTAAACCATTAAACACGGGACTTAGTAGGTACATTACTAATAGATCCTAGCATGGCCATCATTATAATGCTTATTTTAAGTAAAAATCTATCAATCAATGAAGTAAACCCTGACCTCTAATTTAGATAGTTTCGATAGGTTTATTTTGATATATGCCTTGTTATCAGAATCAACGGCCAATGATTTTACAAATAGTTCTTTACAAACTGAGATCACCTAGTTATATACATTATAAAAATCTGGGTATAATTTTTATCGATAGTCGATATAATTGTGTCGACATTTTCACATACCTATAAGCCCACATTCGCTCCATCATATTCCATTTTTTTCCGTTCGCCCAATCCTTTGCCGAAACCGTACGGCGTACTTTTAGCCTCTTTTTAATTCGTTTTACAATGATAACTGAAAGGCGCCTTTTTTATTCGCCGAATATTACTTTCGTTGTATGATTTCGGTGTAATGGTATTGCAGTTGATGACAATGTGATTCGACGCATTCAGACGACGTTCAAATTAGTGGATAAAATAATCGAATGGACGAACTAAAGTTAAATGAATACTACTACTAAAGTCTACTTTGAAATCGAACACTTTGAAATTATTGAATTAAAAGTGTATATCAATGTGATATAATCGCGAAGACATTATGTAGTCGCAGATCAGACAAACATAGAAGATATGCCTAGTACAGTTATCGTTCGTGTCCAAATGCCTCCGTGTTTCACCAAATTTTTTCTTGTACTAATCTTTAACCTAAATAAAATGAATGGACGGGCCATAACCATTGAACTTGCTCGGTAAAACGAGTCAAAGCAGTCGGACATATACTTCAACACCTAATTATAACCATGTACAGTTGTACAGTACATTTGATACAAAAATTTGATAGCTGTTTTGTTGTGTTTTTACACTTCGGGAAAGCACACGAAGGCACAATTTTGAGCTAACAATGGAAATAGACACACTAAAACTAGAATGACCGAAATTACCAAAAGTGGGAAAAGCTGGCCTTAAATAAATTATGTGCAGTTTTTGATGCTATCACTCAAAATCGGTGAAGGAAAACATCGTGAGGAAACCGGTATGTCCAAGAATGTCTAAAGTTTAAAGACAATGACGTTCACCAACATGCACTGGGCCAGCATGGTGGATTAGAGCCTATTCTTTCTCTCTCTCTCTCTCTCTCTCTGAGAGAAGTCTGTGTCCCAGCCATTGACTGTATAACCACTTGACTGCTAATCCTTTAACCCGCCTTTATTTACACATTTTCAGCTTTTAAGCATTTTTTTTTCACCTAGGCGCGAATTGAATGCTTGACTTTATTCCAATCACAACATCTATCTAATCACAAAATCTTACACAAGCAAATTATGAGTAGGTATGTAGTGCGTGATCAAGTGCTAGTGTATAGGCAATACACTGCAACTCATGTTACAGTATATATATTATGGTCATAATTATTATCTTTGGTCCCAGCAGTAGAAACATGATAAGCTGATAATGATTGTGTCTAATGCACCAGTTGAAACGCGAACACCAATCCGTTCTGCAAGCGCGTAAATATCAGTTATGCAGTCATTAGTCCGCGCACAGACGCAGCGTTTTATTTACGGTGGTGTTACTACGCACGGCTCGCGCTGAGTGCCCGTCGCGTGTGGCCCGAGCCTAAAAATGACGTATGAGTATTAGGGGATTTGTTTTGGATTTTACGGTATTTAATAAAAAATTTAATGAGGAGATCCATAGACGAACGAAAGTTACCGACATAGCCCACCGGATTAGCAAGTTCAATTGGCAGTGGGCAGGGCACATAGCACGCGGAACAGATGGCCGGTGGGCCATAAATAAAGAGTTAATCAATCAATCAAATAATTAATACTTAAATTATTATAAATATTTAGTTAATTTATATCAATATTTATTATAAAAATTCTCATCTTTTGGACGGGTTTCTTCTTTCACACTCACACTGTTAACAGTCTGTACATTACTTACTTACTTACTTACTTACATTACTACATTTGCTTTTATACTTCTATTCTACATGTATTATTTATTTATAAATAAAAATAAAAATAAACTTAAATCCCAGCTAAGAACTCTCTTGACCAAAACACCTTTCAATCAACAACAAAAACTAAATCAAAACAAATGGCTCGACCTTTTGGGAGCTACGATGCCACAGACATAGATACACACGTTAAACTGCGCCCCCCTGACCCTCCACCACCCCTCCACACCCCTCTTTTGCATCGGGGTTTAAAACACACTTACTCACACAAACCATAAAAAGAAAGAAAGAAAGAAAATATTTAAAAGGGCGGCAAGCTCGTCTGCAGGGCGCGTTCGCCTATACCTAGGCATCAAGCCTGATTTAGACTTGATGCATTCACATCCACCACGCCTTACCGCATCTCCCATATTTTTATGATCTGAAGTACCTAAGTAGCATATCCAAACTTTCAACTCTCCATGGATCAGTAACCCCAAAAAAGTAGTAAAGGTGTGAACCCACCCCTTCCCGCGGACCCTTAAATAAATGTAACATTTGAATAAATATACAATTAAATACATTTGAACATGTTTTGACCGCGCGTTAGATGTACGAAGAACTGATAAAATGTTAAATAAAAAACTGACACGAGTTTTGTGGAGTCGCAAACGACTTTCGCGGGGCTATCTCATTCGATTTACTATTTTTGTAAATTCATCACTGTCACACTAGCAAGGACGTTTTATAGCCTAACTTCCATGCACACTAGTCACACAACGAGCTATGGAGAGAGCTATATGCTCGGGGTTTGTCTACAAGATCGAATCGGAATTTGAATCCGTAGACGGAACGAAAGTCACCGACATAGCCCACCGGGTTAGCAAGTTGAAGTGGCAGTGGGCAAGGCAGATCAGAACATATCACGCAGAGCAGATGGCCGATGGGCCGAAAAGTTCTCAAATAGAGACCACGGACCGGTAAGCGCAGCGTAGGACATCCACCCACAAGATCGACAGACGAAATAAGAGACCGCAAGGAAACGCTGGATGCAGGCCGCTTCCAACCGGCCTTTTTGGAGATCGATGGGGGAGGCATATGTCCAGCAGTGGACATCGTATGACTGAAACTTTGATGACGATGAACATCACTGAGTCGTTATTTGAAAGTTTATATTTTAATTGGACCAATTCCAATAGAAATTTTATCAAAGTCTGTTCAGCAGTTTGGCGTTTAAAACAAAATAACTGGAAAAATCGGTTACTTGAATAAAAATACCATGTCGTAAAACCAAGTAAACGAAATTGCGTATTTTACTAATTTTTAAGTTGGTCTCATCACTAATTTTCACAGTTTTACATACTTAGATAAAAACTATGGATTTGTGCTAAGCAACAGTATAAAAGTAGGCATACCATTCAGGTGGAAAGAGCGGGACTAAAGTAGAGTGGATTACAGGACAGATGCGGGACTATAGCGGAAAGGGCGGGATAGGAGTAGATTGGATTACAGTATGGGAGTGGAGTGGAGCGGACGGATGCGGAGCTAGATCGGAAAGAGTGGGACTGAAGTAGATTTGATTACGGAACGGATGCGGGACTGGATTGCAAAAAGGCGGAAAAGAAGTAAAGTGGATTACGGGACGGATGCCGAGTTGGATCGGAAAGGGTAGGCCTGTATTAGAGAAGATTTTGGGACAAATGTATGACTGGCGCGGTAAGGATGGGACGGAAGAAGAGTAGATACGGGACGGATTCGGGCCTGGAGCGGAAAGAGCGGACCGGGAGTAGAGTGGATTTAGGAGCGAATGCAGAACTGGAGCGGAAAGGATAGTACAGGATTAGAGTGGATTACAGGACGGATGCGAGACTGTAACTAAAAAGACGGGAGGTAGCGAAGTAGATTTTAATAAGTACTACGCGAGCGATGTCGCGGGCAACAGCTAGTAACATATTATTATCAATTTAAAAACCGACTTCAATATTAGTAAATACGCAATTACGTTTACTTGAATGACATATTTTCTCCAGTTCTTTTGATTTCAAAACCAAACTACAGAACAGACTTCGATAAAATTTCTATGAGACCAATTTGAGAGTAATTATCCTTACAAATAAAAAGACTTTTCCAAATCGGTTTTTAAATAACGAAGTTCTGAGGGAAGAAACAATAAAAAAAACATTCAACCTTATTGATATCGCCCTCCTTTTTTGAAGTTGCCTAAAAATTGAGTCGTCCAAAGCAGCAGATGCTAGGATGACAAACGTAAAAATTAAATGTGACAACTATCACCCCAATTCTACCCTGTAACACTTCACATTAATTTCTATTCTGTATCTAATTGCTTGCGTTAATGCGCTTCACAAATTAATAGCTATTTCGTTCGAATGCGTCGACCGTAACGGAAATATTCTATTGTTTAATTGTTAGATTAAAATAATGTCATCATTTTTACTCGAACTGGCTGATTGTGAAGGAAAAATAAGTTAAACTCGGTCCAAGAATTTATTTAATGTGACGTTTAAATATTTTTTTAGCTCTATAGACTATATTTTTTGTTAAGACACTGTCAAGCTTCGCCAAAATAAAATAAATGGACGGGCCATAACCATAGAACTTGCTCAGTAAAAACGAGTCAAAACCGTCGGACATATACTTCAATGCCTAATTATAACCATGTACAGTACATTTGTTACAAATAATAGATAGCGGTTTTTTGTTGTGCATTTACACTTCGGGAAAGCACACGAAGGCATAATTTTGTCAGATGTTTCGTTATCATGTAACAATAGTCTTGTGTCGCACTTCCTACAGCTAGAGACTGACTGAAACGAAGTGAGCGCCGGCGCTCATATTGTAATCTTCAAAAATGCACTTCTTATGGGCCCGTCCATTGATTTTAGTTTGGTCGAAGCTGTCAAGTATAAATTAAGAATTTAAAAAAAGTGTTTAACATAATTATATTTACCATAATTTTCAATTAATAATAAGAAAGAGTACATTTTCAATATTTCATAGTCAAAGTCAAGTAATGTAAGTCACAGTCAAGTCTAAGTCACGCCCCAGCGAAGTGTTGAAAATTTCACTAGAGGCTTCAGTCTATGGAGATTTAGAAACAACGCAGAAAGACATTTCACTGCATTATATCAAAAGAGACTTGAATTCAAATTCTAAATATAACTTCAAAAAAATCTTTAATCTATTTTTTAAGAGTCTGCGATTAACTCAATTTTATTAACGATTAACCAAAAATAATCTCAAGTCTTTTAACTTTTTGGTTCAAATTAGATTCACAAAGGACAAATTGAAAAAATAAAGCACTCCAAAAATATCTATGATTTCAAAGCTTTGTAACTTGACGCGTCTGTATTTACCTATTCATTTTTCAAAAAAGGAATTTAACGCCCAAATCGACGCATAATACTGGACAAAAAGGAAAATAAACTGCTTTGTATAATTCGACAAACTGTAAAGATACATTCGAAATAAATCAATTTCTAAATATCACCTCTAATGAATTAGAATAGAGTTCAAATTATACTCAAACAGCTTTCATAAGTGCAAGTGGATATAGAATCATGTAACAAAAAAAGCTCCCTACTTTTTTAAACTTGTAATTCGTAGTTTCAAATTGCGAATGCGGCGTTCTTATTTCAAAATATCGGAGGTGTCACAAGACACTACTTTTTGAGTATAGGAAGAAGTAAGTACGACTGAAACGTACTACACTTTAAAGGCAATAAAAAAACAAAAGAATTAAGATTATTTACTTTTTTTATTTAAGCTCATATCATGAGCAAAGAATAAGAAATTCAAACTATTTAATGCATAAACGATTAAACGTGTTCTATATTGATGTATTTTAATTAGCATACTATCAAATAACAAAGAATATAATAATTGTATTTTTTCCTTGTTTATTTATCTCAATTAAGAAGCTTATACAGACTAGCAGTGCGGTTTTACCTACTGTCTTACAGGAATCATAAATTTTCAAGATAAAAGTTGCCTAAACAGCAGTTCAGCTAAGATATTAGCTACCGTCTATACCAAATTTCATTCAAATATATTCAGCTGCTACGGAGCTGAGTGCAGGCAAACATACTTTGATTGACTCTGTCTGTGAACAAGACTTGTTTGACGATATCTAATAAAACTTGAAAATGTTTCAATACTTGATTGACAGTGGCAAATGCACAAGACGGGTGTCGCAAAAACCTCTCATATTAAGAGGAAAGATTTTTTTTAAATCAAACTCTATTACCCCTATTAATAAACTTGGAGTAGCCTTGGAATAGTTACTCCGTCTTCTGTCTTTTTCGATCGAGTTCAAATTTTGAAAGAGAGAAATAGACAAAACACTGCTTTACTATTCCAAGACTACTCCACGTTTATTAATAAGGGGGTATAAGTACAGGTACAGAGCACATAGTACATACCACTTCGTAATAAACGTAATCAATTAGCGCGCTGTCTGCCACGCCAATAATTCCGGGATCACGAAATTGTATTGATGCGATCTGACAATTACTGAATACTACCTATTTCCCGCGGATTCACTTACAATTATACTATTTCTAGTTTATATTTATCCAAAAATTTAGTATTTTATATGAAATGGATCATGATGAATCAAAGGAACTACATAGTATCGTTTCATTTTCTCTTTAATGTTAAAAAGAGACAAACATAATAAAAGCACCCCATCAGCCACCTCATTCACACGCATTATAATCCGTTTTGCAAATTTTTAAATATAATTACAATATACGACGGTGACGGTGTGGCCAAATATGGTAAACACAACAAGCTTGGAATGGAACTAGCTCTCAATAGTGTAAAAGTCATCATCTGCAGCTGATTCACCCTAGCTTATTCAGGATTCAGGGCAGAATCGTTGTCCCTCTTTTGCCATTTTTCCCTGTTTTGTGCAAATCTCGTTCATGTGTTGCCGCTTTAAAAAAAATATCTAATCAACTTCTCTAATCTAATTAAAAATATCAGACAGCTCAGCGTGTTAAGTACTCAACTGACAAAAAAAACTTACGATTTTTACCGATAGCATTAGTCTTGCTTGAATAAAGAGTTGAAAAGCCTTTGTCTATTGTATAACATTAATACAGGCTTGGAATAATGAAGCTATCATAATTAAGGATAATAGACTAATCTTTGAATTACAAAGTTTCACAAATATTTATTTTAATTAAACGCCGTGAAGTTTTGTGAGAATTGAAACAAATTTGACTAAATTAATTTTACAGTTACGCTGAAAAGGTGAACTAAGCCGAAAGGAGTCCGTTTCTCATCATTACGAACAAATACATAATTGAAATACAACATGAATATTATACATACTCATCATTGTCACCAACCATGAAATCGCGAAAAAAATATCAGCTTATCCATATATTTAATCGAGTGTAAACGACCGCTTTTCTCATATTTTATTGTATAATAATAATAAAAAACAGATATAACTAAATTACTGTAATCTAAAAAAGTTATGCAAGTAGAGTGATTTTAAAGTCTAAGTGATTGTGAGTTAGGTATCGGGGAGAGATTAGTTTGGGAATTTCGTTCTACCGTACCGTAACATTTTGAAATTGGAATCGAATGTTTTTAAATTCTAAGCTCCACTGCCGTTTGTCGCCTGTTCAACGCCTCGTGTTTCAAAACGCATTAAATACTAACTTAAGATCTATTTAATCTTTAACTAGTCATTCTAATTTTACCGTTGATCCTTTGTGATAAAGCTCATAATCGGTTATTTGATTGTTTATTTTTTCAATTGATGCAAACTTCAGATAATCGATTTAGGATCGAAATTAATACGTATCCTTTTTATCGATTTGGGGCATACCTACTAACTAGTACTAACAGTGTCAATGTGTGAATTATTTTGCTACTATAGAATATAGTTCAATTTAAACTTGTTTTTCAATGGTAGGAAATAGGTAATACTAATATATAGTATATAAATACTTGATAAAGTTAAATAAACAAACGAAGCCAGATAAATAATGCGAACTAAAAAAATAATGGCCAAATAACAATGACTAAGGATAGGTATAGACTAGTCCTCGGCATATTCAAATGCGATAGCTATAGTTCGACATTAGTTCTTACCGATGAAAGGTTATGTTCGGTTCATTCCGTTCACTACGGCTTTTATTCTGCAATTCACCATCACCGCGCACTAAATCCACTTACAAAGTCACAAACAAAAAAACCAAATTAGGTCTTTTACAGTTATTTTCAACGACGCCACAATTTGCCTGCCACCTAAAGTGTCAGATCAGTCGATGGCAAACAACAAAAACCTACACGCCAGTAAGGGACAAAAAATATAATCTTTGTCCTGCTCACTCTCACGAAGTTGTTCATCAGTATCTCACTTTCGTAATTATTATTATTTTAAGTGCCAGTCTATACCCATCCTTAGTCAATGCTAAATAACGCTATTTTTCTTGCGATTTCGCAACACACGCGTCATGCATTCTGCCAGTATTGCGTTAAAAAAGAAAATAATTAGAATAAATGCCACCGCACACTCTCGACATATTGTCGGAGTCGCCAGTAATTGGATTTGACTAATTCGGCGCGGCCACACACTTTACATAAAATAAGCATTAGTGGCTCACACCCGACGGGATGCGTTATACGCTATAATATGTGGCGACTTATTAAGTCCTTTAGTAGAGTTTTGGCGTAGCCGTGAAAAAAATATGTCATCGCTTTATATTATTTTGACTTGTGTATTTTTGCCCAAAATCCTTTCAGAAAGAAAGAAATAAAAAATACCTTAGTTTATTGAAGCTGTGTCGGAGGCTTATAAAGAAAAACAAGAGAGCTAGTAAACGTCCACTGGTGGACAAACGCGTCCCTCTTACTTTAGAGAGGGGTGTTGCCATAATCCCCACACTAGGCAGAGGCGGCTTGGGGATCGCAGTACGTTCACTGTGTACTATTAGGACGCTGCTGCCTATCCTCCGGTGGTTCTGGTCGCAGTTTTAGGATATACCCGGGTCCGGACATAGCTGGGTCACTGTCTGTACCCTTGCTCTGTCTTCTTGGGGGAGGGCAAACAGGAAAAAAAATCGGATTGACTGTTACCACGTTACCAGCGAGAGGACAGACCAAACTAATTATTTACGGTTCGTCCCACTACTGTTTTCTTAGCGACAGAAAGGAATAAAAAGATGATTTATCCATCACTCGCTGTTAAAAAACGTCGCCCCGATTTTATGTGCATAGCCTTTAAGGCCGCACGCGTCACCGGCACGCATCGTTTATAAGTTAGTTAATTTATAGCCTAATTACATGTATATCTGTCTCTTATAATGTATGCAAATGTATACAATGTGTACGAGTGTATACAAAACAACGGTGTACACAAATTAAATTGAGGCGGAATATTAATTGTTTTATGTTTGCTTGAAAGTTTGTAGCATACTTTAATTACGTCTGTTCTGTCAGTTTTTTTGATAACATTGCCAGCGATTGGCGTTAGTGGCGTTTTACATTAAACAAAACGGCCTTACTGAAAATCATCGAGAAGCAGTCATTCCACTCCGACCAACTGAACGGACCAACTAGTTGAGCGGAATGGAACTTGATAAAGCGTTTTGTTCCAATCAACTCAACTGGTTGGTCAGATACTTAGGTACTTTGGTAAAATTTTGTTCCTAACGAACCAACTGGATAAAACGGGTTCATAGAAGATTAACTTCTTGCTGACGGATATTCATCATCATCATCATCCATCATCAGGCCCAATCACCTAATCATATTTTTTTTCACTCGCTGTAAGTTTCCCTAAAAATTCAAAATAAAATAAATCATAATTTCAGCCATAGGACGTCCACTGCTGGACATAGGCCTCCCCCATCGATCTCCAAAAGGGCCGGTTAGAAGCGGCCTGCATCCAGCGTTTCCCTGCGGTCTCTTTTAGAATCGTTCGTCCATCTTGTGCGGATGACGGATGTTAGAGCTCTTAGGAGTTTATGTACGGATTTTCATACCACTGGCTTTTCGGTGAAGGAAAAACATCGCGAGGAAACCTGCATACGTACGGAGAAGGAATTCAATGGCGTATGTGAATCCACCAACCCGCAACTGGGCCAGCGTAGTGGATAGCTATGGCCCAATCACCCTTTCGGGGTAGGCTAAAAGTCCAGCAGTGGACTGTTAAAAGGCTGACTATGATGTTGATGATGCTAATGATGATGAAAGTTAATATGAGAATCTACGCGTACGATGTCACTGGCAACAGCTAGTATAGGTATAAAATAATTCTAACAAGCCACCGTCTGTCCAATGCCACCCCAAACTCGAAGACCATGTCGTGATGATTGTCCATAAATTACCGAAAATAACATTTTTAATTCGGCCCCGTAGTTATCGGAGTATTAATTAAAATTCGCCCAAAACTGTGCGCTTGCGCATCGTGAGTTACATACATAAGG
Organism: Agriopis aurantiaria; assembly: GCA_914767915.1. Taxonomy (NCBI): domain Eukaryota; kingdom Metazoa; phylum Arthropoda; class Insecta; order Lepidoptera; family Geometridae; genus Agriopis; species Agriopis aurantiaria. The sequence goes on from OU612004.1 coordinate 9,691,536, forward strand.
CTAACAGTAGCTCAGCTATAAAGAAACGATATACGACTTAGAAAACCAACTGAAGTATATAATTTTTACAAATAATATAAATTTAAATTTAAAAACCGACTGTCATTTCGTAAAAGCTCATTACTTTAAAATGGTCAGCAACGACTCAGGCGACAGTGATTGCTTACCATCAGGCAGCCCGTCTGCTTGTTTGTCACCTATAGCATAAAAAAACAACCGGACAGATTTTGATCAAAGATAAGAACCATCGCAATGACACCTTCTATTAAATTAAATAAAACCGCATTCAAATTGGTTGAGCTTTTGGAGTTAGGGCCAGTGAAACCATTGTAGGTAAGCTTAGTAGCAAAGTTAAAAGATATTAATTTTTTCTTTCTTTAGTTACCTATATGTAATTTGTGTAAGTGTAGGTACTATAATAAACAAATACAAAATAAACCGGCCAACTGCAAGTCGGGCTCACACACTGTGGGCTCCGTACTACCACAAAATTCAATAACGTAATTATTGTCAGTTATAATATGGTAATGAACAGAAACTTATCACCGACTCACACTTGGCCATTATTTACAAAAAAAAAATCGTTTGATGTACCCTTTCGTTTTTACTTTCTTAGTTAATCCGCCGTAACATTATATATTCTGTTAAAATTTCAACTAGCTGTCTATTACATACAGCCGTTAATAGGTAGAACAGACAGACAGACATTTTTTTTTTTTTTTGTTTTCTTTTATATTTAATATTTATTTAAGTTACAAACAGCTTAGTTTTTCGATACTAATTTAAATTAATTATGTGTATATATATGAAATAAATGAATTAAAAAAAAAAAAAAAAAAACATACTGACCGACAGACAGACAATATAGGCTTAGTAGGGTCCCGTTTATACGTTAGACATGGGTGGATACCTTTGGATACGGAACCCTAAAAATAAAGTAAAAAAAACAGAAGCTTCCATACTGCTTATAAATCATATACTGTGGTTGCCCTTACGCATCAAACGCCCCCAAAATACCATTATCGTTCTCGATCGGAAATTAGCGATCTAACTTACAGATACCTCGATAGTACTCTAATAATGGGCTTCACGAACTATGTTTGTATTATAAAATGGAGAGAAATTATCGTCGAATTGACGGTCACGTTGACGGTCAAATTGACGGTCACAGAGCAATTACATAATATGTTGACTGGCTGGTGCATCAGTTTTAAAAGAATTTAGGATTGGTCGAGTGGAGATAATTAGTAATTACAGACTATTATACAATACATTTTGTTGTCGTGGAGGTACTGGCCGTGGGTGCCGTAGAAGTCGGCTGAGGGACATCAACCAGAAGATGGGCAGCAGCGTCTTCTGTGTTTAAAATCATGTAACTGCGCTCGCGTGCCAAGCGTGGCGAGTATTGGCTTGGCACCCCCCGCAATAAGTAGTATAAGAAGGACGAGGCCCCCAGGCCCCGGCAGAGGTCAGCGGTCAGCGGTCCTGGCTACGGTAGCGGTCACGGTAACGGCGAGGCCAGGGGTGCTAAGAACCCCGGCAGACACCCGGTTACAAGATGGACAGACGAGCTAAAAGAAACCGCAAGGAAACGCTGGATGCATGCTGCTTCCCATGGGCCCTTTTGGAGATCGATGGGGGAGGCCTATGTCCAGCAGTGGACGTCCTCCGGCTGAAATGATGATGATGATGATACAATACCATCGACATAGGTAAACATTTTGGAGAGATCGGATCTGCATTATCTAATGCTCTCCTGCCCATTTTTCTATCGGACTAAGGCCTACATACACTGCGTCTTCCGGTTCGTGGTCTCCACTACCTATATCTTCCCCATCGGTTATCGATACTTCGAGCGATATGTCCTGCCCATTGCCACTTCAACAACATAAATAAAAATAGTAATGTATTTTATTACAGATAATCTTACACATACAAAATTAGAGTCCAGGATATTCTCGTGTTCTAGTTTTCCTAGACGATGGGTAAGTAGGTAACTATTTATACCATCCACTATGTGGCAAACGATTGCTACATGTAGATAAGGCTAATAAGGCTTGAGCATTTGGATTGTCTTTAGACCTTGAACGGTCTATGGGCAGTCTAACTGTATTTGTAGTGTTAGTTTTAGCTTGTATTTTGTTTAGTTATTAAAGGCACTTGCACAGTAAAAAAAATATAAAAATACGAAAGATAAGGCTATATGATGTAATAGAATGTTTGTTTAACGAGCAGATATCGTGTTCTATAATGACTATCTATTTTACAGTAGGTTACTCTTTTTGCATAGACTCGACAACAGTTCCCCCTATCTTTCCAGGTATTTTGAAAGAACCTTAGGGATTCCAATGGACGGGAAGCAGCACCATCTAAAGAGTCCACTGGTCCATGTTGTATAACCCGCGTCAATTTTGGTAACATATTACTACATAGTCTGCGGTCTAAGGGTGGGTTCGAGCCAGTTGTGAATTATTATTAGTACTGATACAATTTTTATTTTTTATTTTTTTACAATATTAACCTATAAAAGCATAAAACATTATAAAAAAACCTAAACCTAGAGTGCCGCCGGCAGCGGGTCAGAGCTCAAGCTACCGGTGGTTAGGGCTGCAGAGTGAGGAACATCCTGACAATGCGTGCCGTGTTCAGGATTGTCGCCTTCTTCATCTGACCCGTGACCCAATCGTCTAGTCGCTAGAGCTCGCTAGGCTCTAGCGAGAGCCTCTTATTATTATTATTATTGTAAATTATATTTGATTACTGTAATTCATTATTTAAGCATATACGGGTCTAGCCAATCAGTAATGAGGAGATCCGTAGACGAACGAAAGTCACCGACATAGCCCACCGGATTAGCAAGTTGAAGTGGCAGCGGGCAGGGCATACCTATAGCACGTAGAACAGATGGCCGATAGGGCCGAAAGGTTCTGGAATGGAGACCACGGACCGGTAAGCGCAGCGTAGGACGTCCGCACAAGATAGACAGACGACCTAAATAAGACTGCAGGGAAACGCTGGATGCAGGACGCTTCCAACCGGCCCTTTTGGAGATCGATGGGCAGGCCTATGTCCAGCAGTGGACGTCCTACGGCTGAAATGATGATGATGATGATGATGATGATGATGATGATGATGATGATGATGATGATGACGGGTCTAGCCCGGACATTTGATAGACTTTGGTGGGGCCGAAGCCAACACCAAGAGGCCTGTTGAGTACAAAATCTACAATTATGGGGTGTGTATACAATGGAATTTAAACTATTGTACAGTATATTACTTATACAGTATATTAATTGTACAGATTACATTAAAATTAAGAAATTATGTGTTTGTAATTAGTTGGATGTATTTTTCCGTTTGTAATCTGCGACCATAATAAGTAAATACCGCGACTAAACCTACACTTCACGGATAAACCAATTCAATTAAGCGATGCCATATTAATTCGATTATTCCTCGTAAAAAACTTACAAAACAGTCGTTTTGCCGCCAACGACGCGCCGACACGAACCTTGCTGCCATTAAAGCAATTTCGATTTTATCGCCCAGCCATAGAGATTACATTGGTTTACCGCGACAATCCGGCAATTACTGTCAGATAGAGAGAATTAACACGCCATGCGCCCTTATTCTCGCACGCTTGAGAGCTTCGAGATTATCTCGATCACTGTCTCTCTAGTTCGAAATTTTATGAGAGTAAAAGGGACCGAAATAATCTCGAGGTCGCTAGAATCTCTGGAGCGGTCCAAATTTAAGGTTGAATTATCAACTTTAGGTAAACCGAAATAAGATTGAAATTATTAGATAGTGGCAGAAGTCGGTAATTATGTCGTAACAGTTTTACGACCAAACAATTTTATGCTTTACGACTTAGATACTAGGTAGATATTAGATTGATTCGGAATATTGTATACATAGTAGAGACATCTATAGCGTTAATAAATCAAGTTAGTTCGTTTTAGAGATATCTCTATGTTGGATGCAAAAACCTGCCTTAGCTTCAGAGATCTCTTTACGACGGCTACAAAGACTTGTCTTTGCTTCAGAGACCTCTCTACATTGGCTATAAAGACTTGTCTTTGCTTCAGAGATCTCTCTACATTGGCTATAAAGACTTGTCTTTGCTTCAGAGATCTCTCTACATTGGCTATAAAGACTTGTCTTTGCTTCAGAGATCTCTCTACATTGGCTATAAAGACTTGTCTTTGCTTCAGAGTCCTCTCCACATTGGCTATAAAGACTTGTCTTTGTTTCAGAGACCTCTCCACATTGGCTACAAAGACTTGTCTTTGCTTCAGAGACCTCTCCACATTGGCTATAAAGACTTGTCTTTGTTTCAGAGACCTCTCCACATTGGCTACAAAGACTTGTCTTTGCTTCAGAGACCTTTCTACATTAGCTACAATTGCTTCAAAGATCTCTCTACATTGGCTATAAAGACTTGTCTTTGCTTCAGAGTCCTCTCCACATTGGCTATAAAGACTTGTCTTTGTTTCAGAGACCTCTCCACATTGGCTACAAAGACTTGTCTTTGCTTCAGAGACCTCTCCACATTGGCTATAAAGACTTGTCTTTGCTTCAAAGATCTCTCTACATTGGCTATAAAGACTTGTCTTTGCTTCAGAGATCTCTCTACATTGGCTATAAAGATTTGTCTTTGCTTCAGAGACCTCTCTACATTGGCTACAAATACTTGTCTATGCTTCAGAGATATCTTTAAATTAGCTACAAAGGCTTCTATTATAATTGGCTTTTCGATGTAACATACTTTTAGAGATAATGCGCATTATTTAAACGGGGTTGCCAACTTACTGTCAAAGTTAGTAAGCCTAGTACTTTTAGACATATTTATTTACTCAATTTAATATAGCAACTATCGTTTTGTTAAATCCCCTGCCTGAGGCAGTCGGGTAAAAACTACAATAAAGATCCATCCAGAAAGATACAGTGGTTTTAGAGCATTGCGCGGTATTTTACGGAATCTCAATTTAATTAAAAATGAATGTTTGTTATCATCAGATCGCGCGTGCGGCTGAGTGTTGCCACGCTCCGATTACTACCACAGAATATAATATATGATAGCCACTGCCACTCGGGAAGTTTGTTATCAACTGTCACTTAATTATCGAAATTGAATTTGGAACGCGCGAGGGTGACGTTTAGCTTTTGATAGTTTTTTAGGGTTCCGTACCTCAAAAGGAAAAAACGGAACCCTTATAGGATCACTTCGTTGTCCGTCTGTCTGTCTGTCTGTCTGTCCGTCTGTCAAGACCCTTTTTCTCAAGAACGCGTAAAGGTAGCAAGTTGAAATTTATATTAAATACTTGGGTCTATGGTTTCTTTTGGCTGTAAAAAAATAAAAGTTGTAAGTCAACGCAATCAAAAGATATGAACGTTTATGTCGCATATTTTGCGATTTCACAGGGGAACCAAAACCTATAGGGTACTTCCCGTTGACCTAGAATCATGAAATTTGGCAAAAAGCAAGGTCTCATAGCACATATATAGGAATAAATCCGAAAGTTAGAAATATGAAGGTATATCATTTAAAAATGATTATTTTGCTATTACAAACTTACATTTTGTAGTTGGAATGTATGGAAGAACCTTATTGTCAACTACAAACTTAAGTTTGTCTTTCAATATTTTAACTTCAGTTAGTTTTTTTTTTGGTCTCGCGCTCTTAGGGTTCCTTTATGTCGTATATTTTGCAATATCACAGGGGAATCAAAACCTATAGGGTACTTCCCGTTGACCTAGAATCATGAAATTTGGCAAGAGGCAAGGTCTCATAGTACATATATAGGAATAAATCCGAAAGTTATAAATTTGAAGGTATTTAAAAATAATTATTTTGCTATTACAAACTTACATTTTGTAGTTGGGATGTATGGAAGAACCTTATTGTCAACTACAAACTTCAAAGTTGTCTTCCCAGAGACTGTGGGATCGGCCGATCTGCGAACTAGCATGGAAATCGCTACTAGATACGTGTCCTAGTATTGCAGATCGCGCTCGTAGTCTTGCTGTCTCTGTTTGGGAATCGGGACTTTGGTTGCAAGCCATGCCCTCTTTTAACACAGGTAGCCTTTTAGATCCAACCGCATTTCGTCTAGCTGTCAGCTTACGCTTGGGTGCAAGGTGTTGTGAGGCCCATCGCTGTCAGTGTGGTACTGCTGTTGACCAGCTCGGTCACCATGGTCTCTCTTGCTTGAGAAGCGCTGGTCGTATTGGCCGACACGCTAGCCTGAACGACATCATCCGCAGGGCACTTTTCACCGCCAATTTCGCAGCTGTGCTCAAACCGAGTGGTCTTGCGCGTGACGATGGAAAGAGGCCTGACGGTATGACACTTGTGCCCTGGAGGTTGGGGCGGCCCCTTGTATGGGACGCAACTTGTGTCGATACTTTGGCGCCGTCACATCTTCCTGAGACACAGGGTAGGGCTGGCGCGGCTGCTAATTCGGCAGAGCAGCACAAGCGTCGCAAATATGCTAACCTCGGCAGTGGTTACATATTTGAGGCGTTTGGGGTCGAGACATTGGGCCGTTGGGGACCGGGAGCTCACCTCATTTTCAAAAATCTTTCAGAGCGCCTGGTTAATGCGACGCGGACCAAAATGCTGGCGTGTTTCTGGCTCAACGCATTAGCATTGCCATTCAACGTGGTAATGCCGCCAGCATGTTGGGTACGCTGCCAACTGGTAGTGGGCTTGAGCATTTGGATTGTCTTTAGACCTTCAACGGTCTATGGGCAGTCTAACTGTATTTGTAGTGTTAGTTTTAGCTTGTATTTTGTTTAGTTATTAAAGGCACTTTCCCAGTAAAAAAAAACTACAAACTTAAGTTTGTCTTTCAATATTTTAACTTCAGTTAGTTTTTTTTTTGGTCTCGCGCTCTGAGGGTTCCGTCTAACGGAACCCTCAGAGCACGAGTCCTACTCGTACTTGTCCGGTTTTTATTTGTTAATGCAGCTGTTTCTTTGATTGTTTTCAATTTGCAAATGAGGTTTTTTGAAGTGCAATCTTTTTGGTTACATTTATTTTAATGATCTAACAATTATTTTGATTAAATACGTGGTACAATTATTTTTTTTATTCACCACGTAGTCTTGATATATG